>CM066318.1:67679378-70079378 GCA_033807775.1 Saussurea involucrata | reverse complement strand
TTTACACAGTGCAATTTTAGCAGTAAACACGGTACGATAGGAAAAATTGAGAAATCTATGTTACATAAATGTGATTTGCTTATACTGAATGCTATGAGGAATCTGTACGATATATATGATTTTCTTATACTGAATGATATGAGAAATCTATATTAAGCATTAACTTGCACGAGCATAAATAAATGTAATGGATTCCATAGGCACTAGCTGTTATGAACACATGGAATTGGCGTGTGGAGTAATCGTAATTTCAGTGTGTGTGAGAAATCGTGGAATTGGCGTGTGGATTAATCGTAATTCCTGATTTCTAAGGAAGGGGGAGATTGGCATGTGTAATTGTAATCTCTACTTCCTTTCCAAGAAATGGGCATGTGCAATTGCGATTTCTTGGATATGAGCATTAATCTAGAATCCATGGAGATTCGTAGTGCGGCTCTGGAACATGATACGAGAAGGAATGGGCATATGTAATTGCAATTTCTTGGATATGAGCATTAATCTAGAATCCATGGAGATTCGTAGTGCGGCTCTGGAACATGATATCATGACTGACTTAGTGTTAGTCATATTTCCGTTAACTAGGAATGAAACGAATATGCAAAGTAGAATTGCTATTCATGATTGAATGAAATGAATAGGCAAAGTAGAATGACTATTCATGTTGAATGATTGGATAGGAAAAATAGAATTACTATTCGTATAGGAACGGTTGAATAGGCAAAAACATAACTGCTATTCAGGTTGATTGATTGAATAGACAAAGCACAGTTGTTATTCGTATTCGAGATGTAGAAATATGAATTAGACGAAGAGTAAGTGTTGTTTTCATGTATTTTCGGCGGATTAAAAATAGGCAATATATAAGTGCTATTTCTGTATCCATTTCATGAAGAAGGTATGATGTTTGAATGTAAGTCTGTAGGATTGATCGATAAACTAGAATCCGTGATGATTCGTAATAGGCTATTGAATATGGTGATATGACTTTATGAATGGTAATTATACTCGTGGGATTGAGTATGATTCTGTTTTTATGAGACGAGTACGAGTTCGGTAAGAACGAGTGTAAGTCAAGTTTGATAAACCTTGTTTACATTAATTTAAAAGTATTATTTTGAAACTGAATGTTCTCACTAGGCGTTAGCCTAATCGTTTCAAATAACATTTTCTTATCAGGTACGAGCTCAGGGAAGTAATGGGACGAGCGGAGAGTTTATAGTGGCAACAAGTTGATGTAAATTGACTCTTGTTACTAGTTACACTCATATAGAATATTTATGTTATGGATATTGGATGCGTAAACCCTTTTATTTCAGTTTTAAATTTGCCCTGATTTTTAGGGTGTTACAAATGCAACAAATGGATTTTTTGATAGCGAGGGTGCTCAAAACAATGATTTACTTTTCAAAGTTCAACTTTTATCGTTTCAATGGTTTTCGAAGCGCATCAAGAACCTTATCATCTAGTGACCCACATGGTGTGGTGGTCAAATTTTTGAAGGATAGTTTCGGGTGGTTGGTTTTCTTCTAGGCTAGTGTTTTGTTTTGGTCTCGAGTTGCCTTTTGTTGTTGCGGGTTTTGTTCGTGCATTTGCTTCTCTTTGAGGTACTTTGTGTAGGCTTTGTTGTCGGTGGGGCTCGTTTTCTACTTCTCGCAGATTCGTTGACCGTTGTCAATTGAACATTTTCTGGTTTATTTTAATTTTATTGTCTTGCCTTTCAAAAAAAAATTAAAAAGATTAAAATTTGCTTCCATAATTTACGACATGATAAGTCAACTATAAGTAATAAAAACTCCCTCATCTACACTAATATTATAAGAAATTTGAAAAAAAAAATATGAACAAATTTTTATGCATCAAATACTGTTTATTGATACATATTACTTAAAGTTCAAGATTACAAATAAATGATGCGTAAGTACAACTTTTTAAAAATGCATGTTTAAATTCATTACTAACGGATAATTATAATCAAATACAGGATAAATATTTTATTCTAAATATAAAGATTATAAAATTAAATTAGGATAATTAATGAATTTTAACAAAATACTTAATTATTATTAAATATAAAATAAATTAACCGTCATATATTAAACCTAAATCGATAAACCATATTATAAAATCAACAAACAAAACTAATATACACATTAAGTACAAGTACAATTCTATTCTAATATTAATAAATAATAAAAATTACAGAACATTAACGGTATAAACCGCAAACCAACATTATAGAAGATGTCAATTATATGGCGTAGCGTAACCTCCTGCAAAGAACTTTTTGCAGTATGTATATTGTCATAACTATCAAACTTGATTAACATTCGTGCTAAAATATAAATTAATAAAATAAAACGTCTGAATTAGTTAGTAAATAATTAATGGTGAAAAATTATAAATAAATGATGAAAATGATGCTATAAATAAACTTTGAAATGTGATTTTTAGAAACTAAAAGAAGGTATTTTTTTTAAAGGAAAACTCCAAGCAAATATATTAAAAACGCGAAAAGAAAGAAAATACAACTGAGTTTAGGCCCTCGGCCACACCCCTAAACACCAACACCAATGATACTCAACTTGTACCACACCACAATAAGCCAAAACCAGCACAACTCACAAGAACCCCAACTCATGCATCTAAATATGATACCCACCCATGAAGTACAACAACACCCCCACCACAGTCCACAAGTAACCCACCAAGCAATCATCTCGTTCCACCATTGACTGTTTGCCTAGGCCGCCTTCCTCTCCACGCCAACCAGACTTGGACCACCTCCTTTATGCTCTTGGTAACCTGCTCCACCATTCTTTTCTTCCCTTGATAAAGCCTTTTGTTCCTTTCACGCCATATAAAGTAAATAGAAGCTCCAAGATACAGTTTAGCCGCCACTGAGATATTTCTCGCGTTCGACATATGGGTTAAAATGTCCTCCCACTTATCTGGCCATCTTGTGATTTTAGCATCGTTTTTAACTTGCTTCCACACCATTAATAAGAACCTGCACAAAAAGAAGAGATGATTGTGCGAGTCCATCTCTTCATCGCAAAGGGGACAAGTCCAAACATGATCATCCCGCGACCACACTGCCAACCGGTCATGGGTAGGGAGCCGGGAGAAACATCCAACCCACACACAAAAAGCATGTTTAGGGATGTGGCCTGAGAACCACACACCCCCATGCCAAAGCACTTTATGTTGGTGATTATGAAAAGAAACACAAAATAAACATATATAATAACGCAGCGGAATAATCACCAAAAGGATCAACGTATTGCCAATATAATTAAACTAGAAATACAAATAACGATATACCTTTGTAGCGTGATTTGTACACCAATCGGGATCTACTTGTGTGCTCTTTTGAAACCAAGCATTCAATGGAGAATGCCTCTAGAGTAGTCCACACTACACCTCCTTGATCACCACCGGATGCTAGTCCTCCTTAGTAACGGATCTTGTAGCTTCAATTAATCAAGAACGAAGCTAGAAGATCAAAGTGGAAAAACCCAAGAGATGGCTAAGGGTGGGGCGCCGATTTTAGAGAGAGGAGAGGAAAAATTAGGTTAGCTTAATTAGGTCATTAACATTTCTATTTATTAATGAACCCTAAAGCTACCTTGGGCCTCTTAAAGGTTCTCCCTAGTAAATCTTCATGGGCCTTGAATTAATTAAGTTAATAGGCTAGTTATTAACTTAAATCCAATACAAACCCATTAATCCACTATTAATGATTTGTGCCCATTTAATTACCCCATGTTACTTAGGCTATTAATATAATGTAAATACAATAATTACATTATATATTAAATGGTATCTCAGTGTATTGTGTGTGACCCTATAGGCCCATGTGTATCTAGCCATATAATTATATATTATGACACGAGCATATTCCAACAGCTCCCACTTGCACACGTCATAATAACAAGTAATTATACAAGCAAAGGTTAGCGTCTAGCAACACGCCAATGCCCCTAGAGACACATGGGGCTAGTTTCTTTAAACGTCTCATTTTAAATGGTTTATTAAATCAATCATCCCTTTGTTACAAATACCTTGTTGAATACTAGACATGGATCATATGTCATTCTAATTATTCAACGATTCTGTTTCTCGATCTGTTTGTTGAAGTAGATTACCAAATTATTCAAGCATCATCTTAATTACATTTGGGTACGGCCGTACAAACATCTATTCAATTCATCGAGGGGCCCAGTAGTATCTAACTCCATTACATGTAGAGGAACAAATCCTATTTTGACTGCACGTGCCTGTCATGTGCTTCATGTCACTCCTGAAGATGATTTTTATAACAGCCTTATTCAGGATAGCGTTTAACCATATCAAAGACCGACATTCCACCCATACAAAACCTGCTTGCATCTCAAGTCTAAGGACGAGTGACATAACCATTTGCGAGATTCACTGGTGACGCCGATCCATGCAGTGAACTCTCGTAGGTTGGGTCAGTCCAATGTTCATCACCAATGAACAACATGTGAGTTTGGTGGCATCATCATTAATATTCATTCACTAATGAATATCACCAATACGCTCACATTTGCCTTAATTCGATGATACTCCCGTATCATCAACTGACAATGGACAATTTTGAAAAAATAATTTATTCATGGATTAAACATGCAAATATAGAACACAGTTGATATAAATGAAAACGATCATACCAGGTACATCAATTCATTGTGAAAATAAAAACTGTTCAACGTTCCAATTATTCAATTACTAAAAACAGATCTACATGAGACTACTAGCTGGTCGAAGTCCAATGTTCCTAGCATGCTCGATATGTTTGGTACAAGACATTGGCTTCGTAAAAGGATCAGCTAAGTTGTCATCTGTGTGAACTTTGAGAAGACGAATATCACCCATCTCGATAGCCTCTCGAATGTAGTGAGCCTTCCGGCGAAAGTGTTTGGCGCCCTTTTGAACTCTAGGTTCGTTGGCTATGATAATGGCACCAGAATTATCGCAGTACATATCTATGGGTCTTTCATTACTGGGGACAATGCCAAGCCCATAAATGAATTTCCGTATCCAAACAGCCTCCATTGCAGCTTCGGAAGCAGCTATGTATTAAGCTTCTGTAGAAGACATCGCAATAGTGCTTTGCTTAGCACTCTTCCAGTCAACAGCGCCTCCGTTCATGACGAAAACGTAGCCAGTCTGAGATCGAGAATCATCTCGATCTGTTTCAAAACTAGCATCAGTGTAGCAAGTAACACTGACCTCTCTTTCTATATCACCCCCATAAACAAGGAACATATCTTTGGTATTTCGAAGATACTTCAGTATGTTCTTAACAGCAGTCCAGTGACTTTCTCCTGGATTCTGTTTGTATCTACTCGTAAGGTTCTGAGAGAACGCTACATCAGGTCTAGTGCACCTCACAGCATACATGATGGATCCCACAGCCGAAGCATAGGGGATTCCCTTCATCCGCTTCACCTCATTAGGTGTGGAGGGTCCCTGAGTCTTACTCAAGTTTACATTGTGTTGCATTGGAAGACTTCCACGTTTGGAAGCATCCATTCTAAACCGTTTTAGAATTTTGTCAATGTACGCACTTTGACGTAAACCAATTAACCGCTTCGATCTATCTCGATAGATCTTGATTCCTAGGCAATTCTTAGATCCTTATGGGACCCATGGCATCTAGTGGCCGAGCTACTAGTGTCAAGCTGGCATGTTTAGTCCCATCCTTGCCTCGGGTTAAGGTCTCACCTGCTTAACTCGATTAAGTCATCCAATTTGAAATCATGTGAAAATAGATCTAGGTCTCACGCATAGACAATAATCACCTCGGGATTACAATTCAACCTAGGTCTCACGCATAGGCAAAAGGTAATGGCGAGGGATTTCAAGCTAATTGGACGGCATGACTTAAAAGTGTGACGAGTATAGTATTTTAATAAAACGTGTCAAAAAAAATGTACGAAAGAAGCATGCATTCTTCATTCGTAGCATAAGTTAAAAACATTTCTTAACTTGGATTCTAATTTGTTTTATTTTATGTGTGTCGAGATGTCCATTTAATATATAGCCTATATGAGATATTAATTAGCTTGGACATTACATAAATTAAATAACCGATAAAACTCTTTTAAGCGTTATTTATATAAAACAATAGATTTAAGTTTCAAATCCAATTTAAACTTATATTAACTAAATCTTTAGATTTAGTTTTAAAAGTGGTATGTGTTTAATTTTATGTTTGAAAATCCCATTTGCAAGTTATAATATCAAAGACATAGATAACAATGCAACATAAAAGAAAATAAACACACAACCAAAATGTGCAAAACCTCAACCGATGAACACCTATACTTGATCTCGTGAGCCATCACACGGACCAAGAGGGCAACTAAGGACGGGCCAACATAAACCCTTTTTGGGCTCCCACTTGCTCCAAGACTATCAAGAGCAAGTAGAACCCACAAGAACATTCGAACACAAAACTGTCTGGAAAAACGCAGCAGCTTCGGGGCCCGAAACGACATGGAAGGAGTCTTCCCCAATCGAAACATCCTTCTGCAAAATTGTGCCCCTACGTCTTATGGAACTCCAGCAACAAGAATCAGCCCAATCCGATGTGCCAAACTCCGGGAAATCCATTTTTCGCGCCGGCTGTCCAGCAGCTCCGAAAAATGCTTCTCGTCTCTAACTTGTCGCCATTCGATTCCGAGCAATGGTTACAATATTTGATAAAATACATTTATCTACTACTAAATCAAGAAAAAAAATTGCCTAAACTATTACAATCCAAAAACTCGACAAATAGTTAAACAAAGCACACAAACGGTCAAGGTTTTCATCGGTTTTGCATATCAACATAATAATACAATATCATTAAGATTGTTGGCTTGGTCCATGATAAAAATGCATGCTTTACCATGGATCTAAAACACTTACAATAAGTGAAAAAACAAGCCAACGAAAACGAAGAAAAACTACAATAATTAATCTACGATTAGTATATGTAACTTGTGGCTATAGGATCTTAAAATACATTATTTTAGACCCAACGATGGTCGAAATTTTCAGAAAAAAAGACTTATAGTTTTAGCCACTTTTACATATACAAGTTAATCATATGGCACATACGATGACTCTGATACCACTGTTGGTGATTATGAAAAGAAACACAAAATAAACATATATAATAACGCAGCGGAATAATCACCAAAAGGATCAACGTATTGCCAATATAATTAAACTAGAAATACAAATAACGATATACCTTTGTAGCGTGATTTGTACACCAATCGGGATCTACTTGTGTGCTCTTTTGAAACCAAGCATTCAATGGAGAATGCCTCTAGAGTAGTCCACACTACACCTCCTTGATCATCACCGGATGCTAGTCCTCCTTAGTAACGGATCTTGTAGCTTCAATTAATCAAGAACGAAGCTAGAAGATCAAAGTGGAAAAACCCAAGAGATGGCTAAGGGTGGGGCGCCGATTTTAGAGAGAGGAGAGGAAAAATTAGGTTAGCTTAATTAGGTCATTAACATTTCTATTTATTAATGAACCCTAAAGCTACCTTGGGCCTCTTAAAGGTTCTCCCTAGTAAATATTCATGGGCCTTGAATTAATTAAGTTAATAGGCTAGCTATTAACTTAAATCCAATACAAACCCATTAATCCACTATTAATGATTTGTGCCCATTTAATTACCTCATGTTACTTAGGCTATTAATATAATGTAAATACAATAATTACATTATATATTAAATGGTATCTCAGTGTATTGTGTGTGACCCTATAGGCCCATGTGTATCTAGCCATATAACTATATATTATGACACGAGCATATTCCAACACTTTAGTATAGGGACCATCCAAGAACGTATTTTCTTGTAACAAAAACATGCTCTCCTCGAAAGGATTTTCAAGAAACATCAATATTTAAAATATCTTGAAATTCGTTTCGACAACACCAAATCATCTTATTCTTATGTACTCGCAAAATGAAGGAGATATTTTATTGTTTTTTACTAAGGTATCGAAAGTTAAGGGGGTGTTTGGGATTGATTATAAGTAGTTTTGAGAGTTTAGATGGTTACAAAAAAGTGTTTATAGTGGTTTGGCACCGGTGATAAGAAGTTTTTGATAAGTTATTTAATTCTAATTTATTGACTTATTTGAAATAACTTATAAACTTATTAGTTTATTACAATTTGTTACCACCATAAGCTAATTTAAATCTTTTTTACATAACTCTGATTTAACACCACATAAGTTAATAAACACTTTTACCTATGTAATTTTAAATGAGCAATCCCAAACACCCCTAGTTAAGAAGGTGATATTGAAATTGATAATTAAGCCATTAAACACTACAACCATAATTGAACAACTATATATTAATTTTGTGGCTAATTAATTAATCAAGAAAGCCATAGCAATAATAATTTAGAAAGTTTTGGGATGATGAACATGTGTAATCCCTTCGGATTACGCATCTCTACCTCTCTCTCTCTCTCTCTCTCTATATATATATATATGTATATATATATGTATATATATATATGTATATATATATATGTGAAGCTATATATATTCATTTTTTAATATAAAAACTGAAGATTTTCTTTATCAACAAGTTAATACTAATAAGCTTCATTCCCTTAATTTTCGTCTGAAGATTCTGGACTCGGGTACTCGTTAAGGTCCGGGTTCAAACAAACCCGACCCGAGTATGATTCCGTCGACGGCGACTGGTGGCTGGCGTTCTGGCTCTGTAGGGCATCCACCTTGGCTCCTACTTCCGTCGCCTTTTTTCGGATAGAAGCAGCGGATAAGTCATGGAGGTATCCATCGTCTCCGATGGATTCCGGAAAGTTGAGGCGGGCGGTGGGGCCACGGAGGTAGAAGACGGCGGTGTCGTAGGCACGTGCGGCGGCGATGGGAGAGGAGTAGGAACCAAGCCAGATACGTGAACGTTTGTTGGGTTCGCGAATCTCAGCCACCCATTTTCCCCACTTTCTCATCCTTATCCCTCTGTAGGGTTTGTCGACGTGAAGAAGGTGGTTAGTGTTTTTGGTATTACTCTTTTTTGTCTTGTCGCCGCTGGAGGTGGGTGAACATCCGCCGTCTGCTTCCATGTGCGGCGGCGTTGACAGAAGGAAACTAGGGAGGAGAGGGATGGGAATATGAATCTAGAAAGAAAGGCATGAGGTTTTATATTTGAAAACCTACATACAAGATTTATATACAAATATATTGTTAATTAGATTTTTTTTTTGTTTTATCTTTTTCTTTATTGAAAATAAATACTAGTAATATTTAGAGTAAATTACGGATTTCGTCCCTGTGATTTGATATTAATAACGATTATCGTCCATGATCTCTAAAAACTGCTTTTTTTATCCCTATGGTTTCTATTTTACTGCCATTTTCGTCCCTCCATCCAATTTAGTTAAATATAGAATTTAACTCATGCAAAAATGATTGAGTAAATTACATATTTGGTCCTTGTGGTATACTTCTTATACATTTTTATCCTCAATATAAATAGTTAAAAATTTTACTTTCTACTTTTTCTATCTTTTATTATAATTTCTAGATACATTGATTTTTATATTAATTACGTTGTATATTTTAAAAATTATTATAACTTTAATTATAAAAATAATCAAAGAATTTCATCAAAATTATTGATAAGTACATAATTTCCATAGTTTTTGGTTGAAATATCTTAAAATTAATATATTTTATTTATTGATTTATTAAACTTTTCATTTATTTTTAAGTTTCCATTGGCAGAAGTTTAAAAAACTTGTAGGAAAAAAATACTTTTATTTTATAACAACCGTTTTTTATTAAATGCACTTTACTCTCACTATTCCATATTTTCATTTAAATATTATTTTTTATCAACTAATTAAATTAGTTTAATATTAAAATTAAGCACGCACACACACACATATATATATATATATATATATATATATATATATATACTAGTTGTGTACCCGTGCAATGCGGCAGGAGGCATAAATGTAAATGATTTTGATGCTTTCGTGTGGTTTTGTTACATGAGATTTTAACGATGATTTGATTTACCCTTAGGGATTTACCCGGGTATATACTTACCAAGTCACATTACCTTATCGGATGAATATGACTAAGATGAATAACCTTATGTGGTAAGAGGCTTAGAGCGAGGTGAGAACAGAAAGTCTAACCCGATAAGATAGGCAACGACTCTTACCACGTTTAGCATTTACCTCGTAAATTGTTGCATACTATCCGTTTTCGCTACAATCTTACTCAATAAGTAAACAAAAATATTGAATTTTACTGGATAAGTAGTTAAACAACCCCAATCTATACATATTAATACATTCTGAATAAGTAAGAGCGGTTGTTTCCGTGAAAACCTCCGACTTGTGCAATATTGTGAACAAATATTAAATGAATAAACAAGTAAAAAGTAAGCGTTTTCTATGCTCCTAAACCAAAACCAGAATGATTTGAATCCCATTGGTTCAACTTTTACACTCTCTATATGTACGTATCATAGCAAATAACCCTTCATATATTATTAATCTCTCTTTATGACAAATCAATATATCATCAATATATATATTAAAAGAGAAAACCACAAAAGATGATGTGGCACTCTAAGATTTGAGTATTCTATATTTCTTCCAAGAGTTGTGATTTGGACCTACCATTACAACAACCACCCATATCTTTTATGAATGTATGCAAGGTTTGTATACTTATTCACCTGAAGAAAGAGTTCGAAATCAACTTCATGGCCCAAATACTGATAAGAATCATGAAGAAACGCAGCTCGTTCTTCCTCCATAAGATTCTCGTCGATGAATTTTAGTTTTGACTTTTCGATGGCAAATTACCAAGTGTCAGACTTCCAATTTTCCTCCTCATTGACATAAACTGATCAAGAAGTAAAAAACCAGAAGAACAACTCCTCATCAGACCAAAACAAAAATCTCAACCACAAAAATTAGATGCATTGAGATTACATACGGATGTTGTTATGTGGCAAGATCTCAACATCTTATTAAAGACCAATAAACCAATTAACATATTAATCTTACTCGGGTAAGAGCTTACCAAGTCACATTACCTTACCAAATGAATATGGCAATGATCAACAATTTTACCCGGTAAGAGCTAAGGCAATGACCGAGAGTTTTACCCGGTAAGTGATGACAATTCTTACCATGGATAACGCATACCGTAAAAATAATTGCATACAATACCCTTTTTGTGGACTAAAATCTTACCCGATAAGTGAAAGTGATTACTAGTAAACGCTTACCTGAATAAGCGTTTGGTAAACAACCCCTTAGTTACTTACACGAGATTTCAAGCTCCGAAGCTTGACTTCGGTAAATTAATTATGTAGCCATGGATCTGATAAAAAAATACCAAAGTAATTATCTGTTATGATTCTTAATCTTATCTGCTTGACTACTTGATTGTTATGTGCTACAAAATTCAACAGAACACGACTCAAAACTTTAACCTCGACAAATCATCTTTTTTCGACATTTTTATAGATTCTCATATGCCTTCTTGAGTAGAAAATATTGATAATCTTCTCTATTAACTACGTCTCACTAACTCTCGATTATTTTCTCTTTCATTTAAGATGTTAAGTCCTCTCCTAGTAGTAGGTTAAATTATAACACCTTACAAATATATATGATGGTTCACAATAGAAAAACAACAAAGAAACAACAGTTAAACTTGTTTTTTAGAGTAGCCAAAAGACATGCATGCTCTCAATTTCTCAGAAGTCATTCCACCACCAATATATGGCCGCATATGAAACAACAACTCCTAGTTAGAAGACAAAAGATACAAGTAAGATCTCAGTTGAACCAGAGACTGTAGATATGGTTAGTTATACTTATTATTTAGCAATAGTAATGTCTAAATCCCTACAATATTATTTGGTCACAAGTAAGATGTTTATAGATATGATAATAACAGGTTGCAACTTGCAACAGATATGATGGATAACTCCCTGCTTTTTGGTATATAGAAATTATGTCCCTGGTTTACATGTTTAATTTAGGGGCATTTACCCAAACACTTACTCGGCAAGTGCTTATTGGTAGCGATCAACATTCTAACTTACATTATCGGGTAAGATTGTAGTCCATCAAAATAGTACGTAGGCAACAATTTAAACGGTACGCGTTCATCAGGTAAGAGTCGTCTTCTTCACTTACCGGGTATGTAAGGTAAATGACTCGGTAATCGCTTGCCATGGTCATCCAGTAAGGTAAATGACTCGGTAATCGCTTACCGGGTAATCGCTTACCGGGTAATCGCTTACCGGGTAATCGCTTACCGGGTAATCGCTTAGTAAACGAACCCTTAATTTGAGCAATATCTAGTCATAAACTCATAATAACTTCTTAATTACATTTATGAGATGAGTTTTTTCAAAGTGATTATTCTGATGTTTAAAAATTAAAATGGTGATTATCAAATCAGGGATAATTAGGTAATGATAGGAGTCTAAACGCCTTAACCACATACCAAGCCCTCATGTCCCAGATGTTTCCAAATGTGTAAAAGCTCCAATTGTGTTGCACCATTTATGTGTTGTTATAAAGCCATGTGAACCCTGAGAAGAAAGCATGTTCTATAACAAAATGGCATTTAACATACCTCCAAACCTCCATTAGAGTCTGTCTTGTCACCATCCTTAATGCTCTAGGTCACTCTGCAAGTGAACCGAAAGTGCAAGTAAAGGTTCAAATAAAACAATGGTGGCATCAACAAGGCTACCTGCAACAAATCCAATAGAGAAATTTTCTCTAAGAGCACAGGCAGCATCAGACTCCTCGCCTACATCACGAGCAAGTTGTGCCCAAAGTCCTATCCAAAGAGCGCGTTTCTCATGCTCTACTTATCATATATTTCCTTTAAGATCTCGTGCATTATCTCAAATGCGCCAGCCTGTTTATTTTCCTACGAATAGTCCCAATTATTTTGTCAAAATCGGCCTCACACACGTAAGCATATCAGCAAAAACATGAACAAACAGAACATTAAAAAAGATAAAAGTTGTTTAATACATATCATTTTTTGTGAAATTAAAAACTGTACTAAGGTAACATATAAGTTTGATCTAAAAAATATATTCCCTTCGTCCCAAAATAAATGTCCACAGTAAAAAAAACACATCTTTAGGAGTACAAACAATTACCCTATGAAATAACAACCATAGAGTATGAACTGTTACATTCTAATCAGATTCTTACTAATGGTGAAGTCTCATAAGCGAGTCTCAATAAAGAAGAAACTTTGTTTGAGCTTTTTCTTCAAATCTAAAATTATTTGTAAAATAAATACTCGAGATACCACACTAATTAGTTAATAGAAATCTGTTGAGCTAAAGATAAAAAAATAGAAAATGGCAGTAAGTTATATACAAGCATCTGGTTAAACCCATCAAATAGAAAAATCAAGATTAAAACATGAAAATCACGGAAGAGAAGAGGAAGCACATTAAACAAACCAGAAAATAAGAAATACATACCAAGGTCCAAAAAGAAACGCAGAAAATCGCGACGGAGAAATGCTTGAACCGTTACCCTATGCTCAAAATCACAACAGAGAAATGTATGAATCGATACCATGTGAATAAATAAGCAGAGATTACGAATTGTTACATTCTAATTGTGAACGGTAACAACGTCGATAAATAGAAACAAACAGAGAAGAAACCGAGAGTACGAATCGTTACCACAAGAAATCGGTAGGAGCGATATGAAGAAATGGAGGTCTTCTTGGAAAGGCCCATCTTAAATCGTCGTCTTGAGAGGCAGGAAGGTCGTCTTGGAGGCTGTACCTAATGGGGCAGTGAATTGAGCGATGGAGAAGATGGATTTTAATCACGAATCAATAAAACTTACTTGGAGCGATGGATATGAATTACCAATCGAAATTATTGGCAACTTGAATCGTTGTATCAAAATGGAGTGATATAGAATCGAAAGAGAAGAAAGCAACAATAGAAGTAAACCCTAGCCGAATTATATGATCTTGAATTCGTCCAAGCTTGAATCGTCACCTTGAAAAGATGAATTGTTTAATTGGTAAAGAAAAACGTTGTGATAGGAGGAATTAAGGAGGTGCTTCTTGGGAAGATGAACTCGGGAAGATGAACTCCTGACAGGAGTTTCAGTATTGGAAAGGAAGAGAGGCACAACATGCTTTAAAAACTGTACCAAAGCAAAAATAACTTTCTCTCTTCATCGGCATATCGTCTCCTTCTCTTTGTCTCCCGCTTGGATTGTTTATATGAGCCAGCAGTAGCAGGTAGAGGTGTACTCTGGTATGGCCTGAGACGTGAAGAGGTACTCTCGGTAAGGGACGGAGGTAAGGTGATAAAGTACCGGTCCATCAGAAAGTATGGGCTGGAGTTGGGCCGATCAGAAAGCAATCAAGCATGGGTCCAATTTTAAATTTATTGTAAGTTGTACATCATGCTTTACAAATAGTAATTAAGAGATTTTTGAATTTTCTGCATAAATTGGTAGTACTTTGTGCTTTAAAATTTGTCTTTAAGACATTTGATGTAAATGCTTATATATGTAGTAGATATATATATATATATATATATATATGGTTGGATTCCGGTTAGAAGTGCTAAATTTGGTGAGAAGCATGAGAAGTGGTTATCTACCGTTGGATGAGAAATAGACGAACTTTAAGATGAGATGCACCGAGATAAGTTACACCAGATTACACAACAGAGGCATCGACATAAAATCTTTTCGATAATTTGGAGGCCTATAAGTTTTCGATAAGAGATGAAAACAAATATAAAATAGCAAAAAGAAGTTGATAAATATCAGTTTACTTTTGTTTATGCTAATTTTATTACGGGTTGAATAATTAAAATCTCAAAAGTATTCTCACATTTTCCTAGAACAGATGTGTTCTCGTTCTAATTTTTATTACGGGTTATGTGTGTGTGCGCGCACACGTGCGCTCACACATGATTATTATTAATATTAGAAATGTACTCGCCTAATAAATCAATAAATAAAAATATATTAATTTTAAGAGATTTCAACCTAAAGATCTGGAAAAAAGATTATGTATTTTATCACTACTTTTAATGAAACTATTTGATTATTTTTATAATTATAAGTTAAAATATTTTGAAAATATATAGTATATTTAATAGAAGAATAAATGTCTTGATAAAATATTGTAAAGAAAGAAAAAGTAAAAAGTAGAAATTTTAAACTATGTAATTTAAGGATAAAAATGTAAAGATTGGTGTAACACAAGGACCAAATATGTAATTTACTCAAACATTTTTTGCATGAGTTAACGTTTATTTTTAACTAAATTGGATGAAGGGACGAAAATGGAAGTGAAATAGAAACCATGGAGATGAAAAAAACAGTTTTTAAAGATAAGGGATGAAAATCGTTATTAATATCAAACCACACGGACGAAAATCGTCGTTTACTCTAATATTAATAACGATACAATCTCGTTTCTTGGAAATAGGTGGCGTGTATCATTAAATGTTTAGATAGCAAGTTACGAAAACACGTAATTTAAAAAAATCAAATTGTTTAAAAAAAATTAAATATAAAAAAAATATTTCTATGAAGTATTCACCTGGATTTTAGTGACAGTTTTACGAAAGATGAAAGACTTGTAAATTCGTCCAATGTGTTTTTCGTCGTTTTGAGGGATTTGTAAAGTGGTTGGTTAATTTAACAAATTTTTAAGTTTTTTTTTTTCACGATTTTGAAGGATTTTTTCAGTTTTTTTTTTGATTTCAAATTTTTTTTTAGTTTCTGGTTATTTCAAGGTATTCAATATCAATCATTCGTTTAAACCGATCAACCAAAATCGTTGTAAGTTTGCTACCGAACGAACAAAATAATCAACGGTGAGGTCGATAACCTATTGAAGACTGGGAAGATCAGAGAGGTAAAGTATCCAAATTGGTTGGTCAGCGTCGTGGTCGTACAAAAGAAGAATGAGAAGTGGCGAATTTTCATCGATATTACAAAATCTTAACAAGGTCTGTCCTAAAGACCCATTTCCATCCACTACCTCACATGGACGCAATAGTCGATGCGAGCGCTGGACACGAACTCTTGACGTTTATGGACGCCTATTCTGGTTACAATCAAATCCAGGTGCATCCTGACGACCATGAAAAGACAACGTTCTTGACGGATAAAGGTATATATTGTTATAAAGTAATGTCGTTTGGTCTTAAGAATGCTGGTTCAACGCGTCAACGATTAATCAATCAAATGTTCAAAAATACATTTGGGCGACACTATGGAAGTATACATCGACGACATGTTTGTCAAATCGAAACAAGCGGCAGATCACAATAGTCATATCAAGCAGTCATTTGACATCCTTCAAGAATATCAGCTGAAGTGGAACCCTACAAATTGCTTGTTCGGGGTATACTCCGGTAAATTTCTAGGCCACATGGTGACACGTCGTGGGATCGAAGCAAATCGCGACCAGATTAAAGTGATTGTTAATATCCAATCACCAAGAAACTTCAAAGAGGTCCAAGGACTTACACGTCATGTCGCGGCCTTAAACAGGTTTATCGCTCGATCCTCAGATAAATACTATGTCAGCAATCACTTGTAAAGACGACAAACAACAGTTGTCGGTTTACTATGTCAGCAATCCTTGCTCTAAGTTGAAACAAGATACTCGCTGATGGAAAAATTACTATTGTCTCTAGTAACTGCGGCAAAAAAGTTGCGACGGTATTTTTGAATCTCATCCTATTACTGTCATGACTAACTTTCCTCTTAAGTTTGTCTTAAGAAGACGAGAGTTGACAGGTCGACTAATCAAATGGAGTATCTATCTTAACAGTTAAGAATATATAATTCGCTTCAATGTGTGGGTAATTTTTTTTGAAAGACAACAACCAAATTTTTATTCCACCGTAACGAGCCGATTACAAACTCCACCAAAACAGCAAAACCTCAAAGCGAACAAAAACTAAGCAAGAAACAAGCAAAGTTATAGCAAGAAACGCAACCCTGATAAAAAAGAAATACAGAAGCGTTTGCGAGCGGCAAACAATCCCCAAACCTTACCAGCCCCTATCACACTACATTGTGAGGACGACGACTCTTGCAACCATTGCTCAGAGGGTAGCTCGAACCCAAGTCCGAACTAAAAAGTTTATTACTGCTACGCGCTGTATGGGGCCGTGAGCCAGCCCACCCAGTCCATCGACAACTTTTTTATCCCTTCTTTTCACCCACTCGAACACCTTGCTTTGGAATTCGAAGAATATGTCCAATATTTTGCTATTTTCCCCTTTGAACACCACTTAGTTTCTATGTAACCAAATTAAGTACATAAACACCCACTTCAACCCGACCCATAATGCCGACCCCTTTGAACTTTCGCCCGATTGGATTTCCTCTTGAAGTAAATCTTGAATCGTTTTGGCTCCTTCTAGGTTTTTCTTCCACCACCTATCGGTTAGACTCCAAAGCTTTTTACTTCTTTGCATCCTACAAGTGCGTGATCCATAGTTTCGATCGATTCTCCACATCTTGGACATAGAACCGTATCTACATCGATCCTCATTGTATCCAAAACTGAACGACATTGAATGCGTCCTAACCTAACTCTCCATACTAAAATACAAATCTTCTTTGGTACCAACGAAGACCATTAAGTTTCAACTATGTTCCCATCTATCGCACCCCGTCTCTCCTCGATTAGAACCCGAAGTTTTTTTTACATTGAATTCCTTTGTTGCATCTAAGTTCAAGACTAAGTATAAATAGTTTAGTTAACCTAGAATTAGGTTAATCGTTCCTTTACTTTGAATTGTAATATTCTCTGAACGGTTGATACTTTGAATGAATACGAGATGGATGACAAGTTGAAATCAACGATTGTTCTTGTTATTGCTCATTGATTATATTGTTACCTGATCAAACTAGGACACACAATTGGTATCAGAGCTTAATCGGTGATTTGAAGATATAGAAGAAATCGAACGAAAGCGAAAAAAAAGCATAAAAAAATTTGTATTGAATTTTCTGGAAAACGCATCGAGCAGTTTTGCCTATTCCTGGAGTTTGAACCGTCGGATCGTCGTGCTTTTGGACGGTAGCTTCACGACATCTTGGTCTACATTCTGAACGGTGGGATTAATCGTTTGAGGTCCAGAAGGCATCTGTTTTATTTTCAACATACTGCAGTTTTTTCTTGGGGAAAATCGATCATCAATCGGGTTTGAAAATCTTTTCGTTGATTTAATAATTCTTCTGTTAATTCTCGATTGTTTAATCGTTCTTAATATGGTGTTTATCTGCGTTTATATCGATTCTCAAAGGTATTAATTTTTCAATTTAAAAATCAATTCTTGAGTTTTTGGTGTTCTTAAATTTTTTGTGGTGATTATTGAAAAATAGGATATATTTTGCTTAGAAATCGATTTGGGTATGTTTGTGTTTGTGTTTTTGGTCAAAATATAACCCTACAGAAGTGAAATCAAGCAACTCTATCGAACCCTGATCCGAATTTCTCAATCAGCCGCAGTGTCCGGAAGTTTCTCATTGTTTCCGGGTAAGTTTCCTATTTCTCACCACTTTCCGGACAAAACTTTTGTTGGGAACTGAAGATATGCTAAGTATGGTTAGTACTGCCAAGACAATTTTACTACTGCCAGTTCTTCATTAATACTGCTTATGTGAAGTTACTACTGCTAGACACAGTTACTACTGCAAGTCAAGGTTAGTACTGCTGGTGCATAATTGAATATCTGTTAGTACTGCTCATGATTAATACTGCTGGAGTGATGTTAATACTGCTGGAGATGAAATCGGTTAATACTGCTGAAGTTTGTTAGTACTGCTCATGAAGAATGAAGGTTAATACTGCTGACTTGATAAGTTTGGTATGCGATACTTTTGGAGACAAAGAAGGAATTGATCAAGATATGTTTAACGAAGATTCAGAAGATCAATTTACTTTTGGTAGTTATCTTGTAATTATTTGTGTATAAATAGACTTCAATAGATAGCTATTAGATGTGACGTGAGAGTTTCAATTTATACATTCTACAAAAGATATTCTGAGAGAAGATATTGATTCAAGAGAGAATTAACCTCAAGGTTGAAGAACCCTATTTCTAGAGAAGTAGAAGTCGTCTTGTTGAGCCTGTTCAACAAGATTGAGGTTTGGTTGTTAATATTGTGATTCGAAACAGTGAATACAAAAAGTGGTGAATTTTCTGTTACATTGTTCTTGATTGTGAGAATTAAAGTTCTTTTCCGCAGATTCTTTAATTCTGAATTCTAAGTGTTTGTAGTCTTGTTAAGATTCGATCCTGACAACTTTAATTTACCCGGATAGCACAAATTTTTCCCGGATAAAATAAAGTGTCCGACTAATTTTTGGTCACTTACCGGAAGAATCCACTTTCCAGATGAATTTTATTTTGGGTTACCGGATGAAACCAATCTTCCCGGATAAATAACTTTTCGGATGAAAACAAGTTTCTGGATGCAATCTATTATCCGGGTGATTTTTTTTGAAGCTAATTATCCAAGCCATCATCTTTGACTTTCATGGTTAGATGTTTGAATGTTTAGCCACAAATTAATTCCATGATATCTTGCTGTCATCATACATATACCATCATCACATATCATAGCATGCATACAAATTAGAATTCTTCATCGTAAGCATACATAGATACTTTGCTGCATGATTTTTTTTCCATTAATTCTCAATCACATCTATTACTGCATTATTTCACATTGCATATACCATGTGCATTCTCCCTCAACCATCTGTGTTGTTCATCGAATATTGCTGCTGTTGGTGACATACATATCCATCTTTGGTTTTCTTGGTGACATGCATATCTAACCATAGCTGCAGTGTAATTGTTCCCTACCCGGTAACTTCCACTACCCGGATTTCCTATCCGGTAAGCTCCTCATTCGGACAGCCGTCTCATCCGGTAAGTACCTTCTTCTGGAAACAATCCCATCCGGTAATCCAACCTTCATTCGGTAAGTGTTCGTTTGTGCGAAAAGTTATTCATCCGGATTACTCATTCATCAGGTAAGTTTTGGTTGGTAAGTTTTCAAAACTAGGAATCTGTTTTTCAAGATCAAATATCCTTTTCTTCAACTCAATATTTTCATGCTCTAAGGCCTTTTCCTGTTCTTCAAGTGCCTTTATTTCGTCTTGTGATGGCAGCTCAGAGATGATTTTGTGCGAAAAGTTATTCATCCGGATTACTCATTCATCTGGTAAGTTTTGGTTGGTAAGTTTTGGTTGGTAAGAATTGATCGGTACCCGAGTTATGCACGTCTCGTCACCCGATAATTTAATTGACCGGTAAGTTGGGAACTTTTCAACAATCGATTTTTGAGTTTTAGTGACGGTTTGAGACTACTTGCGACAGTTTGATTTTATTCGCGACACTTATTATTTTTTGGGATTTATTTTCGTCGTTCTTGATCTAACTTTTTTTTTGATAAGGTTCATCTAGGCTTTGCCTAGACTACATCCTTGGCAATTTGGAAACAAACAAACAAAGCGGTCGTCTGAGACTAAGCCTGGCCATAGAATGCTGACGTCTGGACTCGAACCCGGGGTGGATGGGATATTCCACCACATCCCCCCAAGCCCTTGTCAACACGCCACCACCCTTGTGGTTTCTTGATCTAACTTTGTTTGTTTATCTTGCAGGTTTCATTCTCGAAGTTTGATTTTGTTCGTTTCGGTTAACTAATCGGATTTTAAATTGCGAAAACAAATTTATTTTTTAGATTTGTTTTTATGATTTAATTTTTAGATTTTTCTTCCGTATTTTTGATTCTTCAAAGTAACACCGATTAACGATCAAATTTTTCAGGTAACAATGAATTATTTTAATTCAGAAGACAGGCGTTATTTTCTTTCGTATCTACCTTATGATACACGAGACAAAATTAACGATTTACAAAAGAAGTTTCAAGAGGCTGATAGAAAGTCCAATTGACAAAGAAATTCACTGAGCTTCAAAACCAAGTGACAAAAGACAAAGAAGAGTTTGAGTTGAAGGAGAGTTTATTAGAAACTGAAAATACTGAGCTGAAAAAGAAGCTATCTGATTTATCATCACGAGATGATATCAAGGAGACTGAGAAAGACCAAGCAAGACTATATGAAAAGAATATCAAGCGATCAGATGATTTGTGCAACAAGTACATCAAAGAACTGAAGGAACAGAAATCTCAAATCTGGAATAGTTCTGAGAAGCTGGCTAAATCTGAAGAAAAGACAACGATCTTAGAAACTGAGAACACTAAGCTGAAAAGGAAGATTTCTGAGCTGCCATCACAAGACGAAATAAAGGCACTTGAAGAACAGGAAAAGGCCTTAGAGCATGAAAATCTTGAGTTGAAGAAAAGGATATCTGATCTTGTTGGTCACGAAGGGTTATACAAGTTTGTAGAAGGGGGGGGGGGGGGGGGGGGTTGAATACAAACACACAGATTTTACTTTTCTAAATTGTTTATTGATAAATCATTAACAATTTACAGCTTGTTGCGGAAACAAGATTAAGGATAAATCCTAAATCTAAACAAGTTGGAACACTAAGTTTCTTGCACTAAGAAGGAGAAGGAGATTACTAATAAAAACCTATCTCAAGATAAGAAGGATGAACTTGTCCAGAGTTAGCAAGTTACTTCAATATGAAGTGAGTTCATCTTCTTATATACTGCATGCATGTAATGCATGGCAGTATATACTTTACACGTGGCTGCAGCTGATTGGTTGCATGTCATTGACCTTTGTTGACAACCTTAGTAGCCGCATGTTGAATAGTGTAGTATCAGAATGGTTGTACGATTTCAGACAATAAGGAGGTTCTGTTCTGACATATCGTACGGAGTCGTGCAAGGGTGGATGAGACAAAAAGTACGTTGTACAGAAGACTTCATGATCAGCTTTTCGATGATTCAGCGATCTATCATTCTTCATCAGCGAATGATAGAGTTCAGCGATAGCTGAAGTCTTGTACTTGATACTTCACGTTGAGTGGACAAATCTGAGTCTTCACTGATCCGCATCAGTTCATTAGGAGACTTGTCGCTGGTTCTTGAGCTTGATCTTCGACTTCAGCGTAGAACCTATGTTAACGTGAAACTTGTCTTCAGGGATCATAAGTAAACAACTAACTTATCAGCGATCACCATAGGTACTTGAACAGACTCAGAGTATTATGGTGAACAGTTTCGCTGAATGTTTAATCTAAAGAGCGAGAGTTCCTATCAGCGGTACTGGAAGATCTTAGTACTTATCAGCGATAGTGAAACTCTGATACATATTGTTTACTTACAATTTTCACCAAGTATATAAGAGAGGGTCATTATCAAATCACTGAGGGTTTGGATCAACAATCTCCCCCTATTTGATTATGACATAGCAACAGAGAAAATTGCTATTTAATGAAAACATAAGGATAAAAAGAACTCATAAAATATTTGTCCCTTTTACTGTTTTCTGGGATCTTTTCTGTACTGATGGAGTAAAGTACGTTCGCTGAAATTT
Source organism: Saussurea involucrata (assembly GCA_033807775.1). NCBI lineage: Eukaryota > Viridiplantae > Streptophyta > Magnoliopsida > Asterales > Asteraceae > Saussurea > Saussurea involucrata. Next base: position 70,056,769 of record CM066318.1, on the reverse strand, counting down.
TTCTTTAAACTTTGTAAAGATTACAGAGGGAAGTGGAAAAATTACAAGTACAGCGAATAAAATTACAAGTACAAAAGATGTAGACAGATAAGGATAGAAAGAATTTCAAGGCGATCCTATCCGTCAAAAGGTTCTTCCTTAATGAGTTGTTCATCAAGGGTCATTGATGTGGCAATCATCCAATCAGGGACATCTACTCCTTGATTCTTTTTCTTCAGAGCTTCTTCAAAAATCAAGGGCTTCAGGTGTCTAGCTTTGATGTCGCATCTGACTTCACACTAGTATAAGAGATCTCTGAGTTGTTCGATGGGAGCGAGGTGGAGCTCAGAGATACGTTGAAAGTGATGGTTTCCATCGTAGTCTAGAAAGAATATACCATATGGATCACTTACAACTGTGCCATGAATGAAAGTTTCTACAGGTGGTAGGGAGGTGTCAAGCGCTGAGAGATCAGCATCAGGGCCAAGAACTTCAGCACGAGAGAAACCAATACCTGTTTCATTCCGTATATGAGGACCTGAATCAGAGACTTTCTTTTTCTTAGTAGAGACTTTTCTTTGTTGAGGAAGAGGAGGAATATCCACAACAGAAGAAAGCAGGTCGATCTGTTTGTTTAAGATCTTCTCGACATGGCTTTTGAACTTTGAGCGCGATCCCTGAATGGCTAATTTTGTTTCTAACCATTCAGAGAGACCAAACTTTTCTAAGGTAGCCGCATAGAAGGTTTGCTTGGTCTTGTCATCTCTGTAGACATCCACTTCAACAACAGGAACGTCAGCGTACAGTCTTCCTCTGATGTTTACTTTGATGATTTTGGATGGTCTGGATCGATAGGTCAGAATTTGTTTAGCCCATTCCAAAGTCGTGTCAGAGACCTTAGTCTTTTCTCTAACGATCTTTTAAACATCATCCCATAGCTGACGTTGAACATCATTGGGAACTCTTTTCAGCTTGGGGTCTTTTATTGATCGTTGAGTAAGCTTGATGGCGTATTCTCTATCTTTTTCTTCAGCTTCCTTTCTTTCAGCGATTAAGCGTTCAGCTCTGAGGTGTTCCTTGTATTCATTTTGGGAAACTCTGAACTTTGGAGGAATGGAAGGAAGTTGATCACGCTTCAGAATTATTCGCTGATCTTCGAGTCTCTTGATCATTGCATCTCTCTTTTCTTGTTCCTCTTCACTTAGCTTTTGAGGAGCCAAGGAAGGTCTGTTTTTGTGAGATAGCATATTTTCTTCAGGTTCTTCAGTCTCGGAGATCAAATCTAAGACTGGGATTATATCTTCAGCGTTGGGAGCTGGGATTATTGAAGTCTCAGCTGTATGAACTTCAACGATATCCTCAAACAGGGGAGAGGACTAGCTGAAACACAGCGATTTTACAAGTAAGAACTTGGGTAGAACAGAGAAAGAAATAGTGGGATAAAGTATATAGAGGTTTGGAGAGTAGAACTGATAAGGTGTATAGAGGAGGGGTGTGAAGGAAAAGGTTAATGTACCTGACAAACCGGCCTTTTAAGCAAGATCATCAGATTGTCGTTTTCAGAGACACTTTTTCCTTTGCCTTTGTCAGCTTCAGATGCTGATGGCTTTGTCTTTGTCCGCTCCCCTGAAGGTTCATTTATCAGAATCCCTTTAAGAGCTAGAGATCGCTGAGCAGGCTTGACGATAAAAGAATCATCATCATCGTCATCTTCGTCATCATCATTCTTTGGAGAAGAGGATGGTTCATCATCAAACAAGCCGATGGCTTCTTCATCTTCAGCTTCAGACTCTGTTTCTTCAGCTTTTTCTTCGAGTTGCTCCCCCTCAGATACAGAGGCGAGCTTCTCAGTTCCCTCAGGGTTTTCATCTCCCTGAGGTCCAGCGGCTGCTTCAGTCATCTCTCCCCTGATAGATTCATCATGGGAAAGGTCTTCAGCGCTTTTGGAGAGGTCTTCAGCGCTCTTCTCCCCCTCTTTTTCATGATGGTTGAGGGAGGAATGTGAAGATTCAGCAGCTTCTGTGGTATCCCTGTCTTCTTGGCCAGGGATCCCCACGCAGATTGCAATCGTTGATAATCTGTTTTCTATGCCAGAAATACCAGGATTGATCTTCATCAGTTCAGCACGATCCGCTGTAGTAAAAGATGGAGGTGCAGGGGCAGGTGCAGGGGCAGTTTTGTTGGCCAGGATCTGCTGCAGTAAGTTGTTCATGGAAGTGATGTCATTCTTCATCGTACTGACATCAGCCTTCACGGAACTCATGTCAGCTTTGACGGAGCTGACATCAGTCTTGACAGCAGACATGTCGCCTTCAAGATTGCCAACCGATGTCTTCAGCGTTATGACTTCGCTAGACATGGTGTCAACTGATTTCTTGATGTCGAGGTAGTCGGTGTAGATATCAGCGAGAACCTTTGCAAAGTTGGTGAGGGACTTGTCAACCTTCTCCAAGGCATCTTTGGAGGCATGCTTTTCAACGACAGTTGTCAGCTTTGTAAGATTCTTTCCAGCGTTTGTTACAGCTGAAGAGTTGTCGGAAAGAGTAGTCGTGAGACCTTTCAGCATCGTCTCTATAGTTGTCAGAGAGGCGTTGATGTCTCTCAAATTAGGACCTGTAACATATAAAAACTTGTGAACAGAGGAAAGCTCAGAAGTTTGGGGTTTCGTAACAGTGTATAGGGGTTGGTGAGTACCTGCAGGAGGATTGGTGAATTCATCAAAATCATGAGTTCCTGAGTAAAGTTCCATATCGTCAGCGAGAGTGCGTGGACGTATGGACAGCTCTGCAGGTCCTACTTCCGTCGTTCCTTTAGATTCTGGAGGAAAGACAGGTGCAGCTGTGATGACTGGAGTGGTGTCCAAATGAGTGGAGGGAGAAGCGAGGGACAAGAATGGAGGTTGGTCACCGAGTTCAGCGTTGGAATCGCTGAGAATCACTTCATCAGTCTTTCGAGAGACTGAGGGAGGTTGGGTAGAATCCAAGTTTGTAACCTCAGCGTTTAGAGACGCTGAAGTTGGGATTGAAGGGATGGCTTGTTCAGGTGTGGCAGAGCGTACCACTGAACTTTCCTTCAGCTCAGCAGGAGGAGCTGAGGAGTCTTTAGCAGGAGATTGCTTGGGTTGCTCCTTGGTCTTCTTAGTTCTTTTGGAACTAAGGTGGGTGTCAGAATGTTTCCTTTTAAGAGGAATGGAGGTTGTAGCTGGGGTATCAGCGGTGGGTTTGTCCGCTGAAGGAGCTACAGAAATGGAAGAAGTAGGGTTAAGAAGAGTCAGGAGTGTAGAAAGACGTACCTCGTTTTCTACTGGTTTGAAGTCGAGTACCTTAGGGCCAACCTGAGAGAGTTTCAGGTCACCCTCTGTTGGGTAGCTGTCCTTTAGGCCTTTCTGGAAACGACACTAATGAACCGTGGGTATGGAACTCATGGAGATCTGTCAGCGATGGAGTCCACTCGTAGTACTAGGTCATCATAAATAATTGATGCCCAGTCGATGTGTAGACGTTTCAGCAATGCTAATCCGATTGCTTGCTGAGGTTGGGCAGCTTGATCTGAGGAGCCGGTCTTGGCTGTCATGCAGTTGATCAAATGGGCGAAGATGAAATTCATCTCGCTGGCCATTTTTGACTTCTTTATCAGCGTCAGCTTCTTCTCAGGCTTCTTATCCCTGCCTGTTTCCCATACATAGCCCATTGCGTCGAAGAATGCAATGATGGCTTCCTTGTCTGAGTTCTTCTTGTGGTCAGGGAGGGGAACAAAGGGTTTTTCCTTGGTAGCGATGGGAAGGCTGAGGGCTTTGCGAATGATGGTAGGTGTAATCTTCATTGTGCCAAAGTCAGTGTCGCAGAGGATACAGTCGATGGTTTTTGAGGGATCTTTGGCTGACGGTAACTGAGAATGTCTGGCAGAGTACCAGAATTGAGATAGCAAAAGCTGATTTGCAGGAGGAGTTATGGTCAGGGCTGTGGAGATGGGGCAGTTCTTGAGGAAGTTCACAACATCAGCGAGATGTGTGACTTGCTTTCGAGGAGGAAACTCGAGAAGCGCATAAAGGTTGTCCACCTTTGTCCAATCCAGTTTGTCAAGAGAGAACTTGACCTGAGGAGCCTTGAGGATTTCCACTTTCTCAGCAGTGTCAGTAGTAGTGTTCTCAACGTTGGTGATCTTGGGAATGTCAGAAGATGCCATTTTCTGTATTATCAGTTCAACCAAAGATTAACAAATAAGAATAATCTTAATGTGGAAAGATTTTCCAATAAGATGGTTCGAATTTTGTCCATTTCATTCAGACAGAACAAGTTTAAGATTTTTGCATGAATGAAATGGCATCTTCTGGAAAAACGAATGAATAACAAGTTTAAGATTTTTGCATTTAAACTTGAAGAACAACCATGAAATGGTTGTGTTCATAAAACCATGAAAGAGAATGATTTTATTTTTAAGAAGTTCTTTTGTTTGATCTCGTTAAAACAATGAGAAGATCAGAAACAAGTTATTTGCATTTAATAAATAATAAGAACATATTAACCTTAGAAGTTTGAAGAAGATGAACAGTTGTTCTTGAAAAATCGAGAGCAAAATGCAACAGTGAATTCTTTCTTTGCTTGGAGGAGAAGTTCGCGTAAAAAGAAAATATAAACCAAGAAATTATTTATATAGACAGATTAGAGAGAGAAAATCTTTGAGCGGGAAAAGATTTTCATCATGACACGGACACGTGTTTGCATTTGATTGGCGAGTAAACGAAAATGTGCAAACGTGTCAGAAAGAAGAACGTGCCGGGGTTTATCCGTTGTAATGACGTCACAACTGTCCTTTCATATTCATGGTTGTCTCTGAGGTTTTGAAAAACTCAGGGATACTTTTGAAAATATGAAGCACTGAATTTAGAAATATCAGTGAAGGTTTTTTGGAAATTTCAAAGTATCGCTGATAAGGAAGAGATATTCAGCGATGTAATTTATTTTGAAATCTTGCATTTACATGCGATTGTCAGAGAGAGAAACATACCTTGATATCAGCGAATCAAGTTTATTCAGAGAGAAGATCATAGAATGGGTTATACAAGTTGATTTTATCCTATCGCTGATCAAATGTGAACCGCTGAAGATTTTACTCTTCAAAGTTCAGCATTCCAAGCTCGCTGATGAGAAAGTTGAATCTTGTCTCATCAAGAGGTTTGGTGAACAAATCAGCTAACTGATAATCAGTTGGGATAAAGTGAAGTTCTATATCACCATTCATCACATGATCTCTGATAAAGTGATACCTGATTTCGATGTGTTTTGTCTTTGAGTGTAGCACTGGATTATTTGCTATAGCGATGGCACTTGTGTTGTCGCAATAGATTGGAATATTTGAGAGTTGAAGGTCATAGTCCAGTAGTTGATTTCGCATCCACAAGACCTGAGAACAACAGCTTCCAGCAGCTACATACTCAACTTCAGTTGTGGAAGTGGACACTGAGTTTTGCTTTTTACTTGTCCAACTTACCAGCTTTCCACCCAGAAGCTGACATCCTCCTGTGGTGCTTTTCCTATCCATTTTGCAACCTGCAAAATCACTATCTGAATAGGCGATTAGATCGAATCCTGAATCTTTGGGATACCAAAGACCTAGATTCGCTGTACCCTTAAGATATCGAAAAATTCGCTTTACAGCTTTCATATGAGATATCTTAGGTTCAGCTTGATATCGTGCGCATAAGCATGTTGCAAACATAATATCGGGTCGGCTAGCTGTAAGATACAATAGTGAGCCGATCATCCCACGGTACAGCGTGATATTGACAGGAACACCCTTAGTGTCCTTATCAAGTGTCAGCGGTGGTGCCATAGGGGTTTTCATAGCTGAACTTTCAGTTAAGTCGAATTTCTTCAGCATATCTTTAACATACTTTCCTTGATTAATGAAAGTTCCTTTTTCATTTTGTTTTATCTGTAGACCAAGGAAATATGTTAGTTCACCCATCATGCTCATTTTATACTCATCTTTCATTCTATCAGCGAAACGAGTACAGAGATCAGGGTTAGTCGAGCCAAATATAATATCATCAACATATATTTGAACAAGAATGATATGACCTTTTACTTTCCTGAAAAATAGAGTTTTGTCTATTTTGCCTCGCTCAAATTTTTCAATATGGAGATAAGTGGAAAGAGTGTCATACCATGCACGTGGAGCTTGCTTTAAGCCATAAAGTGCCTTATCCAGTTTATAAACATAACCTGGATGCTTAGGATCTGAGAATCCTGGAGGTTGTTCCACATAGACTTCTTCATTCAGCTTTCCATTGAGAAACGCTGACTTAACATCCATCTGATATACTTTGAAGTCTTTGTTTACAACATATGCTAAGAATAGACGAATAGATTCTAATCTTGCTACAGGAGCAAATGTTTCGTCATAGTCTATGCCTTCCTCTTGTCTGTATCCCTGAGCAACAAGACGAGCTTTGTTGCAGGTAACAGTTCTATGTTCGTCCAACTTGTTTCGATAGACCCATTTAGTGCCTATCACTGTTTTGTCAGTTGGTCTTCGAACAAGTTTCCAAACTTTGTTTCTTTCGAATTCAGTCAGCTCTTCTTGCATGGCGCTGACCCAGTTTGGATCTTTGAGGGCATCATCTACTTTCTTTGGTTCAGTTAGAGAAATAAAGTTAACAAATAAACATATATTACCTGCACTTCGTCGAGTCTGAACACCTGCGTTTGGATCACCAAGAATTTGATCAATTGGGTGATTTACAGTCCATCGCTGAGCCGGAGTGTGAGACGCTGACTCATCCTGAACTGGAGGAGCTGAAGATGAAGCTTCAGCGACGTCTGGAGTATCAACCAAGAGAGGAATAGATGCAGTTGTCATTATATTCACTGATTGCTGAGAAGTAGATGGAATGTCTGAGACATTGGGTTCAGAAGCAGGTATAGTGTTTATAGGAACAACTGAGACCCATGATGTTTCAGCTTCACTATTCTGCATATTTGGAATGATAGTTGGATCATCATCTTCAACTGTGTGAGCACGAGGAGTGGGAACATCTTCTGAATCACCAAGATGAGAAAACATCCATTGATTCAGTTCTTCAGTATCAGCGGATGGTTTAGAGTTCGCTGAATGGGACTCGTCAAACGTGACGTGAATCGTTTCTTCAACAATTTGTCTTCTTCGATTAAAGACTCTGAAGGCTTTGGAAACTGAGGAGTATCCAAGAAAGATTCCATCATCAGCCTTAGGATCAAACTTTCCAAGGGCATCTCTGTTGTTCAGTATAAAACACTGACATCCAAAGATGTGAAGAAAGCTGATTGAAGGCTTTCTCCCGTGAAATAGTTCATAGGCTGTTTTATTGAATCTTTTGACTATCAGCGACCTGTTTTGCGTAAAACAAGCAGTGTTGACAGCTTCTGCCCAAAACTGAGTAGGTAGGTGAGAATCGCTGAGCATTGAACGTGCAGCTTCAATAATTGTTCTATTTCTTCTTTCAGCGACTCCATTTTGTTGTGGTGTTCTCACTGAAGAAAAGTTGTGAGAAATACCCTTGCTCTCAAAGAAGGAATCAATGGAACTGTTTTTGAATTCAGTTCCATGATCACTCCTTATTGAGCGAACGGTCAAATTGTTCAGGGTTTCCATCTTCCGAACAAAGGTGATGAGTTCTTCAGGGGTGTCACTCTTGGAACAGAGAAACATAACCCATGTATAACGAGAGAATTCATCAACTATGACCAGTGTATATTTCTTTCCAGCGATGGATTGTTTGTTAACAGGGCCAAACAAATCCATATGGAGTAGTTGTAGAGGAGATGACACTGACGAGACTTGCTTTGACTTAAAGCTTGCTTTGGTCTGCTTCCCTTTCTCACACGCTGAACATAAAGACTCTTTGGCGTATGAGTGCTGAGGTAGACCAGTAACTAAGTCTTTTGAAGAAAGAGAGTTCAGTGTCTTGAAATTCAGATGAGAGAGCCTCTTATGCCATAGCCAGTTGACATCAGATGAGGCTTTTGAGAAGAAACAGGAGTTCTCAGTGGTTGTTGAGTCCATGTTTATTACATAAACATTTTCCAAACGATAACCGCTGAGAGCTATCTTCTCCTTTTTGTCAGTGACAAAGCAGGATTCCTTGGTAAAGATTACCTTGTTATCCTTGTCGCAAAGTTGACTGATGCTTAAGAGATTATGCTTCAGCCCTTCAACATATGCGACTCTTCTGAAGGTGGTTGTACCATTTGAGAGTACACCAAACCCTCGGGTATGTCCTTTTCCATTTCCACCGAAAGTCACAGAGGGACCCTTCTCTTCCTTGTATTCAGCGAGCAGGCTTTTCTTTCTGGTCATGTGTCTAGAGCATCCGCTATCGAGATACCAGATACCCTTCTGAACCTGCATCACAAAGGAAGATTAGTTTTTCTTGGGTACCCACTTAACCATGTGTACACGTTTGTCAGTGGAAGCAGTTGGAATGGAAGGTTCAGCAATCTTCGCAGCATTTGAAGATTCAGCTTTGTCAGTCTTCACTTTGGTTAATTTCTTAACCTCAGTGGTCTTCTTTTCCTTGGGGGCAATCTTCACCTTAGCTATCTTATCAGCTTTGGTGGCTGTGGGGCACTTGCTAGCAATATGATCAGTGAGTCCACAGTGATAACATTTCCTATAACTAAAAATAGTTCTAGGACTATTTGAATGCTGAGTTTTAGATTTTGAATTAGAAGGACCAGCACCAAATAAGCTTTTGGCTTTAGAAATGGGAGGAACTCTTGGTTCTTCAGATTTCTTACCAAGGATATCCACTCTGAGTCTAGGAGTAGATCGCTGAATAGACCCATGCTGAGTAGATCCAGAGATCTGATTCCTTGATCCAGAGGAATGAATCACTAAAGCTTTAGAAGCTTTCAGCTTTGGTACTAAGGTACCCTTCTGGGGATTTTGGTTCAACACAATTCCTTTACCTTTATCTTTAAAGACAGAGGTAGGTTTTGGATAAACCATTTTCTCTTTACCTTTTGAAGAGGCAGAGATTTCCTCAGGGATAGGAGGTCTAGAGGACGAACACTGAGAAGATGAAGTGTCAGCGACTGAGGATACGAAAGTTCCAAATAGGAGCATGGAACGATCAGTGGTTGGTTCTTGAGTTTCATATTTGTAACCAAGACCAAGTTTATCACTCAGGGGTATCTGAGACTTAATTATCTCAGTGATCTTTGTTGAAGAGTTGCACCATCCTTCAACAGTAGCCTTTTCAGCTTTCAAAGCAGCGATAGCTTCTGCTCGTTCCATTTTGACTAGCTGATTTAAATGCACTTGATCTTTAAAATCTTCTTCAATTTTAGAAAGCTTTTCTATTTGAAGGTGACAGTTTTTAAGCTGTTCAGCTAGATCAAGATTTTGGTTTTCAACTATAGTTTTGCCATTCATGGCTTCATATAAGCTTCTAGTCAAGAGATCGATTTTGCGGAGACTATCAGCTTCATCAATATTTGCAATATTTGTAAAGAAGGAAGGTGATACCTGAATAACAGAGGTTGAAGCAGAGGGAATGTCTGAATTTTCTTCCTCATCTTCAATCTTTGCCATAAGACAGAGATTGGCTTCATCATCCTCAGAGTCAGATGATGATTCTTCTTCTTCAGAGGTAGCCCAATCATAGTTTGCCATCAGGCCTTTGCCTTTCTTCTTGAAGCTTTTCAGCTTTGCATATTTTTCTTTCAGCTTAGAATATTTGTCATCTTTATTCCTGGGAATAAAAGATTTCTTGGGAAACGCTGAGTTTCTCGATACTTTCTTAGACCTGCACTCGTTAGCGAAATGTCCAATCTTTTCGCAGTTAAAACAAGTAGCAGTAGCCTTATCAACAGTAGCTGATGATCTTGGCTTATCAGTTATAGAAAGAGGTTTGTTCTTTCTGAACATTTTCTTTTTGGCGAATCTCCTGAAATTTTTAGTTAGGAGAGCCAAAGATTCATCATCATCTGAAGAGTCGGAATCTGATGACCTTTCAGAGTTACTCTCTAACTCAGTGATAGTGACCGAGGGTCGCTGAGTAGAAGGTTCCTCTGAGATTAACGAAACAGGGGTGCTTTTGGAATCTTTTACAAGATTCTTCTTAAGATGGCTTGATTGCTCATGATTCAGCATTGTGCCATATAAGGTAGCAAGAGTCATTGATCTTAGATCTTTTGACAGCTTGAGACACATAGAATAACTGTCCCAGCTTTCAGGTAAACATTCTAGAAACTTTGTCAGCACTTCAAAGTTAGAATATTCCTTACCAACAGTTTTCAGATCTATTATTAAGCAATTAAAACGTTGGTGAACTTCAGAGAGAGTCTCATTCTTACCACAAATGAAACTTTCATACTGTCTTACCAGGTTGATCTTTCGAGAATCCTGGAATTCAGCAGTACCTTCATACTGAACACATATTGTGTCCCACATGGCTTTTGAGGATTTCAGGTTCATGACGGAATGGTAGACTTCGTCAGGAAGAGCCATGGATAGTATGGATCTGGCTTTTGTGTCGATAGCCACTTTCTTCTTATCTTCGTCAGTCCACGTATGAACATCTTTGGGTACCAGCCTTTCAGGAATAACAGATCTATTCTCAGCGGCTGGCACTGCGGCATCAATTCTTACAGGAATGAATGGGCCGTTTTCAAGATAATAAGGCATAGTAGGGTCTACACCTTCTAAGAAGAGAGTCATCCTATTTTTCCATAGATTAAAATTATCTAAATAGGGGGTTTTGCAAGAGAAACATTGTCTAAATAGTTTGCGTTTGTGTTGGTGGCCATTTTCAGAAATAGCAAGGAAGAGAAATCTTAGTATAGATTAGATCTTGTTTATGAGATTAAACAAATCCGCTCTGATACTACTTGTTGGTCCCGAAGGGTTATACAAGTTTGTAGAGGGGGGGGGGGGGGGGGTTGAATACAAACACACCGATTTTACTTTTCTAAATTGTTTATTGATAAATCATTAACAATTTACAGCTTGTTGCGGAAACAAGATTAAGGATAAATCCTAAATCTAAACAAGTTGGAACACTAAGTTTCTTGCACTAAGAAGGAGAAGGAGATTACTAATAAAAACCTATCTCAAGATAAGAAGGATGAACTTGTCCAGAGTTAGCAAGTTACTTCAAAATAAAGTGAGTTCATCTTCTTATATACTGCATGCATTTAATGCATGGCAGTATATACTTTACACGTGGTAGCAGCTGATTGGTTGCATGTCATTGACCTTTGTTGACAGCCTTAGTAGCCGCATGTTGAACAGTGTAGTATCAGAATGGTTGTACGATTTCAGACAATAAGGAGGTTCTGTTCTGACATATCGTACGGAGTCGTGCAAGGGTGGATGAGACAAAAAGTACGTTGTACGGAAGACTTCATGATCAGCTTTTCGATGATTCAGCGATCTATCATTCTTCATCAGCGAATGATAGAGTTCAGCAATAGCTGAAGTCTTGTACTTGATACTTCACGTTGAGTGGACAAATCTGAGTCTTCGCTGATCCGCATCAGTTCATTAGGAGACTTGTCGCTGGTTCTTGAGCTTGATCTTCGACTTCAGCGTAGAACCTATGTTAACGTGAAACTTGTCTTCAGGGATCATGAGTAAACAACTAACTTATCAGCGATCACCATAGGTACTTGAACAGACTCAGAGTATTATGGTGAACAGTTTCGTTGAATGTTTAATCTAAAGAGCGAGAGTTCCTATCAGCGGTACTGGAAGATCTTAGTACTTATCAACGATAGTGAAACTCTGATACATATTGTTTACTTACAATTTTAACCAAGTATATAAGAGAGGGTCATTATCAAATCACTGAGGGTTTGGATCAACAGATCTTGAAAAACAGATTCCTGGTTTTGAAAAAGAAAAGAGTGACTTCTCAAATGAGAAGAAGAATTTTGAAAGAAAAATTCTTGATCTTTCAAAAAGGATTTTCGAGGAAACAAAAGAATTTGAGCTTAAAAATGCTAAACTTTCTAAACAGATTTCTGATTTTGAACAGGTTTTAGTGCTTGAGCGAGAAAATTTTCAAAATCAAAGAAAATCCTTTGAAAGTGAAAAGAAAGAGCTAAAAAAGAAAAACGTTGTTGTTTTCAAAGAAACATCTGATAAACGCAACTCCATTGAAAAGAATTTTGAATATGAAAGAACCCTTTTTGAAACAGAAATCCATAAGCTTACACAGAGAATATCTGGATTAGCAACCGAGATTTTGAAGGAACAAATGGTTAAATCTGATTTACAAAAGAAATTTGATTTAACTCTCGAAGAACGAAATGCTTTATCCGTTAAAGTCAAGAAACATGAAGAAAACAAGTTCAAAGATGTTCAACCTTCTTATGCTTCAAGTTCAATTTCTACAAATCGTTCTTCAAAGAATTTTGTCAAATCAAATGATTTTTCAAAAGATCAGATTCGACCTTCCAATCTTTTCTATAATTCTCGTGTTGATAAGAAAGTTAATCATCTGTTTCGAAAAGTTAAAATGGTTTGGAGAAAGAAGTCAAATACAGTAGACAGTGATGGAAACACGTCTTATAAATCTCCTGTAGTTGATAAAAAGTGTTGGTCCCGAAGGCCTATACAAGTTTGTAGAAGAGGGGGGGGGGGGGGGGGGTTGAATACAAACACACAGATTTTACTTTTCTAAACTGTTTATTGATAAATCATTAACAATTTACATCTTGTTGCGGAAACAAGATTAAGGATAAACCTAAATCTAAACAAGTTGGAACACTAAGGTTTCTTGCACTAAGAGATATAAGGAAATTACTAATAATAACCTATCTGAGATAAGAGATTTGAACTTTTCCAGAGTTAGCAAGTTACTTCAAAAGAAGTGAGTTCATCTCTTTATATACTGCATGCATTTAATGCAAGTCAGTATATACTTTACACGTGTCATCAGCTGGTTGGTTGCATGTCATTGACTTTTGATGACAACCTTAGTAGCCGTAAGGATGAACAATGTAGTATCAGAGTGGTTGTACGATTTCAGATTTTCGGAGGTTCTTTTTTGACATTTCGTATGGAGGCGTGCAAGGGTGGTTAAGACAAAAGTACTTTGTACGGAGGACTTCATGATCAACTTTCGTTGATTCAGCGATTATCATTTTCTATTCAGCGAATGATAAAGTTCAGCGATAGCTGAAGTCTTGTACTTGATACTTCACATTGAGTGGACAAATCTGAGTCTTCGCTGATTCGCATCAGTTCATTAGGAGACTTGTCGCTGGTTCTTGAGCTTGATCTTCGACTTCAGCGTAGAACCTTTGTTGACGTGAAACTTGTCTTCAGGGATCATAAGTAAACAACTAACTTATCAGCGATCATCATAATGACTGAACAGACTCAGAGCATTAATGGTGAACAGTGTTCGCTGAATCTTTATTTTAAAGAGCGAGAGTTCCTATCAGCGGTACTGGAAGATCTTAGTACTTATCAGCGATAGTGAAACTCTGATACATATTGTTTACTTATAATTTTCACTAAGTATAAGGGAGGGTCATTATCAAATCACTGAGGGTTTGGATCAACAGAAGTCATTTATTTCCAAGACTGATTCAACTACTCATGTTTATTCTACAGCAAAGCTAATCAGTCTGAGCCGAGCAAAGACCTCGTGTACTCATTGTGGAAAGAGTGACTTTGTCCATCCAAGGTATGTGAATAACAGTTGGCACGGATTTTATAGTATCCCTGGTCCTCATAGGGCATCTAACCGTCAAGGATCCATCAAAGCATGGATACCAAACTCCTTCTAATCTGTTTTGCAGGAATGTCATGTGCATTTAAATTAGAAGATTCTTTTCACATGACTGCATTCAAAGGTTATGCTAATTTTGAGGGGGAGTACTATTCTGTGAAAGGTAAGCGAACTTCAACTGAACTCAAAGACCGTGGGAATTCATTCTGGATAACTTACTTGTGTTTGTTATTCTCCAATTTTAAATTCCATGATTGCCACATGTCATTTTTTCTTGACTTAGTTATTTCCATGTCTCACATATTTGTTGATTTTTCGATGGAAATACACTCGTTTGAATTCCTAGTTGTTTTCCAAGTTTACTATTTCTTACAAATGATTCCATTCTTATCTGATATAATAATTGTGACTTGCTCTTCACAATTAAACTTTCTGATCATTGTCTCATTATTGCAAATACTGTGCTTACTGAGTCAATCTGTTTTGCGCTTGATTTTGTTTCTTGAAATTCTGGTATTTCAAATATGACTTCTGATTACTTCAGATCAGAACTAGGACTTCATTTTAATGACTTCTGAATAATTCATTTCAGAACTCGTTCTTAAATGCTATGACTTCTAAACATTTCAGTTTAGAACTCGTAATTCGCTGTCTACTAGGAATTACATCGTTTCTATGGATTATCCAGAACCGGAAGGACCTACCCAAGAAACACATCCCTTATAGACTACAGTGAGGGGTCTAGCAAGATAGATGAGTTTGGAGAGAAAAGAATATGGTGAGGATGTGACAGGACTTAAAAAGAATATATTGGTCCTTACCAAACCGAGTCAGTTATCCGGGTAACCACACAATCTTTTCATTCTCGTTCTTTGGAGATGAATATTGAAACAGACATGGACCCAGTGTCGATAACTCATGTCACCCCACCTAGCCACTCAAGTATCTCCCAAAAGATGCTTGTTTCATAAATGCACGGAGATTTAGCACATAATCTTGTACTTGATACTTCACGTTGAGTGGACAAATCTGAGTCTTCGCTGATCCGCATCAGTTCATTAGGAGACTTGTCGCTGGTTCTTGAGCTTGATCTTCGACTTCAGCGTAGAACCTTTGTTGACGTGAAACTTGTCTTCAGGGATCATAAGTAAACAACTAACTTATCAGCGATCATCATAATGACTGAACAGACTCAGAGCATTAATGGTGAACAGTGTTCGCTGAATGTTTATTTTAAAGAGCGAGAGTTCCTATCAGCGGTACTGGAAGATCTTAGTACTTATCAGCGATAGTGAAACTCTGATACATATTGTTTACTTACAATTTTCACTAAGTATAAGGGAGGGTCATTATCAAATCACTGAGGGTTTGGATCAACAATCTCCCCCTATTTGATTATGACATAGCAACAAATGAAATTGCTATTTAATGAAAACATAAGGATACAAAGAACTCATAAAATATTTGTCCCTTTTACTGTTTTCTGGGATCTTTTCAGTACTTATGGAGTAAAGTACGTTCGCTGAAATCTTTCTTTAAAATATTGAATCAGGTTACAATGAAGAACAGAAAGACTACAAGTACAAGCGAAATAATTTACAAGTACAGAAGGATAACTGATACAATAGAGAAAAAGGAGATTATATCAGTTTTCAAAGGGTTCTTCCTTAATGAAAAGTTCATCAAGGGTCTTTTTAGTGGGGATCATCCAGTCAGGGACATTTACTCCTTGATTCTTTAACTTCAGAGCAGCTTCAAAAATCAAGGGCTTCAGGTGTCTAGCTTTGATGTCGCGTCTGACTTCACACCAGTGTACGAGATCTCTTAGTTGTTCGATGGGAGCGATGTGGAGCTCAGAGACACGTTGAAAGTGAGGATTTCCATCATAGTCTAAGAAGAATATACCATATGGATCACTTACCACTGTGCCAGGGATGAAGGTTTCTCCAGGTGGTAGGGAGGTGTCAAGCATTGAAAGATCAGCATCAGGGCCAAGAACTTCAGCACGAGAGAAACCAATACCTGTTTCATTTCGAATGATTGGACCTGAATCAGAAACTTTCTTCTTCTTAGCAGAGGCTTTCTTCGGTTGAGGAAGAGTAGGAGGAATATCCACAACAGATGAAAGCAAGTCGATCTGTTTGTTTAAGATCATCTCAACATGGCTTTTGAATTTTGAGCGTGATCCCTGAATGCCTAATTTCGTTTCTAACCATTCAGAGAGACCAAACTTTTCTAATGAAGCAGCATAGAAGGTTTGCTTGGTTTTTTCATCTCTGTAGACATCCACTTCAACAATAGGAACATCAGCGTACATTTTTCCTCTGATGTTGGCTTTGATTATTTTGGATGGTCTTGATCGATAAGTCAGCATTTGTTTAGCCCATTCCAAAGTTGTATCAGACACCTTTGTCTTTTCTCTAACGATTTCTTGAGCATCATCCCAGAGCTGACGTTGAACATCAATGGGAACTCTTTTCAGCTTGGGGTCTTTGATTGATCGTTGAGTAAGCTTGATGGCGTATTCTCTGTCTTTCTCTTCAGCTTCCTTCCTTTCAGCGATAAGGCGTTCAGCTCTAAGGTGTTCCTGGTATTCAGCTTTGGAGATTTTGAACTTTGGAGGAACTGAAGGAAGTTGATCACGCCTTAGAATGATTCGCTGATCCTCGAATCGCTTTATTATTTCCTCTCTTCTCTTTTGATCCTCTTCACTCAGCTTTTGAGGAGCTGAGGAAGGTCTGTTTCTGTGCGAGAGAGGTTGTTCTTCTGGTTCATCAGTCTCAGAGATCAAATCTAAGACTGGGATTATTTCATCAGCAGCAGCTGGCTTTATTTGTGAAGTCGCAGTAGTAGAACCTTCAGCGACATCCTCAAACAGGGGAGAGGACTAGCTGAAACACAACGATCTTACAAATAAGAACATGGGTAGAAGAACTTGGGTAGAAAGAGAAAGAGAAATATGTTCAGGTGTAGGCTAGGGTAGTAGAACTTATAGAGGAGGGATGGAGTGAGATATGATTAGTGTACCTGACAAACCGGCTTTACAAGCAAGATCGCCAGATTTTCATCTTCAGCGACGCCTTTGCCTTTGCCTTTCTCAGCGCCAGAGGCTGAGGGCTTTGTCTTTGTCCGCTCCCCTGTTGGTTCATTTATGGAAATTCCCTTACGAGTTTTGATCTTTGGGGCAGGTTTGACGACAAAGAAGTCATCGTCATCTTCGTCATCATCATCGTCATTCCTTGGAGAGGAGGATGGTTCATTATCAGGGATGTCGATGTCTTCATCATCTTCTGCTTCGGATTCTTCAGCTTCGTCTTCGAGTTGCTCCCCCTCAGATACAGAGGCGAGCTTCTCGGTTCCCTCAGGGTTTTCATCTCCCTGAGGTCCAGCGATAAGATCTTCATTCTTCTCTCCCCTGATAGATTCATCATGGGAAAGGTCTTCAGCGCTCTTTTCAAGATCCTCAGCGCTCTTCTCCTCGGTATGTTCAGCGCTCTTTTCCTCGGGATGTTCAGCGCTCTTCTCCCCCTCTTTCTCATGATTTGGGGAGGAATGGGTAGACTCAGCATTTGTATTTTCTCTGTCTTCTTGGCCAGAGATTTTAATACAACTTTCAATCGCTGCTAATCTGTCTTCAAGGCCAGATATAGCAGGAGTGATCTTCTGCAGCTCTTTACGATCCGCCGCTGTGAAAGTTTCCAATACAGGGGCAGGGGCAGGAGCAGGAGTATTTGCCTTGTTGACCAGCATCTCGATCATCGTCTTCATAGAACCAACTTCGGTTTTTACAGAACCCAAGTCGGTCTTGACAGCTGACATATCCCCCTCGAGATGTTCAACCGATGTTTTCAGCTTTGTAACTTCGCTGGACACGGTCGAAACTGAGTTTTTGAGGCTGGTGTAGTCTGTGTAGATGTCAGAGAGTACTTTGGCAAAATCGCTGAGCGTCTTATCAAGGCCCTTAATGTCATCTGTGGAAGCTTTCTTCTCCACCACCGTAGTTAGCTTTGTCAAATTCTCTCCAGCGTTTGTTACGGCTGTAGAGTTGTTGGAGAGTGTGGTGGTGAGACCGGTCAGCTTTGTTTCCACGGACTTCAGAGTCTCGTTGATGTCTCCCAAATTAGGACCTGTAACAGATAAAAACTTGTGAACAGAGGAAAGCTCAGAAGTTTGGGGTTTAGTCACAATGTATACCTGCAGGAGGGTTTACGAACTCGTCAAAATTGAGGGTTCGTGAATAATGTTCCATACCTTCCTCAAAAGTACGGTGAGGTATGGTGATCTCTGCAGGTCCTGTCTTCATCATTCGTTGAGAAGCGTCAGCGATGGCTTCTGGAATGATGGCATCTCCAGTGTTCTTTGGAGGAGTGTCCAAGTGAGTGGAGGGAGAAGCGAAGGATAAGAATGGGGTCCGGGTACTGAGTTCAGCGTTGGAATCGCTGAGAATCACTTCATCAGTCTTTTGAGAGACTGAGGGAGGTTGGGTAGGTTCCAAGTTTCTAACCTCAGCGTTTGGAGACGCTGAAGTCTGGATTGGAGGGATGGCTTGAATGGGTGTGGCAGAGCGTACCACGGAACTTTCCTTCAACTCTTCAGAATGAGCTGAGGAGTCTTCAGCAGGAGATTGCTGGGGCTGCTCCTTGGTTTTCTTGATCCTTTTGGAACCAAGTTGGGTTGAAGAGTGTTTCCTTTTCTTAGAAGGAGAGGATTGTGTGGCCGGGGCATCAGCGATGGGTATTGTCGCTGAAGGAGCCACAGAAGTCGAAGAATTAGGGTTAAGAAGAGAGAGAAGGGTAGAGAGACGTACCTCATTGTCGACAGGTTTGAAATCGAGCACCTTAGGGCCAACCTGAGAAAGTTTCAGGTCACCCTCTTGAGGATAGCTGTCCTTCAGGCCATATTGGAAGATGGCGCTGATGAAACGGGGGTAGGGAACCCATGCAGGTCTGTCAGCAGCAGAATCTACTCTTTGTACTAGGTCATCATAAATGATAGATGCCCAGTCAATATGTAGACCTTTCAGCAGTGCGTATCCCATAGCCTGCTGAGGTTGAGCGGCTTGATCAGAGGAGCCGGTCTTCGCTGTCATGCAGCTGATCAGGTGTGCGAAGATGAAATTCATCTCGCTGGGCATTTTGGACTTCTTTATCAGCGTCAACTTCTTCTCGGGCTTCTTGTCCCTTCCAGTTTCCCAGATGTAACCCATTGCGTCGAGGAAAGCAATGATTTCTTCTCTGTCAACATGCTTCTTATGGTCAGGGAATGGAACAAACGGTTTTTCTTTGGTAGCATTGGGAAAGTTCAGGGCTTTTCGAATGATTGCGGGGGTTATCTTTATTGTGCCATACTCAGTATCGCTGAGTATGCAGTCAATAGTTTTGGAGGGATCTTTGGCGGATGGTAGCTGAGTGTGTCTGGCAGAGTACCAGAACTGGGATAGTAGTAGCTGACTTGCAGGAGGTGTGATGGTCAGGGCTGTTGAAATGCAGCAGTTTTTCAGGAAATTCACAGCATCATCCAGATGTGTGACTTGCTTTCGAGGAGGAAACTCGAGAAGCGCAGAGAGGTTGTTGACCTTGGTCCAATCTAGTTGATCCAGCTTGAACTTAACCTGAGGGGCTTTGATGATTTCCACTTCCTCAGAGTCAGCGGAGATGTTCTCAGCGGTAACATTGATCTTTGAAGTTGCCATTTCTCTGTATTATCAGTTCAACCAAAGATGTTAACAAATAAGAATTGTCTTGATATGGAAAGAATTTCCATTAAGATGGTTCGAATTTTGTCCATTTCATTCAGACATAAATGTCTTAATGAAGATTAGGGTTTTTCATGATTTTTGAAACGAAATGTAAAACCCATAAAGTCTTGTATTCCAGTTTCTAAAAAAAATCTGGATACGAATGAAGAACAAGTTTAAGATTAAGATTTAAAACTTGAAGAACAACCATGAAATGGTTGTGTTCATAAAACCATGAAAGAAATGATTTTATTTTTACAAAGTTCTTTTGTTTGATCTTGTTAAAACAAAGAGATGATCGGAAACAAGTTATACGCATTTGGTAATAAATAAGAACATATTAACCTTGATGTTTGATAACGAAGATGATTAACAGTTCTTGAGGTTTTTGAGAGCACAAATGCAACAGAGGATTCTTTCTTGCGGAGGAAGATTTGATCGCGTAAAAGATAAAATATAAACCAAGAGTTGTTTATATAGAGATTTTAGAGAGAGAAAACCTTGAGCAGGAAAAGGTTTTCATCATGACACGGACACGTGTTTGCATTTGATTGGAAGTTTGAACGAAACGTGCAAACGTGTGTCAGAAAGAAATCGTGCCGGGGTTTATCCGTTGCAATGACGTCACAACTGTCATTTCATATTCTTGGTTGTCTCTGAGGTTTTGAAAAACTTAGGGACTCTTTGAAAACATGAAGCACTGAATAGAAATATCAGTGAAGGTTTTAAGAAATTTCAAAAAGTCGTTGTTAAGGAAGAGATATTCAGCGATGCATTTGTTTTGAAATCTTGCATTTTCATGCGTTTGTCAGAGAGAGAAAACATACCTTGATATCAGCGAATCAAGTTTATTCAGAGAGAAGATGATGGAATGGATTATATAAGTTGATTTTATCCTATCGCTGATCAATGTGAATCGCTGAGGATTTTATCCTTCAAAGTTCAGCATTCCAAGCTCGCTGATGAGAAAGTTGAATCTTGTCTCATCAAGAGGTTTGGTAAATAAATCAGCTAACTGATAATCAGTTGGGATAAAATGAAGTTCTATATTACCATTCATCACATGATCTCTGATAAAATGATATCTGATTTCTATGTGTTTTGTCTTTGAGTGTAGCACTGGATTGTTTGCTATAGCGATGGCACTAGTGCTGTCGCAATAGATTGGAATTTTTGAGAGCTGAAGATCATAGTCTAGTAGCTGATTTCTCATCCACAAGACCTGAGAACAGCATCTTCCAGCGGCTACATATTCAGCTTCAGCTGTGGAAGTGGACACTGAGTTTTGCTTCTTACTTGTCCAACTTACCAGCTTTCCACCCAGGAGCTGACATCCTCCTGTGGTGCTTTTCCTATCCATTTTGCAACCTGCAAAATCACTGTCTGAATAGGCGGTTAGATCGAATCCTGAGTCTTTGGGATACCAAAGACCTAGATTCGCTGTACCCTTAAGATATCGAAAGATTCGCTTTACAGCTTTCATATGGGATATCTTAGGTTCAGCTTGATATCGTGCGCACAAGCATGTTGCAAACATAATATCGGGTCGGCTAGCTGTAAGGTACAATAGTGAGCCGATCATCAACTATGACCAGCATATATTTCTTTCCAGCGATGGATTGTTTGTTAACAGGACCAAACAAATCCATATGGAGTAGTTGTAGAGTAGATGACACTGAGGAAACTTGCATTGATTTAAAGCTTGCTTTGGTCTGCTTCCCTTTTTCACACGCTGAACATAATGACTCTTTGGCGTATGAATGCTGAGGTAGACCAGTGACTAACTCTTTTGACGAAAGAGTGTTCAGTGTCTTGAAATTTAGATGCGAGAGCCTCTTGTGCCATAGCCAGTTAACATCAAAAGATGTCTTTGAGAAGAAACAGGAGTTCTCAGTGGTTGTTGAGTCCATGTTTATTACATAAACATTTTCCAAACGATAACCGCTGAGAGCTATCTTCTCCTTTTTGTCAGTGACAAAGCAGGATTCCTTAGTGAAAATTACTTTGTTTTCCATGTCGCAAAGCTGACTGATGCTTAGAAGATTATGCTTTAGCCCTTCAACATATGCGACTCTTCTGAAGGAGGTTGTACCATTTGAAAGTACACCATACCCTCGGGTATGTCCTTTTTCCATTTCCACCGAAAATCACAGAGGGACCTTTCTCTTCTTTGTATTCAGCGAGTAGGCTTTTCTTACCAGTCATGTGTCTAGAGCATCCGCTATCGAGATACCAGATACCCCTCTTAACCTGAATAGCAGAGGTTGAAGTGGAGGGAATGTCTGAACTTTCTTCCTCTTCTTCAATCTTGGCCATGAGACATTGATTTGCTTCATCATCTTCAGAATCAGATGATGATGCTTCTTCATCAGAAGCAGCCCAATCATAGTCAGCCATCAGGCCTTTGCCTTTCTTCATAAAGATTTTCAGCTTCGCATATTTTTCTTTCAGCTTTGAGTATTTGTCATCTTTATTCCTTGGAACAAAGGATTTCTTTGTAAAATCTGAGGGTCTAGAAACTTTCTTAGACCTGCACTCGTTAGCAAAATGTCCTGTCTTTTCGCAGTTAAAACAAGTAGCAGTAGCCTTATCAACAAAAACTGATGATTTAGGCTTGTCAGCTATGGAAAGAGGTTTGTTCTTTCTAAACATTTTCTTCTTGGCAAATCTCCTGAACTTTTTAGTTAGGAGAACCAAGGATTCATCATCATCTGAAGAAACATAATCTGATGACCTTTCAGAGTTACTCTCTAACTCAGTGATAGTGACCGAGGGTCGCTGAGTAGAAAGTTCCTCTGAGATTAAAGCAACAGGGGTGCTTTTGGAATCTTTTACAAGATTCTTTTTAAGATGGCTTGATTGCTCATGATTCAGCAACGTGCCATATAAGGTAGCAAGGGTCATTGATCTTAGATCCTTTGACAGCTTGAGACACATGGAATAATTGTCCCAACTTTCAGGTAAACATTCTAGAAACTTTGTCAGCACTTCAAAGTTAGAATATTCCTTACCAACAGTTTTCAGATCTATAATTAAACAATTAAAACGTTGGTGAACTTCAGAGAGAGTTTCATTCTTACCAGAAATGAAGCTTTCGTATTGTCTTACCAGGTTGATCTTTCTTGAGTCCTGGACTTCAGACGTTCCTTCATACTGAACACATATTGTGTCCCACATGGCTTTTGATGTTTTCAGATTCATGACGTAATGGTAGACTTCGTCAGGAAGAGCCATGGATAGTATGGATCTGGCTTTTGTATCTATAGCCACTTTCTTCTTATCTTCGTCAGTCCATTGACGGATTTCTTTAGGTACCGGCCTTTCTGGAATAGCAGGTCTATTCTCAGTGCCTGGAACTGCAGCATCAAATCTTACAGGGATGAATGGACCATTCTCAAGATAGTAAGGCATAGTAGGGTCTACACCTTCTAAGAAGAGTGTCATCCTATTTTTCCATAAGTTGAAGTTATCTCTGGAAAATCTAGGGGGTTTTGCAAGAGAACCATTGTCTATATAATTTGTGTTTGTGTTGGTGGCCATTTTCAGATAATAGCAAGGAAGAGAAATATCTTAGATTAGATCTTGTTTATGAGATTAAACAAATCTGCTCTGATACCACTTGTTGGTCCCGAAGGCCTATACAAGTTTGTAGAAGGGGGGGGGGGGGGGTTGAATACAAACACACAGATTTTACTTTTCTAAATTGTTTATTGATAAATCATTAACAATTTACAGCTTGTTGTGGAAACAAGATTAAGGATAAACCTAAATCTAAACAAGTTGGAACACTAAGGTTTCTTGCACTAAGAGAGATAAGGAAATTACTAATAATAACCTATCTGAGATAAGAGATTTGAACTTGTCCAGAGTTAGCAAGTTACTTCAAAAGAAGTGAGTTCATCTCTTTATATACTGCATGCATTTAATGCAAGTCAGTATATACTTTACACGTGTCATCAGCTGGTTGGTTGCATGTCATTGACTTTTGATGACAACCTTAGTAGCCGTAAGGATGAACAGTGTAGTATCAGAGTGGTTGTACGATTTCAGATTTTCGGAGGTTCTTTTCTGACATTTCGTACGGAGGCGTGCAAGGGTGGTTAAGACAAAAGTACTTTGTACGGAGGACTTCATGATCAACTTTCGTTGATTCAGCGATTATCATTTTCTATTCAGCGAATGATAAAGTTCAGCGATAGCTGAAGTCTTGTACTTGATACTTCACATTGAGTGGACAAATCTGAGTCTTCGCTGATCCGCATCAGTTCATTAGGAGACTTGTCGCTGGTTCTTGAGCTTGATCTTCAACTTCAGCGTAGAACCTTTGTTGACGTGAAACTTGTCTTCAGGGATCATAAGTAAACAACTAACTTATCAGCGATCATCATAATGACTGAACAGACTCAGAGCATTAATGGTGAACATTGTTCGCTGAATGTTTATTTTAAAGAGCGAGAGTTCCTATCAGCGGTACTGGAAGATCTTAGTACTTATCAGCGATAGTGAAACTCTGATACATATTGTTTACTTACAATTTTCACTAAGTATAAGGGAGGGTCATTATCAAATCACTGAGGGTTTGGATCAACAGAAAGTCATTTATTTCCAAGACTGATTCAACTACTCATGTTTATTCTACAGCAAAGCTAATCAGTCTGAGCCGAGCAAAGACCTCGTGTACTCATTGTGGAAAGAGTGACTTTGTCCATCCAAGGTATGTGAATAACAGTTGGCACGGATTTTATAGTATCCCTGGTTCTCATAGGGCATCTAACCGTCAAGGATCCATCAAAGGATGGATACCAAATTCCTTCTAATCTGTTTTGCAGGAATGTCATGTGCATTTAAATTAGAAGATTCTTTTCACATGACTGCATTCAAAGGTTATGCTAATTTTGAGGGGGAGTACTATTCTGTGAAAGGTAAGCGAACTTCAACTGAACTCAAAGACCGTGGGAATTCATTCTAGATAACTTACTTGTGTTTGTTATTCTCCAATTTTAAATTCCATGATTGCCACATGTCATTTTTTCTTGACTTAGTTATTTCCATGTCTCACATATTTGTTGATTTTTCGATGGAAATACACTCGTTTGAATTCCTAGTTGTTTTCCAAGTTCACTATTTCTTACAAATGATTCCATTCTTATCTGATATAATAATTGTGACTTGCTCTTCACAATTAAACTTTCTGATCATTGTCTCATTATTGCAAATACTGTGCTTACTGAGTCAATCTGTTTTGCGCTTGATTTTGTTTCTTGAAATTCTGGTATTTCAAATATGACTTCTGATTACTTCAGATCAGAACTAGGACTTCATTTTAATGACTTCTGAATAATTCATTTCAGAACTCGTTCTTAAATGCTATGACTTCTAAACATTTCAGTTTAGAACTCGTAATTCGCTGTCTACTAGGAATTACATCGTTTCTATGGATTATCCAGAACCGGAAGGACCTACCCAAGAAACACATCCCTTATAGACTACAGTGAGGGGTCTAGCATGATAGATGAGTTTGGAGAGAAAAGAATATGGTGAGGGTGTGACAGGACTTAAAAAGAATATATTGGTCCTTACCAAACCGAGTCAGTTATCCGGGTAACCACACAATCTTTTCATTCTCGTTCTTTGGAGATGAATATTGAAACAGACATGGACCCAGTGTCGATAACTCATGTCACCCCACCTAGCCACTCAAGTATCTCCCAAAAGATGCTTGTTTCATAAATGCACGGAGATTTAGCAGATAATCTATCTATTCCTCAAACGGTGGTCTTAGATATTGAAAAAGGAAGACATCAGCTCCGGTCTTCGAACTTCACATTCTATCACTGTGTCAATTGATTTTTAACTTGCGTCCCAAGTTAAATCAATTTTTGAGCCAAAACAGATATACTTTAATTCTTTCACACATGCACGAGTCTTTGTGATTCCAATTGCATATCTTCGTGATATTGCCGGAACAGTTTGAGGTACTTTTTAAGATTTTACTTCAGTGATAACTGGACGTCCTATCAGAGATACCCTGATGCTATGCTGTTAAAATCGCGATATATCGGCCGATTTTGCGGATATATAGGTCTAAAAATCGCCAAAAATCGCGATTTTTTAAAGGGTGTTTTTTTGGGCTTGTAATTGGTAACCACAGTTCCAAAAAATTGAAACTGGGTCAAAAAATTAGCAAAACCAAGCTGCTCGAGATTTTGGAGCTGCATTCGTGTCCGCAGGTCGCGCCCACACACAAGTTCGGCGATTTTAGCTTACGGAATCCTCAATCGGCACCCCCCTACGCGCGGGTAGGTGTTGGAGTAAAACCATTCAAAGGAGCTTGTAAACCCCTCACACTTTCATGGTTATAAACCATTAAGGTTTTACTCTTTCTTACTATGTGGGATACATTCCCACACCCACTTGGTTTTTGCTAATTTCATCCAAGTACTCAACTTTGAGTATCGATATCTCATTCACACATACTCCGTTTTAGACACATTTTGCATCATTTCGAAGCTCTCATATAGGAGAACACAAACCCACTAAGAGTTAATTATATATAATACATATATATGTATTTAAATGTGTCCAAAGTTAGTAAAACATATATTTTTTACTAAATTTTCCAACATATATATATATATATACATATATATAATTCTAAAAAATATTATATAAACCGATATTCCGATATATCACCGATATATCCGAGATATCGAATATTGGTCCTTGACCGATATCGCACCGATATCCGATTTTAAGAGCATAGCCCCGATGCCAACTCTGAACATAGGCCACACAATTTTTTAAATTGTTGTGTTAACAGTTACTATTGTGTTTCTGTGTTAGATCTTTACCCCATTCTGGTTACTTAATATTTGATCTGGATATTTTGTTACTCATCACTATTGTCTTTGAACATACATGATGCTCCGGATGCTCCTACTCATCATGAGGGGGAGAAAGGGTACAGATTCAAAGACACCGAATATCAAGTTGAGGGGGAGTTAGCAAAAGCCGAGGGGGAGTAACTGTTGATTGATCAGTTTTTTTATTTGGTCAGTTCCGAAATCCGAAAAGTTATCAAAGTGCTTACAAGTGATCAACTCTTCTCATCGTTTATCAAGTGGTGTTCGCTTCAAATTATTTCCTCCATCGAGCATATTGGTTCTACAAGTTCTTTTAAAGCTGAATTCAAATTCAAGAGCTTTTTTTCAAGAGCTTTATTCAAGGGGGAGCGTCGAAAGACATGAAGACAAGCAACACCGAAGTGTTTCTGTAACGCCCCAAAATCCGGGCCAATTTAAACCTTAAGTTACAACAGGTTATGACAATAAAACTACAACTTATATAGATAGTAAAGGAATTAACCATCAAGAGTGTAATTACAAAACAGGATACTTCGAATAACCTATCAATCTAATCATGTCACTATAATCAGATTAATTGAGTTATCTAAGCTATCCTTCAAAAATCTCCTTTTTGGTAAATGCCACTTCTGCTATTCCAAAAACACTCGTCCCACAACCCTTTATTTGCCCGAGCCTGAACCTGGTAAGAAAACATTATATGAAACGATTAGGCCAACGCCTAGTGAGAACATTCATTTCAATAATAACATTTGCAAAAATCAATGTAAACAAGTTATAACAAACCTGGTTACTCTTTTTCTTACCCCACGTATAACTCTATTTCATTATACAATTTTATCCATTCCCATGACTATGACTGACAACAATTTTTATCAGCATATCATACCCCAGAGCCACACTACGAATCTTCAAAGATTCTAGATCAATGCTCTCCACCAATAAATCACGATTACATACGCCCATTTATCAGTAAGGAAGCAGAGATTACAAGTACTTATGTCAACCTCACTCTCTTCCTTAGAAATCAGGAATAACGATTAATACCACACACCTATTCCATAATTTCCCACACACACTAGAATAACGATTAAATGAGTAATACCACACGCCTATTCCATGTGATTACCAAACTTTAGTGCCTATGGATCCATTACACTTATTTCTACTCGTGCAAATTAATGCTTAATACAGATTTCTCATATCATTCAGTATGAGCAAATCACCTTTATACCATATAGATTCCTCATATCATTCAGTATGAGCAAATCACATTTAACACATTCCTGCCTAGTATCACACTAGGGCAGTCTATAACCCTAACATACTACTCTTCAAGGGTACGTATGTTCAAGCAACATAAGGTATATGTCAATTCTTAAATCGCACCTTTCCACGGTTAACGAAACTATACTTTCCAATTTCTAGAATAGTACAGATAATACAAAGTCTCTGGATACCTTAACTTTTATATTCTTAAGTTCCTATCCAAGATCTATTACCAAAATCTGTAAACTGGCTATTTTTATCCAACTCCCGGTATTCCCAACTCCCGGTGTCCTTAACTCCCGGTATTCAACACATGTACCGGAACTTCACCGAAACTCATAAGTACCGGGATTTGCCTCTACCGGGACTTCCAACTACCGGGACTTGCCACTACCGAGACTTGCCTCTACCGGGACTTGTCACTACCGGGACTTGTCACTACCGGGACTGCACCGGGACTCATAAGTACCGGGCTTTCGTTCATGTACCGGGACTACGTACAGTCTATTTCAATCAAGTCCACAAATCGACTTAACTTGTAAAATCAGTTCAATCTACGTATTCCATTCAGTCCTCAGTCAATTTACACAACTATATTAAGGTTAGTACAACTTAAAAACACTGATTTGTACAACGAATCGAATGAACTCACCTTTTGTAGAAAAACTTGTTTCTCTGCCAAAATCGTAAATCTCCAAATCTGTTGTAAACGATTTTCAACCCTATTCACAATACAGATACATTTATAAACACATAACTACAACAGATTGCTACTAGAAATCATTTCAAATCCCTTACCAAAATGAAGAACCAAGCTTCTTTCTTCTTTCTCTCTTTTCTTCCTGCTTCTCTCTTTTGCCGACTCAACACAAACAAGAATGAGATATTTCTCATTCTCAGTATCTTATTCACACAAACATTTCCAAAGTAACATAACTTACCCCATAGTTACATTAATTCCAATAAGTATACTAAACTTTCATTCTTTTGAATTTCAACCTTAAATTGGATTATAAAACTTCCATACAATCCCAAGGTTACAACAATTACAAATACAACCCAATTCTTAATAAAATACTAATAATGAAAATTTAGGATGTTATAGTTTCAAAGATTCAAAAGGAAGAGAAGACCAAGTTCTGAAGGTTTCAAGACCGATTTTTCTTTATATATCTTTAGGGGGAGATTGTTAGGACCATAAATGTCCTACATATTAGAAAGATATATAAATAAATTATATAGTTTAATTATCGAGCTTAATTAGTTTAATTAATCTTTTTTGTAAAAGCCATTATTATTAAATGCGCTTAGTTTAGGCTTAATGGGCCATGGGCCTTAGGTTTCAATCCTAAGTATAAATAGTTTAGTTAACCTAGAATTAGGTTAATCGTTCCTTTACTTTGAATTGTAATATTCTCTGAACGATTGATACTTTGAATGAATAAGAAATGGATGACAAGTTGAAATCAACGATTGTTCTTGTTATTGCTCATTGATTATATTGTTACCCGATCAAACTAAGACTCATACCTCCCTCTTGGTTCCCTTCTCCATTTCCACTTCCCAGCCCAACTTTCTCCTAACCATTATCCTCTTTCCGAAACTAATGCTTAATTATCTACTTCCAACTGAAACAATCTCTGAAAATCTGTTTGAAGAGCCCTTTTTCCAGCCCAATTATCTGTCCAAAAACTCATCTTCGTTCCATCCCCTAACTTTTTACCGAATGAGCTCGTGAACTCCACGCCCTCTTTGTCCATTTCCTCCCCAGCCCGTAAGATGTTTCTCCAAGTCGTGCACCTCTGAAGCCAATAGAGATCCCACAAAAAGCTCCCTCGTCCCCATATAAACTTTTTATAACGTTGACCCAAAGTGATTCTTTTTCCGATAATAATATCTACCACCATTTGCCCAAAAGTCCCCAATTTATCGCTTGAAGACAACCTACATTCAGACCCCCTTTATTAAAGTTTCCTACGGTTTTGGCCCATTTAACCCACACCATACCTTTTTCTCTCCCCCCCACCCCCCCAAAAAATATATATTTCTTACCCTCTCCAACTCGTTTATCACACCTCTACGGGCTCGAAACAACGAAAAAAGTACAACGACAAACTACCGAGGACCGATCTAACCAAGGTTAATCTTCCTCCGAACGAGATAACTTTTGTTTTCCAAGACGCAAGTTTGTTCTTTACCTTTTCGTTTGCCGGCTTCCAGTGCTCCTTTGTATTCATTTTTGCCCCTACCATAAGACCGAGGTATGTTAAGGGTAGTGATCCCCACCGCACCCCAAGCTTCTTGCCCCACTTGTATCTTTTCATCCTGTACCCCAACCCGAAAATTTTGCTTTTGCTAACATTGTTTTTCAAACCCAAAATCTCTTGGAAACATCTTAAAATCTTCATGAGGTTCTGTATGTTTACTAGACTCCATTTGCAAAAGAAGACCACATCATCCGCATATTGAAGATGCGAAATTGTTACATCATTCCCTCCCACTTTAATACCTTCAAAGAGCCTTTCTTCCATCGCTTCCTCCGTTAACACATGCGAGCTTTTGGCCACCGCAAGAAAGAGAAAACGGGCTAAGGGATCCCCTTGTCTCAACCCTTTACCCATCTTGAATTCCTTGGTAGGAGTCTTGTTAATGAGAACAGACATTGTTGCGGATTGTAGGCACACCTTGATCCACTTGTACCATTTATTTTCGAAGCCTATTATTTCCAAACTATCCAATAGGAACGACCACTCCACACTGACGTTAGCTTTCTCGAAGTCCACCTTGAAAATCAACCCACTTTTCTTCTTCTTCGTTTGAAGTCTACAACCTCATTAGCAATTAGAACTCCGTCTAATATGTGCCTGTCTTTAACGAAAGCGCTCTGAACTTTACTAATTA
The DNA here is from genome assembly GCA_033807775.1 of Saussurea involucrata. Classification (NCBI taxonomy): domain Eukaryota; kingdom Viridiplantae; phylum Streptophyta; class Magnoliopsida; order Asterales; family Asteraceae; genus Saussurea; species Saussurea involucrata. The sequence goes on along the minus strand of CM066318.1, from coordinate 70,026,297 downwards.
TTTTGCCCAACACTATTTTCATTCTTTCCGCCAAGATTTTCGACATCATTTTATAGAAAACCCCGATAAGACTAATTGGTCTAAATTCCCCAAGACCCACCGGATTTGAGGTTTTTGGAATCAAAGTTAGGAAAGAGGAGTTGCAACCCCAACTAATCTCTTCTTTATCCCAAAACCAATGCAACGTCGATAGCAAGTCTTCTTTTATCGTCCCCCAAAATCTTTTGATAAAACTGAATGTGAAACCATCCGACCCGGGTAATTTGTTACTTGCACGTCCTTTTATAGCGCTCCAAATCTCCTCTTCCTCAAACGGTCTCTCCAAGCTATAGGCTTCCTCTCTCGTCAAACTTTTAATTTTTTCGCCGTTTACACTTAGACCTTCACTTCTTTGAGAGGAAAACTTATCTTTGAAGAGTTCAAATGCACGATCCTTGATTTTGGCCGGATCGTCCGTCCATACCGACTTGATATTCATTCCCCTTATGTTGTTCTTCATTTCCCTATATATTATGGCAGCATGAAACATTTTTGAATTCTTGTCGCCTTCAATAATCCATTTAACTTTTGCTTTTTGTTTTTCCATACCGATTTTCTTTTCCTCCAACTCAAGCCATTTTTTCCTAGCTTGCAACCACCGATCCTTCTCCTCTTCCTCCCATCGATTTGCTTCCGCTTCCTTTTCCTTTTTTGAGACATTTTCCTTTATCTGGCTTAATTCTTTTTCTAGATTCCCAAACTTTTGTTTGCTCCAAATCTTTAAAGCCTCTTTGACATTTTTAGCTTGTCCCTAAAAATACAATCTGGCCGATTTGAAGATACTCCTTTATTCCATGAACCTATTACCTTTTCTTCAATTCCTTCCTCGTTTAACCAAGAGTCGAAAAACCTTAACAATTTTGGTCCAAAGTCGGCACGATCTTCATACAACATAATCAGTACATGGTCCGACCACTTCCTCTCAAGTGGTTTTACACCCAAGTTCCTCTAAAGAATGTCAAAATCGTTCGTAGAAAGGAATCGGTCTAATTTGTTGAATTTCAACCCGTCGTCGTTGATTATAGTGAATTTCTTACCACTCATTGGAATTTCAACAAGATTACTCCTTCTTATAAAATCGTTGAAGTCGTCAACCCCTCTAGAATTTGTTACCGCATTGAGTCTTTCGTTTTCTCCTCTCACCTCGTTAAAATCCCCGAAAATGCACCATTTTACTTCTTCTCTTGAGACTAGATTTTCCAACCTACCCAACGTCTCGTTTCTTTCTTTAACTTCTTATGGACCATACACATTGACAAAGCCGGTTAGTCCTTCCAAACCGATCCATTTACCTACCACCGCAAAGGATTCTTCATCCACCACGTATTCGCACAAGAAAGATTTTTGGTCCCAAATAATGAGTAAGCCCCCTAATTTTCCGGACGCCTCTACCTATGCAAAGTTATCGTCTTCCCCTCCCACAAAATCCCAATCTGATTTTCGTTCCAACTCTTATTTTTTGTTTCTTGAATTCTGCTTAAGCATGGTTTCTCCCTCCTTCAATTTTCTTTTACCCAATTCTTTTTATTCATCGACCCTAGTCCTCTAATATTCATCGAGATTACCTTCATCTAGAGAACATTTGGATCGAAACTTACTTGCAGGCCGGATGGTCATTTTTTGCTTCTTTCTCCCTATGCTCCTTTGCTCTTACTTCCCTTCCAAACGATACCTATTTTTTCGCCGAAATCTACCAGACCCTCAGAAACTTTCTTTGCTTCTCAATTCATTCGAAATTGTTGCTTGGCTTGATGACGACATTGTGTCCTTACCATTTGGTTTTCTCTTGACTGCTCTCTCGCTCGTACCTGTTCTTGAATTCTTTTTATTTGTCTGAGCTTCTTTTTACTGTTCCTCGCCATTTGCTATAGGATTTGGAAACTCACCTTGCCCCTTCCAAAACCTAAATTGTTAGACTTCTTCCCTTTTGATTTCCCCCAAACTTTTCTGGAGATCCGACGCTGTATTCTTTCCTATTTTTTTCTATTCCCCCTTCTCTTTCTTGCGCTCTATCACCAAAAAATAGCTTGTCACTATTGTTATGGCTTGGACTTTGAATTCCTTTTATTGGATTTCCTACTCCACCGTTACCAACCTCAGCATATTGGGCTTCAGACCCGATTCTTTTAGATAGAGCCTCAACTCCTACCCCCCCTACGGACTCCCACTGTTTACTATTTTCTTTTGTCCTACTCTCTTTTCCTTCATTTAACTTGGTCGTAAATTGATCATCGGGACCTCCATCCTCATCATTAAGTTTTGGATCTTCAACCCCCCACCAACTATTACCAGTCTCTTCAACTTCCATCGGCTTCACCTGCGACTGCAAACCCTCTCCGATCGGCAAATTGTTCTCTCCGATGACTCTTCCTTCTTCCTCGAGCCTTGCCTCTTCTTCATGTGATGTCCCATGAATGCTGTGTTCCCCTCGTCAAACCACCTTTCCTCCACCCCCCATTCACTGTCACTTTTATTACATTCTTCCGACAAAATCGAGGGAATGGATGACTCATCCTCTACGTTGGTATTAACCATATCCCTGTCTTCATCAATCTTCTCGTCCATGATCACCATTATACTTCTTTATTCTTCCTCTATTTTAATCCAAAAGTAAAGGTTCTCTACCTTGATGTTCTTAACTCGTTAATCGATGATCTAATGGAGGTACATATGAGGACTTTTCCCCACGCTAGATTATCGTTGTCGTCCATGTCACAATTGAAGGTTTTGATTACCCTTCCCCACTTATTTGCTATCTCCAAGAACACACCTACCTTTCACCCATGGAGAGGTATCCCTGAAATCTGAAGCCATAAAGTCTCTCCAACGAACAATAAGCTTCCGACCATTTTCTCAAGTCTTTTATCTAGAAATGAAGCCCGTGAATGTTGTTACTAAATTTTTTATTCAAAGCCTATTCCTCTCCGAATTATAATAGCACCTGCCTACCTACCCCCCCCCCCCCCCCCCCCAAGTATTTCAGCTCACTTCCTTCTATCAATTCCTCTGTGCATAACAACTTGATTGCATCCAAATGATCCGTCGAACTTACGCCTACGATTAGGCAATTTTGTAAGTATGCCTTCGACCTCTCATCGCTTTCCCATTCCCCAAGCACTTCCTGACTTTGCATCTTTCTTTCACCACCGATTTTCTCTTCCATCCTTGTCGCGGCAGTTCCCTACTGCCAGCTCCTCTCCCTTCTGTTACTACTTCCGCAAATGTCCTCTGATCTTCCCTTCTTCGATGGGTTCCCCGAATTGCCGAAAAGCTTCATCCTCATAATTTTTCTCCTTATTCTCCCCCTTACTCTATGATTATCGGCTACGAAAACTTTGAGTTTATATGACCCAATCCAAATGTTGCTTAAGCTTTTCTCCAGCCCCCATCGTCTCTAGTCCTTCTAAATCTAACAAAACTGATTTTTTTCCACGTTTCAGTCTTTTTCTAGCCATATACATATCTAGTACCTCTCCATACCTTTTGAATAGTTTCCATAGATGGACCACTTCCCAAATCTCTGAAAAATTGCAGAACAAGAAATAAATCTGATTTGGATTATAATTCTCCTTAAACCCTTGGATCGGAGTATTGCCACTGAACCTTTTCCGCCATTGTCGAATCCCCCCTATCTCTCTCCCATTCACCCACCTACTCTCTCTCATCTCTCTATAAACTAGTTGTTAAGCTAATGCTATCTGGAAATTTCTTCCTGTAAATTGATGTATCCGGACCCACAGATCTCCGGTTTCTAATCGGTAAAGAACTCGGACACAAGAATTCCGGTAACTAATTTGGATCTGAAATGAGCTGGATCCGGTAAAGATCCCAGACACAAGAAATCTGGTTACTAATCCGGATGTGAAAGAAGCTATATTCACTAAAGAGCCTGGACACAATAAATCCGGTTACTAATCCGGATATGAAAGGAGCTATATTCACTAAAGAGCCCGGACACAATAAATCCGGTTACTATTCCGGATATGAAACCTAAACACAAATCCGAGAAGGAGAAACAACACTCGGGAGAGAAATTCCCCCTCAAACGCCCAATTGATCGCATATCCCTCACTTCTAACACAAGAACCACCGGATACCTGAAAGCCTCTTACCACTGATTCCTCCATGGAGCACATACACCGGACCCCAAAACCCTAATCTTCCTCCCGTTCGATATCCACCTGGGCCACGAGACCCACGCCTTCCCCTGTTGATGACTACTGATTCTTTGCTTCATAATATCTAACGTGAAAACGCTATCGACAACCACGCTCACCTTCAATCGGAATATGCCCTAGCCTACCCGGGAATCGCCGTTTTCGAAGCCTCTCCCCTTCCTTTCCTTGATAATATAATATGTGGGTAATTAATTGTGGTATTATCCATTCCGTAAATTCTTAATCATGAAATATACCTGCGAAAGTGGATATTATCAAGTTTTTATCCAGAATACTTTTGTGTTTTATATGATGTTTTCATTGATGATTTTGAGTACTTGAGAACTTTGACCTGAGACCGATACGTTTTTAAATTCCTTCCGATTATTTGATTTATAAACCTCAATGAGTGTATTGAACTCGTTATCCGAAGTTTATTTATTAGATTTAATTATTGAGTTTGAGTTGTTGAATTTCACTTTGACTAGGCTTAACAATCGGGGCACGGATGTTGAGACGCCTCCATGATGGCTAAAAAAGGCATGGCGTTCTCGTGAAGGCGATGGGCAAGCCATATAGAGAACGTTTGATGCATCCTTAGAACCAAATACCAGTTATATTGGTTACCGGATAGAGTCGAATACCAGTTACACTAGTTACCGGATAGAGCCGAATACCAGATAACTCTTCTGGTTACCGGGGAATGAGATGGTGTGGTGTCCGACACTTCCATTCCATTATGACTCCTGATTATGATTAGACTGATCATTCATCGGGAACAACGTATCCTAATGATACATGTCTTTCTTGCCTTGAATTTTTAATTCTAAAAGTTTTAGTTTTAGAGATTTACACTTAAAGCGATTTCACACTACTAAACAAAAGACTTATACCTACGAACTTTTTCCTGGGAAATTTGTCGCTAAAGTGTGATTCATCACAAAACCGTCATAAAAGTTGGTTGGTAATTTTTTGGTGGATAATGCAAATAAGTGACAGATTACCTAGAGATTCTCTAGGTGATCCATGGGTATTTTCATGAAAACATCGGATTCTACCGAACCTTTGGTTTTTTTTGGGTGATTCCTGGGTAATCATCGATGGAGATTTCCTGGGTGAATTTTATGGGTAAAAGTCATTTTGTTTTGTAGTGTCAACTTTTATTGTAATGTTTATGTTTAGTTACCTATTTCTTATTAGGTATTCCTTGTGTTATTATTCATTCACTGAGCAGTTTTGCTTAACCGAGGTTTGTTTTGTTTAACCTCGGCAGGTTCATGATATAACCCAGGGGCAGGATGAATGGTCGAAGTGGCTTAGGATCCTAAAAGACTAGTTGTCTTAATCAAGGTTTTTGTTATGTAAATATGTTAATCATATGATTATTGATGGATGTAATGTAATCTCTTGAAAGTTCTCCTAAAACCATGTACTATGAATGATATATTTTTGATCTGCCTAGGATTATTACATGCCCCATCTTGAAATCTAATTAGAAGGGGGTGCTACAAATCATATAAAAACTTTAGTCATAAAAAACATGAAAACATAAAGACCGTATCCATAATTCACTCTTTTATAAATTTACCATAATCGCTATCAAATGTACTTCTTTCAAAACCAAGCTATAATCATATAGTTATTTTTAGAGATTTTTTATTATTATTTGCTTATATCAATATGTTAAAGAATGATTTTAATTTTTTTATACGTGACCTGTCTATAGTCGACGACAAATTTCAACCCTATAAATTTAATTGATAAACATCAAATACCATAATTATAATAATAATCATAAAACAAAATAAAAGATATAGTGGTTGATATTTGGAACAAACCAACACTATCAACCTCGACCCAAAACGGACACAAGGCAGCAAAAACAAAGCTGATATGCGGCAGCAGCTGTGCTGAAACCAAACAACCGCTGCCATCAACAACAGCACGACCAAACAGCCCCTCCAAGCAGAAATTAATCCAGACTCGTCTTCCAGAATTGATTCGATCTTCCCACCAAATCTCCCGTTCCCTTTCTTTCCTAACATAACCGACTTTCTTTTTACAAATACATGTATCTTCCGTTTCAATGAACATTGTGTCATTGAGTAAATAAACTGCGAATAAGCCAAACATCAACAGTGCTTAACCCAAACAGCTCAGCGCTGAGACCAAACAGAAAAAAGAGACTCACCCTGGAGCTTAACCTCAACAGAAGCGACACTTAAACCAAAGCAGAGCTTAACCCACGCAGCAGAGCTTAACCCAAACAACAGAGTGCTAGAACCAAACAAAAAATACCTGCAGCTAAACCGGAACAGATGCAACACTTAAACCAGAAAAGAAGGCCACACCCCGCTGTACAGGATCAGCCAGTGTGCTTAATCCAGACAGCAGCTGACCTTAAACCAGCGATCAACACCAAAAACTGTATTTGGACTACTGGTTTTTTATTTAATCAATCATTAAACTGTATTTTCTTTGGTTTGGTTGTTAAGTATAATAGTCGCAAATAACTGAACTAGATACGTCATAATACATATCTTGTTTATATTAATTTATTTTATTCTCAAAAGGTATTAATAAAAATACAACAAAAAAATTATTTACACATTTTAGTTAAAAAGAAATTATTTTGTTGTTTTTTTTTAATATTGATTTTAAATTAACTACAAAACAATTGACTTTTACCCATAAAATTCACCCAGGAAAATTTTCGTCGGAGATTATCCAGGAATCACCCAAAAAATATCAATGGTTCGGTAAAATCCGATGTTTTTCGAGAAAATACCATGGATCACCCAGATAATCCCTGGGTAATCTGTCACTAATTTGCATTACCCACCAAAAATTTATCCACCAACTTTTTGTGACGGTTTTGTGACGAATCACCCTTTAGCAACAGATTGTTCAGGAAAAAATTTGTAGGTAAAAGTCTTTCGTTTAGTAGTGATTGTCTATTTTTATAAAAAACGTAGTAATGAAATTGTAAAATCTAAGTAAGGTTGTTTGGTTGAATTTTAATTAAGTTCCGTATGAATAAAGTTATTTGTGTGCATAAATTTGTCTCAATAAATTGGGAATGCTTTTGTTTGGAAGTGTTTTTTATATATGAAAGGAGCGTGTTTTTTAACTGGAAGGGGCATGTTTGGATAAAACTTTGTTTTTACAGCATAAAGCTCCCCTTAGAAGCTTACGAAATAAGTCACTTTTTATATTATTAAGTCATCACCAAACAGTCATGTATAACTGATCGAATAAATTGCGAGTTTCATTAAACTCATTAAGCTGCTAACAAACTTGTCCGAATTTAGGTAAAGAAAAATGATCAAGATGAGATTCAAACAAGTAGAAAAGATTTATTCAAAATCAACATGATTCTAACTCTATAATTTTTTTTTTCATTTTGTTTAAAATCGAATTAACCCTTTTACGTTTCTAATATTATGAATTCACACAAAGGAATTGGAATCATCCAAGAAGAAAAAAGGGTTATTTCGGGGAGGGTGTGATGTTGAACTGAAGTGATGGTGGAGTAGTTGTTGGGTATCTGTCGGTGGTTAGTTTATGATGTTGTATATATATATATATATATATATATATTATGTTGGGCATTCAAGAGGCCCTACTTATTCACTCATTGTTCCACTCCATTACTCTCAAATCATCTCTAACTATTGTATTGAGACAGAAATTTTGAAGGTTTTATCCTTCGACAATTATATCAAAAGAAAAAAGAAAGAAAAAAGTAGTTAGAAATCTTCAAATTTAGAAGATCTTTAAAAGATAGTATGAATAACAAAGATATATTAATTTAATTCTTTCCATCAATAAAGATGAATTCATATTTGGTAAACATAAACTAATTTATTTTTTCAATATTTTTAAAAATTATGTTTGTATGATCATAAACTAGTTTTTTTAAATAATACCCTATTAGTTATGTTAATGCCGAAAATCGTCCAAAAATACAATCTAAGGTTGATGTGGAGCTTAACAACTAAAGAAAAGAAATATTTCGACAAACTATGCGACAAAGACAAAAAATAAAGGAGACGAGAGGAATTTGGTGACGCGGGAAAAACCTCGACAAGAAAAACCCGCAGACGACAGTGGTGGTCGTCACTGTACTATGGTCGCCAATCATGGACGACGTCCTTATGTTTCAAACGTCGAGAGTACAGTGGGTGGTAATACAGACGATTACAATTTGAAACAGAAAGAACTTAAATTAAAAAGTCTGCGTCGTGTGTGAAAAACAACGTGTCGCGTGTACGTGTCGTGAACTATTCTTCGAGAGGAAATGTTTCTTCGTTTGAATACTTTCGGTATGTTGTGTTTGTTCTTGAGCTCAGATGTCCGTAAATGAGGCTGACGTCTTTGTTTATATAGCATTCGTAGCCTTAAATGATCCTCATAAAAGATGGATAACGGTCGTAACGGTTTTTGAGAGTCAATGCTCTTGATGGCCTTTGTCGGTTATAGCCGTTTGGTCATTAATGGCGTTGATCCGGCATTAAACATAGAAAAGATAACCGTTGTGTTGTATGTCAATTGGTCGAGATCGTAAGGTATCTTACGATGGTCGTGCGAGTTGGACGACGTTATGGTCAAGTGTCATGAATAGTGCTCGACCTAAACTCAGGTCTGACGATAGAGTTGTCGAGTGTGCATGGTCGTTAGGTTTTTATCTCAACACAAGATGTGTCGTGTAAGAAGTGTCTTTCCCTTTTTCGGTCGTGGTCGTGACTTATAAATTTTTACCCAAACAAGTTACATGAGTTTTTTTCTTTTTTTTTTCTTTTTTGTTCTTTTTTTTCTTTTTATGCAGTGTCAATTTTCATCTACTTATACCTTTGATTATTATAACAAGGGGTTGCTAAACATATACCCTATATATCTTCATACCCCTTTCTAGTTCTTACACATCTATTTGTTGGGATTTGCATGTCCCACATAGACCAAATGAGAATAGTAGCTATTAGTCCCTGATGGTTAATAAGAACAAGAACAGGTATTGTAGAAGGGGGGGGGGTTGAATACAATACACAAAATTTTTACTTTAATTAATTCTTTTATTGATATATCAAATCAATAATTACACACAAAACACTTAGATTGTTGCGGAAAGAACATATGAAATCTATTCTAACAATATTCACAAAGTAATACTGAAAACGAAAAAACTTCTAAAACACAAAGATTGAAAGTTATAAAGTTCAAGGAGAGACATGAGCAGAGTGTCTTGAGCACAGAGTAATCTTCAAGAGTTTTTAGTAGTTTGCATGGAGAAGTCTTCATCTTTATATAGTGCCATGAGCATTTAATGCATGAAACTTGTCACTTTGTCATTTGAAGGTCATGTTTGACTCTCAAAAGTTGAAGTGTCTTTTCCTAAAGAGCTTTGATGGTGACAATATCTAAGAATGGGAAAAAGGACAAATGAATCTTTTTCCTCCAAACCCAGACATTTTCTTCTTTGATGAGAAACTTCTTTGGAAGAGACAAGGGAGGATCCTCCTATTTGAGGATCCCACCGATTTGTAATGGACAAAATTGGTGAGAGTCTTCTTAGGAAGGAGTCATGATAGGACCCTCCTATTTTGAGGATCCCATCGATTTGTCATGGACAAAATCGGTGAGATGACAAAAATTACCTCTTATGATGAAAGTCTTCTTAGTAAGGAGATAATGGAGGATTCTCCTGTTTGAGGATCTTACCGATTTTCATGGAGAAAATCGGTGAGACAACTTAGTTTGAGTTGAGAAGTTCATCTTCAATCCGCATTGGTAGATTTACTTCTTCTTGATTTCGGCTGATCTTTGACTTCACCGAACTTTGACAGTATGACTAAGCTATTACAAAAACCTAAAATTTCTCTAAGTATAAAAGATGTTTTTCAAATAATGTAAAGAGATCAGGATTTAATCTTCAAATCTTTGATGACCCAACAATCTCCCCCTATTTGAGGATGACATCCATACATAGAAAAACATGAGTAAGACAATGAATAATACATGTTGACCCTGTTTTACTCTTCTGGGTTCTTTTTCACATAGTTTTTTTTTTCCGTATATCTGATATTTACTAGTAAATGAAATGAATGAAAGAATAAAGAATGAACCATATGAATGAAATAGAATGTACTTGCATCATAGAAGAAGCATATCTGTCTAGACCCAAATCGGTGACAATCTTTGAGGGAGATTTGATTTTGAGTGAATTAGCCTCATGATGCCTCTGCCCATATCTTGCATCTCCTTTCTTTCTCATAGCATCTTCAGCTTCATATTCGACAGTCATCACCCATTTTCCTTTGTCTTGGTTTGCCTCCCCCTTAGTTACATTTGCTAGACTGATCTGCTCCCCCTCAGCGTCCGACGGAGAAGAAATACCAAGAAAAATAGGAAACTTCGGCATTTTTTTTAATCCCACCGATTTTTGAAGCATTTCCACCGAAAATTAGCAAGGTTTGGCTAAATTTTCAGTAGGAAAAGCGGTAGATTTTTTTTGGATTCCCACCGAAAATAAAGGAGTACCCACCGAAATTTGTCAATTTTCGGTAGGAAATCGGTGAGGTTTTTTTTTTGAAAGCCACCGAATAATGAAGACATTACACCGAAATTTAACAAGATTTGGCCAAAAATCGGTAGGATTGTCGGAGATTATGGAGAAAATCTTCTAAGGCATCTTCAGGAGAGTTTGGAGGAAATCTTTTAAGACATCTTCAGAAAATCTTCAAAGTGAAGAAAAGATTAGAATTCTATCTTCCAATTTTTGATGACCCAAGAAAGATTAAGTTCAGAGGATTTTAAGAGGGTAGGTTTTGAGGAGGAATGTTTTGAGGAGAAGTAGGAGGAATACTTTGAGGAGAAGGATTTGGGATAACATCTTCAGGAGAGTATGTAGTAGGGGGTTTTGAAGATAAGGAAAGTTGGGTTGCTGATGAGAGGAAGGGTTTCGGTGAGATGGAGTGTCTCACCGATGCGAAGGATTTCAGAGGGGTGTGTTCACCGAAATTTCAGTGAGATGGTTCACCGATTGAATTTATTTTTTGAGGTAGATCAGTAGGTGGAGAATCATGCTGATCAGAAATGGGATTCGAAGAAATAGGTAGTCCACCAGTTTTGAGATGGAGGAACATGAGTGAAGTGAACTGAGGAAGTTGGGTTGGTAGAGGTTGTAAGAGAGGAGAGAGAGTTGGATAATGAGATGATAAAGAAATGAGGTTGGGGTAATTTATTTAGTGGGATGGATGAGAAAAGGTAAGGTGAGAGGTATGGAGGAAAATAGAGTGTTGGTAATAAAGGAGAGTGATGGGAAATGTAATGATGTCGGCAGAGAAGAGGTTGACACTAGTGAGTGTGCCAATGGGAAGGATTTTCAATACACGCGGAGATCCAAAAGTTGACCATTTGACACTTCAGATTTCTTGATGAACTTGATGATTTCTTCAATTGTGTCACTTTTATATTGGTCCGCATAGATCCATCTGGAGCATTTGAAGAAGTAGAGAAATGGAAAACACTATTTGGACTTGAAAGAGCATTTGCTAATATTTCCTTTCTAACATGTTGCACATAGCTTACAAGATAATAACCATTGTCTAGATAACAGATATGTTGGTGTCCAAAAACCTGCAGTCACAGATAAATTATCTCCTTGGTACCCATTTGGAGATGGGTCCTTTTAGGTTAGAAGGATGGGAAGAATTGGTTTCAATCAGGTCAATTCTTTCTTTTGGACAGTCTTTGGCAAAATGAAAAATATCACCATAGATATAACATTTTCTATAAAGAAAATTCTTTTTAGAATCTTGACATTTTTCCTTACTTTTGCCTTTTATTTTCAAAGATTTTGATGAAGTATCAAAGATTTGGGGTACAACACCTAAAATTCTTTTTTTAGAATTTGGGAGGAAAGGAATCTTCCCTTTTGAATTGGACATTTTGAGGTTCACAGATCGGGGAACAAAATCGGTAGAGGAAGTCACAAAAGTAGTTTTAGAAAGATTTGAGGAATTTCTTTTAAGAAAAAATCGGCAGCTACAGACTTGCCTTTTTCAGATACAGAAAAACTTTTGTTTGAGTTGGAAAAGTTTCCTTTGAGAGTTTTAGAAGGCATGGGTTCAGAGTAGGATGCTTCATCTAAAGTCAAGATTTTCAGAAAGTCATGAATAGGTTTGGGAGAGTCATTTGAATCTTGAGCTTCTTCATTTGTAAAAGAGATGGGATCTTTTGCCTTTATGAACATTCCAACTTTTAAAGTTTTGGATAAATCAGTAGAATTCATGGACACAGATCCAATTGAATTAGATTCAGAGGTTTCATAAAAAGTTGATGAAACACAGGAGGTGGAAGCAAGAGTTTTCGAAGATTGATCAATTTCCATTTTTCCAAAACCTAAACTAGTTTTGTCATCACACGAATCTGATCTTGAAAATTCTTTTCTAGATTTTTGCAGGAACTGGTCCATTTTCTCACAATTTCTTGCTCCTTTTGAAAACGTTTAAATATTTTGTTTTTTCTCCTTAGCAAGAATGAAATTAATGGTTTTCAAATCTTCAAGCTCAGCTTTGATTGAGTCAAACTGTTTAAGTTGAGAAAGATAGGTTTGAAGTTAAGAGGAAAGAGATTTTATCTGAGCATTTGCCTTTTTCTTAGCAGTTTTAGCATCATAGAAATCAATGGTTAAAGAATCAAATGCTTCAATCTTTTCAATGTCAGATATAGAGTGAAATTGATGTACCTGTGTAGAGGAGGAGTGTGAGTTCCAGATTAGTGCATACATAATGAAATCAATAGAATTAATGAACAATCAATATAATTCCAACTTGTCATCAATATATTGCATAAAGCTTTCAGAGAGTTTCTTTACAGATGATCAAGAATGATTAGAACGATTAATCTGGCTAACCTATTTTCTAAGGCTAACTTCACTATATATATCAAGGCCTAAACATTTCAAGCCCATGGCCCATTACATGATTAAGCCCATATAGCAATATTTACAATAAATTCCATTTAACTTCTATTCAACAAGATTTAGTCCTAACAATCTCCCCCTTTGAATTGAAGTTCAAGTTCTTGCCGGTTTGGAACATATCTCTTCCGGAGTGCAAAGTGAATCTCGAAGCTTCGAATGGCTTTGCGGTAGTCGATGCGGTCTTCAACTATTTCCAAGGCTTCTCGAGCGTTAGAATCGTTTTGGTTGGCCGTAAACGCTTTCCGAAGATCTTTTTTCCTTGTTGATGATATCTCTGAGTGCATCTCTGACTTTTAGCAACGCACCATCACAAAATCTGTCGACTTGGCTGAAGCGGAAAAACTTCTTTTCCTTTTGCTCATTGAGATACACAATTCCAAATTCTGGTTCAAGGAGTAGTGAGTGATCGGGGTACATCTTCAACTCGGGTGCATTCTGATTCGACTTCAACAGGTTTATCTTCTTTGAACGGTGCTCGACTCCCATATGAAAATGTGTGATGTAAGATATCAGTACCTTGTAGTGTAGGAATCGTCTGACAGCCTCGAGCGCTTTGGTGACATGAATCGGTCAGATAGTTTGGGTTCGGAGGTCTTTCTGAAGAGCGTGGAAGTCATTCAGTCTGAGGTTCTTAAAGTCTGCTTCGGAGAATCTCCATTCATTTCCATCTTCGCGTCTGACGGTGAATACATGAAACAAGACTCTAAGAATTCGGCCGGTTTGGATGTTAAGCACTTCGGTGATTTTGTGCTTTGTCTTGACTTGGTTGACTGGTAGACACCTCCTTATTACCTTTATATATTGGCTCTGGTAATCTTTGTCGAACATTGATATCCCAAGGCAAAAAGTTGGCTCGATCGGGCGTAACCTGTGAACGAATAACCTCTTCAGGGAGTCCTCAAGGTAAGGAATGAGGATGATAATCTTCTCCCATCTGATAGGTTGCTGTGGAGGAGGTTGATCAGAAGCAGTCTGTTGTTGAGGAGATGTCGGATGTAACGGTGTAGAAGTCTCGGGAATCTGTGAAGTGTATGCTGGGGTACTGTAAAGATTTTGTAGCAGAAACTGGTCGTAGTCGACTTCATCATCGGCATCGGTGGGAAAGATTAGATTTCCTCAAAGTTCATCGCACTGGCGGCTTTTTGATACCATGCGTCTTCGGTCTCCGGGTCGATCTCTGTATCGGGATCTATTAGGTCAAGTGCATCCCTTTCCGGTGCAGTATATACGATCAGTGCCTGTGAATCTCCCTCGGGATTTTCAACCGTTGGGTCTTCATCGTCTGAGATTTCCATGTCTATAACCATCTCAGCTAAGCTCAACTGGGCTTCGGTTGTTCTTCGGTTTGTGCCACAGTTGATGGTTCCGGTTGAACCGTTGGAATAGTTTCAGTGAGGATTTTGTCAGACTCAGTCATTCTTTGTCTCTTGTTCTCCCCCTTACGGTGATCAAGATCATCCTGGTCATCGTGGCGTCTCTTGAGTCTGCCAGCTTGACTCTTGCATGTGTCTTCGAGTGAGGTGACTCTTTCGGACAGGGTAGTAATTGCTTTTTGAACGTCCTGGAGAGTCGTATCAAGCTGGTCCAATCGGCTTGTAATGGATGACGGTGGAGTAGATACCTAGGAGCGTAGTACTGATATCAGGTCTGCTTCAGCGGAGGCGTCGGTGTCAGTATGCTGGAGCAGTTGGGCAAGCAACATAGTCTTGAGAGTGTCCACCGAGTAAGATGGCTGTACGGGAGATGGTGGAGGAGTTGGTGCAGTTTCGGTTTCGACTATCTTTCCTTCCCTTTGACCAAGCTTTTGACCATGTCAAGCTCTTTCCTGAACTCCTCTGTAAGTGCCTCGCGGACAGCCTTTAGGGCGCTGTCCAGGTATTCCCTTGACAATATGTCGGGTAAATCACTTCCGGGATCACTTAGATTACCCATTGAGGTAACTACCATAGAGGTAGTACCACCTATGCTAACGGATGGCAACTGGGTGACCGTGGTAGGATTTCCTTCCGATCCTTGTATTCCGCTCAAAGGCAGAGATAATACAGAAGTTCCGATCGGGTCATTAAGAGCACCAATTTTGCAGTCTCGTCCTGTGTCCTAGCCGAAGAAGTTATAATATCAAGTGGATCTAGACTCGAAAGTACACTGAAAGAAGTCGAGAACGGGGGAGTCTGTTCTCTTGTATCAATACCTAGACTCTCCGAGTGAGAGAATGGTAGATTGTGTGCTATATCCCCGTGAGAATGTGAAACACCCATTTGTTGAGAGATGGGTGAGTGGCTAGGGAGGACGTGCGATTGCACCGCTAGGTCCACGACGACTTCTTCAATACCGCGTCCCAACATATGAGACGAGATAGCAGATGTGGCTACCGGGCGACACTGGTTTGGATTCGCTCACGAGCTTCTCTAGATCTTAGGCTCGTTCTCTCATGATTCTTTTTCGATCTCCATTCTCTCCGACTCGCCTGTTCTAAATTTTCAACTAATTCTCCCTCTGCTCTCCTTGTGTCTCACGTAATAGGCTGGGATGTAGGAATGATGGGGGGTGTAGGTGAGTCAGAAGGAGATCCTTCAGTCAAAGGTGGTTGACTTCCGATACTGGTTGTAATTAAAGAAAGGCGGATGGCACGGTCCGTATCGGAGTCTGTAGTCTCGAAATCCAATACTTCGGTTTGTCTGGGCGGTGAAGGTGACTCAGATGTGTCAGTTACGGGGTCACGATCAGGCATTAGTGTGGCAGATACGACTTGGACCTCGTGTAAGGATGTCGACGGTCCGACTTCAGTCGTGGTTCGGGTGGTTTGTGAAGGGGTAGATGGTCGGGGTCGGTTTTGTTGGCTTATACTGGCACGCGTATCCAATGCACCGCCTGTGCCTGTTCCCCTCCCATGATGTACTCTCAACACACCCCGTCCGGGAGCCCCAGCTACCCGGACTCTACCTCCACAAGTCCTTGGACCCTCACGTCTCTCAGTTCTAACTCCCTGGGGAGGTCCCTCCATCTCTGGCTGGACCACATGAGCACCTTTGCCTAACGCACGTCTATAATCTATCACACTCGGTGCATTGGGGCCGCGTGTTCCAGTAGGGCTTCTGGTAAAGGCATGGGTTGGGCGTTGGACGGGTTGCGAATCACAAGGTAATGTAAATTGAAAGGAGGACATACCAGGTGGTTTATGCGCCGCGGTATTCTTGGATTCACGTCCATATGCTGACGGACGACCAACGAAAGGAATCGTGGGTAAGGAAGGAACTTTTACTCATTTGTGCCACCGATCTGCCGAATGGCTTGAACTAGCTCGCGCTAGATGATCAGTACGTAGTCTATGTGGCGGTTGTAGCAGACGACATGGAAGAGCTGTAGGAAGTCGTCTATGCACTGATGTATCCCCTTCCATCTGGAGGATAGGCACCTGTTCAGAATTGTGAACAAAGTGTACCAGTTGGGCGCCAGATACTTCCGATTGAAGGCGGAAGGACGGTTGAGCGCGTGGTTGTAGCCGAGAGCGCGGATGTCGGCGCCGAGGGTGTCATCGTTGACCGTGAGGTCGTAAGCAACATGGCCGCCAGTAGTGGCCTCAGGTAAGGACAGTAGTCGTCTGAATGAGTCTAAAGTTAGCGCAAACGGATGTTGATCGTTCATCGCCGTGATCGTCTGAGTATTGAGCGCCGTGCCCACTCGGGCAGTACGCTAGACTTGGTATACGTACAGGACTGGGACGTCGGTTATGGCAGTGAGTGCCTCTCGAAGAGGGTGCCCTATAAGAATGTCCATGACCACACGATGTTGTGGTCGGAACTCAACAACGTCTAAGTGATGGTTATTTGCCTCGATTTCAATGCCATGGTCTGCTGGTACCAAGGCATTGTCGGCTTCTTCATCTATGAATTCCTCTTGAGGAGGAATATTCTCTTGTGTAGGTTGTTGATCCGCCATTAGAATACCTGAAATACACGATGTTAGTGTGTGGACGGATCAAATGAGATTCGGTGCGTACCTTTGCGTGAATTCGGCTCAATCGGAAACAGATTGAGGACAGGTAGTGCAATAGGTACTGCAAGTGCCAAAGAAGATAAATTGTCCAGGTAAAAGGTTACCGAACACATATGTGTCTGGATGAATGAGGTTCCCGGACAACAAGGTATCCGAACAAACAGGAACAATCTGGACAAAGTGGAGTTACCAGATGCAAGAGATATCGGACAAAGAAACACACCCGGATAGTTGAACTTACCGGAAACTACGAGAGTTTCCGGATAAATATGAATGTTTTCGGATAGTATGAAACTATCCGGACGACATCTGGACGAATCTAAATCATCCAAAATCGAATCAAAGTCCAGATCTAAGTAGTCTATCATTGTCCAATCGATGCACGAAGCAACACAACACTAACAAATGAGCCTAAACATGCGATGATGGGTCGAATCGTGTGTGTAAGTAATCGAAAAACAGTAGTGATCGAAATGAGAAACGTACCTTTGATTTATAAGTTGAAATCGAACAAAATGGGTAGAATCCAGTAGTTTCCGAACGAGGGTATTTGAGAGGGTTTTTGAGAGGTTTTTGTGGAATCTGGAAAAAGTAAAGGAAAAAGTTGAGTCCGGATATTTATATGGGGTTACTTACCGGGTGGGTTTACCCGGATACCTATCCGGTCCGGAAACCTATCCGGATAGTTGGGTATCCGGAACTCCCACCCGGACAGATTGGTATTTTGACCATATCACCCCTGGACTTTCAAACTCCTTAAAAAACATTGTTGATTTAATCCTCCCGCTCCCCCTTGAATGAACAACTATGGAGACTTTAGCTCCCCCTCAGAACGTGCATGTGAGTGAAATTGAGAAACGACCACACAAAAAAACTTTTGACACTTTTGAAGAAAAAACAGTGTGTCGCTCCCCCTCAACTGATGAACAAGTAGAAAATTTCTCCCCCTTGGAGTGTGCAAGTGGTGTGATTTGAAGAACACTTGGGAATGGCCACACACAAAAAAAAAATTTGGAAGTTGGAGAAAAACTTGTGTGACACTCCCCCTCAACAATAGAGCAGACTTACCTGATACGCTTATGTGCTCCCCCTGAACAGATGAACAAATTGTGAAAGCACAAATATATCCAAGAATAAAGTAGACGACAGTAATAAACATAAAAGGAAACACACGCGAAATGAAAGTAAACAAACGAAATCTACCTAATTAATACAAAGATTTAAACGGAAAGGTATTTGGGCAAAAAATCACGTCGCTCGACCACGACAGAACAGGTAAGACGTATGATTAAGGACTATATCTTGTATTAAGATAAGGTCTCGACAAAGACCCAGAACACCATCGTCGTCCCTCATAAAAGGTAAGTCGAGAGTTCCTTACGACGCTCGACCATAGCGTCGCCCGATCCGCGCGACTATTATATAAGGACGCGCGACCTCGACCAAAGATAACGTTAACCATGACCGTTTGTTAAGTGTTTAATGCAGGAGTAAAAGTCATTAAAAAGCAACGACTATAACCGACGCAATCATTAAACAGCCGGCGACCGTAACGGACGAAGATCATTACTCCGGCGACCGTTTCCAACCGTTAAGGCCATTAAAGGAACATTCATGGATGAAGCTAAGGACGCGAAGACTATAAATATCAAGCTCAATCAACATTTCAACACATCGAATATCCGGCGATTAACAACCGAAGCAATATTCAAGAACACTTGAAGTGAAGAACCATTTTTCTAAGTATCGCTCTCGACGCACGACAACAGCCCTCGACCAGCAGTTCACACTTTGTTTCGTACACGACAAACAGCTATTTTTACGTTCAAACACTTGTACTTTACATTTCGAAGCATTTTCTTCATTTGTATTGTAATCACTGTACGATCGACACTAGTATCCAAGGACATCGTCCCTGATTGGCGACCATAGTGCAGCGACGACACCCCCTGTCGTCCGCAGGTTTTTTCCTCGATTGAGGTTTTTCCTGCGTCATCAAATCCCTTGTTTCCTTATTTTATTTATCGTCACACGTCTCGTCGAAAGATTCTTTCTTTAGTTGTTTAAGTCCACATCGACCTTAAGTTGTCCCTTTGGTGCGATTTTTGGCATTAACAGTTTGGCGCCATCCATGGGACTACATCTAGAGAAAATCCTCGACGAACGTGCATTCTACTAATAGTTTCTTGGAGTTTCTTCTATTTTCTGTTGCAGGAAAATGGCAGCCCCTGGAAATCCGCAGCAAGCCGTCGCTTAGATGTATCAGGAGCTCGAGGTTGCCAGGAATCAACTCAATGCAATGGCAGAGCAGAATCGCAGGGCAGCTGAAGAGATCGCGCGGCTAAGGAATCCTTTTAGACCCCAGAATGGTCCTATACCATTCATCCAGAATCCAGGTTCGAGACCAGGCCCGTCCGCACAGAATCATCATCCAGGTCCATTCATACAGAATCAGCAGCCGGGTCCGTTCATTCCGAATCCCTAGTCTGGGCAGATTCCCCCTCAGCACATCCAACCACCACCCTTGAACAATGGATCCCAACCATTGCAAGGTGGCGCCCAATCATTTCAGAATGGACCGCAGCAATTCCACTATGGGTCGCAACCATATTTTGTCCCGTTCAACGGGGGCACCAATGGTTCGTCGCATGGTAATGGCACTAGTCCAGGGACCAATCCCTCGACAGGGGCAAACCTTGATCTTAACGATCACATCGTCTAGCGTTTGAAGACGTTAGAAGACCAAAATAAGCGAGTCCTGTCCTTGCTCGCCAAGTTGCCTGGGGCAGCCATGCCTGTTGACGTCGAGCCTCGCTCGGGGTATCAGGCGTCACCCTTCATCGACGAGATCTCCACCGTTGAGGTCCCAAAGAAGTATAACATTCCTGCCTTCACTCCCAAGTATTCGCGTGTGACCGATCCAACTGAGCATGTCGCAGAGTATAAGCAGCTCATGTGGACAATCTAGATTCCACACATGTACCAGGAAGTATGCATGTGCAAGAGTTTCGGGGCGACTCTCACTGGCCCAGCTCTCCAGTGGTTGATCAATCTCAAACCCAAGTCTATCGGGTCGTTCGCCGAATTGGTCAACTAATTCTCCCGGCAATTCGCCAGCAGTCGTAAGATGGAAAAGCAGACTAGTGATCTGTACTATGTCGTGCAGAAGACCAATGAGTCTATTCGAAGTTATTTCAATAGATTTAATGCCGAAATGATCAGTATCCGCAATTGTGACATCAAAACTGCGATCAAAGCCTATAAGTGTGGTCTAGACGATAGTTTAGGTCTGTATATCGATCTGACCAAGTATCCCCCAGAGACTTTCGAAGACGTCCGAGCTCGAACCTTAGCATATATGAGGGTTGAAGATGACGCAGCCTTTCGTCGCAAACACACTGACGACAAGAAGCCGTTAGGTGTCAAGAAGCCAGAATTCAAGCCGAAAGCCATATCCAGAATAGAGCCAGCGCGTCAGATTTCAAACGTTCATTTCAAGACGAAGGCAGAAGCTAAAACAGCGACTAAATTCCCCGTGTACCCCAATATCTCCTCTTATGGGTTCAAAGGGTCAGCTAAAGACTTAGTCGAAGCTCTGAAGACCACCCAAGCAACCATCCGGTGGCCGCAGAAGTCTGACTTGGACGACGCTATGAAGGATAAATCAAAGTGGTGCGACTTCCACGTCGACCATGGTCATGCGACAGATGATTGTATCGCACTCAAGAAGGAATTGGCATATCATGTTCCACAAGTGCCCAAGCTTGCAAAGATCATCAATTGCATCACTGGTGGTTCGGACGTGTGTGGTCTGACGTACTCCACAGCTAAGCGTCATGCCAGTCAAGCGCCCGACGACCGGCCTATTCCTCGTTCATCCAGACCCAAAGGAGATTTAGAACTAGAAGCCACGAAGACCGTGTTCGACCAAGTCGACCTCGACGACTCGTACCAAAAGCATCACGACGGGTTGATCATTCAACTCACGATCGGTAACTGTTTGACGCGTCGAGTATTGGTAGACGGGGGCAGTTCAGCAAACGTCATTTTTCTCAACACTATCAAAGCCGTTCCCTCGACATATCATCAAATCATGAAATTCCCTACGCCGTGGGGAATCCAAGAGATCAGAAGCGAGCAAAAAGTCGCTCGAGATTGCTATAAAGCCACCTTGAAGCCGCGAAAATAGGCCGTCAAGAACGTCACTCCAACCCAAGGCAAAACACGATCATAAGAGTCACGACAGGTTTTTTTTCTTTCTGAAATAACAGGTTCGCCAGGTCGTGCGACGCGTATATTGTGGTGACTTGCGACGACATGTCCCAGACCTAGCATATCGTCTCAAATCCACCACAAGGGGGCAACATGATACAATATATCCAGAGGCCCAACATGAAAACCAAAAATTCAAAGTATTTCAGAACACTCGACAAGAAGGTACGTTCCTTACCCTTTTTCATTTTTTACATATGATTATTTACCAAGACAATTACTGACTTAAACATCAGAGGGTCGTTGGTTAGCCAACGACCAAACCCCCGACATCGCTTTATCGCAGGATCGCACGACATAGATGATCAGGTCTATTACTTGATCACGCCTCATAGCTCGTCGACGACTTAATCGCACGATCTTATAGTCTAAACGACTTTGCAGTCTGAGTTTCTTAACTTAGAAAAACTTCGCGTTTTAAATATATGCCTTAGTCGCATGTATTTATGTTTGTCAGCGTAATAAAAAACCTTACGATTTATGTGTCAATGGGTGCTTTAATCGCATGATCTCATATTACGCTCTTACTCTTGCTCTAACAATAGGCGACGTAGTTGCATGACCTATCATGTATTCCACAATCAGTTACATAACTAACAACATTTATGTGAAGAGATTGTCAATTCGATAAAAAAACAACTTCCATTTCATCAGGTCAATATGTTACATCCAAAAAATTGACCACCAACCGCCAACAAAAACAAAGGAAGTAAAAATTCCTAAACTGCAGGAGGAGCATCCATCGCATTATTGCCTGAGGTCCCGACCTGAGGATCATCATCTGCCATTTCCCTCGTTCGACTTAGGGCTTGCAGTTCGTATTGAGCATCGAAAAGCTGAATAGCTAACTCATCGGCGCGTGCCAAAGCCAACCTCTCCCTCTCCAACGCCGCCTCCTCCCTTTTCAAAGCAGATGCCACCAACTCCTCGGCTTTCGACATCTCGGCGTACAATGCCAGAGACGATTGGAACGTCTAAAAATACACGAAAAAGTGTTAGACAACGAGCGACATCGAACATTGAAACAAGTCATGAAAGATTGACACTTACTGAGAACGCCAGACTAGCAACCTGAGATCCTATATCTCCGTCCGGAACCCCGTGAAAATGCTCCCTGAAAGATGGAAGCAAACACCTCTCCAAGTGAGGAAACAACGTCGTCCCGTCTAGGACACCATCCGCCATAAAGTCCGACGGCAATGAAAAATTAACCGTCGCGACTTCGGCCGACGACCCCTCGCCCCTAACGGCAGATGATGGGGTTGACATCTTGAACACCGGTCTCGTCATTGTCGCCGGAAGCACCAAACTTGCCAGTGTCGCGTCCATCGCGCCAGGACGGCTGGATGACGCCTTCGCCTTTTTAGGCAGAACAACTCTCGATGAGTTATCAACCCTCGATGACGGTTCCCTCAGGAACGTCTTCCTGGTTCTCTTTTGGCTCGACCCAGCTGTCGAAATGTCTTCACCTCGAAGGGCACGCATGATCGGCTTCCCTCTCGCCTTAGAGACTGATTTCCTCTCAGTCGACACTAACCAGGAAATACATGAAACATCAGATGGAAAATATAATGGTGAAAATCAACAATCGTAAAATGTTTACCGGTCGTTTCCTCTCGTTCAGCGTCCACCGCCACGTCCTCGTCTTCGGCCACCAATTGCCACGTAACGAAAGATCGTTCGTCAACGCTAAGACTCAAGAACTTGTTGATCTTAGCCTCGGAATCCGCAGTCGGTTTCACTTCGTCAAACTGAATCTCTGAGGATAACAGGAGAAAAATGGTAAGTAAAAGCCATAAAAATGAAACTCAGAAAATGGCGAAGCATACCTGTCTTATTCCAACCTGACCGCATCCAATCGCTGCTGGAATCCAGTGAATCGGCAAGAACAAACACATACCTCGACTTCCACCCACTATCATTAACACCAGTTCCCAAAACCAAAGAACGATCACCCCTGAACTTAGAATAAGGACTATAATGCCAGTTCTTATCCTTTTTAACTTGATACGCCGCCAAGAAATCATTCATGATCATAGGAGACTCCCATTTTTCGGATGCTCGCTCAATAACCAGTAGAACTCGCCAAAGTTGGGGCATCAATTGTCCCGGCGACACATCGAAATCCTGCATGAATGACTTAGATAAACCAGAAAACGGCCACTGAAACCCTATCTTAAAAGGATACTCATACAAAGCAATATATCCCTCGGGGCAGTCCATAGAACGAACAATCCCCGGACACCGCAACTCTATATTTGTCGAGATTTTTGCCAAACTCCTAAAAGCATCTAAGTCTACGTGATTCATGATAAGGCTAACAGGTTCCGTCGACATTGTGAATCGGAGGACAGAACAAGATAAACACTCTAAACTGCTAGCCGAAGATTCGCAAAGATTCGAATAAGTTCGAGTGAAAATTGGTAAAAAATCAGAACAAAATCCCTTTTCAAAAAACACTTTGAAAACGTATGAAGAAAAGATCCGTTGTGATCTCTATTTATGCAACCGATCATATCAGGACGAGTGTTTCGATAATCAACACGCGTCCATGCCCTTTCGTATACCCACCCGGATCTTCGACACCTGTCTTCGACAGCTGGTAAGCATCATCGTGCATCAGTATGACGTCATAACTTTTCAACTTCTCGTTTAGTTAAAGGCGAAACGGTCTAGTTCCACGACAACCAGTTAAGTCCCTTAACACAGGTCACAAGTCTAAGCGTTCGACAAGCAAAATTTGAAACTTAAATTTGACATTCAATTTTCAAATTTTGGGGGCAAACTGTTTGGGCAAAAAATCACGTCGCTCGACCGCGACCAGAACAGGTAAGACGTATGATTAAGGACTATATCTTGTATTAAGATAAGGTATCGAAAGACCCAAAACACCATCGTCATCCCTCATAAAAGGTAAGTCGAGAGTTCCTTACGACGCTGGACCATAGCGTCGCCCGATCCGCGCGACTATTATATAAGGACGCGCGACCTCGACCAAAGCTAACGTTAAACATGACCGTTTGTTAAGTGTTTAATGCAGGAGTAAAAGTCATTAAGGAGCAACGACTATAACCGACGCAATCATTAAACAGCCGGCGACCGTAATGGACGAAGATCATTACTCCGGCGACCGTTCCAACCGTTAAGGCCATTAAAGGAACATTCATGGATGAAGCTAAGGACGCGAAGACTATAAATATCAAGCTCAATCAACATTTCAACACATCGAATATTCGACGATTATCAACCGAAGCAATATTCAAGAACACTTGAAGTGAAGAACCATTATTCTAAGTATCGCTCTCGACGCACGACAACAGCTCTCGACCAGCAGTTCACACTTTGTTTCGTACACGACAAACACCTATTTTTACGTTCAAACACTTGTACTCTACATTTCGAAGCATTTTCTTCATTTGTATTGTAATCACTGTACGATCGACACCAATATCCAAGGACATCGTCCCTGATTGGCGACCATAGTGCAGCGACGACACCCCCTGTCGTCCGCGGGTTTTTTCCTCGATTGAGGTTTTTCCTGCGTCATCAAATCCTTTGTTTCCTTATTTTATTTATCGTCGCACGTCTCGTCGAAAGATTCTTTCTTTAGTTGTTTAAGTCGACATCGACCTTAAGTTGTCCCTTTGGTGCGATTTTTGGCATTAACAAAAGGTGTGTACGATACAAGTAGAATACAAATGCGAGAAAGTGTGTACTCAATCAGCTGTAGGTTAGACAACAGATGATGAATAGACAGTTTCTCGTAGGTGTATGGAACTTGTATTGGCCACACGATTAGGTCAAATCTTCAGGTTTAGCATACCAAGCCTGGACACAAGATAGTTAAAACGTTTTTCGTCCAGGGGTTTTGTAAAAAGGTCTGATAACTGATGTTATGTATTAACAAAATAGAGTTCGACTGTACCTCGTTCGACGTGATCCTTAATAAAGTGGCACCGAACGTCTATGTGCTTCGTCCTTGTATGCTGGACCGGATTGCTTGATATGGCAATGGCGCTCTTCGAGTCGCAGTAGATGGGCACTTTGGAGTAAGTGAAGCCGTAGTCTTTGAGTTGTGTGTGCATCCAGATGACTTGCGAACAACAGCTTACGGCGGCCACGTATTCCGCCTCGGCAGTCGACGTTGAGACGTGATAACTCTATTTTTAGAGTTATTATTTCCATTTATTTTCCACTTTATTTTGTCAATTTTAGCCATTTCACTTCTAAAACCCCCCATTCTTGGTAGGATTTACGAAAACGAGCAAAAGGAGTGAACCATGGTCTTTAATAAATTATTTGGGGAAGTTTTGGGTGTTTTCTCGATTTTTCATCCGCAGTGACGTATACAGTGCCCACTCCGGTTCCCCACTCTTCGAGCAGAGCAGAAAACAAAAGAAAACCATGGGCTGGAAATATAAAAACCTGGAGTTGGAAAGATCCTTTGGCAGAAAAATCTGAAATGTGGTGGCTGAAAGGTTTCCTTAAAGATGACATAAAGCTTGTACCTTTGTACTTGAATAAAGTTGACTTCTAATGGACCATTGGGTAAAAAGGGCTATACATGGAGGATTGAAGTATTATCCTTTGAGCTGATTTCTGCATCTCCCTGCAGTCCTTGCACCTTGGAAAACCCTTTTTGTGTAAAGACCAACACCTTCTTCTTAGTATAAAAAGGAGTGTTGGGTCTCATTTATGATATACATCTATCTTGCAATTTATCTAGCAATTCCTTAAGTTGTAAGCTTTCATTTTACTGCAGTAACTTAGCATTTAATTTCAGTAATTTATTTTCTGTTGTAGTTCGAAATACACAGTGCAGGGACGACTTCTCGTTCCCCACTGTGAGCAGTTAATGCAAATCACTTTCAGTTTTATTATGTGCAATTCTTCATCTTTTGTTTTCTTTACTTCGGAAATGTTAGGCTAAACATCCTTTGGGATGTAGGAAGGAGAAGTACCTGGATTTTATCAAAAATGCTTGAGTAATCTTTATACTTAGAATATTTGTTGTTTTGGTCTTTCATTCTCGATATTTACCCAAGGATGCGAACAAGCTGATCACTTGCAAGGATCTAAAGTCTAGTTCTTAACTTAGAAATAAGTAGAGCGCAGTGACACGAGCTTGAATGATGCTAGGGGATTCGAAAGAATTCTTTTGACACTTACGAAAGTGAGGTCGGCACAGTGAGCTAATCTCTGCCCACTGGAGTAGTAGGCAAGCTAATTTGTGTATTAAAAACACTTAGAGTATTTGTCTCTACACATTCCATCGAGGCCTGAAAAGGTCCATTTAGAGATTACCATTGACAAAACAACAAGTACTAAGAGTATGGGATTTTTATCTAACGGTGTGAGTATTTTGTAACCGGGCTTTTCTAGCGAAAATGTCCACCACGAATACGAGGATCACTCTAAGGACCGAGTATTTGAGATAAATTTTAGGGAAAATCCAACCTACATTCCTCCTTTTTAGCATTTAGTAAATCGTTTCAAGTAGCTATTTTACCAAACCAAACCAAAGTATTATTTTCCTCTCTAGTTGAAACTTGTAAAAGGAGCTCATGAGAACCGTATTGTCTTGATTGTCCAGTCTCTGTGGATTCGATTCTGGTATTTTACCAACTATTACTTGCTGTGACGATCATAGTGGACAGTGTGCACTTGCACTTCCCACTGTGGACAGTTTGCAACCCACTGCGATTAAAACACACATTTCGCACGTATCAAGTTTTTGGCGCCGTTGCCGGGGACTGGCGTGATTTTAAATATCAAGACATTAGTTTTTGTTCGAGCCCGAGTAACTAGTTTTTCTAAGCTGTTCGTATTGTATGCCACGGCGACAACTCGAACATTTGGTTCCAATAGATCTCGAAATAGAAAAAACGTTGCGAAAAACACGAAGAAAAAAGAAAACAAATCGACAACCTCCTGTGATCCCCACTGTGAACATGGCTGCAGTACCGCCACCTATAGTGGAGACCACAATCACGATTGCCGATAACAAAGATCGAAAAATACGGGACTATGCTACTTCCGGAGTTGGTGATTTAAGCTCCGGAATTTTGAGACCCAATATTGTTGCAACGCATTTTGAACTCAAACCGGTGATGTTTCAAATGATCCAAGCCATGGGTCAATTTGGAGGATCGCCATCTGAGGATCCGCACTCGCACTTAAAATCTTTTTTAGAAATGACCGATTCCTTTCAATTGCAAGGTGTTAGTGATGAGGCATTAAGACTAAGGCTTTTCCCTTTTTCATTAAGGGACAAAGCAAAATCTTGGCTGAACGCACATGCACCTCACTCGATAACCACTTGGCAAGAACTTGCCGATAGATTTTTGCAAAAATACTTTCCTCCAACAAGGAATGTTAGATTTCGAAATGATATAATTTTATTTAGGCAAGAGGAAGATGAGGCTGTTTCGGATGCATGGGAACGATTTAAAGATTTACTTCGAAAGTGCCCACATCATGGCATCCCACATTGCATCCAATTGGAGACCTTTTACAATGGTCTTTCCAATGCAGCCAAAATCATCTTAGATGCAACAGCCGGTGGAACATTTACGAGTATGACTTACAACGAAGGATATCAAATCTTAGAAAAAGTGTCCAACAACAATACCGAATGGTCAAATCCGAGAGCACCCATGTCTAAGACCAACACCATAGATTCCGAAGCACTCAAAACCATGAATGCACAATTAGTGGCCTTGACAAAAATCGTTTTAAATCAAAATCGAGGCCAAGTCAATTCCGCAACCCATCTCGCTGATAACTGCTCCCTTTGTGGAGAGGAGCATGTTTTCGACTATTGTCCAGCAAACCCCGAATCTGTTAATGTCATAGGGACCAACCAAAGGAACAACCCTTATTCGCAGACTTATAATCCAGGTTGGAGAAATCATCCGAATTTCTCTTGGTCCGGTAATCAAGGACTCCAACCCCAAGGACCGAGTCACATCCAGCAAAGACCATACAATCCCCCGGGATTTCAGCAACATCACAGTGGGCAATCTCAACATCACAGTGGGCAGTCCCCACAACCATACCAACCACGATCCAACCAACCAGCTGAGGCTCAACAATCGATCGAGTCGATTCTCAAAGGTTTTATGAATCAAACCCAAGCAGCCATTAGGAATATAGAGACCCAAGTAGGACAGCTAGCCGTTGAAGTTAAGAATAGACCACCAGGAACGTTACCGAGTGATACCGAGCAAGCTAGAGTGAT
Source organism: Saussurea involucrata (assembly GCA_033807775.1). NCBI lineage: Eukaryota > Viridiplantae > Streptophyta > Magnoliopsida > Asterales > Asteraceae > Saussurea > Saussurea involucrata. The sequence continues at coordinate 69,997,610 of CM066318.1, read as the reverse complement.
AGGAAAAGGACCAGAACATGTCAAGTCCATAACTTTAAGGAGTGGAAAGGATCTGAAAAATATCATTTTTGAATCTGATGATTCGCCTCAAAAACCCACTGTGAGCACCACAGTGGGCACTCCTCAAGTCACTGTGATCCCCACAGTGGGGACCGACATCCCTGACCTTCCCACTTTTGGACCTGTCCCAAAGACTACTGTCCCAAAGCCAATACCACAGCAAACTCAGATTGACCCACGAAACATTCCATTTCCTCAAAGAATGAAGCCTAAAAATGTCGATGTTCAGTTTAAAAAATTCTTAGACATTTTTAAGCAACTTCACATTAACATACCCTTGGTAGAAGCTCTCGAGCAGATGCCAAGCTATGTTAAATTCTTAAAAGATATTTTGAACAAAAAGAGGAAGTTGGGTGAATTTGAAACTGTGGCTTTGACCGAAGAATGTAGTGCCCTCCTAACAAGCAAGATTCCACCTAAGTTGAAAGACCCAGGTAGTTTCACCATTCCATGCATTATAGGAGGACAAGAAGTAGGCCAAGCACTCTGTGATTTAGGAGCTAGTGTCAACTTGATGCCTTTGTCCATTTTTAACAAGTTAGGGATTGGAGAGGCTAGACCCACAACCGTGACATTACAACTAGCCGACCGATCCATTGCCTATCCCAAGGGAAAAATAGAAGATGTTTTGGTCCAAGTGGATAAATTTATCTTCCCCGCCGATTTTCTTGTTTTAGATTATGAGGCCGATAAAGAAATCCCAATCATCTTAGGGCGTCCGTTTCTTGCAACCGGACGTACTTTGATTGATGTACACAAAGGAGAACTCACGATGCGGGTTAATGACCAAGAGGTAACTTTCAATGTCTTCAAGGCCCTTAAGTATATGGAAACCGAAGACTGTTTTGCTTTAAGTTCGATTAATGGAACCCACCGTCTTGACACAGTGCCTACAGTGAGGAGTGAGAGTGAGCACTCCGAATCTGAGAGTGATAACACTTTTGAGGATGAGTGTAACGAGATCTTGGCAGCTTTTGAGCAGCTAGATTTCAAAGATAGACATGTCAAACTACCATCCAAAAATCCCCCTGACTTGAATTTGAAGCCATTGCCTTCCCACTTAAAATATGCCTACCTCAATGAGTTAGAAGAACTTTGTCATCACTCCGACATAAATGCAAAAACCAACAAGGAGAAGATCAAGTGGTGGCCTGACCAAAAAATCACTCATGGAGAGTTTGGGGAGGGACAAAAAGTGCTACTTTTTAATTCAAGATTAAGGATGTTTCCGGAAAATCTAAAATCACGATGGAAAGAGCCTTACACTGTGGTCAAGGTAAGCCCTTTTGGAACTCTGGACTTAATGGCTCCTCAATCCGGAAAAATCTTCAAAGTCAATGGGCAAAGGGTGAAGCACTTTCTGAACAAGAGTGCCCACATTCCATCCCACTCTCCATCCCGCTCTGGTTAAGCAATGTCACAACCGTTTGTAAATATTTTATTTCACTTATTTGCTGTCTTTTTATTATTTTTGGTCTTTTTAATTCTGCATGGTAGTTTGTTTTAATGTGTGTAGAAGAACGTGCCACTTTTTGAAGAAAAATCAAGGAAAGTACTTTGCAGTGGGGAAGGCTCAGGTCACTGCACTCCCCACTCCCCATCTGACGAATGAAAGGACCATTTTTGGGACCCAATGCTGACAAGCTTTCACCTTTTGCTGCCATCAAGTCTACTTTTAGGCCATGTTGTCATAGTTCATCATTTCCCAAGCAAAGCTATCATTGTCCTTCCTCTCCCTCTCTCCTAAAACCGGCGGTTTCCCCCCATTTTTGACAAGAAAACATTTCCAAAAACCACCTTAACCTCTTTTGCTACCAAAATTTACCCAGCAAACTTTTTCTTCTTCATTTCTCTCTCTACTAAAAACCCACCAGCAAAACCCTTCCAGAACCCTAAAAATGGCAAGAACCAAGAGAATGAACACCAACCCCGATGCACTCACACGTGCGGCCGTCCGCCGCAGGACCGCCGAGGAACAACCACCGGAAGCCGTCACCAATGACCTGAACGAACCGCCACCGGTCTCCGGCGAAAACCCGATCATCTCCGGTGCGGCCGACGAGGGTTCTTCAAAGCACGAAAGCCCAAAAGCTACTTCATCATCGCAAGTCTCAGACAACAGTATCACCCATTTCGAGACCGAGACACTTCTAGCCGAAGAAGAAGAGAGGCGGTTAGCAGAGGAGTTCAAACAGAAAATGGAAGCCATTAGAAAAAGAAAGGAAGAGGTCGAGAGGAGGCGTCGAGAGGAAGAAGAAAGAATCAGAAAGGAAGAAGAGGAAAAGCGAATGGAAGAAGAAAGGTTGAAGGCTGAGAAGGAAAGGATTTTTGAGAAAGAAAGGAAAAGGGCTGAGGCAGAAATTTTTGCTGAAGAAGTGGAATTTCAGAGGAAGGTTGATGATGACTATCAGGAACAATACCGCAAGCTTGGGGATAGTGTTGAAAGAGAGACAGTGAGGAAGACTGCCCACAGTGGGGAGAACCTAATTCTGCGGGCCACAAGAAGGAAAGGAGTGGTCACCCGGTCTGCGGTGACCAAAGCTCTGAAACAACCGACAAAAAGGCCGGCAAAACAACCGTCAAAGAAAGGTACAAGTCTTCAGCCCTCTTTAAGTTCATCTTCTGTTGAGATTGATGTTGGGGATGACCAAGTTCAAACCAAAAACCCACATCAGTCCACAGTGGGCACTGCGCATGCCCCCAGTGGGGTGCCCAGGCAGTTCACCACTCCGGAGGTGGCTGCCCACTATGAGTGCATTGCTACACAGAAACTGAAGTTAGAGAGGGGTTTCGACCCTGAGTTTGTTGAGGCCAACCCATTTGTTAAGAATAGGATTGTAGCGCAAGACTGGTCGATTTTGGCTGAAGCCAATCGACGCGTGAATGCCTCGTTAGTGCGTGAATTTTACGCCGAGGCCTCTCAAGCAAAGGATCCCACTGTGGTAGTTCGGGGTAAGCAAGTAAGCTATACTCCAGGAGCGATTAACCGGGTATTAGGAAGAAGGAGCCCGGCTGTGTGTGAGTTTGCCCAGTTTTTAAAGAAAATGACCCCGACGGACGAGGATCTTGTCTTGCGCGAAATAGCAGTCGAGGGGAAGCCGTGGAATAAAGACGGCCAGAGAAGGTGCCTAAATGCTAGCTCCCTCACTACCGAGGCCGCTGTTTGGTTCCAATTTCTCCGGGCCTCTGTGTCCCCAACATCGCACGATACCACATTGTCTATGCATAAATGTGCTTTGTTGTACTGCCTCCTCACTGGACGAAAAATCAACGTCGGAATTGTTATGCATGCGGCCATAGATCAAGCTCGAAACAGAAAGAAGGTAGTCTTGCCCCTTCCTTGCCTCGTTACGTTACTAATGATAGACGCAGGTGTACCCTCGGCGGTGGAGGATCAGTGGTTTGACTCCACGAGCAACATCAGCGCACAAACCATCCGCAAGATGGGAAGGTACGTCGCCACTCCTCCAGCTGAACAAACAGAAGATATCCCCACAGTGGGGACTGTTCACCCCACTGTGACCATTGCTGAGGAGCATGTTGTGAGAACGCCGCGTACACCACTCCATTCAACCGAGGCCGGATCATCAAGCAACCAAATGGGAGAGATTTTGGCAGCTTTGAAGAGGCTCACATACAGGATCGAGTTGCTGGAAAGTGAGCAGCGATATCAGAACCGGGCCACACAGAAATTTTGGATGTATACAAGAGAACGGGATGAGGTGACGGGCCTGATGATGAAAGAGGCCAACCCAATGCTAGCTGCTCAGCTCCCAGATTTTCCTGAGGATATTTGCCCAACCAATGCCAGTGATGACGAGTTTGAAGAGGATGACGCCGCCAGTTCACCAGATGCCACCCCGACCCGTTGAATGGTTTGTTAAAACTTTGGTTCCACTCTTTTGCTCTCAAAAACAATTTTAAATTTCGGTTTGTTTTATATTTTGTGCCTTTGGCTAGGCTTTTGACACTTTGCTGAATCCTTATTTTGGTTCGTAATGCATGAAATCCTATCGCTCGGTAGGTACTTTTGGGTACTAACGTATTGATTGTTTGAATGCTTGTTTGACCTCGTTTCCATTTCAAGGTACAACTTTCGGCTTCCGACTTAAAAGGTCACTTTTGTAAGTACAAATCTCAACTTGTCCCGTGAAATGATTTAGGCCATTTTTCGCATCTAAACACGACCCTTTTTGTACCCCAAACCACCACCTTTGTTCATTAATTCAATGTCACAGTGGGGACACTGTGATATCTTAAGTTTGAGGTGGGAACTTCCAGAGTGACCTCCAGTTTGTTCACAGTGAGGACACTGTGAAGTCCAAGTTTGAGGTGGGTAAGCCGTACCCCCCTCCCAAAAAAAAAAAAAAAAAAAAAAGAAGAGAGAAAACACAAAAATACAAAAACAGAAGAAAATCGGAGTAGCACTAACAAAATTGATGGTGTGCCTTTTCTGGACCATCAAAGTGCTCACTCCCAGAAAACGATGGTGTGCCTATTCTGGACCATCAGAATACCCACCCTCACAAAAATAGCCATACTCATTATACCCAAATAAAGCCTGAAAGTGTACGTTCTTATCATAGCAAAATACTAAACACCCACTTCTTGAAATAAAAATCTCAAAGCGAGATCTTCGGTCCATGTTTGGAAATTCTTGTCAAAACCCTTGGGAAAAGATTCAAAGCCATAAACCCTTCAAACCCAAGAAAGCCCTATTGATCAAAAGGTAAACAAGGGAAAGGTTTCGGCAAACACAAAAGTGAAATTTTCATGTTTCGGACCGAAGGAAGTATCGGAGGAAGGAGATCAAACGCTCATTCAAGTCAAGAAGTATGTAAGTCCCTCAAAGTTTCAAATGCATTCTTTTTCATTTTATTTCTTTCTTTTTATTACTTGGGGACAAGTAATGATTTAAGTTTGAGGTTGTGATAACTCTATTTTTAGAGTTATTATTTCCATTTATTTTCCACTTTATTTTGTCAATTTTAGCCATTTCACTTCTAAAACCCCCCATTCTTGGTAGGATTTACGAAAACGAGCAAAAGGAGTGAACCATGGTCTTTAATAAATTATTTGGGGAAGTTTTGGGTGTTTTCTCGATTTTTCATCCGCAGTGACGTATACAGTGCCCACTCCGGTTCCCCACTCTTCGAGCAGAGCAGAAAACAAAAGAAAACCATGGGCTGGAAATATAAAAACCTGGAGTTGGAAAGATCCTTTGGCAGAAAAATCTGAAATGTGGTGGCTGAAAGGTTTCCTTAAAGATGACATAAAGCTTGTACCTTTGTACTTGAATAAAGTTGACTTCTAATGGACCATTGGGTAAAAAGGGCTATACATGGAGGATTGAAGTATTATCCTTTGAGCTGATTTCTGCATCTCCCTGCAGTCCTTGCACCTTGGAAAACCCTTTTTGTGTAAAGACCAACACCTTCTTCTTAGTATAAAAAGGAGTGTTGGGTCTCATTTATGATATACATCTATCTTGCAATTTATCTAGCAATTCCTTAAGTTGTAAGCTTTCATTTTACTGCAGTAACTTAGCATTTAATTTCAGTAATTTATTTTCTGTTGTAGTTCGAAATACACAGTGCAGGGACGACTTCTCGTTCCCCACTGTGAGCAGTTAATGCAAATCACTTTCAATTTTATTATGTGCAATTCTTCATCTTTTGTTTTCTTTACTTCGGAAATGTTAGGCTAAACATCTTTTGGGATGTAGGAAGGAGAAGTACCTGGATTTTATCAAAAATGCTTGAGTAATCTTTATACTTAGAATATTTGTTGTTTTGGTCTTTCATTCTCGATATTTACCCAAGGATGCGAACAAGCTGATCACTTGCAAGGATCTAAAGTCTAGTTCTTAACTTAGAAATAAGTAGAGCGCAGTGACACGAGCTTGAATGATGCTAGGGGATTCGAAAGAATTCTTTTGACACTTACGAAAGTGAGGTCGGCACAGTGAGCTAATCTCTGCCCACTGGAGTAGTAGGCAAGCTAATTTGTGTATTAAAAACACTTAGAGTATTTGTCTCTACACATTCCATCGAGGCCTGAAAAGGTCCATTTAGAGATTACCATTGACAAAACAACAAGTACTAAGAGTATGGGATTTTTATCTAACGGTGTGAGTATTTTGTAACCGGGCTTTTCTAGCGAAAATGTCCACCACGAATACGAGGATCACTCTAAGGACCGAGTATTTGAGATAAATTTTAGGGAAAATCCAACCTACATTCCTCCTTTTTAGCATTTAGTAAATCGTTTCAAGTAGCTATTTTACCAAACCAAACCAAAGTATTATTTTCCTCTCTAGTTGAAACTTGTAAAAGGAGCTCATGAGAACCGTATTGTCTTGATTGTCCAGTCTCTGTGGATTCGATTCTGGTATTTTACCAACTATTACTTGCTGTGACGATCATAGTGGACAGTGTGCACTTGCACTTCCCACTGTGGACAGTTTGCAACCCACTGCGATTAAAACACACATTTCGCACGTATCAAGACGCACTGCTGCTTCTTGGATGCCCAACTCACCAAATTGTCGCCCAAGAACTGCACATGTCCCGATGTGCTCTTCCGATCCATCATGCTAGCCGCGTGATCGGCGTCTGAGTACGCTGAGAGTTCAAAACCTGTCTCTTTCGGGTACCACAAGCCAAGATCAGCAGTACCTCTTAAATAACGAAAGATTCGTTTAACAGCAATTAAATGAGACTCTTTGGGTTGTGACTGAAAACGGGCGCAAAGAAAGGTCGAAAACATAATGTCCGGTCTACTTGCCGTTAAGTACATTAAAGAACCAATCATTCCCCGGTACGTTTTGGTGTCCACGTCCTTTCCGTTAGGATCGACGTGTAACTTAGTACCGGGTGCCATGGGTGTTTTCATTGGTGAGGACTGTTCCATCTGGTACTTCCGAAGAATGTCCCGAATGTACTTAGCCTGATTTATGAATATCCCGGTCGACAGTTGTTTAAGTTGAAGATCGAGGAAAAAATTAGTCTCACACAACATACTTATTTGAAAATATTGTCCCATTAGTTTGGTAAAGTTCTTACAATATTGTGGGTTAGTGGAACCAAAAATAATGTCATCAACATACACTTGAACTAAAACTATATGACCTTCTTCATTTTTAATAAACAGGGTTGTATCGATTTTACCTTTTGAAAATCCTGATTTTATTAAAAACTTGGAAAAAGCGTCATACCAGGCACGTGGAGCTTGCTTCAAACCGTATAAAGCCTTGTCTAGAATGTAGACGTGATTAGGCTTCTTGTCGTCCATGAACCCGTCCGGTTGCGATACGTACACCTCTTCCTTGATCTCGCCGTTGAGGAATGCGGTCTTCACATCCATCTGGAAGACCGTAAAGTTCTTGTGCGTGGCATATGCAAGGAACATACGGATTGCTTCGATTCTTGCAACCGGAGCGTATGTATCGTTGTAATCAATCCCCTCTTGTTGGCGGTATCCTTTGGCCACGAGGCGCGCCTTGTTACGAACGACGATGCCATCTTCGTCTGTCTTATTCTTGAAGATCCACTTTGTGCCGATGACCGTCTTGTGTGATGGACGTGGAACAAGTCGCCATACCTTGAGGGCCTCAAATTGATTGAGTTCCTCTTGCATGGCCATGACCCAATCCGGATCGTCGAGTGCTTCAGAGACGGTTGTTGGCTCGATCTTGCTGAGAAATTCGGAGAATAGGCAAAAGTTGGCCGATACGCCTCGCGTTTGAACCGGAGTAGAAGGATCGCCAATTATCTGGTGTAGAGGATGAGCCTTGGTCCATTTGGTGGTGTGTGGAAGCGGCTGTTGAGTTGCGTGAGAGGTGTCTGGATCCACATACCTACCGGTCGAAAGGTCTTGAACAACTTTAAGTGATGATGGTCGGTTTTTCGGAGGAGACGTAGCGGGATTCGTCGAAGGTTGAGCAACTTCTCGTTCCGGGGAATTCAGAGGTTGGTCATTGAGTGTTGTCGAGGACGAATTTTCAGGAGTAATCTCCGGGTTTTGTACAAGTTCCTCCGGGGGATTAGTCGTATTAGTCGTTGATGTGTCTGATGATGTCTGAGGGGAGTCCAGTGTGATTGTTGGAGTGCTCGTCGAAGGCAGCGGACCGGAAAGATTCGCCGAGTTCTCGATTTGAGCAGCTTCAATTCTGGGTTGCATAGAGACACGAGGGGTAGGTAAGTTAAAGAAATCATCATAAAAGTGTTGAAACAGTAAATCTAAATCACAAAGATGTGAATTTGACATAGATGCATGATTAGGATTTGCTGGGGTTTGTGTAGATCCCGAACGCGAAAGTTCAGAAGCAAACACGCCAGTTAAACCGGGTTCTGAACTGAGTTGTTCAGAAGCCAAATCCGCGGCTTCGTCAAATGTCTGGTTTACACTTTCGACAACAGATTTGGTCCGTTTGTTGTAAACGCGATAAGCCTGAGCGTGCATGGAGTATCCAATGAATACTCCCTCGTCTGCCTTCGGACTAAACTTCCTGAGATCATCCTTGTCATTCAAGAAGTAGCATATGCATACGAACGCGTGGAAGTACTTGATTTTCGGGATGCGGTTGTTGATGATCTCGTAAGGCGTTTTGTTGAACCGCTTGTTGATGATGGAGCGGTTTTGCGTGTAGCAAGCAGTTGCAACCGCCTCAGCCCAGAGAAATAATGGCAGCTTTGATTGCGACAACATGGTGCGAGCGTCTTCGATAAGGGTACGGTTTCATCTTTCTACCACCCCGTTTTGCTGAGGAGTACGCGCGGCAGAAACGTTCTGCGAAATAGCGATGGATGTCAGGTATTCGTTGACAGCTTGGTTCTTAAACTCCGTCCCGTTGTCTGTCCTGATAGTCTGAACTTGCTGTCGGAGGTTCAGCTGAATTGTCTTCAGGTGGTTGATGATGAGTTCCGGGGTTTCGTCCTTCGAGCGCAGGAACTTCACCCAAGTGTAGCGTGTGAAGTCATCAACCATCACCAGGATATACTTCTTCTTGTTGATGCTTTGAACACGCATCGGTCCGCACAAATCCGTATGGATGAGTTCGAGGGACCGGGACGTGCTTGGAGCGGCCTTCGGCTTGTGTGTCGCTCGCTTCATTTTACCCATCTCGCATGGCCAGCATAGTTTTTCCTTCTCGAACTTGAGCTCAGACATGCCTTTCACGTGTCCGCCTAGCACCAGCTTATTGATATTCTTGAAGTTGATGTGCAAAAGACGTCGGTGCCAAATCCACACTTGCTGAGAATTGGCCTTTGACATCAGGCAGACTGAATCATTGGTCTTCAGGGCAGAGAGGTTGATGGTGTAGATGTTGGTCTTTCGCGTTCCAACCAGTAGCTACGTTCTGTCGTCAGTGCGGCCGCTACATCGTTTAGCTTTGAATCTGACCTCTAGATCTTTATCGCATAATTGGCCGATGCTGAACATATTGTGTCCCAATCCCGTGACGTATGATACCTTTTTGTTGGTGATCTTGTCTTGGACAATTTCGTCGAAGCCCAAAATCGGTGCCTTGTCATTCTCAAATTTCAAGTCTCCACAGTATTTCTCGATGTAGTTCGTGAGCAGCTCCCTCCTCCCGGTCATGTGCTTGGAGCATCCTGAGTCTAAGTACCACACATGACAGTTCTGCAAAAGCAGAATCAACGGATTTTAGGTACCCATTTAAAAATGGGTCCTGGAGGGTTAGGTTTAACACCTGGCTGAGGAACCCGTTTTGAAATGGGTTTTCTCTTGGGTGTAGGTTTAACCTCTGATTGGGGAACCCGTTTTGAAATGGGTTTCCTTTTGTGTTTAGGTTTAACTTCTGATTGGGGAACCCGTTTTGAAATGGGCTTCCTTTTGGTTTTACGGGATTTGTGATTAGGTTTAGAATGATAAACATGATAAGAACCAAACCAATCAGATGCATTTCTAATATCGTCAAAGTCATTCAATCCACAATTAGCACAACATAAACAATCATGGGATAATTGAATCAAATGCTGAATTGAATAAAGTTTAATCGGAAAATTAACACTTTGTTCAAAAAAAGTATTCGAATGATTCAAAGCATAATCATTAATGTTCTTCCAAGGAAAAAAAATAGTATTAAATGACTTCGACGCCGACTTGTTCTCGATAGATTCTGTGGCTACCCACTTTTGTTTGTCTTGTTTAGCCCGACCATTTTTATCGGAAACATCATTAATGGCATGGTCAACAGAGTTTGAGTAGACAAGATTTTTATCAATTGATCGACCGGTCTTTTGCCGCGGCTGTGAATGATTTTGTCAACGAGTGTCAGTTTTAGAAACTTTGTTCAGAGCCGGCGTCTTTGGTTTTGAAGAACATTCGCCTTTTTGAAAATTGACCAGGCGATTTACCGCTTTTGAAAGAAAGTCGATGTGACTCGAAAGAGGTTTGTCAAATGGAAATGATTCAAACTCTTCATCTGAACTACCCTCGGAATTCATGAATTTAGAAAAATCAACATCAGGAATCGTTGGACTAGGATTGGTCGAGGGCGGTGAGGAACACTTTATGTCTGTGTTATTAGGAGAATCTGGTGCGGAAGCTAAGAAAAAATCAGAGTTTAGATTCTTTATAACACAATCATCTTGAGACTCCTTACCATTTAGAGAAGAAGTGTTTCCAATGAAAGCTTTGCACGAAGATGTATCGGAAGAGATTGAGGAAGTTTCAGTTGAAATCTCCTTTTTGTTTTGGAGTAGGTCAAGCTGCTCTTGGAGTTGACCGTTTCTCACTTGCTCTTTCATCATTTCAGTTGCCAAAGCAGACAGTTTTGATGTGAGCCGATTGATTTCGTTTCGAAGGATTTCCTGTCCCTCATCCGACACAGATTCGGTTTTTACGGATTTGAGTTTCTCAAGTTCTGTTGTAAGCGCTTGCTTTTCCTTTTGAAAACATGTTATGTGAGTTCCAGATTAGTGCATGTTAATGCAAAAAATCGCACCAAAGGGACAACTTATGGTCGGTGTGGACTTTAACAACTAAAGAAAGGAATCATTCGACAAAGGCGTGCGACAAAGACAGAAATTAAAATGAGAAAGAGGATTTGATGACGCAGGAAAAACCTCAACGAGGAAAAAACATGCGGACGACAATGGATGTCGTCGCTGCACTATGGTCGCCAATCAGTGTGACAACTGTCAAATTTACACCTCAGGTTAGAACTACTTTGGATATCTTATTTTCATGACATAGTTTACACAGTGCAATTTTAGCAGCAAACACGGTACGATAGGAAAAATTCGAGAAATTTTGCCTAAGAAATCCTTGAATTAGGAAATTATCCATAAATCTCATAAAATGCCAACTTAATATACATTTATACTACAAGTATTTATGTAGTTGATAATTTATATATATATTTCAATCATATTATATATATAAATACCTTAATTTATATATACCTACTTTGTATTTTAAGTTTTAAGAAAATACTTGTATTTTAATTTTAATCTTTAAAGACAAGAAGTGACTAAATACATTTGTGTCACACCACACCCCACCCCCATAGAGAGGCCGGCCACACCTCCCCCTCTCTCCATATGTATGCAACAACACTCATCATTTCACCTCATTGTCTCATTTCACTCTCTCACTAAGAGAAAGTTATCATCTCCTTCTCTCTCCATCATCAAACCTTCATCCTCATCTTCATATTCATCTTCAATCTTCATCACAACTCCAGCCCCTAAATCATATTTCTTCAAGAGTTCAAGATAATCAAAGGTAAAAACAAGTGTGTTGGGTGAAATCCACACACACTCTTTTAAATCTTTTTCCAACTTTCTTGCATTTTATGAATGTTCTTCATCTTTTCTACACTTTCTTTATATTGTTAAATACCATCTTTACTATGTCTTAATGTTTGTAGATTTACCATCATAACATCTTTTTGTTAGTAAAAGATGGTGAATTCAAAATCAAACCTAAGTTAAGACCAAAGATGAACATTTTATACACATGCATGTAGTTTTCTTGAGAAATCCATCATCTTTTATTCAAGAATTTTATGAGTAAGTATTTGGAATCCACTAAAAACATACTTAAACAAACATGCATGAGCTAAAGATGCACAATTTTAAGTTGCATGTTGATGTTCTTTGCAAGAACATCAACCTTTTTCTAAAATGTGTCTTTTACAAGAGTTTATAAAAGTTGAGTTGATAGGTAACTTGCATTTATTTTAAATGGATCAAAAATGTGTTTTGGAACTGAAAATAAGTGTATGGAAGAGAGTCAAATCGGATTGTGCATGCAAAAGAATAAGAATTTTGGTTAATAAGTCAACATGTGAGCACATGCACAAAGTGTGATTTTGACAGATTGCTGCCAAATTCCACACCCCACTTCAAAGGGTCATATCTCACTCAATATAACTCCAAATGGAGTGATTCTTTTTCTGTAAATCATTTTTATGTGTTAAGATTCAAAGGGTCATATCTCACTCAAAAACCCAAAGATTTCAATTATCAAACAGTCCTCACAAAATCCGTGCACAAACAACAAAGTCTTCTGTCGGGTTTTACGTCGTGTATTATTTCATGTACTTATACTCTTCCAAAAATTATGAACCTGATGCCAAAATATTCCTAACTCATTGAACTAATTGGACATAAAATTTCATGACCAAATTGTACCTGGAAGTTATCCAAAGTTGGACACAAAGTGACACCAAATTCTGGACAGCAAGAACAAATTTCTTATTATTATTAAGGACTAATTTCTAATCCCATTTCATCATTTTATGATGAAATAGTGGAATATATATGTATATCTTATATTTATATATATTTATGCATTTTACTTATTTATGAAATTTATTTATTCTTCATCCCTTTTCATCATTTTATGATGAAATTGTGGAATATATATGTATATAATATATTTATATATATTTATGCAATTTATATATTATTGATCCCATTTCATCATTTTATGATGAAATTGTGGAATATACATGTATACTATACATTTATATTTATGCACTTTAAATATTTGTCTTTACATTTAGAACCTTTAATTTTATCGTTCTTACGATAAAATTTCGGTTTATACATATATATGTACTATATATGTTTATGTTCTTTAAAACCTTTTTCGTTACTTAATGTGACGAAATTGCGGAAACTTTAATCTAACAAGAACAACGTATACGTTTATTACGTTATAATATTAAAACACAACAAGGCATTTTATGACGATTTGGATAGTTAGTACCGAACCTTCGAGATTGAAAACTCACTAGTGACTTTACGTTCATAGGTTTGAAGTAGGATCATCTTGGAGTACTTGTGGGAGATTCCCGGATCCTATCGCTTATCATGTGAGTTATCACAGCCCCCTTTTCAATATTTTACATATTTTGGGGTGAAAAGCATGTCGTTACTACAACTATTTTACGCACCGGCTATCTCGTTTTCTTGGAAATACGAAACTTGCTATACTTGTTTATGCTCTATGGTATCCATGTTTTCGCAAATGTTGTAAGTTTGAGTTTTCTTTTGCTATCGTTCAAAAGTCCCCGTTTATTTTTACGTTACCCGTTTAACTCATGTATTGAGCCGTTGGTAATTATGGATAACGTTATTTGGTTTGACACCCTACTCACAAGTAGCGCTTGTTTGAGTGCATAACTATTGTTTGTATTTGCGCATTGTTGGCGATAGAACATGCGTCGGGGCGATTCTGTCGGTATAGGTCGGGTAACGGGCTCATAACTTAAACATTTTACATACGATTACCTTGAGCAAGTGGTTTTTTTTATAACCGATTTATTTATCCCTTCTGTGGATTTAAACTATTTTGCTATGGCAAACAATGTTATACTCATTAAACCTGTGATCTCACCAACTAGTGCATTAGTTGACACACTCATTTACATGCTTTTCAGGGGAATATCCTTAAGGTTGGAATTTAGGAAGGCTACACGTGATGAAGTTTTCTTTACTATCTTTAATTTTATGTTCATTTCCCTTTTGTAAAAACGGTAGTAAAAGACAAGGTTTTAACCTTTTGAATGTATTTCAATGGTTGATGTGATCTTGTAACTTTTGCTATTAAACTTGAGTTGTACATTCCGTGTTTCAGCTTTAGCGGGGTGTTACAATCAGTGGCGATGTCCTTGGTGTTCCGGGTGTCGATCGTACAGAGATTACAATACAAATGAAGGGAAAGCCGTCGAAATGTAAAGTACAAGTGTTTGAAATGTAAAAACAGTGTGCGTCGTGTGTGAAAACAATGTGTGAACTGTTGGTCGAGAGTGAAAGTCGTGCGTCGAGAGTGATCTTCTATGAATGATCTCTTTGCTTCGAATGAATATTCTTCGAGTGTTTGCGTTTGCTTCTGTTGTTCGATGTTCGGTCCTCTTGTTCTATCTCTCTTCCTGTATTATTCGATCTCCTGAAACTGAGGATTGAACATGGGATTTATAGTCTTTGGATGATGTTAATTGAATCATTAAGATCTTTGATGATTGTTGTAATGGTCGTTGTCTTCAATGTGGGATTAGATGCTCATAACTGATTTCGTCGGTTATAGCCATTGTCCATTAATGACTTTGACTCCTGCATTAATCACTGAACAAATATAACAGTCGTATAACGCGTTAGTCGGTCGAGGTCGTATGATTCTTTGTCGGGACCTTATCTTAATACAAGATATAGCCCATAACACGTGTCTTACCTTTTCGGGTCGTGGTCGAGACCTATGAAATTTTGCCCAAACAATTTGCCCCCAAAATTTGAAAGTAGGATGGCAAATTCGAATTTTAAATTTTGCTTGTCGGGTGTTTAGGGTTTTGTGTTGAAAAATACCTTGGTTGTCTCGGAACCGGATTGGTTCAATTCTAACTGAACGAGAAGTCGAAGAGAAAACGAGGTCGTGACGTCATACTGACGCACGATTGTGCTTACCAGCTGTCTTTGACAGGTGTCGACGATCCGTGTGGTCATACGATGGGACGAGGGCACGCGGTGATCATCAAAGGATTCGACCTGACATGATCGACTGCATAAATAAAGATTACTATGGATCTTTTCTTGTTTACGATTTCAGAGGGTTTTAAGCAAAGATTTCTTTAAGGGTTTTCTTGTCGATTTTCGTTCGATTATTTCTAAACCTGCAAGAATCTTTGACCAAATTAGGATTTTCTAAGATCATATAAGATACGACCCTCCAGTTTGCGTATGCGTCGCAAGTCTATTGCTAGAAAGCCTAGAAAAAGCTGGGATATATGGGGCCTTTCCGAAGTGCAAATCAATTTAACGGGGTTGGCAATGTCGACAGGGCCTAGAAGCACCATTAAAAACGAAGAAGATCTCGACGACTTTAGAAGTCTAGCGAGGATTCCCTTGGGGATCACCGTAAGCAAGGTTGGCAAGGTTCGACCGGAAATGTGCCCCGAGGGGTACGTCGTTATATACGAATACCCGTTCAAGATAGGCTTTCATTGGCCATATTCGCCTCTGGTCAAAGAGTTCATGTGTGAATTCGATCTTTCCCCGGGGCAACTGATGCCCCAGTTCTGGCGAGTTATCCTGATCATCGAACGACTTACCTCCAACTGGAATCCAGCGATGAATGTGAGGTACCTACTGACGGCGTATAAGGTCAAAAGTGACCGGTACCGTCGCTATAGTTTGTTTTCAAGGTATATGGGTGATCGTACCCTGGTTTTAAATACTGCGGTCAACGACTGTGGGTGGAAGAAGAGGTATGTATTCGTGCGGGTGTCGATGCTGGACACTGATAGTGACTGGATTAGGGAGGGTTGGAATATGATGGGTGAGCCTTTGTTTGTATGTTTTTATGTTATTCTGTTGCTCGATTGTTTTTTCGACTGATCTTCTTTTTTATGCGTAGATATTGATTTCAATAAGGTAGAGCCGGACGATGCTTCCCGGGCTAAGGTCGAAAAGTTCCTGGAGTTTAGTACTGAAGACCGGTCGTACGTCACGCGTCATTTGGTAGACGAAGATGATGACACCGTTTTCTTGAGCGATAGAGTGAGGATGGGTCGAGAGGAGAAAGAAGAAGATGAGAGAGAGGATTCTGAGGCGACCGAGGAGAGAGAGGAGGAGGAGGTAGAGATAACTGGTAAGTATCTCTTTGCTTCTGCTCTTCCTAATCTATCTTTGTTCTCAATCGTCTAATTCTTTCTTTTACCATACAGGAGAATCTTGGGCGCCTGCAGCCGTCGAGAAAATGGCTCAAGTCGAGCTAACTCGCAAGGCAAGTGTAGACAGGGGGAAGGATACCTCGACAGCTGGGTCGGGGCTCTTAAAGAGAAAAGAAGTCCCGACATCTGGGTCGGGTCTCCACAAGAGGACGAGAATGTCCGTTTTAAGTGAACCATCGTCAAGGACAGGTGGTTCGTCGAGAGTCGTCCCGCCTGAGAGGGCTAAGGTATCGACCGTGTTTATCGAGAAGGTTTCTAACAAGAGGTCCATTGATACGGCGCGGCCGGCGACGATGTCTTCTCTTGCCGCGTCAGGCCCTTCTTTCGCCGACAAGGGCAAGGGCGCGAAAACGGGCTCTGAAACGACGGTGAACTTTACGTTGCCGTCGAATTTTTTGGATGATAATGTCCTAGACGGGAAGAAACTGTTCCCTCATTTGGGAAAGTATCAGCTCCCTTCTTTCAGAGAGTGTTTTGATGGAGTTTCTCTCGAGGATACTGAGGCCCATGTTGCTGGACTAGCGTTCATGGTAAGTCTATCTTTCAAGACTTTTGTTTATCTGTTGTTGACGTCGTATTCTTTGCTAATGTGTTTTCATATGTTTTCAGATGTTTCAGTCGTCTTTGGCGTTGTACGCTAAATCGACAAAGGTAGAAGGCTTTGTGGCTTCTGCCATCGAGAAAGAAGATGCGGCGTTAGAAAGGGAAAGGTCCACTTTAGAACGCGAAGAGGCGGCATCGGTGAAACTCGACGATGCCTTGAACGAGCTGGAGTCTCTCGACCACGCGAGGGATGATATGAACTCGCGTCTAAAGGAGTCCCTGTCTGTGATGCACAATTAAAGGGAGAAACTGGAGGGGATGAAGGAATCCCTGGTTATGAAGGAGAAAGAAGTTGAGAATTCTCAATCCAAAGCCGTGGATTTAGAGAAGGAGTTAGAGAAGTTGAGGGATGAGAATAAGTCCATCTTTTCCTTCTCTAGACTCACTGCTCGAGCGGCTATCATGCAAAATCACTTGCTAGAGAAGAATCCTGTGGCCTCAAGGAGGTCGGGACCGAGAGAGAGCTCGACTCGGATGATGAGAAGGAGGTCGAGGAGGAGGAGGGTTTCCAGGGTGACGTGTCGGGCAAAGATGCAACCGACGTCCCTCCCCAACCTTAGAAAGATATCTTCGTTTATTTCTGTTTCTTTGTTGCTCGACCGTTGGTGGTCGAGCTTTTTGTAAATGACAGTTTATTCGATGAATGAAACTTGGGCTTCTTGTGAGCTTGCGTTTTATAAAATATCACATCGACTGTCAAATTCATAAAATACAAGGAATCATGCGACTTAGGCATCTATTGTAACACAATAACTGGAATGTAAGCCATAAGACTTTTAAATCGTATATATAAACATAAGCACATGCGACTAAAGCATACATTCGGAGTATGAATTTTTTCTAAGTTAAGAAACTTAGATCATGAGGTCGTTAGTCTTCGCGATTGTATGACTAAGTCATGCGATTAATTTGAATCGTGTGCCCCTGTAGAAGGATGATCAAGTCATAGACCTGATCGTTTATGTCGTGCGACCTTGCGAAACTAGAGTCGTTTGATTATTGTCGTGCGATTCTGCGGAATACACAAAGTCAGTAACCGTCGTTGTTAAAAAATCGTATGAAAAAATAGAAAAGGGTTTAGAAGACGTACCTTTTCTGACGCGTCGTGCCCAACTATGTGGGACGTCTTGATTATTGCTACCATCTTGCCCCCTTGTGGCGATTCTAAGACGATACACTAAATGTCGTCGTGACTCGCCACAATAGAAGGTCTATTTTCGCCGCTTCAGAGTGGTTTTATAGCAATCATGAGCGACTTTTGGCACAATTTTTATCTCCTGGATTCCCCACGGCGTAGGGAACTTCAGAGTCTGATGATACGTCGAGGGAACGGCCTTCATCTCATGGATCCATGGTCGGCCTAAGATGATGTTATAGGCCGACGCACAGTCGATGACGCTGAACTTGGTCTGCTTGTTGATTCCTCCGGTGTAGACTGGCAAGACGATATCTCCATAGGTGCTCGTCGCTTCTCCATTGAAACCGACCAAAGTTTTCGAATGTCGGGTGATTTCCGAGCGATCGATTCCCATGTCCTTGATGGTGTCAAAGAAGATGACGTTCGCTGAACTGCCCCCATCGATCAATACTCGTCGAGTTAAACAATTACCAACCGTGAGTTGAATGATCAACCCGTCATGATGCTTCTAGTACGAGTCGCAGAGGTCGTCTTGGTCGAATACGATCTTCATAGCTTCCAACTCTAGATCTCCTTTAGGCCTTGATGAACGCGGGATAGGCCGATCGTCAGGTGCTTGACTGTCGTGACGTTTGGCCGCGGAGTACGTCAGACCACATACGTCGGAACCACCGGTGATACAATTGACGACTTTCGCATGCTCGGGGGTTGACGGTCGAACGTCATTAGCTGGGGTAACGACGTCGTCGATGATGTCTTTTAAATTGCCCTTCGGGACGTGATATGCCAGCTCCTTTTTGAGATAGACGTGGAACAAGTCGCCATACCTTGAGGGCCTCATATTGATTGAGTTCCTCTTGCATGGCCATGACCCAGTCCGGATCTTCTAATGCTTCGGAGACGGTTGTTGGCTCAATTTTGCTGAGAAATCCGGAGAAGAGGCAGAAGTTGGCCGATGCACCTCGCGTTCGTAATGGAGTATAGGGATCACCGATAATTTGGTGTAGGGGATGAGCCTGGGTCTATTTGGTGGTGTGTGGAAGCGGCTGTTGAGTAGAATGAGAGGTGTCCGGATCCACATAGCCACCAGTTGGAAGGTCTTGAACAACTTCAAGTGTTTCTTGTCGGTTTCTTGGAGGAGACTTGGCAGGATTCGTCGAAGGCTGAGCAACTTCTGGTTCTGGGGATTTCAGAGGTTGGTCATTGAGAGTAGTGGAGGAAAAATCTTCAGGAGTGATCTTCGGGTTTAGTACAGGTTCCTCTGGGGGAATAGTCGTACCAGTCGATGATTTATCGGTTGAGGGCTGAGGTGTCTCCAGAGTGATTGTTGGAGTGCTCGTCGAAGGCGGCGGACCAGAAACATTCGCTGAGTCCTCGATTTGAGCAGCTTCAATTCTGGGTTGCACTGAGACACGAGGGGTAGTGTTGGTCATGGAGGGGTTATACAAGTTTGTAGAAGGGGGGGGGGGGGGTTGAATACAAACACACAATTTTTACTTTTCTAAATTATTTATTGATATGTATCAAACATTTTACAACTTGTTGCGGAACAAGATTAAGGAATAACCTAATATAAACAAGTTAAGAGAATCACTAAGATTTCTTGCACTAGAAATAAGATAGAAAGAAAATAAGAATATTAAAGATAAATATTCTAAAACACAGAATAGTAAGAGAAGGAAATGGCCGAGCACTTCATTTCTGAAGTAGGGTTTCCTTTATATACTGTATGCATTTAATGCACAACAGTACTGTTAATGCCAAAAATGGCACCAAAGTACAACTTTAGGTCGATGTGGACTTAACAACTAAAGAAAGGAATCGTTCGACAAAAGCGTGCGTGTAAGACAGAAATATAAATGAGACAGAGATTTTGGTGACGCGGGAAAAACCTCAACGAGGAAAAAAACCCGCGGACGACAGTGGAAGTCGTCACTGCACTATGGTCGCCAATCAGAGGTGATGTCCTTGTGTTTCTGGTGTCAATCGTACAGAGATTACAATACAAATGAAGGAAAGACTTCAAAAATGTAAAGTAACAAGTGTTTTCTAATGTAAAACAGTGTGCGTCGTGTGTGATTGTCGTGCGTCGAGAGCGATTCTTCTACGAGCGATTTATGTGCTTCAAGTGTTCTTCGGAGTTCGAGTGTTTGTGTCTGTATTCTATGTTGTATCTATGTTCCGTCCCTTGAAATGATGATTCCCTTTGATATTTATAGTATTCGAGCACTTTAATTATATCATTAAGGACTTTGATAACTGCCATAACGGTCGCCGTCTTTAATGCGGGATTAGATGTTGTTAACTGACTTCGTCGGTTATAGCCGTTGTCCATTAATGGTGTTGACTCCTTCATTAAACACTGAAAAAACATAACAGTCATATAGCGTGTTTAGTCGGTCGAGGTCGCAAGGTTTTATGCGACGGTCGTGTGATCTAGGCGACGTCGAGGTCGAGTGTCGTGAGGTAAAAGATTTTCGATTTTATCTTTAATCATGAGAGAAAGTACTATGATTTTACCTTTGTTATGGAAAAAGGGAATAAGTGTTTTCCTTACCTTGGTCGTGGTCGAGACTGGTTAAATTTTGCCCAAACAGTTTGCCCACAAAATTTGAAAGTAGGATGGCAAATTCAAATTTAAAATTTTGTCAGTCGGACGTATAGAATTATGACACGTGTCGAAAAGTTACCTCGGTTGTCTTGGAACTGGATCTATCTAATTTTAACTGAACGAGAAGTTGGAACGAAAACGAGATCGTGATGTTATACTGACGCACGATGGTGCTTATCAGCTGTCGTTGCCTGATGTCGATGATCCGTGTGGTCATTCGAAAAGACTGGGACGCGTGTCGGTCATCAAGAGACTCGTCCTGACGTGATTTCTCGCATAAATAGAGATCAGAATGAATCATTTTCTTTTGTGGCCTTCGAAAAGTTTCTAAAGCGAGATTTCTTGTTGTTCTTTGCTTAATATTTTCCAAAATTGCTAGGACTTCTAACTTGCTGAAATTTTTTCGAAACTTTTGAGCTTCTATATATGGTGTAGTTTTTCAATCTTTCTCAAGTCTCCAAAGGTTGATGACCCATTGAGAGTTATTATGTATGAGTTGGTGAAGGCATTGATTGCGATAGACACGACATTCGTGGATCCTGCGCAATTGGCGATGATGTCTTCTGTAGCCACGTCAACCCTTTCATCAGCCGACGAGGGCAAGGGTGAAAAGACGGGAGAGGGTGAGGAGGACGTTATGACGATCAACTCTATGTTGCCATCGGTCTTCCTGATTGACTATGTCCTTGACGGGACGGAGTCACTTCTGCATCTAGGGGAAATATCAGCTCCTATCTTTCGAGGAGCGTTTTCGAGGGGCCTATCTCGTAAAAACGGGACTGCATATAGCCATACAGGCGTTCGTTGTAAGTTTTTCTTTCAAAACTCCTGTTTCGATGTTTTTCTTAGTTTGACATATTCGTTTTCACAGATGCTTCGATCTCTGCTCGTTCGATATGCGAAGGCACCGAAGTCGTTGGACCGGATGTCGATCATCGAGAGCGTCATATTCCTTCCTCCAACCTTAACATTAATCTTAAGAGCCATATTCTCAAAATACTGCGGACTCTTCTTTATCACCTGTCGCGGCAAAATGTTGGGAGACAGCCCTGTCATACTCGTTTGATCCGAGACTTCGGACTGAGTATGCGATCGACACACTTCCCTATTTTTAAACTTCGGTTTTATGAACTATGTTTTTCATGCTCGTCCGTTGGTGGTCGAGTTATTGGTATGTAATGAATCTTGACTTTGTTTTTTCTTTTGAATACTCGACTGTCGGTCGTTCGTACGTAATCGTTTGTTTCGTAAATGAAGTTCATCCTTTTGTTGAACTCGCGCTTTTATCTTGATTTACATATGCCGTGGATTAATGTAAAATTCGCCAAGTATATAATGAGCGGAGAATCATGCGACTTAGGCATTCATTGCAATATAATAATGATGAAAACATAAATTATTTGAATTTCATTGATAAACTCGAATATACGTCATCGATGTGTACAAAGTTTTCTAAGTTCAGAAACTTAGGTCGAGGGGCCGTTTAGACCTTGCGGTCGTGTAACCAGATCGTACGCTGAAACTTGGATCCTGTGCCACTGTGATAAAACGATCACGTCTTATACTTGGGCACTTATGTCATGTGTTCCTGCGTTAGAATTTTGTCAAAGGTCGGTCGTTGGCTAATCAACGACCCTCCGATGTTTAAGTCAGTAATTTATCGAGAAGAATAGAAAGTTGTATGAGAGGAAAGTGAGTTCAAAAGAAATACTTTTTTAGGTGCGTCGCATTCCAACTACGCGGAATTTCTTGATTGTGTAGGGTCTGGAGCCGATAGGCTCTCTTACCAACGAATTCGAAGATACGGTAAGGACCTTCCCATTTAATGGAAAGCTTCCCTGCATTGAGCTCTTGAGTGTTTTGGAACACTCGACGGAGGACGTAGTCGCCTTCTTGAAAGATTTTGGTTTTGACGTGTTTATTGAAATGTCGCTCGACTGCTTGTTTCTGTGACGCCATTTTGATCAAGGCTGATGTTAGGGCAGGTTTTATAGTTGATTTAAAGTTCAAGGGTTGATTTGTATTAATTCATTTTGAGCCTTATTAGTGAACGGGCCGTGGGCTTGTTAACCACGGGCCCATTGTATTTAATGTGAGATTAGCATGGAAAAACAAGCGAATCATCTCTTTAGCTTTCTAAACTCTTATTGTAAATTCTCTCTGAAAGTTAATGAAAGGGATGACAGTTGGAAATCATTGTTCTTATTGATTTATCATTACGATTTCTATATTGTTGCACGGATCTGGATTTAACAATTGGTATCAGAGCAGACGGACGGATTCGATTCAAAGCCTCTCTAGTGATTTCTGGTAAGATTTTGACTTTTCACGTATGTGTTCATCTTGAATTTTCGAAATCTTGATTCTGATTGAATTGATCGTTTTTGCTCATTGGGTATTGTTAGCATCATTACTAAGAGTGATTCTGCAAATTTTCATATCGTTATTCGATCGTTTGAGTGGTTAATTAAGCAATTAAAGATCAAAAGTTTTGGTAGTGTTCTTGATAAAAATCCGATTTTTAACCATCAAAACTTGTTGTTTTTGCATTGAAATCGATTGGATTAGTGTTACTTTTGTGTTTGGCATTGTTACTAATCTTCCAGGATCGATTTTGGGCAACCCAAATCGAAAATTCGATCGAGTTGAGCAAACAGCCGTGTTTTCCGGATAACCCAGCCGTGGTTTCCGGACAAGTTAATAGTTCCCGGATAATTGTGTTATTCCATCCGGACTCATCCAACTTCTCCGGATACGTCCTCCTTTCCGGGTAAGTACTGCATCCGGGTAAGTCTCTATTCCCTATACAATCCGGGTAACATTTGTCTCCGGAAACCCAATGTTTCCGGACATATCTTATCCGGACAATCCATTGTACCCGGAAACTTCATTGTATCCGGAAACATTTTGTTTCAGTTTTCTATTTGGTAACTTAAGCCATCCGGTAACCTTGGTTAACCAGACAACTCAAGTTATCCAGACACTTCCTCTTATCCGAACACTTTTGTTTCTTATTGATCTACTTGCATCAAATCTGATCCGGACACTTCCAGATCAGATCACTTATTTGGATTCCTATCCAGTAAGTTCAGTTTAGTCCAATCACTCGTAGAACCTGCGTTAGGTCATCACTCTTAGTACCTTGCGTTAGGTTTACACTCTGAATCGATCAACCCGTCTGACGATCACTACGTTGCAACCGAAGATGTCTACTTCTCGTGATGCTCTCGCAATTAGCACTGACACCAAGCCACCGTGTCTCTATCCGAACGAGTACAGCCAATGGCGAGATAGGTTTATGATATTCATAGAGTCCAAGGACAACTATGAGTACATCAAGAGAGCTCTGGATAATGGCCCAATTCCCAAGCCAATGAAGGACATAGCTGCAACTTCAACTGCAGTAGCTCGACGTGAGGACAAGACTCTTGCTGAAATGACAGAATTTGAAAGAGGCATGATTGAAGGTGAAAAGCATGCAAAGAGATATCTGATTCAAGCTCTTCCTAATTCCATATACACTGCCATAGATAGTTACAAAGAGACGGCTAAGGGCATGTGGGACCAAGTAGCCAGAATGATGCGTGGGAGCGTTGTAGGAAATCAGCTGAAGATAAATAGCGCGATAACCAAGTTCGATGGGTTCAAGCAGCGCAACGGTGAATCCCTCACCCAGACCTATGAACGATTTTGTCTATTCCTCAATGAACTGAACAAGAATAAAATTGTTCGTTCCAATACTGAGAACGCACTAAAGTTCCTCAACAACTTGCTACCTGAATGGAAAGTGTATGCTTCTCATGTCAAGCACAACAACTTGATAGAGAACATCAGCATCAATGAACTGTATGAGACGCTTCTCCAAGAGGAAGATGAAGTGAATGAGCTTCTGGGAGAGAAGAAGAATGAGCCAAAACCATCTGCTGATCCTATTGCCCTCATGACTTCCAAACTAGGGAAATCTTCGGGCAGCCAATCCAGACGCGGTCCACAACAAAGCTCCTCCAAGTCAGAACCTGAAGACGAGAAAGACGGTGATGCTGATGGTGACGTATCAGACTTAATGAAAGCTGTTGCCCTTCTGACTAAATCCTTTCAACAACAACAGTTCTACAAGAAGCCATCTTCCAATAGTCAACGCTACTCCACTTCCTCCAATAAGCGTCATGACTATAAGGATCGGTATGAAGGAAAAAAGAAGGTAGAAGAGCAAGAACAATCTGAGAAGAAGGAGAAGTCAGAGAAAGGTGACCGGAAGAAGAGAGATGAACCTGTGAAATGCTACAACTGCGGGAAACTCGGTCACTTTGCTAAAGACTGCCGTCAGCCTACAGTGAAGAACTCTCACTACTATGAGGCCAAGCTTGCACTGGCCAGACAGAAGGAGGCTGGGGAGGCAATGTTCGTTGAAAATGAGTACTGGCTAGGAAGATCTGATGATGAGGACGATTATGAAGGTGCTGATGCTTTCATGGGATATCAATCGTCTACGGATGAAGAAAAGGCAACAACAAACCAGGTATGTGATTCTTGCCTACAAAACTTCATACATCAACTGCAAAACTATCACCGAAAAGGCAAACTCCCTCAAGGCCACATATGAAGAACAAAAGCTTGAAATTAGTTCAATAACTGAAAAGCTTAATGTTCAAATGAAATTAACTGAGAAGTATAAGTCTGAAAATGCTAACTTGACCATTAAATGCAAAAATCTGTCATTAGCACCTAAAGACTTAAGGGCCAAATTATCTGATCTCCAACGTCAGTTTGATCAGTGCTTGAATGAGAAAGAAGACATTACTTATCAACGTTCTTCTCTTCAAATTCAACACAAGGAGTATGTGGCCAAAATTCTTGATCTTGAAACCAAACTCCACAAAAGGGGTCAAACTGATCAAACCATTTTTTTGAATAAACCCAAAGAGTTCACGTAGTTAAACAAAGAATGGGGAATCGGATATGATAACCCACACTATTTGAAAAAGGGAAGATATCAAGTTCCCACTCTGTATGATTTTGCATGTTATGGGTTAGATAAAAAGTATCCGGAGTACACAATTCAATGGACTGGTCCTCTTGAACCGGAAAAGGAAGAGGAAACCAAGGAACATAAACGCACACAAAAACGAGGAATTCAACTTCAATTTTGTTATGAACCTTTAAACTACTCATATCCAAAGGACAAAAAGTACCTTTCCAATGACTACTTCGACCCCTACAAGGTAGCTAGTACCAAGGATTCCTCCAAAAAGGATGAGGACCTAGCACCTGCAACCAAGATTGAGACGGATGAGTTTAAACTCTATGTTCCCTCTCTCATCTTGGAAGCAAAGATAGTCGAGTTGGAGGAGTCAATTGAGAATGAAAGGTCAATGTTTCAAATGGAAAAGAAAGTCTTAATTACAAAGCTTGAGAATCTACAATCGGTCAAAACCGAAGTTGTGTCTGGTGAAGCACATAAAATCCTTCGGTGTGAAATCAATCGACTCACATCACAACTGTCTGCCTTGGCAACAGAAAAGATGAAAGAGTACATGAGAAATGGTCAGCTTTAAGAGCAAATTGACCAACTGCTATCTGAAAAGCAGACTTCACTCGAACTTTCCTCAAATTCATCCGACACGTCTTCATGCAAAGCTTTCTTAGGCAAGATTTCTAGTTCACAAGACGATCAAGATTCTCAAGACGAGAGTGTTTTAAGGAATTTGAACTCTGATTTTTTCTTAGCTTCCGCACCAAATTCCCCAAAGCACACAAGCACAAAGAGCTCCTCGCCTTCCTCACCTGATCCAAGTCCAGTAATTCCCGAGATAGATTATTCAGAATACATGAATTCCGAGGGTAACTGTGAAGAAGAGTTCGAGTCGTTCCCTTTCGACAAACCTCTTCCAAGTCACATTGATTTTCTATCCCCCGTAGTCAATCATCCGGTTAATTTTTTAAATGATAGCTTTTCTCAAACAAAGGCCCCAACTGTGATCAAGATTTCTCAATCAAAACCAACTTCGAAACCTGTTTCCACAAGGCTATCACAGTCGAGGCAAGATACCGGACCATTTACTACCACAAATACTATTTCTCCAAGTCATTCTGACTTTTTGTCTCCAGTGGTTAATCGTCCGATCAATTTTCAAAAGGGCGACTGTTCTCAAACCAAGACTCCGGCTGTGATCAAGATTTTAAAAAACGCTTCAAATTCTCAAAAACAATCACAGCCGAAGCAAAAGACCGAACGACCGACCACTACGATTCCTGTTTCCTCAAAATTCACTGATCATACTGTCCCTACTGTTTCAGATAAAAATGGTCGCGCTAATAAAGAAACACCAAAGTGGCTAAAGAGGGATTCTGTCAAGAAGGATGCGTCAAAGTCTTCCCCACCTGTTTTTAATTCTAGAATAGACAAAGACAATTATGCTTGGAATCATTGGAACCATTTTGATGTTTCTTTTCCTGTTAAAGTTAGTTCTCTTAATCAATTGATTCGGTTATCGCATGATTGTTTATGTTGTTCTAATTGTGGTTGGAATGATTTTGATGATATTCACAATAATGATTGGTATGCGCCTTATTTTGTTGGTAACTTATTTCATAAGCGAAAACCCCACAATAATAAGCAAACACACCAGTCCCAACGGGGTAACAATCAAGCGGTTAAACCACAGCGAAAGACTCACCACATTCCTACACGAGTTGCTCATACTGGGGTTAAACCGGCACCCAGGTGGAAAGATGCCACAAAATCTGTTCCTCCTAAAGGTGTAAATTCTGCACCGAAGAGGACACAAATGCCAAAACAGTTCCCTCAACCGGTGTAAATCCTACACCTAAAGGGAAAGCTGGGACAAAGCAAGCTTCCCCAAACGGTGCCCAACCTAACCCTCCAGGACCCAAGCAAATTTGGGTACCTAAACTTCACTAATCTTGTTTTGCAGCACGGTCATGTGTGGTACTTAGATTCTGGATGCTCCAAGCACACGACCGGAAGGAGGGAGCTTCTCACAAACTATAAAGAAGAATACTGCAGACACGTGAGATTTGGGAATAACGAGAAGTCACCGATCGTGGGCTACGGCGACATCGTACAAGACAAGATACCAATCAAAAAGGTATCCCACGTCGTAGGATTAGGACACAATCTCTTCAGCATCGGTCAATTCTGCAACAAGGATCTCGAGATCAGCTTTAAAGCCACAAGGTGTAGAATCCTCGACAATGACAGAGAAAAGCTACTGGTTGGGACTCGAAAGTATCAATCAACTGTTGTTAGGAAGATACGTCAGAGGCGTGCCCCAACTTCCGTTCATGAAGGATCGTCTCTGTGGGGCATGCGAAAAGGGAAAGATAAAGCGCGCATCACATCTGCCGAAGGCAACTCCGAGCACGTCCTGGACCCTCGAACTCATTCATATGGATTTGTGTGGTCCAATGCGTGTTCCGAGCATCAATAAGAGCAAATACGTGCTTGTGATGGTGGACGACTACTCACGCTACACTTGGGTGAGGTTCTTACGCTCGAAGGACGAAACTCTGGAGCTCATTATTGATCACCTGAAGACTGTCCAGAAGAACAAGCTTCAACACGTTCAGTCCATCAGAACTGACAACGGGACGGAGTTCAAGAATCAAAAGGTGGATGACTATCTGAGGTCAGTGGGCATCACACACACCTTCTCTGCCGCACACACTCCTCAGCAAAACGGAGTGGTGGAAAGACGGAACCGTACTCTCGTTGAAGCTGCCCGCACAATGCTTTCCCAAGCAAATCTACCGCTATATCTCTGGGCTGAAGTGGTGTCTACGGCATGCTACACGCAAAACTGCTCTATCCTTCTCAAGCGGTTTAACAAGACGCCGTACGAGATCATTAATAATCACGTTCCAACCATCGGCTACTTTCACGCCTTCGTGTGCACTTGCTATGTGCTGAACGACAAGGATGATCTCAGGAAATTCAGCCCCAAGGCGGACGAAGGAGTTTTCATCGGATACTCCACGCAGGCTAAGGCGTATCGCGTTTACAACAAACGCACAAAATCCGTTGTTGAAAGCATAAACGTGACATTCGACGAAGCCGCTGATTTGGCTTCTGAACAACTCAGTTCAGAACCCGGTTTAACTAGAGTGCTAGCTTTCGGACCTTCGAGTTCGGGATTTGCACGAGCCACAGTAAATCCGAATCATGCATCTTCATCGAATGCTGACTCTTTTGATTTAGATTTACTGTTTCAATATTTCTATGATGACATACTTAACTCTACTGCTCCTGTCTCAGCGTAACCGCGACTTGAAGCTGCTCGCAATGAGGATTCAGACGCTTTTTCTGGTCCACCTCCTTCTACGAGCACGCCATCAACAACAATAGAGACAACTCAACCGTCATCTTCAGATACGCATGCACCTGGTACTGTAACCCCCCAGAGGAACCTATAATCTCAGAGATAGCTCCTACTGATTCGTCATCTGCTACAACCGATGCTCAACCTCTGAACTCCTCGGAACCAGAAGTTGTTCAACCATCGACGAATCCTCCCCCACTTCCTCTAAGAAACAAGACTGCTACTCTTGAAGCGGTTCAAGACCTTCCATCTGGTTCGTATGTGGATCCGGATGCGTCTCACTCCACCCAACAGCCGCTTCCGCATTCCACCAAATGGACGAAGGCTCATCCCCTACATCAGATAATCGGTGATCCTTCTACTCCTGTTCGTACACGAGGCGCTTTCGCCAACTTCTGTCTCTTTTCCGGCTTCTTAAGCAAGAATGACCAGACGAACGTACGTAAAGCGCCTGAAGATCCAGACTGGATCATAGCCATGCAAGAAGAGCTAAATCAATTCGAAGCTCTAAAGGTATGGCGACTGGTTCCACGTCCTAAGCACAAGACGGTCATCGGCACCAAATGGATCTTCAAAAATAAAAAGGACAAAGACGGCATCGTTGTTCGCAACAAGGCGCGTCTTGTGGCCAAAGGGTACCGACAACAAGAGGGGATCGACTATGATGAGACCTATGCTCCGGTCGCACACATCGAGGCAATCCGTATGTTTCTCGCTTATGCAGCGCACAAGAACTTCATAGTCTTCCAAATGGATGTGAAGACAGCCTTTCTTTACGGCGACCTCCAAGAAGAAGTTTACGTGTCGCAACCCGATGGATTTGTGGATGAATCGAAGTCTGATCATGTCTACATCTTAGAAAAGGCACTAAACGGCTTAAAGCAAGCTCCGCGAGCATGGTACAATACACTGTCTAAGTTCTTGTTAGAAGCCGAGTTGACTCGAGGTACCATTGATTCTACTCTGTTTATCAAGAACGAAAAGGGTCACATAATTCTAGTCCAGGTATATGTCGATGACATCATTTTCGGTTCTACTAGTCCTTTATATGCAAAGAACTTTGCCACTCTCATGGGAAATGTTTTTAAAATGAGTATGCTTTGTGAGATGAACTTTTTCCTTGGTCTTCAAGTTAAACAACCGTCGACAGGAATTTTCATAAACTAGTCCAAATACATTCTGGATATTCTTCGGAAATTCCAATTGGACCCGTCCTCACCAATGAAAACTCCCATGGCAACAAATACAAAGCTTGACTCCGATCCTCACGGAAAGGCTGTCAACACCAAATTGTATCGGGGAATGGTCGGTTCTTTAATGTACCTAACTGCCAGTAGACCGGACATCATGTTTTCGACATTTCGTTGCGCCCGTTATCAGTCAAACCCTAAAGAGTCTCATTACAATGCCGTTAAACGAATTTTTCGTTTTTTACGTGGTACTGTTGATCTTGGCCTTTGGTACCCGAAAGAGACAGGTTTTGGCCTATCCGCTTACTCTGACGCGGATCACGCGGGATGCATGTTGGACCGCAAGAGCACCTCAGGGTACATTCAATTCATGGGAGATAGCCTGGTAAGTTGGGCATCGAAGAAACAGCAATGCGTCTCAACGTCAACTGCCGAGGCGGAGTATGTGGCCGCCGCAAGTTGCCGTTCCCAAGTCATCTGGATGAGGACGCAACTCAAAGACTACGGCTTTACGTATGTCAAAGTCCCGCTCTACTGTGACTCGAAGAGCGCAATTGCCATATCAAGCAACCCGGTCCAACACACCAAGACGAAGCACATCGACGTTCGGTATCACTTCATTAAGGATCACGTTGAAAGAGGTACTGTCGAACTCTACTTCGTAAATACTGAACATCAGTTAGCAGACCTGTTTACCAAAGCCTTGGACGAAAAACGTTTTAACACTCTTGTGTTCAAGCTGGGTATGCTAAATCTGAAGACTTAATCCGAATGTGTGCCTGTTACAAGTTCCATACATCTACGAGCAACTATCTACTCATCATCCGGTGTTATCACTCCTCATGGTTGGGTATACCTGTGCTTTCACCATATGTTCTTGTGTTCTGGGGGAGCACATTGCGGTATCAGGTAACATTCCTCATACTTTGAGGGGGAGCGTCACACACAGTTTTTTTTTTCTTAAATGTCAAAAGTTTTTGTGTGTGTGGGCACTCCTGCGTGTGTGTTATAGTCATCATCTGAGGGGGAGCGGCACGGGTTTCTTTACTAAAGACTTCACAATTGTTTTTGTGTGTCGGACCCCTCCACTGCACTCTAGTGCACTATACGAGGGGGAGCAAGGGAATACCCATGCTCAGTTTGAAGGGGAGCGAGAGACAGTTCCCTTTCAGTTCAAAATCTTGCAAATTTCCAAGATACAGGACTATTTAGAGATATTCGGACAACATCCGGACACCTCTAGTTTCCGGACAGAATCCGGACCGTGTAGGTATCCGGGTCGGCTAAGAACCCGGACCTCACCCGGGTATTTATACGCACCCGGGTTCTTTCATTCCCTTATCCGGATATTCGAACCAAAACCCTAAACCCTATTGCTCTCTCTCTCTCTCTCGCTCACAGACTCCTCTCAAATCGACGTTTCACGGTATTTTTCATTCCCAATCTCAGGTATTTGCCTCGATTATCACTGCTATTCATCTATAATCCAGTATCACACACTTTGTACCACGAATCGACCCCTGATTTGATCGATAACAACCTTCCGAAACCCATTTCTGTGTGTACTCTTATTTGGGTCGATTTAGTAGGACTTAGATCAAGTTAGATATCTCTGCTTGCTTAGTTACTCATGTCGCCACTACCTGCATGCTTAATACTCTGTTAGGGTCCTGTACTGTTCGATTCTTCCGCGTCCGGACACAATCATTGTGTCCGGAAACTATCATACTTATGGGTTTTTATCCGGACTTATACATCGACATGTTGTTTCATCCGGACACACATATCAACCGGAAACCTAGTTGTCCGGAAATCTTAGGGTTTCCAGTAAGTTCAACTACAGGGAAGTTTGGTGTCCGGACTCTATTATTATCCGGATATATCTCGCAGCAGGGTACCCTTGTCCGGGTTGTTCAATTTATCCGAACACCCATGTTATCCGGAAAAATGGTGTATCAGGGAACCTCTGTCCGGGTTCATCAGTCTTATCCGGACTCTTTATTTTGTCCGGACACTTTGACACCCTTTATCCGGATACCCCTGTTGTGTCCATTTCAGTACCTGTTTTGTCACTACCAGTCCTCGATCTGTCTCAGATTGAGCCAATCACAGCAAAGGTACGCACCGACACTTGTTCATCCGTCTCAATAACTAACTGTGCTGTTCTTTTACAGATATTGCAATGGCGGATCAACCAAATCCACAACACCATCCGGAAGAGCAGATACCTCAAGAAGAGGAAATCATAAACGACGAAGCATATGATGCCTTGGTTGACCCTGACCATGGCACCGAGATGGAGGCCAACAATCACTACCTGGACCTGGCGCTCTTCAGACCCAACCCTAACCACCAGGTTATATTGGATATCCGCATGCGCCATCCTATTCGTGATGCCCTCACCCGCACTACCGACGTCCCGTTGATCTACGCTATTCAAGTGTGGTTCACGGAACAGGTCCGCACGGCCGGTACTTCACAGACGATCATGGCAATGATCGACAACCAGCCGTTCACCCTGATGCCTGACTCCTTTCGCCGCCTCCTTTCTCTTCCGGCTGCCGACGCCGCAGGACATGAACGGTATGATCCTACCGTAAATAACGACATGCTATGCGCACAAATCCGCGCGCTCGACTACAACCATGAACTTCCCAGACCTTCAGCGTTCAACCGGAAATACCTAGCCCCCATCTGGTACACCTTGTTTACGATTCCGAACAAGGTATAGATCAGTGCACCGGTGACTTTCTACGCCTAGTTCACGCCGTCTGCTACAACCGCCATGTCGACTTCGCCATGATCATATGGCATGAACTTGTTACCGCCATCCGACATATCGGAGGAACGAAACAGAAGAAGTTCCTCCCGTACCCGCGTTTCCTATTGCTAGCAGTGCATCAACACATGGACGCTAATCCAGCGATACCCAGACGTGCTGCACATCCGGTATGCCCTATCAGCCATCTTCAGTTCCTGGTTATCCGCAACCCATCCAATGTGGTAGCTATGCCCATCCCGGAAGCCCTATTACCCATTGCTGATCCCAATGCACCAGGGGTAGTTGCTTATAGGGGAGTCTTAGGTAATCCCATAGTCCGGCCAGAGCCGGAGGGACCTGCCCAGGGAGCTAGACCCGAGGAACGTGAGGGTCCGAGTATGAGAGGTGGAAGGGCCCGGCAAGCAGGTGCTGCCGGGCGGGGTGTGTTAGTTGTGAAAGGAAGGGGAGCGAGTGTAGGCGGTGCAGCGGGATCGCGACCCGGTTCCAGCCAACCCCATTCTAGACCCGCACTTCATCGTTCGACCGAACCATATGTTACCGAGCCCCCTTCCCCACCTCACCATGTTGAAGACGTGGTATCTGACTCCACGGACTCCGATACCGACCATACCATACGCCTGAAACAAATACCTCACGGTATCGGACCTAACCCAGATTTCACTTTTGGAATTCCTCTTGACTCACCTCCTCATACTGGAACCGGACCTATTAGGACATCTGAGGGGGAACACGTAGAGGAGTTAGATCATGCAAGGCGGAGAGAACTGCGTTTAAAGTTGAACCAGGAAAGAACGAGCCGTAAAGAAAAAGAGGCTCCTGAGCGAAACGAACCGAGCGATTTCCGGGTAGCCACATCTGCTATCCCGTCTCATTTGTTGGGACGGGGTATTGAAGAAGTCTCCGTGGACCCAGCAGAGCAATTGCGCGACCCCTTCATCCACTCATCCGTCTCTCAAAAGGCGGATGTTTCAGTACATCACAGGGATATAGCACAACTTCCACCGGTCTCTCACTCGGAGATTACTGGTGTTGAAACAAGAGACCAGCAACCCCCGGTCTCGACTTCTTTCAGTGCACCATCGAGTCTAGATCCACTTATTATTGAAGATTCTTTGACTAGGACACTTGATGCGGAACAACACCAAGTCGCGGCTCTAAGTGACCCGACCGGAACGTCTGTAGTGTCTCCGTCTGCCGGAACACGAGGATCGGACGGAAATCCTACCACAGCTATTATCACGCCAACTGTGAACGTAGGTGGCTCTACCCCCGCGGTAGATGCCTCAACGGGTAACCTAAGAGGTCCCGGAGTTAGTAACCCAGACTTTGTGTCACCAGGGTCCCTGGACAGCACCCTTAAGGCTGTCTGCCAGGATATGGAGCAACAGATGCAGCAACATGTAGCCGCTGAACTTGCCAAAGCGATACGCGCTACCAAAGGTAAAGGCCACCTCGTCAAAACTGAAACCGCCCCTGTACCTCCACCGATTCAACCGCAACCTATCTATTCGGTGGACACCCTGAAGACGATGCTATTGGCCCAATTGCTCCAGGAATCAGATACAACCGCCTCTACTGAAGCTGACCTGATCTCAGTTCTCCGATCACAGGTCACTGTTCCATCTTCATCTATTACCACTCGCTTAGACGCCATTGACTCGACTCTCAAGGACAACAACCTAGCGCTCACAACGCTGTCCGAGAGAGTCCGCTCACTCGAAGATATCTGCAAGAGTCAAGCAGTCGGCCTGAAGCGGAAACACGATGACCAGGATGATCCTGTTCACCGTGAAGGGGAGAAAAGACAACGTCTGACCGAGACCGCCTCCCTGATCCAGACTGAAGCTACAACTGTGGTTCATTAGGAAACCCCAACTGCGACAGCTACAATAGAAGCACCAGAAGCCGAGTCGCCTTTAGCAGACATGGTTATAGACATGGAGATATCAGATGAAGAAGACCCGACGGTTGAAAAGCCCGAGGGTTCAACACAAGAACTGATTGATTTTGACTCATCAGACATACCGATTCTGGACATGATAGATCCAGATTGTGAAGCCAACCCGGAGACCGAAGATGCATGATACGAAAAAGCCGCCAGTGCCGTAAATCTCCAGGTAAATTTGGTATTCCCCACTGATGAGGACGACAACATTGATTATGATTAGTTCCTGCTCCAAAATTTGTATGGAACATCCCCCGTTCACTATGCTCAACCCGCCGGAACATCATCAACAAGACCCGAGTCTACTACTTCCGATCTTCCGACAACTGCTCCTTCCACGACAGCTTCTGATCTTCCTCCCCCTCCTCAACAGCAACAAATCCGTTGGGAGAAGATCATGGTACTTATCCCTCACTTGGAGGAATCTTTAAAGAAGCTGTTCGTACACAAGCTTCGCCCGATTGAGCCGACCTTCTGTCTGGGTATTTACAACTTTAGCCCAGAATTTCAACGCCGGTATATACTAGCAGTGCAGCGGTGTCTTCCAGTCAACCAAGTCAGAACCAAACTTCGGATCCCAGAGGTAATCAGTATCTATTCAAGACGCATTATGAGGATCGTCTACCCAGTTTTCATTGTTCGACATTAAGATGGGAACGAATGGAAATTTTCAGAAGCTGACTTCAAGAACCTCCGACCGCTCGACTTTCTGGTTATTCTGAAAGACTTAAATACAAGAACCATCCGACCGCTAGAAGTTACAAAGGTGCTCGAAGCTGTTCGTCGATACCAGGTCCGCACCATCATGATGTCTTATCTAACGGACTTCCAAATGGCTATCGAGAACAAGGCAAAAAAGGTAAATCTAATCAAGCCGAATCTGAAAGCACCTGAGTTAAACATGTATCCCGAGAACGCTCTGCTTCTGGAACCAGAATTCGGGATTGTTTACCTCAATGAGCAAAAGGAGAAGAAATTCATGCGCTTCAGTCAGGTGGAAAGATTCTGCGACGGTACACTCCTAAAGGTCAGAGATGCTCTTCGAAAGATTATTCAGCACGAGTATGAGAATCCAAGGTATTCTTATGTTCCAAATCCGAATGAAGTAACTGCTCGGAATGCCTTGGAAATAGTTGAAGATCGCATCGACTACCGCCGTGCAATCAGATGGTTCGAGGTACACTTCGCGCTTCGCAAAAGATATGTCTTCAACTGGAGAGATCTAGAGCGCCAACTCGAACTTCAAATCAAAGGGGGAGATTGTTAGGGCAGGTTTTATAGTTGATTTAAAGTTCAAGGGTTGATTTGTATTAATTCATTTTGAGCCTTATTAGTGAACGGGCCGTGGGCAAGTTAACCATGGGCCCATTGTATTTAATGTGAGATTAGCTTGGAAAAACAAGCAAATCATCTCTTTAGCTTTCTAAACTATTATTGTAAATTCTCTCTGAAAGTTAATGAAAAGGATGAAAGTTGGAAATCATTGTTCTTATTGATTTATCATTATGATTTCTATATTGTTGCACGGATCTGGATTTAACAGCTGACTCTCTGAGCTCTTCGAGGGCGTCGAGTTCATAACTTAAATCAACCAGGTTATGGTCGATGGAAGTATGCCTCGAGGTTGGGAGCTGAACTTCGATCGGCAAGACTGCTTCGCAACCATAGACGAGAGAGAAAGGGGTTTGACCTGTGGACGTGCATGGCGTCGTGCGATTTTCCCACAGGACTGAAGGGAGTTCTTCGACCCATCTTCGCTTTGCAGCTTTTAGCCTTTTCTTGATCGAAGCTACAATGGTCTTATTGCTTGACTCGGCGAGTTCATTGGCTTGAGGATATCTGGGGGTCGAGGTCGTCAGCTTGATGCTCCTGTCTTCGCAGAATTGTTGGGTCCTGTCGCTTATGAATTGGGATCCGTTTTCACAGACGATTTCGGATGGAATCCCAAATCTGCATATGATGTTAGTCTGGATAAAAGAGATGACTTCTTTGCCCCTTACTTGGGAAAAGCAGCCGCCTCAACCCATTTGGAAAAATAATCGGTGAGTACAAGGAGGAATACCTTTTGCCCTGGGGTCGGGGGTAGCTTGCCGACAATATCCATTCCCCATCTCATGAAGGGCCATGGGATAAGCGTCGAGTACAAGGGTTCAGTGGGTTTATGTGATATACCTGAGTGTCGTTGACAAGGATCACAGTTCTAGACATACTGGACGGCGACTTGTCGCAGTGTTGGCCAAAAATACCCTTGTCGAGAGATACGATTAGCCAAACTGGGACCACTGAATGATTGCCACATTCACCGTCGTGCATCTCTTGAAGGATTTTATGGACATGTCTCTTGCTAATGACGCATCTTAGGTTTAAACCTGTTGATGATCGTCGATAGAGCTTATCCCCAATTATGACATATTTAGATGCCTTGAATCTGATCTTCCGGGCTTCCATCTTGTTTTCTGGGAGTTGGTCGTGCGCGATGAAATTTCGGATGTCGTACGACCAATCATCTTCTTCCTCTTCGATCTAGGCGATATCGATGTTTTCGATGGACGACGTCGCCAGATGGATTATGGGAATAACGTCGAATATAGGTTCGACCAAAGAAGACCCGACATTTGCTAAAGCGTCGGCCTTAGTATTCTGGTCTCTCGGGATTTGTTCGATAGAAAAAGATTTATTTTTTTGGAATTTTCTTTTGCTACCTTTAAGTACACTGTCATTTTTGAATTTTTGGCCGCGAATTCTCCATTTATCTGCTTTACCACCAGGAGAGAATCACTTTTGACGTGTAATGCGGTTGCCCCCGAGTCGTAGGCCATCTTCATTCCTATGATCAGGGCCTCGTACTCTGCTTCGTTGTTGGTGGTTTGGAAATCGCATCGAACGGAATACACCATCTTGCCCTCCTGTGGCAACTTTAAGACGACGCCTAGTCCTGAACCTCTAACGTTGGATGAACCGTCGACATGTAAGATCCAAGGCGTGTCGTCGTGAGTCGACACAACTGACACTTCGAGTTCTGCTTCTTTCTCTAGTTCAGGGCTGAAATCAGCGATGAAGTCTGCCAAAGCTTGTCATTTGATCGCGGTCCTTGGTTTGAAATCGATGTCGTAACTGCTGAGATATATACTCCATTTTGCTAGGCGACCTATCAACTCAGGTTTTCTTAAGACATACTTAAGAGGAAAGTTAGTTACGACAGTAATAGGATGCAATTCAAAATAATGTCGCAGTTTTTTAGCAGCTGTGACTAGCGACAAGAGCAATTTTTCCATAGAGGAATACCTAGTTTCTGCGTCCAGAAGAGATTTACTTACATAGTAGATTGGCAGTTGTTGCTTTTCATCTTCTAGTGTTAGGACAGCACTTACCGCGTTTGGACTAACAGGCAGATACAGTTGCAAGACTTCATGATCGCGAGGTTTCGACAATAAGGGAGGTGACGTCATGTACTCTTTAAGCTTTTGCAATGCCTTCTCATGGCCGTCAGTCCAGTCGAAGCCTCTATTTTTCCTGAGGACATTGTAAAACATATGGCATTTATCTGAGGATCGAGAGATAAACATGTTTAGCGTTGCTACTCGACCAGTGAGCTTCTGGACCTCCTTGAAACTTCTAGGAGATTTTATTTCGATAATCGCTTTTATCTGTCTGGATTAGCCTAGATTCCTCGACGAGTGACCATGTAGCCCAGGAACTTTCCAGCGCTGACACCGAACGAACATTTCGTCGGGTTAAACTTCATGCGGTATTCCCGAAGGATGTCGAACGATTGCCTCAAATGCTCGACGTGGTCGATAGCTTGCTTCGACTTGACCAACATATCATCGATATACACCTCTATCGTGTCGCCAAGTCGGTCTTTGAACATCTTGTTCACCAGGCGCTGGTAAGTAGATCTTGCATTTTTTAGACCGAAAGGCATAACCTTGTAACAGTAAATACATCGGTCTGTCATAAATGCAGTTTTTTCTTGGTCCTCGACGTGCATTAGGATTTGATTATATCCAGAATAGGCATCCATGAACGTCAGTAATTCATGCCCCGCTGTCGCGTCGACCATGGCATCGATGTGAGGTAGTGGAAAGGGATCTTTTAGACAAGCTTTATAGAGGTCTGTGAAGTCTATACACACTCTCCATTTGCCATTTTTCTTCGCGGCAACCACGACGTTAGCCAGCCAATCGGGGTACTTTACTTCTCGAATTTTCCCTGTCTTGAGAAGGTTGTCGACTTCGTCATGTATCACCTTATTCCTTTCAGGAGCAAACCTCCTTCGCTTCTGTTTGACAGGTTTGAACGATGGGTCGACGTTGAGCTTGTGGGAGATGACATCAGGATTTATGCCAACCATATCTTCATGCGACCAGGCAAAACAG
Source organism: Saussurea involucrata (assembly GCA_033807775.1). Taxonomy (NCBI): domain Eukaryota; kingdom Viridiplantae; phylum Streptophyta; class Magnoliopsida; order Asterales; family Asteraceae; genus Saussurea; species Saussurea involucrata. Next base: position 69,958,359 of record CM066318.1, on the reverse strand, counting down.
TCAGCATATTCCTGCAAAAATGATATCAACTTTTCCCTGAGACATGGACTAAGGGATGATCCGATAAAGATTTTTTGCTCAGGCTTGCTTTGATCTAGGATAACTTCCTCCATGCGATAATCGTTGACGGCTACATGAGCATCTTGTGCATTTTCGAGCCCCTCATGCGCTGGGATGGCGGTTTGTTCTGGGTTTTCGTTATTCGCCATTTTCCTGAAACAGAGAACAAAAGGAAGTACAAGAAACCGTTAGTAAGACGCACGTTCGTCGAGGATTTTTCTCTAGATGATGTCCCACGGATGGCGCCAAACTGTTAATGCCAAAAATCGCACCAAAGTACAACTTAAGGTCGATGTGGACTTAACAACTAAAGAAAGGAATCGTTCGACAAAAGCGTGCGTTTAAGACAGAAATATAAATGAGACAGAGATTTTGGTGACGCGGGAAAAACCTCAACGAGGAAAAAAATCCGCGGACGACAGTGGAAGTCGTCGTTGCACTATGGTCGCCAATCAGGGGCGATGTCCTTGTGTTTCTGGTGTCGATCGTACAGAGATTACAATACAAATGAAGAAAAGACTTCAAAAATGTAAAGTAACAAGTGTTTTCTAATGTAAAAGAGGGTGCGTCGTGTTTGATTGTCGTGCGTCGAGTAGGGGTGAGCAAAACCCGACCGACCCGACCAACCCGACCGACCCGATTGGTCCGAACCCGAAATTAGCCCGAACCCGAATGGCCCGAACCCGACCAACCCGAACCCGAACATGGTAATCGGGTAAATCGGATCGGGGCGGGTGGGGGATTTTTCAGGCCGAACCCGCCCGAAACCCGAACTATATATATATATATTTTTTTCTTAAATATTATTTATATTTTATATATATATATATATGTTGCTGCAGTGTGTGTATATATATATATATATATATATGTTGTGCAGTGTGTGCATTGTGTGTATATATATATATATATGTTGTGCAGTGTGAGTGTGTGTGTGTGCAGTGTGTGTATATATATATATGTGTGTGCAGTGTGTGTATATATATATATATATATATATATATATATATATATATATATATATGTGCAGTGTGTGTATATATATACCTATATATGTATTTACGTGCAGTGTGTGTATATATATATATATGTGCAGTGTGTGTATATATATATATGTGCAGTGAGTGTATATATGTTCAGTGACTGAAGTATGCAAACAGTTAGGATCGGCCCAACCCGAACCCGAACCCGAAACCCGACAACCCGATCACCACCCGAACCCGACAACCCGATTTAGACTTAGGGCGGGTTTCGGGGCCTCCAACTTCCACCCGAAACCCGATTAACCCGAAATGAAAAACCCGAACCCGCCCGACCCGCCCGTTTGCTCACCCCTAGCGTCGAGAACGAGTCTTCTACGAGCGATTTATGTGCTTCAAGTGTTCTTTGGAGTTCGAGTGTTTGTGTCTGTATTCTATGTTGTATCTGTGTTTCGTCCCTTGAAATGATGATTCCCTTTGATATTTATAGTCTTCGGGCACTTTAATTGGATCATTAAGGACTTTGATAACTACCGTAATGGTCGTCGTCTTTAATGCGGGATTCGATGTTCTTAACTGACTTCGTCGGTTATAGCCGTTGTCCATTAATGGTGTTGACTCCTGCATTAAACACTGAAAAAACATAACAGTCGTATAGCGTGTTTAGTCGGTCGAGGTCGCATGGTTTTATGCGACGGTCGTGTGATCTAGGCGTCGTCGAGGTCGAGTGTCGTGAGGTAAAAGATTTTCGATTTTATCTTTAATCATGAGAGAAAGTACTATGATTTTACCTTTGTTATGGAAAAAGGGAATAGGTGTTTTCCTTACCTTGGTCGTGGTCTAGACTGGTGAAATTTTGCCCAAACAAGTACAACTTTACACGTGGCAGCAGCTGATTGGTTGCATGTTTTGACTTTGGTAGACAACCTAGTAGCCGCATGATGAACAATGTAGAATCAGAGTTGGTTGTACGATTCTGGACAAAAAGGATGTCCATTCTGACATTATCGTACGGAGGCGTGCAAGGGGTAAGACAAAAGTAACTTGTAGAGGAAGACTTCATGATCAGCGTTCGCTGAATAGATCTTTATCAGCGAGTGATAAAGTTCAGCGTTCGCTGAAGTCTTCTACTTGAAACTTCACGTTGAGTTGGACAAATCTTGGCTTCGTTGATATCCGCATCAGTTCATTAGTAGACTTGTCGCTGGTTCTTTGGCTTGATCATCAACTTCAGCGTAGAACATATTTGACGTGAAACTTGTCTTCGGGGATCATAAGTAAATAACATATTTTCTCAGCGATCATCAATAAGGCTTGAACATACTCAGGGCTCACTGATGAACAATATCGTTGAATGTATAAATTAAACAACGAGAGCTAACTATCAGCGGTACTATAGAGACATAGTACTTATCAGCGATAGTGAAACTCTAATACATATTTGTCTGCTTAAATTTTTCACTAAGTGTTACTCAGAGAGTCATTATCAAATCACTGAGGGTTTGGATCAACAATCTCCCCCTATTTGATTATGAGATAGCAACAAAAGAAAATTGCTAAATAGGAAAACATAAGGATAAAAAGAACTCATAAAACATTTGTCCCATTTACTGTTTTCGGGGATCTTTTAAGTACTAATGGAGTAAAGTACATTCGCTGAAATTTTTCTTTAAAGTTCGTATAAGTTACAGAGGGAAGTAGAAAAATTACAAGTACAACAAATAAAATTTTTACAAGTACAAAAGATATAAGCTGATAAGGATAGAAGAATTACAAGGAATCCTATCAGCTATACAGGTTCATCCTTAATGAGAAGTTCATCAGAGGATTTTGTGGTAGGGATCATCCAATCAGGAACTGTTTCTCCAAGATCCCGTCTTCGCTTTGCTTCTTTAAAGATTATGGGCTTCATGAAGTGTCCGAGAAGGTCTTCCCTAAATCCGCACCAATAAATGAGATCCCTGAGCTGTTCGATAGGAGTGATGGGTAGCTCAGAGATGCGTTGAAAGCATTCTGGTCCATCGTAGTCTCTGAAGAAGATACCATAGGGATCGCTCAAAACTTTTCTAGGGACAAAGCGTTCACCAGGGGGCAGGGAGATGTCAAGAGCTGAGAGGTCAGGTTCAGGACCAAGAACTTCTTCGCGTTAAAAGCCGATTCCGGTTTCGTTTCTGATAGGAGGACCTGAGTCTGAAGGTATTATCGTTTTCTTTGCAGAGGCCCTTCTTTATTGAACTGGAGCAGGAGGAAGAGGAGGAATATCCACAATAGATGTAACCAAGTCGATTTGTTTGTTTAAAAACTTCTCGACATGGTTTTTAAAGGCGGAGCGAGATCGTTGAATGGCTATTCGTATCTCCAACCACTCAGAGAAACCATACTTGCTGATCGAATATACGTAGATGGTTTCCTTAATACCATTTTCTCTGAATATGTCAACTTCAACAATAGGAACTTTTATTGAGTACCTTCCCCTGATGTTAACTTTGTTGATTCTTGAGGCATGGTATCGATAGCTTAGTCTTTCTTTGCACCATTCCATGGTAGAGTCAGATACCTTGGTCTTCTTCTCGACGATATTTTTGGCGTCCTTCCATAGTTGATGTTGAACATCGATGGGAGTCTTTTTCAGTGCAGGGTCTTACACCGATTGTTGAACGAGCTCAATAGCATAAGCTTTATCTCTTTCTTCAGCTCTTCTTCGATCGGCGAGTTGTTTTTCAGCCTTGAAGTGTTCAACGAGTTCCTTTCTTGTTAGTTTGAATCGAGGGCCATGGATGATTCGCTGATCCTCAAGCTGTTTCATCATTGCTTCTCTCCTTTTCTGTTCTTCTTCACTTAGCTTTTGAGGAGCCAAGGTAGGTCTGTTTTTGTGAGATAGCAGTTCTTCTTCTGGTTCATCAGTATCAGCGAAGTCTAAGACTGGGATTATTTCTTTAGCACTCGGGGCTGGATTTATTGTTGAAGTAGCTGGAGGAACTTCAGCTGGATCCTCAAGTAGGGGAGTGGACTAGCTAAAACTTAACGATCTTTTATGTAAGATCATTTTGAGAGAAGAGATAGAGAAAGAATGAGGTTTAAGTGTATAGAGGTTTTATGGAGAGGAGAACTGAGGCAAAGAAGGGATAGAGGATGGATGCAGTGTAAGGGAAGAAAATATATTGTACCTGACAAACTGGGTTTCGAAGCAAGATAGTCAGATTGCCTTCTGCAGCGAGGCCTTTGTTTTTGCCTTTGTCTGCTTCAGTCGCTGCAGGCTTTTTCGCTGTCCACTCCCCTGATGATTCTGTGATGATTATCCCTTTAAGAGTAGGGGTCCTTTTGATTGGCTGGAAGGAGTAGTCGATATCTTCATCATCGTCATCATCATCATCTTCTTTAGGGGATGATGATGGTTCATCATCAGCGATATCGACGTCTTCATCGTCTTCTTCTTCTTCTTCTTCTTCAGCTTCGTCGTCATCAACATATGGTTCTAGGACATCAGCATCAGCTTGCTCATCGAGTTGCTCCCCCTCAAATTCAGAGGGAGGTTTATCGGTTCCCTCAGGGTTTTCAACTCCCTGAGGGTTTTCACCAGTAGTAGAGATAATACCCTCCCCCTCAGAGTTATGGGGAAGGTCTTCTTGAGTTTTCTTCTCCCCCTCAACATTATGGGGAAGATCTTCTTGATTCTTCTCCCCCTCTTCCACATGATGGATGGGGGAGGATACAACAGTAGCAGCAACAGCAGCAACATTATCAACATGCATTAGATCACTGTCTTCTTGGCCAGTGACTCCAACGCAAGTTTCAACCTTTGCTATTCTGTCTTCAAGGCCAGAAATAGTAGGGCTGATCTATTGAAGAGTTTCTCGATCAGCCCATGTGAAGTGTGAGGGAGTACAAGTCAGAGCATTCAAACGGTCGAGAATTTGCTGCAAGAGAATTGTTGCAGTGCTCACATCCGTCTTTAAGGAAGATACCTCTCCCTGAAGATTTCCAACCACTGTCGTCAATGATGTAACTTCATTGGACAGGGTGGTGAAGTTGGTGGAGAGAGTGTTGTTGGTGGTGTTCAGGGTGTTGATGGAGGTGGAGTTGTCAGCGAGAGCCTAAGCAACGTTGGAAAGATATCGATCCACCTTTTCCATATCAGCACTGGACGCTTTGCCTTTCACCTCTGTGGTGAGTGTCTTGAGAGCATCTCCAGCGTTTGTAACCGCTGAAGAGTTTGCAGAGAGAGTGGTGGTGAGAGATTCAACCTTTGTAGTTAGATCCTTGAGCGAGTTGTCGATGTCGCCCAAATTAGGACCTGTAGAAGATAAAAACTTATGAACAAAGGAAAGCTCAGAAGTTGGGGATTTTGAGAGAGGAGTGTTTGGAGTTTTGTGTATACCTGCGGGGTGGTTGAAGAAGTCATCGAAGCTTCGATAACCTGAAAATGTTTCCATGTCGGCTTCCAGAGATCCTTGACGCTGAGAAGTGCCCACATGTCCTACGTTTTTATCCATCATCCGCTGTAAAGCTTCAGTAGATGTATCTTGCAGAGTGATGTTTGTCGTAGAGAATGGGGGGAAAACAGGTGGAGTGACCAAAGAGATAGTAGGAGGAATGAAGGTTGAGAAGAGGGATTGGGTAAGGTGTTCAAAGTTGGAATCGTTGAGCAATACTTCCGCAGTACTTGGAGGTACTGAGGGAGGGAGGTTCTGTTCCAAGACAACCTCAGCGTGTAGAGACGCTAAAGCGGGCATTGAAGGGGTGGTTTGAGCAGCTGTGGCAGAGCGTACCACAGAACTATCCAGCGTCTTCTTAAGAGAGATAGACGTGGAGTCTTCAGCTTGGGTAGTTTTTGAGGGTTGCTCCTTGGTGGACTTCTTGGTCTTGGGAGTGCCAAGTGGGGTATTAGAAGGTTTCCTTTTTCTAGAAGGAATGGATTTTGCAGCCTGGGTATCAGCGGTTGGGATTACCGCTGCCGAAGTGGTAGCTGCAGAAGTATAAGAAGTAGGATGATTGAGAAGAGATAAGAGTTTAGAGAGACGTACCTCGTTTGGCATGGGCGTGTAGTCGAGAACCTTAGCGCCAACCTGAGAGAGTTTCAGGTTTCCTACTTTCGGGTATTCGTCCCCGAGTCCTTGTTGGAAGAGAGCGCTCATAAAGCGAGGATATGGAACAGTCTTTGGTCTTATTGTTTCGTCGACTCTTAGAATCATGTCGTCGAAGATTATTTTGGCCCAATCGATGTGAAGGCCCTTCAGCAGTGAGTACCCCATAGCCTGCTGGGGTTTGGATGCTTGGTCAGTAGAACCAACCTTAGCTGTCATGCAACTGATCAAGTGAGGGAAGATGAAGTTCATCTCGCTGGGCATTTTGGATTTCTTGACGAAGGTCAGCTTCTTCTCAGGGAGACCGTCTATCCCTGTTTCCCATGCATACTGCATTGCATCAAAGAATGCAATGAGTGCTTATCTATCAGCGGGGTTCTTCGGATTAGGCAGAGGAACGAAACGTTTTTCCTTTGAAGCACCAGGTAGGTTGAGGGCAGACCTGATAGAGCCAGGAGTAATTTTGGAAGAACCATGTTCGGTGTCAAAGAGGATGACATCGATTTTCTTCTTAGGGTCTTTGGTGGAGGTTATCTGAGCTCTTCTGGAAGTATACCAGAAATGAGCGAGTAGGTTTCGGTGAGCAGGAGGAGAGATTGTTAGGGATGTCGATAGAGGATAAGTTTTGAGGGAAATCACAGCGTCGTCTAGGTGTTTGATCTGCTTCCTTTGAGGAAAGTTGAAGAGGGCATAAGGATTGTTTCCCTGAAAGTTAACTTGCTCGATTTTGAAGTTTACATGAGCATCTTTGACAAGTTCAACCTTTACAGAGGTAGTAGGAGACTGAGGAGTGGTTGCTTCAGTGGTTGCCATTTCTGTTTACAACATATAAACATGAAGAAGATGAAGAATAATGTCTTAATGTGGAAAGATTTTCCAAAATAAGATGTTTTTAGGGTTTTACAGTTTCCATAGAAAGAAGTGGAAATTAGGGTTTTTCTAGTTTTGAACAAAGATACAAAACATAGTGAATATTCTTGTTTTCCAGTTTCCTTTTAAAGAAGGGATTCTGGAAAAACATATGAAATGTCAAGTTTAAGAATTTTATTTCAAACTTGGAGAACAAACTGTTTCCAGATTGTGTTTATAAAATCATGAAGAGAAAATGATTTCATTTTAAGAAGTTCTTTTGTTTGATCTTTTGGAATCAATAATAAGATCAAAAACAAGTTTATGCCAGGAAAATAACAAGAATATTAACCTTTGATGTTGAAGATGAAGATGAACAGTTTATGGAGAAAATGAGTTCAAATGCAACAGTGTTCTTGCTCGAGAGATGATGTTCGCGTAAAAGGTAAAAATATAAACTCAAATGGGTTTATATAGTGAGTGTAGAGATAGAGAAACTATGAGCGGGAAAGTTTTTCATGATGACACGGACACGTCCCTTGGATTTGATTGGTCAAGGAAAACGAAACGGGCGAACGTGTCGGAGAAAAAGTGTGCCATGGTCTATCCGTTGTGATGACGTCACAAACGTCCTTTCACATCTTAAGGTGTCTCTGAGGATTTTGAAAACTCAGGGACATTTTTTAAACTTGAAGCACTAACTAGAAATATCAGTGTTATTTAGAAATTTCAAAAGACCACTGAAAGGAAGAGATATTCAGTGATGCAATTTGTTTTGAAATCTTGCATTCATAGGCGAACGTCAGCGAGTAAGAGAGAACATACCATGATATCAATTTTGTTCAGAGAGTAGGTGATTAATAGGGTTATACAAATTTATTTTATTATCGCTGATCAAATATGAACTGCTGAAGATTTTACTCTTCTAAGTTCAGCATTCCAAGCTCGCTGATGAGAAAGTTGAATCTTGTCTCATCAAGAGGTTTGGTGAACAGATCAGCTAACTGAAAATCAGTTGGGATAAAATGAAGTTCTATATCACCATTCATCACATGATCTCTGATAAAATGATATCTGATTTCGATGTGTTTGGTCTTTGAGTATAATACTGGATTGTTGGCTATAACAATGGCACTAGTGCTGTCGCAATAAATTGAAGTTTTCAAAAGCCGAAGGTCATAGTCCAGTAGTTGATTTCTCATCCACAAGACCTGAGAACAACAACTTTCAGCGGCTACGTACTCAGCTTCACCGGTTGAGGTGGACACTAAATTTTGCTTTTTACTTGTCCAACTCACCAGCTTTCCACCCAGGAGTTGACATCCTCCTGTGGTGCTTTTCCTATCCAATTTGCAACCTGCAAAATCACAATTTGAATAGGCGATTAGATCAAACCCTGAGTCTTTGGGATACCAAAGACCTAGGTTTGGAGTACCCTTAAGGTAACGAAAGATTCGCTTTACAGCGATCAAGTGAGATTCCTGAGGTTCAGCTTGATATCGTGCACACAAACAGGTTGCGTACATAATATCAGGTCTGCTAGCTGTAAGATACAGAAGAGAGCCGGCCATCCCACGGTACGCTATGACATTAACAGGTTTTCCAGAAGGATCCTTGTTTAGTGTCAGCGGCGGTGCCATAGGGGTTTTCATAGCTGAGCTCTGAGTTAAATCAAACTTTTTCAGCATATCTTTAACATATTTTCCTTGGTGAATGAAAGTTCCTTTCTCACTCTGTTTGATTTGCAGACATAGGAAATATGTCAGCTCACCCATCATACTCATTTTATATTCAACTTTCATTCTTTCAGCGAAACGAGTACATAAGTCAGGGTTAGTGGAACCAAATATAATATCATCGACATATATTTGAACAAGAATAATATGACCTTTTACTTTCCTGAAAAATAGAGTTTTATCGATTTTACCTCGCTCAAATTTTTCAATATGGAGATAAGTAGAGAGAGTGTCATACCATGCACGATGAGCTTGCTTTAAGCCATAAAGTGCCTTATTCAGTTTATAGACATAACCTGGATGCTTAGGATCTGAGAATCCTAGAGGTTGTTCCACGTAGACTTCTTCGTTCAGCTTTCCATTGAGGAACGCTGATTTAACATCCATTTGATAAACCTTGAAGTGTTTGTGTACAGCGTAAGCTAGGAATAGACGAATAGCTTCTAGTCTAGCCACTGGAGCAAATGTTTCGTCATAATCTATATCTTCCTCTTGTCTGTATCCCTGAGCAACAAGACGAGCCTTGTTGCGGGTTACAGTTCCATGTTCATCCAACTTGTTTTGATAGACCCATTAGTGCCTATCACTGACTTGTCGGATGGTCTGGGAACAAGCTTCCAAACTTTGTTTCTTTCGATCTCTGTCAGCTCTTCTTGCATAGCGCTGACCCAGTTTGGTTCTCTGAGGGCATCATCTGTTTTCTTTGGTTCAATCAGAGAAATAAAGTTAACAAATAAGCAAATGTTACCTGTACTTCATCGAGTCTGAACACCAGCGTTTGGATCACCAAGAATCTGATCAATAGGGTGATTTATAGTCCATCGCTGAGCTGGAGCATAAGTCTCTGACTCAACCTAAACTTCTGGTGGAGTTGAAGATGAGGCTTCAGTAACTTCTGGTATATCAGCCAAGAGAGGAAGAAGTTCAGATTTCATTTCATTCACTGATTGCTGAGAAGTAGATGGTATATCTGAGATAGAAGGTTCAGAAGCAGGCATAGTGTTGAGAGGAACAACCGAGATCCATGAAGATTCAGCTTCACTAGTCAGCATGCTTGGGATGATAGTAGGATCATCATCTTCAGCGATATGAGTATGAGTTTGAGGTTTGAGAACATCTTCTGAATCACCAAGATGAGAAAACATCCATTGATTCAGTTCTTCAGTATCAACAGCAGGTCTAGAGTTCGTTGAACGGGATTCGTCAAAAGTGACGTGGATTGTTTCTTCTATCGTTTGTTTTCTTCGATTGAAGAATCTGAAGGCTTTGGAGATAGAAGAATATCCAAGAAAGATTCCATCATCAGCCTTAGGATCAAACTTTCCAAGGGCATCTCTGTTGTTCAGTATGAAACACTGACATCCAAAGATGTGAAGAAAGCTAATTGAAGGCTTTCTCCCATGGTAAAGTTCATATGCTGTCTTCTTGAATCTTCTGACAATCAGCGACCTGTTTTGAGTAAAACAAGCAGTGTTGACAGCTTCTGCCCAAAACTGAGTAGGTAGATGAGAATCGCTGAGAATTGAACGTGCAGCTTCGATGATAGTTCGATTTCTTCTTTCAGCGACTCCATTTTTTGCGGTGTTCTCACTGAGGAAAAGTTGTGAGAAATACCCTTTCTTTCAAATAAGGAGTGACGAGAACTGTTTTTGAATTCAATCCCATGATCACTCCTTATAGAGCGAACAGTCATATTATTCAGGACTTCCATTTTCCTGACGAAAGCGATGAGTTCTTTAGGGGTGTCACACTTAGAACGGAGAAACATAACCCAGGTATAGCGAGAGAATTCATCAACTATGACCAATGTATATTTCTTTCCAGCGATGGATTGGTTGTTAACAGGGCCAAACAAATCCATATAGAGAAGTTGTAGAGGAGATGACACTGAGGAAACTTGTTTAGATTTGAAACTTGCCTTGGTTTCTTTCCCTTTCTCATACGCTGAACATAGAGATTCCTTAGCGTATGATTGTTGAGGTAAACCAGTAACCAAGTCTTTTGAAGAAAGAGTATTCAGTGTCTTGAAGTTGAGATGAGAGAGCCTCTTATGCTAAAGCCAGTTGACATCAGATGAGGCTTTTGAGAAGAAACAGGAGTTCTCAGTGGTTGTAGAGTCCATGTTTATAACATAAACATTTTCCATACGGTATCCGCTGAGAGCTATCTTCTCCTTTTTGTCAGTAACAAAGCAGGGTTCCTTAGTGAAAATCACTTTGTTATCCTTGTCACATAGCCGACTGATGCTTAGAAGATTATGCTTCAGTCCTTCAACATATGCGACTCTTCTAAAGGTTGTTGTACCATTAGAGAGTACACCAAACCCTCATGTATGGCCTTTTCCGTTTCCACCGAAGGTCACTGAGGGACCCTTCTCTTCCTTGTACTCAGTGAGAAGGGTTTTCTTTCCAGTCATATGTCTAGAGCATCCGCTATCAAGATACCAGATACCCTTTTTAACCTGCAAACAAAGGAAGATTAGTTTGACCTGGGCACCCATTTTACCATGGACCCACACTTGTGAGCGGTGGTAGAGGAAGTGGAAGGTTCAACAATCTTCGCAGCATTTGAAGATTCAACTTCAGAACTACTCTTCACTTTGGTTAATTTCTTAACCTCAGTGGTAGGTTTCACCTTAACCTGATTTGCACCAGGATTGGTCTTCTTTGCCTTGGAGGCATTGATCTTCACCTTAGCTAACTTTTCAGCTTTGGTGGCTGTGGGACACTTACTAGCAATGTGATCGGTAAGTCCACAGTGATAACATTTCCTATAGCTAAAAGTAGCTTTAGGACCATTTGCATGCTTAGCCAAGATTTTTAAATGAGCAGGGCCAGCACCAAGTATACCTTTGGCATAGGAAAGGGAAGGAACAATCAGTTCTTCATATTTCTTACCAATTATATCCACTCTGATTCTAGGAGTAGATCGCTGAATAAATCCAGTGATCTTGTTCTTAGAAGTAGAGGGATAAGTCACTGAAGCTCTAGAAACACCCAGCTTAGGTACAAAGGTACCCTTCTGAGGTTTTTGATTGAAAACGTTTTATTTTCCTTTGCCTTAGGAGATTAAGGTAGGTTTTTCCTCAGGGATGGGAGTTTTTGAAGAAGAACACTGAGATGAGGAAGTGTCAGGGACTGAGGATACGAACGTTCCAAATTTGAGCATGGAACGATCAGTGGTAGGTTCTAGATTATCATATTTATAACCAAGTCCACTCTTATCACTTAGGGAAATTTGAGACCTTATAATCTCAGTGATCGTTGTTGAGGATTTACACCATCCTTCAATAGTAGCCTTTTCAACTTTTAATGCAGCGATAGCTTCTTCTCGTTCGATTTTGACTAGTTGATTTATATGGACCTGATCTTTTAAATCTTCTTCAATTTTAGAAAGCTTTTCTATTTGAAGGTGACCGTGTTTAAGCTGTTCAGCTAGATCAAGGTTTTGATTTTCAACTATGGTCTTGCCATTCATGGCATCATATAAATTCATAGTCAGAAGATCGATTTTCCGAAGACTATCAGCTTCATCAATATCTGAAATATTAGTAAAGAAGGAAGTTGATACCTTAGAGGTAGAGGTTGAAGTAGAGGGAATGTCAAAATTTTCTTCCTCGTCTTCTATCTATGCCATGAGGCAGAGATTGGCTTCATCATCATTTTCAGAGTCAGATGATTCTTTAGTGTCAGAGGCAGCCCAGTCGAAGTCAGCGACCAATCCTCTGCCTTTCTTCTTAAAGCTTTTCAGCTTTGAATATTTTTCTTTCAGCTTCTTGTACTTGTCATCTCTAGCCCTGGGGTTAGAGGATTTCTTGTAGGAAGAAGATGAGGGTTTGAAAACTTTCTTAGATCTGCATTCACTAGAAAAGTGACCGATCTTTTCACAGTTATAGCAAGTAGCAGTAGCCTTATCAACAGGGGTTGACGATTTTGTCTTATCAGTGAGTGCGAGCGGTTTGTTTCTTCTGAAGTTACTCTTTCTGGTGAATCTCCTGAAAGAATTAGTCAGGAGGGCCAGAGACTCATCCATTTCTGAAGGACCAGCTTCAGATGAGTCATCAGAGTTAGATTCCAACTCAGTGATAGTGATAGTTGATCGATGAGTGGAAGGTGACTCTGAGAGTAAAGCAACTTGGGTGCTTTTGGAATCTTTTACCAAATTCTTCTTAAGATAACACGATTGCTCATGATTGAGTATAGTGCCAAATAAGGTAGAGAGAGTCATAGATTTTAGATCCTTTGATAGCTTGAGACACATTGAATAACTGTCCCAACTTTCAGGTAGACATTCTATAAACTTTGTCAGGATCTCAAAGTTGGAATATTCCTTACCAATGGTGTTTAGGTCAATAATTAAACAGTTAAACCGCCGATGTACTTCAGAGAGAGATTCATTCTTTCCACAAATGAAGATTTTGTACTGTCTTACCAAGTTGATCTTTCTTGAGTCCTGGACTCCAGATGTACCTTCATATTGAACACAGATTGTGTCCCGCATGGCTTTGGAGGTATTCAGGTTCATGACGGAATGGTAGACTTCGTCAGGAAGAGCCATAGAAAGGATGGATCTGGCTTTAGTGTCGATAGCCACTTTCTTCTTGTCTTCATCAGACCAATTGTGAACATCCTTGGGGATGATTCTTTCAGGAATGGTAGCTCTAGCAGCAGTTCCTGGAACTTCAGGATCAATTCTAACAGGGACATATGGACCATTCTGGATGTAATGGGGCATAGTAAGGTCTACACCTTCTAAGAAGAGTATCATCCTATTTTTCCACAGATTAAAGTTATCTCTGGAAAATCTAGGGGGTTTAGCAAGAGAACCATTGTCAATATAGTTTGTGTTTGTAGAGTTGGCCATTTTAGAAAATAGCAAGGAAGAGAAAAGATTAGTATAAGCAATATCCCGGAGGGGTTATACAAGTTTGTAGAAGGGGGGTTGAATACAAACATACGCTTTTTAGTTTTCTAAATTGTTTATTGATATGTATCAAACACAATACAACTTCTTGCGGAACAAGATTAAGGAATAACCTAATATAAACAAGTTAAGAGAATCACTAAGATTTCTTGCACTAGAAATAAGATAGAAAGAAAATAAGAATATTAAAGATAAATATTCTAACACACAGAATAGTAAGAGAAGGAAATGGCCGAGCACTTCATTTCTGAAGTAGGGTTTCCTTTATATACTGCATGCATTTAATGCACAACAGTACAACTTTACACGTGGCAGCAACTTATTGGTTGCATGTTTTGACTTTTGTAGACAACCTAGTAGCCGCATGATGAACAGTGTAGAATCAGAGTTGGTTGTACGATTATGGACATTGTCGTACAAAGGAGTGCAAGGGGGTAAGACAAAAGTAACTTGTAGAGGAAGACTTCATGATCAGCGTTCGCTGAATAGATCTTTATCATCGAGTGATAAATTTCAGCATTCGCTGAAGTCTTCTACTAGAAACTTCACGTTGAGTTGGACAAATCTTGGCTCCGCTGATATCCGCATCAGTTCATTCATAGACTTGTCGCTCGTTCTGTTGATTTATCTTCGACTTTAGCGTAGAACATAGTTGACGTGAAACTTGTCTTCAGGGATCATAAGTAAACAACATATTTTATCAGCGATCATCAGTGAGGCTTGAACATACTCAGGGCTCACTGATGAACAGTATCGCTGAATGTATAAAGTAAACAACGAGAGCTAACTATCAGCGGTACTGTAGAGACATAGTACTTATCAACGATAGTGAAACTCTAATACATATTTGTCTGCTTACAATTTTCACTAAGTGTTTCTCAGAGATTCATTATCAAATCACTGAGGGTTTGGATCAACAAGTTGATACATTAAAGAAATCATCATAAAAATGTTGAAATAGTAAATCTAAATCAGAAAGATGAACATTCGACGTAGATGCATGATTTGGATCTACTGGGGTTTGTGTAGATCCCGAACGTGAAAGTTCGGAAGCTAACATGCCAGTTAAACCGGGTTCTGAACTGAGTTGTTCAGAAGCCATGTCTGCGGCTTCGTCAAATGTCACGTTTACACTCTCGATAACGGATTTTGTCCGTTTGTTGTAAACGCGATACGCCTTAGGTTGCATGGAGTATTCTATGAAGACTCCTTCGTCTGCCTTCAGACTGAATTTCCCGAGATCATCCTTGTCATTTAAGACGTAGCATGTGCATACGAACGCGTAGAATTACTTGATGTTCGGAATGCGATTGTTGATGATTTCGTACGACATCTTATTGAACCTCTTGTTGATGATGGAGCGGTTTTGCGTGTAGCAGGCAGTTGACAACGCTTCAGCCTAGAGAAATAGTGGCAGTTTTGATTGTGACAGCATTGTGCGAGCGGCTTCGACAAGGGTACGATTGCGTCTTTCCACCACTCCATTTTGCTGAGGAGTGCGTGCGACAGAAAAGGTTTGCGAGATACCGACGGATGTCAGGTATTCGTTCACCGTTTGGTTCTTAAATTCCTTCCCGTTGTCCGTTCTGATGGTCTGAACTTGCTGTCGGAGGTTCAGTTGAATGGTGTTCAGATGATTGATTATCAATTCTGGGGTTTCGTCCTTCGAGCGCATAAACTTTAACCAGATGTATCGAGAGAAGTCATCAACCATCACCAGGACATATTTCCGTTTGTTGATGCTTTGAACACGCATCAGTCCGCACAAATCCATATAGATGAGTTCGAGGGACCGTGACGTGCTCGGAGCGGCCTTCGGCTTGTGTGTCGCTCGCTTCATCTTACCAATCTCGCATGCCCCCCATAGTTTGTCTTTCACGAATTGGAGCTCGGGCATGCCTTTTACCTGTTCGCCTAGCACCAGCTTGTTTATACTCTTGAAGTTGAGGTGCGAGAGACGTCGGTGCCAAATCCACGCTTGCTGCGAGTTGGCCTTTGACAGCAGGCAGACTGAATCATCGGTCTTCAGGGCAGAGAGGTCGATAGTGTAGAGGTTGGTCTTTCGCGTTCCAACCAGAAGTTCCATTCCGTCTTCAGTGCGGACGCTAGACCGTTTTGCTTTGAATCTGACCTCTAGATCTTTATCGCAGAATTGGCCGATGCTGAACAAGTTATGTCCCAATCCTGTGACGTATTATACCTTTTTTATTGTGATATTGTCTTGGACAATGTTGCCGTAGCCCAAAATTGGCGCATTGTCATCATTTCCGAATCTCACGTCTCTGCAATATTTCTCGGTGTAGTTCGTGAGCAGCTCCCTCCTCCCGATCATGTGCTTGGAGCAAACTGAGTCTAAGTACCACACATGACTGTCCTGCAAAAACAAGATTAACGGATTTTAGGTACCCATTTGAAAATGGGTCTTGGAGGGTTAGGTTTAACACCTGGCTAAGGAACCTGTTTTGACGCAGGTTTCCTCTTGGGTGTAGGTTTAACCTCTGTTTGAGGAACCCGTTTTGAAGTGGGTTTCCTTTCGTGTTTAGGTTTAACCTCTAATTGGGGACCCCGTTTTGAAATTGGCTTCTTTTTGTTTTTACGGGGTTTGCGTGTTGGTTTAGAATTATAGACATGATAAGAACCAAACCAATCAGTTGAATTTCGAATGTCATATAAGTGATTCCAACCACAACTAGAACAACATAAGCAATCGTGTGATAATTGAATCAATTACTGAATTGAATAAAGTTTAATCGGAAAATTAACATCTTGTTCAACAAAATCATTCTTATGATTCAATGCACAATCATTGATGTTCATTCTAGGATAAAAAACAGTATTAAATGACTTCGATGCCGCATTGTTCTCGATAGAGTCCTTGACTACCCACTTTGGTTTGTCTTGTTTAGCCTGACCATTTTTATCTGAAACATCATTAACGGCATTGTCACACCCCGCTAAAGCGGAAACACGGGATGTCACAGCTAAATGTTTCAAAAGCGTAAGGTAGAAGACAACACACAATCATCATATCAAAATAGTACAATTACAACGTGTTTTTAGAAATACATCTTGTCCAAAATAACAAAAGTAAACTTGACATGATGAAATAAGTTGGAAGTCGCTAATGTGATGCCTTCTAGAATGCATCCTTACTTGTTGTTTCCTGAAAAGCATGTAAAGGAGAGTGTCAACTAAAAATAGTTGGTGAGTTCATAGGTTTTTGTACATACTAGTTGGTTAGTGTAAGTTGTAAAGTTTCGTACTTTCAAAATCGTAGTACAACTCTCGGTTGTAACGTTTCGTTTGGTTTTGCATGCTCATGGTATATATAATGTAATGCCTCAGAGGTAGCAAGCTAAGCCATTACCCAAACCTCTTGACCTTGTGTTAGTTGCCCCGAGTCATCATGTTCTATCACTAACATGGCGTTGTAATAATTATGCACTTACTTTACCGTAAGTGGGTGGTCAACCAAATAACGTTATTCATAATCATCATGGCTCACTCGTGAGTTAATGAGATAATGTAAAATTGTAGGGACTTTCTTGTATGATAGCATAACTTAGAAGCTTTAACATGTGCATATGTACCGTAGAGCGTTAAACATGCATAGTATTTCAGTAATAAAACAGTTGATATCGAATAAAGTTGTAACATGCTTTTCACCCCAAAAATATGTAAAACAGTAAAAGGGGCTATGAAGACTCACGGTGGATTGCGTAGATGTTCCCCAAAAGTGCGTAATGTGTTCCGTGAGGCGATCCTACTCCGATCCTACGAACGTAAGGACACTAGTAAGATTCTAAGTTCTAGACTTTGGTCGATTAAATATCCAATTCATCATAAAATGCCTTTGTTGATATTTTGTATGTTGTTATAGGTTTTTTGATATCAATAGTTCAACTTCAAGATGAAATGTTACATATGATGGTTCGAGATTACCGAAGTGTTGTCGTGACAAATGACGAAAGGGTCAATAAATAGGATCATATGTATAGTATGTAAATAAGGTTAGATGTTAGGTCATATATATTACATATATAAATACCACAATTTCATCATGAAATGATGAAAAGGGTCCATAACAATATGTTAGATTGTTAGAGCGTAAGTAAATTGCGTAAATAAATAAGGGTTAGGATTAGTAAGTATATATATATAGTACATATATATAAATATACCACCATTTCATCACCAAAGGTGAGAAAAAGTGTCAAGAGATAGCATATAGCTATATTATGATATAGTTGTTAGAAGTCAGAATTAGAGGTCACTTGTGGTTACTGTTTGGAATACTTCCAGAGGTCGTTTGGTTCTGGTATTTTATGGCTAAGTACTTCCATGTGTTAGGAAACGTTTTCCATAAGTCCCATTATTTTTAGAGTAATATAAGTGCATGAAATAAAACATGACGTAAACAGTGACAGAAAATGCTGCTGATGCGCACTGTTTTTGTGTAAACTGTTTGAAGGTCGAAAACTAAATTTTTTTCAAAGATTCCAGTTGGGTTTGATTCATAACTTGTAAAATAAAGTTCCAGAAATAAATGCTATTTTTCCATTGGCTCTTTCCAAGATTTTGTTCTTTTTGTTTACTCACGATTTTTAACACATAAAATGATTATTCTCAGCTGAAAACTTGCTTTTTTATTTACAAAAATCAACATGCAATGGGTTTATGCAAACCATCTAACCAAGACATTGTTTTTAAAACTTGATGTTCTTGAGCTTTTGTGAAAACATTCAAGTAAGACATTCTTGGGCCACTAATATGGGTTTGATGATGGATTCATCACACTTTCTATGACATGCAAAGTGTCATGGTGATGAATCTACAAACATTAGGATACCAAGGATTGTCTTAGCAAAAATCAAAGTGAAAAGACTAGAGTTTGAGGAAGATAAACTTGAAATGAGAAAGATGCATGTATGTAGATGATTAGAGGATGTTAGGAGCAGATTTTACCTTGAGTTTCTTGAGGTTTTTGGGGCTGGACTTTGAAGCCTTGAAGAAGATAGAATAGAGAGAAAAGAGAGTAAACTCTTAGAGAGAGTTGAGAGGAAACGAGTGAAGAGTAGAAATGAGGGATTAGGGGGGTATTTATGGAGTGAGAGAGGGGTTAGGGGGGAGGGGTGGCCGGTTTTGGGAGAGGGGAAAGGAGAGGGTGTGGAGTGTGGGTTTGGTTAAAATGATGGTGTTTAAAGTATTGTTTAATTTAATTTTAATTAAATCTTTTAATAAGTTGAATTATTGAATTTAATTGGTAAAAATAAATAAACTAGTTGAATTATTAGTATTTATTTTTGTAGGTTGTATATATATAAACATATACATATATAAGTGTATGAATATTTTTAGTAGGCATTTTATGAGATGTGTGGATAATTTCCTAAATTGAGGGATTTTAGACTCAAATTCTAATTTTCCCCTACTGTGTCGGGTTTACTGCTAAAACTAGATAGTGTGACATAAAATAACTGTATCTGATATATTTAGTGCAGTTCTAACCTGAACGCAATTTTGACGGTTGTCACAGTCTCCCCCGGTTAAAAGAATTTTGCCCCGAAATTCAAGAACTTTCGTCCGTAACCGGTTGTTTAGCAAATAAGTGAGGATAATTATGTTTCATGTAATCCTCTCGTTCCCATGTGTACTCAGGCCCACGCCTTGTGTTCCAGTGAACTTTCACTATTGGAATCTTGCTTCGGCTAAGACGCTTGACCTCTCGGTCAAGTATTTCGATTGGTTTTTCTACAAAGCACAGTTTCTCATTGATTTGGACTTCCTCCAAAGGTACGGTTATTTCCTCGTTGACTAGGCATTTCTTCAGATTGGATACGTGAAAGGTGTTGTGAATAGCACTTAGTTCTGTTGGCAATTCCAGCCTGTATGCTACTGGTCTGATTCTCTCGGTGATTTTGAAGGGTCCAATGTATCAAGGGCTCAACTTTCCTCGTTTTCCAAATCGGACAGTTCCCTTCCAAGGGGATACTTTCAGAAATACTCTATCTGCAATTTGAAACTCTAACGGTTTCCTACGGTTGTCAGCATAACTCTTTTGACGATCTTGAGCTGCTTTAAGTCTATCCCTGATGATTGCGATTTTGTCGGTGGTTTCTTGTACGATGTCTGGGCTAGACAATTGTCTATCTCCAATCTCCAACAAACAAAGAGGTGATCGACACTTGCGTCCATACAGTGCCTCATATGGCGCACACTTGATACTGGTGTGATAGTTATTGTTGTAGGAAAACTCAACTAACGGTAAGTGGTTATCCCAACTTCCTCCGAAGTCTAACACGCATGCTCGAAGCTTGTCTTCCAATGTTTGAATGGTTCGATCGCTTTGGCCGTCTGTTTGGGGATGGTAGGCGGTACTTAAATTCAATTGCGTCCCCAATGCTCTTTGAAGTGACTGCCAAAATCGAGATGTGAAACGGCTATCTCTATCTGATATGATAGAAATCGGGACTCCATGTCGCGTAACAATTTCCTTGATGTAGATCTGAGCCAGTTTTTCCATTTTGTAATCTTCTCGAATCGGTAGGAAATGTGCAGATTTCGTGAATCGATCTACTATAACCCAAATTGAGTCGTGCCCTCGGGCAGTTCTTGGCAATTTGGTTATAAAATCCATGGTTATTTGTTCCCATTTCCATTGGGGAATCTCTGGTTGTTGAAGCAAACCAGATGGTTTCTGATATACAGCTTTGACTTTTGAGCAAGTTACACATTTTCCTACGTACAAAGCAATATCCTTCTTCATTCCTGGCCACCAATAATATTCTCTTAAACCCTTATACATCTTATCCGCACCAGGATGAATTGAATATCGTGACTTGTGGGATTCGTGCAGGATTATCTCCTGTATGTCGTTTGCTTTTCGCACCCAAACTCTGTCCTTGAAATAACGTACTCCATCAACCTTAGTTTCAAATCTGCTTTCTATACCATGAAGGGTTTCGTCTTTCAGATTTTCCGTTTTCATTGCTTCGGTCTGAGCTTCAAGAATTCGAGTCTTTAAGCTTGTTTGCACAATCGCTCCCATTTCTCGTACACGTGAAGGTTTTGTCCTTTCCTTCCTACTCAAGGCATCAACCACTACATTGGATTTACCTGGATGATAACGAATATCACAATCGTAATCACTGAGTAGTTCTACCCATCTTCTTTGTCTCATGTTTAGCATTTTCTGGTCTAGAATATGCTGAAGACTTTTATGATCTGTAAAAATGTTGGTCCCGAAGGCCTATACAAGTTTGTAGAAGGGGGGGGGGGGTTGAATACAAACACACAGATTTTACTTTTCTAAATTGTTTATTGATAAATCATTAACAATTTACAGCTTGTTGCGGAAACAAGATTAAGGATAAACCTAAATCTAAACAAGTTGGAACACTAAGGTTTCTTGCACTAAGAGAGATAAGGAAATTACTAATAATAACCTATCTTGAGATAAGAGATTGAACTTGTCCAGAGTTAGCAAGTTACTTCAAATGAAGTGGGTTCATCTCTTTATATACTGCATGCATTTAATGCAAGTCAGTATACACTTTACACGTGTCATCAGCTGGTTGGTTGCATGTCATTGACCTTGGTTGACAACCTTAGTAGCCGCATGGATGAACAGTGTAGTATCAGAGTGGTTGTACGATTTCAGACAGTCGGAGGTTCTTTTCTGACATTTCGTACGGAGTCGTGCAAGGGAGGTTAAGACAAAAGTACTTTGTACGGAGGACTTCATGATCAACTTTCGTTGATTCAGCGATTATCATTTTCTATTCAGCGAATGATAAAGTTTAGCGATAGCTGAAGTCTTGTACTTGATACTTCACGTTGAGTGGACAAATCTAAGTCTTCGCTGATCCGCATCAGTTCATTAGGAGACTTGTCGCTGGTTCTTGAGCTTGATCTTCGACTTTAGCGTAGAACCTTTGTTGACGTGAAACTTGTCTTCAGGGATCATAAGTAAACAACTAACTGATCAGTATTAATGGTGATCAGTTTCGCTGAATGTTTAATTTAAAGAGCGAGAGTTCCTATCAGCGGTACTGTAAGATCTTAGTACTTATCAGCGATAGTGAAACTCTGATACATATTGTTTACTTACAATTTTCACTAAGTATATAAGAGAGGGTCATTATCAAATCACTGAGGGTTTGGATCAACAATCTCCCCCTATTTGATTATGACGTAGCAACAAAGAAAATTGCTATTAAATGAAAACATAAGGATAAAAAGAACTCATAAAATATTTGTCCCTTTTACTGTTTTCTGGGATCTTTTCAGTACTGATGGAGTAAAGTACATTCGCTGAAATCTTTCTTTAAAACATTGAATCAGGATACAAAGAGAAATGAAAAGATTACAAGTACAAGCGAAATAAATGACAAGTACAAAAGGATAACTGATAAAATAGATGAAAGAGGCGATCCTATCAGCTTACAAAGGTTCCTCCTTAATGAGAAGTTCATCAAGGGTCATTGATGTGGTGGGAATCATCCAGTCAGGAACGGTTACACCTTGTTTTCTTTTGATCAGCGCTTCTTAAAAACCAAGGGTTTCAGATGTCGTGCCTGAGGGTCATTTCTGAAGTCACACCAGTAGATGAGATCTCTGAGCTGTTCGATTGGAGTGATTGGAAGCTCAGCGATCCGTTGAAAACGCTTTCCACCATCGTAGTCATGAAAAAATATCCTGTAGGGTTCGCTTATGACTTTGCCAGGGATGAAAGTCTCACCAGGAGGAAGAGATGTGTCAAGCATGGAAAGATCAGGATCAGGACCAAGGACTTCAGCACGTGAAAAACCAATACCTGTTTCATTTCGAATGACAGGGCCATCAATTGAAGATATAGATTTCTTCTTCTTCTTCTTCGCTGAGGCCTTTCTTTTCTGACTTTCGAGAGGAGGAGGAGGAATATCCACACAGGAGTAGACTAAGTCGATTTGTTTGTTGATCAGCTTTTCAACATGTTCCTTGTATTTCGACTTCGACTTCTGGATGGCTAACCTGATCTCCAACCATTCAGAGAGACCGTACTTCATTATGGCTTCAGCATAGAATTTTTCGGACTTCTTATCTTCTCTGAATATCTCGATTTCAGCGATTGAAACAAGGGTTGTTCTTCCAGAGATGAATACCTTGTTGATTTTGGCAGGAGAGTCTATGTAGTTGACCTTTTCTTTGCACCAGGATAAAGTTGACTGAGACACAGTTCTCTTTTCTTCAGTTATCTTCTTGGCGTTTTCCTAGAGCTGACGTTGAACATCAATGGGAACTCTTTTCAGCTTGGGGTCTTTTATTGAACGTTTAGAAAGCTGGATGGCGTATTCTCTGTCTTTTTCTTCAGCTTCTTTTCTTTCAGCTATTAGAAGTTCAGCTCTGAGATGTTCCTTGTATTCCTTTTTGGAAATTCTGAACTTTGGAGGAACTGAAGGAAGTTGATCACGCCTCAGAATGATTTGCTGATCCTCGAATCGCTTTATTATCTCCTCTCTTATTTTCTGATCCTCTTCACTTAGCTTTTGAGGAGCTAAGGAGGGTCTGCCTCTGTGCGAGAGTAGTTGTTCTTCTGGTTCATCAGTCTCAGAGATTAAATCTAAGACTGGGATTATTTCTTCAGCAGCAGCTGGTATTTTTGGTGAAGTCGCAGTTGTGGAGCCTTCAGCGATATCCTCAAACAGGGTAGAGGACTAGCTGAAACACAGCGATCTTACGAGTAAGAACTTGGGTAGAATCAGATAGAGAGAATTGGTTCAAGTGTATAGGCTTGGGTAGTAGAACTGATAGGTATGATAGAGGAGGGATGGAGTGAGAGATGTTTAGCATACCTGACAAACCGGCTTTTCAAGCAAGATCATCAGATTGTCATCTTCAGCGACGCTTTTGCCTTTGCCTTTCTCAGCTCCAGAGGCTGAGGGCTTTGTCTTTGTCCGCTCCCCTGAAGGTTCATTTATCGAGATTCCCTTAAGAGCTTTGATCTTTTGAGCAGGTTTGACGATAAAGAAGTCATCGTCATCTTCGTCATCATCATCATCATTCTTTGGAGAAGAAGATGGTTCATCATCAGGGATGTCGACGGCTTCATCATCTTCTGCTTCGGATTCAGTTTTCTCAGCTTCTTCTTCGAGTTGCTCCCCCTCAGATACAGAGGCGAGCTTCTCGGTTTCCTCAGGGTTTTCATCTCCCTGAGGTCCAGCGGTGGTTTCTTCAGCATCCTTCTTTTCTCCCCTGATAGATTCATCATGGGAAAGGTCTTCAACGCTCTTGGAGAGATCTTCAGCGCTCTTCTCCCCCTCTTTTTCATGATGACTGGGGGAGGAATGGCTAGATTCAGCAGCCTTGGTAGGTTCTCTGTCTTCTTGGCCAGAGAGACCTACACAAACTTCAATCTTTGCTAATCTGTCTTCAAGGCCAGAAATAGCAGGATTGATCTTCCCGAGCTCAATGCGATCTGCCGCTGTAAAATGTTCAGATTCAGGGACAGGGGCAGGAGCAGGAGTATTCGCCTTGTGCAGCAGCTGTTCGATCATTATCTTCATCGAACCAACGTCAGTCTTTACAGAGCTTAAGTCAGTCGTCAGAGTGTTGACATTTGTCTTCACAGCAGACATATCTCCCTCTAGTGTTCCAACCGATGTCTTCAGCGTTGTAAAATCGCTGGTCATGGACGAAACTGAGTTTTTGAGAGAGGTGTAGTCTGTGTAGATATCAGCGAGCACCTTGGCGAAGTCACTGAGAGTTTTATCAACTTGCTTCATGTCATCTGTGGAAGCCTTCTTCTCCACCACTGTTGTCAGCTTGTTCAGATTCTCTCCAGCGTTTGTTACAGCTGTAGAGTTATTGGAGAGAGTAGTGGTGAGACCTGTCAGCTTTGTCTCCACGGACTTCAGAGAGGCGTTGATATCTCCCAAATTAGGACCTGTAACATATAAAAACTTGTGAACAGATGAAAGCTCAGAAGTTTGGGGTTTAGTCACAGTGTTTATGCGTTGTTGTTTACCTGCAGGAGGATTGGTGAATTCATCGAAATCACGGGTTCCTGAGTAAAGTTCCATGTCATCTTCAAAAGTGCCCATGGATTTTTCTGCAGGTCCTGTCTTCATCATTTCTGGAGAATCAGCTTTATGTTCCGAGGAAATGATGGCAGCTCCAGTTAGATCTGGAGTAGAGACCAAATGAGTGGAGGGAGGAGCGAAGGATAAGAATGGGGATTGGGTTATGAGTTCAGCGTTGGATTCACTGACAATCACTTCATCAGTCTTTTGAGAGACTGAAGGAGGTTGGGTCGGTTCCAAGTTTGTAACCTCAGCGTTTAGAGACGCTGAAGTTTGGATAAAAGGGATGGCTTGTTCAGGTGTGGCAGAGCGTACCACTGAACGTTCCTTCAACTCTGCAGAAAGAGTGAGGAGTCTTCAGCATGAGATTGCTGGGGTTGCTCCTTTGTTTTCTTGATCCTTTTAGAATCAAGTGGGGTAGATGAATGTTTCCTTTTCTTAGAAGGAGAGGATTTTGTGGCCAGGGTATCAGCGATGGGTATTGTCGCTGAAGGAGCCACAGAAGTAGAAGAAGAAGGGTTGAGAAGAGTTAAGAGGGTAGAAAGACGTACCTCATTTTCAACAGGTTTGAAGTCGAGTACCTTAGGGCCAATCTGAGAGAGTTTTAGATCGCCCTCTTGCCGGTAGCTGTCCTTCAGGCCATATTGAAAGATAGCGCTGATGAATCGGGGGTAGGGAACCCAAGCAGGCCTGTCAGCGGCAGAGTCTACTCTTTGCAGCAAGTCATCATAGATGAGAGATGCCCAGTCAATGTGTAGACCTTTCAGCAGAGCGTATCCCATAGCTTGCTGAGGTTGAGCGGCTTGATCAGAAGAGCCGGTCTTGGCAGTCATGCAGCTGATAAGGTGAGCGAAGATGAAGTTCATCTCGCTGGGCATTTTCGATTTCTTCAACCGTGTTAGCTTCTTCTCAGGCTTCTTGTCTCTGCCCATTTCCCATACATAGCCCCTTGCATCAAAAAATGCAATAAGAGCTTCTTTGTCAGCGATCTTCTTATGGTCAGGGAAAGGAACAAAAGGTTTTTCATTTGTAGCGATGGGAAAGTTCAGAGCTTTGCGAATGATGGCCGGTGTGATCTTTATCGTGCCATATTCAGTATCGCAGAGGATACAATCAACTGGTTTGGAGGGATCTTTGGCGGATGGTAGCTGAGACTGTCTGGCAGAGTACCAGAACTGAGATAGTAGCAGCTGACTTGCAGATGGTGAAATGGTCAGGGCTGTTGAAATACAGCAATTCTTCAGGAAATTCACAGCATCTGTCAGATGTGTGACTTGCTTTCGAGGAGGAAACTCGAGAAGCGCAGAAAGGTTTTTTATCTTAGTCCAGTCTAGTTGATCCAGAGTGAACTTAACTTGAGGAGCCTTGATGATTTCCATTTCCTCAGAGTCAGTAGAGATGTTCTCAGCGGTAGTAGGAATGGTAGACGTTGCCATTTCCTGTATTATCAGTTCAACCAAAGATTAACAAATAAGAATAATCTTAATATGGAAAGATTTTCCATTAAGATGGTTCGAATTTTGTCCATTTCATTCAGACAAAATGTCTTAATGAAGATTAGGGTTTTTCTTGATTTTTGAAACAAAATGTAAAACCCATTTTCTTGTTTTCCAGTTTTCTATGAAGAAATAGATTCTGGAAACGAATGAAGAACAAGTTTAAGATTTTTCATTTAAACTTGAAGAACAACCATGAAATGGTTGTGTTCATAAAACTACGAAAGAAAATGATATCATTTTACGAAGTTCTTTTGTTTGATCTTGTTAAAACAATGAGAAGATCGGAAACAAGTTATACGCATTCGGTAATAAATAAGAACATATTAACCTTGATGTTTGATGAAGAAGATGATGAACAGTTCTTGAAGTTTATATAGAGATTTTAGAAAGAGAAAATTCTGAGCGGGAAAATATTTTCATCATGACACGGACACGTGTTTGCATTTGATTGGAAGTTTGAACAAGACGTGCAAACGTGTGTCAGGAAGAGAAAACGTGTCGGGGTTTTATCCGTTGTAATGACATCACAACTGTCCTTTCATATTCTTGGTTGTCTCTGATGTTTTGAAAAACTCAGAGATA
The DNA here is from genome assembly GCA_033807775.1 of Saussurea involucrata. Taxonomy (NCBI): domain Eukaryota; kingdom Viridiplantae; phylum Streptophyta; class Magnoliopsida; order Asterales; family Asteraceae; genus Saussurea; species Saussurea involucrata. The sequence continues at coordinate 69,931,586 of CM066318.1, read as the reverse complement.
CTTTTGAAAACATGAAGCACTGAATGAAAATATTCAGTGAAGGTTTTAAGAAATTTCCAAATATCGCTGTTAAGGAAGAGATATTCAGCGATGCATTTTGTTTTGAAATCTTGCATTTTCATTTGATTGTCAGAGAGAGAGAGAACATACCTTGATATCAGTGAATCAAGTTGATTCAGAGAGAAGATGATAGAATGGGTTATACAAGTTGATTTTATCTTTTCGCTGATCAATGTGAACCGCTGAAGATTTTATCCTTCAAAGTTCAGCATTCCAAGCTCGCTGATGAGAAAGTTGAATCTTGTCTCATCAAGAGGTTTGGTAAATAAGTCAGCTAACTGATAATCAGTTGGGATAAAATGAAGTTCTATATCACCATTCATCACATGATCTCTGATAAAATGATATCTGATTTCTATATGTTTGGTCTTTGAATGCAGTACTGGATTGTTTGCTATAGCGATGGCACTAGTGTTGTCGCAATAGATTGAAATTTTGGAGAGCTGAAGATCATAGTCTAGTAGCTGATTTCTCATCCACAAGACTTGAGAACAACAGCTTCCAGCATCTACATATGCAGCTTCAGCTGTGGAAGTGGACACTGAATTTTGCTTTTTACTTGTCCAACTTACCAGCTTTCCACCCAGGAGCTGACATCCTCCTGTGGTGCTTTTCCTATCCATTTTGCAACCTGCAAAATCACTATCTGAATAGGCGGTTAGATCGAATCCTGAATCTTTGGGATACCAAAGACCTAGATTCGCTGTACCCTTAAGATATCGAAAGATTCGCTTTACAGCTTTCATATGAGATATCTTAGGTTCAGCTTGATATCGTTCACACAAGCATGTTGCAAACATAATATCGGGTCGGCTAGCTGTTAGATACAATAGAGAGCCGATCATCCCACGGTACAACGTGACATTGACAGGAACACCCTTAGTGTCCTTATCAAGTGTCAGCGGTTGTGCCATAGGGGTTTTCATAGCTGAACTTTCAGTTAAGTCGAATTTCTTCAGCATATCTTTAACATATTTTCCCTGATTTATGAAAGTTCCTTTCTCAGTTTGCTTAATCTGAAGACCAAGGAAATATGTTAGTTCACCCATCATGCTCATTTTATACTCATCTTTCATTCTATCAGCGAAACGAGCACAAAGCTCAGGGTTAGTAGAACCAAATATAATGTCATCAACATATATTTGAACTAGAATGATATGACCTTTCACTTTTCTAAAAAATAGAGTTTTGTCAATCTTACCTCGCTCAAATTTTTCAATATGGAGATAAGTAGAAAGAGTGTAATACCATGCACGAGGAGCTTGCTTCAACCCATAAAGTGCCTTATCCAGTTTATAAACATAACCTGGACGCTTAGAATCTGAGAATCCTGGAGGTTGTTCCACATACACTTCTTCATTCCGCTTTCCATTTAGAAACGCTGACTTAACATCCATCTGATGTACTTTGAAGTTTTTGTGTACAGCATATGCTAAGAATAGACGAATAGATTCACGTCTTGCTACTGGAGCAAATGTTTCGTCATAATCTATACCTTCCTCTTGTCTGTATCCCTGAGCAACAAGTCGACCTTTGTTGCGGGTTACAGTACCATGTTCGTCCAACTTATTTCGATAGACCCATTTAGTGCCTATTATTGTTTTATCAGTTGGTCTCTGAACAAGTTTCCAAACTTTGTTTATTTTGAATTCAGTCAGCTCTTCTTGCATGGCGCTGACCCAGTTTGGATATTTGAGGGCATCATCTACTTTCTTTGGTTCAGTTAGTGAAATAAAATTTACAAATAAACAAATATTACCTGCACTTCGTCGAGTCTGAATCCCAGCGTTTGGATCACCAAGAATTTGATCAATTGGATGATTTATAGTCCATCGCTGAGCCGGAGCGTGAGACGCTGACTGAACTTGAACTGGAGGAGCTGAAGATGAAGCTTCAGCGACGTCAGGAGTATCAACCAAGAGAGGAATGGATGCAGTTGTCATTATATTCACTGATTGCTGAGAAGTAGATGGAATGTCTGAGACATTTGGTTCAGCGTTAGGTATAGTGTTTATAGGAACAGCTAAGACCCAAGAAGTTGCAGCTTCACTGTTCTGCATATTTGGAATGATAGGACTATCATCTTCTACTGGATGAGCATTAGTGGGAACATCTTCTGAATCACCAAGATGAGAAAACATCCATTGATTCAGTTCTTCAGTATCAGCGGACGGTTTAGAGTTCGCTGAACGGGATTCGTCAAACGTGACGTGAATAGTTTCTTCTACAGTTTGTCTTCTACGATTGAAGACTCTAAAGGCTTTGGAAACTGAGGAGTATCCAAGAAAGATTCCATCATCAGCCTTAGGATCAAACTTTCCAAGAGCATCTCTGTTGTTCAGTATAAAACACTGACATCCAAAGATGTGAAGAAAGCTGATTGAAGGCTTTCTCCCATAAAAGAGTTCATAGGCTGTCTTTTTGAATCTTTTGACTATCAGCGACCTGTTTTGCGTAAAACAAGCAGCGTTGACAGCTTCTGCCCAAAACTGAGTAGGCAGGTGAGAATCGCTGAGCATTGAACGTGCAGCTTCAATAATTGTTCTATTTCTTCTTTCAGCGACTCCATTTTGTTGCGGTGTTCTCACTGAAGAAAAGTTATGAGAAATATCCTTACTCTCAAGGAAGGAATCAAGAGAACTGTTTTTGAATTCAGTCCCATGATCACTCCTTATTGAGCGAACGGTCAGATTGTTCAGGGTTTCCATCTTCCGAACAAAATTGATGAGTTCTTCAAGGGTGTCACTCTTAGAACGGAGAAACATTACCCAAGTGAAGCGAGAGAATTCATCAACTATGACCAGCGTATATTTCTTTCCAGCGATGGATTGTTTGTTAACAGGGCCAAACAAATCCATATGGAGTAGTTGTAGAGGAGATGACACTGAAGAAACTTGCTCTGACTTAAAGCTTGCTTTGGTCTGCTTCCCTTTTTCACACGCTGAACATAACGACTCTTTGGCGTATGAATGCTGAGGTAGACCAGTGACTAACTCTTTTGAAGAAAGAGTGTTCAGTGTCTTGAAATTTAGATGAGATAGCCTCTTATGCCATAGCCAGTTGACATCAGATGAGGCTTTTGAGAAGAAACAGGAGTTCTCAGTGGTTGTTGAGTCCATGTTTATTACATAAACATTTTCCAAACGATAACCGCTGAGAGCTATCTTCTCCTTTTTGTCAGTGACAAAGCAGGATTCCTTAGTAAAGATTACTTTGTTATCCATGTCACATAGCTGACTGATGCTTAGAAGATTATGCTTCAGCCCTTCAACATATGCGACTCTTCTGAAGGAGGTTGTACCATTTGAAAGTACACCATACCCTCGGGTATGTCCTTTTCCATTTCCACCGAAAGTCACAGAGGGACCCTTCTCTTCCTTGTATTCAGCGAGCAGGCTTTTCTTTCCAGTCATGTGTCTAGAGCATCCGCTATCGAGATACCAAATACCCTTCTTAACCTGCAATACAATGGAAGATTAGATTTTCTTCGGTACCCACTTAACCATGTATACACATTTGTCAGTGGAAGTAGCTGGAATGGAAGATTCAGCAGTCTTCGCAGCATTTGAAGACTCAGCTTTGTCTTTCTTCACTTTGGTTAATTTCTTAACTTCAGTGGTAGGATTCACTTTAACCTGATTTGCACCAGGGTTGGTCTTCTTTGCCTTGGGGGCAATCTTCACCTTAGCTATATTTTCAGCTTTGGTGGCTGTGGAGCACCTACTAGCAATATGATCGGTAAGTCCACAGTGATAACATTTCCTATAACTAAAAGTAGTTCTAGGACCATTTGAATGCTGAGCTTTTAATTTCAAATTAGAAGTGCCAGCACCAAGTAAACTATTGGCTTTAGAAATGGGACGAACATTCAGTTCTTCAGATTTCTTACCAAGGACATCCAATCTTAGTCTAGGAGTAGATCGCTGAATAAATCCAGATATCTGCTTCCTTGATCCAGAGGGATGAGCCACTGAAGCTTTAGAAGCATTCAGCTTTGGTACTAAGGTATCCTTCTGAGGATTCTGGTAAATAACAATTCCTTTACCTTTGTCTTTAGAGACAGAGGTAGGAGTTTCCTCAGGGATTGGTGTAACGGACGAGGAGCACTGAGAAGATGAAGTATCAGCGACTGAGGATACGAACGTTCCAAATTTAAGCATAGAACGCTCAGTGGTTGGTTTTGTAGTTTCATATTTGTAACCCAAACCACGTTTATCACTCAGGGGAATCTGAGACTTTATTATCTCAGTGATCTTTATTGAAGAATTACACCATCCTTCAACAGTAGCTTTTTCAGCCTTTAATGCAGCGATAGCTTCTGCTCGTTCGATTTTGACTAGCTGATTTAAATATACTTGATCTTTAAAATCTTCTTCAATTTTAGAAAGCTTTTCTATTTGAAGGTGGCAGTTTTTAAGCTTTTCAGCGAGATCAAGATTTTGGTTTTCAACCACAGTTTTGCCGTTCATGGCTTCGTATAAACTTCTAGTCAAGAGATCTATCTTACGGAGACTATCAGCTTCATCAATATTTGCAATATTGGTAAAGAAAGAAGGTGATGCCTGCATAGCAGATGTTGAAGTGGAGGGAATGTCTGAACTTTCTTCCTCTTCTTCAATCTTGGCCATAAGACATAGATTTGTTTCATCATCTTCAGAGTCAGATGATGATGCTTCTTCATCAGAAGCAGCCCAATCATAGTCAGCCATCAGGCCTTTATTCTTCTTCTTAAAGCTTTTCAGCTTTGCATATTTTTCTTTCAGCTTTGAATATTTGTCATCTTTATTTCTTGGAGCAAAGGGTTTCTTTGTAAAAGCTGAGGGTCTAGAAACTTTCTTTGACCTGCACTCGTTAGCGAAATGTCCTATCTTTTCGCAGTTAAAACAAGTAGCAGTAGCCTTATCAACAAACGATGATGATCTAGGCTTGTCAGTTATGGAAAGAGGTTTGTTCTTTCTAAACATTTTCTTTTTGGCAAATCTCCTGAACTTCTTAGTTAGGAGAGCAAAAGATTCATCATTATCTGAATAATCAGAATCTGATGACCTTTTAGAGTTACTTTCTAACTCAGTGATAGTGACCGAGGGTCGCTGAGTAGAAGGTTCCTCTGAGATTAAAGCAACATGGATGCTTTTGGAATCTTTTACAAGATTCTTCTTAAGATGGCTCGATTGCTCATGATTCAGCAACGTGCCATATAAGGTTGAAAGAGTCATTGATTTTAGATCCTTTGATAGCTTGAGACACATAGCATAATTGTCCCAGCTTTCAGGTAAACATTCTAGAAACTTTGTCAGTACTTCAAAGTTGGAATATTCCTTACCAACAGTTTTCAGATCTATAATTAAACAATTAAAACGTTGGTGAACTTCAGAGAGAGATTCATTCTTACCAGAAATGAAGCTTTCGTATTGTCTTACCAGGTTGATCTTTCTTGAATCCTGGACTTCAGACGTTCCTTCATACTGAACACATATTGTGTCCCACATAGCCTTTGATGTTTTCAGGTTCATGACGGAATGGCAGACTTCGTCAGGAAGAGCCATGGATAGTATGGATCTGGCTTTTGTATCTATAGCCACTTTCTTCTTATCTTCGTCAGTCCATTGAAAGATTTCCTTAGGTACCAGCCTTTCTGGAATAGCAGGTCTATTCTCAGCGGCTGGAACAGCAGCATCAATTCTTACAGGGATGAATGGACCATTTTCTAGATAGTAAGGCATAGTAGGGTCTACACCTTCTAAGAAGAGTGTCATCCTATTTTTCCATAAGTTGAAGTTATCTTTGGAAAATCTAGGGGGTTTAGCAAGAGAACCATTGTCTATATAATTTGTGTTTGTGTTGGTGGCCATTTTCAGATAATAGCAAGGAAGAGAAATATCTTAGGTTAGATCTTGTTTATGAGGTTAAACAAATCCGCTCTGATACCACTTGTTGGTCCCGAAGGCCTATACAAGTTTGTAGAAGGGGGGGGGGGGTTGAATACAAACACACAGATTTTACTTTTCTAAATTGTTTATTGATAAATCATTAACAATTTACAGCTTGTTGCGGAAACAAGATTAAGGATAAACCTAAATCTAAACAAGTTGGAACACTAAGGTTTCTTGCACTAAGAGAGATAAGGAAATTACTAATAATAACCTATCTTGCGATAAGAGATTGAACTTGTCCAGAGTTAGCAAGTTACTTCAAATGAAGTGGGTTCATCTCTTTATATACTGCATGCATTTAATGCAAGTTAGTATACACTTTACATGTGTCATCAGCTGGTTGGTTGCATGTCATTGACCTTGGTTGACAACCTTAGTAGCCGCATGGATGAACAGTGTAGTATCAGAGTGGTTGTACGATTTCAGACAGTCGGAGGTTCTTTTCTGACATTTCGTACGGAGTCGTGCAAGGGAGGTTAAGACAAAAGTACTTTGTACGAAGGACTTCATGATCCGCTTTCGTTGATTAAGCGATTATCATTTTCTATTCAGCGAATGATAAAGTTTAGCGATAGCTGAAGTCTTGTACTTGATACTTCACGTTGAGTGGACAAATCTGAGTCTTCGCTGATCCGCATCAGTTCATTAGGAGACTTGTCGCTGGTTCTTGAGCTTGATCTTCGACTTTAGCGTAGAACCCTTGTTGACGTGAAACTTGTCTTCAGGGATCATAAGTAAACAACTAACTTATCTGCGATCATCATAATGATTGAACAGACTCAGTATTAATGGTGAACAGTTTCGCTGAATGTTTAATTTAAAGAGCGAGAGTTCCTATCAGCGGTACTGTAAGATCTTAGTACTTATCAGCGATAGTGAAACTCTGATACATATTGTTTACTTACAATTTTCACTAAGTATATAAGAGAGGGTCATTATCAAATCACTGAGGGTTTGGATCAACAAAAAATGGTACACTTAGTGCCGTACAAATAATGTCTCCAAATCTTTATAGCAAAAACCACAGCTCCGAGCTCTAAATCGTGTGTGGTATAGTCCTTCTCATGAACTTTCAGTTGTCGCGAAGCGTATGCTATCACCTTGTCCTTTTGCATTAACACACAACCTAATCCTTGATGCGACACGTCACAATATACCACAAAGTTATCGGTTCCTTCCGGTAACGCCAGAATTGGTGCATTGCACAACTTTTTCTTCAATAACTGAAACGCCTTTTCTTGTGATTCTCCCCAAATAAATTTACTATCCTTTTGGGTCAGTGTTGTGAGAGGTTTAGCAATCTTTGAGAAGTTCTCGATAAATCGTCTATAATAACCTGCCAAACCCAGAAATTGACGAATTTCTGTTGGGGTTTTTGGAGCTTCCCATTTCTTAATAGCTTCCACCTTAGCTGGATCTACGTGAATTCCTTTTTCTCCAATTACGTGCCCAAGAAAGTGTACTTCTCTAATCCAAAATTCGCACTTAGAGAATTTGGCGTACAATTTATGTTCCTTAAGAAGTTCTAGAATTACGCTTAAATGCTGCTCGTGATCCTCCTTACTTCGAGAGTAAATCAGAATGTCATCTATAAACACTATCACAAACTTGTCAAGGTATGGTCGGCATACCCTGTTCATTAAATCCATGAATACTGCTGGTGCATTGGTTAAACCGAAAGGTATAACCAAAAACTAGTAGTGTCCATAACGTGTCCTAAAGGCTGTCTTAGGAATGTCCTCCTCTCGAACTCTTAATTGATGATAACCTGATCGAAGATCATTCTTAGAGAAATACGTTGCACCTTGCAACTGGTCGAATAAATCGTCTATTCGAGGTAGAGGATATCGGTTCTTGATCGTTAACTTGTTCAATTCCCTATAGTCGATGCACATTCGAAACGATCCATCCTTTTTCTTAACGAACAGAACTGGAGCTCCCCAAGGTGAAGAACTTGGCCTAATGAAGTCCTTGTCCAACAGTTACTGAAGTTGGCTTGACAACTCTTGCATTTCGGCAGGTGCTAAACGATAGGGTGCCTTAGCTACAGGTGCTGCTCCGGGTATAAGGTCAATTTGAAATTCAACTTGCCTAAACGGGGGCAGTCCAGGCAAATCGTCGGGAAACACTTCCGGGTGATCCTTTACCACAGGAATGTATTGAATTCGCCTTTCTTTGGACTTCTTCTCATCTATGAGTGCCAAAAATGCAACACATTTCTTCCTCAAATACTTACGAACCTTAATACTTGACACCATCTCTAAGCTTCTTCCAACTTTGTGTCCTTGTATCACTAGGGTTTCTCCGTCTTGCAAAGGTATTCTAACCGACTTATCAAAATATCAAATCTCCGCTCGATTCTTAGATAACCAATCCATGCCTATAACTATGTCAAAACTCCCCAATTCGATAGGAATAAGATCAACGCTAAACAATTTATCGGCTAGATTCAAAGTACAATCTAAAATTACATCCTTAGCCTCAAATTTATGACCATTAGCGACCTCAATAATATAAGCATCCGACATTATCTTAGATTCCAAGTTAATTAGTGGTCTAAACTCCAATGAAATAAAACTTCTATCCGCTCCAGTGTCAAATAATACTGATGCATAGTGGTTGTTTAGGAGAAACGTACCTGTCACCACATTAGGGTCGTGACGTGCTTCGTCAGCTCCAATGACAAATGCCCGTCCTCGAGCCTGACCTCCTTGATTTCCCTGATTGGCTTGTCTCGCTCGGTTCCCATTGTTGTTATAGTTTGGTTTCCTTCCGAACTTCGGGCAGGTATTCCGGTAGTGATCCGGACTTCCGCATTCAAAACATGCCCTTCTACCTTCATGGGGTCCTTTTTCACTTTTACAGAACCTGGTGAACTGACCTGGCCGTTTACAGTTGTCACAAATGACGCAGGCTCCTTCGTGATGATAGTTGCACTTGTTGCACTTAGGGAGTGAACCCTTGTATTGCCCCGGGTCCTCTGTGCTTACTCCGAAGTTTCTTGCAACGCACCTACCCTTACTTGCACTACCAAAGGGTTTCTTTCCTGACTGATACTCTGGCTTCCTCTTATGGCTAGCACTACCAGATGACAGAGTTCCTGCTCTCACAGCATCGGTCGTTAAAGTAGTTGACATGGCTACAACCTCTTGGATTGTGGTCAGCTTTGCCGAGGTAACCATTCCTCGGATTCCCGGTGCTAGTCTCCATAAGTATCGGTCAATTCACTTACTCTCGGGAGTGACCATGTGAGGTACCAGTTTCGCAAGTTCGTGGAAACGAGCTGTGTATCGATCTATGTCAGCTCCGATCATAGTATGGTTCCAGAATTCAACTTCTAGCTTCTGGATTTCACTCTTTGGGTAGTACTCCTCAATGAGCAACTCTTTGAACTCCTTCCATGTGAGCTTGTAGGCATCTTCCCTTCCACGGGTTTGAACCTGGATGTTCCACCAAGTTAGTGCCCTACCTTGGAGTTGACATGTAGCATATTCCACCTTGCGGTCCTCCGAGCATTTGCTAATATGGAGCACCGACTCCATGCTATCGATCCACGAAAGCAATCCTACGACACCTTCCTTTCCGCAGAACTCTTTGGGCTTACAGGACATGAAAGTCTTGTAGTTACATCCGGTACTGTTACTACCCAGATCTCCTCCACTACCTCCTTGATTCCTTGGGATCGCATTGATGCCGGCGGTTACTTGTGAGACGATGTTAGGTATGGCTTCTTGGATGCGTTGTGCGATGATTTGTGCTATGTCGGGCATTTGGTTTTCGGGGGTATCTTCCGTGTGACGTGTAGTCCTTCTTGGAGGCATGATTCTAAAATACATTTTAAAAAATTGTTTTGGTTAAAGTTTGTACAAATGTTTGGACTCATATTTTTCCAAAGGTTTAAGATCAGCAAGTTTTCATTCGAATATTTGAGCAATAAAGTAAAGTATAGAGTAAATAGACAAATTGACTAAAACTTCCCAAAAGGGCTTCCATTAAATGCCGAGTGTTTACAAAATTTCCGGTGTTTATCGTACACCGGTATCACATAATTTTACTCGGAAATACAATGTAAATTAAAGTGACCAGAAATAAAAGAACGGTTTTCCAAAAGGTCCTTCCACACGTTATGATCCATTCCTACTACCCCAAATATGCCCCGAGCACAAGCAAGAACATCAACATCAACAACCCCATAACTACTACCGAGCTCGCCGCTTGTGACCTCGATGCCATTTCCCTCGCCATCTTTGCGCCATCTCTAGCTTGGCTTGATACGATAGCTAGTTGGTGTGTAAGTTATACAAGTTCCGTTAGAACTTGGGCTTGATGAGTCACTCTCACTTGACACCCGTGTAATTCGGTTGTCATTGCTCTGATGTGTTGATCCCTCGCCAATGCTAGTTCGGTCATGCGCCCAATTGGCACGCCGGGGACCACTCTCGTTGGTTCCGGTGCTACCGGGCGTGGAGTTGTTAGCGTGACTCTTCTCGGGATTGGCACACTCTTCCTAGCCGTTTGCCGAGTGCGAGGTCCTCCGGGATGTGGTTGAGCAATCACCGGAGTGGGTCGGGGTAACACCGTGTTTGGTGATACTGTAGTTCCTTCGTAAGGGTCTCGCTCGCTAGACACCTCAGCTTCCGAGTCCGTGTTGTTGTAATTTTCCTCTTCTTGGTTGCTAGGCGGGTTTTCTTGAGATCGTCCGGTGGAGTATTCCGGTGCATCGGCCGAGTACGAAGCGGGAGTGTAAGACGGTGTTGACGATGACGACATAGTGAAACTGAAGCAAAAGTGTACTTAGTAACTAATCGCATAAGTGATGTGTCTATCATATGCAATGTCTATACACTAAGCATGCTCCTAAAGAGTGCAAGTGAAAATCGACATATTCCTACTATAACCATTTCTAGCCTCGCATTAACTTTCCTTAATCGAACATAGGTGATCAAGCTATGTTTAACTAAAGTCCATCAATACCATTCTAGACTTAGTTATACTAGTAGTAGGTTTAGTTATGCTCATGTCAATTTTGGACTTTTGGTTATAGTTGGGTTTTTCAAATGAAAGACCGATGTTCTCTATAACCTTTAGCTCTGACAGCTGTCTTTGACAGGTGTCGACGATCCGTGTGGTCATACGATGGGACGAGGGCACGCGGTGATCATCAAAGGATTCGACCTGACATGATCGACTGCATAAATAAAGATTACTATGGATCTTTTCTTGTTTACGATTTCAGATGGTTTTAAGAAATGATTTCTTTAAGGGTTTTCTTGTCGATTTTTGTTCAATTATTTCTAAACCTGCAAGAATCTTTGACCAAATTAGGATTTTCTAAGATCATATAAGATACGACCCTCCAGTTTGCGTATGCGTCGCAAGTCTATTGCTAGAAAGCCTAGAAAAAGCTGGGATATCTGGGGCCTTTCCGAAGTGCAAATCAATTTAACGGGGTTGGCAATGTCGACAGGGCCTAGAAGCACCATTAAAAACGAAGAAGATCTCGACGACTTTAGAAGTCTAGCGAGGATTCCCTTGGGGATCACCGTAAGCAAGGTTGGCAAGGTTCGACCGGAAATGTGCCCCGAGGGGTACGTCGTTATATACGAATACCCGTTCAAGATAGGCTTTCATTGGCCATATTCGCCTCTGGTCAAAGAGTTCATGTGTGAATTCGATCTTTCCCAGGGGCAACTGATGCCCCAGTTCTGCCGAGTTATCCTGATCATCGAACGACTTACCTCCAACTGGAATCCAGAGATGAATGTGAGGTACCTACTGACGGCGTATAAGGTCAAAAGTGACCGGTACCGTCGCTATAGTTTGTTTTCAAGGTATATGGGTGATCGTACCCTGGTTTTAAATACTGCGGTCAACGATGTGGGTGGAATAAGAGGTATGTATTCGTGCAGGTGTCGATGCTGGACACTGATAGTGACTGGATTAGGGAGGGTTGGAATATGACGGGTGAGCCTTTGTTTGTATGTTTTTATGTTATTCTGTTGCTCGATTGTTTTTTCGACTGATCTTCTTTTTTATGCGTAGATATTGATTTCAATAAGGTAGAGCCGAACGATGCTTCCCGGGCTATGGTCGAAAAGTTCCTGGAGTTTAGTACTGAAGACCGGTCGTACGTCACGCGTCATTTGGTAGACGAGGAGGATGACACCGTTTTCTTGAGCGACAGAGTGAGGATGGGTCGAGAGGAGAAAGAAGAAGATGAGAGAGAGGATTCTGAGGCGACCGAGGAGAGAGGGGAGGAGGAAGTATCTCTTTGCTTCTGCTCTTCCTAATCTATCTTTGTTCTCAATCGTCTAATTCTTTCTTTTACCATACAGGAGAATCTTGGGCGCCTGCAGCCGTCGAGAAAATGGCTCAAGTCGAGCTAACTCGCAAGGCAAGTGTAGACAGGGGGAAGGATACCTCGACAGCTGGGTCGGGGGTCTTAAAGAGAAAAGAAGTCCCGACATCTGGGTCGGGTCTCCACAAGAGGACGTGAATGTCCGTTTTAAGTGAACCATCATCAAGGACAGGTGGTTCGTCGAGAGTCGTCCCGCCTGAGATGGCTAATGTATCGACCGTGTTTATCGAGAAGGTTTCTGACACAAGGTCCATTGATACGGCGCGACCGGCGACGATGTCTTCTCTTGCCGCGTCAGGCCCTTCTTTCGCCGACAAGGGCAAGGGCGCGAAAACGGGCTCTGAAATGACGGTGAACTTTACGTTGCCGTCGGATTTTTTGGATGATAATGTCCTAGACGGGAAGAAACTGTTCCCTCATTTGGGAAAGTATCAGCTCCCTTCTTTCAGAGAGTGTTTTTGTAAGATCCCACATTGGTTGGGGAGGAGAACTAAGGTTGCCTTATAAGAGGGACTTGATACCTCCCCTATCAGACGCGTTTTAAAACCGTGAGTCCAGGTGTGTGGACAAAGCGGACAATATCTGGTACGGTTGGTCTGGGATGTTACAGATGGTATCAGAGCCAGGTTCCGGACTGGTGTGCCAGCGAGGACGCTGGGCTCCCAAGGGGGGTGGATTGTAAGATCCCACATTGGTTGGGGAGGAGAACTAAGGTTGCCTTATAAGAGGGACTTGATACCTCCCCTATCAGACGCGTTTTAAAACCGTGAGTCCAGGTGTGTGGACAAAGCGGACAATATCTGGTACGGTTGGTCTAGGATGTTACAGTTTTGACGGAGTTTCTCTCGAGGATACTGAGGCCCATGTTGCTGGACTAGCGTTCATGGTAAGTCTATCTTTCAAGACTTTTGTTTATCTGTTGTCGACGTCGTATTCTTTGCTAATGTGTTTTCATATGTTTTCAGATGTTTCAGTCGTCTTTGTCGTTGTACGCTAAATCGACAAAGGTAGAAGGCTTAGTGGCTTCTGCCATCGAGAAAGAAGATGCGGCGTTAGAAAGGGAAATGTCCACTTTAGAACGCGAAGAGGCGGCGTCGGTGAAACTCGACGATGCCTTGAATGAGCTGGAGTCTCTCGACCACGTGAGGGATGATATGAACTCGCGTCTAAAGGAGTCCCTGTCTATGATGCACAATCAAAGGGAGAAACTGGAGGGGGTGAAGGAATCCCTGGTTATGATGGAGAAAGAAGTTGAGGATTCTCAATCCAAAGCCGTGGATTTAGAGAAGGAGTTAGAGAAGTTGAGGGATGAGAATAAGTCCATCTTTTCCTTCTCTAGACTCACTGCTCGAGCGGCTATCATGCAAAATCACTTGCTAGGGAAGAATCCTGTGGCCTCAAGGAGGTCGGGACCGAGAGAGAGCTCGACTCGGATGATGAGAAGGAGGTCGAGGAGGAGGAGGAGGGTTTCTAGGGTGACGTGTCGGGCAAAGATGCAACTGACGTCCCTCCCCAACCTTAGAAAGATATCTTCGTTTATTTATGTTTCTTTGTTGCTCGACCGTTGGTGGTCGAGCTTTTTGTAAATGACAGTTTATTCGATGAATGAAACTTGGGCTTCTTGTGAGCTTGCGTTTTATAAAATATCACATCGACTGTCAAATTCATAAAATACAAGGAATCATGCGACTTAGGCATCTATTGTAACACAATAACTGGAATGTAAGCCATAAGACATTTAAATCGTATATATAAACATAAGCACATGCGACTAAAGCATACATTCGGAGTATGAATTTTTTATAAGTTAAGAAACTTAGATCATGAGGTCGTTAGACTTCGCGATTGTATGACTAAGTCATGCGATTAATTTGAATCATGTGCCCCTGTAGAAGGATGATCAAGTCATAGACCTGATCGTTTATGTCGTGCGACCTTGCGAAACTAGAGTCGTTTGATTATTGTCGTGCGATTCTGCGGAATACACAAAGTCAGTAACCGTCGTTGTTAAAAAATTGTATAAAAATAGAAAAGGGTTTAGAAGACGTACCTTTTCTGACGCGTCGTGCCCAACTATGTGGGACGTCTTGATTATTGCTACCATCTTGCCCCCTTGTGGCGATTCTAAGACGATACACTAAATGTCGTCGTGACTCGCCACAATAGAAGGTCTATTTTCGCGGCTTCAGAGTGGTTTTATAGCAATCATGAGCGACTTTTGGCTCAATTTTTATCTCCTGGATTCCCCACGACGTAGGGAACTTCAGAGTCTGATGATACGTCGAGGGAACGACCTTCATCTCATGGATCCATGGTCGGCCTAAGATGATGTTATAGGCCGACGCACAGTCGATGACGCTGAACTTGGTCTGCTTGTTGATTCCTCCGGTGTAGACTGGCAAGACGATATCTCCATAGGTGCTCGTCGCTTCTCCATTGAAACCGACCAAAGTTGTCAAACGTCGGGTGATTTCCGAGCGATCGATTCCCATGTCCTTGATGGTGTCAAAGAAGATGACGTTCGCTGAACTGCCCCCATCGATCAAGACTCGTCGAGTTAAACAATTACCAACCGTGAGTTGAATGATCAACCCGTCATGATGCTTCTGGTACGAGTCGCTGAGGTCGTCTTGGTCGAATACGATCTTCATAGCTTCCAACTCTAGATCTCCTTTAGGCCTTGATGAACGCGGGATAGGCCGATCGTCAGGTGCTTGACTGTCGTGACGTTTGGCCGCGGAGTACGTCAGACCAAATACGTCGGAACCACCGGTGATACAATTGACGACTTTCGCATGCTCGGGGGTTGACGTTCGAACGTCGTTAGCTGGGGTAACGACGTCGTCGATGATGTCTTTTAAATTGCCCTTCGGGACGTGATATGCCAGCTCCTTTTTGAGATAGACGTGGAACAAGTCGCCATACCTTGAGGGCCTCATATTGATTGAGTTCCTCTTGCATGGCCATGACCCAGTCCGGATCTTCTAATGCTTCGGAGACGGTTGTTGGCTCGATCTTGCTGAGAAATCCGGAGAAGAGGCAGAAGTTGGCCGATGCGCCTCGCGTTCGTAATGGAGTATAGGGATCACCGATAATTTGGTGTAGGGGATGAGCCTGGGTCTATTTGGTGGTGTGTGGAAGCGGCTGTTGAATAGAATGAGAGGTGTACGGATCCACATAACCACCAGTTGGAAGGTCTTGCATGCATTTAATGCACAACAGTACTGTTAATGCCAAAAATGGCACCAAAGTACAACTTTAGGTCGATGTGGACTTAACAACTAAAGAAAGGAATCGTTCGACAAAAGCGTGCGTGTAAGACAGAAATATAAATGAGACAGAGATTTTGGTGACGCGGGAAAAACCTCAACAAGGAAAAAAACCCGCGGACGACAGTGGAAGTCGTCGTTGCACTATGGTCGCCAATCAGAGGTGATGTCCTTGTGTTTCTGGTGTCAATCGTACAGAGATTACAATACAAATGAAGGAAAGACTTAAAAAATGTAAAGTAACAAGTGTTTTCTAATGTAAAACAGTTTGCGTCGTGTGTGATTGTCGTGCGTCGAGAGCGATTCTTCTACGAGCGATTTCTGTGCTTCAAGTGTTCTTCGGAGTTCAAGTGTTTGTGTCTGTATTCTATGTTGTATCTATGTTCCGTCCCTTGAAATGATGATTCCCTTTGATATTTATAGTATTCGGGCACTTTAATTGGATCATTAAGGACTTTGATAACTGCCATAACGGTCGCCGTCTTTAATGCGGGATTAGATGTTGTTAACTGACTTCGTAGTTATAGCCGTTGTCCATTAATGGTGTTGACTCCTGCATTAAACACTGAAAAAACATAACAGTCATATAGCATGTTTAGTCGGTCGAGGTCGCAAGGTTTTATGCGACGGTCGTGTGATCTAGGCGACGTCGAGGTCGAGTGTCATGAGGTAAAAGATTTTCGATTTTATCTTTAATCATGAGAGAAAGTACTATGATTTTACCTTTGTTATGGAAAAAGGGAATAAGTGTTTTCCTTACCTTGGTCGTGGTCGAGACTGGTGAAATTTTGCCCAAACAGTTTGCCCACAAAATTTGAAAGTAGGATGGCAAATTCAAATTTTAAATTTTGTCAGTCGGACGTATAGAATTATGACACGTGTCGAAAAGTTACCTCGATTGTCTTGGAACTGGATCTATCTAATTTTAACTGAACGAGAAGTTGGAACGAAAACGAGATCGTGACGTTATACTGACGCACGATGGTGCTTATCAGCTGTCGCTGCCTGATGTCGATGATCCGTGTGGTCATTCGAAAAGACTGGGACGCGTGTCGGTCATCAAGTGACTCGTCCTGACGTGATTTCTCGCATAAATAGAGATCAGAATGAATCATTTTCTTTTGTGGCCTTCGAAAAGTTTCTAAAGCGAGATTTCTTGTTGTTCTTTGCTTAATATTTTCCAAAATTGCTAGGACTTCTAACTTGCTGAAATTTTTTCGAAACTTTTGAGCTTCTTTATATGGTGTAGTTTTTCAATCTTTCTCAAGTCTCCAAAGGTTGATGACCCATTGAGAGTTATTATGTAAGAGTTGGTGAAGGCATTGATTGCGATAGACACGACATTCGTGGATCCTGCGCAACTGGCGATGATGTCTCCTGTAGCCACGTCAACCCTTTCATCAGCCGACGAGGGCAAGGGTGAAAAGACGGGAGAGGGTGAGGAGGACGTTATGACGATCAACTATATGTTGCCATCGGTCTTCCTGATTGACTATGTCCTTGACGGGACGGAGTCACTTCTGCATCTGGGGAAATATCAGCTCCTATCTTTCGAGAAGCGTTTTCGAGGGGTCTATCTCGTAAAAACGGGACTGCATATAGCCATACAGGCGTTCGTTGTAAGTTTTTCTTTCAAAACTCCTGTTTTCGATGTTTTTCTTAGGTTGACATATTCGTTTTCACAGATGCTTCGATCTTTGCTCGTTCGATATGCGAAGGCACCGAAGTCGTTGGACCGGATGTCGATCATCGATAGCGTCATATTCCTTCCTCCAACCTTAACATTAATCTTAAGAGCCATATTCTCAAAATACTGCGGACTCTTCTTTATCACCTGTCGCGGCAAAATGTTGGGAGACAGCCCTGTCATACTCGTTTGATCCGAGACTTCGGACTGAGTATGCGATCGACACACTTCCCTATTTTTAAACTTCGGTTTTATGAACTATGTTTTTCATGCTCGTCCGTTGGTGGTCGAGTTATTGGTATGTAATGAATCTTGACTTTGTTTTTTCTTTTGAATACTCGACTGTCGGTCGTACGTAATCGTTTGTTTCGTAAATGAAGTTCATCCTTTTGTTGAACTCGCGCTTTTATCTTGATTTACATATGCCGTGGATAAATGTAAAATTCGCCAAGTATATAATGAGCGGAGAATCATGCGACTTAGGCATTCATTGCAATATAATAATGATGAAAACATAAATTATTTGAATTTCATTGATAAACTCGAATATACGTCATCGATGTGTACAAAGTTTTCTGTGTTCAGAAACTTAAGTCGAGGGGCCGTTTAGACCTTGCGGTCGTGTAACCAGATCGTACGCTGAAACTTGAATCATGTGCCACTGTGATAAAACGATCACGTCTTATACTTGGGCACTTATGTCATGTGTTCCTGCGATAGAATTTTGTCAAAGGTCGGTCGTTGGCTAATCAACGACCCTCCGATGTTTAAGTCAGTAATTTATCGAGATGAATAGAAAGTTGTATGAGAGGAAAGTGAGTTCAAAAGAAATACTTTTTTAGGTGCGTCGCATTCCAACTACGCGGAATTTCTTGATTGTGTAGGGTCTGGAGCCGATAGGCTCCCTTACCAACGAATTCAGAGATGCTGTAAGGACCTTCCCATTTAATGGAAAGCTTCCCTGCATTGAGCTCTTGAGTGTTTTGGAACACTCGACGGAGGACGTAGTCGCCTTCTTGAAAGATTTTGGTTTTGACGTGTTTATTGAAATGTCGCTCGACTGCTTGTTTCTGTGACGCCATTTTGATCAAGGCTGATGTTAGGGCAGGTTTTATAGTTGATTTAAAGTTCAAGGGTTGATTTGTATTAATTCATTTTGAGCCTTATTAGTGAACGGGCCGTGGGCTTGTTAACCACGGGCCCATTGTATTTAATGTGAGATTAGCTTGGAAAAACAAGCGAATCATCTCTTTAGCTTTCTAAACTCTTATTGTAAATTCTCTCTGAAAGTTAATGAAAGGGATGACAGTTGTAAATTCTATATTGTTGCCCGGATCTGGATTTAACAATTGGTATCAGAGCAGACGGACGGATTCGATTCAAAGCCTCTCTAGTATTTTTGGTAAGATTTTGACTTTTCACGTATGTGTTCATCTTGAATTTTCGAAATCTTGATTATGATTGAATTGATCGTTTTTGCTCATTGGGTATTGTTAGCATCATTACTAAGAGTGATTCTGCAAATTTTCATATCGTTATTCGATCGTTTGAGTGGTTAATTAAGCAATTAAAGATCAAAAGTTTTGGTAGTGTTCTTGATAAAAATCCGATTTTTAACCATCAAAACTTGTTGTTTTTGAATTGAAATCGATTGGATTAGTGTTACTTTTGTGTTTGGCATTGTTACTAATCTTCCAGGATTGATTTTGGGCAACCCAAATCGAAAATTCGATC
The DNA here is from genome assembly GCA_033807775.1 of Saussurea involucrata. Taxonomy (NCBI): domain Eukaryota; kingdom Viridiplantae; phylum Streptophyta; class Magnoliopsida; order Asterales; family Asteraceae; genus Saussurea; species Saussurea involucrata. Next base: position 69,912,545 of record CM066318.1, on the reverse strand, counting down.
GAGTTGAGCAAACAGCCGTGTTTTCCGGATAACCCAGCCGTGGTTTCCGGACAAGTTGATAGTTCCCGGATAATTGTGTTATTCCATCCGGACTCATCCAACTTCTCCGGATACGTCCTCCTTTCCGGGTAAGTACTGCATCCGGGTAAGTCTCTATTCCCTATACAATCCGGGTAACATTTGTCTCCGGAAACCCAATGTTTCCGGACATATCTTATCCGGACAATCCATTGTACCCGGAAACTTCATTGTATCCGGAAACATTTTGTTTCAGTTTTCTATTTGGTAACTTAAGCCATCCGGTAACCTTGGTTAACCAGACAACTCAAGTTATCCGGACACTTCCTCTTATCCGAACACTTTTGTTTCTTATTGATCTACTTGCATCAAATCTGATCCGGACACTTCCAGATCAGATCACTTATTTGGATTCCTATCCAGTAAGTTTCAGTTTAGTCCAATCACTCGTAGAGCATGCGTTAGGTCATCACTCTTAGTACCTTGCGTTAGGTTTACACTCTGAATCGATCAACCCGTCTGATGATCACTCTGTTGCAACCGAAGATGTCTACTTCTCGTGATGCTCTCGCAATTAGCACTGACACCAAGCCACCGTGTCTCTATCCGAACGAGTACAACCAATGGCGAGATAGGTTTATGATCTTCATGGAGTCCAAGGACAACTATGAGTACATCAAGAGAGCTCTGGATAATGGCCCAATTCCCAAGCCAATGAAGGACATAGCTGCAACTTCAACTGCAGTAGCTCGACGTGAGGACAAGACTCTTGCTGAAATGACAGAATTTAAAAGAGGCATGATTGAAGGTGAAAAGCATGCAAAGAGATATCTGATTCAAGCTCTTCCTAATTCCATCTACACTGCCATAGATAGTTACAAAGAGACGGCTAAGGGCATGTGGGACCAAGTAGCCAGAATGATGCGTGGGAGCGTTGTAGGAAATCAGCTGAAGATAAATAGCGCGATAACCAAGTTCGATGGGTTCAAGCAGCGCAACGGTGAATCCCTCACCCAGACCTATGAACGATTTTGTCTACTCCTCAATGAACTGAACAAGAATAAAATTGTTCGTTCCAATACTGAGAACGCACTAAAGTGCCTCAACAACTTGCTACCTGAATGGAAAGTGTATGCTTCTCATGTCAAGCACAACAACTTGATAGAGAACATCAGCATCAATGAACTGTATGAGACACTTCTCCAAGAGGAAGATGAAGTGAATGAGCTTCTGGGAGAGAAGAAGAATGAGCCAAAACCATCTGCTGATCCTATTGCCCTCATGACTTCCAAACTAGGGAAATCTTCGGGCAGCCAATCCAGACGCGGTCCACAACAAAGCTCCTCCGAGTTAGAACCTGAAGACGAGAAAGACGGTGATGCTGATGGTGACGTATCAGACTTAATGAAAGCTATTGCCCTTCTGACTAAATCCTTTCAACAACAACAGTTCTACAAGAAGCCATCTTCCAATAGTCAACGCTACTCCACTTCCTCCAATAAGCGTCATGACTATAAGGATCGGTATGAAGGAAAAAAGAAGGTAGAAGAGCAAGAACAATCTGTGAAGAAGGAGAAGACAGAGAAAGGTGACCGGAAGAAGAGAGATGAACCTGTGAAATGCTACAACTGCGGGAAACTCGGTCACCTTGCTAAAGACTGCCGTCAGCCTATAGTGAAGAACTCTCACTACTATGAGGCCAAGCTTGCACTGGCCAGACAGAAGAAGGCTGGGGAGGCAATGTTCGTTGAAAATGAGTACTGGCTAGGAAGATCTGATGATGAGGACGATTATGAAGGTGCTGATGCTTTCATGGGATATCAATCGTCTACGGATGAAGAAAAGGCAACAACAAACCAGGTATGTGATTCTTGCCTACAAAACTTCATACATCAACTGCAAAACTATCACCGAAAAGGCAAACTCCCTCAAGGCCACATATGAAGAACAAAAGCTTGAAATTAGTTCAATAACTGAAAAGCTTAATGTTCAAATGAAATTAACTGAGAAGTATAAGTCTGAAAATGCTAACTTGACCATTAAATGCAAAAATCTGTCATTAGCACCTAAAGACTTAAGGGCCAAATTATCTGATCTCTAACGTCAGTTTGATCAGTGCTTGAATGAGAAAGAAGACATTACTTATCAACGTTCTTCTCTTCAAATTCAACACAAGGAGTATGTGGCCAAAATTCTTGATCTTGAAACCAAACTCCACAAAAGGGGTCAAACAGATCAAACCATTTTTTTGAATAAACCCAAAGAGTTCACGTACTTAAACAAAGAATGGGGAATCGGATATGATAACCCACACTATTTGAAAAAGGGAAGATATCAAGTTCCCACTATGTATGATTTTGCATGTTATGGGTTAGATAAAAAGTATCCGGAGTACGCAATTCAATGGACTGGTCCTCTTGAACCTGAAAAGGAAGAGGAAATCGAGGAAGATAAACGCACACAAAAACGAGGAATTCAACTTCCATTTTGTTATGAACCTTTAAACTACTCATATCAAAAGGACAAAAAGTACCTTTCCAATGACTACTTCGACCCCTACAAGGTAGCTTGTCCCAAGGATTCCTCCAAAAAGGATGAGGACCTAGCACCTGCAACCAAGATTGAGACGGATGAGTTTAAACTCTATGTTCCCTCTCTCATCTTGGAAGCAAAGATAGTCTTGTTGGAGGAGTCAATTGAGAAAGAAAGGTCAATGTTTCAAATGGAAAAGCAAGTCTTAATTACAAAGCTTGAGAATCTACAATCGGTCAAAACCGAAGTTGTGTCTGGTGAAGGACAGAAAATCCTTCGGTGTGAAATCAATCGACTCACATCACAACTGTCTGCCTTGGCAACAGAAAAGATGGAAGAGTACACGAGAAATGGTCAGCTTCAAGAGCAAATTGACCAACTGCTATCTGAAAAGCAGACTTCACTCGAACTTTCCTCAAATTCATCCGACACGTCTTCATGCAAAGCTTTCTTAGGCAAGATTTCCAGTTCACAAGACGATCAAGATTCTCAAGACGAGAGTGTTTTAAGGAATTTGAACTCTGATTTTTTCTTAGCTTCCGCACCAAATTCCCCAAAGCACACAAGCACAAATAGCTCCTCGCCTTCCTCACCTGATCCAAGTCCAGTAATTCCCGAGATAGATTATTCAGAATACATGAACTCCGAGGGTAACTATGAAGAAGAGTTCGAGTCGTTCCCTTTCGACAAACCTCTTCCAAGTCACACTGGTTTTCTATCCCCCGTAGTCAATCATCCGGTTAATTTTTTAAATGATAGTTGTTCTCAAACAAAGGCCCCAGCTGTGATCAAGATTTCTCAATCAAAACCAACTTCGAAACCTGTTTCCACAAGGCTATCACAGTCGAGACAAGAGACCGGACCATTTACTACCACAAATACTATTTCTCCAAGTCATTCTGACTTTTTGTCTCCAGTGGTTAATCGTCCGATCAATTTTCAAAAGGGCGACTGTTCTCAAACCAAGACTCCGGCTGTGATCAAGATTTTAAAAAACGCTTCTAATTCTCAAAAACAATCACAGCCGAAGCAAAAGACCGAACGACCGACCACTACGATTCCTGTTTCCTCAAAAGTCACTGATCATACTGTCCCTGCTGTTTCAGATAAAAATGGTCGCGCTAATAAAGAAACACCAAAGTGGCTAAAGAGGGATTCTGTCAAGAAGGATGCGTCAAAGTCTTCCCCACCTGTTTTTAATTCTAGAATAGACAAAGACAATTATACTTGGAATCATTGGAACCATTTTGATGTTTCTTTTCCCGTTAAAGTTAGTTCTCTTAATCAATTGATTCGGTTATCGCATGATTGTTTATGTTGTTCTAATTGTGGTTGGAATGATTTTGATGATATTCACAATAATGATTGGTATGCGCCTTATTTTGTTGGTAACTTATTTCATAAGCGAAAACCCCACAATAATAAGCAAACACACCAATCCCAACGGGGTAACAATCAAGCGGTTAAACCACAGCGGGAGACTCACCACATTCCTACACGAGTTTCTCCTACTGGGGTTAAACCGGCACCCAGGTGGAAAGATGCCACAAAATCTGTTCCTCCTAAAGGTGTAAATTCTGCACCGAAGAGGACACAAATGCCAAAAACAGTTCCCTCTACCAGTGTAAATCCTACACCTAACGGGAAAGCTGGGACAAAGCAAGCTTCCCCAAACGGTGCCCAACCTAACCCTCCAGGACCCAAGCAAATTTGGGTACCTAAACTTCACTAATCTTGTTTTGCAGCACGGTCATGTGTGGTACTTAGATTCTGGATGCTCCAAGCACATGACCGGAAGGAGGGAGCTTCTCACGAACTACAAAGAAGAATACTGCGGACACGTGAGATTTGGGAATAACGAGAAGTCGCCGATCGTGTGCTACGGCGACATCGTACAAGACAAGATAACAATCAAGAAGGTGTCCCACGCCGTAGGACTAGGAGACAATCTCTTCAGCATCGGTCAATTCTGCAACAAGGATCTCGAGGTCAGCTTTAAAGCCACAAGGTGTAGAATCCTCGACAACGACAGAGAAGAGCTACTGGTTGGGACTCGAAAGTATCAATCAACTATTGTTAGGAAGACACGTCAGAGGTGTGCCCCAACTTCCGTTCATGAAGGATCGTCTCTGTGGGGCATGCGAAGAGGGAAAGATAAAGCGCGCATCACATCCGCCGAAGGCAACTCCGAGCACGTCCTGGACCCTCGAACTCATTCATATGGATTTGTGTGGTCCAATGCGTGTTCCGAACATCAATAAGCGCAAATACGTGCTTGTGATGGTGGACGACTACTCAAGCTACACTTGGGTGATGTTCTTACGCTCGAAGGACGAAACTCTGGAGCTCATTATTGATCACCTGAAGACTGTCCAGAAGAACAAGCTTCAACACGTTCAGTCCATCAGAACTGACAACGGGACGGAGTTCAAGAATCAAAAGGTGGATGACTATCTGAGGTCAGTGGGCATCACACACACCTTCTCTGTCGCACACACTCCTCAGCAAAACGGAGTGGTGGAAAGACGGAACCATACTCTCGTTGATGATGCCCGCACAATGCTTTCCCAAGCAAATCTACCGCTATATCTCTGGGCTGAAGTGGTGTCTACGGCATGCTACATGCAAAACCGCTCTATCCTTCTCAAGCGGTTTAACAAGACGTCGTACGAGATCATGAATAATCACGTTCCAACCATCGGCTACTTTCACGCCTTCGGGTGCACCATCTATGTGCTGAACGACAAGGATGATCTCGGGAAATTCAGCCCCAAGGCGAACGAAGGAGTTTTCATCGGATACTTCAAGCAGGCTAAGGCGTATCGCGTTTACAACAAACGTACAAAATCCGCTGTTGAAAGCATAAACGTGACATTCGACGAAGCCGTTGATTTGGCTTCTGAACAACTCAGTTCAGAACCCGGTTTAACTAGAGTGCTAGCTTTCGGACCTTCGAGTTCGGGATCTGCACGAGCCACAGTAAATCCGAATCATGCATCTTCATCGAATGCTGACTCTTCTGATTTAGATTTACTGTTTCAATATGTCTATGATGACATACTTAACTCTACTGCTCCTGTCTTAGCGCAACCGCGACTTGAAGCTGCCCGCAATGAGGATTCAGACGCTTTTTTCTGGTCCACCTCCTTCTACGAGCACGCCATCAACAACAATAGAGACAACTCAACCGTCATCTTCAGATACGCATGCACCTGGTACTGTAACCCCCCCGGAGGAACCTATAATCTCAGAGATAGCTCCTACTGATTCGTCATCTGCTACAACCGATGCTCAACCTCTGAACTCCTCGGAACCAGAAGTTGTTCAACCATCGACGAATCCTCCCCCACTTCCTCTAAGAAACAAGATTGCTACTCTTGAAGCGGTTCAAGACCTTCCATCTGGTTCGTATGTGGATCCGGATGTGTCTCACTCCACCCAGCAGCCGCTTCCGCATTCCACCAAATGGACGAAGGCTCATCCCCTACATCAGATAATCGGTGATCCTTCTACTCATGTTCGTACACGAGGCGCTTTCGCCAACTTCTGTCACTTTTCCGGCTTCTTAAGCAAGAATGAGCAGACGAACGTACGCAAAGCGCTCGAAGATCCAGACTGGATCATAGCCATGCAAGAAGAGCTAAATCAATTCGAAGCTCTAAAGGTATGGCGACTGGTTCCACGTCCTAAGCACAAGACGATCATCAGCACCAAATGGATCTTCAAAAATAAAAAGGACGAATACGGCATCGTTGTTCGCAACAAGGCGCGTCTTGTGGCCAAAGGGTACCGACAACAAGAGGGGATCGACTATGATGAGACCTATGCTCCGGTCACACATATCGAGGCAATCCGTATGTTTCTCGCTTATGCAGCGCACAAGAACTTCACAGTCTTCCAAATGGATGTGAAGACAACCTTTCTTTACGGCGACCTCCAAGAAGAAGTTTACGTGTCGCAACCCGATGGATTTGTGGATGACTCGAAGCCTGATCATGTCTACATCTTAGACAAGGCACTAAACGGCTTAAAGCAAGCTCCGCGAGCATGGTACAATACACTGTCTAAGTTCTTGTTAGAAGCCGAGTTCACTCGAGGTACCATTGATTCTACTCTGTTTATCAAGAACGAAAAGGGTCACATAATTCTAGTCCAGGTATATGTCGATGACATCATTTTTGGTTCTACTAGTCCTTTATATGCAAAGAACTTTGCCACTCTCATGGGAAATGTTTTTAAAATGAGTATGCTTTGTGAGATGAACTTTTTCCTTGGTCTTCAAGTTAAACAACTGTCGACAGGAATTTTCATAAACCAGTCCAAATACATTCGGGATATTCTTCGGAAATTCCAATTGGACCCGTCCTCACCAATGAAAACTCCCATGGCAACAAATACAAAGCTTGACTCCGATCCTCACGGAAAGGCTGTCAACACCAAATTGTATCGGGGAATGGTCGGTTCTTTAATGTACCTAACTGCCAGTAGACCGAACATCATGTTTTGGACATTTCGTTGCGCCCGTTATCAGTCAAACCCTAAAGAGTCTCATTACAATGCCGTTAAACGAATTTTTCGTTATTTACGTGGTACTGCTGATCTTGGCCTTTGGTACCCGAAAGAGACAGGTTTTGGCATATCCGCTTACTCTGACGCGGATCACGCGGGATGCATGTTGGACCGCAAGAGCACCTCGGGGTACATTCAATTCATGGGAGATAGCCTGGTAAGTTGGGCATCGAATAAACAGCAATGCGTCTCAACGTCAACTGCCGAGGCGGAGTATGTGGCCGCCGCAAGCTGCTGTTCCCAAGTCATCTGGATGAGGACGCAACTCAAAGACTACGGCTTTACGTATGTCAAAGTCCCACTCTGCTGTGACTCGAAGAGCGCAATTGCCATATCAAGCAACCCGGTCCAACACACCAAGACGAAGCACATCGACGTTCGGTATCACTTCATTAAGGATCACGTTGAAAGAGGTACTGTCGAACTCTACTTCGTAAATACTGAACATCAGTTAGCAGACCTGTTTACCAAAGCCTTGGACGAAAAACATTTTAACACTCTTGTGTTCAAGCTGGGTATGCTAAATCTGAAGACTTAATCCGAATGTGTGCCTGTTACAAGTTCCATACATCTACGAGCAACTGTCTACTCATCATCCGGTGTTATCACTCCTGATGGCTGGGTATACACTTTCTCGCACATGTATTCTACTTGTCTTAGTTACACAGTTAGATCTTAGTCTCTGTATTTATTAGGTAGATTTCGTGTATTTTATTTCTTTCTTCGTCTGTTTATCTTATTTCATACTGTCGTCTGTATTTTCGTTCACTATCTCTGTGCTTTCACCATATGTTCTTATGTTCTGGGGGAGCACATTGCGGTATCAGGTAAGATTCCTCATACTTTGAGGGGGAGCGTCACACACAGTTTTTTTTTCTTAAATGTCAAAAGTTTTTGTGTGTGTGGGCACTCCTGCATGTGTGTTATAGTCATCATCTGAGGGGGAGCGGCACAGGTTTCTTTACTAAAGACTTCACAACTGTTTTTGTGTGCCGGACCCCTCCACTGCACTCTAGTGCACTATACGAGGGGGAGCAAGGGAATACCCATGCTCAGTTTGAGGGGGAGCGAGAGACAGTTCCCTTTCAGTTCAAAATCCTGCAAATTTCCAAGATACAGGGCTATTTAGAGATATCCGGACAACATCCGGACACCTCTAGTTTCCGGACAGAATCCGGACCGGGTAGGTATCCGGGTCGGCTAAGAACCCGGACCTCACCCGGGTATTTATACGCACCCGGGTTCTTTCATTCCCTTATCCAGATATTCGAACCAAAACCCTAAACCCTATTGCTTTCTCTCTCTCGCCCACGGACTCCTCTCAAATCGACGTTTCACGGTATTTTTCATTCCCAATCTCATGTATTTGCCTCGACTATCACTGCTATTCATCTATAATCGAGTATCACACACTTTGTACCACGAATCGACCCCTGATTTGATCGATAACAACCTTCCGAAACCCATTTCTGTGTGTACTCTTATTTGGGTCGATTTAGTAGGACTTAGATCAAGTTAGATATATCTGCTTGCTTAGTTACTCATGTCGCCACTACCTGCATGCTTAATACTCTGTTAGGGTCCTGTACTGTTCGATTCTTCCGCGTCCGGACACAATCATTGTGTCCGGAAACTATCATACTTATGGGTTTTTATCCGGACTTATACATCGACATGTTGTTTCATCCGGACACACATATCAACCGGAAACCTAGTTGTCCGGAAACCTTAGGGTTTCCGGTAAGTTCAACTACAGGGAAGTTTGGTGTCCGGACTCTATTATTATCCGGATATATCTCGCAGCAGGGTACCCTTGTCCGGGTTGTTCATTTTATCCGGACACCCATGTTATCCGGAAAAATGGTGTATCAGGGAACCTCTGTCCGGGTTCATCACTCTTATCCGGACTCTTTATTTTGTCCGGACACTTTGACACCCTTTATCCGGATACCCTTGTTGTGTCCATTTCAGTACCTGTTTTGTCACTACCAGTCCTCGATCTGTCTCAGATTGAGCCAATCACAGCAAAGGTACGCGCCGACACTTGTTCATCCGTCTCAATAACTAACTGTGCTGTTCTTTTACAGATATTGCAATGGCGGATCAACCAAATCCACAACACCATCCGGAAGAGCAGATACCTCAAGAAGAGGAAATCATAAACGACGAAGCAGATGCTGCCTTGGTTGACCCTGACCATGGCACCGAGATGGAGGCCAACAATCACTACCTGGACCCGGCGCTCTTCAGACCCAACCCTAACCACCAGGTTATATTGGATATCAGCATGCGCCATCCTATTCGTGATGCCCTCACCCGCACTACCGACGTCCCGTTGATCTACGCTATTCAAGTGTGGTTCACGGAACAGGTCCGCACGGCCGGTACTTCACAGACGATCATGGCAATGATCGACAACCAGCCGTTCACCCTGACGCCTGACTCCTTTCGCCGCCTCCTTTCTCTTCCGGCTGCCGACGCCGCAGGACATGAACGGTACGATCCAACCGTAAATAACGACACGCTTTGCGCACAAATCCGCGCGCTCGACTACAACCATGAACTTCCCAGACCTTCAGCGTTCATCCGGAAATACCTAGCCCCCATCTGGTACACCTTGTTTACGATTCTGAACAAGTGTCTATCCTCTAGATGGAAAGGTATAGATCAGTGCACCGGTGACTTTCTACGCTTAGTTCACGCCGTATGCTACAACCGCCATGTCGACTTCGCCATGATCATCTGGCGTGAACTTGTTACCGCCATCCGACATATCGGAGGAACGAAAAAGAAGAAGTTCCTCCCGTACCCGCGTTTCCTATCGCTAGTAGTGCGTCAACACATGGACGCTAATCCAGCGATACCCAGACGTGCTGCACATCCGGTATGCCCTATCAGCCATCTTCAGTTCCTGGTTATCTGCAACCCATCCAATGTGGTAGCTATGCCCATCCCGGAAGCCCTATTAGCCATTGCAGATCCCAATGCACCAGGGGTAGTTGAAGACGTATGTTACCGAGCCCCCTTCCCCACCTCACCATGTTGAAGACGTGGTATCTGACTCCACGGACTCCGATACCGACCTTACCATACGCGTGAAACAAATACCTCATGGTATCGGACCTAACCCAGATTTCACTTTTGGAATTCCTCTTGACTCACCTTCTCATACTGGAACCGGACCTATTAGGACATCTGTAGGGGAACACGGAGAGGAGTTAGATCATGCGAGGCGGAGAGAACTGCGTTCAAAGTTGAACCAGGAAAGAACGAGCCGTAAAGAAAAAGAGGCTCCTGAGCGAACCGAACCGAGCGATATCCGGGTAGCCACATCTGCTATCCCGTCTCATTTGTTGGGATGGGGTATTGAAGAAGACTCCATGGACCCAGCAGAGCAATTGCACGACCCCTTCATCCACTCATCCGTCTCTCAAAAGACGGATGTTTCAGTACATCACAGGGATATAGCACAACTTCCACCGGTCTCTCACTCGGAGATTACTGGTGTTGAAACAAGAGACCAGCAACCCCCGGTCTCGACTTCTTTCAGTGCACCATCGAGTCTAGATCCACTTATTATTGAAGATTCTTTGACTAGGACACTTGATGCGGAACAACACCAAGTCGCGGCTCTAAGTGACCCGACCGGAACGTCTGTAGTGTCTCCGTCTGCCGGAACACGAGGATCGGACGGAAATCCTACCACAGCTATTATCACGCCAACTGTGAACGTAGGTGGCTCTACCCCCGCGGTAGATGCCTGAACGGGTAACCTAAGTGGTCCCGGAGTTAGTAACCCAGACTTTGTGTCACCAGGGTCCCTGGACAGCACCCTTAAGGCTGTCTGCCAGGATATGGAGCAACAGATGCAGCAACATGTAGCCGTTGAACTTGCCAAACCGATGCGCGCTATCAAAGGTAAAGGCCACCTCGTCAAAACTGAAACCGCCCCTGTACCTCCACCGATTCAACCGCAACCTATCTATTCGGTGGACACCCTGAAGAGGATGCTATTGGCCCAATTGCTCCAGGAATCAGATACAACCGCCTCTACTGAAGCTGACCTGATCTCAGTTCTCCGATCACGGGTCACTGATCCATCTTCATCTATTACCACTCGCTTAGACGCCATTGACTCGACTCTCAAGGACTACAACCTAGCGCTCACAACGCTGTCCGAGAGAGTCCGCTCACTCGAAGATATCTGCAAGAGTCAAGCAGTCGGCCTGAATCGGAAACACGATGACCAGGATGATCCTGTTCACCGTGAGGGGGAGAAAAGACAACGTCTGACCGAGACTGCCTCCCTGATCCAGACTGAAACTATAACTGTGGTTCATTAGGAAACCCCAACTGCGGCAGCTACAACAGAAGCACCAGAAGCCGAGTCGCCTTTAGCAGACATGGTTATAAACATGGAGATATCAGATGAAGAAGACCCGACGGTTGAAAAGCCCGAGGGTTCAACACAAGAATTGATTGATTTTGACTCATCAGATATACCGATTCTAGACATGATAGATCCAGATTGTGAAGCCAACTCGGAGACCGAAGATGCATGATACGAAAAAGCCGCCAGTGCCGTAAATCTCCAGGTAAATTTGGTATTCCCCACTGATGAGGACGACAATATTGATTATGATCCGTTCCTGCACCAAAATTTGTATGGAACATCCCCCGTTCACTATGCTCAACCCGCCGGAACATCATCAACAAGACCCGAGTCTACTACTTCCGATCTTCCGACGACTGCTCCTTCCACGACAGCTTCTGATCTTCCTCCCCCTCCTCAACAACAACAAATCCGTTGGGAGAAGATCATGGTACTTATCCCTCACTTGGAGGAATCTTTGAAGAAGCTGTTCGTACACAAGCTTCGCCCGATCGAGCCGACCTTCTGTCTGGGTATTTACAACTTTAGCCCAGAATTTCAACGCCGGTATATACTAGCAGTGCAGCGGTGTCTTCCAGTCTACCAAGTCAGAACCAAACTTCGGATCCCAGAGGTAATCAGTATCTATTCAAGACGCATTATGAGGATCGTCTACCCAGTTTTCATTGTTCGACATGAAGATGGGAACAAATGGAAATTTTCAGAAGCTGACTTCAAGAACCTCCGACCGCTCGACTTTCGGGTTATTCTGAAAGACTTAAATACAAGAACCATCCGGCCGCTAGAAGTTACAAAGGTGCTCGAAGCTGTTCGTCGATACCTGGTCCGCACCATCATGATGTCTTATCTAACGGACTTCCAAATGGCTATCGAGAACAAGGCAAAGAAGGTAAATCTAATCAAGTCGAATCTGAAAGCACCTGAGTTAAACATGTATCCCGATAACGCTCTGCTTCTGGAACCAGAATTCGGGATTGTTTACCTCAATGAGCAAAAGGAGAATAAATTCATGCGCTTCAATCAGGTGGAAAGATTCTGCGACGGTACACTCCTAAAGGTCAGAGATGCTCTTCGAAAGATTATTCAGCACGAGTCTGAGAATCCAAGGTATTCTTATGTTCCAAATCCGAATGAAGTAACTGCTCGAAATGCCTTGGAAATAGTTGAAGATCGCATCGACTACCGCCGTGCAATCAGATGGTTCGAGGTACACTTCGCGCTTCGCAAAAGATATGTCTTCAACTGGAGAGATCTAGAGCGCCAACTCGAACTTCAAATCAAAGGGGGGGATTGTTAGGGCAGGTTTTATAGTTGATTTAAAGTTAAAGGGTTGATTTGTATTAATTCATTTTGAGCCTTATTAGTGAACGGGCCGTGTGCTTGTTAACCACGGGCCCATTGTATTTAATGTGAGATTAGCTTGGAAAAACAAGCAAATCATCTCTTTAGCTTTCTAAACTCTTATTGTAAATTCTCTCTGAAAGTTAATGAAAGGGATGGAAGTTGGAAATCATTGTTCTTATTGATTTATCATTACGATTTCTATATTGTTGCACGGATCTGGATTTAACAGCTGACTCTCTGAGCTCTTCGAGGGCGTCGAGGTCATAACTTAAATCAACCAGGTTATGGTCGATGGAAGTATGCCTCGAGGTTGGGAGCTGAACTTCGATCGGCAAGACTGCTTCGCAACCATAGACGAGAGAGAAAGGGGTTTGACCTGTGGACGTGCATGGCGTCGTGCGATTTGCCCACAGGACTGAAGGGAGTTCTTCGACCCATCTTCGCTTTGCAGCTTTTAGCCTTTTCTTGATCGAAGCTACAATGGTCTTATTGCTTGACTCGGCGAGTTCGTTGTCTTGGGGATATCTGGGGGTCGTTGTCGTCAGGTTGATGCTCCTGTCTTCGCAGAATTGTTGGGTCCTGTCGCTTATGAATTGGGATCCGTTGTCACAGACAATTTCGGATGGAATCCCAAATCTGCATATGATGTTAGTCTGGATAAAAGAGATGACTTATTTTCCCCTTACATGGGAAAAAGCAGCCGCCTCAACCCATTTGGAAAAATAATCGGTGAGTACAAGGAGGAATACCATTTGTCCTGGGGCCGGGGGTAGCTTGCCGACAATATCCATTCCCCATATCATGAAGGGCCATGGGATAAGCGTCGAGTACAAGGGTTCAGTGGGTTTATGTGATATACCTGAGTGTCGTTGACAAGGATCACAATTCTGGACATACTGGATGGCGTCTTGTCGCAGTGTTGGCCAAAAATACCCTTGTCGAGAGATACGATTAGCCAAACTGGGACCACTGAATGATTGCCACATTCACCGTCGTGCATCTCTTGAAGGATTTTCTGGACCTGTCTCTTGCTAATGACGCATCTTAGGTTTAAACCTGTTGATGATCGTCGATAGAGCTTATCCCCAATTATGACATATTTAGATGCCTTGAATCTGATCTTTCGGGCTTCCATCTTGTTTTCTGGGAGTTGGTCGTGCGCGAGGAAATTTCGGATGTCGTACGACCAATCATATTCTTCCTCTTCGATCTAGGCGATATCGATGTTTTCGATGGACGACGTCGCCAGATGGATTATGGGAATAACGTCGAATATAGGTTCGACCAAAGAAGACCCGACATTTGCTAAAGCGTCGGCCTGAGTATTCTGGTCTCTCGGGATTTGTTCGATAGAAAAAGATTTAAATTTTTTGGAATTTTCTTTTGCTACCTTTAAGTACACTGTCATTTTTGAATCTTTGGCCGCGAATTCTCCATTGATCTGCTTTACCACCAGGAGAGAATCACTTTTGACGTGTAATGCGGTTGCCCCCGAGTCGTAGGCCATCTTCATTCCTATGATCAGGGCCTCGTACTCTGCTTCATTGTTGGTGGTTTTGAAATCGCATCGAACGGAATACACCATCTTGCCCTCCTGTGGCAACTTTAAGACGACGCCTAGTCCTGAACCTCTAACGTTGGATGAACCGTCGACATGTAAGATCCAAGGCGTGTCGTCGTGAGTCGCCACAGCTGACACTTCGAGTTCTGCTTCTTTCTCCAGTTCAGGGCTGAAATCAGCGATGAAGTCTGCCAAAGCTTGTCATTTGATCGCGGTCCTGGGTTTGAAATCGATGTCGTAACTGCTGAGATATATACTCCATTTTTCTAGGCGACCTGTCAACTCAGGTTTTCTTAAGACAGACTTAAGAGGAAAGTTAGTTACGACAGTAACAGGATGCGATTCAAAATAATGTCGCAGTTTTTTAGCAGCTGTGACTAGCGACAAGAGCAATTTTTCCATAGAGGAATACCTGGTTTCTGCGTCCAGAAGAGATTTACTTACATAGTAGATTGGCAGTTGTTGCTTTTCATCTTCTAGTGTTAGGACAACACTTACCGCGTTTGGACTAACAGCCAGATACAGTTGCAAGACTTCATGATCGCGAGGTTTCGACAATAAGGGAGGCGACGTCATGTACTCTTTAAGCTTTTGCAATGCCTTCTCATGGCCGTCGGTCCAGTCGAAGCCTCTATTTTTCCTGAGGACATTGTAAAACAGATGGCATTTATCTGAGGATCGAGAGATAAACCTGTTTAGCGCTGCTACTCGACAAGTGAGCTTCTGGACCTCCTTGAAACTTCTAGGAGATTTTATTTCGATAATCGCTTTTATCTGTCTGGATTAGCCTTGATTCCTCGACGAGTGACCATGTAGCCCAGGAACTTTCCAGCGCTGACACCGAAGGAACATTTCGTCGGGTTAAACTTCATGCGGTATTCCCGAAGGATGTCGAACGATTTCCTCAAATGCTCGACGTGGTCGATAGCTTTCTTCGACTTGACCAACATATCATCGATATACACCTCTATCGTGTCGCCAAGTCGGTCTTTGAACATCTTGTTCACCAGACGCTGGTAAGTAGATCCTGCATTTTTTAGACCGAAAGGCATAACCTTGTAACAGTAAATACATCGGTCTGTCATAAATGAAGTTTTTTCTTGGTCCTCGACGTGCATTAGGATTTGATTATATCCAGAATAGGCATCCATGAACGTCAGTAATTCATGCCCCGCTGTCGCGTCGACCATGGCATCGATGTGAGGTAGTGGAAAGGGATCTTTTAGACAAGCTTTATAGAGGTCTGTGAAGTCTATACACACTCTCTATTTGCCATTTTTCTTCGCGACAACCACGACGTTAGCCAGCCAATCGGGATACTTTACTTCTCGAATTTTCCCTGTCTTGAGAAGGTTGTCGACTTCGTCATTTATCACCTTATTCCTTTCAGGAGCAAACTTCCTTCGCTTCTGTTTGACAGGTTTGAACGATGGGTCGACGTTGAGCTTGTGGGAGATGACATCAGGATCTATGCCAACCATATCTTCATGCGACCAGGCAAAGCAGTCAGCATATTCCTGCAAAAATGATATCAACTTTTCCCTGAGACAGGGACTAAGGGATGATCCGATAAAGATTTTTTGCTCAGGCTTGCTTTGATCTAGGATAACTTCCTCCATGCGATAATCATTGACGGCTACATGAGCATCTTGTGCATTTTCGAGCCCCTCATGCGCTGGGATGGCGGTTTGTTCTGGGTTTTCGTTATTCGCCATTTTCCTGAAACATAGAACAAAAGGAAGTACAAGAAACCGTTAGTAAGACGCACGTTCGTCGAGGATTTTTCTCTAGATGATGTCCCACGGATGGCGCCAAACTGTTAATGCCAAATATCGCACCAAAGTACAACTTAAGGTCGATGTGGACTTAACAACTAAAGAAAGGAATCGTTCGACAAAAGCGTGCGTTTAAGACAGAAATATAAATGAGACAGATATTTTGGTGACGCGGGAAAAACCTCAACGAGGAAAAAAATCCGCGGACGACAGTGGAAGTCGTCGCTGCACTATGGTCGCCAATCAGGGGCGATGTCCTTGTGTTTCTGGTGTCGATCGTACAGAGATTACAATACAAATGAAGGAAACACTTCAAAAATGTAAAGTAACAAGTGTTTTCTAATGTAAAACAGGGTGCGTCGTGTGTGATTGTCGTGCGTCGAGAAGGATTCTTCTACGAGCGATTTCTGTGCTTCAAGGGTTCTTTGGAGTTCGAGTGTTTGTATCTGTATTCTATGTTGTATCTGTGTTTCCTCCCTTGAAATGATGATTCCCTTTGATATTTATAGTCTTCGGGCACTTTAATCGGATAATTAAGGACTTTGATAACTGCCGTAACGGTCGCCGTCTTTAATGCGGGATTAGATGTTCTTAACTTACTTCGTCGGTTATAGCCGTTGTCCATTAATGGTGTTGACTCCTGCATTAAACACTGAAAAAACATAACAATCGTATAGCGTCTTTAGTCGGTCGAGGTCGCATGGTTTTATGCGACGGTCGTTTGATCTAGGCGTCGTCGAGGTCGAGTGTCGTGAGGTAAAAGATTTTCGATTTTATCTTTAATCATGAGAGAAAGTACTATGATTTTACCTTTGTTATGGAAAAAGGGAATAGGTGTTTTCCTTACCTTGGTCGTGGTCGAGACTGGTGAAATTTTGCCCAAACAAGTACAACTTTACACGTGGCAGCAGCTGATTGGTTGGATGTTTTGACTTTGGTAGACAACCTAGTAGCCGCATGATGAACAGTGTAGAATCAGAGTTGGTTGTACGATTCTGGACAAAAAGGATGTCCATTCTGACATTATCGTACGAAGGCGTGCAAGGGGGTAAGACAAAAGTAACTTGTAGAGGAAGACTTCATGATCAGCGTTCGCTGAATAGATCTTTATCAGCGAGTGATAAAGTTCAGCGTTCGCCGAAGTCTTCTACTTGAAACTTCACGTTGAGTTGGACAAATCTTGGCTTCGTTGATATCCGCATCAGTTCATTAGTAGACTTGTCGCTGGTTCTTTGGCTTGATCTTCAACTTCAGCGTAGAACATATTTGACGTGAAACTTGTCTTCGGGGATCATAAGTAAACAACATATTTTCTCAGCGATCATCAATGAGGCTTGAACATACTCAGGGCTCACTGATGAACAATATCGCTGAATGTATAAATTAAACAACGAGAGCTAACTATCAGCGGTACTATAGAGACATAGTACTTATCAGCGATAGTGAAACTCTAATACATATTTGTCTGCTTAAAATTTTCACTAAGTGTTACTCAGAGAGTCATTATCAAATCACTGAGGGTTTGGATCGACAATCTCCCCCTATTTGATTATGACATAGCAACAAAAGAAAATTGCTAAATAGGAAAACATAAGGATAAAAAGAACTCATAAAACATTTGTCCCATTTACTGTTTTTGGGGATCTTTTAAGTACTGATGGAGTAAAGTACATTCGCTGAAATTTTTCTTTAAAGTTCGTATAAGTTACAGAGGGAAGTAGAAAAATTACAAGTACAACAAATAAAATTTTTACAAGTACAAAAGATATAAGCTGATAAGGATAGAAGAATTACAAGGAATCCTATCAGCTATACAGGTTCATCCTTAATGAGAAGTTCATCAGAGGATTTTGTGGTAGGGATCATCCAATCAGGAACTGTTTCTCCAAGATCTCGTCTTCGCTTTGCTTCTTTAAAGATTATGGGCTTCATGAAGTGTCCGAGAAGGTCTTCCCTAAATCCGCACCAATAAATGAGATCCCTGAGTTGTTCGATAGGAGTGATGGGTAGCTCAGAGATGCGTTGAAAGCATTCTGGTCCATCGTAGTCTCTGAAGAAGATACCATAGGGATCGCTCAAAACTTTTCTAGGGACAAAGCGTTCACCAGGGGGCAGGGAGATGTTAAGAGCTAAGAGGTCAGGTTCAGGACCAAGAACTTCTTCGCGTTAAAAGCCGATTCCGGTTTCGTTTCTGATAGGAGGACCTGAGTCTGAAGGTATTATCGTTTTCTTTGCAGAGGCCCTTCTTTGTTGAACTGGAGCAGAAGGAAGAGGAGGAATATCCACAATAGATGTAACCAAGTCGATTTGTTTGTTTAAAAACTTCTCGACATGGTTTTTAAAGGCGGAGCGAGATCATTGAATGGCTATTCGTATCTCCAACCACTCAGAGAAACCATACTTGCTGATCGAAGATACGTAGATGGTTTCCTTAATACCATTTTCTCTGAATATGTCAGCTTCAACAATAGGAACTTTTATTGAGTACCTCCCACTGATGTTAACTTTGTTGATTCTTGAGGCATGGTATCGATAGCTTAGTCTTTCTATGCACCATTCCAAGGTAGAGTCAGATACCTTGGTCTTCTTCTCGACGATATTTTTGGCGTCCTTCCATAGTTGATGTTGAACATCGATGGGAGTCTTTTTCAGTGCAGGGTCTTACACCGATTGTTGAACGAGATCAATAGCATAATCTTTATCTCTTTCTTCATCTCTTCTTCGATCGGCGAGTTGTTTTTCAGCCTTGAAGTGTTCAACGAGTTCCTTTCTTGTTAGTTTGAATCGAGGGCCATGGATGATTCGCTGATCCTCAAGCTGTTTCATCATTGCTTCTCTCCTTTTCTATTCTTCTTCACTTAGCTTTTGAGGAGCCAAGGTAGGTCTATTTTTGTGAGAGAGCAGTTCTTCTTCTGGTTCATCAGTATCAGCGAAGTCTAAGACTGGGATTATTTCTTTAGCACTCGGGGTTGGATTTATTGTTGAAGTAGCTGGAGGAACTTCAGCTGGATCCTCAAGTAGGGGAGTGGACTAGCTAAAACATAACGATCTTTTATGTAAGATCATTTTGAGAGAAGAGATAGAGAAAGAATGAGGTTTAAGTGTATAGAGGTTTTATGGAGAGGAGAACTGAGGCAAAGAAGGGATAGAGGATGGATGCAGTGTAAGGGAAGAAAATATATTGTACCTGACAAACTGCCTTTCGAAGCAAGATAGTCAGATTGTCTTCTGCAGCGAGGCCTTTGCTTTTGCCTTTGTCTGCTTCAGTCGCTGCAGGCTTTTTCGTTGTCCACTCCCCTGATGATTCTGTGATGATTATCCCTTTAAGAGTAGGGGTCCTTTTGATTGGCTGGAAGGAGTAGTCGATATCTTCATCATCGTCATCATCATTATCGTCTTTAGGGGATGATGATGGTTCATCATCAGCGATATCGACGTCTTCATCGTCTTCTTCTTCTTCAGCTTCGTCGTCATCAGCATATGGTTCTAGGAAATCAGCATCAGCTTCCTCATCGAGTTGCTCCCCCTCAAATTCAGAGGGAGGTTTCTCGGTTCCGTCAGGGTTTTCAACTCCCTGAGGTTTTTCAGCAGCAGTAGAGATAATACCCTCCCCTCCGAGTTATGGGGAAGGTCTTCTTGAGTTTTCTTCTCCCCCTCAACATTATGGGGAAGATCTTCTTGATTCTTCTCCCCCTCTTCCACATGATGGATGGGGGAGGATACAGCAGTAGCAGCAACAGCAGCAGCATTATCAGCATGCATTAGATCACTGTCTTCTTGGCCAGTGACTCCAACGCAAGTTTCAACCTTTGCTATTCTGTCTTCAAGGCTAGAAATAGTAGGGCTGATCTATTGAAGGGTTTCTCGATCAGCATGTGTGAAGTGTGAGGGAGTACAAGTCAGAGCATTCAGGCGGTCGAGAATTTGCTGCAGGAGATTTTTTGCAGTGCTCACATCCGTCTTTAAGGAAGATACCTCTCCCTGAAGATTTCCAACCACTGTCGTCAATGATGTAACTTCATTGGACAGGATGGTGAAGTTGGTGGAGAGAGTGTTGTTGGTGGTGTTCAGGGTGTTGATGGAGGTGGAGTTGTCAGCGAGATCCTAAGCAACGTTGGAAAGATATCCATCCACCTTTTCCATATCAGCACTGGACGCTTTGCCTTTCACCTCTGTGGTGGGTGTCTTGAGAGCATCTCCAGCGTTTGTAACCGCTGAAGAGTTTGCAGAGAGAGTGGTGGTGAGAGATTCCACCTTTGTAGTTAGATCCTTGAGCGAGTTGTCGATGTTGCCCAAATTAGGACCTGTAGAAGATAAAAACTTATGAACAAAGGAAAGCTCAGAAGTTGGGGATTTTGAGAGAGGAGTGTTTGGAGTTTTGTGTATACCTGCGGGGTGGTTGAAGAAGTCATCGAAGCTTCGATAACCTGAAAATGTTTCCATGTCGGCTTCCAGAGAGCCTTGACGCTGAGAAGTGCCCACAGGTCCTACGTTTTTATCCATCATCCGCTGTAAAGCTTCAGCAGATGTATCTTGCAGAGTGATGTTTGTCGTAGAGAATGGGGGGAAAACAGGTGGAGTGACCAAAGAGATAGTAGGAGGAATGAAGGTTGAGAAGAGGGATTGGGTAAGGGGTTCAACGTTGGAATCGTTGAGCAATACTTCCGCAGTACTTGGAGGTACTGAGGGAGGGAGGTTCTGTTCCAAGACAACCTCAGCGTGTAGAGACGCTAAAGCGGGCATTGAAGGGGTGGTTTGAGCAGCTGTGGCAGAGCGTACCACAGAACTATCCAGCGTCTTCTTAAGAGAGATAGACGTGGAGTCTTCAGCTTGGGTAGTTTTTTAGGGTTGCTCCTTGGAGGACTTCTTGGTCTTGGGAGTGCCAAGTGGGGTATCAGAAGGTTTCCTTTTTCTAGAAGGAATGGATTTTGCAGCCTGGGTATCAGCGGTTGGGATTACCGCTTCCGAAGTGGTAGCTGCAGAAGTAGAAGAAGTAGGATGATTGAGAAGAGATAAGAGTTTAGAGAGACGTACCTCGTTTGGCATGGGCGTGTAGTCGAGAACCTTAGCGCCAACCTGAGAGAGTTTTAGGTTTCCTACTTTCGGGTATTCGTCCCCGAGTCCTTGTTGGAAGAGAGCGTTCATAAAGCGAGGATATGGAACAGTATTTGGTCTTATTGTTTCATCGACTCATAGAATCATGTCGTCGAAGATTATTTTGGCCCAATCGATGTGAAGGCCCTTCAGCAGTGAGTACCCCATAGCCTGCTGGGGTTTGGATGCTTGGTCAGTAGAACCAACCTTAGTTGTCATGCAGCTGATCAAGTGAGGGAAGATGAAGTTCATCTCGCTGGGTATTTTGGATTTCTTGACGACGGCCAGCTTCTTCTCAGGGAGACCGTCTATCCCTGTTTCCCATACATACTGCATTGCATCAAAGAATGCAATGAGTGCTTATCTATCAGCGGGGTTCTTGGGATTAGGCAGAGGAACGAAACGTTTTTCCTTTGAAGCACCAGGTAGGTTGAGGGCAGACCTGATAGAGCCAGGAGTAATTTCGGAAGAACCATGTTCGGTGTCAAAGAGGATTACATCGATTTTCTTCTTAGGGTCTTTGGTGGAGGTTATCTGAGCTCTTCTGGCAGTATACCAGAAATGAGCGAGTAGGTTTCGGTGAGCAGGAGGAGTGATTGTTAGGGATGTCGATAGAGGACAAGTTTTGAGGGAAATCACTGCGTCGTCTAGGTGTTTGATCTGCTTCCTTTGAGGAAAGTTGAAGAGGGCATAAGGATTGTTTCCCTGAAAGTTAACTTGCTCGATTTTGAAGTTTACATGAGCATCTTTGACAAGTTCAATCTTTTCAGAGGTAGTAGGAGACTGAGGAGTGGTTGCTTCAGTGGTTGCCATTTCTGTTTACAACATATAAACATGAAGAAGATGAAGAATAATGTCTTAATGTGGAAAGATTTTCCAAAATAAGATGTTTTTAGGGTTTTACAGTTTCCATAGAAAGAAGTGGAAATTAGGGTTTTTCTAGTTTTGAACAAAGATACAAAACATAGTGAATATTCTTGTTTTCCAGTTTCCTTTTAAAGAAGGGATTCTGGAAAAACATATGAAATGTCAAGTTTAAGAATTTTATTTCAAACATGGAGAACAAACTGTTTCCAGATTGTGTTTATAAAATCATGAAGAGAAAATGATTTCATTTTAAGAAGTTCTTTTGTTTGATCTTTTAGAATCAAGAATAAGATCAAAAACAAGTTTATGCCATGAAAATAACAAGAATATTAACCTTTGATGTTGAAGATGAAGATGAACAATTTCTAGAGAAAATGAGTTCAAATGCAACAGTGTTCTTGCTCGAGAGATGATGTTCGCGTAAAAGGTAAAAATATAAACTCAAATGGGTTTATATAGTGAGAGTAGAGATAGAGAAACTATGAGCGGGAATGTTTTTCATGATGACACGGACACGTCCCTTGAATTTGATTGGTCAAGGAAAACGAAACGGGCGAACGTGTCGGAGAAAAAGCGTGCCATGGTCTATCCGTTGTGATGACGTCACAAACGTCCTTTCACATCTTAAGGTGTCTCTGAGGATTTTGAAAACTCAGGGACATTTTTAAAACTTGAAGCAGTGACTAGAAATATCAGTGTTATTTAGAAATTTCAAAAGACCACTGAAAGGAAGAGATATTCAGTGATGCAATTTGTTTTGAAATCTTGCATTCATAGGCGAACGTCATCGAGTAAGAGAGAACATACCATGATATCAATTTTGTTCAGAGAGTAGGTGATTAATAGGGTTATACAAATTTATTTTATTATCGCTGATCAAATATGAACTGCTGAAGATTTTACTCTTCTAAGTTCAGCATTCCAAGCTTGCAGACGAGAAAGTTGAATCATGTCTCATCAAGAGGTTTGGTGAACAGATCAGCTAACTGAAAATCAGTTGGGATAAAATGAAGTTCTATATCACCATTCATCACATGATCTCTGATAAAATGATATATGATTTCGATGTGTTTGGTCTTTGAGTGTAGTACTGGATTGTTGGCGATAGCAATGGCACTAGTGCTGTCGCAATAAATTGGAGTTTTCAAAAGCTGAAGGTCATAGTCCAGTAGTTGATTTCTCATCCACAAGACCTGAGAAAAACAGCTTCCAGCGGCTACGTACTCAGCTTCAGCGGTTGAGGTGGACACTGAATTTTGCTTTTTACTTGTTCAACTCACCAGCTTTCCACCCAGGAGTTGACATCCTCCTGTGGTGCTTTTCCTATGCAATTTGCAACCTGCAAAATCACAATCTGAATAGGCGATTAGATCAAACCCTGAGTCTTTGGGATACCAAAGACCTAGGTTTGGAGTGCCCTTAAGGTAACGAAAGATTCGCTTTACAG
Source organism: Saussurea involucrata (assembly GCA_033807775.1). Taxonomy (NCBI): domain Eukaryota; kingdom Viridiplantae; phylum Streptophyta; class Magnoliopsida; order Asterales; family Asteraceae; genus Saussurea; species Saussurea involucrata. The sequence goes on along the minus strand of CM066318.1, from coordinate 69,888,945 downwards.
CGATCAAATGAGATTCCTGAGGTTCAGCTTGATATCGTGCACACAAACAGGTTGCGTACATAATATCAGGTCTGCTAGCTGTAAGATACAGAAGAGAGCCGACCATCCCACGGTACGCTATGACATTAACAGGTTTTCCAGAAGGATCCTTGTTTAGTGTCAGCGGCGGTGCCATAGGGGTTTTCATAGCTGACCTCTGAGTTAAATCAAACTTTTTCAGCATATCTTTAACATATTTTCCTTGGTGAATGAAAGTTACTTTCTCACTCTGTTTGATTTGCAGACATATGAAATATGTCAGCTCACCCATCATACTCATTTTATATTCAGCTTTCATTCTTTCAGCGAAACGAGTACATAAGTCAGGGTTAGTGGAACCAAATGTAATATCATCGACATATATTTGAACAAGAATAATATGACCTTTTACTTTCCTGAAAAATAGAGTTTTATCGATTTTACCTCGCTCAAATTTTTCAATATGGAGATAAGTAGAGAGAGTGTCATACCATGCACGATGAGCTTGCTTTAAGCCCTAAAGTGCCTTATTCAGTTTATAGACATAACCTGGATGCTTAGGATCTGAGAATCCTGGAGGTTGTTCCACGCAGACTTCTTCGTTCAGCTTTCCATTGAGGAACGCTGATTTAACATCCATTTGATAAACCTTGAAGTGTTTGTGTACAGCGTAAGCTAAGAATAGACGAATAGCTTCTAGTCTAGCCACTGGAGCAAATGTTTTGTCATAATCTATATCTTCCTCTTGTCTGTATCCCTGAGCAACAAGACGAGCCTTGTTGCGGGTTACAGTTCCATGTTCATCCAACTTGTTTCGATAGACCCATTAGTGCCTATCACTGACTTGTCGGATGGTCTGGGAACAAGATTCCAAACTTTGTTTCTTTCGATCTCTGTCAGCTCTTCTTGCATAGCGTTGACCCAGTTTGGTTCTCTGAGGGCATCATCTGTTTTCTTTGGTTCAATCAGAGAAATAAAGTTAACAAATAAGCAAATGTTACCTGTACTTCGTCGAGTCTGAACACCAGCGTTTGGATCACCAAGAATCTGATCAATAGGGTGATTTATAGTCCATCGTTGAGCTGGAGCATAAGTCGCTGACTCAACCTAAACTTCTGGTGGAGCTGAAGATGAGGCTTCAGTAACTTCTGGTATATCAGCCAAGAGAGGAAGAAGTTCATATTTCATTTCATTCACTGATTTCTGAGAAGTAGATGGTATATATGAGATAGAAGGTTCAGAAGCAGGCATAGTGTTGAGAGGAACAACTGAGATCCATGAAGATTCAGCTTCACTAGTCTGCATGCTTGGGATGATAGTAGGATCATCATCTTCAGCGGTATGAGTATAAGTTTGAGGTTTGAGAACATCTTCTGAATCACCAAGATGAGAAAACATCCATTGATTCAGTTCTTCAGTATCAACAGAAGGTCTAGAGTTCGTTGAACGGGATTCGTCAAAAGTGACGTGGATTGTTTCTTCTATCGTTTGTCTTCTTCGATTGAAGACTCTGAAGGCTTTGGAAATAGAAGAATATCCAAGAAAGATTCCATCATCAGCCTTAGGATCAAACTTTCCAAGGGCATCTCTGTTGTTCAGTATGAAACACTGACATCCAAAGATGTGAAGAAAGCTAATTGAAGGCTTTCTCCCATGGTAAAGTTCATATGCTGTCTTCTTGAATCTTCTGACAATCAGCGACCTGTTTTGAGTAAAACAAGCAGTGTTGACAGCTTCTGCCCAAAACTGAGTAGGTAGATGAGAATCGCTGAGAATTGAACGTGCAACTTCGATGATAGTTCGATTTCTTCTTTCAGCGACTCCATTTTTTGCGGTGTTCTCACTGAGGAAAAGTTGTGAGAAATACCCTTTCTTTCAAATAAGGAGTGAAGGGAACTGTTTTTTAATTCAATCCCATGATCACTCCTTATAGAGCGAACGGTCATATTATTCAGGACTTCCATTTTCCTGACGAAAGCGATGAGTTCTTTAGGGGTGTCACACTTAGAACGGAGAAACATAACCCAGGTATAGCGAGAGAATTCATCAACTATGACTAATGTATATTTCTTTCCAGCGATGGATTGGTTGTTAACACGGCCAAACAAATCCATATAGAGAAGTTGTAGAAGATATGACACTGAGGAAACTTGTTTAGACTTGAAACTTGCCTTGGTTTCTTTCCCTTTCTCACACGCTGAACATAGAGATTCCTTAGCGTATGATTGTTGAGGTAAACCAGTAACCAAGTCTTTTGAAGAAAGAGTATTCAGTGTCTTGAAGTTGAGATGAGAGAGCCTCTTATGCTAAAGCCAGTTGACATCAGATGAGGCTTTTGAGAAGAAACAGGAGTTCTCAGTGGTTGTAGAGTCCATGTTTATAACATAAACATTTTCCATACGGTATCCGCTGAGAGCTATCTTCTCCTTTTTGTCAGTAACAAAGCAGGGTCCTTAGTGACTCTTCTAAAGGTTGTTGTACCATTAGAGAGTACACCAAACCCTCGGGTATGGCCTTTTCCGTTTCCACCGAAGGTCACTGAGGGACCCTTCTCTTCCTTGTATTCAGTGAGAAGGTTTTTCTTTCCAGTCATATGTCTATAGCATCTGCTATCAAGATACCAGATACCCTTTTTAACCTGCAAACAAAGGAAGATTAGTTTGACCTGGGCACCCATTTTACCATGGACCCACACTTGTCAGCGGTGGTAGAGGAAGTGGAAGGTTCAACAATCTTCGCAGCATTTGAAGATTCAACTTCAGAACTACTCTTCACTTTGGTTAATTTCTTAACCTCAGTGGTAGGTTTCACCTTAACCTGATTTGCACCAGGATTGGTCTTCTTTGCCTTGGAGGCATTGATCTTCACCTTAGCTAACTTTTCAGCTTTGGTGGCTGTGGGGCACTTACTAGCAATGTGATCGGTAAGTCCACAGTGATAACATTTCCTATAGCTAAAAGTAGCTTTAGGACCATTTGCATGCTTAGCCAAGATTTTTAAATGAGCAGGGCCAGCACCAAGTATACCTTTGGCATAGGAAAGGGAAGGAACAATCAGTTCTTCAGATTTCTTACCAATTATATCCACTCTGATTCTAGGAGTAGATCGCTGAATAAATCCAGTGATCTTGTTCTTAGAAGTAGAGGGATAAGTCACTGAAGCTCTAGAAACACCCAGCTTAGGTACAAAGGTACCCTTCTGAGGTTTTTGATTGAAAACGTTTTATTTTCCTTTGCCTTAGGAGATTAAGGTAGGTTTTTCCTCAGGGATGGGAGTTTTTGAAGAAGAACACTGAGATGAGGAAGTGTCAGGGACTGAGGATACGAACGTTCCAAATTTGAGCATGGAACGATCAGTGGTAGGTTCTAGATTATCATCTTTATAACCAAGTCTACTCTTATCACTTAGGGAAATCTGAGACCTTATAATCTCAGTGATCGTTGTTGAGGATTTACACCATCCTTCAATAGTAGCCTTTTCAACTTTTAATGCAGCGATAGCTTCTTCTCGTTCGATTTTGACTAGTTGATTTATATGGACCTGATCTTTTAAATCTTCTTCAATTTTAGAAAGCTTTTCTATTTGAAGGTGACCGTGTTTAAGCTGTTCAGCTAGATCAAGGTTTTGATTTTCAACTATGGTCTTGCCATTCATGGCATCATATAAATTCATAGTCAGAAGATCGATTTTCCGAAGACTATCAGCTTCATCAATATCTGAAATATTAGTAAAGAAGGAAGTTGATACCTTAGAGGTAGAGGTTGAAGTAGAGGGAATGTCAAAATTTTCTTCCTCGTCTTCTATCTTTGCCATGAGGCAGAGATTGGCTTCATCAACATCTTCAAAGTCAGATGACTCTTTAGTGTCAGAGGCAGCCCAGTCGAAGTCAGCGACCAATCCTTTGCCTTTCTTCTTAAAGCTTTTCAGCTTTGAATATTTTTCTTTCAGCTTCTTGTACTTGTCATCTCTAGCCCTGGGGTTAGAGGATTTCTTGTAGGAATAAGATGAGGGTTTGAAAAATTTCTTAGATCTGCATTCACTAGCAAAGTGACCGATCTTTTCACAGTTATAGCAAGTAGCAGTAGCCTTATCAACAGGGGTTGACGATTTTGTCTTATCAGTGAGTGCGAGCGGTTTGTTTCTTCTGAAGTTACTCTTTCTGGTGAATCTCCTGAAAGAATTAGTCAGGAGGGCCAGAGACTCATCCATTTCTGAAGGACCAGCTTCAGATGAGTCATCAGAGTTAGATTCCAACTCAGTGATAGTGATAGTTGATCGATGAGTGGAAGGTGACTCTGAGAGTAAAGCAACTGGGGTGATTTTGGAATCTTTTACCAAATTCTTCTTAAGATGACACGATTGCTCATGATTGAGTATAGTGACAAATAAGGCAGAGAGAGTTATAGATTTTAGATCCTTTGATAGCTTGAGACACATTAAATAACTGTCCAAGCTTTCAGGTAGACATTCTAGAAACTTTGTCAGGATCTCAAAGTTGGAATATTCCTTACCAATGGTGTTTAGGTCAATAATTAAACAGTTAAACCGCCGATGTACTTCAGAGAGAGATTCATTTTTACCACAAATGAAGCTTTTGTACTGTCTTACCAGGTTGATCTTTCTTGAGTCCTGGACTCCAGATGTACCTTCATATTGAACCCAGATTGTGTCCCACGTGGCTTTGGAGGTATTCAGGTTCATGACGGAATGGTAGACTTCGTCAGGAAGAGCCACAGAAAGGATGGATCTGGCTTTAGTGTCGATAGCCACTTTCTTCTTGTCTTCATCAGACCAATTGTGAACATCCTTGGGGATGATTCTTTCAGGAATGGTAGCTCTAGCAGCAGTTCCTGGAACTTCAGGATCAATTCTAACAGGGACATATGGACCATTCTGGATGTAATGGGGCATAGTAAGGTCTACACCTTCTAAGAAGAGTATCATCCTATTTTTCCACAGATTAAAGTTATCTCTGGAAAATCTAGGGGGTTTAGCAAGAGAATCATTGTCAATATAGTTTGTGTTTATAGAGTTGGCCATTTTAGAAAATAGGAAGGAAGAGAAAAGATTAGTATAAGCAATATCTTGTTTATGAGATTAAACAATCTGCTCTGATACCACTTGTTGGTCCCGGAGGGGTTATACAAGTTTGTAGAAGGGGGGTTGAATACAAACATACGATTTTTACTTTCCTAAATTGTTTATTGATATGTATCAAACAATTTACAACTTCTTGCGGAACAAGATTAAGGAATAACCTAATATAAACAAGTTAAGAGAATCAGTAAGATTAAACAATCTTGCACTAGAAATAAGATAGAAAGAAAATAAGAATATTAAAGATAAATATTCTAACACACAAAATAGTAAGAGAAGGAAATGGCCGAGCACTTCATATCTGAAGTAGGGTTTCCTTTATATACTGCATGCATTTAATGCACAACAGTACAACTTTACACGTGGCAGCAACTGATTGGTTGCATGTTTTGACTTTTGTAGACATACTAGTAGCCGCATGATGAACAGTGTAGAATCAGAGTTGGTTGTACGATTCTGGACAAAAGGGATGTGCATTCTGACATTGTCGTACAAAGGCGTGCAAGGGGGTAAGACGAAAGTAACTTGTAGAGGAAGACTTCATGATCAGCGTTCGCTGAATAGATCTTTATCATCGTGTGATAAAGTTCAGCATTCGCTGAAGTCTTCTACTTGAAACTTCACGTTGAGTTGGACAAATCTTGGCTCCGCTGATATCCGCATCAGTTCATTCATAGACTTGTCGCTCGTTCTGTGGATTTATCTTCGACTTTAGCGTAGAACATAGTTGACGTGAAACTTGTCTTCAGGGATCATAAGTAAACAACATATTTTATCAGCGATCATCAGTGAGGCTTGAACATACTCAGGGCTCACTGATGAACAGTATCGCTGAATGTATAAAGTAAACAACGAGAGCTAACTATCAGCGGTACTGTAGAGACATAGTACTTATCAACGATAGTGAAACTCTAATACATATTTGTCTACTTACAATTTTCACTAAGTGTTTCTTAGAGATTCATTATCAAATCACTGAGGGTTTGGATCAACAAGTTGATACATTAAAGAAATCATCATAAAAATGTTGAAATAGTAAATCTAAATCAGAAAGATGAACATTCGACGTAGATGCATGATTTGGATCTACTGGGGTTTGTGTAGATCCCGAACGTGAAAGTTCGGAAGCTAACATGCCAGTTAAACCGGGTTCTGAACTGAGTTGTTCAGAAGCCATGTCTGCGGCTTCGTCAAATGTCACGTTTACACTCTCGATAACGGATTTTGTCCGTTTGTTGTAAACGCGATACGCCTTAGCTTGCATGGAGTATTCTATGAAGACTCCTTCGTCTGCCTTCAGACTGAATTTCCCGAGATCATCCTTGTCATTTAAGACGTAGCATGTGCATACGAACGCGTAGAATTACTTGATGTTCGGAATGCGATTGTTGATGATTTCGTACGACATCTTATTGAACCTCTTGTTGATGATGGAGCGGTTTTGCGTGTTGCAGGCAGTTGACAACCCTTCATCCCAGAGAAATAGTGGCAGTTTTGATTGTGACAGCATTGTGCGAGCGGCTTCGACAAGGGTACGATTGCGTCTTTCCACCACTCCATTTTGCTGAGGAGTGCGTGCGACAGAAAAGGTTTGCAAGATACCGACGGATGTCAGGTATTCGTTCACCGTTTGGTTCTTAAATTCCTTCCCGTTGTCCGTTCTGATGGTCTGAACTTGCTGTCGGAGGTTCAGCTGAATGGTGTTCAGATGATTGATTATCAATTCTGGGGTTTCGTCCTTCGAGCGCATAAACTTTAACCAGATGTATCGAGAGAAGTCATCAACCATCACCAGGACATATTTCCGTTTGTTGATGCTTTGAACACGCATCGGTCTGCACAAATCCATATGGATGAGTTCGAGGGACCGGGACGTGCTCGGAGCGGCCTTCGGCTTGTGTGTCGCTCGCTTCATCTTACCAATCTCGCATGCCCCCTAGAGTTTGTCTTTCACGAATTGGAGCTCGGGCATGCCTTTTACGTGTCCGCCTAGCACCAGCTTGTTTATACTCTTGAAGTTGAGGTGCGAGAGACGTCGGTGCCAAATCCACGCTTGCTGCGAGTTGGCCTTTGACAGCAGGCAGACTGAATCATCGGTCTTCAGGGCAGAGAGGTCGATAGTGTAGAGGTTGGTCTTTCGCGTTCCAACCAGAAGTTCCGTTCCGTCGTCAGTGCGGACGCTACACCGTTTTGCTTTGAATCTGACCTCTAGATCTTTATCGCAGAATTGGCCGATGCTGAACAAGTTATGTCCCAATCCTGCGACGTATTATACCTTTTTTATTGTGATCTTGTCTTGGACAATGTCGCCGTAGCCCAAAATTGGCGCATTGTCATCATTTCCGAATCTCACGTCTCTGCAATATTTCTCGGTGTAGTTCGTGAGCAGCTCCCTCCTCCCGATCATGTGCTTGGAGCATCCTGAGTCTAAGTACCACACATGACTGTCCTGCAAAAACAAGATTAACGGATTTTAGGTACCTATTTGAAAATGGGTCTTGGAGGGTTAGGTTTAACACCTGGCTAAGGAACCTGTTTTGACGCAGGTTTCCTCTTGGGTGTAGGTTTAACCTCTGTTTGAGGAACTCGTTTTGAAGTGGGTTTCCTTTCGTGTTTAGGTTTAACCTCTAATTGGGGACCCCGTTTTGAAATTGGCTTCTTTTTGTTTTTACGGGGTTTGCGTGCTGGTTTAGAATTATAGACATGATAAGAACCAAACTAATCGGTTGAATTTCTAATGTCGTATAAGTGATTCCAACCACAACTAGAACAACATAAGCAATCGTGTGATAATCGAATCAATTACTGAATTGAATAAAGTTTAATCGGAAATTTAACATCTTGTTCAACAAAATCATTCTTATGATTCAAAGCACAATCATTGATGTTCATTCTAGGATAAAAAACAGTATTAAATGACTTCGATGCCGCATTGTTCTCGATAGAGTCCTTGACTACCCACTTTGGTTTGTCTTGTTTAGCCCGACCATTTTTATCTGAAACATCATTAACGACATTGTCACACCCCGCTAAAGCGGAAACACGGGATGTCACAGCTAAATGTTTCAAAAGCGTAAGGTAGAAGACAACACACAATCATCATATCAAAATAGTACAATTACAACGTGTTTTTAGAAATACATCTTGTCCAAAATAACAAAAGTAAACTTGACATGATGAAATAAGTTGGAAGTCGCTAATGTGATGCCTTCTAGAATGCATCCTTACTTGTTGTTTCCTGAAAAACATGTAAAGGAGAGTGTCAACTAAAAATAGTTGGTGAGTTCATAGGTTTTTGTACACACTAAAAACGTTAGTGTAAGTTGTAAAGTTTCGTACTTTCAAAATCGTAGTACAACTCTCGGTTGTAAAGTTTCGTTTTGTTTTGCATGCTCATGGTATATATAATGTAATGCCTCAGAGGTAGCAAGCTAAGCCATTACCCAAACCTCTTGACCTTGTGTTAGTTGCCCCGAGTCATCATGGTCTATCACTAACATGGCCTTGTAACAATTATGCACTTACTTTACCGTAAGTGGGTGGTCAACCAAATAACGTTATTCATAATCATCATGGCTCACTCGTGAGTTAATGAGGTAATGTAAAATTGTAGGGACTTTCTTGTATGATAGCATAACTTAGAAGCTTTAACATGTGCATACGTACCGTAGAGCGTTAAACATGCATAGTATTTCAGTTATAAAACAGTTGATATCGAATAAAGTTGTAACATGCTTTTCACCCCAAAAATATGTAAAACAGTAAAAGGGGCTATGAAGACTCACGGTGGATTGCGTAGATGTTTCCCAAAAGTGCGTAATGTGTTCCGTGAGGCGATCCTACTCCGATCCTACGAACGTAAGGACACTAGTAAGATTCTAAGTTCTAGACTTTGGTCGATTAAATTTCCAATTCATCATAAAATGCCTTTGTTGATATTTTGTATGTTGTTATAGGTTCTTTGATATCAATAGTTCAACTTCAAGATGAAATGTTACATATGATGGTTCGAGATTACCGAAGTGTTGTCGTGACAAATGACGAAAGGGTCAATAAATAGGATCATATGTATAGTATGTAAATAAGGTTAGATGTTAGGTCATATATATTACATATATAAATACCACAATTTCATCATGAAATGATGAAAAGGGTCCATGACAATATGTTAGATTGTTAGAGCGTAAGTAAAATGCGTAAATAAATAAGGGTTAGGATAAGTAAGTATATATATATATAGTACATATATATAAATATACCACCATTTCATCACCAAAGGTGAGAAAAAGTGTCAAGAGATAGCATATAGCTATATTATGATATAGTTGTTAGAAGTCAGAATTAGAGGTCACTTGTGGTTACAGTTTGGAATACTTCCAGAGGTCGTTTGGTTCTGGTATTTTATGGATAAGTACTTCCATGTGTTAGGAAACTTTTTCCATAAGTCCCATTATTTTTAGAGTAATATAAGTGCATGAAATAAAACATGACGTAAACAGTGACAGAAAATGCTGCTGATGCGCACTGTTTTTGTGTAAACTGTTTGAAGGTCGAAAACTCAATGTTTTTCAAAGATTCCAGTTGGGTTTGATTCATAACTTGTAAGATAAAGTTCCAGAAAAGAAATCAATCTATTTGGAGTATTTTTGAGAGAGATATGGGCATGCAAAGTCAGTGTAAAAATCTGACAGCATGCTGTTGGAAATAGCTCTTTGAAATAAATGCTATTTTTCCATTGGCTCTTTCCAAGATTTTGTTCTTTTTGTTTACCCACGATTTTTAACACATAAAATGATTATTCTCAGCTGAAAACTTGCTTTTTTATTTACAAAAATCAACATGCAATGAGTTTATGCAAACCATCTAACCAAGACATTTTTTTTTAAAAACTTGATGTTCTTGAGCTTTTGTGAAAACATTCAAGTAAGACATTCTTGGGTCACTAATATGGGTTTGATGATGGATTCATCACACTTTCTATGACATGCAAAGTGTCATGGTGATGAATCTACAAACATTAGGATACCAAGGATTGTCTTAGCAAAAATCAAAGTGAAAAGACTAGAGTTTGAGGAAGATAAACTTGAAATGAGAAAGATGCATGTATGTAGATGATTAGAGGATGTTAGGAGCAGATTTTACCTTGAGTTTCTTGAGGTTTTTGGGGCTGGACTTTGAAGCCTTGAAGAAGATAGAATAGAGAGAAAAGAGAGTAAACTCTTAGAGAGAGTTGAGAGGAAACGAGTGAAGAGTAGAAATGAGGGATTAGGGGGGTATTTATGGAGTGAGAGAGGGGTTAGGGGGGAGGGTTGGCCGGTTTTGGGAGAGGGGAAAGGAGAGGGTGTGGAGTGTGGGTTTGGTTAAAATGATGGTGTTTAAAGTTGTGTTTAATTTAATTTTAATTAAATCTTGTAATTAGTTGAATTATTGAATTTAATTGGTAAAAATAAATAAACTAGTTGAATTATTAGTATTTATTTTTGTAGGTTGTATATATATAAACATATACATATATAAGTGTATGAATATTTTTAGTAGGCATTTTATGAGATGTATGGATAATTTCCTAAATTGAGGGATTTTAGACGCAAATTCTAATTTTCCCCTACTATGTCGGGTTTACTGCTAAAACTAGACAGTGTGACATAAAATAATTGTATCTGATATATTTAGTGCAGTTCTAATCTGAACGCAATTTTGACGGTTGTCACAGTCTCCCCCGGTTAAAAGAATTTCGTCCCGAAATTCAAGAACTTTCGTCCGTAACCGGTTGTTTAGCAAATAAGTGAGGATACTTATGTTTCATGTAATCCTCTCGTTCCCATGTGTACTCAGGCCCACACCTTGTGTTCCAGTGAACTTTCACTATTGGAATCTTGCTTCGCCTAAGACGCTTGACCTCTCGGTCAAGTTTTTCGATTGGTTTTTCTACAAAGCACAGTTTCTCATTGATTTGGAATTCCTCCAAAGGTACGGTTATTTCCTCGTTGACTAGACATTTCTTCAAATTGGATACGTGAAAGGTGTTGTGAATAGCACTTAGTTCTGTTGGCAATTCCAGCCTGTATGCTACTGGTCCGATTCTCTCGGTGATTTTGAAGGGTCCAATGTATCAAGGGCTCAACTTTCCTCGTTTTCCAAATCGGACAGTTCCCTTCCAAGGGGATACTTTCAGAAATACTCTATCTCCAATCTAAAACTCTAACGGTTTCCTACGGTTGTCAGCATAGCTCTTTTGACGATCTTGAGCTGCTTTAAGTCTATCCCTGATGATTGCGATTTTGTCGGTGGTTTCTTGTAAGATGTCTGGGCTAGACAATTGTCTATCTCCAATCTCCAACCAACAAAGAGGTGATCGACACTTGCGTCCATACAGTGCCTCATATGGCGCACACTTGATACTGGTGTGATAGCTATTGTTGTAGGAAAACTCAACTAACGGTAAGTGGTTATCCCAACTTCCTCCGAAGTCTAACACGCATGCTCGAAGCATGTCTTCCAACGTTTGAATGGTTCGCTCGCTTTGGCCGTCTGTTTGGGGATGGTAGGCGGTACTTAAATTCAATTGCGTCCCCAATGCTCTTTGAAGTGACTGCCAAAATCGAGATGTGAAACGGCTATCTCTATCTGATATGATAGAAATCGGGACTCCATGTCGCGTAACAATTTCCTTGATGTAGATCTGAGCCAGTTTTTCCATTTTGTAATCTTCTCGAATCGGTAGGAAATGTGCAAATTTCGTGAATCGATCTACTATAACCCAAATTGAGTCGTGCCCTCGGGCAGTTCTTGGCAATTTGGTTATAAAATCCATGGTTATTTGTTCCCATTTCCACTGGGGAATCTCTGGTTGTTGAAGCAAACTAGATGGTTTCTGATATACAGCTTTGACTTTTGAGCAAGTTACACATTTTCCTACGTACAAAGCAATATCCTTCTTCATTCCTGGCCACCAATAATATTCTCTTAAACCCTTATACATCTTATCCGCACCAGGATGAATTGAATATCGTGACTTGTGGGCTTCGTGCAGAATTATCTCCTGTATGTCGTTCGCTTTTGGCACCCAAACTCTGTCCTTGAAATAACGTACTCCATCAACCTTAGTTTCAAATCTGCTTTCTATACCGTCAAGGGTTTCGTCCTTCAGATTTTCCGTTTTCATTGCTTCGGTCTGAGCTTCAAGAATTCTAGTCTTTAAGCTTGTTTGCACAATCGCTCCCATTGCTCGTACACGTGAAGGTTTTGTCCTTTCCTTCCTACTCAAGGCATCAGCCACTACATTGGCTTTACCTGGATGATAACGAATATCACAATCGTAATCACTGAGTAGTTCTACCCATCTTCTTTGTCTCATGTTTAGCATTTTCTGGTCTAGAATATGCTGAAGACTTTTATGATTTGTAAAAATGTTGGTCCCGAAGGCCTATACAAGTTTGTAGAAGGGGGGGGGGGGGTGAATACAAACACACAGATTTTACTTTTCTAAATTGTTTATTGATAAATCATTAACAATTTACATCTTGTTGCGGAAACAAGATTAAGGATAAACCTAAATCTAAACAAGTTGGAACACTAAGGTTTCTTTCACTAAGAGAGATAAGGAAATTACTAATAATAACCTATCTTGAGATAAGAGATTGAACTTGTCCAGAGTTAGCAAGTTACTTCAAATGAAGTGGGTTCATCTCTTTATATACTGCATGCATTTAATGCAAGTCAGTATACACTTTACACGTGTCATCAGCTGGTTGGTTGCATGTCATTGACCTTGGTTGACAACCTTAGTAGCCGCATGGATGAACAATGTAGTATCAGAGTGGTTGTACGATTTCAGACAGTCGGAGGTTCTTTTCTGACATTTCGTACGGAGTCGTGCAAGGGAGGTTAAGACAAAAGTACTTTGTACGGAGGACTTCATGATCAGCTTTCGTTGATTAAGCGATTATCATTTTCTATTCAGCGAATGATAAAGTTTAGCGATAGCTGAAGTCTTGTACTTGATACTTCACGTTGAGTGGACAAATCTGAGTCTTCGCTGATCCGCATCAGTTCATTAGGAGACTTGTTGCTGGTTCTTGAGCTTGATCTTCGACTTTAGCGTAGAACCTTTGTTGACATGAAACTTGTCTTCAGGGATCATAAGTAAACAACTAACTGATCAGCGATCATCATAATGACTTAACAGACTCAGTATTAATGGTGAACAGTTTCGCTGAATGTTTAATTTAAAGAGCGAGAGTTCCTATCAGCGGTACTGTAAGATCTTAGTACTTATCAGCGATAGTGAAACTCTGATACATATTGTTTACTTACAATTTTCACTAAGTATATAAGAGAGGGTCATTATCAAATCACTGAGGGTTTGGATCAACAATCTCCCCCTATTTGATTATGACATAGCAACAAAGAAAATTGCTATTAAATGAAAACATAAGGATAAAAAGAACTCATAAAATATTTGTCCCTTTTACTGTTTTCTGGGATCTTTTTAGTACTGATGGAGTAAATTACATTCGCTGAAATCTTTCTTTAAAACTTTGAATCAGGATACAAAGAGAAATGAAAATATTACAAGTACAAGCGAAATAAATTACAAGTACAAAAGGATAACTGATAAAATAGATGAAAGAGGCGATCCTATCAGCTTACAAAGGTTCTTCCTTAATGAGAAGTTCATCAAGGGTCATTGATGTGGTGGGAATCATCCAGTCAGGAACGGTTACACCTTGTTTTCTTTTGATCAGCGCTTCTTAAAAAATCAAGGGTTTCAGATGTCGTGCCTGAGGGTGATTTATGAAGTCACACCAGTAGATGAGATCTCTGAGCTGTTCGATTGGAGTGATTGGAAGCTCCGCGATCCGTTGAAAACGCTTTCCACCATCGTAGTCATTAAAAATATCCCGTAGGGTTCGCTTATGACTTTGCCAGGGATGAAAGTCTCACCAGGAGGAAGAGATGTGTCAAGCATGGAAAGATCAGGATCAGGACCAAGGACTTCAGCACGTGAAAAACCAATATCTGTTTCATTTCGAATGACGGGGCCATCAATTGAAGATATAGATTTCTTCTTCTTCTTCGCTGAGGCCTTTCTTTTCTGACTTTCGAGAGGAGGAGGAGGAGGAATATCCACACAGGAGTAGACTAATTCGATTTGTTTGTTGATCAGCTTTTCAACATGTTCCTTGTATTTCGACTTGGACTTCTGGATGGCTAACCTGATCTCCAACCATTCAGAGAGACCGTACTTCATTATGGCTTCAGCATAGAATTTTTCGGACTTCTTATCTTCTCTGAATATCTCGATTTCAGCGATTGAAACAAGGGTTGTTCTTCCAGAGATGAATACCTTGTTGATTTTGGCAGGAGAGTCTCTGTAGTTGACCTTTTCTTTGCACCAGGCTAAAGTTGACTGAGACACAGTTCCCTTTTCTTCAGTTATCTTCTTGGCGTTTTCCCAGAGCTGACGTTGAACATCAATGGGAACTCTTTTTAGCTTGGGGTCTTTTATTGAACGTTTAGAAAGCTGGATGGCGTATTCTCTGTCTTTTTCTTCAGCTTCTTTTCTTTCAGCTATTAGACGTTCAGCTCTGAGATGTTCCTTGTATTCCTTTTTGGAAATTCTGAACTTTGGAGGAACTGAAGGAAGTTGATCACGCCTCAGAATGATTCGCTGATCCTCGAATCGCTTTATTATCTCCTCTCATCTTTTCTGATCCTCTTCACTTAGCTTTTGAGGAGCTAAGGAAGGTCTGCCTCTGTGCGAGAGTAGCTGTTCTTCTGGTTCATCAGTCTCAGAGATTAAATCTAAGACTGGGATTATTTCTTCAGCAGCAGCTGGTATTTTTGGTGAAGTCGCAGTTGTGGAGCCTTCAGCGATATCCTCAAACAAGGGAGAGGACTAGCTGAAACACAGCGATCTTACGAGTAAGAACTTGGGTAGAATCAGATAGAGATAATTGGTTCAAGTGTATAGGCTTGGGTAGTAGAACTGATAGGTATGATAGAGGAGGGATGGAGTGAGAGATGTTTAGCATACCTGACAAACCGACTTTTCAAGCAAGATTATCAGATTGTCATCTTCAGCGACGCTTTTGCCTTTGCCTTTCTCATCTCCAGAGGCTGAGGGCTTTGTCTTTGTCCGCTCCCCTGAAGGTTCATTTATCGAGATTCCCTTAAGAGCTTTGATCTTTTGAGCAGGTTCATCATCATCATTCTTTGGAGAAGAAGATGGTTCATCATCAGGGATGTCGACGGCTTCATCATCTTCTGCTTAGGATTAAGTTTTCTCAGCTTCTTCTTCGAGTTGCTCCCCCTCAGATACAGAGGCGAGCTTCTCGGTTTCCTCAGGGTTTTCTTCAGCATCCTTCTTTTCTCCCCTGATAGATTCATCATGGGAAAGGTCTTCAGCGCTCTTGGAGAGATCTTCAGCGCTCTTCTCCCCCTCTTTTTCATGATGACTGGGGGAGGAATGGCTAGATTCAGCAGCCTTAATAGGTTCTCTGTCTTCTTGGCCAGAGAGACCTACACAAACTTCAATCTTTGCTAATGTGTCTTCAAGGCCAGAAATAGAAGGATTGATCTTCCCGAGCTCAATGCGATCTGCCGCTGTAAAATGTTCAGATTCAGGGACAGGGGCAGGAGCAGGAGTATTCGCCTTGTGCAGCAGCTGTTCGATCATAGTCTTCATCGAACCAACGTCAGTCTTTACAGAGCTTAAGTCAGTCGTCAGAGTGTTGACATTTGTCTTCACAGCAGACATATCTCCCTCTAGTGTTCCAACCGATGTCTTCAGCGTTGTAAAATCGCTGGACATGGACGAAACTGAGTTTTTGAGAGAGGTGTAGTCTGTGTAGATATCAGCGAGCACCTTGGCGAAGTCGCTGAAAGTTTTATCAACTTGCTTCATGTCATCTGTGGAAGCCTTCTTCTCCACCACTGTTGTCAGCTTGTTCAGATTCTCTCCAGCGTTTGTTACAGCTGTAGAGTTATTGGAGAGAGTAGTGGTGAGACCTGTCAGCTTTGTCTCCACGGACTTCAGAGAGGCGTTGATATCTCCCAAATTAGGACCTATAACATATAAAAACTTGTGAACAGAGGAAAGCTCAGAAATTTGGGGTTTAGACACAGTGTTTATGGGTTGTTGTTTACCTGCAGGAGGATTGGTGAATTCATCGAAATCACGGGTTCCTGAGTAAAGTTCCATGTCATCTTCAAAAGTGCCCATGGATTTATCTGCAGGTCCTGTCTTCATCATTCCTGGAGAATCAGCTTTATGTTCCGAGGAAATGATGGCAGCTCCAGTTAGATCTGGAGTAGAGACCAAATGAGTGGAGGGAGGAGCGAAGGATAAGAATGGGGATTGGGTTATGAGTTCAGCGTTGGATTCGCTGACAATCACTTCATCATTCTTTTGAGAGACTGAAGGAGGTTGGGTCGGTTCCAAGTTTGTAACCTCAGCGTTTAGAGACGCTGAAGTTTGGATAAAAGGGATGGCTTGTTCAGGTGTGGCAGAGCGTACCACTGAACGTTCCTTCAGCTCTGCAGAAAGAGCTGAGGAGTCTTCAGCATGAGATTGCTGGGGTTGCTCATTTGTTTTCTTGATCCTTTTAGAAACAAGTGGGGTAGATGAATGTTTCCTTTTCTTAGAAGGAGAGGATTTTGTGGCCAGGGTATCAGCGATGGGTATTGTCGCTGAAGGAGCCACAGAAGTAGAAAAAGAAGGGTTGAGAAGAGTTAAGAGGGTAGAAAGACGTACCTCATTTTCAACAGGTTTGAAGTCGAGTACCTTAGGGCCAATCTGAGAGAGTTTTAGATCGCCCTCTTACGGGTAGCTATCCTTCAGGCCATATTGATAGCGCTGATGAATCGGGGGTAGGGAACCCAAGCAGGCCTGTCAGCGACAGAGTCTACTCTTTGCAGCAAGTCATCATAGATGAGAGATGCCCAGTCAATGTGTAGACCTTGATCAGAAGAGCCGGTCTTGGCAGTCATGCAGCTAATATGGTGAGCGAAGATGAAGTTCATCTCGCTGGGCATTTTCGATTTCTTCAGCAGTGTTAGCTTCTTCTCAGGCTTCTTGTCTCTGCCCATTTCCCATACATAGCACATTGCATAAAAAAATGCAATAAGAGCTTCTTTGTCAGCGATCTTCTTATGGTCAGGGAAAGGAACAAAAGGTTTTTCCTTTGTAGCGATGGGAAAGTTCAGAGCTTTGCGAATGATGGCAGGTGTGATCTTTATCGTGCCATATTCAGTATCGCAGAGGATACAATCAACTGTTTTGGAGGGATCTTTGGCGGATGGTAGCTGAGAGTGTCTGGCAGAGTACTAGAACTGAGATAGTAGCAGCTGACTTGCAGGTGGTGAAATGGTCAGGGCTGTTGAAATGCAGCAATTCTTCAGGAAATTCACAGCATCTGTCAGATGTGTGACTTGCTTTCGAGGAGGAAACTCAAGAAGCGCAGAAAGGTTGTTTATCTTAGTCCAGTCTAGTTGATCCAGAGTGAACTTAACCTGAGGAGCCTTGATGATTTCCTTTTCCTCAGAGTCAGTAGAGATGTTCTCAGCGGTAGTAGGAATGTTAGACGTTGCCATTTCCTGTATTATCAGTTCAACCAAAGATTAACAAATAAGAATAATCTTAATATGGAAAGATTTTCCATTAAGATGGTTCGAATTTTGTCCATTTCATTCAGACAAAATGTCTTGATGAAGATTAGGGTTTTTCTTGATTTTTGAAACGAAATGTAAAACCCATTTTCTTGTTTTCCAGTTTTCTATGAAGAAATAGATTCTGGAAACGAATGAGAAACAAGTTTAAGATTTTGCATTTAAACTTGAAGAACAACCATGAAATGTTTGTGTTCATAAAACTATGAAAGAAAATGATTTCATTTTACGAAGTTCTTTTGTTTGATCTTGTTAAAACAATGAGAAGATCGGAAACAAGTTATACGCATTCGGTAATAAATAAGAACATATTAACCTTGATGTTTGATGAAGAATATGATGAACAGTTCTTGAAGTTTTTGAAATCACAAATGCAACAGAGAATTCTTTCTTGCGGAGGAAGATTGATCGCGTAAAAGAAAAATATAAACAAAGAATTTGTTTATATAGAGATTTTAGAAAGAGAAAATCTTGAGCGGGAAAAGATTTTCATCATGACACGGACACATGTTTGCATTTGATTGGAAGTTTGAACGAGACGTGCAAACGTGTGTCAGGAAGGGAAAACGTGCCGGGGTTTTATCCGTTGTAATGACGTCACAACTGTCCTTTCATATTCTTGGTTGTCTCTGAGGTTTTGAAAAACTCAGAGATAGTTTTGAAAACATGAAGCACTGAATGAAAATATTCAGTGAAGGTTTTAAGAAATTTCCAAATATCGCTGTTAAGGAAGAGATATTCAGCGATGCATTTTGTTTTGAAATCTTGCATTTTCATGCGATTGTCAGAGAGAGAGAGAACATACCTTGATATCAGTGAATAAAGTTTATTCAGAGAGAAGATGATAGAATGGGTTATACAAGTTGATTTTATCCTTTCGCTGATCAATGTGAACCGCTGAAGATTTTATCCTTCAAAGTTCAGCATTCCAAGCTCGCTGATGAGAAAGTTGAATCTTGTCTCATCAAGAGGTTTGGTAAATAAGTCAGCTAACTGATAATCAGTTGGGATAAAATGAAGTTCTATATCACCATTCATCACATGATCTCTGATAAAATGATATCTGATTTCTATATGTTTGGTCTTTGAATGCAGTATTGGATTGTTTGCTATAGCGATGGCACTAGTGTTGTCGCAATAGATTGGAATTTTGGAGAGCTGAAGATCATAGTCTAGTAGCTGATTTCTCATCCACAAGACTTGAGAACAACAGCTTCCAGCAGCTACATATTCAGCTTCAACTGTGGAAGTGGACACTGAATTTTGCTTTTTACTTGTCCAACTTACCAGCTTTCCACCCAGGAGCTGACATCCTCCTGTGGTGCTTTTCCTATCCATTTTGCAACCTGCAAAATCACTATCTGAATAGGCGGTTAGATCGAATCCTGAATCTTTGGGATACCAAAGACCTAGATTCGCTGTACCCTTAAGATATCGAAAGATTCGCTTTACTGGTTTCATATGAGATATCTTAGGTTCAGCTTGATATCGTGCACACAAGCATGTTGCAAACACAATATCAGGTCGGCTAGCTGTTAGATACAATAGAGAGCCGATCATCCCACGGTACAGCGTGACATTGACAGGAAAACCCTTAGTGTCCTTATCAAGTGTCAGCGGTGGTGCCATAGGGGTTTTCATAGCTGAACTTTCAGTTAAGTCGAATTTCTTCAGCATATCTTTAACATATTTTCCCTGATTTATGAAAGTTCCTTTCTCAGTTTGCTTAATCTGAAGACCAAGGAAATATGTTAGTTCACCCATCATGCTCATTTTATACTCATCTTTCATTCTATCAGCGAAACGAGTACAAAGCTCAGGGTTAGTAGAACCAAATATAATGTCATCAACATATATTTGAACTAGAATGATATGACCTTTCACTTTTCTAAAAAATAGAGTTTTGTCAATCTTACCTCGCTCAAATTTTTCAATATGGAGATAAGTAGAAAGAGTGTCATACCATGCACGAGGAGCTTGCTTCAAACCATAAAGTGCCTTATCCAGTTTATAAACATAACCTAGACGCTTAGAATCTGAGAATCCTGGAGGTTGTTCCACATACACTTCTTCATTCAGCTTTCCATTTAGAAACGCTGACTTAACATCCATCTGATGTACTTTGATGTTTTTGTGTACAGCATATGCTAAGAATAGACGAATAGATTCGCGTCTTGCTACTGGAGCAAATGTTTCGTCATAATCTATACCTTCCTCTTGTCTGTATCCCTGAGCAACAAGTCGAGCTTTCTTGCGGGTTACAGTACCATGTTCGTCCAACTTATGTCGATAGACCCATTTAGTGCCTATTACTGTTTTATCAGTTGGTCTCTGAACAAGTTTCCAAACTTTGTTTCTTTCGAATTCAGTCAGCTCTTTTTGCATGGCGCTGACCCAGTTTGGATCTTTGAGGGCATCATCTACTTTCTTTGGTTCAGTTAGTGAAATAAAATTTACAAATAAACAAATATTACCTGCACTTCGTCGAGTCTGAATCCCAGCGTTTGGATCACCAAGAATTTGATCAATTGGATGATTTATAGTCCATCGTTGAGCCGGAGCGTGAGACGCTGACTCAACTTGAACTGGAGGAGCTGAAGATGAAGCTTCAGCGACGTCAGGAGTATCAACCAAGAGAGGAATGGATGCAGTTGTCATTATATTCACTGATTGCTGAGAAGTAGATGGAATGTCTGAGACATTTGGTTCAGCGTTAGGTATAGTGTTTATAGGAACAGCTGAGACCCAAGAAGTTTCAGCTTCACTGTTCTGCATATTTGGAATGATAGGACTATCATCTTCTACTGGATGAGCATTAGTGGGAATATCTTCTGAATCACCAAGATGAGAAAACATCCATTGATTCAGTTCTTCAGTATCAGTGGACGGTTTAGAGTTCGCTGAACGGGATTCGTCAAACGTGACGTGAATAGTTTCTTCTACAGTTTGTCTTCTACGATTGAAGACTCTGAAAGCTTTGGAAACTGAGGAGTATCCAAGAAAGATTCCATCATCAGCCTTAGGATCAAACTTTCCAAGAGCATCTATGTTGTTCAGTATAAAACACTGACATCCAAAGATGTGAAGAAAGTTGATTGAAGGCTTTCTCCCATGAAAGAGTTCATAGGCTGTCTTTTTGAATCTTTTGACTATCAGCGACCAGTTTTGCGTAAAACAATCAGTGTTGACAGCTTCTGCCCAAAACTGAGTAGGCAGGTGAGAATCGCTGAGCATTGAACGTGCAGCTTCAATAATTGTTCTATTTCTTCTTTCAACGACTCCATTTTGTTGCGGTGTTCTCACTGAAGAAAAGTTATGAGAAATATCCTTACTCTCAAGGAAGGAATCAAGAGAACTGTTTTTGAATTCAGTCACATGATCACTCCTTATTGAGCGAACGGTCAGATTGTTCAGGGTTTCCATCTTCCGAACAAAATTGTTGAGTTCTTCAGGGGTGTCACTCTTAGAACGGAGAAACATTACCCAAGTGAAGCGAGAGAATTCATCAACTATGACCAGCGTATATTTCTTTCTAGCGATGGATTGTTTGTTAACAGGGCCAAACAAATCCATATGGAGTAGGTGTAGAGGAGATGACACTGAAGAAACTTGCTTTGACTTAAAGCTTGCTTTGGTCTGCTTCCCTTTTTCACACGCTGAACATAACGACTCTTTGGCGTATGAATGCTGAGGTAGACCAGTGACTAACTCTTTTGAAGAAAGAGTGTTCAGTGTCTTAAAATTTAGATGAGATAGCCTCTTATGCCATAGCCAGTTGACATCAGATGAGGCTTTTGAGAAGAAACAGGAGTTCTCAGTGGTTGTTGAGTCCATGTTTATTACATAAACATTTTCCAAACGATAACCGCTGAGAGCTATCTTCTCCTTTTTGTCACTGACAAAGCCGGATTCCTTAGTATAGATTACTTTGTTATCCATGTCACACAGCTGACTGATGCTTAGAAGATTATGCTTCAGCCCTTCAACATATGCGACTCTTCTGAAGGAGGTTGTACCATTTGAAAGTACACCATACCCTCGGGTATGTCCTTTTCCATTTCCACCGATAGTCACAGAGGGACCCTTCTCTTCCTTGTATTCAGCGAGCAGGCTTTTCTTTCCAGTCATGTGTCTAGAGCATCCGCTATCGATATACCGGATACCCTTCTTAACCTGCAATACAATGGAAGATTAGATTTTCTTGGGTACCCACTTAACCATGTATACACATTTGTCAGTGGAAGTAGTTGGAATGGAAGATTCAGCAGTCTTCGCAGCATTTGAAGACTCAGCTTTGTCTTTCTTCACTTTGGTTAATTTCTTAACTTCAGTGGTAGGATTCACTTTAACCTGATTTGCACCAGGGTTGGTCTTCTTTGCCTTGGGGACAATCTTCACCTTAGCTATCTTTTCAGCTTTGGTGGCTGTGGGGCACTTACTAGCAATATGATCGGTAAGTCCACAGTGATAACATTTCCTATAACTAAAAGTAGTTCTAGGACCATTTGAATGCTGAGCTTTTAATTTCAAATTAGAAGTGCCAGCACCAAGTAAACTATTGGCTTTAGAAATGGGACGAACATTCAGTTCTTCTGATTTCTTACAAAGGACATCCAATCTGAGTCTAGGAGTAGATCGCTGAATAAATCCAGATATCTGCTTCCTTGATCCAGAGGGATGAGCCACCGAAGCTTTAGAAGCATTCAGCTTTGGTACTATGGTACCCTTCTGAGGATTCTGGTAAATAACAATTCCTTTACCTTTGTCTTTAGAGACAGAGGTAGGAGTTTCCTCAGGGATTGGTGTAACGGACGAGGAGCACTGAGAAGATGAAGTATCAGCGACTGAGGATACGAACGTTCCAAATTTAAGCATTGAACGCTTAGTGGTTGGTTTTGGAGTTTCATATTTGTAACCCAAACCACGTTTATCACTCAGGGGAATCTGAGACTTTATTATCTCAGTGATCTTTGTTGAAGAATTACACCATCCTTCAACAATAGCTTTTTCAGCCTTTAATGCAGCGATAGCTTCTGCTCGTTCGATTTTGACTAGCTGATTTAAATATACTTGATCTTTAAAATCTTCTTCAATTTTAGAAAGCTTTTCTATTTGAAGGTGGCAGTTTTTAAGCTTTTCAGCGAGATCAAGATTTTGGTTTTCAACCACGGTTTTGCCGTTCATGGCTTCGTATAAACTTCTAGTCAAGAGATCGATCTTACGGAGACTATCAGCTTCATCAATATTTGCAATATTGGTAAAGAAAGAAGGTGATACCTGAATAGCAGATGTTGACGTGGAGGGAATGTCTGAACTTTCTTCCTCTTCTTCAATCTTGGCCATAAGACATAGATTTGCTTCATCATCTTCAGAGTCAGATGATGATGCTTCTTCATCAGAAGCAGCCCAATCATAGTCAGCCATCAGGCCTTTATTCTTCTTCTTAAAGCTTTTCAGCTTTGCATATTTTTCTTTCAACTTTGAATATTTGTCATCTTTATTTCTTGGAGCAAAGGGTTTCTTTGTAAAAGATGAGGGTCTAGAAACTTTCTTTGACCTGCACTCGTTAGCGAAATGTCCTGTCTTTTCGCAGTTAAAACAAGTAGCAGTAGCCTTATCAACAAACGCTGATGATCTAGGCTTGTCAGTTATGGAAAGAGGTTTGTTCTTTCTAAACATTTTCTTTTTGGCAAATCTCCTGAACTTCTTAGTTAGGAGAGCCAAAGATTCATCATTATCTGAATAATCAGAATCTGATGACCTTTCAGACTTACTTTCTAACTCAGTGATAGTGACCGAGGGTCGCTGAGTAGAAGGTTCCTCTGAGATTAAAGCAACAGGGGTGCTTTTGGAATCTTTTACAGGATTCTTCTTAAGATGGCTCGATTGCTCATGATTCAGCAACGTGCCATATAAGGTTGAAAGGGTCATTGATTTTAGATCCTTTGATAGCTTGAGACACATAGCATAATTGTCCCAGCTTTCAGGTAAACATTCTAGAAACTTTGTCAGTACTTCAAAGTTGGAATATTCCTTACCAACAGTTTTCAGATCTATAATTAAACAATTAAAACGTTGGTGAACTTCAGAGAGAGATTCATTCTTACCAGAAATGAAGCTTTCGTATTGTCTTACCAGGTTGATCTTTCTTGAATCCTGGACTTCAGACGTTCCTTCATACTGAACACATATTGTGTCCCACATGGCCTTTGATGTTTTCAGGTTCATGACGGAATGGTAGACTTCGTCATGAAGAGCCATGGATAGTATGGATCTGGCTTTTGTATCTATAGCCACTTTCTTCTTATCTTCGTCAGTCCATTGAAAGATTTCCTTAGGTACCAGCCTTTCTGGAATAGCAGGTCTATTCTAAGCGGCTGGAACAGCAGCATCAATTCTTACAGGGATGAATGGACCATTTTCTAGATAGTAAGGCATAGTAGGGTCTACACCTTCTAGAAAGAGTGTCATCCTATTTTTCCATAAGTTGAAGTTATCTTTGGAAAATCTAGGGGGTTTAGCAAGAGAACCATTGTCTATATAATTTGTGTTTGTGTTGGTGGCCATTTTCAGATAATAGCAAGGAAGACAAATATCTTATATTAGATCTTGTTTATGAGGTTAAACAAATCCGCTCTGATACCACTTGTTGGTCCCGAAGGCCTATACAAGTTTGTAGAAGGGGGGGGGGGGGGGTTGAATACAAACACACAGATTTTACTTTTCTAAATTGTTTATTGATAAATCATTAACAATTTACAGCTTGTTGCGGAAACAAGATTAAGGATAAACCTAAATCTAAACAAGTTGGAACACTAAGGTTTCTTGCACTAAGAGAGATAAGGAAATTATTAATAATAACCTATCATGAGATAAGAGATTGAACTTGTCCAGAGTTAGCAAGTTACTTCAAATGAAGTGGGTTCATCTCTTTATATACTGCATGCATTTAATGCAAGTCAGTATACACTTTACACGTGTCATCAGCTGGTTGGTTTCATGTCATTGACCTTGGTTGACAACCTTAGTAGCCGCATGGATGAACAGTGTAGTATCAGAGTGGTTGTACGATTTCAGACAGTCGGAGGTTCTTTTCTGACATTTCGTACGGAGTCGTGCAAGGGAGGTTAAGACAAAAGTACTTTGTACGGAGGACTTCATGATCAGCTTTCGTTGATTAAGCGATTATCATTTTCTATTCAGCGAATGATAAAGTTTAGCGATAGCTGAAGTCTTGTACTTGATACTTCACGTTGAGTGGACAAATCTGAGTCTTCGTTGATCCGCATCAGTTCATTAGGAGACTTGTCGCTGGTTCTTGAGCTTGATCTTCGACTCTAGCGTAGAACCCTTGTTGACGTGAAACTTGTCTTCAGGGATCATAAGTAAACAACTAACTTATCAGCGATCATCATAATGACTGAACAGACTCAGTATTAATGGTGAACAGTTTCGCTGAATGTTTAATTTAAAGAGCGAGAGTTCCTATCAGCGGTACTGTAAGATCTTAGTACTTATCAGCGATAGTGAAACTCTGATACATATTGTTTACTTACAGTTTCACTAAGTATATAAGAGAGGGTCATTATCAAATCACTGAGGGTTTGGATCAACAAAAAATGGTACACTTAGTGCCGTACAAATAATGTCTCCAAATCTTTAGAGCAAAAACCACAGCTCTGAGCTCTAAATCGTGTGTGGTATAGTCCTTCTCATGAACTTTCAGTTGTCGCGAAGCGTATGCTATCACCTTGTCCTTTTGCATTAACACACAACCTAATCCTTGATACGACGCGTCACAATATACCACAAAGTTATCGGTTCCTTCCGGCAACGCCAGAATTGGTGCATTGCACAACTTTTTCTTCAATAACTGAAACGCCTTTTCTTGTGATTCTCCCCAAATAAATTTACTATCCTTTTGGGTCAGTGTTGTGAGAGGTTTAGCAATCTTTGAGAAGTTCTTGATAAATCGTCTATAATAACCTGCCAAACCCAGAAATTGACGAATTTCTGTTGGGGTTTTTGGAGCTTCCCATTTCTTAACAGCTTCCACCTTAGCTGGATCTACGTGAATTCCTTTTTCTCCAATTACGTGCCCAAGAAAGTGTACTTCTCTAATCCAAAATTCACACTTAGAGAATTTGGCGTACAATTTATGTTCCTTAAGAAGTTCTAGAATTACGCTTAAATGCTGCTCGTGATCCTCCTTACTTCGAGAGTAAATCAGAATGTCATCTATAAACACTATCACAAACTTGTCAAGGTATGGTCGGCATACCCTGTTCATTAAATCCATGAATACTGCTGGTGCATTGGTTAAACCGAAAGGCATAACCAAAAACTCGTAGTGTCCATAACGTGTCCTAAAGGCTGTCTTAGGAATGTCCTCCTCTCGAACTCTTAATTGATGATAACCTGATCGAAGATCAATCTTAGAGAAATACGTTGCACCTTGCAACTGGTCGAATAAATCGTCTATTCGAGGTAGAGGATATCGGTTCTTGATCGTTAACTTGTTCAATTCCCTATAGTCGATGCACATTCGAAACGATCCATCCTTTTTCTTAACGAACAGAACTGGAGCTCCCCAAGGTGAAGAACTTGGCCTAATGAAGTCCTTGTCCAACAGTTCCTGAAGTTGGCTTGACAACTCTTGCATTTCGGCAGGTGCTAAACGATAGGGTGCCTTAGCTACAGGTGCTGCTCCGGGTATAAGGTCAATTTGAAATTCAACTTGCCTAAACGGGGGCAGTCCAGGCAAATCGTCGGGAAACACTTCCGGGTGATCCTTTACCACGGGAATGTCTTGAATTCGCTTTTCTTTGGACTTCTTCTCATCTATGAGTGCCAAAAATGCAACACATTTCTTCCTCAAATACTTACGAACCTTAATACTTGACACCATCTCTAAGCTTCTTCCAACTTTGTGTCCTTGTATCACTAGGGTTTCTCCGTCTTGCAAAGGTATTCTAACCGACTTATCAAAACAGCAAATCTCCGCTCGATTCTTAGATAACCAATCCATGCCTATAACTATGTCAAAACTCCCCAATTTGATAGGAATAAGATCAACGCTAAACAATTTATCGGCTAGATTAAAAGTACAATCTAAAATTACATCCTTAGCCTCAAATTTATGACCATTAGCGACCTCAATAATATAAGCATCCGACATTATCTTAGATTCCAAGTTAATTAGTGGTCTAAACTCCAATGAAATAAAACTTCTATCCGCTCCAGTGTCAAATAATACTGATGCATAGTGGTTGTTTAGGAGAAACGTACCTGTCACCACATTAGGTTCGTGACGTGCTTCGTCAGCTCCAATGACAAATGCCCGTCCTCGAGCCTGACCTCCTTGATTTCCCTGATTGGCTTGTCTCGCCCGGTTCCCATTGTTGTTTTTGTTCGGTTTCCTTCCAAACTTCGGGCAGGTATTTTGGTAGTGATCCGGACTTCCGCATTCAAAACATGCCCTTCTACCTTCATGGGGTCCTTTTTCACTTTTACAGAACCTGGTGAACTGACCTGGCCGTTTACAGTTGTCACAAATGACGCATGCTCCTTCGTGATGATAGTTGCACTTGTTGCACTTAGGGAGTGAACCCTTGTATTGCCCCGGGTCCTATGTGCTTACTCCGAAGTTTCTTGCAACGCTCCTATCTCTACTTGGACTACCAAAGGGTTTCTTTCCTGACTGATACTCTGGCTTCCTCTTATGGCTAGCACTACCAGATGACAGAGTTCCTGCTCTCACAGCATCAGTCGTTAAAGTAGTTGACATGGCTACAACCTCTTGGATTGTGGTCAGCTTTGCCGAGGTAACCATTCCTCGGATTCCTGGTGCTAGTCCCCATAAGTATCGGTCAATTCTCTACGATCCTTGTAATGGCTGAGACCCATTATTCACGGGTGGTGGCCTTATGTGCTGAGGAGGAACTGTCCCAAACTGAGGATTTGGGTTGAACGGCCCTGGCTGTTGATTCTGCATGAACGGGCCTGGATGCTGATTCTGCGCGGATGAACCTGGATTTGGGACAAATGGTCTGGGGCCATTCTGGTCGAACGATCTTGGAGTTGGGTTCTGCATGAACGGCCTAGGACCATTTTGAGGCCCAAGAAGATTTCTTAACCGCGCGATCTCCTCAGCTACTCTGTGATTCTGCTCTGCCATTGCATTGAGCTGATTCCTGGCGACTTCTAGCTCCTGATACATCTGAGCAACAGCTTGCTGTGGATTTCCAGAGCCTGCCATTGTTCCTGTAATAGAGAGCAGAAAAAACTCCAAGAACTGTTAGTAGGGTGCACGTTCGTCGAGGATTTTCTTTAGATGAGGTCCTACGGATGGCGCCAAACTGTTAATGCCAAAAATCGCACCAAAGGGACAACTTATGGTCGATGTGGACTTAATCAACTAAAGAAAGGATCTTTCGACGAGACGTGCGACGAGGGAAAAAATAAACGAGACAAGGGATTTGATGACGCAGGAAAAACCTCAATCGAGGAAAAAACCTGCGGACGACAAGGGGTGTCGTCGCTGCACTATGGTCGCCAATCAGGGGCGACGTCCTTGGTACTGGCGTCGGTCGTACGATAATTACAATACAAATGAAGGAAATACTTCGAAATGTAAAGTACAAGTGTTTGAATGTAAAAACAGGTGTTTGTCGTATGTGAATACAAAGTGTGAACTTCTGGTCGAGGGCTGTTGTCGAGAGTTGATTCTTCGGATTACTTCTTCAATTCGCTTTAGAGGACTATAGAATTCGTCTGTGAGCAGGTCCCTGAATGAGGCTTGAACTTGCTTATTTATAGTCTCCATGTCCTTAACTTCCTCCATTAATGCTTCGTTAATGGCTGCAACGGTTGGAAACGGTTGCCGGAGTAATGGTCTTCGTCCGTTACGGTCACCGGCTGTTTAATGAATACGTCGGTTATAGCCGTTGCTCCTTAATAACTTGGACTCCTGCATTAAACACTTAAACATAACGGTTAAGTGAACGTTAGTCTAGTTAAGGTCGCAAGTCCTTACACATTGGTCATGTGGGACGTACGACATTATGGTCGAGCGTCGCTAGGATATCTCGACTTACCTTTTATAGTGGACGACAGAGGTCTTTATGGTCTTTGACAGGACCTTATCTTAATACAAGATGTTACTTATGACGTGCGATTTACCTGCTCTCGTCGTGGTCGTACGACGTGATTTTTTTCCCAAACAGTATCCAAATCGGAACGCGCACGACATATCTCAAATGTCCGATTCGAGAAAAAGAAGACCAAGACCATGGCCAAATTCCCTCAATATCCTAAGATATCCTCCTACGGATTCAAGGGAACTTCTAAGGATTTGGTCGAGGCCTTGAAGACCGTCCAGGCGACCATCCGGTGGCCGAAGAAGACCGACAGATACGACAATAAGAAGCAAAAATCGAAGTGGTGCGATTTCCACGTTAATCATGGTCATATGACGGGCGATTGTATAGCCCTTAAAAAAGATCTTGCGTACCACGTCCCGAAGGGAAATCTCAAGGATATCATCGACAACGTTATTACCCCAGTTAACAACGTTCGACCGCCATCTCCCGACCACGCAAAGGTCGTAAATGGCATAACTGGTAGGTTCGACGTCTGCGGTCTGACGTATTCCACAGCCAAACGTCATGCTAGCCAAGCACCTGACGATCGACCTACCCCTCGCTCATCAAGACCTAAAGGAGATATAGAGTTAGAAGCCATGAAGATTACGTTCGACCAAGACGTCCTCGGCGACTCACATCAAAAGCATCATGATGGGTTGATCATTCAAATCACGATTGGTAATTTTCTGACCCGGCGAGTCTTGGTCGACGGGGGCAGCTCAGCGAACGTCATCTTCCTTGATACCATGAAGGCCATGGGAATCGATCGATCGGAAATTACCGACGCTCGACAACCTTGGTAGGTTTCAACGGAGCGACGAGTACCTTGTCAGCCTATAACGTCATCTTAGGTCGACCATAGATCCATGACATGAAGGCCGTTCCTTCGACGTATCTGTTGATCCAAACCCTCAGCGATTTGATAATGACCCTCTCTTATATACTGAGTGAAAATTGTAAGTAAACAATATGTATCAGAGTTTCACTATCGCTGATAAGTACAAAGATCTTCCAGTACCACTGATAGGAACTATCACTCTTTAGATTAAACATTCAGCAAAAGTGTTCACCATAATACTCTGAGTCTGTTCAGTACTTATGGTGATCACTGATAAGTTAGTTGTTTACTTATGATCTCTGAAGAAAAGTTTCACGTCAACATAAGTTCTACGCTGAAGTCGAAGATCATGCTCAAGAACCAGCGACAAGTCTCCTAATGAACTGATGCGGATCAGCGAAGACTCAGATTTGTCCAATCAACGTGAAGTATCAAGTACAAGACTTCAGCTATCGCTGAACTCTATCATTAGCTGATGAAGAATGATAGATCGCTGAATCAACGAAAAGCTGATCATGAAGTCCTCCGTACAAAGTACTTTTGTCTTAACCACCCTTGCACGACTCCGTACGATATGTCAGAAAAGAACCTCCTTATTGTCTGAAATCGTACAACCACTCTGATACTACACTGTTCAAACATGCGGCTACTTAGGTTGTCAACAAAGGTCAATGACATGCAACCAATCAGCTGCTGCCACGTGTAAAGTGTAAACTGCAATGCATTAAATGCATGCAGTATATAAGAAGAAGAACTCACTTCATTTTGATGTAACTTGCTAACTCTGGACAATTTCATCCTTCTTATCTTGAGATAGGTTATTATTAGTAATTTCCTTCTCCTTCTTAGTGCAAGAAACTTAGTTTTCCAACTTGTTTAGATTTAGGATTTATCCTTAATCTTGTATCCACAACAAGCTGTAAATTGTTAATGATTTATCAATAAACAATTTAGAAAAGTAAAATCTGTGTGTTTGTATTCAACCCCCCTTCTACAAACTTGTATAGCCCTTCGGGACCAACAAGTGGTATCAGAGCGGATTTGTTTAATCTCATAAACAAGATCTAATCTATACTAAGATTTCTCTTCCTTGCTATTTCTGAAAAATGACTACTAACACAAACACTAATTATATCAACAATCAGCTACTGTTGATAAGGCTACTGCTACTTGTTTTAACTGCGAAAAGATTGGACATTTCGCTAATGAGTGCAGGTCTAAGAAAGTATCGAGAAACTCAGCGTTTCCCAAGAAATCCTTTATTCCCAGGAATAAAGATGACAAATATTCTAAGCTGAAAGAAAAATATGCAAAGCTGAAAAGCTTCAAGAAGAAAGGCAAAGGCCTGATGGTTTACGAATGGGCTGCTTCTGAAGAAGAAGAATCATCATCTGATTCTGAGGATGATGAAGCCAATCTCTGTCTTATGGCAAAGATTGAAGATGAGGAAGAAAGTTCAGACATTCCCTCTACTTCAACATCTGCAATTCAGGTATCGCCTTCCTTCTTTACAAATAATGCAAATATTGATGAAGCTGATAGTCTCCGCAAAATCGATCTCTTGACTAGAAGTTTATATGAAGCCATGAATGGCAAAACAATAGTTGAAAACCAAAACCTTGATCTCGCTGAACAGCTTAAAAACTGTCACCTTCAAATAGAAAAGCTTTCTAAAATTGAAGAAGATTTTAAAGATCAAGTGCATTTAAATCAGCTAGTCAAAATCGAACGAGCAGAAGCTATCGCTGCTTTGAAAGCTGAGAAAGCTACTATTGAAGGATGGTGTAACTCTTCAACAAAGATCACCGAGATAATTAAGTCTCAGATACCCCTGAGTGATAAACGTGGTCTTGGTTACAAATATGAAACTAAAGAACCAACCACTGATCGTTCCATGCTCTTATTTGGAACTTTCGTATCCTCAGTCGCTGATACTTCATCCTCTCAGTGTTCCTCGTCTAGACCAACTATCCCTGAGGAAGTCTCTACCTCAAAACGTAAAGAGAAAATGGTTTATCCAAAACCTACCTCTGTCTTTAAAGATAAAGGTAAAGGAATTGCGTTGAACCAAAATCCTCAAAAGGGTACTTTAGTACCAAAGTTGAATGCTTCTAAAGCTTTAGTGATTTATTCCTCTGGATCAAGGAATCAGATCTCTGGATCTACTCAACGTGGGTGTATTCAGCGATCTACTCCTAGACTCAGAGTGGATGTCCTTGGTAAGAAATCTGAAGAACTAAATGTTCCTCCCATTTCTAAAGCCAAAAGCTTATTTGGTGCTGGTCCTTCTATTTCAAAATCAAAAGATCAGCACTCAAATGGTCCTAGGACTACTTTTAGTTATAGGAAATGTTATCACTGTGGACTCACTGATCATATTGCTAGTAAGTGCCCCACAACCACCAAAGCTGATAAGATAGCTAAGGTGAAGATTGCCCCCAAGGCAAAGAAGACCACTGAGGTTAAGAAATTAACTAAAGTGAAGACTGACAAAGCTGAATCTTCAAATGCTGCGAAGACTGCTGAACCTTCCATTCCAACTGCTTCCACTGACAAACGTATACACATGGTTAAGTGGATACCCAAGAAAAACTAATCTTCCTTTGTGATGCAGGTTCAGAAGGGTATCTGGTATCTCGATAGCGGATGCTCTAGACACATGACTAGAAAGAAAAGCCTGCTCGCTGAATACAAGGAAGAGAAGGGTCCCTCTGTGACTTTCGGTGGTAATGGAAAAGGACATACCCGAGGGTCTGGTGTACTCTCAAATGGTACAACCACTTTCAGAAGAGTCGCATATGTTGAAGGGCTGAAGCATAATCTTCTAAGCATCAGTCAGCTTTGCGACAAGGATAAAAAAGTAATCTTTATTAAGGAATCGTGCTTTGTCACTGACAAAAAGTAGAAGATAACTGTCAGCGGTTATCGTTTGGAAAATGTTTATGTAATAAACATGGACTCAACAACCACTGAGAACTCTTGTTTCTTCTCAAAAGCCTCATCTGATGTCAACTGGCTATGGCATAAGAGGCTCTCTCATTTGAATTTTAAGACACTGAACACTCATTATTCAAAAGAGTTGGTTACTGGTCTACCTCAACACTCATACGCCAAAGAGTCTCTATGTTCAGCGTGTGAAAAAGGGAAGCAGACCAAAGCAAGCTTTAAATCAAAGCAAGTTTCCTCAGTGTCATCTCCTCTACAACTACTCCATATGGATTTGTTTGGCCCTGTTAACAAACAATCCATCGCTGGAAACAAATTTACACTGGTCATAGTTGATGAATTTTCTCGTTATACATGGGTTATGTTTCTCCGTTCCAAGAGTGACACCCCTGAAGAACTCATCACCTTTGTTCGGAAGATGGAAACCCTGAACAATTAGACCGTTCGCTCAATAAGGAGTGATCATTGGACTGAATTCAAAAACAGTTCTCTTGATTCCTTCTTTGAGAGTAAGGGTATTTCTCACAACTTTTCTTCAGTGAGAACACCGCAACAAAATGGAGTCGCTGAAAGAAGAAATAGAACAATTATTGAAGCTACACGTTCAATGCTCAACGATTCTCACCTGCCTACTCAGTTTTAGGCAGAAGCTGTCAACACCGCTTGTTTTACGCAAAACATGTCACTGCTAGTCAAAAGATTCAATAAAACAGCCTATGAACTTTTTCATGGGAGAAAGCCTTCAATCAGCTTTCTTCACATCTTTGGATGTCAGTGTTTCATACTGAACAATAGAGATGCCCTTAGAAAGTTTGATCCTAAGGCTGATGATGGAATATTTCTTGGATACTCCTCAGTTTCCAAAGCCTTCAGAGTCTTCAATCGAAGAAGACAAACTGTCGAAGAAACAATTCACGTCACGTTTGACGAATCCCGCTCAGCAAACTCTAAACCGTCCGTTGATACTGAAGAACTGAATCAATGGATGTTTTCTCATCTTGGTGATTCAGAAGATATTCCCACTCCTCGTGCTCACACAGTTGAAGATGATGGTCCTACTATCATTTCAAATATGCAGAATACTGAAGCTGAAACATCATGGGTCTCAGCTGTTCCTATAAACACTATACCTGCTTCTGAAACAAATGTATCAGACATTCCATCTACTTCTTAGCAATCAGTGAATATAAAGTCAACTGCATCCATTCCTCTCTTGGCTGATACTCCAGACATCGCTGAAGCCTCATCTTCAGCTCCTCCAGTTCAGGTTGAGTTAGCGTCTCATGCTCCGGCTCAGCGATGGACTATAAATCACCCAATTGATCAAATTCTTGGTGATGCAAACGCTGGTATTCAGACTCGACGAAGTGCAGGTAATATTTGTTTATTTGTTAAATTTATTTCACTAACTGAACCAAAGAAAGTAGATGATGCCCTCAAAGATCCAAACTGGGTCAGCGCCATGCAAGAAGAGCTGACTGAATTCGAAAGACACAAAGTTTGGAAACTTGTTCGAAAACCAACTGATAAAACAGTGATAGGCACTAAATGGGTCTATCGAAACAAGTTGGACGAACATGGAACTGTAACCCGCAACAAGGCTCGTCTTGTTGCTCAGGGATACAGACAAGAGGAAGGCATAGATTATGACGAAACATTTGCTCCAGTAGCAAGATTAGAATCTATTCGTCTATTCTTAGCATACGCTGTACACAAAGACTTCAAAGTATATCAGATGGATGTTAAGTCAGCGTTTCTAAATGGAAAGCTGAATGAAGAAGTCTATGTGGAACAACCTCCAGGATTCTCAGATCCTAAGCGTCCAAGTTATGTTTATAAACTGGATAAGGGACTTTATGGCTTAAAGCAAGCTCCACGTGCATGGTATGACACTCTTTCTACTTATCTCCATATTGAAAAATTTGAGCGAGGTAAAATCTACAAAACTCTATTTTTCAGGAAAGTAAAAGGTCATATCATTCTTGTTCAGATATATGTTGATGATATTATATTTGGCTCTACTAACCCTGATCTTTGTACTCGTTTCGCTGATAGAATGAAAGATGAGTATAAGATGAGCATGATGGATGAACTAACATATTTCCTTGGTCTTCAGATAAAACAAAATGAAAAAGGAACTTTCATTAATCAGGGAAAGTATGTTAAAGATATGCTGAAGAAGTTCGACTTAACTGAAAGTTCAGCTATGAAAACCCCTATGGCACCACCGCTGACACTTGATAAGGATACTAAGGGTATTCCTGTTAATGTCACTTTGTACCGTGGGATGATCGGCTCACTTTTGTATCTTACAGCTAGCCGACCCGATATTATGTTTGCAACATGCTTGTGTGCACGATATCAAGCTGAACCTAAGATATCTCATATGAAAGCTGTAAAGCGAATTTTTCGATATCTTAAGGGTACAGCGAATCTTGGTCTTTGGTATCCCAAAGACTCAGGATTCGATCTAATCGCCTATTCAGATAGTGATTTTGCAGGTTGCAGAATGGATAGGAAAAGCACCACAGGAGGATGTCAGCTCCTGGGTGGAAAGCTGGTAAGTTGGACAAGTAAAAAGCAAAACTCAGTGTCCACCTCTACAGCTGAAGCTGAGTATGTAGCCGCTGGAAGCTGCTGTTCTCAGGTCTTGTGGATGAGAAATCAACTACTGGACTATGACCTTCAGCTCTCAAACATTCCAATCTATTGCGACAGCACAAGTGCCATCGCTATAGCCAATAATCCAGTGCTACACTCAATGACAAAACACATCGAAATCAGGTATCATTTTATCAGAGATCATGTGATGAATGGTGATATAGAACTTCACTTTATCCCAACTGATTATCAGTTAGCTGATCTATTCACCAAACCTCTTGATGAGACAAGATTCAAATTTCTCATCAGCGAGCTTGGAATGCTGAACTTTGAAGAATAAAATCTTCAGCGGTTCACATTTGATCAGCGATACGATTATACAAACTTGTATAACCTTTTGGATAAAATCAACTTGTATAACCTATTCTATCATCTTCTCTATGAATAAACTTGATCGCTGATATCAAGGTATGTTTTTCTCTCTCTGACAATCGCATGTAAATGCAAGATTTCAAAATAAATTTCATCGCTGAATATCTCTTCCTTATCAGCGATACTTTGAAATTTCTAAAATCAGTGCTTCATATTTTCAAAAGTATCCCTGAGTTTTTTCAAAACCTCAGAGACAACCATGAATATGAAAGGACAGTTGTGACGTCATTACAACGGATAAGCCCTGGCACGTTCTTCTTTCTGACATACGTTTGCACGTTTCGTTTAATCGCCAATCAAATGCAAACACGTGTCCGTGTCATGATGAAAATCTCTTCCCGCTCAAGATTTTCTCTTTCTAAAATCTCTATATAAACAAATTATTCGTTTATATTTTCCTTTTACGCGAACTTCTTCTCCAAGCAAAGAAAGGATTCACTGTTGCATTTTTCTCTCGACTTTTCAAGAACAACTGTTCATCTTCTTCAAACATCAAAGGTTAATATGTTCTTATTATTTACCAAATGCAAATAACTTGTTTCTGATCTTCTCATTGTTTTAACAAGATCAAACAAAAGAACTTCTCAAAAATGAAATCATTCTCGTTCATGATTTTATGAACACAACCATTTCATGGTTGTTCTTCAAGTTTAAATGCAAAAATCTTAAACTTGTTCTTCATTCGTTTTTCCAGAATCCCAATCTTCAAAAGAAACTGGAAAACAAGATTTTTATTGGGTTTGAAATTTCGTTTTTCAAAAACAAGAAAAACCCTAATCTTCATTAAGACATTTTGTCTAAATGAAATGGACCAAATTCGAACCATCTTTTTGGAAAAAATTTCCACCTAAAGATTATTCTTATTTGTTAATATTTGGTTGAACTAATAATACAGAAAATGGCATCTTCTGACATTCCCAAGAACACCATCGCTGAAAACACTGCTGCTGATGATAATGCTGAGGAAGTGGACATCCTCAAGGCTCCTCAAGTCAAGTTCTCTCTTGACAAGCTGGATTGGACTAAGGTAAACAACCTTTATGCGCTTCTCGAGTTTCCTCCTCGAAAGCAAGTCACACATCTAGATGATGCTGTGAAATTCCTCAGGAATTGATGCATCTCAACAGCCCTGACCATAACCCCTCCCGCACATCAGTTTTTGCTATCACAATTCTGGTACTCTGCCAGACACTCTCAGCTACCTTCAGCCAAAGACCCCTCCAAAACAATTGACTGCATCCTTTGCGATATCGAATATGGCACCATGAAGATCACCCCTGCCATCATTCGCAAAGCCCTCAGCCTTCCCATAGCAACCAAAGAAAAACCTTCGTTCCCCTCCCTGACCCCAAGAAAAACTCAGACAGGGAAGCCATCATTGCATTCTTTGATGCAATGGGGTATGTATGGGAAACTGGAAGGGATATGAAGCCCGAGAAGAAGCTGACCATTGTAAAGAAATCGAAAATTCCCAGCGAGATGAATTTCATCTTCGCCCATGTGATCAGCTGCATGACTGCCAAGAGCGGCTCCTCTGACCAAGCCGCTAAACCTCAGCAAGCAATGGGATGTGCATTGCTGAAAGGTCTACATATAGACTGGGCATCGATCATCTATGATGACCTTGTACTTAGAGTGGACACCGTCGCTGACAGACCTCCATGGGTTCCGTATCCTCGATTCATCAGCGCCATATTCCAAAAGGGCCTGAAGGACAGCTATCCTCAAGAGGGTGACCTGAAACTCTCTCAGGTTGGTCCTAAGATACTCGACTTCAAACCAGTGGCGAATGAGGTACGTCTTTCTACACTCTTAAGTCTTCTAAATCCTTCTACTTCTTCTACTTCTGCAGCTCCTTCAGCGGACAAACCCACCGCTGATACCCCAGCTGCAACCTCCATTCCTCTTAAAAGGAAACATTCTGACACCCAATTTGGTTCCAAAAGAACTATGAAACCCAAGGAGCAACCCAAGCAATCTCCTGCTAAAGTCTCCTCAGCTCCTCCTGTTGAGTTGAAGGAAAGTTCAGTGGTACGCTCTGCCACACCGGAATAAGCCACCCACTCTATCCCAACTTCAGTGTCTCCAAACGCTGAGGTTACAAACTTGGAAACTACCCAACCTCCCTCAGTCTCTCAAAAGACTAATGAAGTGATTCTCAGCGATTCCAACGCTGAACTCAGTAACCAACCTCCATTCTTACCCTTCGCTTCTACCTCTACTCATTTGGACACCACTCCAGTTATCACCGAAGCACCTGTCATTCCTCCAGAAGCTAAATAAAATACTCTTCAAGGAGTGATGGGCATAGGACCTGCAGAGCTGACCATACGTTCAGGTTCTCTCGCTGACGATATGGAACTTTACTCAGGAACCCGCGATTTTGATAAATTCATCAATCCTCATGCAGGTATACAACAACCCCTAAACACTGTTACTAAACCCCAAACTTCTGAGCTTTCCTCTATTCACAAGTTTTTATATGTTACAGGTCCTAATTTGGGAGACATCAACGCGTCTCTGAAGACAGTAGACACAAAGCTGATAGGTCTCACGTCTACTCTTCCCGGCAACTCGTCAGCTGTCACAACCGCTGGAGAGAAACTTTTAAAGCTTACAACCGAAGTCGGAAAGAATGCCTCCAAAGCTGATGTGGAGAAGGTTGATAAATCACTCGGTGATTTTGCCAAAGTTCTCGCTGATATCTACACAGACTACCTCGACATCAAGAAATCAGTTGACACCATGTCCAGCGAAGTCACAATGCTGAAGACATCGGTTGGCACACTCGAAGGTGTTATGTCTGCTGTAAAGGCTGATGTCAGTTCAGTAAAATTGATATGAGTTCTGTGAAGACTGATGTCAACACGATGAAGAATGACATCTCTTCTTTTCAGAACTTGTTACAGCAGATCCTGACCAACACGACCGCCCCTGCACCTGCCCCTGCACCTCCATCTTTTACTACGGCGGATCGTGCTGAACTTGAGAAGATCAATCCTGGTATTTCTGACATAGAAAACAGATTATCAGCGATTGAAATCTATATAGGGATCCCTGGCCAAGAAGACAGGGAGAAAACCACAGCTGCTAAATCATCACATTCCTCCCCAACTCATCATGATAAAGAGGGGGAGAAGAGCGCTGAAGACCCTTCCAAGAGCGCTGAAGACCTTTCCCATGATGAATCTATCAGGGGAGAGAAGACCGAAGTCCTCACCTTCACTGGAGAGGGTGAGAAGACAATTGAAGCTGAAGCAGCCGCTGGACCTCAAGGAGATGAACACCCTGAGGGAACCGAGAAGCTCGCCTCTGTATCTGAGGGGGAGCAACTCGAAGAAGAAGCTGAAGAAACTGAGTCTGAAGCTGAAGATGAAGAAGCCATCAACTTGTCTGATGCTGAACCATCCTCTTCTCCAAAAAATGATGATGACGAAGATGACGATGATGATGATTCTTTTATCGTCAAGCCTGCTCATAGAACTAAAGCTCTTAAAGGGATTCTGATAAACGAACCTTCAGGGGAGCGGACAAAGACAAAGCCATCAGCATCTGAAGCTGACAAAGGCAAAGGAAAAGGTGTCGCTGAAGATGAAAATCTGACGATCTTGCTTAAAAAGCCGGTTTGTTAGGTACACTAACTCCTTACTCCACATCCCTCCTCTATACACTTTATCAGTTCTCTACCTCCGCAAACCTACATACACTATCCCATTCTTTCTCTCTCTGTTCTACCCATGTTCTTATTTATAAGATCGCTGCGTTTCAACTAGTCCTCTCCCCTGTTTGAGGATATTGCTGAAGTTCCTACAGCTGCGACTTCAACAATAATCCCAGCTCTCAACGCTGAAGACATAATCCCAGTCTTGGATTTGATCTCTGAGACTGATGAACCTGAAGAACAGACTCTCTCTCACAAAAACAGACCTTCCTTGGCTCCTCAAAAGCTAAGTGAAGAGGATCAAGAAAAGAGAGATGCAATGATCAAGAGACTCGAAGATCAGCGAATCATTCTAAAGCGTGATCAACTTCCTACCGTTCCTCCAAAGTTCAGAATTTCCCAAAAGGAATACAAGGAACACCTCAGAGCTGAATGCCTAATCGCTGAAAAAAAGGAAGCTGAAGAAAAAGACAGAGAATACGCCATCAAGCTTACTCAACGATCAATAAAAGACCCCAAGCTGAAAGGAGTTCCCATTGATGTTTAACGTCAGCTATGGGATGATGCTCAAGAGATCGTTAGATAAAAGACTAAGGTCTCTGACACGACTTTGGAATGGGCTAAACAAA
This sequence comes from Saussurea involucrata, assembly GCA_033807775.1. Classification (NCBI taxonomy): domain Eukaryota; kingdom Viridiplantae; phylum Streptophyta; class Magnoliopsida; order Asterales; family Asteraceae; genus Saussurea; species Saussurea involucrata. The sequence goes on along the minus strand of CM066318.1, from coordinate 69,848,907 downwards.
TGCTGACCTATCGATCTAGACCATCCAAAATCATCAAAGTAAACATCAGAGGAAGACTGTACGCCGACGTTCCTATTATTGAAGTGGATGTCTGCAGAGAAGACAAAACCAAGCAAACTTTCTATGCTGCTACCTTAGAAAAGTTTGGTCTCTCTGAATGGATAGAAACGAAATTAGCCATTCAGGGATCGCGCTCAAAGTTCAAAAGCCATGTCGAGAAGATCTTAAACAAACAGATCGACCTGCTTTCTTCCGCTGTGGATATTCCTCCTCTTCCTCCTCAACAAAGAAAAGTCTCTGCTAAGAAAAAGAAAGTCTCTGATTCAGGTCCTCCTATACGGAATGAAACAGGTATTGGTTTCTCTCGGGCTGAAGTTCTTGGCCCTGATGCTGATCTCTCAGCGCTTGACACCTCCCTACCACCTGGAGAAACTTTCATTCCGGGCACAGTTGTAAGTGATCCATATGGGATATTCTTTCTAGACTACGATGGAAACCATCACTTTCAACGTATCTCTGAGCTCCACATCGCTCCCATCGAATAACTCATAGATCTCTTATACTGGTGTGAAGTCAGACGCGACATCAAAGCTAGACACCTGAAGCCCTTGATTTTTGAAGAATCTCTGAAGAAAAAGAATCAAGGAGCAGATGTCCCTGATTGGATGATTGCCACATCAATGACCCTTGATGAACAACTCATTAAGGAAGAACCTTTTGACGGATAGGATCGCCTTGTAATTCTTTCTATCTTTATCTGTCTACATCTTTTGTACTTGTAATTCTATTCGCTGTACTTGTAATTTTTCCACTTCTCTCTGTAATCTTTACACAGTTTAAAGAAAAATTTCAGCGAACGTACTTTACTCCATCAGTACAGAAAAGATCCCAGAAAACAGTAAAAATGGACAAATATTTTATGAGTTCTTTTTATCCTTATGTTTTCATTATATAGCAATTTTCTCTGTTGCTATGTCATAATCAAATAGGGGGAGATTGTTGATCCAAACCCTCAGTGATTTGATAATGACCCTCTCTTATATACTTAGTGAAAATTGTAAGTAAACAATATGTATCAGAGTTTCACTATCGCTGATAAGTACTAAGATCTTCCAGTACCGCTGATAGGAACTCTCGCTCTTTAGATTAAACATTCAGCGAAACTGTTCACCATAATACTCTGAGTTTGTTCAGTACTTATGGTGATCGCTGATAAGTTAGTTGTCTACTTATGATCTCTGAAGACAAGTTTCACGTCAACATAAGTTCTACGCTGAAGTCGAAGATCAAGCTCAAGAACCAGCGACAAGTCTCCTAATGAACTGATGTGGATCAGCAAAGACTCAGATTTGTCCAATCAACGTGAAGTATCAAGTACAAGACTTCAGCTATCGCTAAACTCTATCATTCGCTGATGAAGAATGATAGATCTCTGAATCAACGAAAAGCTGATCATGAAGTCCTCCGTACAAAGTACTTTTGTCTTAACCACCTTTGCACGACTCCGTACGATATGTCAGAAAAGAACCTCCTTATTGTCTGAAATCGTACAACCACTCTGATACTACATTGTTCAAACGTGCGGCTACTTAGGTTGTCAACAAAGGTCAATGACATGCAACCAATCAGCTGCTGCCACGTGTAAAGTGTAAACTGCAATGCATTAAATGCATGCAGTATATAAGAAGAAGAACTCACTTCATTTTGAAGTAACTTGCTAACTCTGGACGAGTTCATCCTTCTTATCTTGAGATAGGTTATTATTAATAATTTCCTTCTCCTTCTTAGTGCAAGAAACTTAGTGTTCCAACTTGTTTAGATTTAGGATTTATCCTTAATCTTGATTCCGCAACAAGCTGTAAATTGTTAATGATCTATCAATAAACAATTTAGAAAAGTAAAATCTGTGTGTTTGTATTCAACCCCCCCTTCTACAAACTTGTATAGCCCTTCGGGACAAACAGTATCATCAGACCATGAAGTTCCCTACGCCGTGGAGAGTCCAGGAGATCAAAAGTTAGCTGAAAGTCGCCCGCGACTGCTACAAGACGACCCTGAAACCGCAAAAGCAAACCATCTAGCAATTACAGGTCCAGGATGCTTCTGGGACAGCCGACGACTATCGCCTCGAGGAATTCGTCCTGGACCATAGCAAGCCTGACCAAACCCTCTTTATAGGTTCATCCCTTGACCCTCGCCTTAAAGAAAATCTAATATCGTTTTTGCAGGAACATACCGACTACTTCGCCTGGTCGCACGAAGACATGGTTGCCATAGACCCCGACGTAATTTCTCATAAGCTCAACGTCGACCCGTCTTTTAAACCTGTCAAGCAAAAGCGACGAAAATTTGCTCCTGAATGGAATATGGTGATTAATGACGAGGTCGACAACCTCCTCAAGGCAGGAAAGATCCGAGAAGTGAAGTACCCCGACTTGCTTGAAAATGTCGTGGTCGTACAAAAGAAAAATGGCAAATGGAGAGTTTGTATCGACTTCACAGATCCCAACAAAGCTTGTCCGAAAGACCCTTTTCCACTGCCACATATCGATGCCATGGTCGACGCGACAGCAGGACATGAACTATTGACGTTCATGGATACTTGTTCTGGATATAACCAAATCCTGATGCATGTCGAGGGCCACGAAAAAACCGCCTTCATGACAGATCAAGGTATTTATTGCTATAAAGTTATGCCCTTTGGTTTAACAAATGCAGGTTCTACCTACCAACGTTTGGTTAGCAAGATGTTCAAAGATCATGTTGGCAAAACGATGGAGGTATATATTGACGACATGCTCGTCAAGTCGAAGCAAGCAGTCGACCACGTCGAGCATTTGAGGCAGTCGTTCGACATCCTTCGAAAGAATAGCATGAAGCTAAATCCGACGAAGTGCTCCTTTGGCGTCATCGCCGGGAAGTTCCTAGGCTATATGGTCACACGACGGGGGATCGAGGCCAATCCAGATCAGATCAAGGCCATTATCGAGATCAAATCCCTAAGGAATTTAAAAGAATTCCAAAGGCTTATTGGTCGAGTGGCAGGCTTGAACAGGTTTGTCTCTCGATCATCGGATATATGCCATCTATTCTACAACGTCCTTCAAAAAAACAAAGGCTTCAGTTGGACAGGCGATCATGAGCAAGCACTGCAGAAACTGAAGGAGTGATGACATCGCCACCTCTGCTATCAAAACCTCATGATAACGAGGTCCTGCAAGTATATTTGGGCGTCTGTCCTATTACGGTAAGTGTCGTCATGACACGAGATAATGAAAAGCAGCAACTGCCAATCTACTATGTAAGTAAATCCCTTTTGGACGCTGAAACCAGCTATTCCTCTATGGAAAAATTACTTTCGTCGCTAGTTACAACTGCAAAGAAATTGCGACATTATTTCGAATCACACCCTATTACAGTCGTGACTAACTTTCCTCTTAAGTCTGTCTTGAGGAAACCTAAGTTGACAAGACAATTAGCGAAATAGAGCATATATCTCAGTAGTTACAACGTCGACTTCAAGCCCAGGACAACGATCAAATCGCAAGCTTTGGCAAATTTCATCGCAGATTTCAGTTCTGAACTGGAAAAAGAAATAGAGCTCGAGGTGCTCACTGTGGCGACTCACGAAGACGTGCCCTGGACTCTACATGTCGATGGGTCGTCCAACATTAGGGGTTCAGGACTAGGCGTCGTCTTAAAATCGCCACAGGGGGGCAAGATGGTATACTCCGTACGTTGTGACTTTAAAACTACCAACAATGAAGCCGAGTATGAAGCGCTGATCGTGGGAATGAATATGGCCCACGACTTGGGGGCCACTGCACTACATGTCAAAAGCAATTCTCTTCTGGTCGTAAACCAGATGAACGGAGAATTAACGGCCAAAGATTCAAAGATGACAGCGTACCTAAAGGTAGCAAAAGCAAAATCAGAAGTTTTTAAACCATTCTCAATCGAACAGATTCCAAGGGACCAAAATACTCAAGACGACGCTTTCGCAAACCTTGGATCTGCACTAAGCAAACCTTTATTCGACAACATTCCTATGATCCACCTGGCGACTCCATCCATCGATAATGACGACGTCGTCCAGATTGAAGACCAAGAGGATGATTGGTCGGGCGACATTAGAAATTTCCTTATGCACGGCCAACTCCCAGAAGACAAGATAGAAGCTCGAAAGATCAGGTTCAAGGCATCTAAATATGTCGTGATCGGAGATAGACTCTATCGACGATCATCGACAGGCTTGAAGCTGAGATGTGTCACCAGCGAAAGTCAAGTTCAAATAATCCTTCAAGAAATGCATGACAGAGAGTGTGGCAATCACTCAGGCGGTCGCAGTCTAGCCAATTATATCTCTCGATAAGGCTACTTTTTGCCAACAATACGACAAGACGCCGTCAGGTATGTCCAGAATTGTGATCCTTGTCAACGACATTCAGGTATGTCCCACAAACCTTCTGAACCTTTACATTCGACATTAATCCCATGGCCCTTCATGAGATGGGGGATGGATATTGTCGGCAAGTTACCACCTGCCCCCGGGCAAAAGGTATTTCTTCTCGTACTTACAAATTATTTTTCTACGTGGATAGAAGCAACTGCCTTTTCCCCTGTCCGGGACAAGGAGGTCGTCTCTTTTATCCAGACTAACATCATATGCAGGTTCGGGATTCCATCCGAAATTTTCTGCAACAATGTATCCCAGATCATAAGCAATAGGACTCGACAGTTCTGTGAAGACCGCAATATCAAGCTGACGACCTGGACACCAAGGTATCCTCAGGCGAATGGACTTGCAGAGTCAAGTAATAAAACCATTATTGCTTCGATCAAGAAAAGGTTAAAAGCTGCGAAAGGAAAGTGGGTCGAAGAACTCCCTTCAGTCCTGTGGGTAAATTGCACGACGCCACGCACGTCCACAGGACAAACCCCTTTCTCTTTGGTCTATGGTTGTGATGCAGTTTTGTCGGTCAAGGTCCGACTCCCGACCTCGAGGCATACTTCGGTCGACCATAACTTGGTAGATCTACGTTACGACCTCGACGCCCTCGAAGAACTCAGAGAATCAGTACTGATCAGAATGGCGTCACAATGGCAAGCGATTGAGCGACATTTCAACAAGAACGTTAAAGCTAAAGTCTTCCAAGAAGGCGACTACATCCTCCGACGAGTGTTCCAGAGCACTCAAGAGCCCAATGCAGGTAAACTTTCCACTAAATGGGACGGTCCTTATCATATCTCAGAAGTCGTGGGCAAGGGTGCTTATAGACTCCAAACCCTCGATAATCGAGATATCCCATGCAGCTGGAATGCAACACATCTTAAAAGGTATTTCTTCTAAACCCCTTTTTCATACGAATTTTTTACCACGACGATTACTGACTTAAGCATTGGAGGGTCGTTGGTTCGCCAACGACCAACCTCTGACCTTGTTTTATCGCAGGATCGCACGACATAAGTAACCAAGTCTATTACACGACTTGATCACACGATCGCAGGATAGCACGACGTAAAAGATCAAGTCTGTCCCATGACTTAAACTGTACGATCATAAGTTCCAAAGATCTCACGATCTAAGTTTTTTAACTTAGAAAAATTATCGTGTTTTGGGTTAGTGCCTTAGTCGTAAGTACCTGTGTTTTACACGACTTAAAGGTCTAAAGATCTTACAACCTATGTTTTAATTTGGAAGAAACAGTGTATTGTAATGAATGCCTATGTCGCAAGTCTTTATGATCATTTTTATACGATGTATGTTCACTTGATGAATCTTGTGATTGATATTGTATTTATTATCTACTTGCAAATATGAATGAAAATTAATGCGTAAGAAAATTTTTATTCACGTTCAATAGACGAGTACGTCAAAAGAGTCGACCCCCAACAGTCGATCGATACAAGACAAGAAACTAAAATTTTATAAGGCTGAGGAGGATCGTCGGCCGCAACCACACCAGAGGCCTCTCCCTTGAATGTCTCGTCCACCTCTACCTCCTCGATCTCCTTCTCGTCATCAGAGTCGAGGTCCTTCTCAGACCCGACATTCGACAAGTAGAAGGCTAGCTCGTCTGACGCAGAATCAAGAGGATTCTTGCCCTACAGGTGTTGTCGCATGATCGCAGCCCGAGCGGTCAATCGAGCAAGAGTGAAGACGGACTTTAGCTCGTCCTATAGCTCCTTTACCTCCCCTTCCAGCTCCGACACCCTGGACTTAGAATCTTTGGCTTCTTTTTCATTTGCAGCCAAAGACTCTTTAGTCCTGTCCAGTTCGGCCCTCGAATCGGCTATCAGGGCCAGGGATTGCTTAAGACAACGGTTCGCCTCGTCCCTCTCATGCTCAATGGCCTCCAGTTCATTTTGAACGGCATCGAGCCGCATGGACAGGGTCTCGACACGACCCAAAGCATCCTTTTCCCTTTCCAGTGCCGCATTCTCTCTTTCGAGAGCTGCGGGCACTAAACGCCTTGTCTTCTCCATTTCGGAGTATAACGCGAGAGAGGATTGAAATGCCTGTGTTGGTCCCGAAGGCCTGTACAAGTTTGTAGAAGGGGGGGGGGGGGTTGAATACAAACACACAGATTTTACTTTTCTAAATTGTTTATTGATAAATCATTAACAATTTACAGCTTGTTGCGGAACAAGATTAAGGATAAACCTAAATCTAAACAAGTTGGAACACTAAGTTTCTTGCACTAAGAAAGAGAAGGAAATTACTAATAATAACCTATCTCAAGATAAAAAATATGACTTGACCAGAGTTAGCAAGTGACTCGTCCAGAGTTTTCGAGTGCTTCAAAAATGAAGCTGAAGTCCTTCTAATATACTGCATGCATTTAATGCATGACAGTTTATACTTTACACGTGGCAGCAGCTCATTGGTTGCATGTCATTGACCTTTGTAGACAACCTTAGTAGCCGCATGGTGCACAGTGTAGAATCAGTGTGGTTTACTATTTCAGACAATAAGGAGGTTTGTTGGAACCCATATACGCTTAATCAAGATTAACAGTCTATTAGTTGAGTTTAGAGTTTGATGCGGAAGCGTATTAAACTAACAGATATGTTTGATAGATATTAGAACGCACATATATAAAGAAAACAGTAAAGAATGAAAAGGATTTCTTGAACAGTTACTGTTATTCAATATATAATAACAACACGAAGAACAGATTAAGAACTGTTGGTGTGTGAGAATATAACACTCAGATATTTGACAATAAAGTTTGAGAGTATTAGTGATTCCTTGTCTATTCGTCGTTAGGAAGATCTCAACATGAGACTTCCTTTTATACTACTCTTAGAAGACTATGAAGTTGGTCATTGTTCCTTTTACGGCATGAATAGTAAACTGGATGGTGTGAACAGTGGACTGGATGGTGTGAGCAGTTGTTTGAGCCATGCGCATTTAATGGAGCAGATGTACTATTGGTAAATGCATTAAATGGCACAGACGTCTATTTTGTACCATGCCCTATTGAGTCCACTCAGAGCTTGACACGTGTTTTGACAGTACTTTTCCATGCAAGTTGATGAACGTATCCAGTAATATCTTCCAAGTCTTCATAGCAGACCACAGAGGCTCTGTAAGGCATTACAGAGGTTCTATGGTCTGACCTTCTGTGGAGCAGTCCACTTGTTTCCGAGTTGATCTTCTTCTTGCGCACTACAGAGGTTCTGTGATTACCTCTGTAGCTTCTGTGGCTTTCTGGACTTGATCTTCTGGAAGAAGTGGCAGAGCCTCTGTGAGAGGCTTTTCTATACTTAGCCTATTTTTCACTACTTCTAAGTATTTCTATGATTAGGAAGATTGAAGCTAACAATCTCCCCCTAAGTAGTGAAAAATAAAAATTTGACTTTGTGTTTAGTTAGGCTAAGTTAGATAAGACAAAGGTTAAACAATACCTCGAAACTTCTCATTTAGAAATATGCCAGAGGCATTTTACATTTGAGTACAATAAAAGATAAACTTTTGTTTGCAGAGATTGGAGGTCTGAGAATCAGATTTTGGCATCTTTGAAATCGTTGTAGCTTCTGTTGTCTCTACCGACTTTTCTGATCTCTTTGTAGAATCTGATGCAGAGTTCTCTTAGGAGGATTGTTGAGTCTATTTCTCTGATGAAAGTATCTGCATCATCTCTATCCATTTTCTCTGTACCTCTGTATTTTACAAGGCTTGCTCTGAATTTGCTCCGAGTACTGGTTGCGTACTTCTGACAATCCATGAGTACAAAAAGTTTAACCTGGTGTTGTGGGTTTTGAAATACTAACCCAAATCTTGGTTCTCTGATGATTGAGTTGGGCACAGCGTCTGGTGGGCAGCGATCTTCTGGTGGTCGTAGATCTAGATGTTTGAGACCAAGATCTTTTCCCAGCTGAAAATCTATCATGCTGTATAGCAGAAGCTTTTCCCTCATCGTTTTCTCAATACTTGATAGGCTCTGGTGTTTGCTTCTGTGTTGTAGTTGTCCTTTGTCCATTGCAGAAGGTCAGGTAGATCGTATGGATTGATGTTTCTTAAGTCAGCATCAGCGAAGGTAGACTCTGAATTGTTCTCTCTTCTGACTTTGTAAAGATTGTACCTGACCCTTGGATAGGTTCTTGTGAAGGAGAATCTGCAGAAGATCACTTTTTTGATTTTGTGAATTGAGAAGACATCTGCTTTGGCTCTTGGCTTTGTTCTTGTGAAGATGTTCTCAAATTCTTCTCTGATCCTTAGATCTGTCACATGATCTATTGAATAGTTTGTCTGAAAGGATTGTTTGTAGAGGTATTTGTATACCACTTCTTCCATTTCTTCATGTGTTGGACCAGGTCGTGGAATTTGTCTTCTGAGACTCTCCATATGTTGAACAACTTCTGCAGCTCTACCAGTTAAAGGAGTTTCTGACAGAGGCTTCAATCCATGTTCCCAGTCAACTTCTTCGGGTTTTGGGGTTTGAAAGGCGTCAAATGCACTTTTCATCAGTTTCTCTGTTGGCTTTGACAATGTTTTCTTCTTCTTAGGTTCCTCTGTCAGTATCCCTTTGCCTTTATCTTTTGTTGTCGTGGCATAACCTGTTGCTTCTGTGAGATTTGAGGTTTGTACTTCTGTAGGTTTGATGGAGGTTGCCTCTGTGGATTTTGACGATTGTGATTTAGAGGACTTTTGTGGCGATGGTTCTGTTGGCTTGACTTGCTCTGTAACCTCTGTTGGAGGTTGTTTGGTGACTTCTTCTGTGAGCTCAGTTTCTGTTGATGAAGTGTTTTCATTGAATCTTCTTGCCATTCTGAAGGCTAAGGTGAACCTGTGCCTTTCTTCTTCTCTCTTCACCATACGATCACTTATTGTTGTGTGCATCCTTTTCAGAATGTCAGAAGCAGAGGTCGTTGCTCTTTTTGGTTTGGTGGCAATCGACTTTCTTCTGGGTATGGTTTGGGGTATTTCCACAGAGGTGGGTGTTTTCTCTGTGGTTGGTTCATCTGTTTCTTCCAAAATGATTACCTCAGGGGCGGTTGTTGCCTCTGAGGTTTGCTTATCTGCTTCTATAGTGTTGGGTTCTTCAGAGGTTGAATCCACAGAGATGGGTGTATTCTATGTGGTTTGTTGAGTTTGTTGTTGTCGGGTCTGTTCTGGAGGTGCTTGACTCAGAGGTTCTGCGGCTATTGGTGGACCTGTAAGTTCTCTGCTTGCAGTTTTCTCTGTAGTTTTCTCCCCCTCAGGATGATCTGATGGACCAGGATGGTCATCATCATCAGAGTCATCCTGACCCTTGTCTGATGTACCCTCTGCTCTGCAGGAAGCATCGGGTTTCTTTGGCATTGTGGCTCCAGCAGCGATCAGTTTCGCGCATACATCATCACAGAGGCCAAGAAGAGTTGCTAGCTCTGCCTCTGTTTTGAATCTCATCCTTCCTACACTTTCTCTGAAATCTTTGACGAAGTTAGCATTGGCAGTGGTGAAGGAAAGGATGACTTCTGTCACTTGATTAATCACGTTCTGCCCAAGCTCTGTCAGCTGTGCTCTTGTCATGTTGTCTTTGGGTTGCATCAGCATGGTATTTCGCATGGCTTCTTCTTGAACTTTTTGTAGGGCCTTCTGTAGATCTGCAGGAGTGATGCCCGTTGACACTGAAGTCTGTTTGTTCAATTGATCAAGGAACTTGTTGATGGAGTTCTCAATCGAAGAAGGAGTAGTTGTTGCGGCAGAAGTGGTGGATGCGGTAGCAGCAGACTTCATCTGTGAGATGGCAGTTTTCACCTCTGTGGACAGGTTGTCCATTTTGGTGTTCAGGTTTAGCAGTGCCAGTGATGTTGTCTCTGCAAAAGATTTGAAAGAGCTTTGCAACTCTTTCAAGGTTTAGTTCACAGAGGTCTCAAGGGTTTGGAACTCATCCCTTGTGACTTGTGTTCCGGTGGTAACCTCTGGAGGAACACATTCGTCTTCAGAGTGAATCCCTGTTCCTGGGATACCTTCTTTCATTCCTGTTTGTATGTTGAGAATGGAAGGATTTCCTTCTGATCCTTGAGAAGAAACATGAGTTTCAATCCCTACAGAAGTTCTGAGAAGAACATTGTCCAAATCCACTCCAGAGGTGGGTATTGGAATATCCTTCTGTTGACTAGGAGACATGTCTAGAGTCTCTTTGTCTTTGTGCTCTCTACTTCTCTCTGAAAGAAGTGTGGGTCTTAATAAGTGCGTGTCAGAGGAAACAAATTCCTCTGTAGGGTGTTCTTGTGTGATCTGGGGCGATTGATCACGAACATTAGGTGAGTCTCTTTGAGGAGACTCCCTAGGAATGGATTCCCCGGTTTCTGTGGGCACAGAGGTTGAAAGAGTAACCTCTGGCTGGATGGGTTGGTTTGGGATCGAGCTGTGCTGCTCTTTTTCAATAACTCCTTCTGCAGCTAGACCTGCGGAGTTAGAAATGTGGGTTGCACTGGGAGGGGGTGATTGATGTGTGCCTTCTTCAACTTCGGCATCTTTTCTTGTTTCTTCTTCTGGTTCTGTGGAAGTTCCTTGCTCTGTGCGCAAGGAGTCATACATGTGATGAGATCCGTATAATCTCATGACATGAGGATGATAGAGACCTTTTCGTATCCAGATAGCCTCTTCTTCATCTGAATCTACCTCTGAGATTTCTATCCCTGTTTCTGTGGTTTCTTCTACAACCGTTGCCTCTGTAACTTTAGTTGTATTCCACTCAGCTTCGATTTGTTCTGTTTCTTCTGAAGCTTGGTTTGGACTTCTTCTGTGGACGTCCAATCCTTGAATGAAAGGGTTTTGTAAAATCACAGGGGTTTCGGCTGGTTGATTTCTGGGTGTTGTGTCATCTTCGTGTAGATGTGTGTCAATGCCAGAAATGAAGAAATCTTGTTCTTCTGGAGTGTGGTGGTCGAGAGGTTGTGCCGTCCACCCTGCTGTATTAAGGGTGTTTGCAATTTCGGGGTTCTGTAGGAAATCATTCAGGTCTCCTTGGTGAGCAAATCTATCTGGAGATTGATAGGGTGATTGATATCCTTCTTCTGTCATTCCTACTTCTGCATCTTCTTCTTCTGCAGTTTCTCCCTCTATGATTTCCTCTTCTGCAATGGTAAACAACTTTTTAAGTGTTTTACCATGCTTCTTTTTGGTTTTCCTCCTCTTTGGTTTTGGTGCCCCTTCCTCTGTTGATTTGGATCTCTTCTTTTTCTGTTTTGTGAAAAGGGGAGGAGCAGAGGAGCCAATCTCTGTGGCATGGGGAGGTGAAGGTCGATCTTCTGTAGTGCTTGTTGAGGTGCCTTCTGCAGTTTTTCTCTTCTTTGCTTTTGGAGTAGATGCAGAGGTTCTTGATGAAGACTTCTTTCCCATTATTTCTGCGCGTTTGGCTATGAAGCTGAGCTGAATAGCCATGTGTTTTGCTAACTTTTGATCCTTTTCTGCTTGAGTGGAAAGAGGTTTTGCTATCATTGTTCCTAGGGGGACACCTAAACGCGGGGGTGTCATAGGACTCGGTTTTGGAGTTCTATGATCGCGTATATACTCTTTCTTAAGGGATATGTTCGATGCGTAGCGCATAAGTTTCTTTGACAGAGGTCTGCAGTGTGAGTAGCCATCAGCATGATCAGTGGGGGTATTTTTGTTCATCGGGAACTGTTTGGGAGTTGGCCCTTCCATTGGCCAATTTTGGATTAGCAGCAGAGGTTCGAACAGTACTCCCAATATTCTTTGGAATTGCAGAGGTGGTAGAAAGTTGGGATCGTTCTCTTTGACCCTTTTCGAGTTGTTCTTTCTGTCGATGGTGTTTATGATCTCTTGCATCATTATGGTCGCATAATCTAGTGGAAGATCATAGTAAACCCCATACATGATGCTCAAGATTTGATGTGAGCTCTGGTCAATACTCCCTATCTTTCCTGTCAGACATAAGTTAAGAATAGAGAACAAAGTGTTCCACAGAGGTGGTAATCGGCCTCTGCAGAAGTCATTTCTCTTCCGTAGTTGGGTGTTGTACCCAAGCATTTCCACGAATCGACAGAGCTCTTCGTCTGTTGGTTGCTCTGCATAACTTTTCAATCCCAGAAGACCCCTTGTTGGTAGGTTGAATTCAAGTGAGAACATTGTTCTGTTAAACTTGATTTCAAGATGCTCAGATTTATCAGGTCTTGAAATGTACCCTTTGATAAGAGAATCGTCTTTATCAAATCGGCAGCTTTGCCAAAATTGGTTCAAATAACGGACTGGAATTCTGTTAGGGGTTCTTGATAGTAGAGGGAAGAGGATATGGTTTTCCATGATGTTCAGAAGTATGGCATGGGCTTTGCCGAAAGTAGTGGGTGAGGGGACCAAATAGTAGTTGTTGGATTTGATAGGAAGAGTGGCTTCGAAATGATCCTTAGCTATGAAGTTTTGCAAGTGTGTCGTCGGAGCAAAGTCTGCGGAGTCCCCGGAATCTTGTTGTTCAATATCTCTTGCAAGGCTGGGGTTTTCAGAATGTTCTGAATGAGCAGGGGAGTTTTCCGTTGAGTTCGCCGGAGAGAGTTCAGAGGATGTAGCTCGAGAAGATGAAGCCATTTGCAAGTGTTTTGCAGGGTATCGCCGGAGAAGAAGATGAGAGTTTGTAAAAAGTTTTATGAGAGGGTAAGGTTTGTTTTTATAGGATGGTAAAACGGTAGACTTCGAAAGGGTAAAAATATATGGCAATGGATTAAAGTCTGGAATCCGCACTCGAGTTTGAGCGGCGGGTTCAACTTACCAAAAAAAACGTTCCATGTTTGCTCAATGAAAATGGGACACGTAGGCCATGTCAGAAGATGACAGGACGTCGTGCGCGGCCCATTAATGCTAGGCGCGTGGATTTGTTCTTAGCCATATGAGTTTCACTCTCAGTAAAAGTAACCGTTATTACCACAGATAACAAAATGGCAGAACTTTTGTGTTTTACAGAAGCTCTGTGATTTTGAAAATCTTAGAGTTTTAACCTTCTCATATATCTCATTGTTATCATGACTTTGAAGATTCCTCTTTGAACGAAAACGTTTGTAAAAATATTGGAGAGGATTAATAGGATTTTGTCAAGAAATTTTACTCACATAGGTTTTGTAGCTCTGATGGAACTTGCAGAAGCTCTGTGAGAGACAGCAGAAGCTCTATGAGAGAAAAAATCTTATAACTTGAATTCTATTAATTTTCTGATCATCCAATTTTTGATCTGTGTTAAGAGATGTTTTTCGCACATTTTTGAAGGTTGGTGTCCGATAAAACTATATTGATAAACGTTTTGTTCGAGAAGGTCATGGTGTGTGTTGTCGGTTTTCGAGATAACATTCCAAAAGATCGACAGAGGGTTAATTTGTGATCACAGAGCATATTTCCTGCAGAAGCTCTGTTGAGCTCAGCAGAAGCTCTATGACCTTAAATTTCTCCTATTTCGAATTTTATTGAATCTTTTGAACTTTTGATTTTTGAAATGTTATTCACAGTATATTTAGGACATATTTGACAATTCTTGTCCTAGAAAACTGTTTTCTAAAAACCTTTCATGCGAGAGACATACCTTTTGGTTCTTCTGTTCTCGGCAGTTTTGTCTTTCTTCTGTCGATGGAGAATTATCGACATTCTTCTTCGGCTTTCCTTTGAGAGATTTTACCTCTGTAGATCATCTCAGGGCCCCTTTTGCTCCCCCTTGATCTAATCACTTCTGTAGATCAAGAATTTTCCTTTTGCTCCCCCTTGATCTAATCACCTCTGTAGATCAAGTAATTTCCTTTTGCTCCCCCTTGACCTATGCTTGGATCAAAGAATGATAAGTTTTGCATAGAACATAGGTCATGGTTTTTCAGAGGTTCTGTAGGGGTCGTCAGAGGTTCTGAGTTGACTTATAGAAGCTCTGTGATTTTAAGAACTATTTAAGGTTTTAAGAATTTACATACAGAAGTAGAATTAATCAAAGGAATAAATTAAGCAATGTATTTACTTATTATTTACAGAATATAAAACTATACTTACTGAGGATTTTCACACCATGTTAATCATTCCTATCTTACCTACCAAGAAGTTGAATCTTTTCTCGTCTAGTGCTTTGGTGAATAAGTCAGCGAGTTGATATTCTGTGGGCACAAAATGCATTTCGATTGTACCGTATTCAACATGATGTTTCAAGAAGTGATACCTTATATCGATATGCTTGGTTTTTGAGTGTTGCACAGGGTTGGCAGAGATAGCAATAGCACTTTTGGAATCGCAGAAGATGGGTATTTTGAACAGAATGTGGCCGTAGTCTTTTAGCTGAGTCTTCATCCATAGAACCTGAGAACAACAGCTAGCGGCAGCAACGTATTCAGCTTCTGCAGTGGATGTGGAAACACAATTCTGCTTCTTGGAGGTCCAACTGACTAGTTTACCACCTAGGAATTGACAACTCCCAGAGGTACTATTTCTGTCGAGCATGCATCCTCCATAGTCTGAATCTGTATAAGCTTTAAGACCAAAACCAGAGTTCTGTGGATACCAGAGACCAAGATTTTTGGTCCCTTTTAGGTATCTAAAGATTCTCTTTACGGCATCATAATGTGATTTCTTTGGATTAGCTTGATAGCGTGCACAGAGACATGTGGCATGCATAATGTCAGGTCTGCTTGCTGTTAAGTATAACAGAGATCCAATCATGCCTCTGTAGAGAGTGCATTCTACAGAGATGCCATCTGAATCTAAAAATAACTTGTTTCCAGTGGCCATTGGAGTTTTCATTGCAGAGGCATCAGAGAATCTATACTTGGAAAGAATGTCAGAGACATATTTAGCTTGATTTATAAAAATTCCCTCTGATGATTGTTTGACTTGGAGTCCGAGGAAGAAAGTTAATTCTCCCATCATACTCATTTCAAACTCACTCTGCATGAGTTTTTCAAATCTTTTACACTCTTCTGAATTAGTAGACCCAAAAATTATGTCATCTACGTATATTTGTACAAGCATTATCTCACTACTTTTGCGTTTATAGAATAAGGTAGTATCTGTTGTACCTCTGTTGTAACCATTGACTAGAAGAAAGGTAGAAAGTCGTTCATACCATGCTCGTGGAGCCTGTTTCAGTCCATATAAAGCTTTTTCAAGGTAGTATACATGCCTTGGAAACTTTGAGCTTTCAAATCCTGGTGGCTGATTAACGTAGACCTCTTCTTGGATTTCACCGTTGAGAAAAGCTGATTTTACGTCCATCTGATAGACTTTAAAACCTCTGTGGGCTGCGAAGGCTAAGAATATTCTTATTGCTTCGAGCCGTGCGACAGGGGCAAATGTTTCATCGTAGTCTATGCCTTCTTCTTGTCTATATCCCTTTGCTACTAATCTTGCTTTGTTTCTGATGACCACTCCATCTTCATCCTTCTTATTTCTGTAGACCCATTTAGTCCCAATGGCCTGTTTTCCTCTTGGAAGAGGTACTAGAGTCCATACTCTGTTACGCTCAAATTGCAAAAGTTCTTCTTGCATGGCGTCTACCCAGTTTGGGTCATCTAGGGCTTCAGAAATCTTCTTTGGTTCTATCACACTAATAAAATTTGTAAAGAAACAAAAGTTAGCAGTGGCAGACCTTGTTTTTACTGCGTCAGAAGGTTCTCCGATTATTTGGCTTGGAGGATGGCTTTTTGTCCATTGAGTTGTGCGTGGAAGATGATCATCAATGTCATTCAGACTTTCTTTAGAGACTTCTTGTGTTTCTTCTTGTGTAGCCTCTGTTGTTCTTCGTGCCTTGGTAGTTGATTCTACCGTTTGTGGAATGATTGGTATGAGTGGTGGTGGAGTTTGTTCCTCTGAGGACGTATAGTCTTGGTCCTCGATTTCCTCTGTAATTGGTTCTTCTGTGGTTTGTGCAGCTTCTGTGGTCGTTTTCCTTGATGTTTCATCTTCTGCACTTTCTTCTGCTTCGGCAATTGCATCTGTAGTATGTACAGAAGAAGATGAAGCATATTTAGGACCAGTTAGAGACAAACCTGTAGGATTTTGTCCGACAGAGGATGGTTCTTCAGAAACTCTGATTGTTCCAACAGAAGGATCAATGTTTTTGTTGAGCATCTCTAAAAATAGAAGATCCAAGTCTTCTTTTGCTCGTGAGATGACAGAGGATTTCCCTTTAATTCCGAGTTCTGAACTGATTTGTTCAGAAGTCATTTGGAATGAATCATCAAAAGAAACATTGATGCTTTCTACAATCTTGTGAGATTTTGTAAGGAATGTTCTGTAGGCTTTGGAAGTGGCAGAGTATCCAATGAATTTGCCTTCATCTGCTTTTACATCAAACTTTCCTCTTGAATCTCTGTCGTTTAAGACGAAGCATTTGCATCCGAATACATAGAAAAATTTGATGTTTGGCCGCCGTTTGTTAATCAATTCGTAAGGCGTCTTGAGGTGTCTTTTCACAATGGTTGATCGATTTTGAGTATAACACGCAGTAGAAATTGCTTCTGCCCAAAAGTTCATTGATAATCCGCATGCTGACATCATAGTTCTTGCGGCTTCCACAAGTGTTCGATTTTTTCTTTCGACAACACCGTTCTGTTGTGGAGTGCGAGCTGCAGAGAAGTTCTGTGATATTCCTTCTGTTGAAAGATAGGCTTCAATGACAGAGTTTTTAAGTTCTGTGCCATTGTCACTTCTTAACTTCTGTATTCTGCAATTATAAAGAACTTGGATTCTTTTCATTAGATTTATCAATATATTTGGAACATCTGATTTCTTTCTAACGAATTCAACCCATGTGAAACGCGAATACTCGTCAATTAGGACAAGTATGTATTTCTTGCCACCTAGGCTCTGTATGGCAATGGGACCGCAGAGGTCGACATGAAGCATGTACAGAGGTTTAGTGCAAGATACATCTGTTTTGCCTTTGTGGGAAGCTCTTTTGAGTTTTCCCATCTCACAGGCAGAACATAAATGATCCTTATTGAATTTAACATTTGGCAAACCTTTAACTAGATCAAGTTTGACCAGTTTTTCCAATGTGTGAAAATTTAAGTGACAGAACCTGTTGTGCCATAACCAGGCTTCTTCACTTTTGCAGGCAACAAGGCAAACTTTGTCTTTGTTCTTTGAGTTGAAGTTCATTAGATATAGATCACCTATTCTTTCAGCTCGCAGAAGTTCCATACTTGTTTCTTCACTTTGTAGAGAGCAGAAAGTTCTTTTTAACAACACATTGAATCCTGTATCACAAAGTTGACTTACACTGAGTAGGTTGTGCTTAAGGCCATCCACATATGCAACTTTGTATACAGAAACGTCTTCTTTCCTTATGACTCCATAGACTTTTATGTGTCCTTTCTTGTTGTCTCCAAAAGTCACAGATCCACCATCTTGTGTTTCTTTGTACGTGGATAGTGCACTTCTGTCACCAGTCATGTGCCTTGAGCATCCGGAGTCTAGATACCAGATTGGCACATACTTCTTCTGCAGGACAATCACAGAGATTTAGGTACCCATATCCATATGGGTCCAATATTGTTAGAGTTTTTCAAGTTTGCCTTGGCATTCTTGAAATACATTTTGTTCTCTGCAGAAGAGTCAGAATGTTTCTTTGTGGGATTTGACTTTTGAATTGTCGTAGAGAGTAAACAGACTTGACTTGAAAAATGATTATTAAGTTTAGACATAAGATCAAAGCAATGACAGTATTGAATATGAGATGTAATTTGCTTGAACTTTTCATTGAACTTTTTAAACTCAGCCACAGAGGCATTACATTCTTTCTTTACATTTGATTTCCTATTACTAGAAGATCTATGAATACTCGAATGTTGTTTGCAAAAGCTCTGTTTAGGACCTGTCTTCTGTGGGTTGCTTCTGTGGTGAACTTCTTTCATCACTGTCACAGAAGAAAAAGATTTATTAACCTTGGGTTTTGAAAATCTAGAACTTATAGGATCAATAGAGGTCTTCTGTAACATTTTAAGCTCAACAGAGGTTTTGATATGTAGATTCAATTTTAGAAAATCTTGGCAGATTGGAATCTCTGTGAGTTTCTCTTTTGGAGAAATAGTTCTGTGAGGAACTTCAGAGGAGAATTTGACATCCTCTGTGTCACAGTGAATTATCCCTGATTTGAAATCAGTCTCTGAGTTGTCAGAGGATGAATCGTCCTCGTATGCAGAGGTTGAGTCAATTCTTTCAATAGAGGCTGGATTTTCTGAGCATCTATCGTACGAGCTTTCTTCCTCTGTAGAATAGTTTTCATAGATTGCAGAGGTTTCTAATAAGATTTCTTCAGTGAGAGTTTTATCTATAGAAGATGTACAGAAATTTTCTAAAACGCTTGATTTCCATATTTCCAAAATTTCTTTTTCAATTAAATTTTTAAAGTTTTCTTCTGAAAAAATGGGTTTAAACTCAGGAGCTTCTGCTGATAATTTCTTTTCAACGTTTATCAAACAGACAAAAGCAACCTGTGTTTGGGTCTCTGGTTTACCAAACTTGAAGATACCAATCTGATCTTGTGTTTTCAGATATTTCTTTGGTTTGATACCTCTATTGACAGAGGTTGAAGATGATGAGTCTGTGTTTTCAAACCACACGTTAATCATCTTCTTATGTTTCTTCAAGTAAGGATCCACAGAGATTTTCGCCCGTTTGCTTACAGAGATTAGATTTGGAAAATCTGGTTTGTTTGTTTTTCCAATCACAAATAACGAGGACAGAGGTTTGTTTCTTTTGCCTTCAACACCTAGGGTGATATCATCATACCCTATACCTCGTCTCCCTATTTGTGAGTTTATTTTTTCATAAACTTTCTGTGCATCTTTATAGTTTTTAAGCAAAACTTCTCTTCTGAGTAAATCTTGCCATAATACCTCTCTTTCCCTTTGAAAGTATTCTTTAAGAGCTCTTATGTCAGTAGTTTCGCTCCTTGAAACTGAAAGTTCTTTTGTTTTATCTTTTAAAGTATTGGTTAATTCAGAAATTTGTTTTTTAAAGGATCTAGAGTTTTGTTCCAATTCTTTTCTATTCTCTCTTTGTCCTCAAAAATCTTTGCTTTTTCTTGAGTGAGAAGCCGTACTTCTCTCTCATTGAAAGTGAGTCTTTTCTGAATACTTTGATTTATCTCTTTCAGTTCAATTAATTCAATGTTAATTCTAAGTGCATTATCATCTACAGAGGTAATACAAGAGTTGGAATTTGAAGTGGATACCTCAGAGTCAGTGCAGGAGTCGACTTCTGCCATGCCACAGAAGAGGGCATTAGCGGTATGTTCATCGTCAGAAGTAGAGTCTGACTGGAAGTCTTCGGTGTTCTCCTCAGAATGTCCTTTTGCCATTAAGGATTTTTGAGCATAATATTCGGCTTTCTTTTTGTAGAAAGCAGAGTCCCTCTGTGGGCGATTTGATCTGCTTCTGCATTCATTCGCAAAATGGCCTGGTTTTCCGCAGTTAAAACACCCTTGAGGAGTGTTTCCTGTTCGATCATTGGACTTCTGTAGGTCTCCGCCTTTCTCTGATCTACATTCATTTGCATAGTGACCAGGTTTGCCGCACTTGTAGCATTCTTGCTGCGTGTGGCTTACCGAGTCATTTGACCTCTGTCGGTCATTCCCTCTGTAATTTCTATCGCTTGACCTCTGTCGGCCACTTGATTCTTCTCCTCTTCTTTCATCTTTTCTGTTGTCTCTTCTGTCATCCTGGTTTTCTCTATCATATCTCTCATTTCCGGAACCTCTTCTGTTTCCTCTGAACTCTTTTGTCAATAGAGCTAAAGATTTAGCTAGTGACGCAAGAGTTATTTCCTTTTCTGCTTGCTCTTCTTCTTCTTCACTGTCAATTATCACCATCTTCTTCTTCTCCTTCTTCTTCTCCTCTGTGGCTTTATCATTTCTTGGTCTTTGTGCATCCTCTTTAGTTTTACTAACCAATGCATATGGTGCAATGGTTAGTGTTTTAGCCTGTGCTATCTGAGGTTCTTGTGCGGCTAATGTTCCGTAAAGATCAGAGAGAGTCCAGGTGTCTAGATCCTGATTTGTCTGTAGGGACATAGACAGCTGGAGCCATTCTTCATTTAGACTTTTTAAAAACATGACATTGTTTTCTTCAGAAGTTCTGTCAATGCCTGATTTTCTGCACTGGTTGATTAGAGAGTTGAATCTGTCGTATGTTGTTTGCAGAGATTCTGTTGCAGAGGCTTTGAATGCATGATATTCATTGATGTACTGTGCTCTTCGGTTTTTTTGTGTTTTAGCACCTCCTTCCAACTGTCTTTCCAGTTCTTTCCACAGATCATGCGCTGTTTCACATGAATCCAAGGATTGAAAGAGTTCGTTGGGTATTGCCATAATTAATGTCCTCTTGGTTTTCTGAGCAACTTCATCTTCTGCTTTATCTTCGGTTGACCACTCC
Source organism: Saussurea involucrata (assembly GCA_033807775.1). NCBI lineage: Eukaryota > Viridiplantae > Streptophyta > Magnoliopsida > Asterales > Asteraceae > Saussurea > Saussurea involucrata. The sequence goes on along the minus strand of CM066318.1, from coordinate 69,828,060 downwards.
CCTTTTGGCTTTGGTTTTTGATGTTCGGGGATTTCGGCAGATTCAGCAGTAGCAGGTATACGAGGTACTACTGTCATGGGAATAGGAGGAGGATTGTACAGATATTGTACTTGATTTTTTTCAGTACCCTCGAAAAAATGGACCATTCTTATTTTCCACTGGGGATACTCATCTCGAAGGAGAGTAGGAGGTTTAGTGAGAGAACCAGTAGTAAAGAAATTATTTGTATTTGTCATTTGAAGATTTTAGAAAAAAGGTATGACTAAAGAGTTACTTCGATGAGCTTGAAGATTTTCTGGGTTTAAGCAGTTTCCAGACACAATTTTAAATCTCAGTAATATCTATCAAGAGTCTTGATAAGTGGATCACTTGATATTGAAAATCAAGGAAGGCTCTGATACCAATTGTTGGAACCCAGATACGCTTAATCAAGATTAACAGTCTATTAGTTGAGTTTAGAGTTTGATGCGGAAGCGTATTAAACTAACAGATATGTTTGATAGATATTAGAACGCACATATTTAAAGAAAACAGTAAAGAATGAAAAGGATTTCTTGAACAGTTACTGTTATTCAATATATAATAACAACACGAAGAACAGATTAAGAACTGTTGGTGTGTGAGAATATAACACTCAGATATTTGACAATAAAGTTTGAGAGTATTAGTGATTCCTTGTCTATTCGTCGTTAGGAAGATCTCAACATGAGACTTCCTTTTATACTACTCTTAGAAGACTATGAAGTTGGTCACTGTTCCTTTTACGGCATGAATAGTAAACTGAATGGTGTGAACAGTGGACTGGATGGTGTGAGCAGTTGTTTGAGCCATGCGCATTTAATGGAGCAGATGTACTATTGGTAAATGCATTAAATGGCACAGACGTCTATTTTGTACCATGCCCTATTGAGTCCACTCAGAGCTTGACACGTGTTTTGACAGTACTTTTCCATGCAAGTTGATGAACGTATCCAGTAATATCTTCCAAGTCTTCATAGCAGACCACAGAGGCTCTGTAAGGCATTACAGAGGTTCTATGGTCTGACCTTCTATGGAGCAGTCCACTTGTTTCCGAGTTGATCTTCTTCTTGCGCACTACAGAGGTTCTGTGATTACCTCTGTAGCTTCTGTGGCTTTCTGGACTTGATCTTCTGGAAGAAGTGGCAGAGCCTCTGTGAGAGGCTTTTCTATACTTAGCCTATTTTTCACTACTTCTAAGTATTTCTATGATTAGGAAGATTGAAGCTAACAAGGTTCTTTTCTGACATATCGTACGGAGTCGTGCAAGGGTGCTTAGTACAAAAGTACTTTGTACGGAATACTTCATGATCAGCTTTCGTTGATTCAGCGCTTTAACATTGTTTATCAGCGAATGATAAAGTTCAGCGATAGCTGAAGTCTTGTACTTGATACTTCACGTTGAGTGGACAAATCTGTGTCTTCGCTGATCCGCATCAGTTCATTAGGAGACTTGTCGCTGGTTCTTGAGCTTGATCTTCGACTTTAGTGTAGAACCTATGTTGACGTGAAACTTGTCTTCAGGGATCCTAAGTAAACAACTAACTTATCAGCGAACACTATGGTGAACAGTGTTCGCTGAATGTTTAATCTAAAGAGTGAGAGTTCCTATCAGTGGTACTGTAAGGTCTTAGTACTTATCAGCGATAGTGAAACTCTGATACATATTGTTTACATACAATTTTCACTAAGTATTTAAGAGAGGGTCATTATCAAATCACTGAGGGTTTGGATCAACAGCCTGAAAACACAAAAAGACATAAGGTTAGCAAACACCAGACGAAATAACAAAGATTCAAAGGACAAGTCCTGGATACTTACCATGAACGTAAGTCCAGTGACGTGAGATCCCGTCTCTTCGACCGACACCCCCTGGAAACGCTCCCTGAAAGAGGGGAGCTGATATTTCCCAGATGAGGAAATATTTTTGTCCCGTCCAGGACGTTATCCGCCATAAAGTCCGACGACAACGTGAAGTTGACCGTCGTGAATTCGTCTTCCCCCGTCGAAGGGCCTTTTCCCTTGTCAGCCGACGAGGGGGTCGACGTGACTGATGCCGGTACTGATGTTGTCTCCGGAGGCGCCGAACTAATTGGCATCACATCGATCGCATCAGAAGACGTCCTCGTCCTCTCAGAAGATGCGACCGACGCCTTCGCCTTCCCAGGAGTGACGACTCTCAACGAGTCGCCCGCCTTTGAAGGCGGTTCCCTAGGGACCATCATTTTGGTCCTTTTCAAAAACCCCCAACCCAGTGGTCGAGGTCTCCTTTCTCTTCTCTCTGCCCTTGCGGGCCAACTCAGCTTGGGCCGCCCTCTTGGCAGCCACAGATGATGACTCCGCACTCGCTTCTCCTGATGAATAAAAAGAGGAACGTCATACGTTGAAGCAATAATAAATTGAGCAAAAAAGATAGAGGTACACTTACCAGTCATCTCTCCTTCTTCTCTTGACTCCTCTTCTCCTCCTTCCTCTTCTTCCTTCTCTTCATCTCGGTTCTCTCCGAGAAACACCACGTCCTCGTCGTCCTCCTCGTCCACTAGATGTCGTGTGAAGAACGATCGCTCGATAGCGCTGAACTCCAAGAACTTGTCAATCTTGTCTTGGGAGTCAGCGTTGGGCTCCACGTCCTCAAACTTGATATCTGTCAACAGATAAAAAAAGAAGGTAAGTAAAAAACAAGTCAACAAATATAATACAGGACGTACGACAAATAAACCTCACCCTACGTATTCCAGCCGACCCTAATCCAATCGCTCTCAGGGTCCAGAGTTGCTACACGCACAAACGCGTACCTGGCCTTTCACTTATGATCATTGACCGCAGTTTTCAGGACCAAGGTACGGTCGCCCTTATGCCTTGAAAACAAGTTGTAGCGACGACACCCGTCCATCTTGACCTGATAGGCCAAGAGGAGATCGTTCACGTTAATGGGAGACTCCCAATCTTCAGTAAGACGCTCGATAACTTGGACGAAACGCCAGAACTGGGGCATTAATTGGCCCGGTGCTAAATCAAACTTTGTCATGAACGATTGGGCCTAGGGAGAATATGGCCATTTGAACCCAATTTTGAATGGGTATTCGTAAATAATGAAGAATCCGTCTGGACATATGTCTAAACGAACTTGACCAGCCCTACTCAGTGTAATCCCTACAGGAATCAGTGCTAATTTCCTAAGGGAGTCGAGATCATGTTGATCTCGAATGGAACTCTCAGGCTCGGTCGACATCGCTAATCCCGTGAGCCAAATTTTGTGGTCTGAAATGGCAAAGATATCCCAATTCCTACTAGGTTTCCTAGCTATCGACTTAAGACGCATATAAGGAAGAAGAAATCGTAGCTTAAATATACGCTCTAATCCTCGAAAACACTAAATCAATTCAAGATTTTGCAGGGTTAGGAATGGATTCGCTGAAAGAAAACAAGGATCGAAGAAAGAAATACGCTCTAAGAGTGTTTCAGAAACTGTAAAATGGAAAAAATAGGCCAAGGATCTCTATTTATGCCAACTATCATGTCAGGCCGAAGTCGTCGATGATCGCCACGTGTCCACGCCTCTTCAAAAACTCGATGGATCGTCGACACCTAGCATCCACAACTGTCAAGCACGATCGCACGTCAGCATGACATCATGATCTTATCCGCTTTTCAAACATCCCCCGCCTTAAACCATTTGAAATCGAACCGATTCAGTTTCCAAGCTAACGACTTTCGACACGTGTCATACCCCATGATATTCCTTTAGACAAAGATTTAAAAAGATTTTCTTCTGACAAAAATTTAAAAATTCAAAACTCGAATTTGCCACTTTATTTTTAAATCTTGGGGGCAAAATGTTTGGGTAAAAACTTACAAGTCACGACCATGACAGAAAAAGGGAAAGACACTTCTTACACGACACATCTTGTGTTAAGATAAAAACCTAACGACCATACACACTCGACAACTCTATAGTCAGACCCGAGTTTAGGTCGAGTACTCTTCATGACACTCGACCATAACGCTGCCCAACCCACACGATCGTCGTAAGATATCTGACGATCCCGACCAACTAACACACGACATGACTGTTATCTTTTCTCTGTTTAATGCAGGATCAGCGCCATTAATGACCAACGACTATAACTAACAAAGATCATTATGAGTATTAACTCTCCGAAACCGTTACTCGAACTTTTATGAGGATCATTTAAGGCTGCGAAGGCTATATAAACAAAGACACCAGTCTCATTTGCACACATCTGAGCTCAAGAACAAACACAGCATACCGAAAGTATTCAAACGAAGAAACATTTCCTCTCGAAGAATAGTTCACGACACACACTTTTTAATTTAAGTTCTTTCTATTTCAAATTATAATCACCTGTATTACCACCGACTGTACTCTCGACATTTGAAACATAAGGACGCCGCCCCTGATTGGCGACCATAGTACAGCGACGACCACCACTGTCGTCTGCGGGTTTTTTCCTCGTTGAGGTTTTTCCCGCGTCACCAAATTCCTCTCGTCTCCTTTATTTTTTTGTCTTTGTCGCATAGTTTGTCGAAAGATTTCTTTTCTTTAGTTGTTAAGCTCTGTTAATGCCGAAAATCGTCCAAAAATGCAATTTAAGGTTGATGTGGAACTTAACAACTAAAGAAAAGAAATATTTCGACAAACTATGCGACAAACACAAAAGTAAAGGAGACGAGTGGAATTTGGTGATGCGAGAAAAACCTCAACGAGGAAAAAATCCGCGGACGACAGTGGAGGTTATCGTTGTACTATGGTCGCCAATCAGGGGCGACGTCCTTGTGTTTCAAACGTCGAAAGTACAAACGATTACATTACAAATATCAGAAATACTTTAATTGTAAAGTAAATAAGTGCGTCATGTGTAAAAATAGCGTGTCGTGTGTCGTCTGTTCGATAGAGAACTTTGCTTCGAATGCCCTTGCTTATGCCTTAGATGATCTTGAACTCAGATGTCTGCAAATGAGGCCGATGTCTTCGTTTATATAGCCTTCGCATCTTTAAATGATCCTCATAAAAGTTCGAGTAACGGTCGTAACAGTTTCTGGGAGTTAATACTCATAATGATCTTTGTCAGTGACAGCCGTTGGTCATTGTAGATCCCATATTGATCAGGTAACAATGAATAACTCTAAACTCTTAAGCTCACCAATATTATGATTAACCTTAACCTAAATTTTAAAGGAAACAATCCTTATATACTTGGACCTATTACAACCAAGACCCAAGCCCATTAACACAAATAAGCCCAATAATCAATATTAAGGATTTTACAAATTATAATTTAAACTAATTAAGCTCTATATAATTCTTTATATATCTTTCTAATATGTAGGACATTTATGGTCCTAACAATCTCCCCCTAAAGATATATAAAGAAAAGGCGGTCTTGAAATCTTCAAGTCTTGATCTTCTATTTCTTTTGAATCCTTGAGACACTTCGGTGTTGCTTGTGTTCATGTCTTTTAACGCTCCACCTTGAATAAAGCTCTTGGTCTTCACATCTTCAACTTTATCACTAGATTCAACAAATCTGTCTTTGAACTGCAAGTTGATATTGCTTTCAGCTTTAGCTTTAAGAACATGTAGAGAAATTGTAGAACCAGTATGCTCGAAGGAGGAAGTTTGTAGCGAACACCACTTGATAAGGAATGAGAAGATATGATCACTTGTAAGCACTTTGATCACCTGTATGCACTTTGAACTCTTTTCGGATTTCGGAATTGACCAAATAACGGAACTGATCAATCAACAGTTACTCCCCCTCGGCTTTTGCTAACTCCCCCTCAACTTTATATTCGATGTCTTTGAATATGTACCCTTTCTCCCCCTTATGATGAGTAGGAGTATTCGGAGCATCATGTACGTTCATAGACAATAGTGACGAGTAGCAAAAATTCCTGATGAAAACATTAAGTAACCAGAATAGGGTAAATATCTGACACAGAAACACAAAAGTAACTGTTATCACAACAATTAAGAATAATTGTGTGGCCTATGTTCAGAGTTGGCAACGGGGTATCTCTGATAGGACTTCCAGTGATCACTAAAGTAAGACATTAAAAAATTATTTCTCAAACTATTTCGGCAATATCACGAAGATATGCAAATGGAATCACAAAGACTCGTGCATGTGTGAAAGAAATAAATTCTATCTGTTTGGCTGAAATATTGATTTAACCTGGGACTCAAGTTAAAAATCAATTGACACAGTGATTAGAATATGAAGTTCGGAGACCGGAGCTGATGTCTTCCTGTTTCAATATCTAAGACCTCCGAGTGAGGAATAGATAGATTATGTGCTAAGTCTTCGTGCATATATGAAACAAGCATCTGTTGTGAGATACTTGAGTGGCTAGATGGGGTGACCCGAGTTATCGACATTGGGTCCATGTCTGTTTCAATATTCATCTCCAAAGAACGAGAATGAATAGATTTTGTGGTTACCCAGATAACTGACTCGGTTTGGTAAGGACCAATAATTCTTTTAAGTCCTGTCACATCCTCACCAATTTCTTTTCTCTCCAAACTCTTCTATCAAACTAGACCCCTCACTGTTATCTATAAATGGGTGTGTTTCTTAGGTAGGTCCTTCCGGTTCTGGATAGACCATAGAAGCGATGTAATTCCTACCACTCCTTGCATGCATCGAGTAAATCAGTTAAGTAAACAGTGAAGTACGAGTTCTAAACTGAAATGTTTAGAAGTCGACGCATTTAAGAACGAGTCCTGATCTGAGATGATCAGAAGTCATAAAAATGAAGTTCGAGTTCTGATCTGATGTAATCAGAAGTCATAAAAATGAAGTTCGAGTTCTGATCTGAGGTAATCAGAAGTCATAAAAATGAAGTTCGAGTTCTGATCTGAGGTAATCATAAGTCATTGTTTGAAATACCAGAATTTCAAGAAACAAAATCAATCGCTAAACAGAGTGACTCAGTAAGCACTATATGTTCAAAAAAAATGAAACAATGATCAGAAAGTTTAATAGTGAAGAACAAGTTAAAATTAATGTGTCAGATAAGAATTGAATCATTTACAAGATATAGCGAACTTGGAAAACAACTAGGAATTCAAACGAGTGTATTTCCATCGAAAAATCAACGAATATGTGAGACATGGAAATAACTAAGTCAAGGAAACATAACTGTTCGTTCCCGTATTTGATTAACAAAGATTATCTAATCTATTAGTTCAAATAATATGTGTTGCGGAAGCGTATTTGAATAACTAACAGATATGTTTATATAGAAACAACACAAAATACCGAATAAACAGTATATGATGAACAGATGAATATCTCAAAGATTACTGTATTTGATATAGAACACTAAGAACAGATTTGACGTTAATTGTGTGTAAGTGTTTTTGCGTGGAAGATCTTTCTTATCGATGTTAAGGAAGAACTCAACACAGGTCTTCCTTTTATACTACTACAAAAGATCTATTCTAGACAAAAGGACTATTGCTACAGAAAAGAAGGGATGGCATGAACAGTTGGAAAACTGCATGCATTAAATGCGCTAATATCAACTTGGAAGGTGGTCCTATAGGAGTATGACATGTGTCGGAGTCAGACCATGCTTTGTACAAGTTGACAAACGTACCCTGAAACAGTAGCAGGATATTTCTGTAACAGTGATAAGATATTCCTGTAACAGTGGCAAGAAATTATAAATATCTTCCAAGTCTTCAGTCTGAACCGCAGAGGCTCTGTCAAGGGTGACAAAGGTTATGCGGCTTGGTCCTTTGTGAGCATCCTTCTGTAGATCCTTCTTCGGTCCTTTGTGAGTAGTCTTCTGTCTATCTTGGGTCTTGGTGTTTCTTGAATGATCTTGTTTACTTCGGCAGAGCTTCTGTGGCACTCCGCAGAGCTTCTGTGGAAGTCTTCTTCACTTGGCCTATTTTTCAATACTTCTAATATTATGAATATATGGAGCTAACAATCTCCCCCTAAGTATTGAAAAATGAAAATTTGACTTTATGCATGATTAGGCTAAGTAAAATAGACAGAGGTTAAACAATACCTCAAAAGATTCATTTCATTTCTTTTTAAAGTTTACAGAGATAAGAAAAAAAAAGACTCAGACATTTGCATCTTTGAAGTCGTTGAAACTTCTGTTGTCGAATCCCACTTCTCTGAGCTCGTGATAGAATTTGATGCAGAGTTCTCTTAAGCCAATTGTAGCATCTATTTCTCTGATCATTCTTTCTGCTAATTCTCGATCCATAAGCTCAGTACCTCTGTTCTCTTCTAGGATTGATCTGAATTTGTTCAGAGTACTGGTTGCATACTTCTGACAGTCCATTTCCACAAAGAGTCTTACTTGACCAGCAGGATACTTATATACTAACCCGTACCTTGGTGTTGTTATGATTGAGTTGGGTAAGGCAGAGGGTGGGCAGTGATCCTCTGGTGGTCTCAGACTTAGATTTCTGACTCCAATATCTCTTCCCAGTTGAAAGTCTATCATGCTATATAGCAGAAGCTTTTCCCTCATCGCTTTCCTGAATACTTGATAGGCCCTTCTGTTAGCATCGTTGTCAAAGTTTTCTTCAGTCCAAAGTAGAAGATCTGGCATATCGTAGGGGTTCAAGTTCCTTATATCGGCATCTGAAAATTGATTTTCGTACTTGTTCTCCCTTTTGACTTTGTAGATGTTGTACCTTATCTTTGGAAAGGTTCTTGTTTGAGAGAATTTGCAGTAAATTACCTTTTCAATTTTGGACTCTGAGAATACTTCTGCCCTTGCTTTTGGCTTTGTTCTGGTGAAGGTGTTGTCAATGTCAGCTCTGAGTTGAGGATCTTCAATGTGTGGCGGAGGATTGTTCTGATATTGTTGTCTGTAAGATACCTATACACCACCTCTTCCATTTCTGCATGTCGTGTAGTCTGTGGTGGTATTGGTCTTCGCAGAGCATCCATTTTTCGTTTTATCTCTGCAACCCGACCCTCTGTTACCTTTGCTTTTGGATCAAGGATCGGAATTTCTGACAGGGGATCTGAATTGAATGCCCAGTCTTCTTCAGGTTTAGGAGTGACAAAGGCATCGAATGAGCTCTTCATCAACTTCTCTGTCGTCTGAGGCATTTTCTTTTTCTTCTTTGGTTCTTCTGTCATGATATCCTTTCCTTTATCTTTGGCTTGAGGAGGCTCAGAACCTGTTGCCTGTTTTGGACTTTCTGGGATTGCTTCTGTTGGTTTGGGTGTAGAGGTTTCTGTGGGTATGAAGGGGATTGCCTCTGTAGTTTTTGACTTTTCAGTTTCTGAGGACTTTGGTGGGGATGGTTCGGTGGATTTTTCTTATGTAAGCTCGGTTGTGGTTTGTGGAGGGATATCAAAACGTCTTGCAGCTCTGAAAGTGGATACGAATTCCATTCTCTTTAGGACATAAGTAGCAGAACGTTTAGATCTTTTTGGTTTGTGGGCAATGGATTTTTTTCTTGGGTGTTGGGAACTGAAGATATGCTAAGTATGGTTAGTGCTGCCAGAACAAAGTTACTACTGCTAGTTCAAGGTTAGTACTGCTGAGATATTAATACTGCTGGAACATTATTAATGCTGCTTATGTGAGGTTAGTGCTGCTTGTCAAAGTTACTACTGCAAGTCAAGGTTACTACTGCTGGTACAAAGTTAATACTGCTGGAGATTGTTAGTACTGCTCATGAAGAATGAAGGTTAATACTGCTGAGTTTGTTAAGATTGGTATGCGATACTTTTGGAGACAAAGAAGGAATTGATCAAGATATGTTTAACGAAGATTTAGAAGATCAAGTTACTTTTTGATAGTTATCTTGTAATTATTCTTGTATAAATAGCATTGATAGATAGCTATTAGAAAATATACATGATATACGTGTGAAAAAGAATTCGATATCGTTTTCAGAGAGATTTAACCTCAAGGTGTAAGAACCCTATTTCTAGAGAAGTAGAAGTCGTCTTGTTGAGCCTGTTCAACAAGATTGAGGTTTGGTTGTTAATATTGTGAGTCGATTTAGTGAATACACAAAGTGGTGAATTTTCTGTTACATTGTTCTTGATTGTGAGAATTAAAGTTCTTTTCCGCAGATTCTTTAATTCTGAATTCTAAGTGTTAATTATCTTGTTAAGATTCGATCCTGACAAGTGGTATCAGAGCAAGTGTTTCTTAGAATTCTACAGTCATTATGGAAAATTCTTTTGAATCAAACAGTACTCTTGTATCTAAAGTTCCCATGCTCAGACCCAATGAATTTGACATGTGGAAAATTAGAATCAAGCAGTACATTCTGCGTACTGATTATTCCATCTGGGATATCATTGAGAATGGTCCATGTGCTGAAGGAAGAACTGGACCAGATGGCAAAAGACATCCTCCAAAGACTGATGCAGAGAGAAAAGTCAGACAAACAGAGATGAAGGCCTTAAGCACCCTGCTTTTGGCTATTCCCAATGAGTATCAGCATCAATTCCATCACTGCACTGATGCTCAGATTCTATGGAATGCTTTGGAGAAAAGATTTACTGGCACCAAAAGCACAAAGAGAAATCAAAAGGCAATTCTCAAGCAGCAGTATGAAAACTTTACTTCTACCAAGAATGAGTCCATGACTCAAACGTTTGATAGATTTAATAAGCTGATTGGAGAATTAGCCACTGTAGGAGTCAAGATGGAGGCTGATGATGTCAACAGGAAGTTCTTAAGATCATTGGGTGAAGAATGGACAATGTACACTGTGTCCTTCAGACAGAATGATCAACTGGAAGATAAGGAACTTGATGATCTGTACAATGATCTTAGAGTATTTGAATCAGAGGTTGAAGCCAAAAAGAAGCCCTCTGGATATGTTCATAATGCTGCACTTCTTTCAGCATCACCTGATTCTACTGCTAACCATGAATCAGTTAGTACTGCTGGTTCAGTTAGTGCTGCTGGTTCAGTCAATCAGGAAAAGTCCAAAGATACAGTACTAGAAGCTTTCTTTTCCAGTCATATAAATTCCTCTTTGATTAATGATGATTTAGAACAGGTTAATGCTGATGATCTTGAAGAGATGGATATAAAGTGGCAGATGGATATGCTGTCTATGAGAGTGAAGAGATTCATTAAGAGGACAGGGAGAAACAATTTTTCCCAAAGAAGAGAGGATGGTGCTGGATTTGACAAATCCAAAGTTGAATGCTACAAGTGTCACAAGATGGGACACTTTGCCAGGGAATGCAGAGGAGGAACATCTTACAACAGCCATCAACAAACTCAGGCTGGAAGTTCCAATCAAAACAGAAGCTCCATTCAAGCTCTTGTTTCTCAACAAGGAATGGGATTTGACTGGAGTGACCAAGCAGAAGAAGCCATCCAAAATCAAGCACTTATGGCTGAAGTTTCAGATGTTCCCATTGAGGTAAAATCTAATCTCTGTACTCAAGCTTGTATAGATACTGTTAAAAGGTATAGAGATCACAACCAGGGTATGTGTGATGATCTTAAAAGATTAGAAAAGGATAGAAGAGACTATGTGTTGATTGTTGAGAGGTTTGAAGAACAGATTAGGGCCTTTCAAGCCAATGAACTTCAACACTCATATGATACTAACTACTGGAAGTGGGAAAAAGGTGGTCTGGAGTTCCAACTGAAAGAGTCTAGGGAAGAGTGTGAGAAATTAAAAGAAGAACTTAAGACAGTTAAAGCTGATGTTGAAAAGTTTTCAAAAGCTTCTAAAGCCATGGACACAATAATAAATGCTCAAGTCCATGGTAAGATGAAAACAGGCCTAGGGTATAATGCCACTCCCCCACCCTACAACAACAACTACATCCCTCCTAGGTCAGACCTTTTAGAAACCTTGGATAGTAAGGACTTATCTGAAGGAGCCACTAGTGTAGACCCATTAGATGCAGTTGTTGTTGAAGATGGATCTGATGGGGAAGATTCTAAGAAGGATAGTGATGAGATCCCATTAGAAAATCACATCAAGACTAATGAGGAAGGTGGAAGTTCTTGGGATAGGAGTAAGGAGATGAAAAGGACTGTAAAAGGAAAGAAAGTTCATTACACACAGACCACAGTTGTAAACTCTAATACTTGTGAACCGTGTTCTTGCAGGAAATCTCAAGAGTATAAGCCCCAAAATCATGATAATAAGAGGGGAAATCAAAGGAACTGGAATAACCAGTGGGCACTAAGGCAAGGAGTTGATCTGCAAAAGATTAACAGACCAAAACCTTGCTTTATTTGTGGCAAACTGAATCATCTTGCCAAATACTGTTTCTTCAATCCTATTAACCAAAAGAGAAGTTTTCAAAGAAGTTATCAAAAACCTTCTGGCTATAGGAAGCCTACAAGAACAAATGTGGCTAAGAAACAAGCTGAACCAAAAAGCCACATGAAGAAAAAGCCTGAAAAGGAATGTGTTACAATGTGGGTTACAAAAGGCACTAAAAATAATACTGCTGCTAGCAGTGTTAGTACTGCTAACACTGTTAGTACTTCTTCAAGAGTTAGTGCTGCTAGCAGTGTTAATACTGCTAGAAATTCTTCAAAAGTTACTGCTGCTAGCAGTGTTAGTACTGCTAACACTGTTAGTACTTCCTATTCAGATAATACTGCTGCTAGCAGTGTTAACTCTGTTAATACTGCTTCTAGCAGTATTAACTCTGTTAATACTGCTAACTCTGTTAGTACTGCTGATACTGCTGCTAGTACTGATAGTGCTGCTAACGATACTGCTGCTCACAGTGTTAGTACTGCTAGCACTGTTAGTACTTCTGAGGTTAATACTGCTTCTAGTGCTGCTAAACCAATCATATTGACAAAGTACTCCAGTACTGCAGTACCTAAGGTTGAAAATCTCATCAAAACCAAGTGCAAGTACTTTGATGAGCAAGGGAGACCCAAGACCACTTCGGCTTGGGTTCCCAATAAAACTAACTGATTTATCTTAATGTGCAGGGCAACCAACAGCTCAAGGGGAAGAGCATTTGGCATGTTGATAGTGGTTGCTCCAGGCACATGACAGGTAACATGGCCTGCCTCAAAAATTTCAAAAAGATTGATGGAGGACATGTTGCATTTGGGAATAATCCTGCTGGTGGAAAGATAAGTGGTAAGGGTGATGTTTCAAAAGGTAAGATGACCTTTGAAGATGTGTACTATGTTGAGCAATTGAGATACAACCTGTTAAGTGTATCACAGGTTTGTGACAAGAAGCATAGCATATTGTTTACTGATTCTGAATGTATTATCCTTGCTCCTGGAAACAAAGTGGTTGATGAAAACATGATACTTCTGAGAACTCCTAGGAAGGATAATGTATATTGTTTAGATTTGGAAAGTGTGTCATCTGATTCATCCCTAAATTGTTTAGTTTCAAAAGCTTCTTTGGATGAATCATCACTTTGGCACAGAAGGATGTGTCACATGAACTTTAAAACAATGAATAAACTTGTTAAGAATAACCTTGTAAGGGGTTTGCCATCCAAAGTCTATTCATGTGATGATCATTGTGTTGCTTTTCTCAAAGGCAAACAACACAAAACTTCTCATAAGACCAAAGAGATAAACACTATCTCAAATCCTCTTCAACTGTTACATATGGATCTGTTTGGTCCTACTAATGTGATGAGTATTGGCAAGAAATCATACTGCTTAGTTATTGTTGATGATTATTCTAGATTTACTTGGGTATACTTTCTGAGAACTAAAGATGAAACAAGTGGACTGATCAAATCTTTTATTCTCAAAATTGAAAACCAATCAAATCAAAGAGTGAAAGTCATTAGATCAGATAATGGAACTGAGTTTAAAAATTTTGATCTAAACACCTTTTGTGAAGAAAAAGGAATTGAGAGACAATACAGTGCTCCTAGGACTCCACAACAAAATGGTGTTGCTGAGAGAAGGAATAGGACACTGATTGAGGCTGCTAGATCTCTGTTAGCTGATTCAAAGTTACCAATTACTTTTTGGGCAGAAGCAGTTAATACTGCATGCTATGTTCAAAACAGAGTTTTAGTTGTAAAGCCTAAAAACAAGACACCTTATGAGCTTTTCCATAAAAAGAAACCATATATTGGATTTTTCAAACCATTTGGATGTCCTTGTACTATTCTCAATACCAAATCTCACTTAGGTAAGTTTGATAGCAAAGCAGATGATGGTTTTCTTGTTGGGTATTCATCTCAAAGTAAGGCCTACAGAGTTTTTAATACCTCTTCTAGGATAATTGAAGAAAGTGACAATGTCAAATGCAATGAGAACACACCAAATCCTATTGGTTCAGGTCCTAATTGGCTATTTGACATTGATTCACTCACTAATTCTTTGGGTTTCAGTAGTGATGTATATGCAGGACAAAGGGATACACCAACATCAGAACACAGAATTCAATCTGTGATATTTCCACTCCCTTCCATTGATCCTGTTGAATTCTGTGAACAACAAGAGGAGGCTGAACCTATTCAGAATGAAGAAGAGAGGAGAGCAGAGGAAAATCAGTCTTCAGGTCCAAATTCCAGAGAATCTGAGGTGACTGAAGAAGCAGAAACAAATCCAGAATTAAATGAGTCAAATCTGGATGAGAACATACAAGAGGAAGCTGGTCATCCAACAAGAACTCAGAAAAATCATCCTCCTGAGTTGGTGATTGGAGATATTGCATCTCCCATGATGACTAGAAAGCAAAGCAGACTCCAAGAGTTGCAAGAGCAGCAAAATACAGTTAACACTGTTCTTACTTGCTTTCTGTCCCAGATTGAGCCCAAAAAGGCTTATGATGCTATGAAAGACCCAAGCTGGATAGAGGCAATGCAAGAGGAGCTGCTACAGTTCAAATTACAGGATGTTTGGGACTTGGTAGACCTTCCAAAAGGTCATAGAGCAATTGGCACCAAGTGGATTTTCAGGAACAAGAAGGATGACAGAGGGATTGTGATCAGAAACAAAGCTAGACTGGTTGCACAAGGGTACACTCAGGAAGAAGGAATAGATTATGAGGAAGTCTTTGCTCCTGTGGCAAGGATTGAAGCAATCAGGTTATTTCTAGCCTATGCCTCATACATGAAGTTCAAAGTGTACCAAATGGATGTCAAAAGTGCATTTCTGTATGGAAGTATTGAGGAAGAAGTATATGTCTGTCAACCCCCTGGATTTGAGAATCCATTGCACCCTGACAGAGTATACAAGTTGAAGAAGGCTCTTTATGGTTTGCATCAAGCCCCAAGAGCATGGTATGACACCCTGTCTACCTATCTCTTGACAAATGACTTTGAAAGAGGAGTAATTGACAAAACCCTGTTTATCAAGAGGAGAAAGAAAGACACATTACTTGTTCAGATCTATGTGGATGACATCATCTTTGGATCCACCAATGATCAAATGTGTAAAGAGTTTGAGGAGTTAATGCACAAAAGCTTCAAGATGAGTTCCATGGGAGAACTTACTTTCTTTCTTGGGCTTCAGGTAAAACAAAGGAAAGATGGGATTTTTATTAGCCAATCCAAGTATGTGAAAGACATCCTGGACAAGTTTGGTTTATCAGACTCAAAGCCAGCAAGCACACCTATGGAGACACACAAACAGCTCACTGCTGATCTTGAGGGGGAGGATATGGATGTCCATCATTACAGATCAATGATTGGATCTCTCATGTATCTCACAGCCTCTAGACCAGATATTATGTTTTCAGTTTGTGTTTGTGCCAGATTTCAAGTTACACCAAAGCAATCTCATCTTCATGCAGTCAAGAGAATTTTCAGATACCTAAGAGGGCAACCTAGACTAGGTCTCTGGTATCCTTATGAATCATCTTTTGACTTGCTTGCGTACTCAGATAGTGACTTGGGTGGAGCTAACATGGATAGGAAATTCTACTTCAGGTGGATGTCAGTTTTTGGGTACAAGACTAGTATCTTGGCAGTGTAAGAAACAAACCACAGTGTCCTTATCTACCACAGAGGCTGAGTACATAGCTGCTGCAAGCTGCTGCTCTCAGGTTCTATGGATTCAGAATCAGATGTTGGACTATGGAGTAACATTTCTTCACACTCCAATCTTCATTGATAACAACAGTGCTATTAGCATTGTTAATAATCCAGTCAAACACTCAAAAACAAAGCATATAGAGATAAGGTATCACTTTATAAGAGATTGCAATGAAAAGAAATTAATTCAGGTTGCTAAAGTTCATACAAATGACCAGTTTGCTGATCTATTCACAAAAGCTTTTGATGTGGGTAGATTCACCTTTTTGGTAACAAGTGTGGGCATGATCAACCTAGAATAAATTCATGACTTTCTGTTTTTATACCTGTAATTCTTCACATATTTGGTGCTACTAACTCTCTTTCTCAGAATCCTCTGTTTCCCTCAGATTACCAAGTGCAGAAAAGTGTAAGTGTAGTTACTACTGCCTGTGCAGAGTTACTACTGCCAGTGCAGAGTTACTACTGCTAGTGCAGAGTTACTACTGCCAGTGCAGAGTTTCTACTGCTAGTGCACAGTTAATACTGCCAATGAGTAGTTAATACTGCTCAGTAGTTAATACTGCTTTGCAGTTAATACTGCTCAGTAGTTAATACTGCTCAGTAGTTAATACTGCTTTGCAGTTAATACTGCTCAGTAGTTAATACTGCTAGTGCACAGTTAATACTGCTTTGCAGTTAATACTGCTCAGTAGTTAATACTGCTAGTGCACATTTAATACTGCTTTGCAGTTAATACTGCTCAGTAGTTAATACTGCTCAGTAGTTAATACTGCTAGTGCACAGTTAATACTGCTCAGTAGTTAATACTGCTAGTGCACAGTTAATACTGCTCAGTAGTTAATACTGCTTCGTGGTTAATACTGCGTATGTCGTTAATACTGCTTTTGAAAATCTAGGGCAAATACTGCTATAAATACCCCTGTTTGCCCGCCAAAGTTCATAACGACTCTTCGTATTAACTTCTTCTCTCTCGTTCTAACCTAGTCTCCCTAGAATCTCTGTGTTTTCTTTACAAATCCTCAGGAAGCACAACGATTATGGAGTTTGTCGACGAGCATAATGAGATTGCAATGCTTCAGAAGCCGAAGCAGGCCGACGGATTTCATGAAATTGTGGATTTTCTCAAGTCCACTCATATTTCATATGCCCTAACGGTGAATCCAACAATATACATCGAGCATCAGACGCAATTCTGGGCCAATGCCACCGTGGAATCCGAAGATGGGCATAAAGTCATTCAAACAAGGGTATGTGACAAACCCTTGAAAGTTTCAGAAGAACTCATTCGCATCACTCTTCGACTAGATGATGCCTCAGGTATATCTTCTATTCCCAATGAAGAACTCTTCTCAACTTTACAAAGAATGGGGTATGAAGGTCCCATTGGAGTTTTTAAATTCTACAAGTCAAAGTTTTTTACTCAATGGAGATTCTTTGTTCATACCCTAATGCATTGAATTTCAAAGAAAACTACTGGATGGAGTGAGTTCAGCAGTACTATTGCTTATGCTCTAGTCTGCTTAGCCACTAACAGGAAGTTTAATTTTTCTCAAATGATTTTCAATGATCTTGTGGCAAACCTGGAATCCAAAAAGCGTTTCTATATGTATCCAAGGTTTGTTCAGGAAGTAATTACCAAAGAATTGACGGATATGCCTCAATCTGATGAGGTATATGTGCCAAAATCCCCTAAAGGGAAGGTGTTTTCAAATATGAAAAGACTTCCTAGGGACTCGGAAGGAGTTGACACACCATTGTTCTCTACAATGATGGCTGTGTCCCACACACCTGAAGGTATGGCATCAGGGTCAAGGCCCTCATTAGACACACCCACTGATGACCAATCCCAACCTTCCATCACAAAAGACATCCCTCAGTCCATTCTTGAACGACCCACTCCCACAATAACCAAAAAGTTTGAAAGAAGAAAGGTACACAAGGTTCCTTCTCTTGATGTATCTCCTAAGAGCCCGAAGCCTTTAAGTCCTCTGTTGGAGCATTCTCCAATGGAGAATATCGAAAGGGAAACCACAGGGGTGTCTCGCAACCCCAAGAAGGTGCTCACTAAGGAGAAGGTTGAGCATGTGAGTCGCAAGGCTGTCACTACTTCTGCTAGCAAAGAGAAGGCCAGTGGTAAAATAACTAAGCCCTTCCTCACGGCAACTCAGGGTGAGAAATCATCCAGAGGTCCCAGGTGCCAAGAAACCAAGGGGGTAGGTAGTGCTTTTGCTAGGCAAGAGACACCTGCTAAAACTTCCAATGATCCTTTAAGGGAGGTAAAAACTCCTAAACAGGGTGAGGATAGATATACGTACGAGGAATTGATGGAAACTATTGCAAATATCAACATTGAGGTCATGGATCAGAAAAAGGAAATTGATGAACTCAAGAAAGTGGTCCTCTTTCAAAACTCACAGCTTGAGAAGCAAAGGAAGATGATCACTAAGTTGATGCACAGAAAGAAGAAAGCTCAGTTTGTCCTTAGGAGAAGAAACCCTACCAATGATGCTTCCAAAAAGGGGGAGTCAGACTCAGATCTAAACATGGAGGATGCAAACATTGAGGGGGAGTATAAGGTTGAGGGGGAGACTGAGGAGGCTGCAGATATTACAAAGGAAGCAGAAACAGAAACAGCAGCAGAAACCGTTACTGCTGCTGATATTACAAAAGAAGCAGAAACAGAAACAGCAGCAGAAACCGTTACTGCTGCTGATATTACAAAGGAAGCAGAAACAGAACCAGAACCAGCAGCAGAAACGGTTACTACTGCTGAGGTTGCAAAAGAAGTAGAAACAGATAATGCTGCTGAAAAACAAAAGACAGCAGAAACTGTTAGTGCTGCTAAGAGCCACAAAGAAGAAACAGCTGAAACCACTCCTGAAGCTGTTAAATCTTTCAAAAGAACAAAGAGGCCAAGAACAAAGTCAATAGCCTCAAAGAAGAAAGATATAAAGAAGCCAAGGGTGGATCCAACTGTAGAAGAAGCACAGGAGGAAGCAGTTAAAGAGAAATCTAATCCAAAAGTTGCTGAAGAAGAAGTGGCAACTTCATCAGGTCAACCAAGCAATGTACAATCACAATCAAATGCTCAATGTGATTTGTATATTACTGTGGTTGATATTAATCCAATCAAGACTACACCATTGTCTTCCATGCCTCCTGAGATCATCTTCTGGGACACATTGAAAGATGGAAGAAAGGAGTTCATCAGAATCAAAAGGGCAGATGGAAAGTTTGAAGTTTGTCCTACTTGGGGAAAACTTATCAGAACATGCTCTAGATCTGACCTGGAAGAGATGTTCAAGGTGGGAATGAGGCTATATGGAAACATGCTGACAGAGCAAGGTATGTCTATCACAAAGATGGTTCTTGAATACTTGTGCTTAATGTTCAAACCAGAAGCAGTTCAGCATTTGATGGCAAGGAATTTTCAAGTCATTACCAACTGGATGCTCATTGAGAATTGTGGAGTGTATGTCATCTCTCTTGATAATACATTTCATGAATATTATTTGGTGGATGTTGTATACAAGCACAGCATGAAAAAGTTGAAAGGAATGTTGCATGCTAAGTTGGTAAGTGACAAAGACTCTAAAATGGCAAGATACCTTGTAAAAAGGATTCTCAATCAAAGTCTGGGATTGGATCCAAATCTATGCGTTGATGACTAGGTTTTGGAAGCATCATCTGAAGAACTTAACTTCTCATCCTGAAAAGTCAAGTTAGGGGGAGATTGTTGGGAACTGGAGATATGCTAAGTATGGTTAGTGCTGCCAGAACAAAGTTACTACTGCTAGTTCAAGGTTAGTACTGCTGAGATATTAATACTGCTGGAACATTATTAATGCTGCTTATGTGAGGTTAGTGCTGCTTGTCAAAGTTACTACTGCAAGTCAAGGTTACTACTGCTGGTACAAAGTTAATACTGCTGGAGATTGTTAGTACTGCTCAGGAAGAATGAAGGTTAATACTGCTGAGTTTGTTAAGATTGGTATGCGATACTTTTGGAGACAAAGAAGGAATTGATCAAGATATGTTTAACGAAGATTTAGAAGATCAAGTTACTTTTTGATAGTTATCTTGTAATTATTCTTGTATAAATAGTATTGATAGATAGCTATTAGAAAATATACATGATATACGTGTGAAAAAGAATTCGATATCGTTTTCAGAGAGATTTAACCTCAAGATGTAAGAACCCTATTTCTAGAGAAGTAGAAGTCGTCTTGTTGAGCTTGTTCAACAAGATTGAGGTTTGGTTGTTAATATTGTGAGTCGATTTAGTGAATACACAAAGTGGTGAATTTTCTGTTACATTGTTCTTGATTGTGAGAATTAAAGTTCTTTTCCGCAGATTCTTTAATTCTGAATTCTAAGTGTTAATTATCTTGTTAAGATTCGATCCTGACATTAGGTGTGTTTTGGGTTGGGTTTTTGATCTTGGTGGAGAAATGGGAAGTTCTTCTGAGGATGAAGATGTCAGGATTTGAACTTGAGGGACATCTTTTTCAACCACAGAGGTGGTTTCCACAGAGGTTGGTGTTTCCTCTGTGGGTCTCTGTTGAGTTCCATGAGTTTGGGTTTGGGATGGGGTGCAGAGGAAATTGGTTCTGCTGATATTGGTGGACTGCTTACAGCTGTTTTCCTTTGTTTCTCCCCTTGTTTCACCCCCTCAGGATGGTCTGATGGACCATGATGGTCATCATCAGAGTCATCCTGATTTATATGTTACGTACCCTCTGCCCTGCATGAAGTATCTGATTTCTTTGGAGGAACAGCCCCTGCAGCTATCATCTTCGCGCACAAGTCATCACAGAGGCCGAGCAGTGTTTCAACCTCTGCTTTTGTGTTGAAGCGCATTTTGCCGACGTTAGCTTGAAACTCTCTGACGTAGTTCGCGTTGGCAGCTGTGAAGGCTCTGATGAACTCTGTCATTTGATCAAGGATTCCTTGCCCAAGTTCTGTGAGCTGAACTCTGGTCATGTAGTCAGAAGGCTTCATGGCTTTAGTGTGTTGTAGTGTTTGCTCTTGAACTTCTTCTAAGGCTTTCTTTAGGTCTTCAGGTGTAAGGCCCTTAGAAGTAGAGGAATGGTCTTTGAGTTTTTGCAGAAAATGTTTGACAGATTCGTTGAATGCAGAGGTTGCGGCTTTTTCAAAGTCAGTTGCTGCAGAGGTGGCAGTGTTTGTTGCAGTGGCCTTCATCTGGGCTATGGCATTTTGTACCTCTGTGGACAGATTGTCCATTTTGGTATTCAGTTTGGTGATGGCCGTGGATGTAGTTTCTGCAAAAGATTTGAAAGAGCTTTGCAACTCTTTCATTGTGTGGTTCACATAGGTGACAAGGGTTTGGAACTCACCCCTTGACACGTGTGAACTCGTTGTAACCTCTGGAGGAACACATTCATCTCCAAAGTTTTTCCTTGTTCCTTGGACACCTTCGTTCACACCTGTTTTTACGTCGAGGGTGGAAGGATTTCCTTCTGATCCTCGAGGAGAAACTTGAGTTTCAACCTCTACAGAAGTTCTGTGAAGGTCAGTGTCCAAATCCACTCCAGAGGTGGGTAATGGAATGTACTTCTGTTGACTTGGAGACTTGTCTAGAGTCTCTTCATCATTGTGCTCGCTACTCCTCTCTGAAAGGAGGTTTGGCCCTATTGTTGTGTGCGTAGCAGAGAAAACGAATTCCTCTGCTAGGATGTCAGGTGTGATTTGAGGCAATAAATCACGAACATTGGGTGAGTCCTTTCGAGAGGACTCCCAGGAATGGTTTCCCCGGTTATAATAGGCACAGAGGTTGAAAGAGTAACCTCTGGTTGGATGGGTGGGGTTGGGATCGAGCTGTGCTGCTCTTTTTCAATGATACCCTTTGCCTCTAGACCGGCGATATCAGAAATGTGGGGTGCACTAGGAGGGGGTTGGGGATGTGTGCCTTCTACTTCTGCGGCATCTTTTTCTTTAGACCCCTCTGTGGTTTCTACCCTAACCTCTTCCTCTATGGAAATTTCTCTTTCTACCTCTTCTTCTGCGGTATCCACAATAGTCTTTTCTGCTTCTGCTTCTGATCTTAAGGAATCATAGATAAAATGAGATCCTATGAGTTGTTGAACGTGAGGGTGCATAGGTTGTGTACCGTGAGCTGCATAAATGACTTTTATTGTATGTTGAGGGGTTCGACGTTGAGTGTCAAAACTGGAATGCGGTGGGGAAATGTCTTCTGTTGTGCGCAGAACCTCTGTAGACTGATTATGAATGTTCCGATCCAATGGTTCTGCGACCCATCCTGATGGATCTAAGGTGTGAGAAATGTCGGGATTGTTGAGGAAGGCATTAAAGTCTCCCTGTTGATCTGTATAGATTATTGGGGAGGGAGGTTGCGGAGGTATAGTCTGATCTTCCTCTTCCTGTTTGACTTCCTCTATAATGACTTGCAGATGTGATGTGGGTTTCTGTAGGTTCCCAGATTCACGTTGTATCACATTAATGGTAGTAACATAGACAGCGGAAGCATTTAAATATAAAGCCATTAAAGTGAGTGATTGTGTAAATGATATTGTAATAGTGAGAATCAATTATAGAACAGGATAATGATAACAAGATCAAATAAGAAACGCTGCTCGTATATTGATAATGGATAACACCAAGAATAGGATCAATGGTGTATCCTGAAATCTCACAGGGAACAATATCGTACGAAGGTAGTGCTCGGGATTACTGCAGTGTGTGCTTAAACAATTGTGGAAAACTATTCTTCCCAAAGCTTACAATTGTTTGTTGCACAACCTCTCTATTTATAACCCTGATAAAGTGTAGACAGTGTACTATCGTACCCTAGAATGACACGTGGAAAGTGTGTCTCCTAATTTTAGGGCATACGTGGAAAGTATGGACACTTGTCTAACACTTGGGATTTCATACGAGACTTAGGCATCACAGAGGTCTTCACTTCAACAGAGCTCATAGACCAGAGCGCTATTGGTCTTCGGTTTGTGAACAGTTCTTCTGTTGATCTTCTGACAGAGCTCTGTTAGTTCCACCAGAACTCTGCTGAGTTCTGTTGATCTTCTTGAAGCTTTTTCTTCTAAGTCTTCTGCTGCATCTCTGATGGTCTTCTGACTTGATAATATTTTCAATACTTTTACATTACAGATACTTGGGGCTAACAATCTCCCCCTAAGTATTGAAGATAAAAAAATTGAAACAGATATGTAAACAAAAAGAACAGAGAATATTTACCTCTGTTAGCCTTTGTACTATTCTTCTAAGATATTACAATGCATGGTAAGAAGTATTACATTTATGCATTGTTATCTCCCTTGAGAATTCTGTCGAATCTTCTGATTAGAGTACGAAAGTCCAGCATCAGATCAATCTGGTCGATGAAGAGTTTCTGTTGTTCTTCTGGACACTTGCTTCCTGGGAGATCTTGGATTATGTTCTTGAGGTATACTAGCGACTCACTCGAGTACTTGTGGGCTTCAGCTGCTCTGATGGCCTTCTTTGTGCCCTTCTGTCGGCAGACAAAGACTGGAGGATCTTCTACTACGGTTCCAGTTCTGTGATGGCCATAACCCTCAAGGTATTCATTTGGTGGTGCAATCGCTAGTTTCTCTACTTCAAACTCTATGCCTAGCTGATAATCAGTCTGTATTCTGAGATTGATGTGCTCTTGCATAGCGAATCTGACTTCTGGTAGCGCAGTTCTGGCCGGCGTGTATCTTTCTGAGAAATTCAAGCAATATGCGTGAAGTAAGATCAGGTCGTATGGGTTCAGAAGGACGAGATCATTGTCATTGAAGATTTCATTTCTGCCTTCTGTGGATTCCACAGTATACTCATGGTATGTGACTCTGTCATATTGAAACTTCTTGTGCTTGATGTCCAGAATTCTGCGGATACCGAAGTTTATGTTGATGGCTCTGTTCTGATTTGACTTGGTTTGGATGAACTTTAGCCTTGCATCAGAAATGGTGTTTATTCTGATTGGGTTAAGGTATGGGTTAATGGGTACGACATTTACAGGGATGATGTCTCTGTCAGCATATAGAAATGCAAATACCGTTTCTAAGGCAGGTTTTTCGGTATGAATGGTAGAGGTATCAGGGTTCTGTTCTGGTACCATTGGGTATGGGTCATCGTGGGTTTCTGCCATAAGAGTGTCGATGTGAGCAGATTTTTGAGTAGCTTGAGGTTGGGCTTGACTTGTTTGTCCTTCAGCAGAGGATGGGTCTGTCCTCTCTGGTTCTTTTCTCAGAGATGTTGGAGGGGTATCTAGGCATATGATCTCTGGTGGTTCTTGTGTTGACTCTTTTGTTGGTTTGATGACTCTGTTCTTGAACATGTAGTCAAATGCCACTTCAGTCATATTTGTCATGAATTCCTTTGTTATCCCCTTTTCTCCTTCTATAGCCTCTGCCTCAGTTGCTTCTGTGACTTTCCCTTTAACCTTGGCTTCTTTCTCTTTTTCAACCTCTTTCTCTTTCTCTGCCTCTTTCTCCTTCTCCTTCTCCTTGTCCTTCTCCCCCTTTTGTTGTTCTGAGGACTCACCCAATTGATCGTCTGATTGACCTTCTTGAGCATCTTCAAAATCATCATCATCGCCAGAATCGTCAATTCGAGCTGCTGGTGAGGGTGGAACAACAAATCTTAGATCAGCTTTGTGTCTCTTGCTTGAAGGTTCTTCTGTAGGTGCATCTTCTACAGGTCTTTTCGTTGTAGATGTAGCATGTAAAATAATGTTAGTAAAGTTTGAGGCTGCCTTCGTCATTACATCCTCTACCTCTATTGCAGCACCTCTGGTCTCTTCTACTTGAGCCTCAAAGTTGACCTTGTGAGTATCAAGAGACGCTTTCACATGTTGTTCTGTCGCCTTAATTTTCATTACAAATTTTGATGAAATCGTCATCATTCGGCTAAGAATTGATTTTCTGAAGTCTCCCATTTGGCCAACAGTCATGGGTAGGTCATTTGGGTTAGGGCTGGAGATGTTGAGTGGAGTTGCAGATGAGGTGGTTGCTTCTTTTATGGATTCCCTAACAGAGTTGGTAATTATCTCTGTCAAGGTTCTGACGTTAGATTCTGAAAGAATAACTGTAGGAATGGGAAGGGTTCTGTTCATCTGCGCTGTGTGCTTCTCTGTTATGAGTTGTTTTAGCACTACAAGCTATGTCGAAGTCTTTTTGGCTTCCTCTACTCTAACTGTTTTTAGCTCGACTATCTCTGTTGTCAGCTTTGCAATCTCTTCTCCTCTGACCCGTTCAGACTCTGTTCTGAGTACTTCAGCCTCGGCATATTTTTGAGTTATCTCTTCATGTTTGTTCGAGATTCTCAGCAGTTCTTCCTCAAGAGAAGCATTTTCCTTGCGGATCAGCTCCTCCTTCTGTTCATTGATAAGTTTTTACTCATTCAAAGAGTTATTGATACTGTCATAGAAGCTTTCGAACTCTGCTCTTGTGACAGTGTCAACGGGGGTCTCCTTGGTTCCAACACATGGATCCAATTCTGCCTCGAGTTCAGAGGTGCCTCCGTCAAGAGT
This sequence comes from Saussurea involucrata, assembly GCA_033807775.1. Classification (NCBI taxonomy): domain Eukaryota; kingdom Viridiplantae; phylum Streptophyta; class Magnoliopsida; order Asterales; family Asteraceae; genus Saussurea; species Saussurea involucrata. The sequence goes on along the minus strand of CM066318.1, from coordinate 69,802,533 downwards.
TGTGTTGATGTTGGCTCTTGGAGGACTTCCACCTGATCCTTGATGTTCCCTTTGAGGGGAAACAACTACAGGTGTTCTGACCAAAGTTTCCTCTTCCAGCTCAGGTTCTAAAGAAGGAAATATGGTGTGATGAGAAGCATTTGGATCAAGCAATGTCTTCCCTTGTTCTACTATGGTCTCCCATTGTCCCTGAGTCGGACAGATGCTACGTGAGATTACAAAGATCTCTGGTCTATTTTGTGTCGTGTCTAAATGAGCCACAGAGGCATCATTGTGTGGAGGTGACCTATTGATGTTCTGGGGCGAATGAACATCACTACCAAAGATAGCTTCCCCATGTTCGTGCATACCAGAAGCATGAAGAGTTGCTTCTGGTGGTTCTTGCTGGTTGGGGTTCGAGGTGTGCACCTCTGTTTCAATAATCCTTTGGTGTTGATCACCAGGATTAGATTGTGTGGAAGCACTGAGATTTTGGTTAAGGATACCCTCAGATGTGCTCTGTTGAGCATCTTTTTCTATTCTCACATTCTCCTCGGCTCCTACGGTTGTAGAATTCTCTGTATACTCTCTGATATTTCTCTCTTGCTCACCACTATCAGAGGAGATATTTTCTACCTCTGGTGTTTCCTGTACTTCCTCATGGACAGCCTCTCTAGGAGATGCTCTGTCCTCTACTTCCTCTCTTCTAGAGGAAGACCCCACTTCGGGTATTCTTGCCTCTGGTCTGTTAACTTCCTCACCTATCTCCTCACTGAAGCTCTCGAAGGAAGGCTCATATCCTAAGTATGATGGGGTTCTCACCTCAGGTTCTTGAGGTTGAGCAGCACTCTGATAGTTCTGGATAGAGATATGGTCAGGGGCGATAAGGGCAAGCATTGTACCTGGAATTCTTCTTATGAAGGGGTATTCGCCTGATGTGGTGGGGAGGAATTTGGACATCGTCCAAACAGGTGTGGAGCGACCCAGATGAGTTAGTTCCAGTCTGTCGAAGGCTCTTCTGATCACCAGACTGGTGAAGCGTGGAAACTTAATCATCTTTAAGAACTTGTGGGATCCAACGACTCCTCCTCTTGCGATGGATGAGGTTTTTGTGTTAACAGCGGTAAGAAGATCGTTGTAGAGAATGTTGGCGTAGTCAAAGTTTCGATTGAAGAACAATCCATACATGATTTGTAGGATTTCCGTTGTGGCTTGGTCTTGACTACCAGATTTGCTGGTAAGGGTTCTGTTTAAGGTGGAGAACATGAAATTCCACATAGTGGGTAGATTCTGTCGCTTGAACTCTCCTATCCTATTCAGATCCTTGTTGTAACCCAGAAACTTCATGAAATCAAGAAGGACAACTGTTTTTGGTGGTTTCTCATAGGCGTCTATTCCTATCTGTCTTTTGTTTTTCATTCTGATGATTCTTCTTAAGGTACTTGCTCTAATGCGGATTGTTCCCGCTCCTCCATTACTTGCGTTGACGCTCCCAACTATCCCGTCTTGTTCTTCGATGTATTGGCATGTGGTCCACCATTGTTGGACATAGATTGCAGGAAGATGGTCGTCGAACTCTGTTAGGACTCTAAAGATATCAGAGTTTCTAAAGAACTCAATGAAGACATGATACAGGGGTAGATAGAGTCCAGGAGTGGGATCGAATCTGTAGTTGTTGTCAGCAAACTCGTATGGAAGAACAATGATATCATCCGTGGGTTCTATTCGGCTAGAATCAGCAGAGTTTTGGGGTTCCGCCATTGTTGCAGGTTTGGGATTTTCTTGAAGAACACTGAGGATTTGAATAAAAGAGGGAAAGGTGAAAGGTTTAGGAGGTTTAGAAATGAAATGGGTTAAGGTTATGGATATTTATAGTCAAAACTTGTGGCTGGGTAATGGTCGTGGGTACTGTAGGCACTCGAGTGTCAGAAGGTGGAGTGGCCTGAACAGTGTATCATGGGAACAGCTAGTGGTTTAGCTTTCAATTAGAGAGTGCCACGTGGATTTGTTCTGGCCACTTTTGTGCAAGTAAACCGTCGTGGTTAGAGATGTGTGGGTGACAAGTGGTTGATGCTTAGAAATAACCCGCACCTCTGATGACGTTACTTCTGATGACGTGGCATAAAACCGACAGAGCTCTGTTGGAGCTTTGCAAGTTTCGCCTCTGAAGAGTAACCCTTTTTCATTCTTTTTAAGTACTCCTTTGGTCTTTCACCTTTACCCAAAATTTATTTAAAATTCTGTCTCTGATGCAGAAATGGCCAAAGAACGAGAACATAACTGACTTTAGAAATTTCACAGAGTTCTGGTGAGAATCAATAGAGGTTCTGGTGAAATATCAGAGTTCTGGTAAGTTCTTGACATTATCAAAGGATTTTCATCAGAACAGGTTTTTCCTCTTTCGAAAAGATTTTTCTTTTTAGAATAGAAAGCGAAGTCATTTTGATTTGAAAATCACATTTGACTCGCTCCCCCTAAAGCCATGCGCAAAATTTTATAAACTCCCCCTTGAAATATGAGCAATTTTTTTTTTACAAAAAGAATTTACATAAAGGTATATACAAACAGCTTCACTAAGCTTGTTGAAAAAAATATGCATGACAGAGTTCTGGTGAACAGTAGAGACTCTGTTGAACTATTCTTCCTAACTTTTTGACAGAGCTCTGTTGGAACATCAGAGACTCTGTTGAGTTTGAACAGAGTTAGGAGGACATGTTCAACATACCCAGTTTGCCGATTAAGAAGTTAAATCTCCTTTCATTTAGGGCTTTTGTAAACAAGTCAGCAAGCTGGAAGTCGGTTGAAACAAAGTACATTTCAATCGTCCCTTTTTCAACGTGATCCTTTATGAAGTGGTACCTTATGTCGATATGCTTTGTCTTGGAGTGCTGAACTGGATAAACTGTGATTGCTATGGCACTCTTCGAGTCACACAGAATTGGAATTTTTCCATATTCCAGACCATAGTCTTTGAGTTGGGTTTTCATCCATATCACTTGAGAGCAACAACTGGCAGCAGCAACGTACTCTGCTTCTGCTGTAGAGGTTGATACGCAATTCTGTTTCTTGGATGTCCAACTCACCAATTTTTCACCAAGTAATTGCCAGCTACCAGATGTACTCTTTATGTCATTCTTGCATCCTCCGTAATCTGAGTCTGTATATGCTACAAGCTCGAAACCAGAATTAAGAGGATACCAGAGACCCAAAAATTGAGTCCCTTTAAGATATGTAAATATGCGCTTGACAGCAGACAAATGAGATTCTTTAGGATTTGCTTGAAATCTGGCGCAGAGACAGGTTGCAAACATTATGTCAGGTCTGCTAGCAGTTAAGTACATAAGTGATCCTATCATGCCTCTGTAGTTCTTGATATCTGTTGGTTCACCCTTAAGGTCAGAGTCAAGTTTAACTCTAGTGGCAATATGAGTTTTCATTGGATTTGAATTGTTGAGATTGTGTTTTTTCAAAATATCAGAGATGTATTTTGACTGACTTAAAAAAGTCCCTCTGATGGATTGTTTTACCTGTAAACCAAGGAAGAATGAAAGTTCTCCCATCATGCTCATTTTGAATTCACTTTTCATCAAATCCTCAAACCTATCACAGTACTCTTGTTGTGTAGACCCAAAAATAATGTCATCAACATATATTTGTACCAGAAGTATATCATTCATATACCTTCTAAAGAATAGAGTTTTATCGACATTACCTTTCTCGAAGTGATTTGTCAACAGAAAATTGGACAGAGTTTCATACCAGGCTCTGGGAGCTTGTTTAAGGCCGTATAGAGCTTTGTCTAACTTGTAAACGTGGTCTGGAAACTCCATCTTTCAAAACCAGGCGGTTGCTGGACATAAACTTCCTCTTGTAGTTTGCCATTCAGAAAGGCAGACTTTACATCCATCTGATAGACCTTAAAACCTTTGTGAGCAACATAGCCTAAGAAGATTCTTATGGCTTCTAGTTTAGCTACAGGGGCAAAGGTTTCGTCATAGGCGATACCTTCTTCTTGGCAGTATCCTTTTGCAACCAGACGGTCTTTGTTTCTGATAATTATCCCATCTTCAACCTTTTTATTCCTAAACACCCACTTGGTTCCAATGGCCGCTTTGCCTTTAGGAAGTGGAACCAAGGACCAAACTTTGTTTCTTTCGAATTCCAGAAGCTCTTCTTGCATGGCTTCGATCTAGTTTGGGTCTTCAAGGGCTTCAAAAATTTTCTTTGGCTCAATCATGCTTAAAAAGTTTACAAAGAAAGCTTCATTGATTGTGGCCGATCTCGTCTTCACACCATCTTCAGCAGCACCGATAATTTGATGATGTGGATGATCCTTTGTCCATCTTGTCATGGGAGCATGGACAATAGGAGGGGTTTGGGCTTCTGATGGGAAAGGATGAACTTCAGCATCAGAACTCTGTGGGTTGGCACTAGGGCTCTGTGGTACACAACTCTGGAGAGTGGCCTCATTGCTTTGTGAATTGTCAACAGGGCTCTGTAAAGGTGAGCTTTCGAATAGGGAATCTCTCCCAGCATTGGTCAGCAAGGGTGATGATGGCTCACTTTCAGGTTCTCTTATATATGATTGTGGTTCCTCATTTCTCTGAATAACACATGTAGACAGAGAAGTAGATGGTGAAGTATTGGAGGGACCGGTAAGAGTTGTACCTGTCAGATTCTGTTATATTGAATTCTGAGCTTGGTCGCCTCTGTTGATGTTGTCAGAGGAGATATCATCATCGAAGAAATCATTGAACACAAGATTGATGTCTTCTTCCCTTGTCTTTGAAGAACTTGGCTTCTTCTGTTCTGTCTGTGTCCCCTCTGTTGATTTGCGATCAGAGGAACTTGATGTACTTTCATCAAAGGACACGTTAACGCTCTCTTGAATGACACGAGTTCTGATGTTGTAGACTCTGTAGGCCTTAGAGGTTAAGGAATAACCAATAAAGATTCATTCGTCCGCTTTTTTGTCGAATTTTCCCAGTTGTTCTCTGTCATTCAAGATGTAGCACTTGCAGCCAAAAACATGAAAGAATTTCACGTTTGGCCTTCTGTTGTTGATGAGTTCATAGGGAGTCTTTTTAAATCTTTTTACTATGACAACTCTGTTTTGGGTAAAACAGGCTGTTAAGACTGCCTCTGCCCAGATGTTGATGGGAATGACAGATCCAGCCAGCATGGTTCTGGCGGCTTCTACCAGCGTTCTGTTCTTCCTTTCCACTACACCATTCTGTTGTGGAGTTCTGGCAGCTGAGAAGTTCTGGGAGATTCCTTCTTCTGAAAGATAGGCATATATTCTGGCATTCTTGAATTCTGTCCCGTTATCACTTCTCAACTTTTGCACTTTTAATCCTAACAGAACCTGCATCCTTCTCAACAAACTTATTAGAATTTCTGGGACATCAAATTTTATTCTGATGAACTCAATCCAAGTATATCTAGAAAATTCATCAATAAGTACTAGAATATACTTCTTGCCCGACAGACTTTGCACAGAGATAGGACCACAGAGATCCACATGAAGCATATGCAAAGGTCTGGGACAACTATGATCACTCTTAGTTCTGTGTGAAGATCTTTTCATCTTTCCCAATTCACAGGCAGAACAGAGATGGTCTTTGTCAAATTTTAGTGGAGGAAGTCCTTTCACTAGATTTAATTTTACGAGCTTGTCAAGATTTGAAAAATTCAAATGGGCAAATCTTTTATGCCAAAGCCAGGCATCTTCATTTTTTAAAGACACTACACAGAGCTTATATGTTGTAGAGTTTTGGTTAGGATTGAAATTCATTTTATAAAGATTGCCTTTTATGTCGGCTCTTAAGAGTTCTTGACCAGACTCGGAAAGCAACAGAGAACAGTACTTCTTCCTAAAATTGACATCGAACCCATGATCACAGAGTTGACTTATGCTAAGCAGATTATGGTTTAATCCTTCAACATAAGCAACCTCAGAAACTGAAACACCACCATTGACTAAAGTACCGTATCCTCTAATCTGTCTTCCATTATCTCCTCCAAAAGATACTGCACTTCCATTTTTGTTTTTGAAAGAAGTAAGCAGCTCCTTATTCCCCGTCATGTGCCTTGAGCATCCTGAATCTAAATACCAGATCTGCACATGGGGTTTCTGCAAGACAAATTAGTTTCTTTTAGGTACCCATTGCGTTTTGGGTCCTTTCTTGTTAGGTTTGGGGGTGTTCAATGGCTTACCTTCTGGCTTTCCATTTTGGGATGGTATGTCTGAGGGTTTCTTCTGTGCATTCTGAATAGTCTTGGGATTTTTCTTTTGAAATGACTGATTCAGAACACAATGAGGACTATTCATATGGTTCTTTAATTGTAACAGAAGTTGAATACAATTGCATTTGATAGAGCATGAAGATTGAAGCAAATTGTCGTTTTTATTCAAAAACTGTTGTTTAAAGGGAGCTTGATTTTGAAAAACTTTAGGACCAGATGTCTTTACGTACATTCTGTCCTGTGATTTAAAATTGTTGTTTCTTGGAGCAAACTCTCTTGACACAAAACTGTTTCTCTTTGGATTTACAATAGGTGTAGGAGTAGGTTGGTCATTGACTTTCCATTTTCCTTTCTGCTCTGTTGTAAATTTGACTTGATCATAAGCGTAAGGAACAGAGGTATAGTCTTCATGAATAATCTTAGCTTTTCCTCTTTTCTTTTCTTCTATCTCATTTGAGGAAAGAATTCTGATACCCTTATTTTTCGAATTTGGCAAAGGTATAAATCTGTTCTGTTTCTTAAAGAATGAGACGTTTTTCAGAGAACCAGATTCAACAATTGCCTGTTTAGGTTTGTGCAAAGAAGTCTTAGGAGCACAGAAAATTTGCTCATCTACCTCAGAGTCAGAGTCACTTCCAGAGCACAAAAAGTCTCTGGTGGCTCTGGCAGAGGTGTTAGACTCATTGGGTATCTTAGAGTTATCAGCTCTGGTGGATTTGAACTTTCTTATCTTTGGTTTTAAAGCATCACAAGCAGCATTTTCTTCAATAACTTTCAAAATATCCTCTTCAAAAGTTGTTCGTAAGGTTTCAGAGGATGGAGAGAAGACTGGGACTTCAGGATTGAGTTCTCTCTGTATTGAAGCACAAGAGGGTTCTGTTACAGAATCAACAGACTTCTATTCCTTGAAATATTTGAAGTTAAAGATTTCTTTTGGATCAAGACTTTTGATGGAATCGGTAAGCTTTATTTCAGCTCTTCCCTGATCAAGAATAAACTTTTTAGATGGTTCTGTAACCTTTTCTTGATTCAAGGTGTCATAGCTGACATTTCTTAAACTTAGACTTTTTGCTTTTGTAAAATCTGATATTTTGGCTATTTTGAAAACATCAGTTCCAGATATCACATCCTCTTGCATTTTTCCAATAGAGAAGGCAAAGGGATAAGATGCCTTTAACCTTCTTTTGTAAGGAACAATGTCATTAAAACCTAGACCTTGCTTGTCTTCTTGATAATTGATTTTGGTATACACATTCTGTGCATCATGGTATTTTTTGATTAACATCTCCTTTTTCTGTAGGGATTGATGTAAAATTTCCCTCTCTCTCTGAAAATAGTCTTTTAGAGCAATAGAGTTTAAACGTTCATTTTCAGATTTAGCAACTTCTTCAGCCTTTTGTTTCAAACTTTCTTCAAACTCTTTAACCCTTTTTAAAAACGTTTTTTCTTTCTTTTGTTGTAAGACTTCTAGCTCAGATTTTTCTCTGGATATTTCTTCATTTTCCTGTTCCAAGAGAGTTTTCTCTCTCTTGTTGAAGGACAGATCCTTCTGAGCTAGCTTTCTTAACTCTTTTTCCTAAGAAAGCTTTTGTTTTAAGAGTTGAAACTCTTTAGTAAGTAATGACACATGCATCTCAAGTTCTGAGTCAGACTTGGATTCAGAGAAATGTACCTTGGCACTGGGCCTGGTTGTCTCCAGCGCTCTGTTGTCTGGCTCTGTTACGGTCAGGGCAAATGCATGAGCCACATCTTCTTCGTCGGACTTTTCTATTCTTCCTCCGGTCATCCAATCAACTTCCAAACTTCCATCATCCACAGCAACAATGGCTGGCTCTGGTTCATCGTCAGAGGATGAGTCAGAGATCCAATTCTCCATCTCAACAACATAGCTTCTTTCTCTGTAGTTGTACTTGTATTTATTCTTGTATTTATTCTTGTATTTATTCTTGTAATAATCTTGATATTTCACAAGTTTTCCTTTACAGTTAGCAGAGAAATGGCCAGGTTTGTCGCATCTAAAGCAACGTCCATCATTCTGATTGATGGGTTGGGCAGCATCAGCCTTCTGTGGAGCAGGAGTATTGAACTTCTGTTGCTGTCTCTGTTCTGTTGCAGCTCTGTTGTGATAGTTCTGTTGTGGGGGTGCAGCATAAGTTATGTTCTCATCTTTCTCATATCTACCTGTTCTGTCGAATGCTCTGTTGCCAAATCTCTTGTTGAATTGTTGAGTGATTAATGCAAGAGATTTAGCAAACGCATTTATATCGTCATCCTCATCTGACGAGTTTTCTTCAGTATCACTTTCAGCTACCAAACTCTTACTCTTCTTCTTCTTTCCTCTGCTGGAACTTTCTTTGTTGGTCTTTCCTTCTGTGGATTTCTTTGATTCAGAAACTAACGCAATAGGTCCTGCAATGGTGGATTTGCCCTTTTGTTTGACAACATCCTTCTCTTGTGCGGCTAGAGTGCCATACACATCGTTAAGAGACCGTGCATCTAGATCTTGGTTAGCTTGTAAAGACATGGACAAATTTAACCATTCATCATTCAGACTTTTCAGGAACAAAACATTGTTATCTTCCTTCGACCTAACAACCCCACACTTTTTACATTTGTTTATCAAAACATTGAATCTGTTGTAGGTTTGTTGTAAGGTTTCCTCAGGAAGTGCCTTGAAATCGTTGTATTCATTTATACATTGGGTCCTTCTGTTCTTTTGGGTTTTGATGCCACCCTCAAGCTGATTAAGAAGTTGAGAAGTATAACTGCTTTTAGATCATTTTCCATTTTTCATGTCTCTTCATCATTGAACCCGGTGGTTTTGGGTTCAAGGTGAGCAGGAATCTCAGCAGTAGTTTGTGTTGCGGGTACACGTGGAACCAAAACCATGGGTTTGAATGGTCCATCCGTGACAGAACGCATTAAATCTCTGTCCATCCCCTCAAGGAAGTTAACCATCCTAATCTTCCATTGAGGATATTCATCTCTCAGAAGAGTAGGAGGCTTAGTCAGAGAACCAGCAGTATAAATAGCGTTGATATGGTTATTTGCCATTTTTTCAGAAAAACAGGGTATACCAGTTTCAAATGGATTTGAAAGAGTATAAACTGAAAGTAAGTGAATAGTGACCAATGGAACAGTAATGAACAGTAGATAAGATCTTTAAACTAGACTTGAAAGCTTAAAATAGTGGTATAATAACTTTTAAACTTTAAACTGTAAAACAGAGTATACTAGGAAGCTTTGAAATACACACACAATCAACAACAATGAATCAACCTTGGTAGATTGGATTGTTTGATTTAAGAAAATCAAGCAAGCTCTGATACCAATTGTAGGTTCCCAGATTCACGTTGTATCACATTAATGGTAGTAACATAGACAGCGGAAACATTTAAATATAAAGCCATTAAAGTGAGTGATTGTGTAAATGATATTGTAATAGTGAGAATCAATTATAGAACAGGATAATGATAACAAGATCAAATAAGAAACGTTGCTTGTATATTGATAATGGATAACACCAAGAACAGGATCAATGGTGTATCCTAAAATCTCACAGGGAACAATATCGTACGGAGGTAGTGCTCGGGATTACTGCAGTGCGTGCTTAAACAATTGTGGAAAACTATTCTTCCCAAAGCTTACAATTGTTTGTTCCACTACCTCTCTATTTATAGCCCTGATAAAGTGTAGACAGTGTACTATCGTACCCTAGAATGACACGTGGAAAGTGTGTCTCCTAATTTTAGGGCATACGTGGAAAGTATGGACACTTGTCTAACACTTGGGATTTCATACGAGACTTAGGCATCACAGAGGTCTTCACTTCAACAGAGCTCATAGACCAGAGCTCTGTTGGTCTTCGGGTCGTGAACAGTTCTTCTGTTGATCTTCTGACAGAGCTCTGTTGAGCTCTGTTAGTTCCACCAAAACTCTGTTGAGTTCTGTTGATCTTCTTGAAGCTTTTTCTTCTAAGTCTTCTGCTGCATCTCTGATGGTCTTCTGACTTGATAATATTTTCAATACTTTTACATTACAGATACTTGGGGCTAACCGTTTCTTCTTCTTTGACTTCCTCTTCTTTGGTTTAGGGGCTCCCTCTTCTGTTGATTTGGTTTTTTGTTTCTTTTGTTTTGGAGGGGAGGGAGGTGCAGAAGATCTTGTTTCTGTAGCTTGTGGTGGAGAAGAGTGTTGAGCTGCAGAGGTTGTAGTTTCCTCTATGGTTTTCCTTTTCTTGCTCTTCTTTTGGGTGTTGTTGCAGAGGTTTTTCTTTTGGGTGAAGAGGGGTATATGCTCTCTCTTTGGGCTTTGAACCGGTCTTGTACTGAATGATGTTTTTCTAAATCTCTGGCCCATTCTTCTTCTGTCATCCTCTCTACTACATCTAAATCTAAGGGGGCTCCTAGACGCGGGGGTGTCACAAGACTTGGTTCTGGAGTCCTGGGGACGCGTATATAGTCTAACTTCATATTTTCATCGCTTGCATATGACAGAAGGTTCTTCGACAGAGGTCTGCAGTGGGGGTAGTTGTATTCATGCTCTGTAGGAGTATTTTTGTTCATTGGATAAAGTTTTACAGTTGGCCCTTCCATTGGCCATTTCTGCATTTGACGTAGAGGCTCGAAAATGACTCCTAGAATTCTCTGATATTGCAGAGGTGGCAGATACCCTGGTGTGTTATTTTTGGCCTTTTGGGTTGCAAGCTTTTTGTCGATCGTATTCACTATCTCCTGCATCATGATGGTGGCATAATCAAATGGAATATCGTAATAGATCCCATACATGATGTTCAGGATCTGGTGTGAGCTCTAGTCAGGGCTGCCAGTCTTCCCTGTGAGACAACGATTCAGGATATAGAAGAGGGTATTCCACAGAGGTGGTAGTCTGCCTCTGCGGAAATCATTGCATTTCCTTAGGGTTGTGTTATACCCTAACATCTCTACAAATCGACAGAGCTCCTCGTCCGTCGGAACCTCAACATATTTCTTTATTCCAAGTAGACCTCTGGTTGGTAAGTTGAACTCGAGCGAGAACATTGTTCTGTTGAACATGAGTTCGAGGTGTTCAGATTTGTCAGGTTTTGAAATATAGCCCTTTATCAGAGAATCATCTGAATCAAATCGGCAACTTTGCCAAAATTGATTCAGATATCGAGCAGGGAGTTTGGTTGGGGTTTTGGAAAGGAGGGGGTATAGGATATGGTTTTCCATTATGTTGAGGAGAAGAGCATGGGCTTCGCCGAAGGCTGTTGGTGAGGGCACAAGGTAGCAATTGTTGGATTTTAATGGAAGAACATCCTCAAAATGTTCTTTGTTCAGAAAATGTTGAAGGTTGGTGGTTGGTTCAAAATTTGCAGAGTCGCCGGAGTTTTCTGTTTCTGCATTTACAGCGATGTTTGGGTTGTGGGAGTGCTCTGAATGTACTGGTGATTGTTGAGGAGAGTTCGTCGAAAAGTTCTGAGCAGCGTGGGAACTGGAAGCCATTTTTGCAAAGAAGAATGAAGATTTGAGAATAGTTGCAGGTTCGCCGGAGAAGAAAGTAAGTAAAGTTTTTGTGAGGAGAGGTAACTTGGGTTTTATACTGAGTATGTAACCGTAGAATCTGAAAGGGTTAATATTTTGAGGTGAATAATATTTGGGGTCCGCACTTGAGTGGTTACGCGGGTTAAACTTTCCAGAGGCACGTACTCCATGTAGGTCCAATGAAAAAATGACACGTCATCTGTGTCAGTTATGACGAGACGTCGTGGGCGGTCTTATTAAATGCTAGGCGCGTGGGCCTCTTTACCTCCACATGATTCTTACTCGCAGAAAAGTTACCGTTATCGTTACTGTTACATAAATGCCTAAAGTAAAAACTGACAGAGGCTCTGTTGATTTGAGAACTTTGTTTTTCTTGCCTCTGTAGGTTGTACCTTTACAAAATAATGGTTGAAAAGTCTATGGAGAGGATCGATAAGTTATTAGTATAGAAACTCCTTTACAGAGGTTTTTGGACCTCTGTCAGAGCCAGCAGAGGCTCTGAGATAAGAAATTTCTCATAACTAACAATTTATAAACATTTTTGATCATCCAAGTTTTTGATTGTGTTTAACAATGTTTTTAGGACCTGTTTGAAAGACGGTGTCCTAGAAAATTGTTTTTGAAAAAGGTTTTATGCAGCAAAAAGTTTTTTAAAACAAGTGTTGGTCTACAGAAGTTCTTTCTTTTGTAGAGAACTCTGTAACCAATGACTTCTGTTACAGTGTTTGTACGCGATGATTCTTTTTGAAATTGATACCTAAGGTGATTGACAGAGTTTCCAAGATTATTGATTTTAGATCAGAACTTTTGCCTGCAGAACCTCTGTTGGACTCAGCAGAGGCTTTGTGACCTTAAATTTCTAATAATTGAAAACTCAATATTCTTTTTGATCAAATTTTCTTTGGAATGTTTTTAATAATGTTTCTAGAACATATTTAGAAATTTGTGTCCTAGAAAATTATTTTCAAAAAGAATTTGTACTTGATACCAACCTTTTTCCTCTTCTTTGTCCGGCAAAGTTCTTTTCTTCTGTTGATGTCATCTTTTCCTTTGCTCCCCCTTGACTTATAAATATTTGTATATTAAGCAAGGTCTCCTTCTGCTCCCCCTTGATCTAATCAACCCGTGTAGATCAAGTATGTTCTCCTTCTGCTCCCCCTTGACCAATGATTCGTTCAAATAATCAGAAGTAAATGTATATAACATAGGTCAAGTGTATTAGAGGTTCTGTAAGGATTGTCAGAGGTTCTGAGGAGTCCTACAGAAGCTCTTTTGTTTTCAGAAATGAGATTTTAGAATTTACATACAAAAGTAAATTATTTCCTAAATATAAAAAAACTTATTATTTTAATATTTTACAAAAACAAAAAAATACATACTTTTAAAATGAAGATAAGATACTTACAGAAGTTAATCCATATTTATCATTCCTAATTTACCCACCAAGTAAAGGAATCTTTTCTCATCAAGTGCCTTAGTGAATAAATCAGCAAGCTGAAATTCTGTCGGTACAAAATGCATCTCGATGGTTTGGTTTTCAACATGATATTTCAGAAAGTGATACCTGATATCTATGTGCTTTGTCTTTGAATGTTGTACTGGATTTGCAGAGATGGCAATTGCACTTTTGGAATCACAGAAGATGGGAATTTTGTAGATGATGTGACCAAAGTCTTTCAGCTGAGTTTTCATCCACAGAACTTGAGAGCAACAGCTAGCAGCAGCAACGTATTCAGCTTCTGCCGTATATGTTGAGACACAATTCTGTTTCTTTGAAGTCCATCTTACTAATTTCCCACCTCGGAATTGACAACTCCCAGAGGTACTCTTTCTGTCGAGTTTACATCCTCCATAATCTGAATCTGTGTATGCCTTTAGTCCAAAACCAAAGTTCTGTGGATACCAGAGGCCAAGATTTTTGGTCCCTCTGAGGTATCTAAAGATTCTCTTTACAGCAATATAATGTGACTTCTTAGGATTAGCTTGATATCTTGCACAGAGGCATGTGGCATGAATTATGTCAGGTCTACTGGTTGTTAAGTATAATAAAGACCCAATCATTCCTCTGTAAAGCGTGCACTCGACAGAGATGCCTTTTCGATCTGAAAATAGTTTATTTCCAGTGGCCATTGGGGTTTTCATGACAGAGGCATCAGAGAGGCTATATTTTTCAAGTATGTCAGATACATATTTTGATTGGTTTATGAAAATTCCTTCTGATATTTGTTTGACTTGAAGTCCGAGGAAAAAGGTTAATTCTCCCATCATACTCATTTCAAACTCACTCTGCATGAGTTTTTCAAAATCTTTACATTTTTGTGTATTTGTAGACCCAAAAATGATGTCATCTACACATATTTGTACAAGAATATGCTCATTTTCTTCTCCTTTAAAGAACAGAGTTGTATCAGTGGTACCTCTTTTGTAGTCGTTGTCGAGAAGATAGGTAACAAGTCTTTCGTACCATGCTCTTGGAGCCTGTTTCAGTCCATATAGAGCTTTATCGAGGTAATAGACATACCTTGGGTACTTTGAGATTTCAAACCCTGGTGGTTGTTGTACGTATACTTCTTCTTGAATTTCACCATTGAGAAAAGAAGATTTTACATCCATTTGATATACTTTAAAACCTATGTGGGTTGCGAAGGCTAAGAAAATTCTTATTGCTTCGAGCCGTGCAACAGGGGAAAAAGTTTCATCGTAATCTATGCCCTCTTCTTGGCGATATCCCTTGGCCACCAGTCTTGCTTTGTTTCGAATGATCACTCCATCCTCATCCTTTTTGTTTCAGAAGACCCACTTAGTCCCTATGGCCTGTTTCCCTCGTGGCAGAGGTACTAGAGTCCAGACCTTGTTTCGCTCAAACTGTAGAAGCTCTTCTTGTATAGCATCCACCCAGTTTGGGTCTTCCAGGGCCTCAGAGATCTTTTTCGGTTCGATCACACTAATAATGTTGGTAAAGAAACAAAAATTTGCAGAAGATGACCTTGTTTTTACCTTATCAGTGGGATTACCGATGATTTGGCTTGGAGGATGGCTTTTTGTCCATTGAGTTGTTCGTGGAAGATGATCATTTGAGTCATCAAGTTGAACTTCTGTGGTTGATGTGGTTGATGGTTCTGCCCATGTGTTTAGTTCAGCTTCTGTAGAAATGGGTATTAGAGTTGGAATTTCCTTCTCTGTAGGTATTGTGGTTTCATCTTCACTTTCCTCTGGTGTTCCTTCTGATGTTGCTTCCTCTGTTGGATTTGTTAGAATTTGGATTACCTCTGTTGTTGAATCTTTTGTTGTATCTTCTGTTCGATTTTCAGTACCTGTAGTAGTTGCAGAAGAGGTATTAAAAGGATCATACAGAGAGATACTTACTTCGTTTACGGAAGGTGATTCTGCAGAGGTGCTGTTGTTTCCTTTAGAGGGATCAACATCGTCGTTGACCATCTCTTGAAATAGAAGACCTAAATCTTCATTTATTTTTGAGATGCCAGAGGATTCCTTGTTTAGCCCGAGTTCTGAACTGAATTGTTCAGAAGTCTTTTGGAATGAGTCATCAAAGGACACATTGATGCTTTCTACTATCGTGCGCGACTTCAGAAGGTAAACTCTGTAGGCTTTGGAAGCGGCAGAGTACCCGATGAACTTGCCTTGGTCAGCCTTTTCTTCAAATTTTCCTCTTGAGTCTCTGTCGTTTAAGACAAAGCATTTGCATCCAAACACATTGAGAAACTTGATGTTTGGTCGCCGTTTGTTGATCAATTCATAAGGAGTTTTGATGTGTCTTTTCACGATTGTTGAACGATTTTGGGTATAGCAAGCAGTTGAAATTGCTTCTGCCCAAAAGGTCATTTGTAATCCGCATGCAGAAAGCATGGTTCTTGCAGCCTCCACGAGCGTGCGGTTCTTTAGTTCGACCACGCCATTTTGTTGTGGGGTACGAGCGGCAGAGAAGTTCTGGGATATTCCTTCTGCTGTGAGTTAGGCTTCAATGACAGAGTTTTTGAATTATGTGCCATTGTCACTTCGTAACTTCAGAATTCTGCACTCATAAAGAACTTGGATTCTTTTCATTAGATTAATCAAGATGCATGGAACATCTGATTTCTTTCAGACAAATTCAACCCATGTAAATCGTGAATACTCATCAATTAAGACAAGTATATATTTCTTGCCACCTAGGCTCTGTATAGCGATTGGACCGTAGAGGTCAACGTGAAGCATGTACAGAGGCCTAGGACAAGATACATCAGTTTTGCCTCTGTAGGAAGCTCTTTTGAGTTTTCCCATTTCACAGGCAGAGCATAAATGATCCTTATTAAATTTAACATTAGGTAAACCTTTGACCAGTTCAAGTTTAACAGTTTATCTAGAGTATGAAAGTTTAAGTGACAGAACCTGTTGTGCCATAGCCAGGCTTCTTCACTTTTGCTTGCAACAAGACAAGTGTTGTCCTTGTTTTTGGCATTGAAGTTCATTAGATACAGATCACCTTTTCTTTTGGCTCGCAGAAGTTCTATTCCGGTGTCTTCACTTAGTAGAGAGCAAAATGTTCTCTTGAACAGCACATCGAATCCCGTGTCACAAAGTTGGCTGACACTGAGTAGGTTGTGTTTAAGGCCATCAACATATGCAACTTTGTGTACGGTGATATTTTCTTTCTTTATGACTCCATAGCCTTTAATATGCCCCTTTTTGTTGTCTCCAAAAGTCACTGATCCACCATCTTGTTTTTCTTGGTACGTGGATAGAAGACCTCTGTTAACAGTCATGTGGCTTGAGCATCCGAAGTCTAGATACCATATTGGCACATACTGCTTCTGCAAAACAATCACAGAGTTTTAGGTACCCATATCCACATGGGTCCGATTTCGTCAGAATTTTTCAAGTTTGCCTTAGCATTCTCGAAATACATTTTATCTTTTGTCGAAGAATCAGTTTGTTTCTCTTTAATATTTGATTTAGGTGCAGAGAGAAAACAATTTGAACTACATAAATGATTTTTCAACTTGAACATTAGATCAAAGCAATGACAGTATAGAACATCAGAAGTAATTTGCTTGAAATTTTTATTGAAAGCATTAAACTGGGCCACAGAGGCATTACATTCTATTCTAGCATATGGCTTCCTATTACAAGAAGATTTATGTAGATTAGATTGTTGGCAAAAATCTTTGTTTGTAGCAGCCTTCTGTGAGTCCCTTCTGTGGTGAACTTCTGTTGTTTTCACTGTCCCAGAAGAAAAAGATTTGTTAGGTTTTGGCCATTTACCCTTTTGTTGCCATGTTGGTTTCTCTTTAGTTTTTAAGGGTTTTAAAGACTTTGAATCTTTTGGATTTTGAAGGACATTAACTTCTTTTGTTTGAAATTTTCAAGCTCAAAAGAGGTTTTGGCTTGTATGCACATATCCATAAAGTCTGGACAGATAGGAATTCCAGTGATTTTCTCTTTTGGAGGAATAGTTCTGTTAAGAACTTCAGAGGTTTTTTTAATAACCTTCGAGTCACAATGACCCTTCTCTATTCTGTCAGTCTCTGTTTCGTCAGATGATGAGTCGTCCTCATAAAAAGAGGTTGAGTCATCAATATTTATTTCGACAGAGGCTGGACTTTCCGAGAATGTGTCATACTTGTTTTCTATATCTGAAAAATTATTTTCTAAGTCAACAGAGGTGTCTGATAAGATCTCTTCAGAGAGTTTTTGATCTACAGAAGGTGTACATAGATTTTTCAAAATATCTATTTTCCCGATTTCCTTTTCAATTATATTTCTTAGTTTTTCTTCTGAAAAGACTGGTTTGAACTCAAGTGCTTCTGCAGATAATTTCTTTTCAGAATCTAAAGTGCAGACAAAAGCAACTTGAGTTTGAGTATCTGGTTTACCAAACTTGAAGATTCCTATCTGATCTTGAGTTTTCAGATATCTCTTTGGTTTGGATCCTCTTTTGACAGAGGTTGAAGGTGATAAATATGTGTTTTCAAACCATACATTTATCATCTTCATGGGTTTCCTTAAGTGAGGTTCCCCAAAGACTTTTACTCTCTTACTTACAGAGATTAAGTTTGGAAAATTAGGTTTATTGACTTTCCCTAAAGTAAATAGAGATGACAGAGGTTTATTCTTTTTGTTTTCTGTACCTTGACTGATGTCACTGTACCCAATACATCGCCTTCCTATTTGAGTATTTATCTTCTCATACACCTTTTGTGCATCACGATAATTTTTTATTAAAACATCTCTTCTAAGTAGATCTTGCCAAAGGACTTCTCTTTCCTTTTGAAAATATTCCTTAAGAGCTAAAATGTTTAGTCTGTCGCTCTCAGAATCTGAAAGTTCTTTTGTTTTAGATTTTAAAGATGTACATAATTCAGAAATTCTTTCTTTTAAAGGAAACATATTTTTGTTCCAGTGTGCTTCTAATTCTTCCTTTTCTTTGAAAATTTTTGCTTTTTCTTCAGTGAGAAGTCTAGCTTCTCTTTCATAAAAAGTGAGCTTTTTCTGAATATCATCACAATTCTTTTTCAGTTCAATATTTTCAGTTTTAATTACAAGTAAATCAACTTCTGTTGTACTAGAGGTGGAGTTTGAAGTAGACACCTCAGTGTCAGAGTCGGAGCTGATTTCTGCCATGCCACAGAACAAGGCATTGTTGGTGTATTCATCATCAGAGGTTGTATCTGACTCCCAATCTTCCTTGTTCACTACTTTGTTCGCCATGAGTGATTTTTGAGCATAATACTCAGCTTTCTTTTTGTAAAAAGCTGAGTCCTTCTGTGGGCGATTTTGCCTGCTTCTACATTCATTTGCAAAGTGGCCTGGCTTTCCACAGTTGTAGCAACCTTGGTTCTGGGAAGTATTACCAGCACGATCGTCGGACTTCTGTCGGTCACCACCTTTTTCCGATCTGCATTCATTAGCATAATGACCAGGCTTACCATATTTGTAGCATTCTTGTGGTGTGTTGCTTGCCTTGTCATCTGACCTCTGTCGGTCATTTCCTCTGTTGTATTTTTCACTCGACCTCTGTTGGTCGTTACTTCTGTCGTCCGACCTCTGTCGGTCAGCTGATTCTTCTCTTCTTCCTTGATCCCTTCTACTCCGATCTTCTCTTCTTTCTCTATTATCTCTGCCATATCTTTCATTACCATAACTCTTTTGATTTCCTCTGAATTCTCTTGTCAATAGAGCTAAGGATGTTGCTATTGATTCCAGAGTGATCTCTCCCTCTTCCATAATCTCTTCATCTTCGCTGTCAACTACCTTTTTCTTTTTCTCCTTCTTCTTTTCCTCTGTCGCCCTTTCTTTCCTCGGCCTCTCTTTTTCTTCTGTAGATTTGCTAACCAAAGCAATCGGTGCAATGGTTAGTGTCTTTGCTTGTGCTACTTGAGGCTCTTGACCAGCTAATGTTCCGTAGAGGTCTGAAAGAGTCCAGGAATCTAAATCTGTATTGGTTTGTAAAGACATAGATAACTGGAGCCATTCTTCGTTCAGACTTTTGAGAAACATGACGTTATTCTCTTCAGAAGTTCTGTGGATGCCGAACTTCTTGCAATTATTGATCAGAGAGTTGAACCTGTCATACGTTGTCTGCAGAGATTCAGTTGTCAGGGCTTTAAAAGCGTAATATTCGTTTATGTATTGAGCCCTTCGGTTTTTCTGAGTTTTAGCTCCCCCTTCAAGTTGTTTCTCCAGTTCTTTCCAAATATCATACGCAGATTCGCATGCATCTAATGACTGGAAGAGGTCGTTGGGGATTGCCATGATCAGAATTCTTTTAGTTTTCTGCGCGAGTTCATCTTTTTCCTTATCTTGATCTAACCAACCATCCCTGGTTTTAGGTTTTTGATGCTCAGGGATTTCAGGAGTGTCAGCTGTAGCTGGTACACGAGGTACTGTTAACATAGGGACATGAGAAGGATTATAAAGGTATTGTACGAGCTCTTTATCAGTACCCTCAAAGAAATGGATCATTCTTATTTTCCACTGAGGATACTCATTTCGTAGAAGAGATGGTGGTTTGGTTAATGAGTCAGCTGTGAAGAAATTTTATGCCCTTGTCATTTTAAGTGTTGAAAGTTTCAGAATGAAGATATGACACTAATGAATGTGAAAGAATAATCTGGAAAGATTTTATGGGTTTGGAAGCTCTTAACAGTGCACTTTTATGGAGTTTCTCTAGATTTTCCAAATATCGAATAAATCGAAAAATGGCTGAAAAATAGAATCTGTTTGAAGGAATGAATAACAGGTTAAAAATCAGACCACGTTTCTACCAATAATCTTGTTAAAACGAGCATCGCTTGATATTGAAAACCAAGCTTTGCTCTGATACCAATTGTTGGTTCCCGTATTTGATTAACAAAGATTATCTAATCTATTAGTTCAAATAAGATGTGTTGCGGAAGCGTATTTGAAGAACTAACAAATATGTTTATATAGAAACAACACAAAATACCGAATAAACAGTATATGAAGAACAGATGAATATCTCAAAGATTACTGTATTTGATATAGAACACTAAGAACAGATTTGACGTTAATTGTGTGTAAGTGTTTTTGCATGGAAGATCTTTCTTATCGTTGTTAAGGAAGAACTCAACATGAGTCTTCCTTTTATACTACTACAAAAGATCTATTCTAGACAAAAGGACTATTGCTACATAAAAGAAGGGATGGCATGAACAGTTGGAAAACTGCATGCATTAAATGCGCTAATATCAACTTGGAAGGTGGTCCTATCGGAGTATGACACGTGTAGGAGTCAGACCATGCTTTGTACAAGTTGACGAACGTACCCTGAAACAGTAGCAGGATATTTCTGTAACAGTGATAAGATATTCCTGTAACAGTGGCAAGATATTATAAATATCTTCCAAGTCTTCAGTCTGAACCGCAGAGGCTCTGTCAAGGGTGACAGAGGTTCTGCGGCTTGGTCCTTTGTGAGCATCCTTCTTCGGTCCTTTGTGAGTAGTCTTCTATCTATCTTGGGTCTTGGTGTTTCTTGAATGATCTTGTTTACTTCGGCAGAGCTTCTGTGGCACTCCGCAGAGCTTTTGTGGAAGTCTTCTTTACTTGGCCTATTTTTCAATACTTCTAATATTATGAATATATGGAGCTAACAATAACACGTGGCAATCATGGAAGTTAAAATTGGAGAATAACAAACACAAGTAAGTTATTCGGAATGAATTACCAAGATCTTTGAATTCAGTTAAAGTTCACTTAATTTTCATAAAATAGTACTCCCCCTCAAAATTGGCATAACCTTTGAATGTTCGTCATGTGAAAATAATCTTCTAATTTAAATGCACATGACATTCCTGCAAAACAGATTAGAAAGATTTTGGTATCCATCCTTTGATGGATCCTTGTTGGTTATATGCCCTATGAGGACCAGGGATTCTATAAGTACCATACCAATACTTAGCACGGTCTTTATTCACAAACTCACTTGTTCCACAATAAGAACAACACAACTTCTGTGTAGATAAGTTGATCAGCTTATTAATAGAGTAAACACGATCAATTTTCACAAAAGGTTTAGCGTGGAAAGCTTTGTTGTTCTTGTCACTCTTCACAGAGACGAACGACTTTGGAGTAGGAGCGGATCCTTTAGCTCTCCAAACCATGTTTACTTTCTTGTAAAATTGATTATCTGATTTGTCAATAATAGGGTCATAAAACAGATTAGAGGTACGGATCCGATCTTTTGAAGAGCTATTTGATCTAATGTCGGTCTTTGAAGAAACATTTTTGTGGATAGAACTTGAAGCAGTCTTAGAAAAACAAACTGAATTAGCTGAATCAGAGTTTTTGGCTCCAAGTTCCTTGTCGTTGTTTAACAAAACATTTTTCTTCTCAAGCATTAGATCTAGCTCCTTTTGGAGATCAGATTTTAGCCTCTTCCCTATCATAATGTCAGTTGACAAAACAGATAATTTCTTTGCAAGCTTAGAAATCCCAGTCTGAAAGATCTTTCTCTCGTTTGCAAAATCATCTTTCAAACTTTTTACCCTAAAACCTTCAACTTTCTTATTCTCAGACCCTTTGATTAGAACATCTAATTCTTTCTCCAAATCAGTTATTTTCAAATAAAGTTCTCCATTCTTTTTAGTAAAAGATTTGCGTTCAATTTCAAACTTCTCTCTTTCTAAAATCAGAATTTTTTCAAAGTCGGAGATCTGTTTTGAAAGTTTTAGACATATAAGCTCAAGACTCTTCTTCTCTTCAAGAGATTTCTTTGAAAAATCATATTGTTTTTGTATACGCAATTGCCTTTCCTTTGCAAAACCTTCTTTCTCCTTTTCAAATACCTTTTCAAGAGTAGTTAGTTTACTTTTAAGCTCAAGGTTTTCACAGTTCAAGAGGTTACCTTTCTTTTCAAGTGCCTTTATCAAGTCTTGTGAGGGCAAATCAGAAATCTTCCTTTTCAGCTAAGTGTTTTCAGACTCCAATATTGTTGCCTTTTCTTCAGATTTAGCAAGCTTTTCAGAACTAATCCAGAATTTATATTTCTGTTCCTTCAGTTCTTTGATGTACTTGCTGCACAATTCGTCTGCTTGCTTGATATTCTTTTCGAAAACATGAATCTGTTTTTCAAGAACAGATATCCTTTTCTTTAACTCCAGATTTTCAATTTCGGCAGCTTTTATTTTCTCTTCAAGTTCAGTCAGATCTTGGCTAAGAGAAACTTTATCACGTCTCAAGCTGTCGATGAGTTCGTCGTTCTTCTTTGTAGAAGCTATAGGCTTGTAAAAATTCTTTTCCTTTGCCTTTCTTATTAACTCTTTACATTTCTTGAGTTCCTGATCTGATTCAGAATCAGCCATTGTTACATGAAAAATTTGATCGTTAATCGATGTTACTTTGAAAAATCAAAAATGCGAAAGAAACTCAAAATTAAATCAGAAAAACAAATCTATAAAATAAATTTGTTTTCACAATTTAAAAATTGATTAGTTAACCGGAACGAACAAAATCAAACTCGAGAATGAAACTTGCAAGATAAATGCAAACCAAGTTAGATCAATAATGGTGAAATAAATCACATAAAATGATAATCGTCATGAATAAGATCAAATTGTCGCAAAAGATCACAAACCGTCACAAAAACTTAAAATCATAAACCATGCAAATTGGCGAAAAAAAATCTCAAACCCGTCACAAAAACTCGCAAACCGATCGTCAAAACCTCACAACTTACCGATAACACTCTCACAAACTTATCATTTGAACGTCGCAACTATCGTTTAAACTTCTCACACCGTACGTTAAACCTCGTAAACACCGGACAATGCATATGCACGATAACCAAACTACCGGTTACGAAAAGTGTGGTAACTCTTATGTGCGTTAAGTCCGTTACCAATCAAAAGATATGCGGTATACCCGAAAGATCGTGTGATATACGAAACCAAAAGATCGTGCGATAAACTCACGATGTCACGGAATCATGCCAAGTATCACAAACAAGAATATAACCTACTGCATGTATGTATGGATGAAGATGTGAAGCAAATCAGAGAAGCATGCGGTAGTTTGGAGATGAAATTCAGTCAAACATGGAACAAAAGACGGTCAAAGATGTAATGCTATGGTGATATTTTGTTGAGGCAACGAAAAGTGACCATACAAACTATTTGAAATCCAAATACCATGCACCAATATTATAGTAATATGTATGTATTCTATGTATGATCGATGAACAATGGTCAAGGAAGAAACGCATATAGTCAACAATAGTAGGCTAAGGGATGTTGTCCGGGAGATGCAAGTAACGGGAAAAGGATATCCGGAAAGAATTTATCTGGAAAAAGGAGAGGTGTTCGGATAATGTTTCACCCGGAAAGTTTGTGAGTGGTTTTCATCCGGAAAGAAATTATCCGGAAAAAAAAATCTTTTATCCGGGAACCAGAAACTATCCGGATGGATTTGTCCGGATAGTGGTGAGAAATTAGGAAACTTACCCGGAAACAATAAGGATCTTCCGGACACTGCGGCTGGTCGAGAAATTCGGATCAGGGTTCGATAGGGTTGCTTGATTTCACATCTGTAGGGTTTGATTTTGACCAAAAACACAAAACAAACATAACCAAATCGATTTCTAAGCAAAATATATCCTATTTTTCAATAATCACCACAAAAATTTTAAGAACAATATCAAAACTCAAGAACTGATTTTTAAATTAAAAAATTGATGCCTTTGAGAATTGATATAGATGCAGATAAAGACCAGATTAAAACGATTAAACAATCGAGATCTAACAAAAGAATTATTAATTCAACGAAAAGCTTTGCAAATCCGATTGATGATCGATTTCCCCCAAGAAAAACTGCAGTATGTCAAAAATAAAACAGATGCTTTCTGGACGGCAAACGATTAATCCCACCGTTCAGAATGTTTAACAGAATGTCGTGAAACTATTGTTCAAAAATCGCGACGATCCGACGGTTCAAACTCCGGAAATAGGCAAAACGGCACGCTGCGTTTTCCAGGAAATTATATACGAATTTTTATGCCTTTTCTCGCTTTCGTTCGATTTCTTCTATATCTTCAAATCACCGATTCGTCTCTGATACCACGTTTAGATCCCAGATTTATCAGGAACAATGAATAACACGAAACGATTAATCCTTATTGAATGATTCAAGATAGTTAGAAAAGGTTTGAATGAATAACTCAACTATCTCTTTCTAAACTCTTAAGCTCACCAATATTATGATTAACCTTAACCTAAATTCTAAAAGAAACAATCCTTATATACTTGGACCTATTACAACCAAGGCCAAAGCCCATTAACACAAATAAGCCCAATAATCAATATTAAGGCTTTTACAAATAATAATTTAAACTAATTAAGCTCTATATAATTCTTTATATATCTTTCTAATATGTAGGACATTTATGGTCCTAACAGTCATTAATGGCGTTGATCCTGCATTAAACAGAGAAAACATAACAGTCATATCGTACGTTAGTTAATCATGTTTGTCAGGTATCCTACGACGGTCGTGTGAGTTGGACGACGTCATGGTCGAGTGTCGTGAGTAACCCTCGACCTGAACTTAGGTCTGACGTTAGAGTTATCAATTGTATATGATTTTATCTTAACATAGGATGCGTCGTGTAAGAAGTGTCTTTTCCTTTTTTCTGTCGTGGTCGAGACTAATAAATGTTTACCCAAACAGTTTGCCCCTAACATTTAAAATGAAGGGGCAATTTCAAATTTTGAATTTTAAATTTTTGTCAGAAAGACGTCTGGGGCCGTGACACGTGTCGAAAGTCGATTCAGTTGCCTAGGAACAGAATCGGTTAAATTCCAACTGAGTGGGAAGTTGAAAAGAGGATAAGATCGTGACGTCATGCTGACGTGCGATCATACTTGACAGGTGTGGATGCCAGGTGTCGACGATCCGTCGAGTTTTCGAAGAGGCGCGACCACGTGTTGATCATCGAATGACTCGATCTGACACGATCGATTACATAAATAGAGACCACTGGCGGATCTTTTCTATTTTACGTTTTCAAAGAGTCTTTAGAGTTAGTTCTTTCTTCGATCCTTGTTTTCTTTCAGCGAATCCATTCCTAAACCTGCAAAATCTTGAATCGATTTAGTGTTTTCGAGAATTGGAGCATCTATTTAAGGTACGACTCTTTCTCCCTTTTATGCGTCGCAAATCGATAGCTAGAAAACCTAGGAAAAATTGGGATATCCTTGCCCTATCAGACTTGAAAGTTTGGCTCACGGGATTAGCGATGTCGACCGAGCCTGAGAGTTCCATTCGAGATCAAGATGATCTCGACTCCCTTGGGAAATTAGCACAGATTCCTGCGGGGATTACACTGAGTAGGGCTGGTCAGGTTCGACCAGAAATGTGCTCGGACGGGTATTTCGTGATATACGAGTATCCGTTCAACATAGGTTTCCAATGGCCATATTCTACACTAGTGAAGTCATTCATGTGTGAGTTCGACCTCTCACCGGGGCAATTAATGTCCCAATTTTGGCGTGTCATTCAAGTCGTCGAGCGACTTTCTAGAGATTAGGTGTCGCCCATTGTAACACCCCGCTAAAGCGGAAACACGGAATGTACAGCTCAAGTTTCATAGCAAAAGTTACAAGATCACATCAACCATTGAAATACATTCAAAAGGTTAAAACCTTGTCTTTTACAACCGTTTTTACAAAAGGGAAATGAACATAAAATTAAAGATAGTAAAGAAAGCTTCATCATGTGTAGCCTTCCTAAATTCCAACCTTAAAGATGTTCCCCTGAAAAGCATGTAAATGAGAGTGTCAACTAATGCACTAGTTGGTGAGATCACAGGTTTAATGAGTATAATTTAAATCCACACAAGGGATAAATAAATCGGTTATAAAAAAACCACTTGCTCAAGGTAATCGTATGTAAAATGTTTAAGTTATGAGCCCGTTACCCGACCTATACCGACAGAATCGCCCTGACGCATGTTCTATCGCCAACAATGCGCAAATACAAAAAATAATTATGCACTCAAACAAGCGCTACTTGTGAGTCGGGTGTCAAACCAAATAACGTTATCCATAATTACCAACGGCTCAATACATGAGTTAAACGGGTAACGTAAAAATAAACGGGGACTTTTGAACGATAGCAAAAGAAAACTCAAACTTACAACATTTGCGAAAACATAGATACCATAGAGCATAAACAAGTATAGCAAGTTTCGTATTTCCAAGAAAACGAGATAGCCGGTGCGTAAAATAGTTGTAGTAACGACATGCTTTTCACCCCAAAATATGTAAAATATTGAAAAAGGGGCTGTGATAACTCATATGATAAGCGATAGAATCCGGGAATCTCCCACAAGTACTCCGAGCTGATCCTACTTCAAACCTATGAACGTAAGGTCACTAGTGAGTTTTCAATCTCGAAGGTTCGGTACTTACTATCCAAATCGTCATAAAATGTCTTGTTGTGTTTTAATATTATAACGTAATAAACGTATACGTTGTTCTTGTTAGATTAAAGTTTCCGCAATTTCGTCACATTAAGTAACGAAAAGGGTTTTAAAGAACATAAACATATATAGTACATATATATGTATAAACCGAAATTTTATCGTAAGAACGATAAAATTAAAGGTTCTAAATGTAAAGACAAATATTTAAAGTGCATAAATATAAATGTATAGTATATATGTATATTCCACAATTTCATCATAAAATGAGGAAATGGGATCAATAATATATAAATTGCATAAATATATATAAATATATTATATATATGTATATTCCACAATTTCATCATAAAATGATGAAAACGGATGAAGAATAAATAAATTGCATAAATAAGTAAAATGCATAAATATATATAAATATAAGATATACATATATATTCCACTATTTCATAAAAAAAATGATGAAATGGGACTAGAAGTTAGTCCTTAATAATAATAAGAAATTTGTCCTTGCTGTCCAGAATTTGGTGTCAATTTGTGTCCAACTTTGGATAACTTCCAGGTACAATTTGGTCATGAAATTTTTTGTCCAATTAGTTCAATGAGTTAGGAATATTTTGGCATCAGTTTCATAATTTTTGGAAGAGTATAAGTACATGAAATAATACACGACGTAAAACCCGACAGAAGACTTTGTTGTTTGTGCACAGATTTTGTGAGGACTGTTTGATAAATGAAATCTCTAGGTTTTTGAGTGAAACCACTTGGGTTTGAATCTTAACACATAAAAATGATTTCCAGAAAACGAATCACTCCATTTGGAGTTATATTGAGTGAGATATGACCCTTTGAAGTGGGGTGTGGAATTTGGCAGCAATCTGTCAAAATCACACTTTGTGCATGTGCTCACATGTTGACTTATTAACCAAAATTCTTATTCTTTTTCATGCACAATCCGATTTGACTCTCTTCCATACACTTATTTTCAGTTCCAAAACACATTTTTAATCAATTTAAAATGCATGCAAGTTACCTATCAACTCAACTTTTATAAACTCTTGTAAAAGACACATTTTAGAAAAGGTTGATGTTCTTGCCAAGAACATCAACATGCAACTTAAAATTGTGCATCTTTAGCTTATGCATGTTTGTTTAAGTATGTTTTTAGTGGATTTCAAAGACTTACTCATAAAATTATTGAATAAAAGATGATGGATTTCTCAAGAAAACTACATGCATGTGTTTAAAATGTTCATCTTTGGTCTTAACTTAGGTTTGATTTTGGATTCACCATCTTTTACTAACAAAAAGATGTTATGATGGTAAATCTACAAACATTAAGACATAGTAAAGATGGTTTTTAACAATATAAAGAAAGTGTAGAAAAGATGAAGAACATTCATAAAATGGAAGAAAGTTGGAAAAGATTTAAAAGAGTGTGTGTGGATTTCACCCAACACACTTATTTTTACCTTTGATTATCTTGAACTCTTGAAGAAATATGATTTAGGGGCTGGAGTTGTGATGAAGATTGAAGATGAATATAAAGATGAGGATGAAGGTTTGAAGATGGAGAGATAAGGAGATGATAACTTTCTCTTAGTGAGAGAGTGAAATGAGACAATGAGGTGAAATGATGAGTGTTGTTGCATACATATGGAGAGAGGGGGAGGTGTGGCCGGCCTCTCGGGGGGGGGGGGGGGGGGGTGGGGTGTGGTGTGACACAAATGTATTTAGTCACTTCTTGTCTTTAAAGATTAAAATTAAAATACAAGTATTTTCTTAAAACTTAAAATACAAGGTAGGTATATATAAATTAAGGTATTTATATATATAATATGATTGAAATATATATATAAATTATCAACTACATAAATACTTGTAGTTTAAATGTATATTAAGTTGCCATTTTATGAGATTTATGGATAATTTCCTAATTCAAGGATTTCTTAGGAAAAAATTCTCGAATTTTTCCTATCGTACCGTGTTTACTGCTAAAATTGCACTGTGTAAACTATGTCATGAAAATAAGGTATCCAAAGTAGTTCTAACCTGAGGTGTAAATTTGACAGTTGTCACACCCATGAATGTGAACGATCTTCTTACGACCTACCAGGTTAAGATGGACAGGTATCGTTGCTACAGTCTTTTTTCGAGGTACAAGGGCGACCGTAACTTGGTTCTTAAAACTGCGGTCAACGACCGTAAGTGGAAATCCAGGTATGCGTTCGTTCCTGTAGCGACGCTGGACCCGGAGAGCGACTGGATTAGGGCCGGCTGGAATATGTCGGGTGAGATTTTTTAACTTTTTGTCGTATGTCGTGTGTGAGTCTTGACTTGTTTCTAACGTATCTATTATGTGTCGATATATATCAAATTCGAGGACGTGAAGTCCACCGTTGACTTTAAAGCCAAGATCGACAGGTTTTTGGAGTTCAGTGCCGACGATCGGTCGTTCGTTACACGACATCTCGTGGACGAGGACGACGAGGACATGGTGTTCTTGGGAGCGAATCGAGAGGAAGAGAAGGAAGAAGAGGAAAGGAGGAGAAGAGGAGCCGAGAGAAGAAGGAGGGATGACTGGTAAGTGGATTTTCATCTCTCGTCGTGACCCTTTCATTGCTCCAAACATGTGACGTTCCTTTCTTTCTTCTCGTTTTTCAGGGGAATCGCAAGCGAAGGTGTCATCTGTGGCTGCCAAGAGGGTAACCCAAGCTGAATTGGCCCGCAAGGGCAGATAGAAGAGAAAAGGGACCTCGACCCCTGAGTCAGGGGTTTTAAAGAGGACCAAGATGACGGTCCCGAAGGAACCGTCTTTAAAGGCAGACGACTCATCGAGAGTCGTCACTCCTGAGAAGGCGAAGGTGTCGGTCGCATCTCTAGGGAAGACAAGGACGTCTTCTGGTGCGATCTACGCGACACCGGTCAGTTTGGCGCCTCCAGCGACAACGACGGTGCCTCCATCTGCCATGTCAACCCCTTCGTCAACTGACAAGGGAACGGTCACACGGAGGAAGAAGCCGAGGTCACGACGATCAACTTCACATTGCCGGTGGACTTCATGGCCGACAACGTCCTGGATGATGCAAAGATTTTTCCTCATCTGGGGAAGTTTCAGCTCCCGTCTTTCAGGGAGCGATTCCAGGGGGTGTCGGTCCACGACACAGGTTCCGATGTCGCTGGACTCACCTTCATGGTATGTTTTGGAAACTTGTTACTTTGTGTTTTCTATAGTTATTTGTCGAGTATTTACTAACTTATGTTCTTTGTGTTTCAGGCATTCTAGTCCTCCTTAGCCTTGTACTCCAAAATTGGGGAGACAAGGCGTCGAGTGTCCTCAGCTCTCGAAAGAGAGAAGGCGACACTGGATAAGGAGAAGGCTATGTTGGCCCGGGTCGAGGCTTTGTCCGTGCGACTCGATGACGTTCAGAGTGACCTTGAGGTCATTGAACGGGAGAGGGATGAGGCAAACCGCCATCTGAAGCAGGACCTGGGCCTGATAGCCGATTCGAGGGCCGAGCTGGACAGGACCAAGGAATCTTTGGCTGTGAATGAAAAAGAATCCAAAGATTCCAAGTCCAAGGTGTCGGAGCTGGAGGGGGAGGTGAAGGAGCTAAGGAACGAACTTAAGTCCGTCTTCGCTCTTGCTTGATTGACCGCACGGGCAGCGATCATGCAGCAACATTTGTCGGGCAATAATTCTTTTGCCTCTGCGTCGGGCGAGCTAGCTTTCTGCTTGTCAAGCGTCGGATCTGAGAGGGACCTCGACTCGGACGACGAGAAGGAGATCGAGGAGGCAGAAGAGGACGAGGTCTTCAAGGGCGAATCTTCTGGTCCCAAGACAACCGATGACCCACCCCAGCCTTAGAAATCCTTTCATTTTGTTTTTTACCGATCGACCATTGGGGGTCCAATTCTTTTGATGCAATCGTCCCTTGAACATGAAATGAAAAAATTTCCTTTTGGAACTTACGTATTTACTGTTAATGCCGAAAATCGTCAAAAAAATAAAATTTAAGGTTGATGTGGAACTTAACAACTAAAGAAAATAGATATTACGACAAACCGTGCGACAAAGACAAAAAATAAAGGAGACGAGAAGATTTTGGTGACGCGGGAAAAACCTCAACGAGGAAAACACCCGCGGATGACAGTGGAGGTCGTCGTTGTACTATGGTCGCCAATTACGGGCGACGTTCTTGTGTTTCAGACGTCGTGAGTACAAAAGATTACAGTACAAATATCAGAAAATAACTTAATTCGTAAAGTAAATAGTGCGTCATGTGAAAAAATAGAGTGTCGTGTATTCGAGTCGTGTGTTGTCTTTCGAGAAAGAGTTCCTTTTGCTTGAATGCTTTTCGTTATGCAGTGAGTGTTCTCGAATTTAGATGTGTGCAAATGAGGCTGATGTCTTTGTTTATATAGCCTTTGTAGCCTTAAATGATCCACATAAAAGCTGGATAATGGTCGTAACGGTTTCTGAGATTTAATGCTCATAATGATCTTCGTCGGTTACAGTCATTGGTCATAAATGGCGCTGATCCTGCATTAAACAGAGAAAAGGTAACAATCGTGACGTACGTTAGCCAATGGTGGTCGACAGTTATGTGAATTCGATAGTGTCGTGGTCGAGTATTATATGTGACCTTCGTCTTGAACTTTTAAATACGATGACAAAGGTATCAAAACATGTACGATTGTTAGGACCTTATCTAGATCTAATGTGCATCATGTGACGTGGGTCTTATCTTTTTCTGTCGTGGTCGTGACCTATAAATTTTTACCCAAACAGTTTGCCCCCAAAATTTAAAATGAAGAGGCAATTTCAAATTTTGAGTCTTAAATTTTTGTCAGAAAGACGTATGGGGTCGTGACACGTGTCGATGGACGTTTTGGTTGCCTGGGAACTGAATCGGTTCAATTCCAACGGAGTGGGAAGTTGAAAACAGGATAAGATCGTGACGTCATGCTGACGTGCGATCATGCTTGACAGCTATGGATGCCAGGTGTCGACGATCCGTCGAGTTTTTGAAAAGGCGTGGACACGTGGCGATCATCGACGACTTCGGCCTGACACGATCGATTACATAAATAGAGACCCTTAGCGGATCTTCTCCATTTTACACTTTCAGAAACCCTTAGAGCGTATTTCTTTCTTCGACCTGTGCTTTCTTTCAGAGAGTCCATTCCTAAACCTGAAAAGTCTCGAATCGATTTAGTGTTTTCGAGGATTAGAGCATCTATTTAAGGTACGACTCTTTCTCCCTTTTATGTATCGCTAATCGATAGGTAGAAAAACCTAGGAAAAATTGGGATATCCTTGCCCTTTCAGACTTAAAAATTTGGCTCACGGGATTAGCGATGTCGACCGAGCCTGAGAGTTCCATTCGAGATCAATATGATCTCGACTCCCTTAGGAAATTAGCACAGATTCATGCGGGGATTACATTGAGTAGGGCTGGTCAGGTTCGACCGGAGATGTGCCCGGACGGGTATTTTGTGATATACGAGTATCCATTCAAGTTAGGTTTCCAATGGCCATATTCTACCCTAGCCAAGTCATTCATGTGTGAGTTCGACCTCTCACCGGGACAACTAATGCCCCAATTCTGGCGTGTCATCCAAGTCGTCGAGCGACTTACCAACGATTGGGCGTCGACCATGAATGTGAACGATCTCCTGACGGCCTATCAGGTCAAGATGGACGAATATCGTCGCTACAGTCTTTTTTCGAGCTCAATGGCGACCGTACCTTGGTCCTGAAAACTGCGGTCAACGACCGTAAGTCGAAGGCCAGGTACGCATTTGTGTGCGAAGCGACGCTGGACCCTGAGAGCGACTGGATTAGGGCCGGCTGGAATATGTCGGGTGAGATTTTTAAGCTTTGTCGTATGTCGTGTGTGAGTCTTGACTTGTTTCTAACTCGTCTTTTATGTGTCGACAGATATCAAATTCAAGGTCGTGAAGGCCAACGCTGACTCCAAAGCCAAGATCGACAAGTTTTTGGAGTTCAGTGCCGATGATCGATCGTTCGTGACACGACATCTCGTAGACGATGACGTGGTCTTCCTGGGAGAGAATCGAGAGGAAGAGAAGGACGAAGAGGAAGGAGAAGAGGAGGAGCCGAGAGAAGAAGGAGAGATGACTGTAAGTATATTTTCATATCCCGTCGTGTCCCTTTCATTGCTCAAATCGTATGACGTTCCTTTCTTTTCCTTCGTTTTTTCAGGGGAATATCAAGTGAAGGTGTCGTCTGTGGCTGCCAAGAGGGCAGCCCAAGCTGAATTGGCGCGCAAGGGCAGAGAGAAGAGAAAAGAGACCTTGACTACTAGGTCGGGGGTTTTAAAGAGGACCAAAATGACGGTCCTGAAGGAACGGTCTTCAAAGGTGGGCGACTGGTCGAGAGTCGTCACTCTTGAGAAGGCGAAGGTAGCGGTCGCATCTCCTAGGGAGACGAGGATGTCTTAAGATGCGATCGACGCAACGCCGGTCAGTTCAGCACCTCCGGCGAAAACGACGATGCCTTTGTCTGCCACGTCGACCCCTTCGTTGGCCGAAAAGGGCAAGGGCCACTCGACCGAAGAGGAAGCCGAAGTCACGACGGTCAACTTCACGTTGCCGGCGGATTTTATGGCTGACAACGTCCTGGACGCTGCAAAGATTTTTCCTCATCTGGGGAAATTTTAGATCCCGACTTTCAGGGAGTGATTCCAGGGGGTGTCGGTGGATGACACAGGTTCACACGTCGCTGGACTCACCTTCATGGTAAGTATTGGAAATTTGTTACTTTGTGTTTTCTGTAGTTTTTTGTCGAGTGTTTACTAACTCATGTTCTTTGTGTTTCAGGCATTCCAGTCCTCCTTAGCCTTGTACTTCGAGATGGGGGAGACAAGGCATCGAGTGTCCTCAACTCTCGAAAGAGAGAAGGCGGCACTGGATAAGGAGAAGGTTGCATTGGCCCAGGTTGAGGCTTTTTTCGTGCGACTCAACGACGTTCTGAGTGACCTTGAGGTCATTGAACGTGAGAGGGATTAGGCAAACCACCATCTGAAGTAGGCCCTAGACCTGATAGCCGATTCGAGGGCCGAGCTGGACAAGACTAAGGAGTCTTTGGCTGTGAATGAAAAAGAAGCCAAAGATTCTAAGTCCAAGGTGTCGGAGTTGGAGGGGGAGGTGAAGGAGTTGAGGGACGAACTGAAATTCGTCTTCGCTCTTGCCCGATTGACCGCGGGCGGCGATCATGCAGCAACATTCGTCGGGAAAGAATCCTCTTGCCTCTGTATCGGACGAGTTGGCCTTCTACTTGTCAAGCGTCGGATCTGAGAGGGACCTCGACTCGGACGACGAGAAGGAGATCGAGGAGGCAGAAGAGGACGAGGTCTTCAAGAGCGAATCTTCTGGTCCTAAGACAGCCGATGACCCACCCCAGCCTTAGAAATCTTTTCATTTTGTTTTTTACCCATCGACCGTTGGGGGTCGAGTCTTTTGATGTAATCGATCATTGAAATAAAAAGGTTTATTTTGGAACTTATGTTTTTACATTGTCAATCAACATTCATATTGCAAGCAAACAACGAGTACAATACTAATCATGCGTTCATCAACTAAACATAAGTCGTATAGAACAAACATAGGCACCTGCGACAAGGGCATTCATCCAAAACATGATAATTTTTCTAAGTTAGTAGACCTGGGTCGTGTGTTTCTGCAATAGTGCAATCAAGTCGTATAGTAGACCTGCGAAAATGTACTTAAGTCGTGTAATAGAATTAATAACTTATGTCGTGCGATCCTGCGATAAAACAAGGTCAGAGGTTGTTCGTTGGCTAACCAACGACCCGCCGATGCTTAAGACAGTAATCATTGTGGTAAATAAAAAATCGTATGAAAAGGGCTTAGAAGAAATACCTTTTCAGATGTGTTGCATTCCAGCTGCGTAGGATATCTCGATTGTCGAGGGTTTGGAGTTTATAAGCACCCTTGCCCACGACTTCTGAGATACGATAAGGACCTTACCACTTGGTGGAAAGTTTACCTGCATTTAGCTCTTGAGTGCTTTGGAACACTCGTCGGAGGACGTAGTCGCTATTAATGCCAAAAATCGTCCAAAAGGATAATTTAACGTTGATTGTGGAATTTAACAACTAAAGAAAGAAATATTTTGACAAAGCGTGCGACAAAGACATAAATGTAAGTTAGACGAAGAATTTTGGTGACGCGGGAAAAACCTCAGCGAGGAAAAAATCCCGCGGACGACTGTGGAAGTCGCCGCTGCACTATGGTCGCCAATCATGGGCGATGTCCTTATGTTTCTAGTGTCGATCGTATAGAGATTACAATACAAATGGAAGAAAGACTTCGAAATGTAAAGTAACAAGTGTTTTGAACGTAAAAAACAATGTGCGTCGTGTGTAAAAACAAAGTGTCGTGTGTGAATGTCGTGCGTCGAGAGCGATTCTTCGAGAGAGATTTCCTTGTTGCGAATGTTCTTCGGGGTTCAAATGTTCATGTGTTGTCTCTGTGTTGTGTTCGTGTTTTTTCGTGTATGCTCTTCTGTCCTTGAACTGATATTTGAGCCTGGTATTTGTAGTCTTCGGGTGCTCGTGTAACAGACGTAACGGTCGTCGTCTTCAATATTGTTTAATAGTCTTCGCCAGTTATAGCCGTTAACAATTAATGACATTGATTCCTGC
Source organism: Saussurea involucrata (assembly GCA_033807775.1). Taxonomy (NCBI): domain Eukaryota; kingdom Viridiplantae; phylum Streptophyta; class Magnoliopsida; order Asterales; family Asteraceae; genus Saussurea; species Saussurea involucrata. The sequence goes on along the minus strand of CM066318.1, from coordinate 69,767,158 downwards.
ATTAAACATTGAACAAACGTAACAGTAATATCGCCTGTCAGTTAGTCGAGGTCGCATGGTTCTACGCGAAGGTCGTGTGAACTAGACGACGTCATGGTCGAGTGTCGTGAGGTAAATAACTTTCGAGTTCGACTTTAATCAGGATATAAAGTACTATGATTTTACCTTACTGTAGCAAAGGGGAGTAAGTGTTTTCCTTACCTCGGGAGACTGGTGAAATTTTGCCCAAACAGTTTGCCCCCAAATTTCGAAAAAGTGGAGTGGCAAATTCAAATTTCAAAAAGTTTTTTCAATTTTGCTTGTCGGATGTCTAGAGTCGTGACACGTGTCGAACAATATTTTCAGTTACCTAGGAACTGGATCGGTCCAATTCTACCTGAATGGGAAGTCGAAGGGAGGATAAGGTCGTGACGTCATGCTGACGCACGATTATGCTTAACAGCTGTCATTGCCAGGTGTCGGTGATCTGTGCTGTCATACGAAGAGACAAGGGCGCGTGTCGATCATCAAGGGACTCGACCTAACATGATCGTTTACATAAATAGAGACCACGATGGATCTTTTCCTATCTACGATTTCGGAGAGTTTTAGGCAAAGATTTCTTTCTGGTTTTCTTACCGATCTTTGTCCAATCTTTTCTAAACCTGCAAGAAACTCCGAATCAGTTAGAATTTTTCGCGGTCTAGAGCACCTATATAAGGTACGATTTCTTTGATTTCTTAAGTCTGTTTTAGATGTGTCGATGGACCCTGAGAGCTCGATTCAAGAACAATCGGACCTTGATGACCTTAGAAGTTTAGCTAAAATCCCTGCGGGGGTTAAATTAATCTGCGCAGGTCAGATTCGATCAAATGAATGTCCTGAGGGGTATATCGTGATATACGAATATCCCTTTAAGATAGGTTTCGAATGGCCCTACTCGCCTCTGGCTAAGGCATTTATGCTAGGATTCGACTTAGCACAAAGCCAACTAATGCCCCAGTTTTGGCGAGTCGTACAAGTGATTGAGCGCCTCACTAAAAAATGGGAATTTCCCATGAATGTACGCGACCTCCTCTTGGCTTATCAAGCTAAAAAGGATGGATGTAATCGCTGTAGCTTGTACTCCAGGCTTAAAGGCGATCGTACCTTGGTCCTAAAGACCGCTGTAAACGATCGTAAATAGAAGACCAGGTACGCATTCGTGCGTAGGTTGACTCTCGATTCTGAGGGCGGCTGGATTAGAACCGGCTGGAATACGTCGGGTGAGATTTTGTAATTTCATTGTCGTTCGTCGTTTGTGGTTTTTTTCTTTTTTATTGACCTCTAATTTGCTATTTATATGTCAACAACTATAAAATTTGAGGACGTGAAGCCTTACGAAAACTCTCAAGCAAAGATCGACACGTTCTTGGAGTTCAGCATTGTAGAACGGTCATTTGTCATACGACACTTGGTGGACGACGACGAAGACTTGGTATACTTAGGAGAGAATCGGGGGGAGAAACGTGAGGAAGAAGAGGGAGAAGAGAAAGAGTTGAGAGAAGAAAGAGAAATGACCGGTAAGTATACTTTCTCGATTCCTTCTGCTTGATCTGAATTTTTATCTTTTGCTCTTTCTTTTATGGTTTCCAGGAGAATCACAACCCAAGATGCCGACTGTCTCTGCTAAAAGAGCAGCTCAGCTTGAGCTTGCCCGTTAGGGCAAGGAAAGGAGGCTAAGGAGCTTGTCCACTGGCCTTGAGGTTCCGAAGAAGACGAGGACGGCGATCCTGAGGGAACCGTCTTTGGTGGTTCACGACTCGTCTAGAGTCATTACGCCCGAGAAGGCGAAGGTCGCATCGCCCAAGAAGACGTCTTCTAGTGCGATTGCTGCGACACCTATCAATTCTGTGCCTCCGACAGAAACAGCGAAGTCCCCGTCTGCCACGCCGGACCCTTCGTCGGCCGACAAGGGCAAGGATCACCCGACGGGAGAGGCAAAGGTCACGACGGTTAATTTTACATTGTCGTCGGACTTTATGGTCGATAATGTCCTGGACAGGACGAACCTATTTCCTTATCTGGGGAAATATCTGCTCCCATCTTTCAGGGAGCGGTTTGAGGGGTTTCTAATCGAGGAGACGGGGGACCATGTCGTCGGGCTGGCGTTCATGGTTAGTCTTTCTTTCAAGACTTTTTTTATTTTGTCGATGTTTACGTTGTTGCACGTTTATTAACGATGCTTAGTTTATGTTTCCACAGGAGTTTCAAGCCTCCTTGGATTTGCGTGCCTAGATGACAAAGGTCAAGGGTCTAGTGTCTGCTGCCCATGAGAGGGGGAACGCGGCATTGGCTAGGGCGAATGTAACACCCATAATTTTCGGATAAGCATAATTTCGAATCAGTGAGAAACCGATCTTTTAAGAAAAATATAAAAAGTAAGAGTTTGAGTTGAATCATAGATTTTATGGTCTTGTTGGATAAGGAATTCGAATACGAGTCCAACGGTTCTTTCCCGAGAAAAAACGGAGCTATAACGAAGAAGTTATGGCCAAAACAGTTTCGGTACCGCGGAGCTACTAGGACCAGCGACTATGACCATGTCATTGTCGCGTGTCATTGTCGGGCCAAGGGTACAGCCTACGGTACACCTTGTGCGACTATGACCAGCGACTATAACCGGGTCATTGTCGCGTGTCATTGTCGCGGACGGGTACCTGGTTGCTGTCAAATACGAAATTCACACCTCAAACTTCATTTCTTCATATCTCTCTCATTTCAACTCCGATTTTTGCGATTCAAGTGGCTATGGTTCCGATTTTGAGAGATCTAAAAGGATCTGGAAAGAGTTTTGAAGTTCATAGGAAGATTCAAGGGTGTTTGGTGATGGTAAGTCTCTCAAATCTCTTCTCTTCTCTCCAAATCGTTTCCCCTCTTTCTCTCACAAACCCTAACTGATTTTGGGGCTTTTTCATGGAGATTAATGTGTTCCTTCTCCATTTTATACTAGTGATTTCTTTCATTGATGCAAGAGCAAGTTTCATCCACAACACTAGAGATGTTTGGGGTTTTCTAGGTTTTCATCAAAACCTAAGTGGTGAGTTCATCATCCTAGCTCCTATACTTTCATATGAGTTAGAAATGTTCCATTGATGATCTTCTAGTATTTTGCTCATCCAATTTCGGTTTGGATGATTTTGGAGAAGTTAGGTCAAATATAGGTTTTGGGTATAAATGGAGATTTTGATGGTTGATGTTTGGAGAACAATTCTAATGTTTAAATGTGGTTATTAATGGTGGGAAAATTATGGATTTAGGTTTTGAAGTTTTGGTTTGAGGATTCATGTGCATCAAAGGAGCATACGTTTGGGGAAAAATCTAGATTTAGGTAAATCTAGCAAAGGTGAGTTCAAGTTGATTTGTGAAAACTTTGTACATGCCAAAAATAGTATTTTCCAAATGTTTGTGTGTTTTACTTGAAAATATCATATGTTGAGGTATTTGATTAGTTTAACCCTTTTGAAGTATTTATCTTCATAAATGTTGTAAAACACCCATATTTTGGATTTTTGGGATATTTGATGTGTAAAAATCATAATATGTCTTTGAAAGATTCATTGTTCAAAATGAAGTCTATATAATGGTTTAATCATGTTAGTGTAATTGATTTTATAAACCATCTGGAAAATTATAAACTAACATCAAGGGTCATTTTGAGGATGTTAAAGGCGTGAGTCCTTTTGGGAAAGCCCTTTTTGTTTAACTGTGTCGGGTTTTGGATTAATAACGATTTTGGGGTAATTGTTTACCCAACCGTTGTTTAAACACATTTTATGCGATGATGACCGTTATTTATGGGTCTAGCGAGTTTGGAGCATTTTGCTCGGGTTTGTCTTTGAGAAAGTTTGGGGACATTTTTCCAGTTTTAAATGGCTCAATGTGGAGACTTATTTATGGTTTACATTTATTGCAACTTGATGCATTTTATTGCTCATTATTGGTATTTACATGCTTGGGTGCTTCTGTCATTTCGGGTTGAGCATGTTTTGTAGACTGTGTTGCATTGGATCCATAGGCACGTGAGTCCGTCTTTATTTGATGGTCTATCTCTTTGTGCATGAGGAGTGGACTATGGGAACGCATGGGTATATGCGTCAGGCCGTGGGGCCACTAGTGAGTAGGCAATAAGGGACATTGAAGTCCTTGAGGTGTAACTCGTCTAGACTGGATATGCACTATGGTCCCCTGTAAGTCCTTGTGGTGTAACTCTACGGGGTATGCAATAAAGGCAATCTATTTATGGCATGAGGTTGTGATGTCTATATGGCATAGGAACTAAGGTCGGGACTTGAGGTGTAATCCAGTAACATCACGAGTGACTTAACTTTGTGTGCCCGTCACTATCGATGGAATCGGGTCTCCCCCGTCACCGAAAGGTGTTGTTTTTGGGTATAATATTTTATCCATATTTTCGGTGACGTACATCATTTATATAAAATGTCTTCATGGTTCATTGGCAGAGTTTTATGCCTCATTTTATTTGGATGTTTTAAATATTGGAATTTTGTCCATGTGTATAATTCTTGGGATATTTACGTCTAAGCATGTTTTGAGTGAGTTGGAGTTGGAATTCATTTTAGAAAACGCTTTATACATTTTGGGAACTTTTCTCCTAGATTTTGGGTGCGTTGGAAAATGAGTCGTTTACATCCTTTCATAAACTCTTTTGAAAATCATGATTTATGTCGCAAACCTTCTTTCTACAAATTATATAAATCATGCTATAAACTCTTGAACTCACTAGGCGTTAGCCTAACCCTTTTTATTTGTCGGCATGTGCAACAGGTCTCAGGTTGGGAGTAGCTTTAGCTACACTATGATGTGGCGAGTGCTAGTAGAGTGCACGAGAGGTGATTTGTTTAATGAAGTCTTCCGCATTTATTTTGGGATTAGCAACTTGTACTGGTGATAAGTAACACCCGACCTTAAGTGATTCGTAGTATGATTTGAGTTTTAAATTGTGATAGTTGTTATGTTTACCCTGAAGTAATTCCAGGAATGGCTTGTAGAAGGAATTTTATTTCTTAAGTGATTATTTTATCGAAAATTTATTTAGTTGCTCTTTCTAGATTCTAGGGTGTTACAAGTTGGTATCAGAGCATAAGTTTGAGAGATTTAGGTGTTGATTTTTGATACCTAGACTTAAACTAGCGTTTGTTTAAGTATATGAGAGTGAAATTCACCGTTAGGCACTTTAAGATATGATGTTTTGAAGTTGATGGAACTGTTAGAAACGAGAATCACGTCGAGAGTAGCAAGGATAATCATGTACGGTGCGTTCATAGTGACACCTGTCCAGTGTCATGGTGAATCTTCTGGTACATGTGCATACTTGAATTACGTTAGTGTGATGAACGTTGGGGTAGTAAAGGAGGTTTCGAGCTAGTAGTCGTTGGAATAGATGGAAGATTCTAGTATCAGTCACTTGGAGTGACGATAAACATGATATTTGCTTTAAGTAGACCGTCTCGGGTCGAGATTGATGGTTGGATTAGAACCATAGGCTTATTGAGCCGATTTTGATTTCAGGAAAAAAACGTAAAGTTAATTGATGTATTTCCCAACTTGCCTTAAGAAGTTAAAGTATCCGGGTGAAAATAGTGGACCAGAGGATTTGGAGGAGTATGAGTTGAGACGTTGAATGCCGACTAAGTCATGCACGAAGTTTATTTTGAAAATAAATTGCACCAACTAATTCTTGTGTTTCAAATCCTTATATGGATTGTATTTTGAATTTTGAGAAATGTTTAGCACACATACAAGATTTCGAATCATGATTTTGAACGTGCATGAAACCGTTTTATTGCGGGAGTTGCAAACTCCGCTGGAATTTCTTTTGCTTTATTTCATTGTTGTTCAACATTGTTTTGGATATAATGATAATCATATTTTTATGATGTTTAAGATGTTGGGCAAGTAACTACGGTTTGTGACTTTAACATTGGATCTCCTCCACATATGTTAGAGTTGGGACGGAAAGTTATCTTCCATGATGTCTGTGTAAATTATTTTGGAGAATTTGTTTAATATGAGTTTGTTAAACAATGTTGGTTATATGGCATTATCCTAGAAGGGGATTTTGGGATTTTGGCGTCTCATTTATGATTTTGCTTATAGCAATTTGGCTTTGAAAGCATAATGTTTAGCACCGTTTTATTGACTTGGAGTCATTGAGTCCATTGAGGTTCATGGAGTCATGTGAGTATAATGTCATAAGGTGCATGCTTTAATTACTTATGTGAAAGGTTTATAAGTTATGTTGGGCATTTTTGTCCCACTCGAGTTGTGTTGATAAAAGTTAATTTTAAGCCATAAGGCGACTAAGAAGAGATGAGGTTGGAACTCTAGTATCGCGTAACTTTTCTTTCAAGAGTTTGTGTTATTAAGTATTTCGTTGCAAATAATTCAGTGTATGGATTGACTTGTACGTGACTTAAATAATGCATGAAAGAACATTTTGGTAACATTTCATAATAATTGCTGGGTGCGCTTTCGGTCAGTAAGTGTTTTATTATCATTTTTATGTAAATGAGTTATATCGACTTAGGGGTATGCATGGCTTGGTAACTATTGTTTCTCGACACTTTGTTAAACGAATCGTGAGTAAAAATATTTTAATAACTCCTTGTATAAATGATGATCATTTGGTCAAAGGGTGTTTTGGCGTTGTGGAAATCATGCATACTCGCAATACTTTACATTTTGAAAACACAAATGCGTGAGTCGTTGACATTTGGTCAACTTTGGTTCGAAGGACATTTTGGAAAATTGTAAACCTTTGGTTATAAAGGAAACGGGTATTTTGGGTATTTTAACAGGTAAACTTTTAGGCATCAACGTTCTAACGTTTTATGTTACTAGTACGCAACTTTTGATGAAGATACTTCGTGTTGAAAATTTTGGGAAAATGAATTGCTTAAACTTGGGGAACATGGGAACCCCTATGTTTTGAATATTGATGCACACCGTTGGCGCAACTTGAGATTTGGAAATAGGTTTGAACCCTTTTTGGTGTCAATAAATTATTATCACTTATTTCCTCGTATGTTTTGGAAAAACGCATTGTTGTGTACAAATTTGCCAAAAACGTTTTATTCAAATGTCATTATAGGACCGGATGAGAAATTTTGGGAAATCAATTTAAAGAATTTCATCTCTTGAAATTTTGGTGTGAGTTATTTGGTGCGTGTGTGTCCTTACAAGAAATTTCTAAGAAGTGTTACATGTTTGCATGCCTACCCCAATTTGAGATCTTATGATGTATTAGTCGATATTTTCAAGTGATGGAAATGGATGGGTTTTGGATTTAAATATGGAATTTACACAAGTCATTTTGTGTTTTGACTAAGGTGAATTTGTAAACCGTTTCATCGTTTTGTAAAACGAACTGACGCGCGCAAAATTTTGTTGGTGAACCTTGTTCCATGCCATCTTATGGCTAGAAAGGAAATTTTGGAGTCAAATGTCGTTTGGGACTTCTTTTGAAATATGTGCACACCTTTTTGTTGCACCCTGTTTTAAGGTCGAACAGTTACTTTACGTGCATGTCATGATTCAATCCATACTAGAACCGTGGCGGTTTATTTTAAAGAAATTGTTTATTTCGCTTTTGCGTTTTGTGGGTAAACAGAACTACAATGGAATAATTATCAACATGATTTTCATATGTGGGACGAGCGTGTCCATTTTTGCGTAACTACCGAATTAACGATAGTAGTTTTCTATGCGTACGATATATTTGATATGAAAATCTTTACGTTGAAATTTTGGGAATGGTTTTGATTAATTGGCATATTTATTGAATAACGCACTTGAAAACCTTGAACTCGTTAGGACCTTGGAAAGGGTAAGTTGTTGGGATTTTACGTTCAAAACATGGGTTTCAAAAACCATAATAGGTAAAGTATTTTACGCAACGGAAGCAAAAATTTGAACAAAACATAAAACCATTTTATTCCCACCAAGGATCTTGTTACATGCATGAAATGATAAAAGAGCAACATACAAAGAGAGTTCAAGATTACAACCTTTGAATTCCTTTGGTTCCTCACGGGAGGTTGGATGTTGGTGATGAATGTAGAACCGAAAAGAGAGCTCCTCTAGCGGTATCTACCACAAGCAACGACACCTTTCAGAATGCTAGTTCTTATTCTTCAAAGATGCAAAAATGGAACTTTGTATCCAAGACTACAAGAAAATGGATAGCAAAATAAACACCAAAACCACCATACTTGGTGGTTTCGGCCGAAAGGAGAAGGGAGGAAGAGAGTGAGAGCCAAAAATGATACTTGTGTTTTTACCAAGTAAGTCTCTTCCTTATACAAAACTAGAGACAACACAAGCATTTTCTATTGGACCATAAAAGGGTCCAATGAGGTTTGAGCCTCCCATGCATAATTTCACTTAAGCCCCTCCTAGTTTAAATTTGTTAAAATCATTATTTTAACTATTTAAACTTACTACATATAGTCCCTCCTTTTAACTTCTAGTTAAATATGACCCAATCATATTAATTAATAATCTAGAATCTTTCATTTGCATATAATATTATGAATTATATTCAATAATATAATTAATAATATTTATCAAGAATCAAATTCTTATAAATATTAATTCGGTGTCTACTTGTTGTTCGGTGTGACCCTATAGGATCATATATTACCGGTAATATTATTTTATAATCATTCTTGAGCATATAGAACCAACATTCTCCCACTTGCTCAAGATTGCATTATAGAATGATATAGACAGTGGTGGACGTCTAGCAACATCTCCCTGCCCCCAGCAATGTATGACTGTCAGTGCCATTCAACAACATCCAATTCCCATAAGCTGATAGCTTCAATTGATATATAAGGTGTGGTATCAGTTATCCCTTTGTTCGGACATCATGTTGAACGTGAGACATGGATCGCTATTATTCTCATCTATTGTTCAACTTTTGGTAAGGCGCCTTAGATGTCTCACTCTTAAAACATTTAAGAGGAACAAATCCCCTCTTGAATACATACGCCTCTTATGCAGTTCATGCCATGCCTAATGATGGCCTTTATAGCTGCCTTTTTCAAGAACAACGGTTAACCATATCAAAGCATAACACTCCCTACATTTGAGTCCCAAATATGTATCTCAGGTCGAAGGATACAAAGATACTACCTTTTATTCAAGAATCACTTATGACGACGATCCATGAAGTGATCTTGAAGTGGGTCAGGTCCAGTACTCGTTCCCTAACAAGTACCTATGAACTTGGTTGCAACACTTTGCCACTTTTACTTTTAAAAGTCAACCAATCCAATTCATATTAGTCTTACTTCATAGTTGCTCCCACAACTATGATCGACTATGGACATTTAAAATAACTAATTTATTCAAGGATTTAAACATGCTAATATAGAACACAACGAGTATGAAAAGATCATATCCTATATATCTAACTAAATACTATACTTGTTGCTTTACTTGTTCCAATATGGAAATACTAAATTCAAATCAAATCCCATCACTAGAATAACGAAGTCCTAAAGCTCAAACATGACCCTTCAAGTTTAGCTTATATAAGGAGCTTCATGAATGGGTTCATCCAGAAACTTGATTTGTGTAAACTCTGTGAACACTAACATCTCCATTTTTAACTTTATTCTAAATATAGTTAAATGTCTGGAGTAGATACTTGGTACTCTGATGTGAGATAGGGTCCTTTAGCTTGCGTAATGGCACCCACATTCTCACAAAGGATTTCTAGATGATCCTGAATGGGAGGCATCTACCTAGCTTTTCAATGAACTCTTTCATCCAAGCATCTTTCTTTTGCGGCCTCTAAAGCAGCAATGTATTCTTATTTTGTAGTGTATTATGCAACTTTTACCTTCGCCTTGAACCTTTTCAAAACGAACTAGTTCTTCATTCACAATGAAGATATTTCCCTTTTGTGATCGAGAACCTTCTCGATCTTTGTGGAAGCTATCATTAGTGTAACATTTTACTATGATCTTCTTCCAACCCTCAGTTAATGAACACTTGTTTGTTCTTCGTAAGTACCTTAAATTGTTCTATACAATCATCCAATGACCTTCCCTCGTATTTCGTTGGTATCGTTTTCTAATGCTCTAAAGCATTTTGACACGCTCGATCTAGTGCATGTCATGGCATATATGATAGATCCAATTGCCGAAGCATATGGAACACTAATCATTTTATCTAGCTCAATCTTTGTGCTAGAATATTGAGACATGCTCAAAATGATGCCATATCATATTTGCAAGAAACTACCTTTAGAGCCTTGCATCTTGAACCTTTCAAGATCGTGTCAATATATGCACTTTGACTTAAACCTATAAGTCGTCTTGATCTAATCTCTAAAGATCTTTATTCCAAAAACAAAATTAGCCCTTTCTAAGTCTTTTATTGAGGAAATACTGTCTGAGCCAAAACATGATGTTTTGCTATGTCGGAAAGTTAATTTCCAAATACTAGTATGTCTTGCACATACAGGATTAGGAATTTTACTACGCTCCCACTAGTTTTATCAAATACATGAGTCATCTTTTATTTTGATGAAAATTAAACTTTTAATTTTCCTGTCATAGTGAAGATTCGAGTTTTGAGATACTTGTACTGATCCATGAATGGATTGTATCTCAGTGTTCATGACTCTAAGCCACTTACCAGATTCAGAATCTGACATAGCACTTTAGTAGTTGATTGGCTTGCTAGAAACCTATCATACGTCATTCTTCATGAGAAATCGATATTTCTTGAGTTTCTGAATGATTCTACTAGATTTGCGAACACTTGGTGTTTTTACTAAGTTTTGATCAATCAAATTGTTCAGTTTCAACAACCTTTGTTTGATAACTAGTGCCAACCAATAAGTGCATTAGGTTATGAGGTTCTTGATTCCCTTCAAGTTCCTTAAATCTCCCATTTGCCTTGCCCATTAAAAACTTGCTTTCTAAGAACTTGGCTTTGGGACAACAAACAATTTTATTGTTTGTGGGATTGTAGAATCGGTATATAAAACAATTTATAGTATATTCTACAATATATGCATTTGGTAGATATTGGGTTGGGTTTACTTGAAGCTTATTGTCTTACATGAGCTTCATAAACCCACACCTTCAACTAAGATTAAGGATGAAAAAAACTTTCATACGAAATCTTATAAGGTGTCTTGTCTACCTTTTGGTTGGTGTTAAAAAGTACGGTTTACTTTAACTAGGGTAGAATTCCGAATTGATATAGGAATAGTACTTCTACTCATAGAGCAAAACATATTTAATAAGGTTTGGTTCATCCTTTCGGATGTACACAATTTCTATGATGATCCAAGAGTTCTTGGTTTAGTTACTATCCTCATATATCATAAAAGACTTTAATGGTCCTGCTGAGTTGTTTTCTTAATCTTCACTTTGAAACAACTTGAATTACATCAAATGCTTCATCTTTATGTTCCATAAACTTCAACAATTGAAATCGTCAGTGAAGGTATTATCTATCACCATATCTAGACTTGGTTTTGAGAGACCATATACATCAACATGTATCAATTCTAACAAGTAAAACTTTTTCTCCTTCTCTATGAATTAGAGAAAAGAGCTATATTCAACTTTATCAAGATCGCATATATCAAATGAAAATATTTATATTCAGTTTAAAAAAAACACAGTTTTGAAATTTAGATATGCGTTTAATTTTCTTGATTAAGTTGACTATTTCATGTGTAGACTTGATTCAAATCACATTTGAGTCTTATGGTGTTTATATAGAATTATGTTTTAGAAGGGTTTTTAGATTCACTTTATAAGAGAACTATTTCTCGAAATAGAATTATTCATTTTGAATATGAATATAATCGTTTCCAAAACGGTTAAGTGAATTTCATTCAATCAATAAACATGTGACTGAAAAACAATAATTTAGTCAAACTAAATTTAAACATTGTTCGAAACAAACTTGTTTAACAATACAAGCCATATGGTTTTATAATAAAATCTCCTATAAGCTTGGTACGCAATCTTGCTTCCTTGCTTATATGGATCACCATTTTGCTTGTCTTTCAGTCATTTACCTTTCTTGATTATCTGTAACATATTACAAAAGTGAGTTCTACACTTAGTATCAAATACACAAGTGTAAGATAGAAAGGTAAAAGTTCTATCTTAAATTTGATACCTGAAGGACTTTCCTTCGTTAGAAAACATTTATTTCTCAGAAGGACAATCTCCTCTTCTATGACCAATGTTGCCTCATCTATCACATGTAATTGTTACCATGGGAAGATTCCTTTCAGCAGTTTCTAGCATCGTATGCAATTCTGGGACTGAAATCTTCTCGAGGTCTATGTTTAGATTCTCGACAAAAAACATCAAATGCTTTGGTCAGAGATTTGAGGATCATATCTATGGCTCTCCCATTGGAATAAGGATAGCCAAGTCTATCCAAATAGTAAAGTTGCGTCCTCATTTTGTGAATATGAGAGCTTACATATTGGTCTTTGTCCAATTGTATCGAAGCCTTCACGGACCATATACATTTGGTAATATTTTGGTAATCGGTTTACCATGTCAAATGCCCTCAGTGGAAACGTTTCCATTATTTATAGTAAGGATGGAACCATGGTTTCAAGCATAAGACGTGATACATTGATTGAATCATCATTATGTTTCAATCAAGTATCGTTAGCTTCTATTGAGGTAAGAGGAGGTTCTTGAGAAATAGGTACGAGGAGTACGTATAATTTGTTTTCACGTCTGAGAACGCGTCTCAATGTTTTGAAAACAAATTGGGAAGTTCTGAGTGGTTAACTTTTCTTCCAAAAGAAAAGGTCTTAGGGATGTGTTAATTGTAGTGTTTGCATTTTAGGCCATCTACAAAATTTAACAAAGTTAATTTAGCAAATTAATTACCCTTTAGTTTTCTAAAAACATTAATTTGCATAAAATCTATGATCCAACGTTGCAAAACAAATGAAACGGTTAGGTGACCTTTATCCCGTCCATTTAATCCAACAAGGTAGATAACGTTTATCGATTATCACAAAAGATTCGCAATCAAGTCGTCCTACTTGAAACAACATGTGAAACTCACATCCATGCGGTTAGGTGACCTTTATCCCACATAGACATAAGAATCACCTCATCCATCTCAAGACAATCAAAGTGGTTAGGTGACCTTTATCCCACAAGGGTGTCATAGTGACGTATTGAGTGTTTCTCAAAAGGACGGTATATGACTTGCGTTTATAAAAATAAGGATTTTAGTGTTTTACAATTCTAGTTTTGAAAACATTTTAGTATCATGTGATTTTGTAAGCATTCAATAATACATGGTACAAACTTATTTCTCATCAAATGGTTCCTATTAGTTTAAATAAAATCTCAATTTTAGCAACTAATTATGTGTCATCAATTATTAATATCAAATATTAATATTTGAGTTTGAGCACTATAAGAACCATTTATAGTCTATTAGTAAACATTTTTATTAATTTAGACTATGAGTTTGTATGAGTTTTGAAATCATATTTTAAATCTCAATTTATTTATATAAAACTTTTAGTATCATATTATTGTATGCATCCAATATTCAAGGTTCTCTTTTAAGAAACTATTTCTCAAAATTTAAAATCTCTATTTTAAAAATTGGTTAATTTAAAATCTCTATTTTAAAACTAGGTTCATTTAAAATCTAATTTTAAAAATCGTCGCTTCGCTTTAAACAATTTTAAATAAGCGCGTTTGAACCAATTTTATGTTCTTTACTAACATGCAATATCCTATATTTTAACGCATCAAAAATAACATAATCAACCATAAACATGCAAAAGAATGTGCATAAAACAAAGCCATTTCTAATGACATTTCTTGTGAGCCAAAACAAGAAATGCCAAGTCCATTCCTATGGGACAAAATAAAAAATAAAAAAACTTCAAGCTCCCACTTGCTTTAGCATCTCTATGCAATTAAGACATCAAGCTCCATCTTCAAGCTCCATGTTGGCCTTCTTCTTGTTATATTTTATAAAATAAAAAACTAGTTCTAACAACTAATCTAATACTTACAAAATGAACAAAAGAAACATGAAATAATAAAACCTATTTACTATTACAAACGTACATGATTAATAATAAAAATTATAACAAATTTAAAGAAAACAACACAACAACCAACACATTGGTCTATGGCTTGTTTATGCACATATTACTCATAAATAACATAAAACAACACTTTGTTTTTGTTAGGCAACTTTTATGTAACAAAAATGCATGTTGAAATTTTGTTACATAAAATATATATAAAAAAAATACAAACTAGTTGCCTAAAAGCCATGTATGAACTTTTCATATAAAATGAATTTTATCCATGGCTTCCATAAACCAAGTTTTATCGAAATAAAACTTATTTTTTCTAATCATGCATTATAACATAGGCTCTGATACCACTTGTTGGGATTTTATGTTCAAAACATGGGTTTCAAAAACCATAAGAGGTAAAGTATTTTACGCAACGGAAGCAAAAATTTGAACAAAACATAAAACCATTTTATTCCCACCAAGGATCTTGTTACATGCATGAAAAGATAAAAGAGCAACATACAAAGAGAGTTCAAGATTACAATCTTTGAAGTCCTTTGGTTCCTCACGGGAGGTTGGAAGTTGGTGATGAATGTAGAACCCAAAAGAGAGCTCCTCTAGCGGTATCCACCACAAGCAACGACACCTTTCGGAATGCTAGTTCTTATTCTTCCAAGATGCAAAAATGGAACTTTGTATCCAAGACTACAAGAAAATGGATAGCAAAATAAACACCAAAACCACCATACTTGGTGGTTTCGGCCGAAAGGAGAAAGGAGGAAGAGAGTGAGAGCCAAAAATGATACTTGTGTTTTTACCAAGTAAGTCTCTTCCTTATACAAAACTAGAGACAACACAAGCATTTTCTATTGGACCATAAAAGGGTCCAATGAGGTTTGAGCCTCCCATGCATAATTTCACTTAAGCCCCTCCTAGTTTAAATTTGTTAAAATCATTATTTTAACTATTTAAACTTACTACATATAGTCCATCCTTTTAACTTTTAGTTAAATATGACCCAATCATATTAATTAATAATCTAGAATCTTTCATTTGCATCTAATATTATGAATTATATTCAATAATATAATTAATAATATTTATCAAGAAATAATAATATTTATCAAGAATCAAATTCTTATAAATATTATTTCGGTGTCTACTTGTTGTTCGGTGTGACCTTATAGGATCATATATTACCGGTAATATTATTTTATAATCATTCTTGAGCATATAGAACCAACATAAGTAACCCAGTTAAGGGTAAGTGCGTGTAGCACTTCGACGATGGAAGGTTGGGCATTCCACGCGTGTTGGTATTATAGGTCGGATGATATCGGTAGCAAAGTCAATGTGTTTGTGGTAAGTGGAGGGTTAGACTTGCGGTATCGCATGTTGAGGTTGGTATAACCGTTTTGTTGACAACCTTAGTTTCGTGGAAACACTTGATAAGCGGAACTCGTGTGTGGAGTCCTGTTAGAGTTCAAAGCTTGGTGATATAATTAGGTGTCAACCCTGTAGGTTTGAGGTCGGAAACCGTTAGTGTAATCGGGGGATTGTAGCCAATTTTAAATGAAATACTGGTAATGGTAGTAGTAACCTTATGATGCTCAATTGTGACGAGCGGTTTTGGTGAAACAACCTTCATGTGTGGTTAATGAACCTGTCGGTTGATGATTAATGTTGAGGTGGATTTTGGAGTCTATTAGAACTCGTTGGAGTTAATCGACGGTTAATGGTAGGAATGATCGGAATTGAGGATGTTGTTGGATTCGTTAGTGAACAACCTTGGAGTGGTTAGTGCTTGAAACTGAAATCGAGATGTATGGAACATCTAAGGTTGGGAGACAACCGAAGTCGTCTGACTAGGAGTTATTTCGGTGGTTAGAGCGTTCTTCCGGACATAAGTACAGTGTACTTGAATGGGCTTTGTTGGTAAGAATTTGTTCGAGGACTTGTCTTAATAGACTGGATAATGGAAATTTAGATTCCAGTCAAGAGTTGATGGATCATGGTCAGCGTTGAGTCGGTTAGCCTTTGGTTATAAAGGATTTTAGATTTCGAGGACGAAATCATCCTAAGGTTGGGAGGATTGTAACACCCGTAATTTTCGGATAAGCATAATTTCGAATCAGTGAGAAACCGATCTTTTAAAAAAAATATGAAAAGTAAGATTTTGAGTTTAATCATAGATTTTCTGGTCTTGTTGGATGAGGAATTCGAATACGAGTCCAACGGTTCTTTCCGGAGCGAAAACGGAGCTATAACGAAGAAGTTATGGCCAAAACAGTTTCGGTACCGCGGAGCTACTAGGACCAACGACTATGACCATGTCATTGTCGCGTGTCATTGTTGCGCCAAGGGTACAGCCTACGGTACACCTTGTGCGACTATGACAGTGTCATTGTCGCGGACGGGTACCTGGTTGCTGTCAAATACGAAATTCACACCTCAAACTTCATTTCTTCATATCTCTCCCATTTCAACTCCGATTTTGGCGATTCAAGTGGCTATGGTTCCGATTTTGAGAGCTCTTCAAGTATCTGGAATGAATTTTGAAGTTCATAGGAAGATTCAAGGGTGTTTGGTGATGGTAAGTTTCTCAAATCTCTTCTCTTCTCTCCAAATCGTTTCCCTTCTTTCTCTCACAAACCCTAACTGATTTTGGGACTTTTTCATGGAGATTAATGTGTTCCTTCTCCATTTTATACAAGTGATTTCTTTCATTGATGCAAGAGCAAGTTTCATCCACAACACTAGAGATGTTTGGGGTTTTCTAGGTTTTCATCAAAACCTAAGTGGCGAGTTCATCCTCCTAGCTTCTGTACTTTCATATGAGTTAGAAATGTTCCATTGATGATCTTCTAGTATTTTGCTCATCCAATTTCGGTTTGGATGATTTTGGAGAAGTTAGGTCAAATTGAGGTTTTGGGTATAAATGGAGATTTTGATGGTTGATGTTTGGAGAACAATTCTAATGGTTAAATGTGGTTATTAATGGTGGTAAAATTATGGATTTAGGTTTTGAAGTTTTGGTTTGAGGATTCATGTGCATCAAAGGAGCATACGTTTGGGGAAAAATCTAGATTTAGCTAAATCTAGCAAAGGTGAGTTCAAGTTGATTTGTGAAAACTTTGTACATGCCAAAAATAGTATTTTCCAAATGTTTGTGTGTTTTACTTGAAAATATCAACTGTTGAGGTATTTGATTAGTTTAACCCTTTTGAAGTATTTATCTTCATAAATGTTGTAAAACACCCATATTTGGGATTTTTGGGATATTTGATGTGTAAAAATCATAATATGTCTTTGAAAGATTGATGGTTCAAAATGAAGTCTATATAATGGTTTAATCATGTTAGTGTAATTGATTTTATAAACCATCTGGAAAAGTATAAACTAATATCAAGGGTCATTTTGAGGATGTTAAAGGCGTAAGTCCTTTTGGGAAAACCCTTTTTGTTTAACTGTGTCGGGTTTTGGATTAATAACGATTTTAGGGTACTTGTTTACCCAACCGTAGTTTAAACACATTTTATGCGATGATGACCGTTATTTATGGGTCTAGCGAGTTTGGAGCATTTTGCTCGGGTTTGTCTTTGAGACAGTTTGGGGACATTTGTCCGGTTTTAAATGGCTCAATGTGGAGACTTATTTATGGTTTACATTTATTGCAACTTGATGCATTTTATTGCTCATTATTGGTATTTACATGCTTGGGTGCTTCTGTCATTTCGGGTTGAGCATGTTTTGTAGACTGTGTTGCATTGGATCCATAGGCACATGAGTCAGGCTTTATTTGATGGTCTATCTCTTTGTGCACGAGGAGTGGACTATGGGAACGCATGGGTATATGCGTCAGGCCGTGGGGCCACTAGCGAGTAGGTAATAAGGGACATTGAAGTCCTTGAGGTGTAACTCGTCTAGACTGGATATGCACTATGGTCCCCTGTAAGTCCTTGAGGTGTAACTCTACGGGGTATGCAATAAAGGCAATCTATTTATGGCTCGAGGTTGTGATGTGTTTATGGCATGGGAACTAAGGTCGGGACTTGAGGTGTAATCCAGTAAGATCACGAGTGACTTAACTTTGTGTGCCCGTCACTATCGATGGAATCGGGTCTCCCCCGTCACCGAAAGGTGTTGTTTTTAGGTATAATATTTTATCCATATTTTCGGTGACGTACTTCATTTATATGAAATGTCTTCATGGTTCATTGGCAAAGTTTTATGCCTCATTTTATTTGGATTTTTTAAATATTGGAATTTTGTCCATGTGTATAATTCTTGGGATATTTACGTCTAAGCATGTTTTGAGTGAGTTGGAGTTGGAATTCATTTTAGAAAACGCTTTATACATTTTGGGAACTTTTCTCCTAGATTTTGGGTGCGTTGGAAAATGAGTCGTTTACATCCTTTCATAAACTCTTTTGAAAATCATGATTTATGTCGCAAACCTTCTTTCTACAATTATATAAATCATGCTATAAACTCTTGAACTCACTAGGCGTTAGCCTAACCCTTTTTATTTGTCGGCATGTGCAACAGGTCTCAGGTTGGGAGTAGCTTTAGCTACACTGTGATGTGGCGAGTGCTAGTAGAGTGCACGAGAGGTGATTTGTTTAGTGAAGTGTTCCGCATTTATTTTGGGATTAGCAACTTGTACTGGTGATAAGTAACACCCGACCTTAAGTGATTCGTAGTATGATTTGAGTTTTAAATTGTGATAGTTGTTATGTTTACCCTGAAGCAATTCCAGGAATGGTTTGTAGAAGGACTTTTATTTCTTAAGTGATTATTTTATCAAAATTTTATTTAGTTGCTCTTTCCAAATTCTAGGGTGTTACAGCGAACGTCTCCGTGGAGCGTGAAGAGGTTATGTCGAAACGTCTCGACGATGCCTTGAAACAGTTAGAGGTTGTCGGACGTGCCAAGGATGAGGCCAACCATCGCCTGACACAATCCCTGTCCATGATTGCTGACCAGAGAGAGGAGATGGACAAGGTCAAGGAATCCTTGGCTGCGACCGCAAAGGAAGCTGAGGATTCTAAGTCCAGAGTGGTGGATCTAGAGAAAGAGGTAAAGGACCTCAAAGACGAGGGTAAGACCGTCTTTGCTTTGGCTCGCCTGACCGCTAGGGCGGCGATTATGAGGCGACATCTGCTGGGGAAGGACCCTCTTGCATCGGCGTCGGATGAGCTTGCTGTCTATCTGAAGGACGTCGGTTCTGCGAGAGACCTTCATTCGGATGATGAGAAGGATGTTAAGGAGGAGACAGACGAGGGTCTTCAGGGCGAAGCTTCAGGCAAGGATGCGGATGACGTCCCTCCTCAAACCTAAAAATTCTTTTGTCTTTGTTTTTATCGATCGACCGTTGGGGGTCGAGTCTCGGTGGTGTAATTACATTTTAAGTATGAAGTTTATTTCGAACGTAAGATTTTTCATTGTCTACTACAAACAATTGACGAGTATAAAACTAATCGTGTGAAAACACTTGTGGATCATATACAACCTTAGATACGTGCGACAAAGGCTTTTTGCTAGAAGATAGCGATTAAAACACAAGTCGTGTAAGCAATCATGTACACATGCGTTTAAAGTATACGTTCAGAACATGAGATTGTTCTAAGTTAAATCACTTAAGTCGTGGGTCGATTGTGTAATCGAATCGTGCGATGAATTTAAATCACATATCGAGTCATGTATTTGACTTATGTTATGCGATCTTGCGAAAGTTATGCGATAAACTTATTTCGCGCGATCCTGTGATAAAATAGTGTTAGGGATTGGTCGTTGACTAGCCAGCGACCCTCCGCTGCTTAAGTCAGTAACCGTCATGGTAGAAAATCGTGAAAAGGAAAAAGACTTAAGAGAAGTATCTTTTCAAATGCGTCGTATTCCAACTACGTGGGATTTCTTGATTGTCGAGGGTCTAGAGCCGATAGGCCCCCTTTACCCACGACTTCGGATACACGATAAAGACCTTCCCACTTAATGGAAAGTTTACCTGTATTGAGCTCTTGAGTGTTTTGGAACACTCGACGGAGGACGTAGTCGCCGTCTTGAAAGACTGATTTTGACATTTTTGTCGAAATGCCGCTCGACCGCTTGTTTCTGCGACACCATTCTAATCAAGGCTGATGAGCTCTTCGAAGTTCCCATTTTGTCTTCCGTGAATTGGTCGTCCATAAGGAAATTTTGGATGTCGCATGACCAATCATCTTCTTGGTTTTCGATTCTGGACAACATCGACGTTTTCGATGGAATAGTGTCGGTCTAGGTGTTCTGGTCCCTTGAAATCTGTTCAAATAGAGAAAGATTTAAATTTTTTGGATTTTTCTTTTGCTACCTTTTGGTACTGAAAGTTTCAGGATACACTCTTACAATCAAATATGAACAATTAAGATCGTATTCGCAGCAACTGGTCATATGATTTATTAACAATCTGTGAATTACAAGATATTACAATGAATTTCTCTCTCAATAGATCTAACAATTTATGCGTAAAGAGTTATCCAAAAGGTTAGTTAGCTTACCTTTGCTAACCCCTATATATATTGTATAAGAAAGGCTAAAGCTACAGTACATATAAGAAACAGACTAATAGAACAATTACACGTGTCCTAATTAGTAACTGATTATAACAGAAAATATCCTAAGATATAAGTTCTGAACATGTTGTTCAGAACTTCTGAACATACTTCTGAATAGGCGCTTCAGAACATTTGTCTTCATAGTCAGAAGTTCTGAGTCTCCTACTCAGAACTCTGAGTCTTCTGACCAAACTTAGAATCTTTTCTGCATCTCTATTCAGAAGTTCTGAGTCTTCTACTCAGAACTTTGAGTCTTCAATTCAGCAACGAACACTTGTGTTTTTGACAAAACTCTAGACCTAACAATCTCCCCCTTTTTGTCAAATACACTAGTACTTTTCATCATCAAAATTTTTAGAGCAGGAACAATCTTCAGAAGGAGCTCTTCTGAATGCTTTGACAACTTTTGCTCAGAATTCTGAATAATCTGAGTTAACAACTTCTGGTCAGTCTTTAATCAGCAGCAGCAACGATTTCCAAATTGATTTCTGTTATATATTTGCTTTTTCTTTGCTCCCCCTTGAAATGACAATTCTCATCTTCATTTCAGCTTTCATAAGATTTCTTTATAAGAAACAACCGGTCAGTTTTCTTTTCCTCTTCTCCTTCTTAAAATAACATTTCTCTCTTTTGTTATTTCTGTACAAAAACCATATCAATCTTCAAAATCTTTAGCTTTTCTCCCCCTAAAGTTTTGGAAAGCAAAATCATCTTCAAAATCTTTAGCTTTTCTCCCCCTATATTTTTAAAACTTTAGCGATGCTTTTTCTTCGAATGAAGTCTATGCTTTTTCTCCTCCTTAATGAATAACCTTGCTCCCCCTCAAAATAAGAATTATGGAGCAATTTGTTTTCTCCCCCTGAAAGTATGCATATATTTCATTAAAATTATTCATTTCAAATACAGTGCTTTAATGAAAACATTTATACAAGGAGAATAAGATTCACTGAACTACACCTGATAACTACTAACATTTGATCATTTGAAAACTTTACAAAAGAAATCCAACTTAATGAAATTTAACATATTTTTCAATCAAATAAAATCAAATGCATGTGTTTGGATTCAAATACAAGTCATCATTGCATATCAAGTTAAAGATGTTCAGTTTCAATCCCTTTATTAAATCTATTTGGTGTGCTTAGCATGCGAAATATGATTAGCTTCAAGCATATGCAATTCTAAAACATATAAGAATACTTTGCTCTACTCACACTATTTGTCCAAAATCATGATTTTCACAAATTTACAGGTTTATTGCGACTTTGTATTTTCCCAAAGTTTCAAGAGATGCGTGCTCATTGGCATCTTTTAATTTTGTGCACATTGGCATCTTTTAATTTTGTGCTTATTGACATCTTTTAATTTTGTGCACATTGGCATCTTTTGATCAAAAAGTTTAGTAAGAATAAGATAAACATGACTTTCTATCTGGTTCTATAGCAGGATTTGGGTCAGCATATCCCAGACCAGTTGGTCTTAGGTGCTAGGTGACAAGCACCCCTTGGAACTTAATTTCCCAAACCAGAAAGGCCACATCGATATATCTTAAACCCATTTGTACCAGTAGAACATGGCTTTCTATCTGTTTCTATTGCAGGATTTGGGTCAGCCGATCCCAGACCAGTTGATCTTAGGGACTAGGTGTCGAGCACCCCTTAGGACTTACTCTCCCAAACCAGAAAGGCCACAGGTACAAACTTTCAAACTAAATAATTTTATATATATATATATATTGCATCTCAATCACTTGGTTCTAAAACGTAGTACTTCCCCCATATTTTCGTTTCCATCCATCATACTGACATTTAGGCTTTTTGAGCATTATATTCTATATAAGTATAGATTTCATAACATTGAGCATTCGGCATAATTTCATTCATGTTTTGCTTACCTTTCGATTTAATTCAGAAGTGAAAGTTGAAACAAATATAGCTCAGATAATACAAAATACTTGTAAAATCACTCTTTGACACACATTTATTCATTGAATGAAAATAAAAAAAATTCATATCATTGAATTAAATTTGTTAAGATTCAAACATTCAAAGCAATAGAAATAAACGTATTGCAATGTTACCTTTCACCACTTGTTCCTTGAAACATAAAAATATGACAGTTAAGGATATCACCTGAGAAATATGAGTTCTAAACTGATTTGTTTAGAAGTCTTAGTCTCTGAAGTACGGGTCCTGAACTGAATTATTCAGAAGCCATAGTCATTTAAGTACGGGTTTTGAACTGATATGTTCAAAAACCTAAAACGTTGAATCACGGGTTTTGAACTTTATCTTGAAACAATCAGATCAAATTTTGAGTCAATACTTCCTCTGAAATCAAGATAATCCTGCAAAATCAAGAGATTTTGGTAATCATCTACGATGATTCCTCATTAGATATAAAAAATCCAAATTCTGAGTAGTTGAGTCAGAATTCTGATTAGAAGAGTCAGAATTCTGAGTCACTTGCTCAAAATTCTAAGTATCAGAGTCAGAATTCTGATTAGTTGAGTCAGAATTCTGAGTAGTAGAGTCAGAAGTCTGAGTAACTTGTTCAAAATTCTAAGTATATGAGTCAGAATTCTGATTAGTTGAGTCAGAATTCTGAGTAGTAGAGTCAGAACTTCTGAGTAAGAGAGTCAGAATTCTGATAAAACTATCCAGAGAAAATTCCTTAGAAAAATGTTTGGATTTTGTGATTTTTGAACATTCTGAACTTCAAACCACCATAACTTGCTCAAAAATCAGAATTTTTCAACCAAAATTTGCAGGGTTGCTCAAAACGTGATTCTGAACACATTCTCTGGAAATGTTTTCTACTAAAAACACTCACAACTATGAGTTCGATTACACCACAGTAAACTGAACTTTTTTTTAAAAAAAATGCTTCAAAAACAACAAATTGATCTGTATGAATCAGAAATCCATAATCACATTCATACCGAGTTTTGGACTGAAGTATCCAAAAGTCAACATTCTCAATTTAAGCACAACATCTGTTTTCAGTCATGTGTCAATATATGATCATTCAGCTTTACACATGAATAACCTGCAAAACAGATTAAGTTGACTTTGGTACCCATATGAACTTGGGTCCAGGTCTGTTAGGTGCAGTAGCATATGCAGATATTCTATAAGAACCATACCAGTGCTGAATAAAATTATTGTTCACAAAATCATTAGTCCCACAATATGAACAACAAAGTTTCTTTTGTGCAACTCTGACTAATTGATTTACAGAATAAATCACATCAGGTTTAACAAAAGATTTTCTTTGAAATGTATTGTTCTTTTTAACATTTGAATTAGGAACTTTTGATTTTGGCACTTCTTTCTTGGAAGTTGTTCCTTTAACTCTCCATTCCATTTTTATCTTTTTAAAAGAACAATTATAAGATTTATCAGTAGCAGAATCATAAAACAGATTAGAAGAACGAATCTGATCTTTTGAACTATGATTTGATTTGTCAATAACTTTCGTTTCAAATTCCCTAAACTTTTTAACATACAAATCAAACCTTGACTGCAAATCAGATTTGGACTTCCTCTCTATCATGATTTTAGTTGATAAATCAGATAATTTCTTAATAAGCCTCCTTATCTCCAAATGAAAAACTTTCTTTTCCTTCTCAAACTCATCTTTTAAGCATTTTTCTTTAAAGCCATTTACCTTCTTCTTTTCAGTCTCTTTCCTTCCATCTTCTAACTCTTTCTCCAACTCATTTATTTTTACAGAAAACTCATTTAACATTCCTGTTTTCTTTTTCTCAAAACCATTCTTTTCTTTTTGAAAAACATTTTTCTTGCATTCAAACTCTTTTCTTTCTTTTGCAAGAATTTTCTCCAAATCAGAAATTTTCAAAGATAATTCAACAGACTTTGTTTCAAAACCTTTCCTCTCAGTTTGAAAGTCTCTTCTCTCTTTCTCAAATTTCACTCTTTCAAGTATAAGAACTTGTTCAAGTTTCAGGATACACTCTTACAATCAAATATGAACAATTAAGATCGTATTCACAGCAACTGGTCATATGATTTATTAACAATCTGTGAATTACAAGATATTACAATGAATTTCTCTCTCAATAGATCTAACAATTTATGCGTAAAGAGTTATCCAAAAGGTTAGTTAGCTTACCTTTGCTAACCCCTATATATATTGTATAAGAAAGGCTAAAGCTACAGTACATATAAGAAACAGACTAATAGAACAATTACACGTGTCCTAATTAGTAACTGATTATAACAGAAAATATCCTAAGATATAAGTTCTGAACATGTTGTTCAGAACTTCTGAACATACTTCTGAATAGGCGCTTCAGAACATTTGTCTTCATAGTCAGAAGTTCTGAGTCTCCTACTCAGAACTCTGAGTCTTCTGACCAAACTTAGAATCTTTTATGCATCTCTATTCAGAAGTTCTGAGTCTTCTACTCAGAACTTTGAGTCTTCAATTCAGCAACGAACACTTGTGTTTTTGACAAAACTCTAGACCTAACAGGTACGCTGTCATTTTTGAATCTTTGGCCGCGAATTCTCCATTGATCTGGTTTACCACCAAGAGAGAATCGCTTTTGACATGTAACGCGGTTGCCCCCAAGTCGTAGGTCATATTCAATGATCAAGGCTTCATATTCGGCTTCGTTGTTTGGTGGTTTTGAAATCGCACCGGATTGAATATACCATCTTGGCCCCCTGTGGCGACTTTAAGACGACGCCTAGTCTTGAGCCGTCGACATGTAGAATCCAAGGCACGTCGTCGTGAGTCGCCACAGTTGACACTTCGAGTTCTGCTTCTTTCTCCAATTTGGGGCTGAAATCAGCAATAAATCTGCCAAGGCTTGCGATTTGATCGCGATCCTAGGCTTGAAATCGATGTCATAACTGCTGAGATATATGCTCCACTTTGCTAAGCGACCTGTCAACTTGGGTTTCCTCAAGACAGAATTAAGCGAAAAGTTAGTCACGACAGTAATAGGATGTGATTCAAAGTAGGGTCGCAATTTTTTAGCAGATGTGACTAGCGACAAGAGCAATTTTTCCATAGAGGAATACCTGGTTTCTGCGTCCAAGAGAGATTTACTTACATAGTAGATTGGTAGTTGCTGCTTTTCATCTTCTCGTGTCAAGACGGCACTTACTGCATTAGGACTGTTCAAAGCCGCCACCCGACCAGTGAGCCTTTGGACCTCTTTGAAATATCTCGGAGATTTGATTTCGATAAAAGCTTTGATCTGGTCGGGATTAGCCTCTGTTGGGTCCATTATCTTCATACAATCCAAGTATTGTGTAACAACATGATGAAGAACATTATTGAAAAGGAAATCTAACCTAGAGAGAACACAAAGTGATTAGAGATTTACATCTTGTATTAATGAATTCACTTCTTACAAACTACAAGTAAAGACCTATTTATAGTCTTCATCACTTGCTACAACAATTAAGCATAAGCCCTTTAACACAGCTATTGCTTTACAAAACTTTCTATTATAAAGGACAACTTCAGTGTCCTAACAGCCTCGATTCCTCGACGAGTGACCATGTAGCCCAAGAACTTTCCAGCACTAACACCGAAGGAACACTTCGTTAGACTGAGCTTCATGGTATATTTCCGAAGGACGTCGAACGACTGCCTCAGGTGTTCGACGTGGTCGACTGCTTGCTTTGACTTGACGAGCATGTCGTCGATATACACTTCCATCGTGTCGCCGGGATGGTCTTTGAACATTTTATTCACTAGGCGATGGTAGGTAGATCCTGCATTTTTTAGTCCAAAAGGCATAACCTTATAACAGTAAATACCTCGGTCCGTCATGAATGCGGTTTTCTCTTGGTCCTCGAAGTGCATTAGGATCTGGTTATATCCGGAGTAGGCATCCATGAACGTCAATAGTTCATGCCCCGCTGTCACATCGACCATGGCATCGATATGTGGCAAAGGAAATGGATCTTTTGGACAGGCTTTGTTGAGGTCTGTGAAGTCGATACAGACCCTCCACTTGCCATTTTTTTTGCCACGACCACAACATTAGTAAGCTAATTGGGATATTTTACTTCGCGAATTTTCCCTGTTTTGAGTAGGTTATCGACCTCCTCGTTTATCACCTTATTCCTTCAGGAGCAAATTTCCTTTGCTTTTGCTTGATTGGCTTGAATGACGGATCAACGTTGAGCTTATGGGAGATCACGTCAGGATCGATACCAACCATATCTTTATGTGACCAGGCAAAACAATCGGCATATTCCTGCCGGAAAGATATTAGCTTGTCTTTAATGTAGGGATCGAGGGACGATCCTATAAAGAATTTTTGATCAGGCTTACTTTGATCTAAGATGATTTCCTCCAAACGATAATCATTGACTATTGCACGGGAATTTTTTCATCCTCGAGCTCCTCGTGCATCTGGGCAGTGATTTGCTCTGGATTTTTGAAGCGTGCCATTCTCCTGAAAAAGAAAACAGAAGAAACTCCAAGAAACCATTAGTAGGACGCACGTTTGTCGAAGATTTTCTCTAGATGGGGTCCCATGGATGGCGCCAAACTGTTAATGCCAAAAATCGTCCAAAAGGATAACTTAAGGTTGATTGTGGAATTTAACAACTAAAGAAAGAAATCTTTTGACAAAGAGTGCGACAAAGACATAAATGCAAGTTAGACGAAGAATTTTGGTGACGCGGGAAAAACCTCAACGAGGAAAAAAACCCGCGGACGACTGTGGAAGTCGTCGCTGCACTATGGTCGCCAATCAGGGCCGATGTCCTTATATTTCTGGTGTCGATCGTACAGAGATTACAATACAAATGGAAGAAAGACTTGGAAATGTAAAGTAACAAGTGTTTTGAACGTAAAAAACAATGTGCGTCGTGTGTAAAAACAAAGTGTCGTGTGTGAATGTCGTGCGTCGAGAGCGATTCTTCGAGAGCGATTTCCTTGTTGCGAATGTTCTTCGGGGTTCAAATGTTCATGTGTTGTCTCTGTGTTGTGTTCGTGTTTTTTCGTGTATGCTCTTCTGTCCTTGAACTGATGTTTGAGCGTGGTATTTTAGTCTTCGGGTGCTCGTGTAACAGACGTAACGGTCGTCGTCTTCAATGCTGTTTAATAGTCTTCGCCAGTTATAGCCGCTAGCAATTAATGACATTGATTTCTGCATTAAACATTGAACAAACGTAACAGTAATATCGCCTGTCAGTTAGTCGAGGTCGCATGGTTCTACACGACGGTCGTGTGAACTAGACGACGTCATGGTCGAGTGTCGTGAGGTAAATAACTTTCGAGTTCGACTTTAATCAGTAAATAAAGTACTATGATTTTACCTTACTGTAGCAAAGGGGAGTAATTGTTTTCCTTACCTTGGTCGTGGTCGAGACTGGTGAAATTTTGCCCAAACAGTCGCCTTCTTGGAAGACTTTGGCTTCGACGTTCTTATTGAAATGTCGCTCGACCGCTTGCCTTTGTGACGCCATTCTGATCAGTGCCGATTCTCTAAGTTCTTCAAGGGCGTCGAGGTCGTAGCTTAGGTCCACCAGGTTATGGTCGACAAAAATATGCCTCGAGCTCGAGAACCGGACCTCGACCGGCTAAATTGCTTCACAGCCATAGACCAAATAGAAAGGGGTGTGTCCTGTGGACGTGCGTGGCGTCGTGCGATTCACCCACAGGACTGAAGGGAGTTCTTCGACCCACTATCCTTTTGCAACTTTTAACCTTTTCTTGATCGAAGCAATAATGGTTTTGTTACTTGATTCTGCAAGTCCATTCGCCTGGGGATACCTAGGTGTCGAGGTCGTCAACTTGATATTGCGGTCTTCACAGAACTTTCGAGTCCTGTTGCTTATAAACAGGGATCCATTGTCGCAGACAATTTCTGATGGAATCCCGAACCTGCATATGATGTTAGTCTGGATAAAAGAGACGGCCTCCTTGTCCCGGACTTGGGAAAAGGCAGCTGCTTCTATCCACCTAGAAAAATAATCTGTAAGTACGAGAAGAAATACCTTTTGCCCGGGGGCAGGTGGTAACTTGCCGACAATGTCCATCCCCCATCTCATGAAGGGCCATGGGAATAATGTCGAATGTAAATGTTCGGAAGGTTTGTGGGACGTACCTGAATGTCGTTGACAAGGATCACAATTCTAGACATACCTGATGGCGTCTTCTCGCAGTGTTGGCCAAAAGTAGCATTGTCGAGAGATACGATTGGCCAGACTGCGACGTCCTGAGTGGTTGCCACACTCCCCATCATGCATTTCTTAAAAGATTCTTTGAACTTGACTTTTGTTGGTGACACACCTCAGGTTCAAGCCTGTCGATGATCGTCGATAGAGTCTATCTCTGATCACGACATATGGTGTCGCCAGGTGGATCATAGAAATGTTGTCGAATAATGGTTCGCTGAGTGCAGATCCAAGGTTTGCTAAAGCGTCAGATTGATTATTATGGTCCCTTGGAATCGGTTCGATGGAGAATAATTTAAAAAAATCTGACTTTGCTTTTGCTACCTTTAGGTACGCTGTCATCTTTGAATCTTTGGCCGCGAATTCTCCATTCATCTGGTTTACGACCAGGAGAGAATCGCTTTTGACAATCGTGGGCCATACTCATTCCTACAATCAAGGATTCGTACTCGGCTTCATTGTTGGTAGTTTTAAAATCACATCGTACGGAGTATACCATCTTGCCTCCTGTGGCGACTTTAAGACGACGCCTAGTCCTGAACCTCTAATGTTGGTTGACCCGTCGACATGTAGAGTCCAGGTCATGTCGTCGTGAGTCGCCACAGTGAGAACCTCGAGCTCTGCTTCTTTTTCCAGTTCAGGAGTGAAATCGGCGATGAAATCTGCCAACACTTGTGATTTGATCGTTGTCCTGGGTTTGAAGTCGATGTCGTAACTACTGGGATATATGCTCCATTTCGCCAATCGACCTGTCAACTCAGGTTTCGTCAAGACAGACTTAAGAGGAAAGTTAGTCACGACAGTAATAGGGTGTGATTCGAAATAATGTCGCAATTTCTTTGCAGCTGTAACTAGCGACAAAAGTATTTCTTCCATAGAGGAATACCTGGTTTCGGCGTCCCAAAGGGATTTACTTACGTAGTAGATCGGCAGTTGATGCATTAGGACTGACGGCCAAATATAGTTGCAAGGCGGCGACATCATGTACTCCTTCAGTTTCTGTAGTGCTTGCTTATGATTGTCTGTCCAATTGAAGCCTTTATTTTTCCGGAGGACGTTGTAAAATAGATGGCATCTATCTGATGATCGAGAGATAAATATGTTCAGGGCTGCCACTCGACCAGTGAGCCTTTGGACTTCTTTAAAATTTCTTGGGGATTTGATCTCGACAATGGCCTTGATCTGATCTGGATTGGCCTCGATCCCCCGTCACGTGACCATATAGCCCAGGAACTTCCCGACACTAATGCCAAAGGAGCACTTCGTCGGGTTCAGCTTCATGCTATACTTTCGGAGGATGTCGAATGACTGCCTCAAATGTTCGACGTGGTTAACTGCTTGCTTCGACTTGACGAGCATGTCGTCCATATACACCTCCATCGTGTCGCCAAGATGATCTTTGAACATCTTCTTCAGCAGACGTTGGTAGGTAGAACCTGCATTTTTTAAACCAAAGGGCATAACTTTATAGCAATAAATACCTCAATCTGTCATAAAGGCGGGTTTTTCCTGGTCCTCGACATGCATCAGGATTTGGTTATATCCGGAATAAGCATCCATGAACGTCAATAGTTCATGTCCTGCTATCGCGTCAACCATGGCGTCGATATGTGGCAATGGAAAAGGGTCCTTCAGACAAGATTTGTTGAGATCTATGAAGTCGATACAAACTCTCCATTTGCCATTTTTCTGGTGTACGACCACGACGTTTGCATGCCAGTCGGGGTACTTTACTTCTCGAATCTTTCCTGTCTTGATGAGGTTGTCGACCTCGTCATTGATTACCGTATTCCGTTCAGGAGCATATTTCCATCGCTTTTGCTTGACAGGTTTGAAAGACGGGTCGACATTGAGCTTATGAGAAATTACGTCGGGGTTTATGCCAACCATGTCTTCGTGCGACTAGGCAAAACAGTCGGCATATTCCTGCAAAAAAGATATTAGCTATTCTTTAAGGCAAGGGTCGAGGGATGAACCTACAAAGATGGTCTGGTCAGGATTGCTCTGGTCCAGGACGACTTCCTCCAGGCGATAGTCGTCGGCTGTCCCAGGTGCATCCTGGACCTGTAATTGCTAGATGGCCTGCTTTTGCGGTTTCAGGGTCGTCTTGTAGCAGTCGCGGGCGACTTTCGGCACACTTTTGATCTCCCGGACTCCCCATGGCGTAGGGAATTTCATGGTCTAATGATATGTTGAGGGAACGGCTTTCATGTCATGGATCCACGGTCGATCTAAGATTACATTATAGGCCGATGACCAGTCGATGACGTTGAACTTTGTCGGCTTGTTGATCCCTCGGGCGTAGACAAGCAGAGTAATTTCTCCAAAGGTACTCGTCGCGTCTCCATTGAAACCTACCAAGGTTGTCAAGCGTCGGGTAATTTCCGATCGATCGATTCCCATGGCTGTTTGGGTAAAAAATACACCCTCGACCGACTTGGGAAATTCCCTTGACATGACCCATGGACCTTGATTACCCTAATGACCAAGGATATCTACAACGGTCTTACCGCCAACCGATAAGGGTAATACCTATTATTGTCATACGACATCTTGTGTCAATAGTCATCCGAGATAGTATCTTCTCATCACATGTCGCACGTCGTACGTCATATGTCACACGTCGTACGTCACACGTCACATATCACTAACGACATGTCGTAGGTTGTATGTCACTAGTCTTGTATCACTAGTCTTATGTCTTACGTCACCAGTCTTACGTCATTGGTCTTATGTCGCCAGTCTTACGTCACTGGTCTTATGTCGCCAGTCTTACGTCGCATGTTAACTGTCACCAGTAAACATGTCGCATATGTCATGTCTCTTGTCCCAAGACCTGACCCTTGGTCATGGTTAACCAAAAACAACTGAAGAGGGTAATTGTCTTATTTAAAACCTCATTAATTGACAACCGTTACGTATTTATTGTCGGCCCCATTTGTAACGGAAGAGTTATGACCAAGATTCATCTCATTAATACGTCAAACGTAACCGACGGCCAACATTTAATTCTATAATTAAATGTGCGACCGTTACAAACATTATTATTAACAATTTTTGGCTCACAATTAGTTCTCTACAAGTAGAACTATTACTGGATTTATTTCGCAGGAAAACCTTAATTTCGTCCTGCGACGGTATCGTCCTGACATCCTGGTCCTGCGACAGTATTGTCTTGACAACATGGTCTTACGACATCATCATCCTGGTCCTGCAACAACATCGTCCTGACGACCTGGTCTTACGACATTTTCATAAGACCATTCTTATATTAAGATAAGGTCTTGCGAGACATTTACAGTCTTATACTTGGACATGTATTTCGGCGATGGTCGTATGCTCCATAAGACCAACGCCCAGAACTCAAGAAGGTCTTACAATTACACTAACCATTAATGGTCAACAACCGTTTCTTTTGTTCCTTAATGCAGGTCTACAAACAATTATGGTGCAACGGTCAGTAACGGACGAGCTCTTAATGACATTAAAGACTCGACAGTGGTTACAAAACCAATCATCAAAGCGCATTTAATGCCGACAGCGGTTACAAAACCAACCATTAAAGCATATTTATTACCAACGGAAGCTATATAAAGGTCCCCGGTGATCAATCTGGGGGGAGAGGCTACATACATTCAAACTAAGACTCAATTCTACATATATTTCAAGGCATTGGAACATATCTCACTTCTGCAAAGTTCCGCACGACGGTAGGTCCAACCACCCGTCGACGGCAGTTTGAACCACACAACGACAGCTCATTTCGCACATTTTACACACCACACGACTTTTACACACGTCTGAGTACATTTTATCTCTTATTGTAATCTGTTGTATACATATCACTTGTTACAAAAGGATTATCGCCCCTGGTTGGCGATCATAGTGCACCGTCGACTCTAACACAGTCGACCACGGTTTTTTCCCTCGTATTGGGGTTTTCTACATCACCAAAATCTCTTGTTTCGTCTACATTTTCTTCGTTATTTTTCTTGTTTATTTCTATGGTACAATCTTTAGTTGATAAGGTCCGAAATCAAACCTTAAATCGTATTTTTATACAATTTTCGGAATAAGACAGTTTAGTGCGATTATTGGCATTAACAGTTTGGCGCCATCCGTGGGACCCAACTAAGGATTTCCTTCGAAATAAACATCGTATTACTAACGTATCCTCTTATGTAGATCTTCGTTTTCTATTTGTCGACTTCAAGTCCTGACCACACGACGAAGATCCAAGCGAAGTTGGAAGACACTAAAAAGAAATGCTTAGTCAATGTATCACATTTATCACATCATCCGAGGGGCTCGGGGGCTCGGAACACCCGTCTCAAAATGGGAAACACCATATTTTTATTTCAAAAGTCCTTGGAAAAACGCGTTTATCGACTCCAAGTTACAGTAACCGTGACATCCCACTTGGATGGAATATGGTACAACAACTCTATATATATACTCTAAGTATATTTTCCTCGTTCAATTATTATGATCTAACGTATAAATGTTGATTTAAGCATCAAAAGATCATTGGTCAAACCAACGACCACCCCCGATTTTACATTGCAGGCTCGCAAGATCATATAAACACACGTCTTACGACTTACATCGTGAGAAACAAAAGTATCTATGGCTTAAAACGCAGGTCTTACGATTTATATCGTGAGAAAAAAAAATCCCTATGACTCAAAACGCATGTCTTACGATTTATATCGTGAGAAACAAAAGTTTCTAAGACTTACATCGCAGGTCTTACGATTTATATCGTGAAAAAGAAAGTCTCTATGACTTAAAATGCAGATTGCAATTTATAATCGTCAATCAAAGACGACTTACATTTTAAATCTTATGATCGCTAGTCATGGCAAATGCAGGTTGCAATTTATAGTCGTCGATAAAAGACGACTCACCTTTTTTCTTACGATCGCCAGTCATGGCAAACACAGGCTAAAATTCTCGGTCGCCAATAAAAGCGACTCGCATGTTGAAATCTCATGATCGCTAGTCATGACATATGTCGTCAATAAAGACGACTTATACATTGAATCTCACAATCACCAGTCATGGTAAGACGCATGTCAAAACCCAAAAGTCGCCAATAAGTGCGACTCACACATTTTAATCTCAGGATTGCCAATAAAGGCAAGTCACAAGATTAACCGTATAATCACGAGTAAAGTAAAATTTTTACCGATTATCACTAAAGAAAAACTTACACAACGTAACATAGGTCTATAACGACCGCGAAACGCCAGATCGTAGGTCACTAAGGACCGTATCGGCTCTAAACGCCAGATCACAAGTCTATAACGACTGTATCGGCTCGGAACGCCAGATCATAGGTCTCTAACGACCGTATCAGCTCTAAACGGCAGATCACAAGTCTATAACCACCGTATTGGCTCAGAACGCCAGATCGTAGGTCTTTAACGACCATATCGGCTCTAAACGCCAGATCAAAAGTCTGTAATGACCGTATCGGCTCGGAACGCCAGAACATAAGTCTTTAATGACTGTATCGCAAGATTCTTAAATTTTATCTTGGTTCGATCATCCTATGATCGGCGCCAAGCTTTATTTCGGCCCAATCGTCTTATGATTGACTCCCGATCCATACGTCTCATTTTGATCGATCATCATCAGTTCCTTGGGTTTTAAGATCGTCTTACGATTGTCGTTAGTTTTTCATCCTTCACATTAGTGGATGAATACCACAAGTACCTTGCGCATTAAAGGTCATCTTTCGATCGTCGCAACTTACTTAGAAAACATTTTTCTTAACAGATGTGTCATTTGTACAATGTCGACCGGTCTCACAATTCAAAGCTGACCAAGTCGATTTTCTTCTAAATGATCCAATTAGCAAAACTGACACGTCTCCGTAGCAACACATTATACTTTGGTATGAGATCTGAAATTCAAATGGCTTTGAAATTCAAATCTCGGGGGGCTAACTGTTTGGGTAAAAAATCACACCCTCGACCGATTTGGGAAATTCCCTTGACATGACCCATGGACCTTGGTTACCCTAATGACCAAGGATATCTACAACGGTCTTACCGCCAACCGATAAGGGTAATACCCATTATTGTCATACGACATCTTGTGTCAATAGTCATACGAGATAGTATCTTCGCATCACATGTCGCACGTCGTACGTCACATGTCACACGTCACATATCACTAACGACATGTCGCAGGTTGTATGTCACTAGTCTTGTATCACTAGTCTTATGTTTTACGTCACTAGTCTTACGTCATTGGTCTTATGTCGCCGGTCTTACGTCATTGGTCTTATGTCGCCAGTCTTACGTCACTGGTCTTATGTCGCCAGTCTTACGACGCATGTAAACTGTCACCGGTAAACATGTCGCATTTGTCATGTCTCTTGTCCCAAGACCTGACCCTTGGTCATGGTTAACCAAAAACAACTCAAGAGGGTAATTGTCTTATTTAAACCCTTATTAATTGACAACCGTTACGTATTTATGGCCGGCCCCATTTGTAACGGAATAGCTATGACCAAGATTCATCTCATTAATACGTCAAACGTAACCGACGACCAACATTTAATTCTATAATTAAATGTGAGACCGTTACAAACGTTATTATTAACAATTTTTGGCTCACAATTAGTTCTATACAAGTAGAACTATTACTAGATTTATTTCGCAGGAAAACCTTATTTTCGTCCTGCGACAGTATCGTCCTGACATCCTGGTCCTACGACAGTATTGTCCTGACAACATGGTCTTACGACATCATCATCCTAGTCCTGCGATAGTATCGTCCTGACGACCTAGTGTTACGACATTTTCACCCTTGTCTTACGACATTTTCATAAGACCATTCTTATATTAAGATAATGTCTTGCGAGACATTTACAGTCTTATACTTGGACATGTATTTCGGTGATGGTCGTATGCTCCATAAGACCGACACCCAGAACTCAAGACGGTCTTACAATTACACTAACCATTAATGGTCAACAGCCGTTTCTTCTATTCAATAATGCAGGTCTACAAACAATTATGGTGCAACGGTCAGTAACGAACGAACTCTTAATGACATTAAAGACTCGACAGTGGTTACAAAACCAATCATCAAAGCGCATTTAATGCCGACAACGGTTACAAAACCAACCATTAAAGCATATTTATTACCAAAAGAAAGCTATATAAAGGCCCTCGGTGATCAATCTGGGGGGAGAGGCTACATACATTAAAACTAAGACTCAATTCTACATTTCTTTCAAGGCATTGGAACATATCTCACTTACGCAAAGTTCCACACGACGGTAGGTCGAACCACCCGACGACGGTAGTTCGAACCACACAACGACAACTCATTTCGCACATTTTACACACAACACACGACTTCTACACACGTCTGAGTACATTTATCTCTTATTGTAATCTGTTGTACACATATCACTTGTTACAAAAGGATTTTCGCCACTGATTGGCGATCATAGTGCACCGTCGGCTCTAAGACAGTCGCCCGTGGTTTTTTCCCTTTTTTGGGGTTTTCCGCGTAACCAAAATCTCTTGCTTCGTCTACATTTTCTTCGTTAATTTTCTTGTTTATTTCTATGGTACAATCTTTAGTTGATAAGGTCCGAAATCAAACCTTAAATCGTATTTTTATACAATTTTTGGAATAAGACAGTTTAGTGCGATTTTTGGCATTAACAATGGCCTTGATGGTATCAAGGAAGATGACGTTCGTTGAGCTGCCCCCATCGACCAAGACTTGTCGGGTCAGGCAATTACTAATCGTGAGTTGAATGATCAACCCGTCATGATGTTTTTGATGTGAGTCGCCGAGGTCATCTTGGTAGAACGAAATCTTCATGGCTTCTAACTCCAGATCTCCTTTGGGTCTTGATGAGCGAGGGGTAGGTCGAACGTCAGGTGCTTGGCTGGCATGACGTTTGGCTGCGGAATACGTCAGTCTGCAGACGTCGGACCACTAGTTATGCAATTTACGACCTTTGCATGGTCGGTAGATGGCGGTCGAACGTCGTAACTGGCGTAACAACGTTGTCGATGATATCCTTGAGATTGCCCTTCGGGACGTGGTATGCTAGCTCTTTTTTAAGGGCTCTGCAATCATCTGTCATATGACCATGATCGACGTGGAAGTCGCACCACTTCGATTTATCTTTCTTGTCATCATCTATGTCAGTCTTCTTTGGCCACCGGATGGTCGCCTGGACGGTCTTCAAGGCCTCGACCAAATCCATGGAAGTTCCCTTGAATCCGTAGGAGGATATCTTGGGATATTGAGGAAATTTTGTCAGGGTTGCGGTTTTCTTTTTTCTCGAATCGGACATTCGAGATTTGTCGCGCGGGCTCCGATTTGGGTATTTCCTTCGTCTTGAATTCTGACTTCTTTACACTCAACGGTCTTTTGTCATCAGAATGTTTTCGATGAAAGGCAGCGTCGTCTTCTACCCTCATGTAAGCTAGAGTTCTTGCTCGGACGTCTTCGAAATTTTCTGGAGTGTACTTTGTTAAATCAGTGTATAGACCCGAACTGTCGTCCAGACCGCGCTTGTTGGCTTCAATCGCGGTCTTGACGTCGCAGTTACGGATACTGATCATTTCCACATTGAATCTATTGAAATAACTCCGGATAGATTCACCGGCCTTCTGTACGACGGAATATAAGTCGCTAGTTTGCTTTTCTATCTTACGACTGCTAGCGAACTGCTGGGAAAATTGATTGACTAACTCAGCAAAGGACCCGATGGATTTACGCTTGAGGTTAATCAACCATTGGAGGGCGGCACCCGTGAGGGTCGCCCCAAAACCTTTGCCCATACAAACTTCCTGGTATTGATAGGGGATCAACACAGTCCACATCAGTTGTTTATACTGAACGACGTGTTCTGTGGGATCTGAAATACCATAATATTTGGGTGTGAAGGTTGGGATGCTATATTTCTTGGGGACGTCGACCAGAGAAATCTCGTCGATGAAAGGGGAGGCCTGAAACCCTATGCGAGGCTCGACGTCGACGGGCACGGCTGCCCCCGACAATTTTGCGAGCTAGGACAGGACACGCTCGCTCTGGTCTTCCAACATCTTTAGTCGCTGAGCGAAGGGATCTACACCAGTTGGAGGGTTAATCCCTGAATTCATGTCGTTTCCGTACGACGATGTAACGTCCCGAAAATTACAATTTATTTAAACTTTTTGTAACAACATTTCATAAACAATAATCCATAAGAATCTGGATTTCAACAACTGTTTAACAAAAGATCTCGTTTATAAAAGTAACCAGAATAGTTTACGCAGCGGAATTAACATAACATCATTTTTCTTTAAATAAAAATGATAAAAGACTTCAACAGCACGCCAGTGTGTAACGTCAAGCCCGACTGCCGCTAGCACCTGAAACAGTAGTTTTATAGGGGGGGTAAGCACAACGGCTTATTGAATTCAAACCATATATAGGATCGCAATTATATCAGCATCACCCTTAAACAATTAGTTATCACAACCAACTCATACCATGCAATCACGTCTTCCACCCAAATTTATATATATATCAAATATACCAGCACATATATTTCTTGGAACATCCAGCAAGAAAATATATCACAATTAAGATAATAAGCCTTATACTTCTTGGGACGTCCATCAAGAAAATATAATCGCAACTCATTATACAAACACATATACTTCTTGGAACATCCATCAAGAAAATATATCACAATTAATAATAATCCTTATACTTCTTGGAACGTCCATCAAGAAAATATAATCGCAACTCATTATACAAACACATATACTTCTTGGAACATCCATCAAGAAAATATATCACAATTAATAATAAGCCTTATACTTCTTGGAACGTCCATAAAAAAAATATAATCACAACTCATTATACAAACACATATACTACTTGGAACATCCATCAAGAAGTACATCAATCACAGTTCAATATATATACACAATTATATATATCCCATAACACAATAATATCAACAAACAATCATAACTATCACACCCGAGCTATAGTAACACAAATATAATTTCCATCCTATATAGTGAGAGAACTCACCTCAAAAGCAAGGTAGATGTCCTCAACAGCAAAACGAGTCGGCCAACACCAACTCACCTTTTTTTTCCACCTAAATAAATGATATCACACGTCAAAACGAAGTCCTAGCCCAAAGTCACAACTATAAGCTTACACACGAAAAAATCCAGCTTTTACTCTAAGATTTACAGGTCTGTTCGGGACCTGTTTAGCCCCTCTTAAACTCATCAACCCAGAATTATTAATCCATAATCAGTTAGCTCCATGGCTTAGGGTTCCAGGGACATATCGTACGCGTTCTAACGGTTTTCCTACAATTTACTATGAATTTTCTAAAAACAGGACGTGAAACTGTCATATTCAGACCTGCTGTACAAACATCCATTTAACGCCTAGTTAGAGGCCGAACCAGACTTCCGCTAAAACACGAAAAGTATGCCCGGCACAGAATGTGAACCGTGGGCACCGGTTTCTTCTCAATCCAAGCTACGACGGAAAAGTTATGACCGAAATAAAACAGTGGCAGAAACGACGTTTTCACATAAAATGACGATTTATAAAAACGGTTCAAGGTTTATTCGGTTCGGGTTTACGGTTTAGCTATACAGGCACATAGGCTGGGGTTTAGATTGCTAGAGACTGGACTCAACCGCGCACCACCCACTGCCACCTCCGGCAGTGGTGGTCGGCGGCGGCGGCGAGACGACAACGAAATGCAACGGAAGAATTAAACGAGAATGGCTTTACCATCCAAAATCGTCTCGACACACACACCCACACCCAAACACGCCCACAGCCTCACGGCCGCGGACCTGCCCTCACCGCCACTGGGCTGGAGGCGCACGGCGGCGGCAACCGGCGGCAGCCGGCGGCAGCCGAGACCGCACGCAACGGCAGTGGCAGTGGTCTTCCGGTTAAACTACGAAAAGAAACGAAAGGAGGAGGGAGACTTACCTTGACGTCGATACCACGACAAACCAACTTCCGGCTTCTCTCTCTCTTTCACGCTGCCCTACCCTTCGCCGGCAGAACCAGCGGTGGTGCTGGCGGTTGTGGGTGTCCGGCGACGGCAACAAGGACTAGGGGAGGAGGGTTACGGCGGAGGTAACAGCAGGAACAGAGAAGGTGTAGGGTTTGGGTTGTGTTGCTTGCGTGAAAAGGAAACGAGAGGGAGGAGGGGTGTAGGGTTTTGTTCTCTTTTTCCTTTCTTTGCTAACCACGACACCAACAAACACAAAGAAAAGATGGGGCTCGGTTTAGATGCATGGGCCGACCCCCATGCCAAGGTTTTGGCCCTTTGATATTTTTGGCCCCTCAATAACTTCCAAAGGCTCTATAAACACCCTACCAGAAATTAACACTTAGGGTCGACGGTGCTACCTCTCGGCAACTCAAATGATCCCGGAAGAAAATCAAAGACAAAATATTTAATTAAGCAACGAGGAAGACTTAAAGGAAAAATATTTACGTACCGGAACACGGGCTTTACAGACTAACAATGGGCGTCCCCATTAAGAGGGACGAAGTACGGTTGAAACCCGTTATGTAGAGGTGGCGGCCTCAGATGCTGAGGATGAATTGGCCCGTACTGAGGATTGTGGACGAACGGTCCCTGCTGCGGATCCTGGACGAATGGTCCAGAACCTGGATTGCTGGAAAATGGTCATGGACCGTTCTGCAGTCTGAATGATCCATTCGGATTTTGATTCCTCAGTCGCGCGATTTCTTTAGCTGCCCTTCGAGTTTGCTCAGCAAGGGCATCGATGCGATTGCGCGCAACTTCCAGCTCCCAATGCATCTTGGCGATGATCTGCTCTTGATTTCCCTGACCTGTGATTTTCCTGAAAAAGAAAAAATAGAAAACTCCATGAAACTGTTAGTCGGACGCACGTTTGTTGAAGACTTTCTCTAGATGGGGCCCC
The DNA here is from genome assembly GCA_033807775.1 of Saussurea involucrata. Lineage (NCBI taxonomy): Eukaryota > Viridiplantae > Streptophyta > Magnoliopsida > Asterales > Asteraceae > Saussurea > Saussurea involucrata. The sequence continues at coordinate 69,726,330 of CM066318.1, read as the reverse complement.
ATGGTGGGCGCCAAACTGTTAATGCCGAAAATCATCCAAAAATACAATTTAAGGTTGATGTGGAGCTTAACAACTAAAGAAAAGAGATCTTACGACAAACCGTGCGACAAAGACAAAAAATAAAGGAGACGAGAAGATTTTGGTGACGCGGAAAAACCTCAACGAGGAAAAAACCCGCGGACGACAGTGGAGGTTGTCGTTGTACTATGGTCGCCAATCAGGGGCGACGTCCTTGTGTTTCAGGCGTCTAGACTAAAAACGATTACAGTACAAATATCAGAAAATAACTTAATTCGTAAAGTAAATAGTGCGTTGTGTGAAAAAAACATAGTGTCGTGTATTCGCGTCGTGTGTTGTCTTTCGAGAAAGAGTTCCTTTTTGTATGCTTTTCGTTATGCAGTGAGTGTTCTCGAATTCAGGTGTGTGCAAATGAGGCTGATGTCTTTGTTTATATAGCCTTTGTAGCCTTAAATGATCCACATAAAAGATGGATAACGGTCGTAACGGTTTCTGAGATTTAATGCTCATATTGATCTTCGTCTGTTATAGTCGTTGGTCATAAATGGCGCTGATCCTGCATTAAACAGAGAAAAGGTAACAGTCGTGACGTACGTTAACCAATCGTGGTCGACTGTTATGTGAATTCGATAGTGTCGTGGTCGAGTATTATATATGACCTTCGTCCTAAACTTTTAAATATGATGACAAAGGTATCAAAACGTGTACGATTGTTAGGACCTTATCTAGATCTAATGTGCATCATGTGACGTGGGTCTTATCTTTTTCTGTCGTGCTCGTGACCTATAAATTTTTACCCAAACATTTACATTGTCAATCAATTCACATACTGCAAATAAATAACGAGTACAATAATAATCATGTGATCATCAATAAACACCAATCGTATAGAACAAACATAGATACTTGCGACAAAGGCATTCATCCAATACATGATAATTTTTCTAAGTCAAAGAACTTAAATCGTGAGATCTTTAGGTCCTATGATCGTATAATTAAGTCGTGCGACAGACTTGGTCTTTTACATCGTACGATCCTGTGATCGTGCACTCAAGTCATATAGTAGACCTGGTTGATGATGTCGTGCAATCCTGCGAAAATGTACTTAAGTCGTGTAATAGACTTAATAACTTATGTCGTGCGATCCTGCGATAAAACAAGGTCAGAGGTTCGTCGTTGGCTAACCAACGACCCTTCGATACCTAAGTCAGTAATCGTCGTGGTAATAAAAAATCGTATGGAAAAAGGGCTTAGAAGAAATACCTTTTCAGATGTGTTGCATTCCAGCCGCGTGGGATATCTTGATTGTCGAGGGTTTGGAGTTTATAAGCACCCTTGCCCACGACTCCTGAGATACGATAAGGGCCTTCCCACTTGGTAGAAAGTTTACCTGATATTTGTTTGGGCAAAATTTCACAGGTCTCGACCACGACCAGAAGACACATGTTATGAACTATATCTTGTATTAAGATAAGGCCCCGACAGAGACCCAAAAAACCTCCGTCGTCCCTCCTAAAAGGTAAGCCGAGAGTTCCTCACGACACTCGACCTCGACGTCTCCCGTTCCGCACGACCGTCGCACAAGACCGTACGACCTTGACAAACTCAATATACGACTGTTACGTTTGTTCAATGATTAATGCAGGAGTCAAAGTCATTAATGGGCAACGGTCATAACTGACGAAGAGCAATTATGAAGAGTTACAACTGGCGACCGTTATGGCTGTTATCAAAGCAATCAATGAGCTAATCAAAGCACCAGAAGGTTATAAAAGATCAAGTTAAACTTCAGTTTCGGGGACCGAACATCGAACAACAGAAGCAAACGCAAACACTCGAAGAATATTCATTCGAAGCAAATAGATCATTCATAGAAGATTGCTCTCGACGTACGACTTTCACTCTCGACCAACAGTTTACACATTGTTTTCACACACGACACACACTGATTTTACATTTCAAACACTTGTACTTTACATTTCGAAGTCTTTCCCTTCATTTGTATTGTAATCTCTGTACGATCGACACCCAGAACACCAAGGACATCGCCCTTGATTGGCGACCATAGTGCAACGGAGACATCCACTGTCGTCCGCAGGTTTTTTCCTCGTTGAGGTTTTTCCTGCGTCATCAAATCCTCTGTCTCATTTATATTTTTGTCTTTGCCGCACGCCTTTGTCGAACGATTCCTTTCTTTAGTTGTTAAAGTCCACATTGACCTTAAGTTGTCCCTTTGGTGCGATTTTTGGCATTAACAGTTTGGCGCTATCCGTGGGACCTCATCTAGAGAAAATCTTCGACAAACGTGCGTTTTTCTAACGGTTTCTTGGAGTTTTCTTTGTTCTCTGTTTCAGGAAAATGGCAGCCCCTGGAAATCAGCAGCATGTCATTGCCCAGATGTACCAGGAGCTTGAAGTTGCTCGAAATCAAATCAACGCCCTGGCGGAACAAAGCCGTAAAGCAGCTGAGGAGATCGCACGACTAAGGAATACCTCTGGACCTCAGAATGGTCCTAGGCCATTCATTCAGAATCCAGGCCAAGGATCGTTCGGTCAGAATGGTCCTCGACCATTCGCGCATAATCAAGGTCCATGATCAGGTCCGTTCGCTCAGAATCAGCATCCAGGTTCGTTCATGCAGAATCAGCAGCCGGGACCGTTCAATCCAAATCCCCAGTTCAGGACGGTTCCTCCTCAGCATATAAGGCCACCACCCATGCAGAATGGATCACAGCCATTTCAGAATGGGTCGCAGCCATTTCAGAATGGTTCGCAGCCGTTTCAGAATGGGTCGCAGCCGTATTTTGTTCCTTTCAACGGAGACGCCAATGGCTAGTCGCATGGCAATGGCACCAGTTCAGGAATCAATCTGCAAGCATGGGCAAATCTCGACCCCAATGACCCCGTCGCCCAGCGATTGAAAATGCTAGAAGATCAGAACGAGCGCGTCCTATCTTTGCTCGCCAAGCTACCAGGGGCAGCCGTGCCCGTTGATGTCGAACCTTGATCAGGATTTCAAGCGTCACCCTTTATCGATGAGATCGCGACCGTCGAGGTCCCGAAGAAATACAACGTCCCCGCCTTCACGCCCAAGTATTCGGGTGTGACTGATCCGACAGAACACGTCGCGCAGTATAAGCAGCTCATGTGGACAATCTCGATCCCGCACATGTATCAGGAGGTCTGTATGTGCAAGAGCTTCGGTGCGACTCTCACTGGTCCTGCTCTCCAATGGTTGATCAATCTCAAACCCAAGTCCATCGGGTCATTCGCTGAATTGGTCAACCAGTTCTCTCAGCAATTCGCTAGCAGTCGCAAGATGGAGAAGCAGACTAGAGACCTATATTATGTCGTGCAGAAGACCAATGAGTCTATCCGCAGTTATTTCAATCGATTCAATGCGGAGATGATCAGCATTCACAATTATGGCGTCAAAACTGCAATTGAAGCTTATAAGTGTGGTCTGCACGACAACTCAGGTTTATACACTGACCTGACCAAGTATTCTCTGGAGAATTTTGAAGACATCCGAGCTCGAACCCTAGCGTACATGAGAGTAGAGGACGACGCTGCCTTTCGTCGCAAGCATACCGACAACAAGAGGTCGTTAGGTGTAAGGAAGCCAGAGTTTAAGACGAAGGCGATCTCCAAAATAGAGCCCGCGCTTCAGATCTCGAATGTCCGATTCAAGACGAAAGCAGAGGCTGAGACCGCGACCAAGTTTCCTCAGTACCCCAAGATATCCTCTTACGAATTCAAAGGGTCCACCAAGGATTTGGTCGAAGCTCTGAAGATCGTCTAGGCGACTATTCGATGGCCAAGAAAGTCCGATCAGGACGACGCTAAGAAAGACAAATCTAAATGGTGTGACTTTCATGTCGACCATGGTCATGCGACGGATGACTGCATAGCTCTCAAAAAGGAACTAGCGTATCTTGTTCTGAAAGGAAATCTCAAAGATATCATCGATGACGTCGTTACTCCAACTAGCGACCATCGACCGTCAACCCCCGAGCTTGCGAAAGTCGTCAACTGTATCACCGGTGGTTCCGACGTATGTGGTCTGACGTATTTCGCGGCCAAACGTCACGCCAGTCAAGCGCCTGACGATCGGCCTATTCCGCGTTCATCAAGGCCTAAAGGAGATTTGGAGTTGGAAGCTATGAAGATCGTATTCGACCAAGACGACATGGGCGACTCATATCAGAAACATCATGACGGGTTGATCATTCAACTCACGATTGGTAATTGTTTAACCCGACGAGTCTTGATCGATGGGGGCAGTTCAACGAACGTCATCTTCCTTGACACCATCAAGGCCATGGGAATCGATCATTCGGAAATCACCCAATGTTCGACAACTTTGGTCGGTTTCAATGGAGAAGCGACGATCACCTATGGAGATATCATCTTGCCAGTCTACGCCGGAGGAATCAACAAGCAGACCAAGTTCATCGTCATCGACTGTGCGTCGGCCTATAACATCATCTTAGGACGACCATGGATCCATGAGATGAAGGCCGTTCCCTCGACGTATCATCAGACTCTGAAGTTCCATACGCTGTGGGGAATCCAGGAGATAAAAAGTGAGCCGAAAGTCGCTCGTGATTGCTATAAAACCACCCTGAAGCCGCGAAAATAGACCTTCTATTGTGGCGATTCACGACGACATTTAGTGTATCGTCCTAAAATCGCCACAAGGGGGCAAGATGGTAGCAATAATCAAGACGTCCCACGTAGTTGGGCACGACGCGTCAAAAAAGGTACGTCTTCTAAACCCTTTTCTATTTTTCATACGATTTTTTAACAACGACGGTTACTGACTTAAGCATCGGAGGGTCGTTGGTTAGCCAACAACCAACCTCTGACATTCTTTATTCCACAGAATCGCACGACAATAATCAAACGACTCTTGTTTTGCAAGGTCGCACGACATAAACGATCAGGTCTATGACTTGATCATCCTTCTACAGGGGCACACGATTCGAATTAATCGCACGACTTAGTCGTACGATCGCGAGGTCTAGCAATCTCATGATCTAAGTTTCTTGACTTAGAAAAAAAATTTCATACTCCGAATGTATACTTTAGTCGCATGTGCTTATATTTATATACACGATTTAAAAGTCTATTGGCTTACGTTCCAGTTATTGTGTTACAATAGATGCCAAAGTCGCATGATTCCTTGTATATTTTTTATGAATTTGACAGTCGATGTGATATTTTATAAAGCGCAAGTTCAAAAGAAGCCCAAGTTCCATTCATCGAATAAACTGTCATTTTCAAAAAGCTCGACCACCAACGATCGAGCAACAAAGAAACAGAAATAAACGAAGATATCTTTCTAAGGTTGGGGAGGGACGTCGGTCGCATCTTTGGCCGACACGTCGCCCTGGAAACCCTCCTCCTCCTCCTTGACCTCCTTCTCATCATCCGAGTCGAGCTCTCTCTCGGTCCCGACCTCCTTGAAGAACAGAGCCAACTCGTCTGACGCTGAGGCCACAGGATTCTTGCCTAGCAAGTGATTTCGAATGATAGTCGCTCGAGCAGTGAGTCGAGCGAAGGAAAAGATGGACTTATTCTCATCCTTCGACTTCTCTAACTCCTTCTCTAAATCCACGGCTTTAGATTGAGAATCCTCAACTTCTTTCCCCTTCATAACCAGGGATTCCTTCATCCCCTCCAGTTTCTCCCTTTGATTGTGCATCACAGACAGGGACTCCTTTAGACGCGAGTTCATATCATCCCTTGCGTGGTCAAGAGACTCCAGCTCGTTCAAGACATCGTCGAGTTTCACCGTTGCCGCCTCTTCGCGTTCTAAAGTGGACCTTTCCCTTTCTAACGCCGCATCTTCTTTCTCGATGGAAGAATCCACTGAGCCTTCTACCTTTGTCGATTTAGCGTACAACGCCAAAGAGGACTAAAACATCTGAAGACATATGAAAACATATTAACAAAGAATACAACGTCGACAATAGATAAACAAAAGTCTTGAAAGATAGACTTACCATGAACGCTAGTCCAGCAACATGGGCCTCAGTATCCTCGAGAGAAACTCCGTCAAAATACTCTCTAAAAGAAGAGAGCTTATACTTTCCCAAGTGAGGGAACATTTTCGTCCCGTCTAGGACATTATCATCCAAAAAATCCGACGACAACGTAAAGTTCACCGTCGTTTCAAAGCCCGTATGCGCGCCCTTGCCCTTATCGGCGGAGGAATGGCCTGACGCGGCAAGAGGAAACAACGTCGCCGGTTGCGCCATATCAACGGACCTCATGTCAGAAACCCTCTCGATAGATACGGTCGATACCTTCGCCCTCTCAGGTGGGATGACTTTCGACGAACCACCCGTCCTTGACGATGGTTCACTCAAAACAGACATCCTCGTCCTCTTGGGGAGACCCGTCCCAGATGTCGGGACTTCTTTTCTCTTTAAGACCCCCGACCCAGCTATCAAGGTATCCTTCCCCCTGTCTACACTCGCCTTGCGAGTTAGCTCGACTTGAGCCATTTTCTCGACGGCTGCAGGCGTCAACTTCGCCCAAGATTCTCCTGTATGGTAAAAGAAAGAATTAGATGATTGAGAACAAAGATAGATTAGGACGAGCAGAATCAAAGAGATACTTACCAGTTATCTCTACTTCCTCCCCCTCTCTCTCCTCGGTCACCTCAGAATCCTCTCATTCATCTTCTTCTTTCTAATCTCGACCCATCCTCACGCTGTCGCTCAAGAAAACGGTGTCATCATCCTCATCTACCAAATAACGCGTGACATATGATCGATCTTCAGTACTAAACTCCAGGAACTTTTCGACCTTAGCCCAGGAAGCATCATCCGGCTCTACCTTGTCGAAATGAATATCTAAACATAAAAAAGAAGATCAGTCGAAAAAACAACCGAGCAACAGAATAACATAAAAACATACAATCAAAGGCTCACCCGTCATATTCCAACCCTCCCTAATCCAGTCACTATCAGTGTCCAGCGTCGACACCCGCACAAATACATACCTCTTCTTCCACCTACGGTCGTTGACTGCAGTATTTAAAGCCAAGGTACGATCACCCTTGTGCCTTGAAAACAAACTATAGCGACGGTACCGATCACTTTTGACCTTATACGCCATCAGTAGGTCCCTCACATTCATCGGTGGATTCCAGTTAGAGGTAAGTCATTTGATGATTAGGATAACTCTCCAGAACTAGGGCATCAGTTGCCCCGGTGAAGGATCGAATTCACACATGAATTCTTTGACCAGAGGCGAATATGGCCAATGAAAGCCTATCTTGAACGGGTATTCGTATATAATGACGTACACCTCGTGGCACATTTCCGGTCGAACCTTGCCAACCTTGCTTACGGTGATCCCCATGGGAATCTTCGCTAGACTTCTAAAGTCATCGAGATCTTCTTCGTTTTTAATGGTGCTTCTAGGCTCTGTCGACATTCCTAACCCCGTTAAATTGATTTGCACTTCTGAAAGGCCCCGGATATCCCAGTTTTTCCTAGGCTTTCTAGCAATAGACTTACGACGCATACGCAAACTGGAGGGTCGTGTCTTATATGATCTAAGAAAATCCTAATTAGGTCAAAGATTCTTGAAGATTTAGAAATAATCGAACGAAAATCGACCAGAAAATCGACCAGAAAATCCCTAAAGAAATCTTTGCTCAAAACCCTCTAAAGTCGTAAACAAGAAAAGATCCATCGTAATGTTTATTTATGCAGTTGATCATGTCAGACCGAGTCCCTTGATGATCACCGCATGCCCTCGTCCCTTTGTATGACTGTTTGGGTAAAAAATCACACCCTCGACCGACTTGGGAAACACCCTCGACATAACCCATGGACATTGATTACCCCCGACCGACAAGGATAATACCCGTTATTATCATATCCCCGATATACGCTAATAACCACGATAATTGCTTAATGATAGACATCTAGTGTCAATAGTTACTCAAGACAGTGTCTTTACATCTAACGATCGCACGTCACGTGTCGCACGTCGCACATCGCCAGTCACACGTCACTAGTCTTGTGTCGCCAGTTATGACTCGTCGATCTTATGTCGACAGTATTCTGCCATCGGTGTTATATTGCTCTTGGTCTGCGACAACATCGTCCTGACATCCTGGTCTTACGATCTAGTCTTACGATTATACTATTCGTTAAACATTTGTTTCTTCCGTTTATCAATGCAGGTCTTGACCACGACCAGAAAAGGTAAGACACTTGTAATGAACCATATCTTGTATTAAGATAAGATCCCGACGAAGACCCAGAAAACCTCCGTCGTCCCCCCTGAAAGGCAAGTCGAGATTTCCTCGTGACACTCGACATTCGACACTCGACACTCGACACTCGACCAACTAACGTTCACTATGACTGTTACGTTTGTTAAATATTTAATGCAGGAGTCAACACTCTTTATGAGCAACGGCTATAACCGACGAAGTCATTAACGAGCATTTAATCCCACATTGAAGACAGCGACCGTTACAAGATCAATCATCAAAGGAGCATTCAATGCCCGACAGCGGTTATAAAGCGCGCCATAAAGGCACCATTAATAGCCGACGAAGGCTATAAAAAAGCCTATGCTGCAACCAATTTGGGGGGAGAACAGAAAACAGTGAAATAAAACACTCAAACTCTGGAAATCACATACAGAAAGCTATCATCTAGCACCGGATTCCAGAATACTACAGCAAGCTCAAGAACAACAGAAGCAAAGAACTTTCTCTTGAAGAATCGCTCTTGACGCACGACAACCGCCTTCGACCAACAGTTGTTTACACTTTGTATTCACACACGACAAACACCTGTGTTACACTTTAAACACTTGTACTTTACATTTCGAAGCATTTCCTTCATTTGTATTGTAATCATCGTACGGCCGACGCCAGTACCAAGGACATCGCCCCTGATTGGCAACCATAGTGCAACGACGACACCCACTGTCGTCCGCAGGTTTTTTCCTCGATTGAGGTTTTTCCTGCGTCATCAAATCCCTTGTCTCATTTATTTTTATCTTCGTCGCACGCTTTGTCGAAAGGTTCCTTTCTTTAGTTGTTAAGTCCACATCGACCTTAAGTTGTCCCTTTGGTGCGATTTTTGGCATTAACAATGACCACATGGATCGTCGACACCTGTCAAACACAGCTGGTAAGCACCATCGTGCGTCGGCATGACGTCACGACTTTATCCTCTCTTCGATTTCCCTCTCTAGTTTGAATTGAACCGACTCAGTTCCAAAACAACCAAGGTATTTTTCAACACAAAACCCAGAACACCCGACAAGCAAAATTTAAAATTCGAATTTGCCATCCTACTTTCAAATTTTGGGGGCAAACTGTTTGGGCAAAATTTCACAGGTCTCGACCACGACCAGAAAGGTAAGACACATGTTATGAACTATATCTTGTATTAAGATAAGGCCCCGACAAAGACCCAAAAAACCTCCGTCGTACCTCCTAAAAGGTAAGTCGAGAGTTCCTCACAACACTCGACCTCGACGTCGCCCGTTCCGCACGACCGTCGCACAAGACCGTACGACCTTGACTAACTCAATATACGACTGTTACGTTTGTTCAATGATTAATGCAGGAGTCAAAGTCATTAATGGGCAACGGTCATAACCGACTAAGAGAAATTATGAAGAGTTACAACTGGCGACCGTAATGGTTGTTATCAAAGCAATCAGTGAGCTAATTAAAGCACCTGAAGGTTATAAAAAGATCAAGTTAAACTTCAGTTCTAGGGACCGAACATCGAACATCGAACAACATAAGCAAACGCAAACACTCAAAGAATATTCATTCGAAGCAAAGAGATCATTCATAGAAGATTGCTCTCGACGCACGACTTTCACTCTCGACCAACAGTTTACACATTGTTTTCACACACGACACACACTGTTTTTACATTTCAAACACTTGTACTTTACATTTCGAAGTCTTTCCCTTCATTTGTATTGTAATCTCTGTACGATCGACACCCGGAACACCAAGGACATCGCCCCTGATTGGTGACCATAGTGCAGCGACGACATCCATTGTTGTCCGCAGGTTTTTTCCTCGTTGAGGTTTTTCTTGCGTCATCAAATCCTCTGTCTCATTTACATTTTTGTCTTTGTCGCACGCCTTTGTCGAACGATTCCTTTCTTTAGTTGTTAAAGTCCACATCGACCTTAAGTTGTCCCTTTGGTGTGATTTTTGGCATTAACAATATTTGAGCTCTTGAGTGCTCTGGAACACTCGACGGAGGACGTAGTCGCCTTCTTGGAAGACTTTAGCCTTAATGTTCTTGTTAAAATGTCGTTCGACCGCCTGCCGTTGTGACGCCACTCTAATCAGCGCTGATTCTCTAAGTTCTTCAAGGGTGTCGAGGTCATAACTTAGATCAACCAAGTTATGGTCGACAGAAGTATGCCTCGAGGTTGGGAGCTGGACCTCGACCGATAAAACTGCTTCACAACCATAGACTAAAGAGAAAGGTGTTTTTCCGGTGGACGTATGTGGCGTCGTGCGATTTGCCCACAGGACTGAAGGGAGTTCTTCGACCCACTTTCCTTTTGCAGCTTTTAACCTTTTCTTGATCGAAGCAATAATGGTTTTATTACTCGACTCTGTAAGCCCATTCGCTTGAGGGTACCTTAGTGTCGAGGTCGTTAGATTGATATTACGGTCTTCATAGAACTGTCGAGTCCTGTTGCTTATGAACTGGGATCCATTGTCGCAGACAATTTTGGATGGAATCCCGAACCTGCATATGATGTTAGTTTGGATAAAAGAGACGACCTCCTTGTCCCGAACTTGGGAAAAGGCAGTTGGTAACTTGCCGACAATATCCATCCCCCATCTCATGAAGGGTCATGGGATTAGTGTCGAATGCAAAGGTTTAGAAGGTTTGTGGGACGTACCTGAATGTCGTTGACAAGGATCACAATTCTGGATGTACCTGACGGCGTCTTGTCGTAATGTCAGCTAAAAGTAGCCTTGTCGAGAAACGCGGTTGGCTAGGCTGCGACCTCTTGAGTGGTTTCCACACTCCCCATCTTGCAATTCTTGAAGGATTGTTTGAACTTGACTTTTGCTGGTAACACATCTCAGGTTCAAGTCTGTCGATGATCGTCGATAGAGTCTATTTACGATCACGACATACTTGAATTCCTTGAACCTGATCTTCCGAGCTTCCATCTTGTCTTCTGGGAGTTGGTCGTGCATAAGGAAATTTCTAATGTAGCACAACCAATCATCCTCTAGGTCTTCGATCTGGACGACGTCATCATTTTCAATGGATGATGTCGTCAGGTGGATCATATGAATGTTGTCAAATAATGGTTCGCTAAGTGCAGACCCAAGGTTTGCTAAAGCGTCGGCCTGAGTATTTTGGTCCCTTGGAATCTGTTCGATGGAGAATGATTTAAAAACTTCTGACTTTGCTTTTGCTACCTTTAGGTACGCTGTCATCTTTAAATCTTTGGCCGCGAATTCTCCATTCATCTGGTTTACGACTTTGAGAGAATCGCTTTTGACATGTAATGCGGTTGCCCCCAAGTCGTGGGCCATACTCATCGCCACGATCAGGGCTTCGTACTCGGCTTCATTGTTGGTAGTTTTAAAGTCGCATCGTACGGAGTATACCATCTTGCCCCCCTATGGCGACTTTAAGACGACGCCTAGTCCTGAACCCCTAATGTTGGATGACCCGTCAACATATAGAGTCCAGGTCACGTCGTCGTGAGTCGCCACAGTGAGCACCTCGAGCCCTGCTTCTTTTTCCAGTTCAGGACTGAAATCAGCGATGAAATCTGCCAAAGCTTGCGATTTGATCGATGTCCTGGGCTTGAAGTCGATGTCGTAACTACTGAGATATATGCTCTATTTTGCCAATCGACCTGTCAACTCAGGTTTCCTCAAGACAGACTTAAGAGGAAAGTTAGTCACGAAAGTAATAGGGTGTGATTCGAAATAATGTCGCAATTTCTTTGCAGTTGTAACTAGCGACAAATGTAATTTTTCCATAGAGGAATACCTGGTTTCGGCGTCCAAAAGGGATTTACTTACATAGTAGATCGGCAGTTGCTGCTTTTCGTCTTCTCCTGTCAGGAAGACACTTACCGCATTAGGACTGACGGCCAAATATAGTTGCAGGCCCTCATTATCGTAAGGTTTTGACAGCAGAGGCGGCGACGTCATGTACTCCTTCAGTTTCTGTAGTGCTTGCTCATGATCGTCTGTCCAATTGAAGCCTTTATTTTTTCGGACGACGTTGAAAAATAGATGGAATCTATCCGATGATCGAGAGATAAATTTGTTCAGGGCTGCCACTTAACCAGTGAGCCTTTGGACTTCTTTAAATATCCTTGGGGATTTCATCCCGACAATGGCCTTGATCTGATCTGGATTGGCCTCGATCCCCCGTCGTGTTATCATATAGCCCAGGAACTTCCCGGCACTGACGCCAAAGGTGCACTTCGTCGGGTTCACCTTCATTATATACTTTCGGAGGATGTCGAACGACTGCCTTAAATGCTCAACTTGGTTGACTACTTTCTTCGACTTGACGAGCATGTCATCAATATACACCTCCATCGTGTCGCCAAGATGATCTTTGAACATCTTGTTCACCTAGGTAGAACCTGCATTTTTTTAAACCAAAGGGCATAACTTTATAGCAATAAATACCTCGATGTGTCATGAACGCGGTTTTTTTCTGATCCTCGACATGCATCAGGATTTTGTTATATCCGGAATAAGCATCCATGAATGTCAATAGTTCATGTCCTGCTGTCGCGTCGACCATGGCGTTGAAATGTGGCAGTTGAAAAGGGTCCTTTGGACAAGCTTTGTTGAGATCTGTGAAGTCTATACAGACCCACCACTTGCCATTCTTCTTTCGCAAGACCACGACATTTGCAAGCCAGTCGGGGTACTTCACTTCTCGAATTTTTTCAGTCTTGAGGAGGTTGTCGACCTCCTCATTGATTACTTTATTCCGTTCAGGAGCAAAATTTTGTCGCTTTTGCTTGACAGGTTTGAATGTCGGGTCGACGTTGAGCTTATGAGAAATTACGTCGGGATTTATACCAACCATGTCTTCGTGCGACCAGGAAAAACAGTCGGCATGTTCCTGAAAAAAAGATATTAGCTTTTATTTAAAGCAAGGGTCGAGGGCTGAACCTATAAAGACGGTCTGGTCAGGCTTGCTCTGGTCCAGGACGACTTCCTCCAGGCGATAGTCTTCGGCTGTCCCAGGAGCATCCTGGACCTGTATTGCTAGGTACTCGTCGCGTCAACATTGAAACCTACCAAGGTTGTCGAGCGTCGGGTAATTTCCTATCGATCGATTCCCATGGCCTTGATGGTGTCAAAAAAGATGACGTTCGCTGAGCTGCCCCCGTCGACCAAGACTCGTCGGGTCAGGCAATTACCAATCCTGAGTTGAATGATCAACCCGTCATGATGTTTTTGATGCGAGTCGCCGAGGTCGTCTTGGTCGAACGTAATCTTCATGGCTTCTAACTCCAGATCTTCTTTGGGCCTTGATGAGCGATAGGTAGTTCGATCGCCAGGTGCTTGGCTGGCATGACGTTTGGTTGCGGAATACGTCAGTCCGTAGACGTCGGACCCACCAGATATGCAATTTACGACCTTTTCATGGTCGGGAGATGGCAGTCGAACGTCGTTAACTGGGGTAACGAAGTTGTCGATGATATCCTTGAGATTGCCCTTCGGGACGTGGTATGCTAGCTCTTTTTTAAGGGCTATGCAATCGTCCGTCATATGACCATGATCGACGTGGAAGTCGCAGCACTTCGATTTATCTTTCTTGTCATCATCTCTGTCGGTCTTCTTCGGCCACCGGATGGTCGCCTGGACGGTCTTCAAGGCCTCGACCAAATCCTTTGAGGATATCTTAGGATATTGAAGAAATTTGGTCGGGGTCGCGGTCTTCTTTTTCTCGAATCGGACATTCGAGATCTGTCGTACGGGTTTCGATTTGGGTACCGCCTTCGTCTTGAATTCTGACTTCTTTACACTTAGTGGCCTTTTGTCGTCAGAATGCTTTCGACGGAGGCAGCGTCATCTTCTACCCTCATGTAAGCTAGGTTTCTTACTCGAACGTCTTCGAAATTTTCTGGAGGATACTTTGTTAAATCAGTGTATAGACCCGAACTGTCGTCCAGACCGCGTTTGTAGGCTTCGATCGCGGTCTTGACGTCGCAGTTACGGACACTGATCATTTCTGCATTGAACCTGTTGAAATAACTCCGGATAGATTCACCGGCCTTCTGCACGACATAATATAAGTCGCTGGTTTGCTTTTCCATCTTACGACTGCTAGCGAACTGCTGGGAAAATTGGTTGACTAACTCAGCGAAGGACCCAATGGATTTGGTCTTGAGGTTAATCAACCATTGGAGGGCGGCACCCATAAGGGTCGCCCCACAACTTTTGCACATACAAACTTCCTGGTATTTATAGGGGATCGACACAGTCCACATCAGTTGTTTATACTGAGCGACGTGTTCTGTGGGATCCGAAATACCATAATATTTGGGTGTGAAGGTCGGGATGCTATATTTCTTGGGGACGTCGACCAAAGCAATCTCGTCGATGAAAGGGGAGGCCTGAAACCCCGTGCGAGGCTCGATGTCGACCGGCACAGCTGCCCCCGACAATTTTGCGAGCAAGGACAGGACACGTTCGTTCTGGTCTTCCAACATCTTCAGTCGCTGAGCGACGGGATCCACACCTATTGGGGGTTGATCCCTAAATTTGTGCCATTTCTGTACGATTAACCATTGGCGTCTCCATTGAAAGGGACGAAGTACGGCTGAAACCCGTTATGTAGATGTGGTGGCCTCAGATGCTGAGGAGGAATTGACCCGTACTGAGGATTGTGGACGAACGGTCCCTGCTGCGGATTCTGGACGAATGGTCCTGAACCTGGATTGCCGGCAAATGGTCCTATACCGTTCTGCTGTCCGAATGATCCATTCGGATTCTGATTTCTCAATCGCGCGATTTCTTTAGCTGCCCTTCGATTTTGCTCAGTAAGAGCATCGATGCGATAGGTGCAGTTTCCAGCTCCCAATGCATCTGGGCGATGATTTGCTCTTGATTTTCCTGACCTGCCATTTTCCTGAAAAAGAAAAAAGAGAAAACTAGAAGAAACTGTTAGTTGAACGCACGCTTGTCGAAGACTTTCTCTAGATGGGGCCCCACGGTGGGCGCCAAACCGTTAATGCCGAAAATCGTCCAAAAATGCAATTTAAGGTTGATGTGGAGCTTAACAACTAAAGAAAATAAATCTTCCGACAAACTATGCGACAAAGACAAAAAGTAAAGGAGACGAGAGGAATTTGGTGACGCGGGAAAAACCTCAACAAGGAAAAAACCCGCGGACGACAGTGGAGGTCGTCGTTGTAAAATGGTCGCCAATCAGGGGCGACGTCCTTGTGTTTCCAACGTCGAGAGTACAAACAATTACAGTACAAATATCAGAAATAGTTTAATTGTAAAGTAAATAAGTGCGTCGTGTGTAAAAACATTGTGTCGTGTGTCGTTTGTTCGATAGAGAACTTTGCTTCGAATGCCCTTGATTATGCCGTAGATGATCTTGAACTCAAATGTCCTCAAATGAGGCTGATGTCTTCATTTATATAGCCTTCGCAGATTTAAATGATCCTCATAAAAGTTCGAGTAACGGTCGTAACAGTTTCTGAGAGTTAATACTCATAATTATCTTTGTCAGTTACAGTCGTTGGTCATTAATGGCGTTGATCCTGCATTAAATAGAGAAAACATAACAGTCAACAACCACTGAGAACTCATGTTTCTTCACAAAAGCCTCATATGATGTCAACTGGCTATGGCATAAGAGGCTCTCTCATCTGAATTTTAAGACACTGAACACTCTTTCTTCAAAAGTGTTGGTTACTGGTCTACCTCAACACTCATACGCCAAAGAGTCTCTATGTTCAGCGTGTGAAAAAGGGAAGCAGACCAAAGCAAGCTTTAAGTCAAAGCAAGTTTCCTCAGTGCCATCTCCTCTACAACTACTCCATATGGATTTGTTTGGCCCTGTTAACAAACAATCCATCGCTGGAAAGAAATATACACTGGTCATAGTTGATGAATTCTCTCGTTATACATGGGTTATGTTTCTCCGTTCCAAGAGTGACACCCCTGAAGAACTCATCACCTTTGTTCGGAAGATGGAAACCCTGCTAACTTAGAAAAGTTTGGTCTCTCTGAATGGTTAGAAACGAAATTAGCCGTTCAGGGATCGCGCTCAAAGTTCAAAAGCCATGTCGAGAAGATCTTAAACAAACAGATCGACCTGCTTTCTTCTGCTGTGGATATTCCTCCTCTTCCTCAACAAAGAAAAGTCTTTGCTAAGAAAAAGAAAGTCTCTGATTCAGGTCCTCCTATACAGAATGAAACAGGTATTGGTTTCTCTCGTGCTGAAGTTCTTGGCCCTGATGCTGATCTCTCAGCGCTTGACACCTCCCTACCACCTGGAGAAACTTTCATTCCTGGCACAGTTGTAAGTGATCCATATGGTATATTCTTTCTAGACTACGATGGAAACCATCACTTTCAACGTATCTCTGAGCTCCACATCGCTCCCATCGAACAACTCAGAGATCTCTTATACTGGTGTGAAGTCAGACGCGACATCAAAGCTATACACCTGAAGCCCTTGATTTTTGAAGAAGCTCTGAAGAAAAAGAATCAAGGAGTAGATGTCCCTGATTGGATGATTGCCACATCAATGACCCTTGATGAACAACTCATTAAGGAAGAACCTTTTAACGGATAGGATCGCCTTGTAATTCTTTCTATCCTTATCTGTCTACATCTTTTGTACTTGTAATTTTATTCGCTGTACCTGTAATTTTTCCACTTCTCTCTGTAATCTGTACAAAGTTTAAAGAAAAATTTCAGCGAATGTACTTTACTCCATCAGTACAGAAAAGATCCCAGAAAACAGCAAAAGGGACAAATATTTTATGAGTTCTTTTTATCCTTATGTTTTCATTAAATAGCAATTTTCTCTGTTGCTATGTCATAATCAAATAGGGGGAGATTGTTGATCCAAACCCTCAGTGATTTGATAATGACCCTCTCTTATATACTTAGTGAAAATTGTAAGTAAACAATATGTATCAGAGTTTCACTATCGCTGATAAGTACTAAGATCTTCCAGTACCGCTGATAGGAACTCTCACTCTTTGGATTAAACATTCAGCGAAACTGTTCACCATAATACTCTGAGTCTGTTCAGTACTTATGGTGATCGCTGATAAGTTAGTTGTTTACTTATGATCCCTGAAGACAAGTTTCACGTCAACATAGGTTCTACGCTGAAGTCGAAGATCAAGCTCAAGAACCAACGACAAGTCTCCTAATGAACTGATGCGGATCAACGAAGACTCAGATTTGTCCAATCAACGTGAAGTATCAAGTACAAGACTTCAGCTATCGCTGAACTCTATCATTCGCTGATGAAGAATGATAGATCGCTGAATCAACGAAAAGCTGATCATGAAGTCCTCCGTACAAAGTACTTTTGTCTTAACCACCCTTGCACGATTCCGTACGATATGTCAGAAAAGAACCTCCTTATTGTCTGAAATCGTACAACCACTCTGATACTACATTGTTCATACATGCGGCTACTTATGTTGTCAACAAAGGTCAATGACATGCAACCAATCAGCTGCTGCCACGTGTAAAGTGTAAACTGCAATGCATTAAATGTATGCAGTATATAAGAAGAAGAACTCACTTCATTTTGAAGTAACTTGCTAACTCTAGACAAGTTCATCCTTCTTATCTTGAGATAGGTTATTATTAGTAATTTCCTTCTCCTTCTTAGTGCAAGAAACTTAGTGTTCCAACTTGTTTAGATTTAGGTTTATCCTTAATCTTGTTTCCACAACAAGCTGTAAATTGTTAATGATTTATCAATAAACAATTTAGAAAAGTAAAATCTGTGTGTTTGTATTCAACCCCCCCCCCCCCTTCTACAAACTTGTATAGCTCTTTGGGACCAACAATTCTCCCGACATGACCCATGGACATTGATTACCTTAATGACCAAGGATATCTACGACAGTCATACCCCCGACCGACAAGGATAATGCCCATTATTGTCATATCCCCGACATACGTTAATAACCATGATTGTTGGTTATTGAAAGACATCTTATGTCACTAGTCTTGTATCACTAGTCTTATGTCTTACGTCACTAGTCTTACATTACTAGTCTTACGTCTTACGTTACTAGTCTTACGTTACTAGTCTTACGTTACTAGTCTTACGTCGCTAGTCTTACGTCACTGGTCTTATGTCGCCAGTCTTACGTCATTGGTCTTATGTCGCCAGTTACGAGTCATCGGTCTATGTCACTAGTCTTATGTCACTAGTCTTATGTTACTAGTCTTACGTCACTAGTCTTACGTCACTAGTCTTACGTTACTAGTCTTACGTTACTAGTCTTATGTCTTACGTCACTAGTCTTACGTTACTAGTCTTACGTCTTACGTTACTAGTCTTACTTTTTACGTTACTAGTCTTACGTCGCTAGTCTTACGTTACTAGTCTTACGTCACTAGTCTTACGTCACTAGTCTTACGTTTGCCAGTCTTACGTCATTGGTCTTATGTCGCCAGTCTTACGTCATTGGTCTTATGTCGCCAGTCTTACGTCATTGGTCTTATGTCGCCAGTTACGAGTCGTCGGTCGTGTATCGACAGTCTCCTGTTATCGGTCTTATATCGCATGTTAACTATCACCAGTAAACATGTCGCATCTGTCATGTCTCTTATCCCATGACCTGACGTTTGGTCAAGGTTAACCAAACGCAACTTAAGAAGCATCGTCCTGATATCCTGGTGTTGCGACAGTATCATCCTGACATCCTAGTCTTACGACATCATTATCCTGGTCATACGACATTTTCATCCTACTCTTACGACATTTTCATAAGACCATTCTTGTACTAAGATAAGGTCTTACAAGACATTTACAGTCTTATACATGGTCTTACATTTCGGCGATGGTCATACGCTCCATAAGACCGACGTCCAGAACTCAAGACGGTCGTACGACTACACTAACCATCAATGGTCAACAACCGTTTATTTTGTTCATTAATGCAGGTCTACGAGCAATCATGGTAAAACGATCAGTAACGGACGAGTTCTTAATGGCATTAAAGGACCGGCAGCGGTTACAAAACCAATCATCAAAGCGCATTTAATGCCAGCAGCGGTTACAAAACCAATCATCAAAGCGTATTTAATGCCCGCAGCGATTACAAAACCAATCATCAAAGCGCATTTAATGCCAGCAGCGGTTACAAAACTAAACATCAAAACACATTTAATATCGGCAAGAACTATATAAGAGTCGGCTCGCCGTTCAAGTGGAAGAGGGATTTTTCTACACTCAATCAACTAACAATCCACACAACAGCTGAACTCAACCTCCTCCACAATCTTACATCAAGAGCATTCAAGTGCATATCGCTCACGCAAGTCTCGCACGACGACAACTTATTTCACACGATCTACGCATGACGCATCGTTTAATTACACGACTAAGTTCATTTTTACATTTATTTGTAATCTGTTGTACACAAAACACCTGTTACAAAAGGACTTTCGCCCATGTTTGGCGACTATAGTGCACCGTCGAGTTTCACAACTCGACCGTGGTTTTTTCCCTCGTTTTGGGGTTTTCTACGTCACCAAAATCTCTTGTTTCATCTACATTTTCTTTGTTGTTTTTCATGTTTATTTTTCGACGGTTCAATCTATAGTTGATAAGGTCCGAAACCAAACCTTAGATCGTATTTTTATGCGATTTTCGGTATAAGACAGTTTAGTGCAATTTTTTGCATTAAAAGTTTGGCGCCATCCGTGGGACCCAGCTAAGGATTTCCTTCGAAATAAACATCGTATTTCTAACGTATTCTCTTATGTAGATCTTCGTTTTCTATCTTCGTCACAAGATGGAGAAACAAACTAGCGATATGTATCGCATCATCCGACGGGCTCGGGGGCTCGGAACACCCTCCACAAACTATGAAATACCATATTGGATTTCAAAAGTCCTTGGAAAAGGCGCTTATCGATTCCAAGTTGAAGGTAACTATGACGTCCCAGTTAGATGGAATATGGTACAACAACTATATATATACTCTAAGTATACTTTCCTCGTTCAATTATTATGATCTAAAAATGTTGATTTAAGCATCGAATGATCATTGGTCAAGCCAACGACCACCCCTGATTTCACATTGCAGGATTACAGGATCATATGAACACCAATCTTACGATTCATATCATGAGAAACAAAAGTCTTTACGACTTAAATACGGGTCTTACGATTCCTATTGTGAGAAAAAAAAGTCTTTACGACTTAAATACAGGTCTTACGATTCCTATCGTGAGAAACAAAAGTCTTTACGACTTAAATACAGGTCTTACGATTAATATCGTGAGAAACAAAAGTCTCTATGACTTAAAACGCGGGTCATACGATTTATATCGTGAAAACATAGTCTCTTCGAATTAAAATACAGGTTGCAATTTATAGACGTCGATAAGAGACGACTCAAATTTAAAATCTTATGATCGCCAGTCATGGAAAACACAGGTTAAAATTCTCGGTCGCCAATAAAAGCGACTCGCATGTTGAAATCTCATAATCGCTAGTCATGACACATGCATTGTCGTCAATAAAGACGACTTATACATTGAATCTCACAATCACCAGTCATGGTAAGACACATGTCAAAACTCAAAAGTCGCCAATAAATGCGACTCGCATGTTTTAATCTCAGGATTGCCAATAAAGGCAAGTCACGAGTTTAACCGTACAATCATGAGTAAGGTAAAATATTTACCGACTATCGCTAAAACAAAAGTTACAACTAGCTAAAAATGTTAGATACAACGTAACTTAGGTCTCTAACGACCATACCGGCAGTAAACGCCAGATCATAGGTCTCTAACGACCGTATCGGCTGTAAATGCCAGATCATAGGTCTCTAACGACCGTATCGGCTATGAACGCAAGATCACAGGTCTCTAACGACCATATCGGCTGCGAACGCCATATCACAGGTCTCTAATGACCACATCAGCTGTGAACGCCAGATCATAAGTCTATAACGACCGTATCGGCTCGAAACGCCAGAACATAAGTCTTTAACGACTGTATCGCAAGATTCTTAAATTTTATTTTGGTTCGATCATCTTACGATCGTCTCCAATCCCTTAAGTTTTATTTTGGTCGATCATCTTATGATCGTCGCCAAATCAGCTATGAACCCCAGGTCATAAGTCTCTAACGACTACATCTGTGAACGCCAGATCATAAGTCTATAATGACCGTATCAGCTCGGAATGCCAGAACATAAGTCTTTAACGACTATATCGCATGATTCTTAAATTTTATATTGGTTCAATCATCTTACGATCGTCTCCAATCCCTTAAGTTTTAATTTGGTTCGATCATCTTATGATCGTCGCCAATTCCTTAAGCTTTATTTCGGCCCAATCGTCTTACGATTGTCTCCCGTTCTATGCGTCTCATCATTTCCATAGAAGCACATTTTACTATGGTACGAGATTTGAAATTCAAATGGCTTTAAAAATCAAATATCGGGGGGCTAACTGTTTGGGTAAAAAATCACACCCTCGACCGACTTAAGAAATTCCCCCGACATGACCCATGGATATTGATTGCCCTAATGACCAAGGATATCTACGACAGTCATACCCCTGACCGACAAGGATAATGCCCATTATTGTCATATCCCCGACATACGTTAATAACCACGATAGTTGGTTATTGAAAGACATCTTATGTCACTAGTCTTGTATCACTAGTCTTACGTTACTAGTGTTACATCTTACGTTACTAGTCTTACGTTACTAGTCTTACGTCGCCAGTCTTACGTCACTAGTCTTATGTCGCCAGTCTTACGTCATTGGTCTTATGTCGCCAGTTACGAGTCGTCGGTCTACGCCACTAGTCTTACGTCACTAGTCTTATGTTACTAGTCTTACGTTACTATACTTATGTCTTACGTCGTTAGTCTTACGTTACTAGTCTTACGTCTTACGTTACTGTTGGTCCCGTAAGGGTTATACAAGTTTGTAGAAGGGGAGTTGAATACAAACACACGATTTTTACTTTTCTAAGTTGTTTATTGATATGTATCAAACAATTTACAACTTGTTGCGGAACAAGATTAAGGAGTAAACCTAATATAAACATGTTAAGAGAATCACTAAGATTTCTTGCACTAGAAATAAGATAGAAAAGAGATAAGAATACTAAGAATAATATTTTAACACACAGAATAGTAAGATAAGGAAATGGCCAAGCTCTTCATTTCTGAAGTAGGGTTTCCTTTATATACTGCATGCATTTAATGAACATCAGTATCACTTTACACGTGGCAACAGCTGATTGGTTGCATGGTTTGACCTTGGTAGATAACCTAGTAGCCGCATGATGAACATTGTAGAATCAGAGTTGGTTGTACGAATCTGGACAAAAGGGATGTCCATTCTGACATTTCGTACGGGGGCGTGCAAGGGGGTAAGACAAAAGTAACTTGTAGAGGAAACTTCATGATCAGCGTTTGCTGAATAGTTCTTTATCAGTGATTGATAAAGTTTAGCGTTCGCCGAAGTCTTCTAGTTGAGTGGACAAGTCTTGGCTTCGCTGATATCCGCATTAGTTCATTAGTAGACTTGTCGCTGGTTCTTTGGCTTGATCTTCGACTTCAGCGTAGAACATTGTTGACGTGAAACTTGTCTTCAGGGATCATAAGTAAACAACTAAAATTATCAGCGATCATCAGTAAGACTGAACAGGCTCAAGGCTTACTGATGAACAGTGTTCACTGAATGTGTTAATTCAGCAGTACTGTAGAAACATAGTACTTATCAGCGATAGTAAAACTCTAATACATATTGTCTACTTATAATTTTCACTAGGTGTTTCTCAGGGAGTCATTATCAAATCATTGAGGGTTTGGATCAACAATCTCCCCCTATTTGATTATGACATAGCAATAAAAGAAAATTGCTAAGTAAGAAAACATAAGGATAAAAAGGACTCATAAAATATTTGTCCCATTTACTGTTTTCTGGGATCTTTTGAGTACTGATGGAGTAAAGTACATTCGCTGAAATTTTTCTTTAAACTTCGTATAAGTTGCAGAGGGAAGTAGAAAAATTACAAGTACAGCAAATAAAATTTACAAGTACAAAAGATATAAGCTGATATAGATAGAAGAATTACAAGGAATCCTATCAGCTATACAGGTTCATCCTTAATGAGAAGTTCATCAAGGGATTTTATGGTAGGGATCATCCAATCAGGGACTTTTTCTCCAAGTTCTCATCTATGCTTTGCTTCTTTGAAGATCAGGGGCTTCATGAAGTATCCGAGAAGATCATCTCTGAAACCGCACCAATAGATGAGATCCCTGAGCTGTTCGATAGGAGTGATGGGTAGCTTAGAGACGCGTTGAAAGCATTCTCGTCCATCGTAGTCTCTGAAGAAGATACCATAGGGATCGCTCAAAACATTTCCAGGGACAAAGCGTTCACCAGGGGGAAGGAAGATGTCAAGGGCTGAGAGGTCAGGTTCAGGACCAAGAACTTCTTCGCATGAAAAGCCCATACCGGTTTCATTTCTGACAGGAGGGCCTGAGTCTGAAGATGTTATCTTCTCCTTTGCAGCATGCCTTCTTCGTTGAGCAGGAGCAGGAGGAGGAGGAGGAATATCCACAACAGATGTAACCAAGTCGATTTGTTTGTTTAAAATTTTCTCGACATGGTCTCTGAAGCTTGAGCGTGATCGCTGAATTCGCATCTCCAACCATTCAAAGAAACTGTACTTGCTGATCGATGAAGCGTAGATTGTTTCCTTAGTACCATTCTCTCTGAATATGTCGACATCAACAACTGGAACTTTTATTGACGTCCCCCCTCTGATGTTTACTTTGTTGATTCTGGAGACCCGATATCGATAGCTTAGTATTTCTTTGCACCATTCCAGTGTAGAGTCAGATACCTTGGTCTTCTTTTCGACGATCTTTTTGGTGTCCTTCCACAATTGACGTTGAACATCGATGGGAGTCTTCTTCAGTGCGGGGTCTTTCACCGATTGTTGAACGAGCTCAATAGCATAAGCCTTATCTCTTTCTTCAGCTCTTCTTCGATCGGCGAGTTGTTGTTCAGCTTTAAAGTGTTCAACGACTTCCTTTCTTGATATTTTGAATCGAGGGCCACAGATGATTCGCTAATCTTCAAGCTGTTTGATCATTGCTTCTCTTAGCGTTTGAGGAGCCAAGGAAGGTCTTTTGTCAAGAGAGAGCAGTTCTTCTTCAGGTTCATCAGTCTCAGCGAAGTCTAAGACTGGGAATATTTCATCAGCACTTGGAGCTGGATTTATTATTGAAGTAGCTGGAGGAACTTTAGTTGGATCCTCAAGCAGGGGAGAGGACTAGCTGAAACATAACGATCGTTTAAGTAAGATCATTTGGGAGAAGAGATAGAGAAAGAATGAGGTTTAAGTGTATAGAGGTTTTATGGAGAGGAGAACTGAGGTTGAGAAGGGATAGAGAAGGGATGCAGTGTAAGGGAAGAGAATATATGTTACCTGACAAACTGGCTTGCTGAAGAGAATAGCCAAGTTGTCTTTAGATGAAACACCTTTATTCTTGCCTTTGTCAGCTTCAGACGCTGCAGGCTTTTTGGTGGTCCCCTCCCCTGAAGTATCCTTGAAGACTACCCCTTTTTGAGCAGGGATCCTTCTGGGATGGAAGGAGTAATCGATATCTTCATCATCGTCATCATCATCATCTTTGGGGGATGATGATGGTTCGTCATCAGCGATATCGACGTCTTCATCATCTTCTTCTTCTTCCTCGGCTTCTTCTTCGTCATCAACTGACGGTTCTAGAACTTCAAAATCAGCGTCCTCTTCGAGTTGCTCCCCCTCAGATTCATCGTTGTGTTGGGAGAACTCGATTCCCTCAGGGTTTTCAACTCTCTGAGGTTTATCAGCAGTTGTCTCCCCCCTCAACATTATGGGGAAGATCTTCTTGATTTTTCTCAATACCCTCCCCTTCAGAGTTATGGGGAAGGTCTTCTTGAGTCTTCTTATCCCCCTCTTCCACATGATGGATGGGGGAGGAAACAGTAGCAGCAACAGCAGCATCATCAGCATGCTTTGGGTCACTGTCTTCTTGGCCAGTGATCCCAACGCAAGTTTCAATCCTTGTTATTCTGTCTTCCAGGCCAGAAATAGCAGGACTGAACTTTTGAAGATCCTCTTGATCAACCTACGTGAAGTGGGATAGAGTACAAGTCAGAGCATTCAGGCGGTCGAGAATTTGTTGCAGAAGATTCGTCGCAGTGCCCACCTCTGATCTTAAAGTGGACACCTCTCCCTGAAGATTGCCAACCGCTGTCTTCAACGATGTGACTTCGTTGGACAGGGTTGAGAAGTTAATGGAGAGGGTGCTGTTGGTAGCATTCAGGGTGTTGATGGAGGTGGAGTTTTCAGCCAGAGTAGTAGCCAAATTTGAAAGGCTACCTTCCACTTTCTCCAGATCAGCACTGGACGCTTTGTCGTTCACCTATGTGGTGATTGTCTTTAGGGCCTCTCCAGCGTTTGTAACCACTGACGAGTTTCCAGATAGTATGGTGGTGAGAGGTTCCACCTTTGTTGACAAATCCTTGAGCGTGTTGTTGATGTCGCCCAAATTAGGACCTGTAACAGTTAAAAACATATGAACAAAGGAAAGCTCAGAAGTTGGGGATTTTAAGAGAGGAGTGTGTATGTTTTTGTGTATACCTGCGGGTGGGTTGGTGAAGTCATCGAAGTTCCGGTGACCTGAGAAAGTTTCATAGTCGTCTTCCAGAGAAGGTTGACGCCTTAAAGTGCCCGCAGGTCCTATATTCTGATCCATCATCCTCTGTAGAGCTTCAGTAGATGTATCGTTGAGGATGATGTTTGTTGTAGAGAGTGGGGGAAAGACAGGTGGAGTGACCAAAGAGATGGTGGGATGAATGATGGTTGAGAAGAGGGATTGGGAAGCAGGTTCAGCGTTGGATCCGCTGAGAAATACTTCTGTAGTACTTAAAGGTACTAAGGGAGGGAGGTTCTGTTCCAAGATAACCTCAGCGTTTAGAGACGCTGAAGCGGGTATGGAAGGGGTGGATTCATCAGCTGTGGCAGAGCATACCACTGAACTTTCCAATGGCTCTTGTGCAGAAAGAGTCGTGGAGTCTTCAGCCTGAGAAGGCTTGGGGGGTTGCTCCTTGGTTTTCTTGGGCTTAGGAATGTCAAGAGTGGTTGAGGATTGATTTCTCTTTCGAGAGGAAGTGGATGTTGCAGCCTGGGTGCCAGCGGTTGGGATTACCGTGGAAGTAGCCGCAGAAGTAGAAGAAGTGGGAGGTCTGAGAAGAGATAATAGAGTAGAAAGATGTATCTCGTTTGGCATGGGCGTGTAGTCGAGGACCTTAGTGCCAACCTGTGAGAGTTTTAGGTCGCCCACCGTTGGGTATTTGTCCCCGAGCGCTTGTCGGAAGAGAGCGCTGAGAAACCGAGGATATGGAACAGTCTTTGGTCTCTTTGTTTCATCGACTCTCAGCATCATATCGTCGAAGATGATTTTGGCCCAATCAATGTGTAGGCACTTCAGCAGTGCGTACCCCATAGCCTGCTGGGGTTTGGAGGCTTGGTCAGTAGAACCAACCTTAGCTGTCATGCAGCTGATCGGATGAGCGAAGATGAAGTTCATCTCGTTGGGCATTTTGGATTTCTTGATCATGGTAAGCTTCTTCTCAGGGAGGCCGTCTCTCCCTGTTTCCCATACATACTTCATTGCATCAAAGAATGCAATGAGTGCTTCTCTATCAGCAGGGTTCTTGGGATTTGGCAGAAGAACGAATCGTTTTCCTTTGGAACTACCAGGGAGGTTTAGGGCACACCTGATAGCGCCAGGTGTTATCTTGGAGGTACCATGTTCGGTGTCAAAGAGGATGACATCGATTTCCTTTTTGGGGTCTTTGGTGAAGGTGACCTTAGCTCTTCTGGCAGTATACCAGAACTGAGCGAGTAAGTCCCTGTAAGCAGGTGGTGTCACAGTCAGGGATGTCGAAAGAGGACAGGTCTGGAGGAATACAACAGCTTCATTCAGGTGTGTGATTTTTTTCTTTGGAGGGTAGTTGAAGAGGGCATAAGGGTTGTTGCTTTGAAAGTTGACTTGCTCAAGTTTAAAGCTTTCTTGAGGGGCTTTGATGAGCTCAATACTTTCAGAGGTAGTAGGAGACTGGGTTGAGGGAGCTTTAGTATATGTCATTTCTGTTTCTAAAAGTACAAACATGAGGAATATGAAAAGAAGTTCTTAAAATGGATAAGATTTCCAAAATAAGCGTTTTTAGGTTTTGTAATTTCCATTTAGAGAAATAAATGGAAATTAGGGTTTTTCTAGTTTTGACTTGTTTTCCAGTTTCCTCTTAAGGAAGGGATTCTGGAAAAACGTATGAAGATGCAAGTTTAAGATTTTTGTTTTAAACTTGAAGAACAATCTAATAAACAGATTGTATTCATAAAATAATGAAGAGAAATGATTTCATTTTAAAAAGTTCTCTTGTTTGATCTTTTGAAACCAAGAATAAGATCAAAAACAAGTTTGTAAAGGTAAATAACAAGAATATTAACCTTTGATTGTTGAAGATGAAAATGAACAGTTTCTGGAGAAAATGATTTCAAATGCAACAGTTGTTCTTGCTCGAAGGAGATGATGTTCGCGTAAAAGGTAAAAATATAAACGCAATGGGTTTATATAGTGAGAGTAGAGAGAGAAAAACTATGACCCAGAAAGTTTTTCATGATGACACGGACACGTCCCTTGAATTTGATTGGACAAGGTATACGAAACGGGCGAACGTGTCAGAGAAAAGCGTGCCATTGTTATCCGTTTGATGACGTCACAAACATCCTTTCATATTTTAGGGTGTCTCTGAGGATTTTTAAAACTCAGGGACATTTTTTAAAACATGAAGCACTGATTAGAAATATCAGTGTTAGGTTTTGAAATTTCAAAGTATCACTGAAAGGAAGAGATATTCGACAATGCAATTTGTTTTGAAATCTTGCATTCATATGCGAACGTCAGCGAGTAAGAAAGAACATACCTTGATATCAGAGAATTAATTTTGTTCAGAGAGTAAGTGATTAATAGGGTTATACAAATTTATTTGTATCACTGATCAAATGTAAACCACTGAAGATTTTACCCTTCTAAGTTCAGCATTCCAAGCTCGCTGATGAGAAAGTTGAATCTTGTCTGATCAAGAGGTTTGGTGAAGAGATCAGCTAACTGAAAGTCAGTTGGGATAAAATGAAGTTCTATATCACCATTCATCACACGATCTCTAATAAAATGATACCTGATATCGATGTGTTTGGCCTTTGAGTGTAGCACTGGATTGTTGGATATAGCGATGGCACTAGTGTTGTCGCAATAGATTGGAATTTTCGAGAGCTGAAGGTCAGAGTCCAGTAGTTGATTTCTCATCCACAAGACCTGAGAACAACAGCTTCCAGCGGCTACGTACTCAGCTTCAGCGGTTGAGGTGGACACTGAATTTTGCTTTTTACTTGTCCAACTCACCAGCTTTCCACCCAGGAGCTGACAGCCTCCTGTGGTGCTTTTCCTATCCAATTTGCATCTTGCAAAATCACTATCTGAATAGGCGATTAGATCAAACCCTGAGTCTTTGGGATACCAAAGACCTATGTTGGGATTGCCCTTAAGGTATCGAAAGATTCGCTTTACAACGATCAAATGAGATTCCTTAGGTCCAGCTTGATATCGTGCACACAAACATGTTGCATACATAATATCAGGTCGGCTAGCTGTAAGATATAGAAGAGAGCCGATCATCCCACGGTACGCTGTGACATTAATAGGTTTTCCAGAAGGATCCTTGTTTAGTGTCAGCGACGGTGCCATAGGGGTTTTCATAGCTGAGCTCTGAGTTAAATCAAACTTTTTCAGCATATCTTTAACATATTTTCCTTGGTGAATGAAAGTTCCTTTTTCATTTTGTTTGATTTGAAGACCAAGGAAATAGGTTAGCTCACCCATCATACTCATTTTATATTCAGCTTTCATTCTATCAGCGAAACGAGTACAAAGGTCAGGGTTAGTGGAACCAAATATAATATCATCGACATATATTTGGACATGAATAATATGACCTTTTACTTTCCTGAAAAATAGAGTTTTATCGATTTTACCTCGCTCAAATTTTTCAATGTGGAGATAAGAAGAAAGAGTGTCATACCATGCACGAGGAGCTTGCTTTAAGCCATAGAATGCCTTATCCAGTTTATAAACATAACCTGGATGCTTAGGATCTGAGAATCCTGGAGGTTGTTCTACATAGACTTCTTCATTCAGCCTTCCATTGAGGAATGTTGATTTAACATCCATTTGATAAACCTTGATGTCTTTGTGTACAGCGTATGCTAAGAATAGACGAATGGCTTCGAGTCTTGCCACTGGAGAGAATGTTTCATAGTAATCTATACCTTCCTTTTGTCTGTATCCCTGAGCAACAAGACGAGCCTTGTTGTGGGTTACAGTTCCATGTTCATCCAACTTGTTTCGATAGACCCAATTAGTGCCTATCACTGACTTGTCGGATGGTCTAGGAACGAGCTTCCAAACTCTGTTTCTTTCGAATTCTGTCAGCTCTTCTTGCATAGCGCTGACCCAGTTTGGATCTCTGAGAGCATCATATGTTTTCTTTGGTTCAATTAGAGAAATAAAGTTAACAAATAAACAAATGTTACCTACACTTCGTCGATCTGAACGTCGGCGTTTGTATCACCAAGAATTTAATCAATAGGGTTATTAATACTCCGTCGCTGTGCCGGAGCATAAGTCGCTGACTCAATTTGAACTTCTGGAGGAGCTGAAGACGAGGCTTCAGCAACTTCTGGTATTTCAGCAAGGAGAGGAAGAGGTTCAGATGTCATTTCATTCACTGATTGCTGAGAAGTAGATGGTATATCTGAGATAGATGGTTCAGAAGCAGGCATAGTGTTTAGAGGAATAGCTGAGACCCATGATGTTTCAGCTTCACTTGTCTGCATGCCTAGGATGACGGTAGGATCATCATCTTCAGCGATATGAGTATGAGGTGGAGGATTGGGAACATCTTATTAATCACCAAGATGATAAAACATCAATTGATTCAGTTCTTCAGTATCAGCAGAAGGTCTAGAGTTCGTTGAACGGGATTCGTCAAAAGTGACGTGGATTGTTTCTTCTACAGTTTGTCTTATTCGATTGAAGACTCTGAAGGCTTTAGGGACTGAAGAATATCCAAGAAAGATTCCATCTTCAGCCTTAGGATCAAACTTTCCAAGGGCATATCTGTTGTTCAGTATAAAACACTGACATCCAAAAATGTGAAGAAAGCTAATTGAAGGCTTTCTCCCATGGAAGAGTCCATAGGCTGTTTTCTTGAATCTTTTGACAATCAGCGACCTGTTTTGAGTAAAACAAGCAGTGTTGACAGAGTAGGTAGATGAGAATTGTTGAGCATTGAACGTGCAGCTTCGATGATAGTTCTATTTCTTCTTTCAGCGACTCCATTTTGTTGAGGTGTTCTCACTGAAGAAAAGTTGTGAGAAATACCCTTGTTTTCAAAGAAGGAATCAAGGGAACTGTTTTTGAATTCAGTCCCATGATCACTCCTTATTGAGTGAACGGTCATGTTGTTCAGGACTTCCATTTTCCTGACAAAAGTGATGAGTTCTTCAGGGGTGTCACTCTTAGAGCAGAGAAACATTACCCAGGTATAGGGAGAGAATTCATCAATGATGACCAATGTATATTTCTTTCCAGCTAGGGATTGTTTGTTAATAGGGCCAAACAAATCCATATCGAAAAGTTGTAGAGGAAATGACACTGAGGAAACTTTCTTAGACTTGAAGCTAGCTTTTGTTTGTTTCCCTTTCTCACACGTTGAACATATAGATTCCTTAGCATATGAGTGTTGAGGTAGACCAGTAACCAACTCTTTAGAAGAAAGAGTATTCAGTGTCTTGAAGTGGAGATGGGAGAGCCTCTTATGCCATAGCCAGTTGACATCAGATGATGCTTTTGAGAAGAAACAGGAGTTCTCAGTGGTTGTAGAGTCCATGTTTATTATATAAACATTTTCCATACGGTATCCGATGAGAGCTATCTTCTCCTTTTTGTCAGTGACAAAACAGGATTCCTTAGTGAAAATCAGTTTGTTATCCTTGTCACACAACTGACTGATGCTTAGAAGATTATGCTTCAGTCCTTCAACATATGCAACTCTTCTGAAGGTTGTTGTACCATTAGAGAGTACACCAAACCCTCGAGTATAGCCTTTTTCGTTTCCACGGAAGGTCACGGAGGGACCCTTCTCTTCCTTGTATTCAGTGAGGAGGTTTTTCTTTCCAGTCATATGTCTAGAGCATCCGCTATCAAGATACCAGATACCCTTTTTAACCTGCAAACAAAGGAAGATTAGTTTGACTTGGGCACCTATTTTACCATGGGTCCACACTTATCAGTGGTGGTAGAGAAAGTGGAAGGTTCGGCAATCTTCGCAGCATTTGATGATTCAGCTTCAGAACTAGTCTTTACTTTGGTTAATTTTTTGGTTAACCAAGTGTGTATGGCAGCGATGGATGAAAAAATTTGTGCAGATGATGTTAGTATGGATCATGCATGAAGATGGAAAAGATGATGGATGAAGATGCAATCGTTAGTCAAAAAAATCGGTCAACACTTGCGGCTCGTTGATGTATGTGGATGCAATGAAATTTGGTGATGAGTGTACCAATTGTGATGAGTGGTGTGTGCGTATGTGTGCAACGAATAAGAATTAACAAACAAAAAATTGGCGGCGGTTCTAGAAATTGTAGACCCGGGAAGCAGAGATTTTGTCCGATAAGTATTGGTTTCACCCGGAAAGTGGGAATATAAATTTATCCGGAAAATGTGATCTTCCGGACAGTTTAGTATTATCCGGATAGAGACAAAAAGACATCCGGACGACGCACATAGTTCCTATGCACGACGCACTTACATTTACGCACAATACACATGTTCACTTTACTTTTAAAGTCTTTCTTTCACTTGTATTGTAACCATTGTACTCTCGACACCTAAAACACAAGGATATCGCCCCTGTTTGGCGACCATAGTACAGCGACGACATCATCACTGTTGTTCGCGGGTTTTTTCCTCGTTGAGGTTTTTCCCGTATCACCAAATCCTTTCGTCTAATTTACGTTTTTTGCCTTTGTCGTACTGTTTGTCGAACGATTTCTATTCTTTAACTGTTAAGCTCCACAATCAACCTTAAGTTATCCTTCTGGACGATTTTTGGCATTAACAGTTTGGCGCCCACCGTGGGGCCCCATCTAGAAAAAATCTTCGACAAACGTGTGTCCTACTAACATTTCCTTGGAGTTTCCTCTCTTTTTTCTGTTTCAGGAAAATGGAAGGTAATGGAAACCCATAGCAGGTCATCGCCCAGATGCATTGGGACCTTGAAAATGCGCGCCATCAGATCAATGCCCTTGCTGATCAAAGTCGAAGGCAGCCGAAGAAATCGCGCGACTGAGGAATCCATTCGGACCGCAGAACGGTCCCAGACTATTCGTTCAGAATCTAGGTCCAAGATGCTCCTGGGACAACCGACGACTATTGCCTGGAGGAAGTCGTCCTGGACCAGAGCAAGTCTGACCAGAAGGTCTTTATAGGTTCGTCCCTCGATCCCTGCCTTAAAGACAAACGGATATCGTTTTTGCAGGAACACGCCGACTATTTTTCCTGGTCGCAAGAAGACATGGTCGGCATTGACCCCAGTGTTATTTCCCACAAGCTCAATGTCGACCCGTCAATTAAGCCTATCAAACAAAAGTGGCAGAAATTTGCTCATGAAAGGAATAAGGTGATAAATGACGAGGTCGACAACCTCCTGAAGACGGGGAAGATTCGAGAAGTAAAGTACCCCGACTGGCTTGCTAATGTCGTGGTCGTGGCGATGAAAAATGGCAAATGGAGGGTCTGTATCAACTTCACAGATCTCAACAAAGCTTGTCCAAAGGATCCTTTTCCATTGCCACATATCGATGCCATGTTCGACGCGACAGCAGGACATGAACTATTGACGTTCATGGATGCTTATTCTGGATACAATCAAATCCTGATGCACGTCGAGGACCAGGAGAAAACTGCATTCATGACGGATCGAGGTATTTATTGTTATAAAGTTATGCCTTTCGGACTGAAAAATGCAGGTTCTACCTACTAGCGTCTGGTGAATAAGATGTTCAAAGATCACCTTGGCGACACAATGGAGGTTTATATCGACGACATGCTGGTCAAGTCAAAGCAAGCAATCTACCATGTCGATCATTTAAGGCAGTCGTTCGACATCCTCCGAAAATATAGCATGAAGCTCAACCCTACGAAATGTTCCTTTGGCGTCAGTGCAGGAAAATTCCTGGGATATTGTTTGGGTAAAATTTCACCAGCCTCGACCACGACCAAGGTAAGGAAAACACTTATTTCCCTTTTCCATAGTAAGGTAAAACCATAGTACTTTATCCCCTGATTAAAGTTGAAATCAAAAGTTATTTACCTCACGGCACTCGACCATGACATCGTCCAGTTCACACGACCGTCGTGTAGACCCATGCGACCTCGATCGGCTAACGTGCAATGTCACTGTTATGTTTTTCCAGTGTTTAATGCAGGAATTAATGTCATTGATGACCAACGGCTATAACCGGGGAAGGCCATTAACAGCATTGAAGTCGACGTCCGTTACATCTGTTACATGAAGCATTCAAGGAACCAATTAAAGCACCCTGAAAACTATAAATACCAAGCTCAATCATCATCGCATTACATCACATAACACACAATCATCTGAACTCGGAAGAACATTCGAAGCAAGGAATTCTCTCTCGAAGAATCGCTCTCGACGCATTACATCACAGAACACACAATCATCCGAACTTTGCATAGAACGTTAGTATAGATAATTTTCTGCTCTAGGGCAGGAGGTAATTGATATCCGTCCTTTCCTTATGAAGGGTCGAGGGATTAAGGATATATGTAAAAGTTTTTACCTGAGTGTAGTCGACGTGCGCTACGTACCTGGTGGTGTTTATAGAGAATTACCTCTATCGTGAAGCCCATCTGCCCTCCAGTCATGAAACCGAGCACTGTATGGGGTATACCATTTTGCCCTTGTGGAGACTGCGAGACGATACCAAGTCCTGTCTTTTCTGGCGTATGGATTGGTTGGTCGTGTCGTGCGTAGTAACCATAGTATTGTTCTTATTTTTGGGTTTAAAGGTTTCTTTGCAGCAATCATGGGCGGTCTTCTGTTCACTTTTGATTTCCTGCAGCCCCCAAGGTGTTGGGAATCTGATCGCCAGATGGTAGGTCGAATGGACTGCTTTCATGTCGTGCATCCAAGGTTGTTCTTTTTGTAAGCAATTGCCTAGTGTGCGCAGTTGTCATGCATGATCACTTGGTCTTGTCCCTTTTGTCGTCCATACTTGGCGATCGTAAGGAAAAATGTAAGCCGTCGCCGAGACCATGCTTGTATGCTTCGATGGCGGTTTGGATGCCCCAATTTCGAACGATGATCATCGAAATGACCACGGACGGACTCTCCGGGTTTTTGGGCGATGCAGCGCAGGTCGCTGGTCTGCTTCTCCATTTCGTGACTATCGTCGAATTGCAATGAAAGTTGGTTGATCAACCCTGTGAAGCTGCTGATGGACTTGGGCTCGAGGTTGATCAACCGCTGGAGAGCAGCACCTGTAAGAGTCGCGCCAAGGCTTTGTGCGAAGCTTAAATTTGACTTCGAGCTGCTTTCCATTCTGCATGAAGCTGAGCCATGGGATCTTGTTGGGTTGTCATTTTCCTTTCGAATCTTCCTTGCCCTGAGAAGGTTGTCGACTTCGTCATTTATCACCTTATTCCCTTCGAGAGCAAATTTCCGTCGCTTCTGCTTGATATGTTTGAGTGACAGGTCGACGTTGAGCTTGTGGGAGATGACATCAGGATCTATGCCAACCATATCTTCATGCGACCAGGAAAAACAGTCAGCATATTCCTGGAAAAAAGATATTAACTTTTCCCTGAGACAGGGACTGAGGGTTGATCCGATAAAGACTTTTCGCTCAGGCTTGCTTTGATCTAGGATAACTTCCTCCAGGCGATAATCGCTGACTGCTTCAGGAGCATATTGTGCATTTTCGAGCTCTTCATACGTTGAGACAGCAGTCTGTTCTGCCATTTTCATGTGGATCGAAAACAGAGGAAACTCCAAGAAGCTGTTAGTAAGATGCACGTTCGTCGAAGATTTTCTCTAGATGACGTCCCACGGATGGCGCCAAACTATTAATGCCAAAAATCGCACCAAATGGACAACTTAAGGTCAATGTGGACTTTAACAACTAAAGAAAGGAATCTTTCGACAAAGACAAAAATGTAAATGAGACAAAGGATTTGATGACGCAGGAAAAACCTCAACGAGGAAAAAACCTGCGGACGACAGTGGATGTCGTTGCTGCACTATGGTCGCCAATCAGGGGCGATGTCCTTGGTGTTCCGGGTGTCGATCGTACAGAGATTACAATACAAATGAAGGAAAGACTTCGAAATGTAAAGTACAAGTGTTTGGAATGTAAAATCAGTGTGCGTCGTGTGTGAAAACTATGTATAAACTGTTGGTCGAGAGTGAGAGTCTTGCGTCGAGACTGATCTTCTATGAATGATCTCTTTGCTTCGAGTGTTTGTGTTTGCTTCGGTTGTTCGATGCTTTTGTTCTATCTTTCTCTGTGTTATTCGGTGTTGATCAGGTGTCATGCACTGATGATTGAGCTGGGATTTTATAGTCTTCGGATGACTTTAATTGAATCTTTAAGTGCCTTGAAGATTGTATGTAACGGTCGTCGTCTTCAATGTGAGTTTAGAAGCTCATAACTGATTTCGTCGGTTATAGCCGTTTGTCCATAAATGCCTTTGACTCCTACATTAAACACTTAAACAAATATAACAGTTGTATAACGCGTTAGTCAGTCGAGGTTGCATTGTTTTATGCGACGGTCGTGTGAGCTAGGCGACGTCGAGGTCGAGTGTCGTGAGGCAAAAGACTTTCGATCTTTAATCAGGAGATAAAGTGTTTGGGCAAAAAATCACGTCGTACGAGCATGACCAGAGCAGGTAAGACTCACGCTATAATCAAAATCTTGTATTAAGATAAGGTCTAGATAAGAACCTAGAAAACATCCGTCGTCTCCCGTGAAAGGTAAGTCGTACGTCTCCTATGACGCTCGACCATAGCGTCGCCCGTCCCGTACGACCATCGCGTAAGATCATTGCGACCTCGACCGAACAAACGTTAACCATGACTGTTACGTTTGTTAAGTGTTTAATGCAGGAATCAAAGTCATTAAGGAGCAACGGATATAACCGACGCAACCATTAACGGTCGATAGCCGTAACGGACGAAGATCATCATGGATAATCACTCCGGCAACCGTTTCCAGCCGTTGTAGCCGTTGATCAAAGCATTAATGGAGCTAATTAACGATGCAAAGACTATAAATACCAAGTTAAATCTTCACATCAAGGGACATCAGTTAACATCTAACATACACCACCGAACATCACCAAACAGCAGAGAGAATCATCCAAACTCAGAGCAAAGAACATTCAAACTTTGGAGATCAAGTACTGAAAGCCAGAACCTTACAGCGAACTCAAGAACACTCGAAGGAAAGCTCAAGTATCGCTCTCGACGCACGACAACAGCACTCGACCAGAAGTTCACACTTTGTATTCACACACGACAAACACCTGTTTTTACATTTAAACACTTGTACTTTACATTTCGAAGTATTTCCTTCATCTGTATTGTAATCATCGTACGATCGACACCAGTACCAAGGACATCGCCCCTGATTGGCGATCATAGTGTAGCGACGACATCCCATGTTGTCTGCAGGTTTTTTCCTCGTTTGAGGTTTTTCCTGCGTCATCAAATCCCTTGTCTAGTTTATTTTTTCCCTCGTCACACGTCTCGTCGAAAGATCCTTTCTTTAGTTGATTAAGTCCACATCGACCTTAAGTTGTCCCTTTGGTGTGATTTTTGGCATTAACATAAAGTACTACGATTTTACCTTAAAATGAGAATGGTCTTATAGAAACGTCGTAAGGCCATTTGGTCGTAAGACCAAGATGACGATGTCATAGGACTAGGTCGTAAGACCAGGATGTCAAGATGATGCTGGCGCAGGACCAGAGCGATATAAGACCGATGATAAGAGACTGTCGATGAAAGACCGACGAGTCATAACTGGCGGCGCGTAACTGGCGACGTAAGGCTAGTGACGTAAGACTAATGTTCTGATACAAGCGATGTGCGACGTGCGATCACTAGATGTAAGATGATTATTGACCCAATAAGGTTTTTAAGAACCAATTATCGTGTGTCGGGGGTATGGCAATAATGGGTATTACCTTTGTTGGTTGGGGGTATGATCTTCGTAGTTTTAGGGTAATCAAGGTCCATGGGTCATGTCGAGGGACTTTCCCAAGTTAGCCGAAGGTGTGATTTTTTACCCAAACAGTTAGCCCCCCGAGATCTGAATTTCGAAGCCATTTGAATTTTAGATCTCGCATCAAAGTAGGATGATGAGTCGTGTCGTTTCTGCTGATCGGATCAGTAAAACCAGCTTGGTTAGCTAAAATTGCGTGACTAGTCGATGATATTAAGTAACTTGCAGTGATTGAAAGATGTTCTCTTATGTGCAAGATACTTGTGGTGTTCATCTGACGGTCGTAAGACGACCTTAAAACGTAAGGAACCGACGGTGATCATAAGACAAGCTTTGTCAAAATGAGACGTATGGGTCGGGAGTCAATCGTAAGACGATTGGGCCAAAATAAAGCTTGACGGCGGTCATAAGATGATCGATCCAAGATAAAATTTAATGATCTTGTGATACAGTCGTTAAAGACTTATGTTCTGGCGTTCCGAGACGATACGGTTGTTATGGACTTGTGGTCTGGCGTTCATAGCCAATATGGTCGTTATAGACCTATGATCTGGCGTTCGATCCGATACGGTCGTTAGAGACCTATGATCTAGCGTTCGAGCCGATACGGTCGTTAGAGACCTATGATCTGGCGTTCGAGCCGATACGGTCGTTAGAGACCTATGTTCTGGCGTTCGAGCCGATGCGGTCGTTAGAGACCTATGATCTGGCGTTCCGAGCCGATGCGGTCGTTAGAGACCTATA
The DNA here is from genome assembly GCA_033807775.1 of Saussurea involucrata. Lineage (NCBI taxonomy): Eukaryota > Viridiplantae > Streptophyta > Magnoliopsida > Asterales > Asteraceae > Saussurea > Saussurea involucrata. The sequence goes on along the minus strand of CM066318.1, from coordinate 69,687,860 downwards.
ATCTGGCGTTCCGAGCCGATGTGGTCGTTAAAGACCTATGATCTGGCGTTCGAGCGTTTCTGCGAGCCTGTAGGTTATTGTCGTGTATGATTTCGGAAGGAATTCCGAACTTTGCATAGAACGTTAGTATGGATAATTTTCTGCTCTAGGGCAGGAGGTAATTGATGTCCGTCCTTTCCTTATGAAGGGTCGAGGGATTAAGGATATATGTAAAAGTTTTTACCTGAGTGTCGTCGACGTGCGCTACATACCTTGTGGTGTTTATAGAGAATTACCTCTATCGTGAAACCCATCTGCCCTCCAGTCCTGAAACCGAGCGTTGTATGGGGTATACCATTTTGCCCTTGTGGAGACTGCGAGACGATACCAAGTCCTGCCTTTGCTGGCGTATGGATTGGTTGGTCGTGTCGTGCATAGTTACCATTGTATTGTTCTTATTTTTGGGTTTAAATGTTGCTTTGTAGCAATCATGGGCGGTCTTCTGTTCACTTTTGATTTCCTGCAGCCCCCAAGGTGTTGGGAATCGGATCGCCAGATGGTAGGTCGAAGGGACTGCTTTCATGTCGTGCATCCAAGGTTGTTCTTTTTGTAAGCAATTGTCTGGCGTGCGCAGTTGTCATGCATGATCACTTGGTCTTGTCCCTTTTGTCGTCCATACTTGGCGATCGTAAGGAAAAACGTAACCGTCGCCGAGACCATGCTTGTATGCTTCGATGGCGGTTTGGATGCCACAATTTCGAACGATGATCATCGAAATGACCACGGACGGACTCTCTGGGTTTTTGGGCGATGCAGCGCAGGTCGCTGGTCTGCTTCTCCATTTCGTGACTATCGTCGAATTGCAATGAAAGTTGGTTGATCAACCCTGTGAAGTTGCTGATGGACTTGGGTTCGAGGTTGATCAACCGCTGGAGAGCAGGACCTGTAAGAGTCGCACCAAGGCTTTGTGCGAAGCTTAAATTAGACTTCGAGCTGCATGCCATTCTGCGTGAAGTTGAGCCATGGGATCTTGTTGCTTTGTCATTTTCCTCTCGAATCTTCCCTGTCCTGAAAAGGTTGTCGACTTCGTCATTTATCACCTTATTCCTTTCGGGAGCAAATTTCCGTCGCTTCTGCTTGATAGGTTTGAGTGACGGGTCGACGTTGAGCTTGTGGGAGATGATATCAGGATCTATGCCAACCATATCTTCATGCGACCTGGCAAAACAGTCAGCATATTCCTGCAAAGAAGATATTAACTTTTCCCTGAGACAGGGACTGAGGGATGATCCGATAAGGACTTTTCGCTCAGGCTTACTTTGATCTAGGATAACTTCCTCCAGGCGATAATCGTTGACTGCTTCAGGAGCATATTGTGCATTTCCGAGCTCTTCATGCGTTGAGACAGCAGTCTGTTCAGCCATTTTCTTGCGGATCAAAAACAGAGGAAACTCCAAGAAACTGTTAGTAAGACGCACGTTCGTCGAAGATTTTCTCTATATGACGTCCCACGTATGGCGCCAAACTGTTAATGCCAAAAATCGCACCAAAGGGACAACTTAAGGTCGATGTGGACTTTAACAACTAAAGAAAGGAATCTTTCGACAAAGACGTGCGACAAAGACAAAAATGTAAATGAGACAAAGGATTTGATGACGCAGGAAAAACCTCAACGAGGAAAAAACCTGCGGACGACAGTGGATGTCGTCGCTGCACTATGGTCACCAATCAGGGGCGATGTCCTTGGTGTTCCGGGTGTCGATCGTACAGAGATTACAATACAAATGAAGGAAATACTTCGAAATGTAAAGTACAAGTGTTTGGAATGTAAAAACAGTGTGCGTCGTGTGTGAAAACTATGTATAAACTGTTGGTCGAGAGTGAGAGTCTTGCGTCGAGGGTGATCTTCTATGAATGATCTCTTTGCTTCGAATGAATATTCTTCGAGTGATTGTGTTTGCTTCTGTTGTTCGATGCTTTTGTTCTATCTCTCTCTGTGTTATTCGGTGTTGATCAGGTGTCTTGAACTGATAATTGAGCTGGGATTTTATAGTCTTCGGATGACTTTAATTGATCTTTAAGTGCCTTGAAGATTGTTTGTAACGGTCGTCATGTTCAATGTGAGTTTAGATGCTCATAACTGATTTCGTCGGTTATAGCCGTTTGTCCATAAATGACTTTGACTCCTGCATTAAACACTTAAACAAATATAACAGTTGTATAACGCGTTAGTCAGTCGAGGTTGCATTGTTTTATGCGATGGTCGTGTGAGCTAGGCGACGTCGAGGTCGAGTGTCGTGAGGCAAAATACTTTCGATCTTTAATCAGGAGATAAAGTACTATGATTTTACCTTAAAATGAGAATGGTCTTATAGAAACGTCGTAAGACCATTTGGTCGTAAGACCAAGATGACGATGTCATAGGACTAGGTCGTAAGACTAGGATGTCAACATGATGCTGGAGCAGGACCAGAGCGATATAAGACCGATGGTAAGGGAATTTCGACGTAAGACCGACGAGTCGTAACTGGCGGCGCGTAACTGGCGACGTAAGGCTAGTGACGTAAGACTAATGTTCTGAGACTAGCGATGTGCGACGTGCGATCACTAGATGTAAGATGATTATTGACCCAATAAGGTTTTTAATAACCAATTATCGTGTGTCGGGGGTATGGCAATAATGGGTATTACCTTTGTTGGTCGGGGGTATGATCGTCGTAGTTTTAGGGTAATCAAGGTCCATGGGTAATGTCGAGGGAGTTTCCTAAGTCGGTCGAGGGTGTGATTTTTTACCCAAACAGGTCTCAGCCATTTCAGAATGGGTCGCAGCCATATTTTGTCCCTTTCAACGGGGACGCCCACGGCTCGTCATACGTGAATGGGACCGGTTTGGGAGTTAATCCGTTGGCAGGGGCGAATCCCGATCCTAATGACCCCGTCGCCCAGCGGTTGAAGATGCTAGAAGACCAGAACGAGTGTGTCTTGTCCTTGCTCGCTAAGCTGCCAGGGGCAGCCATACCCGTCGACGTCGAGCCTCGATCAGGATATCAGGCGTCGCCTTTCGTCGACACGATAGCGACCGTCGATGTCCCGAAGAAGTATAATATCCCCTCCTTCACACCCAAGTATTCGGGGATAATCGATCCGACGGAGCACATCGCGCAGTATAAGCAGCTAATGTGGACGATCTCGATCCCTTAAATGTATCAAGAAGTCTGCATGTGTAAAAGTTTCGGGGCGACCCTCACAGGTCCTGCCCTCCAATGGTTGATCAACCTCAAACCCAAATCCATCGGATCGTTCGCTGAGTTGGTCAACCAGTTCTCCCAACAATTCGCCCGTAGTCGCAGGATGGAGAAGCATACCAGCGACCTGTATTATGTCGTGCAGAAGGCCAATGAATCCATTCGAAGTTATTTCAACCGATTCAATGCAGAGATGATCAGTGTCCGTAACTGTGACGTCAAGACCGCGATCGAAACTTACAAGCGTGGTCTAGACGATAGTTCGGGTCTATACACCGACCTGACCAAGTATCCCCCAGAGAATTTCGAAGACGTCCGAGCCAGAACCCTTGCTTATATGAGGGTAGAAGATGATGTTGCCTTCCGTCGTAAGCACACCGACGACAAGCGGTTGCTTGGTGTTAAGAAGCCAGAATTCAAAATAAAGGCGGCATCCAAGTCAAAGCATGTGCGACAAATCTCGAACATCCGGTTCAAGACGAAGGCGGAGTTCAAAACAGCATACTCAACCAAGTTCCCTCAGTACCCTAAGATATCCTCTTACGGATTCAAAGGAACTACTAAGGACTTGGTCGAGGCCTTGAAGACCGCCCAGACGACCATCCGGTGGCCGAAGAAATCCGATCAGGACGACAGCAAGAAAGACAAGTCAAAGTGGTGCGACTTTCATGTCGACCACGGTCACCTGACGGTCGATTGTATAGCTCTCAAAAAAGAGCTGGCATTTAACGTCCCGAAAGGTAATCTCAAGAGCATCATCGAGGACGTCGTTACTCCAGCTAACGACGATCGACCGCCGACCCCCGATCACACGAAGGTCGTCAATTGCATAACTGGTGGGTCTGACGTATGTGGTCTAACGTACTCTGCGGCCAAACGTCATGCCAGCCAAGCACCTGACGATCGGCCCATCCCACGCTCATCAAGACCCAAAGGAGATCTGGAGTTAGAAGGCATGAAGATTCCGTTCGACCAAGATGACCTCGGAGATTCGTATCGCAGGCATCATGACGGGTTGATCATCCTACTTACGATTGGTAATTGTTTAACCCGACGAGTCTTGGTCGATGGAGGCAGTTCAGCAAACGTCATCTTCCTTGATACCATCAAAGCCATGGGAATCGATCGATCGGAAATCACCCGACGCTCGACAACCTTGGTCCGTTTCAATGGAGACGCACGAGTACCTTTGGAGAGATCATCTTGCCCGTCTATGCCGGAGGAGTCAACAAGCAGACCAAGTTTAGCGTCATCGACCGTGCGTCGGCCTAAAACATCATCTTAGGTCGACCATGGATCCATGAAATGAAAGCTGTTCCCTCGACGTATCATCAGACCATGAAATTCCTTACGCCATGGGGAGTCCAATAAATCCAAAGTTAGACGAATGTCGCCCGTGACTGCTATAAGACCACCCTGAAGCCGCGGAAATAGGCCGTCTAGCAGTCACGAGTCGAGGAAATCATCCTGGACCGAAGCAAGCCTGATCATAAGGTCTTGACAGGTTCGTCTTTCTATCCCTAACCTTAGAGACAAACTAATGCCTTTCTTGCAGGAACATGCCGACCATTTTGCCTTGTCGCACAAAGACGCGGTCGACATAGACCTTGGCATCAGCTACGAGAAACTCAGTGTCGACCCGTCATTTAAACCTATATGCTCCTGAAAGGAATAGGGTGATAAATGACGAGGGGAAGATACCCCCCCCCCCTTTAAATAGGAAAATCTATGAAGGTATTTTTTCTGAGTCCTTTTTCCTCTTTCATACGATTTTTATCACGAACGATTACTGACTTAAGCATCGGAGGGTCGTTGGTTAGCCAACGACCGACCTCTGACAATATTTTATCGCAGGATCGCACGACATAAGTTACTAAGTCTGTCACATAACATCCGTATAGTTTCGCAGGATCACGCTACATAAGCGATCGGGTCCATAACTCGATTATTTCATCACGGGAACGCGTGATTCAAATTCATCATATGATCTAGTCGTACGACCACAAGGTCTACCGACCCCATGATTTTAATTCTCTAACTTGGAAGAATTATATATTCTGAATGAATGTTGTGATCGCATGTGCATATGTTCGCCAACACGATTTAAAAGTCTTACGACTTATGTTCTAGTTGTTGTGTTGCGATAGATGCCTAAGTCGCATGATTTCTTGTTCATTCTATAGTGAATTTTACAATTGACATTGTATTTATTTGCAAAATATGTAAGATACAAGTTCAAAAGAAATCTAAGTTTCATTCACTAAACAAACTGTCATTTACATCCAAAACACTCGACCACCGACAGAGGAGGAGCGTCAGTCTCATCCTTGCCTGACGCCTCGCCTTGGGGACCTTCCTCCTCCTCGACCTCCTTCTCATCGTCCAAATCGAGATCTCTCTCGGTCCCGACCTCCCTGTAGAAGAGGTCCAGCTCGTCCGACGCCGAGGCCAGAGGATTCTTTCCCAATAAGTGACGTCGCATAATCGCCGCACGTGCAGTAAGTCGAGCAAAGGCAAAAAAGGGACTTATTCTCCTCCCTCAGCTCCTTCAACTCCTTCTCCAAGCTCACCACCTTGGACTTGGACTCTTCGGCTTCTTTTCCCTTCATAGCCAAGGATTCCTTCATCCCCTCCAGCTCCTCCCTTTGGTCGTACAACAAAGATAGGGACTGCTTTAAACGTGAGTTCACCTCATCCCTCGCATGGCCAACGGCTTCCAACTTGTTCAAAGCATCGTCGAGTCGCACCGACATCGCCTCTTCACGTTCTAGAGCGGACCTTTCCCTCTCTAACGCCGCATCTTCTTTCTTGATAGCAAAAGCCATTAGGCCTTCTATCTTTGTCGTTTCAGCATGCAATGCCAAGGAAGACTGAAACGTCTGAAACATACGAAAACACGTTAGTAAAATACACGACAACGACAAACGAAAAACAAAGTCTTGAAAGATAGACTTACCATGAACGCTAGCCCAGCAACATGGGACTCCGCATCTTCGAGAGAAACCCCGTCGAAACGCTCTCTGAAAGAGGGGAGCTAATATTTTCCCAAGTGAGGGAACAGTTTTGTCTCGTCCAAGACGTTATCCACCAAGAAATCCAACGGCAACGTAAAGTTTACCATTGTTTCCTCTCCAAAGCCCGTCTGCGCGCCCTTGCCCTTGTCGGCCGACGAGGAGCCTAACGCGGCGGTAGGAGACACCGTCAATTTCGCCGGTTGCATAGTATCGACGGATGTCGTGCCGATCGTGTTAGAAGTCTTCTCGACAGACACGGTCGACAGCTTCGCCTTCTCAGGCGTGACGACTCTCAATGAGTCGACCGTCTTCAAAGACTGTTCCTTCAGGACGGACGTCCTCGTCCTCTTTAAGACTTCCGACCCAGTTGTCGGAGCCTCTTTTCTCTTAAGGACCCCCGATCCAGCTGTTGGGGCTTCCTTCCTATTTTCTTTCGCCTTGCGAGCCAGTTCGACTTGGGCCGCCTTCTTGGCAGCTACAGGCGTCATCTTCGCCTGAGGTTCTCCTGTATGGCAAAAGAAAGAATTATTAGACGATTGAAAGAAGGAAAAGACCAGGTCGAGCGAAAAGAAAGTGAAGGGACACTTACCAGTCGTCTCTTCCTGCTCTCTCCTCGACTCTTCTTTCTCTTCCTCCTCTTTCTCTTTTTTCTCTTCCTCCTCTTTCTCTTCTTTCTCTTCCTCCTCAGTCTCTTCTCCCTCCTATTCGCCCTCTCCTTCTCTCCGCCTCGCCCGTAGGCGTTCACCCAAGAACATCAAGTCATCGTCCTCGTCTACCAGGTGGCGTGTGATGAACGAACGATCGTCAGCACTAAACTCCAGGAACTTCTTGACCTTAGCCTTGGACTCATCGTCGGGCTTTACCTTGTCGAAATTAATATCTACACATAAGGGAGAAGTTTAGTAGAAAAGCAACCAAATAAAAAGGTAACATACGACGTACGACAAAAAACTAGAAAAAGCTCACCTGCCATATTCCAGCCAGACCTGATCTAGTCACTGTCCGTGTCTAGGGTCGCCACCCGCACGAGTACATATATGGTCTTCCATTTACGGTCGTTGATCGCAGTTTTTAAAACCAAGGTGCGCTCGCCCTTGTATCTCGAAAATAGGCTATAGCGACGGTATGTATCCTTCTTGACCTGATACGCCGTCAATAGATCCCTCATGTTCATCTGCGACTCCCAATTTGAGGTAAGTCGCTCGATGACCTGGATGACTCACCAAAACGGGGGCATCAGTTGCCCAGGCGAAAGGTCGAATTCGCACATAAATGTCTTGGCCAGAGGCGAATATGGCCAGTGGAAGACTATCTTGAACGGGTACTCATATATCACGACGTACCCTTTTGGGCACATCTCCGGTCGAATGTTGCTAGCCTTGCTCACAGTAATCCCCACAGGGATTTTTGCTAAACTTCTGAAGTCGTCAAGATCCTCTTCGTTTCGAATGGTACTTCTGGGCTCTGTCGACATTGCTAACCCTGTCAACCAAGTCTGTCTATCTGAAAGGCCCCAGATATCCTAGTTTTTCCTAGGATTTCTGGCAATGGATTTACGACGCATACAAACACTGAAGGGTCGTACCTTATATAAGCGCTCTAGACCTCGAAAATCCTAAATGATTCGGAGATTCTTGCAGGTTTAGAAAAGATTCGACGAAGAACGAGCAAGAAATCAAGAAGAAATCTCTACCTAAAGCTCTCTGAAATCGTAAACAGGAAAAGATCCATCGTGGTCTCTATTTATGTAAACGATCGTGTCAGGTCGAATCCCTCGATGATCGACACGTGCCCTTGTCTTTTCGTATGGCCACGCGGATCGCCGACACCTGGCAATGACAGTTGCTAAGCATAATCGTGCATCAGCGTGACGTCACGATCATATCCTCTTTTCGACTTCCACTTTAGGTAGAATCGAACCGATCAAAGTCCAAGACAACTAAGGTAACTTTCGACACGTGTCACAATCCTAAGCGTCCGACTGACAATATTTAAAATTTGAATTTGCCATTCTAATTTGAAATTTTGAGGGCAAACTGTTTGGATAAAATTTCACCAGCCTCGACCACGACCAAGGTAAGGAAAACACTTATTTCCCTTTTCCATAGTAAGGTAAAACCATAGTACTTTATCCCCTGATTAAAGTTGAAATCAAAAGTTATTTACCTCACGACACGCGACCATGACATCATCCAGTTCACACGACCGTCGTGTAGACCCATGCGACCTCGATCGTCTAACGTGCAATGTTACTGTTACGTTTTTCCAGTGTTTAATGCAGGAATTAATGTCATTGATGACCAATGGCTATAACCGGCAAAGGCCATTAACAACATTGAAGTCGACGTTCGTTACATCTGTTACATGAAGCATTCAAGGAACCAATTAAAGCACCCGAAGACTATAAATACCAAGCTCAATCATCATCGCATTACATCATAGAACACACAAACATCTGAACTCGGAAGAACATTCGAAGCAAGGAATTCTCTCTCGAAGAATCGCTCTCGACGCACGACATTCACGCACGACACTTCATTTTTACACACGACGCACGTTATTTTTACATTCGAAACACTTGTTACTTTACATTTAAAGTCTTTCTTTCATTTGTATTGTAATCTCTGTACGATCGACACTCGAAACATAAGGACATCGCCCCTGTTTGGCGACCATAGTGCAGCGACGACTTCCACAGTCGTCCGCGGGTTTTTTCCTCGTTGAGGTTTTTCCCGCGTCACCAAATTCTTTGTCTCATTTATATTTTTGTCTTTGTCGCACGCTTTGTCAAAAGATTTCCTTCTTTAGTTCTTAAATTCCACAATCAACCTTAAGTTATCTTTTTGGACGATTTTTGGCATTAACAGATATATGGTCACTCGACGAGGAATCGAGGCTAACCCCGACCAGATCAAAGCCGTTATAGAGATCAAATCTCCAAGAAATTTCAAAGAGGTCTAAAGACTCACTGGTCGGGTGGCAGCTTTGAACAGGTTTATCTCTCGATCCTTAGATAGATGCCATTTATTTTATAACGTCCTCAGGAAAAATAGAGGCTTCGATTGGACCAACGATCCTGAGCAAGCACTGCAAAAACTCAAGAAGTACATGACGTCGCCTCCTTTGCTGTCAAAACCTCACGATCATGAGGTCTTGCAGCTATATTTGGCTGTTAGTCTTAATGCAATAAGTGCCGTCCTGACACGAGAAGATGAAAAGCAGCAACTGCCGGTCTACTATGTAAGTAAATCTCTCTTGGACGTCGAAACCAGGTATTCCTCTATGGAAAAATTGCTTTTATCGCTAGTCACAGCTGCTAAGAAATTGCGCCACTACTTTGAATCGCATCCTATTACTGTTGTGACTAACTTTCCTTTTAAGTATGTCTTGAGGAAACCTGAGTTGACGGGTCGTTTGGCAAAATGGAGCATATATCTCAGCAGTTACGACATCGACTTCAAGCCCAGGACCGCGATCAAATCGCAAGCTTTGGCGGATTTCATCGCTGATTTCAACCCTGAGCTAGAAAAAGAAGCAGAGCTTGAAGTGTCTACTTTGGCGACTCACGACGACGTACCTTGGACTCTATATGTCGACAGATCGTCCAACACTAGAGGTTCAGGACTAGGCGTCGTCTTAAAGTCACCACAGGGGGGCAAGATGGTGTATTCAGTCCGGTGCGACTTCAAAACCACTAACAATGAAGCTGCGTACGAAGCCTTGATCGTGTGAATGAATATGGCCCAAGACTCCGGGGCAACCGCGCTGCATGTCAGAAGCGATTCTCTCTTGGTCGTGAACCAGATGAATGGAGAATTCGCGTCTAAAGATTCAAAAATGACAGCGTACCTGAAGGTAGCAAGAGAAAAATCCAAAAAATTCAAGTCATTTTCCATCGAGCAGATTCCGAGAGACCAAAATACTCAAGCCGACGCTTTAGCAAACCTTGGGTCTGCATTGCTCGAACCAATATTCGATACCATTCCTATGATCCATCTGGCGACGTCGTCCATCGAAAATCACGATGTCGTCCAGATCGAAGACCAAGAAGATGATTAGTCGTGCGACATCCGAAATTTCCTTATGCACGACCAGGATTTGTCCACTCAACGTGAAGTATCACGGAGAAGACTTCAGCAATCGCTGAACTTTATCATTCGCAGATAAAGAACTGTTTCAACGAAAGCTGATCATGAAGTCTCCTTACAAAGTACTATTGTCTTACCTCCCTTGCACGTCTCCGTACGAAATGTCAGAACGGACATCCCTTTTGTCTGTGATCGTACAACAAACTCTGATTCTACACTGTGCACCATGCGGCTACTAAGGTTGTCTACAAAGGTCAATGACATGCAACCACTCAGCTGCTGTCACGTGTAAAGCAATACTGCCATGCATTAAATGCATGCAGTATATAAGAAGAACCCTACTTCAGAAATGAAGTGCGCTCAGCCATCTTCTTATTCTTCCTTACTACTGTGTGTTAGGTTATTATTCGTAATTTCCTTATCTCCTTCTAGTGCAATAAACTTAGTGTTCTTAACTTGTTTAGATTAGGTTAATCCTTAATCTTGTTCCGCAATAAGTTGTAAATTGTCTTGATTTATCAATAAACAATTTAGAAAAGTAAAAATCGTGTGTTTGTATTCAACCCCCCCCCCCCCCTTTCTACAAACTTGTATAACCCTTCGGGACCAACAAGTGGTATCAGAGCGGATTTGTTTAATCTCATAAACAAGATGTGATCTATACTAAAATTTCTCTTCCTTGCTATTTCTGAAAATGGCCACCAACACAAACACTAACTATATTGACAATGGTTCTCTTGCAAAACCCCCTAGATTCTCCAGAGATAATTTTAATCTATGGAAAAATAGGATGATTCTCTTCTTAGAAGGTGTAGACCCTACTATGCCTTACTATCTTGAAAACGGCCCATATATTCCTATAAGAATTGATCCTGCAGTTCCAGCCGCTGAGAATAGACCTGCTATTCCAGAAAGGCTGATTCCCAAGGAAATTCATATGTGGACTGATGAAGATAAGAAGAAAGTGGCTATCGACACCAAAGCTATATACATACTCTCCATTGCTCTTCCTGACGAAGTCTACCATTCCGTCATGAACCTGAAAACCTCAAAAGCTATGTGGGACACAATCTGTGTTCAGTATGAAGGTACTTCTGAAGTCTAAGACTCTCGAAAGATCAACCTGGTAAGACAGTACGAAAGCTTCATTTGTGGTAAGAATGAATCACTCTCTGAAGTACACCAACGTTTTAACTGCTTAATAATAGATCTGAAAACTATTGGTAAGGAATATTCTAACTTTGAAGTACTGACAAAGTTCTTATAATGTTTACCTGAAAGCTAGGACAGTTATTCAATGTGTCTCAAGTTGTCAAAAGATCTTAGATCTATGACTCTTTCTACCTTATATGGCACGATGCTGAATCATGAGCAATCAAGTCATCTTAAGAAGAATCTTGTAAAAGATTCCAAAAGCACCCATGTTGCTTTACTCTCAGAGTTACCTTCCACTCAGCGATCTACGATCACTGTCACTGAGTTGGAAACTAACTCTGAACGTTCATCAGATTCTGACGCTTCAGATGATGATGAAACTCTGGCATTCCTGGCTAATAAGTTCAGGAGATTTGCTAGAAAGAGTAATTTTAAGAAGAACAAACCTCTTGCTATTACTGACAAGCCAAGATCATCAACCCCTGTTGATAAGGCTACTGCTACTTGCTATAACTGTGAAAAGATAGGACATTTTGCTAGCGAGTGCATGTCAAAGAAAGTCTCTAGACCCTCAGCTTTTCCCAAGAAAAACTTTACTCCCAGGACTAGAGATGAAAAATACAAAAAGCTGAAAGAAAGGTATTCAAAGCTGAAAACCTTTAAGAAGAAAGGCAAAGGCCTTATGGCTGACTATGATTGGGCTGCCTCTGACGAAGAAGAATCATCTGACTCTGAAGATGATGATGAAGCCAATCTATGTCTCATGGCCAAACTTGAAGATGAGGAAGAAAATTATGACATTCCCTCTACTTCAACCTCTGCTACTAAGGTATCACCTTCCTTCTTTACCAATATTTTAAATATTGATGAAGCTGATAGTCTTCGAAAGATCGATCTCTTGACTAGAAGTTTATATGAAGCCATGAATGGCAAAACTGTTGTTGAAAATCAAAACCATGATCTCGCAGAACAGTTTAAAAACGGTCACCTTCAAATAGAAAATCTTTCTAAAATTGAAGAAGATTTTAAAGATCAAGTTCACTTAAATCAGCTAGTCAAAATCGAGCGCGAAGAAGCAATCGTTGCATTAAAAGATGAAAAAGCTACTGTTGATGGATGGTATAACTCCTCAACAAAGATCACTGAGATAAAAAAGTCTCAGATTCCCCTGAGTGATAAGCATGGTCTTGGTTACAAAGCTGATACTCTAGAACCAACCACTGACCGTTCCATGCTTAAGTTTGGAATGTTCGTAACCTCTATCCCTAACACTTTCTCATCTCAGTGTTCCTCTTCTAAACCACCTATCCCTGAGGAAATCTCTACCTTAACTTCTAAAGGTAAAGAAAAAGTTGTTTATCCAAAACCTACCTTGGTCTTTAAAAATAAAGGTAAAGAAATTGCTTTTAACCAAACCCCTCAGAAGGGTACCTTTGTACCAAAGCTGAATGCTTCTAAAGCTTCAGTGACTTATCCCTCTGGTTCAAAGAATAAGATCCCTGGATTTATTCAGCGTGGATCTATTCATCGATCTACTCCTAGAATCTAAGTGGATACTATTAGTAAGAAATCCGAAGAACTGAATGTTCCTCCTATTTCAAATACCAAAAGTTTACTTGGTACTGGTCCTTCTAATTCAAAATCAAAAGCTCAGCATGCAAATGGTCCTAGAACTACTTTTAGTTATAGGAAATGTTATCATTGTGGACTTACCAATCATATTGCTAGTAAGTGCCCCACAGCCACCCAAGCTGAAAAGATAGCTAAGGTGAAGATCATTGCCCCCAAGGCAAAGAAGACCATTGAGGTTAAGAAATTAACCAAAGTGAAGACTGACAAAGCTGAATCTTCAAACGCTGCGAAGACTGCTGAACCTTCCACCTCCTCTTCTACCCCCACTGACAAGTGTGTACACATGGTTAAGTGGGTACCCAAGACAAACTAATCTTCCTTTGTAATGCAGGTTAAGAAGGGTATCTGGTATCTCGATAGCGGATGCTCTAGACACATGCCTGGTAAGAAGAACCTGCTCACTGAGTACAAAGAAGAGAAGGGTCCCTCTGTAACTTTCGGTGGAAATGGAAAAGGACATACCCGAGGGTTTGGTGTACTCTCTAACGGTACAACAACCTTCAGAAGAGTCGCATATGTTGAAGGGCTGAAGAATAATCTTCTAAGCATCAGTCAGCTTTGTGACATGGATAACAAAGTAATCTTTACTAAGGAATCCTGCTTTGTCGCTCACAAAAAGGAGAAGATAGCTCTCAGCGGTTATCGTTTGGAAAATGTTTATGTAATAAACATGGATTCAACAACCACTGAGAACTCTTGTTTCTTCTCAAAAGCCTCATCTGATGTCAACTGGTTATGGCATAAGAGACTCTCTCATCTAAACTTCAAGACACTGAACACTCTTTCTTCTAAAGAGTTAGTCACTGGTCTACCTCAACACTCATATGCCAAAGAGTCCTTATGTTCAGCGTGTGAGAAAGGGAAGCAGACCAAAGCAAGCTTTAAGTCAAAGCAAGTTTCCTCAGTGTCATCTCCTCTACAACTTCTCCATATGGATTTGTTTGGCCCTGTTAACAAACAATCCATCGCTGGAAAGAAATATACGCTGGTCATAGTTGATGAATTCTCTCGCTATACATGGGTAATGTTTCTCCGTTTTAAGAGTGACACCCCTGAAGAACTCATCACCTTTGTCAGGAAAATGGAAGTCCTAAACAACTTGACCATTCTCTCAATAAGGAGTGATAATGGGACTGAATTCAAAAACAGTTCTCTTGATTCCTTCTTTGAGAGTAAGGGTATTTCTCACAACTTTTCTTCAGTGAGAACACCACAACAAAATGGAGTCGCTGAAAGAAGAAATAGAACTATTATTGAAGATGCGCGTTCAATGCTCAGTGATTCTCACCTGCCTACTCAGTTTTAGGCAGAAGCTGTCAACACTGCTTGTTTTACGCAAAATAGGTCGCTGATAGTCAAAAGATTTAATAAAACAGTCTGTGAACTTTTTCATGGGAGAAAGCCTTCAATTAGCTTTCTTCACATCTTTGGATGTCAGTGTTTCATACTGAACAACAGAGATGCCCATGGAAAGTTTGATCCTAAGGCTGATGATGGAATCTTTCTTGGATACTCCTCAGTCTCCAAAGCCTTCAGAGTCTTCAATCGAATAAGACAAACTGTTGAAGAAACTATTCACGTCACCTTTGACGAATCCCGTTCAGCGAATTCTCGACCTTCTGCTGATACTGAAGAGCTGAATCAATGGATGTTTTCTCATCTTGGTGATTCAGAAGATATTCCCACTCCTCATACTCATACCGTTGAAGATGTTGGTCCTACTATCATCCCAAACATGCAGAATAGTGAAGTTGAAACTTCATGGGTCTCATACTCATACCGTTGAAGATGTTGGTCCTGCTTCTAAACCAAATGTCTCAGACATTCCATCTACTTCTCAGCAATCAGTGAATGAGATGACATCTGCACCTACTCCTCTCTTGGCTGATATTCCAGAAGTTGTTGAAGCCTCATCTTCAGCCCCTCCAGTTCAGGTTGAGTCAGCGATTCATGCTCCGGCTCAGCGATGGACTGTCAATCACCTAATTGATCAAATTCTTGGTGATCCAAACGCTGGTGTTCAGACTCGACGAAGTGCAGGTAATATTTGTTTATTTGTTAACTTTATTTCTCTGATTGAACCAAAGAAAATAGATGATGCCCTCAAAGGTCCAAACTGGGTCAGCACTATGCAAGAAGAGCTGACTGAATTCGAAAGAAACAAAGTTTGGAATCTTGTTCGAAGACCAACTGACAAAACAGTGATAGGCACTAAATGGGTCTATCGAAACAAGTTGGACGAACATGGAACTATTACCCGCAACAAGGCTCGTCTTGTTGCTCAGGGATACAGACAAGAGGAAGGTATAGACTACGATGAAACATTTGCTCCAGTAGCAAGACTAGAATCTATTCATCTATTCTTAGCTTATGCTGTACACAAAGACCTCAAAGTATATCAAATGGATGTTAAGTCAGCATTTCTCAATGGAAAGCTGAATGAAGAGGTCTATGTGGAACAACCTCCAGGATTCTCAGATCCTAAGCGTCCAGGTTATGTTTATAAACTGGATAAGGCACTTTATGGCTTAAAGCAAGCTCCAGGCGCATGGTATGACACTCTGTCCTCTTATCTCCTAATTGAAAATTTTGAGCGAGGTAAAATCGAAAAAACTCTATTTTTCAGAATATTTAAAGGTCATATCATTCTTGTTCAGATATATGTTGATGACATTATATTTGGTTCTACTAACCCTGACCTTTGTACTCGTTTCGCTGATATAATGAAAGAAGAGTATAAAATGAGTATGATGGGTGAGCTAACATATTTCCTTGGTCTTTAGATAAAACAGAATGAAAAAGGAACTTTCATTAATCAGGGAAAGTATGTTAAAGATATGCTGAAGAAATTCGATTTAACTCAGAGTTCAGTTATGAAAACCCCTATGGCACCACCGCTGACACTAAACAATGATTCAAATGGAATACCTGTTAATGTCACGCTGTACCGTGGGATGATCGGCTCTCTCTTGTATCTTACAGCTAGCCGACCCGATATTATGTACGAAGCCTGTCTGTGTGCACGATATCAAGCTGAACCTAAGGAATCTCATATGATCGCTGTAAAGCGAATCTTTCGTTACCTTAAGGGTACTATGAACCTAGGTCTTTGGTATCCCAAAGACTCAAGGTTTTATCTAATCGCCTATTCAGATAGTGATTTTGCATGTTGCAAATTGGAGAGTAAAAGCACCACAGGAGGCTATCAGCTCCTGGGTGGAAAGCTGGTGAGTTGGACAAGTAAAAAGCAAAACTCAGTGTCCACCTCAACTGCTGAAGCTGAGTATGTAGTCGCTGGAAGCTGTTGTTCTCAGGTCTTGTGGATGAGAAATCAACTACTAGACTATGACCTTCAGCTCTCGAAAATTCCAATCTATTGCGACAGCACAAGTGCCATCGCTATAGCCAACAATCCAGTGCTACACTCAAAGACCAAACATATCGAAATCAGGTATCATTTTATCAGAGATCATGTGATGAATGGTGATATAGAACTTCATTTTTTCCCAACTGACTTTCAGTTAGCTGATCTGTTCACCAAACCTCTTGATGAGACAAGATTCAACTTTCTCATCAGCGAGCTTGGAATGCTGAACTTTGAAGAGTAAAATCTTCAGTGGTTCACATTTGATCAGCGATCGGATAAAACCAACTTATATAACCCATTCTATCATCTTCTCTCTGAACAAAGTTGATTCGCTGATATCAAGGTATGTTCTCTCTTTACTCGCTGACGTTCGCAAATGAATGCAAGATTTCAAAACAAATCACATCGCTGAATATCTCTTCCTTAACAGCGATACTTTGAAATTTCTTAAACTAACACTGATATTTCTATTCAGTGCTTCATGTTTTTCAAAATAGTCCCTGAGCTTTCAAAACCTCAGAGACATCCTAAAATATGAAAGGACGTTTGTGACATCATCACAACGGATAAACCCTGGCACGTTCTTTTTCTGACACACGTTTTCACGTTTGGTTTACCATCCAATCAAATGCAAACACGTGTATGTGTCATGATGAAAAACTTTCCCACTCTAGTTTTTCTCTCTCTCTAATCTCACTATATAAACTATTTCGAGTTTATATTTTTCCTTTACGCGAACTTCTTCTCCAAGAAAGAAAAGATTTACTGTTGCTTATTGAACTCGAGCTTTTCCAGAAAACTGTTCATCTTCTTCTTCGACAACCAGGTTAATATTCTAATTATTTACCTGTTTTAACTTGTTTCTGATCGTATCCTTGTTTTCAAAAGATCAAACAAAAGAACTTTTTAAATGAAATCATTTCTTTCATGGTTTTATGAACACAACCTTTTCATGGTTGTTCTTCAAGTTTAAATCAAATATATTAAACTTGTTAGATCTGAGTTTTGTCAATAAACTAAGTGTTGAATTCTGACTAAGAAGGCTCAGAAGTTCTGAAGTGAAGAGTCATAGTTCTGACTAAAAAGGCTCAGAAGTATTGCTCTGAAAGTTTGCCAAGTATAGAAGTCTGAGAAGAAGAGTCAGAAGTTCTGAGAAGCTTAATCAGAATAATGTTCAGATGTTCTGAACAACATGTTCAGAACTTATAACTAGATGTTTTACTTTGTATTTAGTTAACTAATTAGGACACGTGTATTGTTCCTATTAGTCTTTCATATATGTACTGTAGCTTTAGTATTTCTGTTACAGTATATATAGTGGTTAGCATTTTTATGCTAACTTGACTTTCCCGCATATATTTGTATTCATCTTTTGTAATCTTTGAGATACTCTCTCTCTAAGATCTGTAAATCTGTTCTTCATTGAATACAAGTTGGTTTGATCATATTACTTCTCAATTACTGTTCTATACTTTGATATATTGATTGTAAGAGTGGATCCTAAACTTACAATTGGTATCAGAGCCAATCAACAAACAAATTCGTTCAATATCGTGTTCTCGAGGGTCTCTTGATCGCATTCTTGAAGTTTTCTTGATCAATTCGTCAATTGATTCCGCTGCTATTTGAATTTCTTGAATTCTTAGCAATTCTTGAATTCTCTCTGTGTTTGTTCAAGAAATTGAATTTGTCTCTCTGTTGAAATATCTTACAATCATGTCTTCAAAAGAGTATCTAGCCATGGGATCTGAAACCAAGCCACATGTTCTCATACCTGAAGAATATCAGCAATGGAAGATCCGAATGATCCAATTCTTGGATAACATAGATGAAAATCTGATGGTTTCTATCCGAGAAGGTCCTATCGAAGTCTATGTCGATGTTGCTGCAACTCCTGAAACAGAGACAACTCTAGAAATTCCTGCTACAAGGGTGAAGAAGAATTTCTCTCAATACACAACAAAACAAAAAAACTGGCATGCTATAGACAAAAGAGCCATCACTTTGATGACATTGGCCGTCCCAAATGAAGTTCTAAACAAAATTGACAGTGGATCATCTGCTAAGGAAATGTGGGATGAACTGGAAAGACAGATGTTAGGAACTGTCAGGTCAATACAAGCAAAGTTAAATCAAATCATAAATGCCTATGAAAGGTTCAAGGCAAAAGAATCAGAAAGTTTGACTCAGACGTACAGTAAATTTTGCACCATACTGAATGATTTGAGAAGAAATGGATTGAAAAAGACAAAATCAGAAATAAACTACAATTTCTGAATAGTCTAAATTCAGAATGGTCATCGTTTGCTATAAGTCTGCAAATGAATAAGGATATGTGTTAAGAAGATCTCAATGATCTATTTTGTGTTCTTAATCAGCATGAAGATTCTGTTAAGATTGTTGTTGAAGAAAAGAAAAATGTTGCAGAACAGTTAGCTTTTCTGTCAAAGTCCAAAATCGTCAAAGCACCCAAGAAGACTGCGTATCTATCTGAGATACCAAAGCTGGAGGAATCTGATAAGGAAGAGGGATCAGAAGAAGATGAAGATATCAAAATAATGGCTGAGAAGTTGGCTTTGTTGACTAACACTTTCAACAAAAGGTATGGTGTTAGAGCAGGTTTTAATGTTGATTTAAAGTTCAAGGGTTAAACTGTATTTGATTAAAATAGAGCTTATTAGTGAACGGGCCGTGGGCTTGTTAACCACGGGCCCATTATATTTAATGTTGATTAGCTTGGAAAAACAAGCTAATCATCTCTTTTACTTTCGACACTGTATTGTAATATTCTCTCTGAAAGATTAATGAAAGGGATGACCAGTTGAAATCATATTACTTATTGTTCATATATTTTGATTTCATCATAGTTGCACGAATATGGATTCTACAATTGGTATCAGAGCAGACAGACGGATTCGATTCAAAGCTTCATTCATCAATTTCTGGTTAGTTTGACTTTTACCCGTCTGACTATTCTTGAATTCTTGAATATTTGATTCAGTCGAAATTGGTGGTTTTTGCTTATTGGGTTGTGTTAGCATTATACTTGTGCGTAATTCTGCAAATTTTTGCATTCCAATTCGATCGTCTGAGTGTTTAATTGAGCAATTTAAGATCAAAAGTTTTTGGTAGTGTTCTTGATAAAAATCCGATTTTTAACCATCAAAACTTGTTGTTTTTGCATTGAAATCGATTGGATTAGTGTTATTTTTGAGTTTGGAATTGTTACTAATCTTCCAGAATCGATTTTGGGCAACCCTAATCGAAAATTCGATCGATTTGAGCAAACAGCCGACTTTTCCGGATAAACCAGCCGTCGTTTCCGGATAGCTTCAAGGTGTCCGGACGTTTGTGTTATTCCATCCGGATTCGTCACTTTTCCGGGTAAGTCGTCCGGATAAGTATTCCATCCGGGTACCTCCAATTCCATCCGGACTCCTCATTTTTCCGGGTAAGTCACATATTTCGGGTAAGTCACTTTTCTTTATACAATCCGGGTAACATTTGTATCCGGAAACCCAGTGTTTCCGGACATATCTTATCCGGACAATCCATTGTACCCGGAAACTTCATTGTATCCGAACAACTCAAGTTATCCGGACAACTCAAGTTATCCGGACCCGGTAAGTCGCAGGAGGGGGACATTTAAGTATCTTTTATACTATTCCACTTTGAATCGAACAATCGTCTGACGATCACTCCAGTGCAACTGAAGATGTCTCCTGCTGAAGAAGACATGACAAAGCCGTGTCAGGTATGTTAACCTATCTTTTCAAAACTTTATGACCGAATGAAACCTCTTGCTGAACGGGTAGATTCCTTTAAGGCCACCTCTAATGAACAACTGCTTGAGATTAGATCACTATCTGAAAAGCTAGATGTTCAAAAAAGAATAACTGAAAAATATAAGTCTGAAAATGCTAATCTAAAAGACAAATGCAAAAATCTTTCATTAGCACCTAAGGACGTAAGGGCCAAGTTATCTGATCTTCAGTCTCAGTTTGATAAGTGCTTGAATGAGAAAGAAGAAATTGTTTATAAATGTTCTTCTCTTCAAATTCAACACAAGGAGTTTGTGACTAAAATCCTTGATCTTGAAAACAAACTCCACAAAAGGGGTCAAACTGATCAACCCATCTTTCTGAATAAACCTAAAGAGTTCACATACTTTAACAAATAGTGGGGAATCGGATATGATAACCCACACTATTTGAAAAAGGGAAGATGACGTGTACCCACTCTGTATGATTTTGCTTGTTTTGGATTAGATAAAAAGTATCCAGAATACGCAATTCAATGGACTGGTCCTATTGAACCCGAAAAAGAGGAGGACACCGAGGAACATAAGCGCACACACAAACGAGGAATTCAACTCCCATTTTGTTATGAACCTTTAAACTACTCATATCAAAAGGACAAAAAGTACCTTTCCAATGACTACTTCGACCCCTACAAGGTAGCTAGTCCCAAGGATTCCTCCAAAAAGGATGAGGATCTAGCACCTTCAACCAAGACTGAGACGGATGAGTTTAAACTCTATGTTCCCCCTCTCATCTTGGAAGCAAAGATTGTTGAGTTGGAGGAGTCATTTGAGAAAGAAAGGTCTATTTTTCAAAATGAAAAGAAAGTGCTCATGTCTGAGATTGAGAAACTCAAATCTGAGAAATCCGACGGTGTGTCAAGTGAGGAAAAGGAAAAATTTCAGTGGGAAATCAATACGCTCTCATCAAAACTGTCTAAGGTGACAAGAGAAACGACGAAAGAGCATATGATAAATAGTCAACTCCATGTGCAGCTTGACTTGCTCCAAACTGCGAAGCAATTTTCACCTGAACTTTCCTCTAACTCATCTGACACATCCTCGTGTAAAGCCTTTATAGGAAATATCTCTTTGCAAGAAAATGAAGTTTCTCAAGATGAGTGTGTTAAAAGGAATTTAAATTCTGATTTTTCATACGCTTCCGCACCGAACTCCCCAGGGCACACAACCGAAAGCACAAAGTGTTCCTCGCCTTCCTCACCTGATCCTAGTCCAGTACTTCCCAAGATAGATTTTTCAGAGTACATGAACTCCGAAGGTAACTGTGATGAAGAGTTTGAGTCATTCCCCTTTGACAAACCTCTTCCAAGTCACACTGATTTTTTATCTCCTGTGGTGAATCATACGGTCGATTTTCAAAAAGGTCAACGTTCTAACACAAAGGCCCCAGCTGTGATCAAGATTTCTCAATCAAAACCAACTTCTAAACCAATTTCTAAAAGGCAATCACAGCCGAGGCAAGAGACCGGACCTTTGCCAACCAACACTAAGATTCCTGTTTCCTCAAAAGCCACTGACTGCACTGTCCCTGTTGTTTCGGATAAAACCGGTCACGCTAAACAAGATAAACCAAAGAGGCTAGGTAGGGAATCTATTGAGAAAGAGTCATCGAAGTCATTTAACGGTGTTTTCTATCCTAGGATGCATAAGCATGATTGCGAATGGAATCATAGGAATAATTTTGTTAAACGAGATGTTAATTTTCCAATTAAGCTCTACTCCATTCAGCAATTGATTCAATTGTCGCATGATTGCTTATGCTGTTCTAGTTGTGGTTGGAATGACTTTGATGATATCAATAACAATGATTGGTTTGGGTCATATCACATGTATAATCATACACCCAAACACAAATCCCGTAATAACAAGAGAAAATATCATAAACAACGGGGTTCTCAAACAGAGGTTAAACCACAGCGGGAGACCAACCCCATTCCAAAATAGGCTTCTCCCACTGAGGTTAGACCGGCACCCAGGTGGAAAGCTGCTACAAAATCTGTTCCTCCTAAAGGTGTAAATTCTGGACCAAAGAGGAAACAAGTGCCAAAAGCAGTTCCCTCCACCGGTGTAAATCCTACACCTAACGGGAAAGCTGGGACAAAGCAAGCTTCCCCAAACGGTGCCAAACCTAACCCTCCCGGACCCAGGCAAATCTGGGTACCGAAGGTTCGCTAAACTTGTTTTGCAGGACGGTCATGTGTGGTCCTTAGACACTGGATGCTCCAAACACATGATCGCAAGGAGGGAGCTGCTCACGATCTACAAGGAACAAGATTAAGAAGACGTGAGGTTTGTCCATACCTGTGCTTTAACAAGCTGCTCATGTGTTTAGGGGGAGCATAATCAGCTATCAGGTATGTTACTCTACTGTTGAGGGGGAGCGTCACACACATTTTTCCTAAAAATGTTTAAAAAAAATTGTGTGTGTGGATACTCCCGTGTGCACTTCACTCTACGCGCACATTCTAAGGGGGAGCAAGTTTTTCCCCATTCTCAGTTTGAGAAGGGAGCGAGAGATCCATTTTCTCAAAATTCTACAGGTTTCATATCTTTGAAAAATGGAATCATTCTTTAAAGTGTAAAAGTGTCCGGACACCCATCAGTCCGGATGACTTTCCGGACCGGATGGGTATCCGGGTAGGACTATCCGGAATCCCTACTATGTCCGGACACATGTTATCCGGATACTTTGGTTTGTCCGGAATATTTTTCCATCCTTTATCCGGATACCCCTGCTTTTTCAACTCAGTACCTGTTTCATCACTGCCAGTCCTCCATCTGTCTTAGATTGTGCCATTTAATGCAAAGGTACGCGTTCGAACTTGTTATCCGTCCGCTTTACTAACTTTGGGTCTCTTACAGATATTCCATGGCGGATCAACAACCTCTCACTTCGAGGGGGAGCAAGTAAATCCCCATGTATGTTTTGAGGGGGAGCAAGATAATACCCTAGCTATGCATACACCTAAAGCCCTACCTATGATAGCATATAGACGAGAGTTAGGGAATCCCATGGTCCAGCCAGAGCCTGAGGGACCTTCCCCGGGACATAGAACATGTGCAAAGGAGGATGTTAAGGTCGAACACGAACCAAGAAAGATTGAGCCGTAAAGATAACGAGGCTCCTGAGCGAAACCAGCTACGTCATATCCGGGTTGCCACATCTGCTATCCCGTCTCATTTGTTGGGACGGGGTATTGAAGAAGACTCCGTGGACCCAGCGGAGCAAATGCACGACCGCCTCAGCCACTCATCCGTCTCTCAAAAGACGGATGTTTCAGTCTCACACGGGGAAATAGCACAACTTCCACCGGTCTCTCACTCGGAGAGTACTGGTGTTCAAACAAGAGACTAGCAACCCCCGGTCTCGACTTCTTTCAGTGCACCATCGAGTCTAGTTCCACTTGTTATTGAAGATTCTTTGACTAGGACACTTGATGTGGAACAACACCAAGTCGCGGCTCTTAGTGACCCGACCAGAACGTCTGTAGTGTCTTCGTTTACCGGAACACGAGGATCGGACGGAAATCCTACCACAGCTAATATCACGCCAACTGTGAACGTAGGTGGCTCTACCCCCGCGGTAGATGCCTCAACGGGTAACCTAAGTGGTCCCGGAGTTAGTAACCCAGACTTCGTGTCACCAGGGTCCCAGGACAGCACCCTTAAGGCTGTCCGCCAGGATATGGAGCAACAGATGCAGCAACATGTAGCCGCTGAACTTGCCAAAGCTATGCGCGCTATCAAAGGTAAAGGCCACCTCGTCGAAACTGAAACCGCCCATGTACCTCCACCGATTCAACCGCAACCTATCTATTCGGTGGACACCCTGAAGACGAAGCTATTGGCCCAACTGCTCCAGGAATCAGATACAACCGCCTCTACTGAAGCAGACATGATCTCAGTTCTCCGATCACAGGTCACTGCTCCATCTCCATCTATTACCACTCGCTTAGACGCCATTGACTCGACTCTCAAGGACTACAACCTAGCGCTCAAAACGCTGTCCGAGAGAGTCCGCTCACTCGAAGATACTTGCAAGAGTCAAGCAGGCGGTCTGAAGCGGGAACACGATGACCAGGATGATCCTGATCACCGCGAGGGGGAGAAAAGACAACGTCTGACCGAGACCGCCTCCCTGTTCCAGACTGAAGCTACAACTGTGGTTCATCAGGAACCCCCAGCTGCGGCAGCTACAACAGAAGCACCTGAAGCCGAATTGCCTTTAGCATACATGGTCATAGACTTGGAGATATCAGATGAAGAAGACCCGACGGTTGAAAAGCCCGAGGGTTCAACACAGGAACTGTCGATTTTGACTCGTCAGACAGACCGATACTGGACATGATAGATCCAGAGTGTGAGACCAACCCGGAGACCGAAGACGTATGGTACGAAAAAGCCGCCAGTGCCATAAATCTCCAGGTAAATTTGGTCTTCCCTACTTATGAGGACGACAATATTGACTACGATCAGTTCCTGCTCCAAAATTTATATGGAGCAACCCCCGTTCACTATGCTCAACCCGCCGGAACATCATCAACAAGACCCGAGTCTACTACTTCCGATCTTCCGACAACTACCCCTCCCACGACAGCTTCTGATCTTCCTCCCTCTCCTCAACAGCAACAAATCTGTTGGGAGAAGATCAATGTACTTATCCCTCATCTGGGGGAATCTTTGAAAAAGCTGTTCGTCCACAAGCTTCGCCCGATCGAGCCGGCCTTCTGCCTTGGTATTTACAACTTCAGCCTCGAATACCAACGGCGATATATCAGCACAATGAAGCGGTGTCTTCCAGTTAGTCAAGTCAGAACCAAACTTCGGATCACAGAGGTACTTAACGTCCATTCACGACGCATCATGAGGATCGTCTATCCAGTCTTCACCGTTCGCCGCGAAGATGGTAATGAATAGAAATTTTCTGAAGCCGACTTCCAACACCTCCGACCATTCGACTTCCTGGCTATTCTGAAAGACCTTCGCACAAGAACCATCCGACCGCTTGAAGTTACAAAGGCGCTCGAAGCTGTTCGTCGATACCTGGTCCGTACCATTATGATGTCATATCTAACGGATTTTCAAATGGCTGTCGAGAACAGGGCAAAGAAGGTAAATCTGATCAAGCCAAATCTGAAAGCACCTGAGTTAAACATGTATCCCGAGAATGCTATGCTTCTGGAACCAGAATTCGGAATTGTTTATTTAAATGAGCAAAAAGAGAAGAAATTCATGCGCTTCAGTCAGGTAGACAGATTTTGTGACGGCACGCTTCTAAAGGTTAGAGATGCTCTTCGAAAGATTATTCAGCACGAGTCTGAGAATCCAAGGTATTCTTATGTTCCAAATCCGAATGAAGTAACTGCTAGGAATGCCTTGGAAATGATTGAAGATCGCATCGACTATCGTCGCGCCATCAGATTGTTCGAGGTACACTTCGCGCTCCGCAAAAGATATGTCTTCAACCGGAGAGATATAGAGCGCCAACTCGAACTTCAAATCAAAGGGGGAGATTGTTAGAGTAGGTTTTAATGTTGATTTAAAGTTCAAGGGTTAAACTGTATTTGATTAAAATATAGCTTATTAGTGAACGGGCCGTGGGCTTGTTAACCACAGACCCATTATATTTAATGTTGATTAGCTTGCAAAAACAAGCTAATCATCTCTTTTACTTTCAACATTGTATTGTAATATTCTTTCTGAAAGATTAATGAAAGGGATGACCAGTTGAAATCATATTACTTTTTGTTCATATATTTCGATTTCATCATAGTTGCACGGATATGGATTCTACATATGGAAAGGGTAAATTTCAGGGAAATTACAAGAGAGAGCAGGGAAATTCAGATTTCAAGAAAAGAGAAGAAAGAGGAGAAAGTAAATATGAGAAGAACGTAGAGAGAAGAGAAGAAAAGAGAGAAGAGAATGAAGAAAGAAGAGAATGAAGAAAGAAAGAAAAGAAAAGGATATGTGCTTCAAATGTAGAAAATATGGCCACTATGCAAAGGATTGTAAAGTGAAGATTGTGAAGGATTATGATTACTACATCAAGAAAGCTCAGCTAGCCAAGAAAAGAGATGATGAAGTGGCAATGTTAGCTGAACAGGAAAATTGGTTGTACTACACTTCAGATGAAGATGACTGCATTCACTTTTCACAGATGCAGAGTTACATGGCAAAGATGAAGAATGAGGATGATTCTGACTTTGAAGATGCTGATTCTGAGTCATCCATTGAGGTACATTATGCACTTGAAATTGATTTAATGACACAGATTGGTGACATGAAAGCTGAATTTGATAAACTCAGAAAACAGATAAACGGTGAAAGAAGTCTGGTTAACAAATTCAGAATTGAAAAGGAAGTAATAAGAGAAAAGTATGAGGAATCTGAGGTTGAGAAACAGAAAGTTAAAACTGAAAATTCTGAATTGTTGAAAAAGCTTTCTGAATTAAAAAATGAGCTTTCAAAAGTTAAAGATGAAAAGGGTGATTTACAAATAAAGTTTGATATGCTTTTTGAGGAAAGAAAGAATTTGTACACCAAAATCAAAGAATTAGAAGATCTTAATTTGAAAATAGGTCAGACTCAGCAAACATTAAATCTTCTAACAAGCAATGTTAAAGATACAAGGTTTTACAATCCAAAGAAGGGATTGGGATTAGAAGAAAATGTTGTTTTGAAAAGAGCTCCAGTCAACTTGTATGATTTTGAAAAGCTTCAAGTTCCTAAACCAAAAATTCCAGAAATTGTTGAAGTTTTTATCAGACCTGCAAGTTCTATAACAAGTTCTGATAGTTTGCAGAAATCAAGTTCTAAAAAGACAAAGGAAACAGTTTCTGAATCAAAAACAGAAAAGTCGGATGTTTCAGAAGATAAGGTTAAGAAAGAACTTTCTAAACCAACAGAAGAGAAACCAAGATACAATGACACTAAATGTCAGTTACAAAAATAAACAACAAAGTTTTTCACATTCTGACATAGAAAGTATATTTGATACTAGTAAGGTTTCTGAAACAGTTAGTCAGAAATCTGAATCTTCTAATCACAATTCTGATTGCTTAAGTCAGATCTCTGAGTCTAAAGGTCAGAAGTCTGAGTCTGTTAATCAGAATTCTGATTCAAAGAATCAGAATTCTGAATCAACTGAATATTCTGAAACAAAGTCAGAAGACTTTTTAGAACTTGAAAAGAGATTTAATCTTGTAAGTCAAGAACTTGAGGACTTAAGGAAATCTTTTGATGAACTTGAAAATGATTACTATGATGTGGATGTTAGACTTGAAGAAGCTTTAAAAGAAAAGAGTGTCTTTATTCAGAAAATAACAGAGCTTGAGAAACTGAAAGCTGAATATGATCTTTTCAAGATTAATGCTCTAAAAGATAATGATAAATTCCTTAATGAATCAAGTACATATGAAAAAGGTGAATCATCTACTTCATTCTCTAACACAAACAGGTTGAATTTTTCAGAAAAAGAGGAAAGCAAAAGGAAAGATGATCTGAAAAGAGTCTCTGAGAAGATTGGATTGAATTCTGCTTCTGTACCAAAAGCACATAGTTTTTGTAATAAATACATCTGTACCTTGAAAAATAGCAATAACAGTGAAAAGACTTATGCTACAGATCTGTTGTTACTTGCAAAGAAAAATCTCATTTGTGTTCAATGTGGTAGTGATTCTTTTCAATATTCTCAGAAATGTCCAATCACAATAACATCTGTTTCTTTTATAAGAAAAGATATTCAGAATACAGAAAAGAAGAATATTTCTGTTCCTCAAACTCAGAGAAAAGAAAAGATAAAAGAAGTGAAGCCTCAAACTAAAATCAAAGGAAATAATGAGAAAGAGCTTAACGTGAAAGAAAAGAAAGTTGAAAACACTTCAACATCCAAATTTAAAACTTTCAAGAAGAAATTGAACAAGTTTGTGAACATAAAATGTTCTGACTTCATAAAAGTTCAAGGAAAATGGTGTTTAAAGAAAGATTTTGAATGGAAAGTAAAAGGCACTTTTGTTAAATCAGATAACAAAGCTAACAAAGAAGGACCCATTCCAAAATGGGTACCTAAAACTAACTGATTGTTTTTGCAGGGCTGTCATGTGTGGTTTTTAGATTCAGGAGCTTCAAGACACATGACAGGTCAGAAGTCTTTTCTATCAAATTTCACAGAAAAGGCTGGAGGAGCAGTAAACTTTGGCAATAACAGCAAAGGTCAAGTTAAAGGTTATGGGGATTTAACAAAAGGAGATCTGACAATTCAAAAAGTTTTCTATGTTGAAGGATTACAACATAATATTTTCAGCATAAGTCAGTTTTTAGATAGTCTTTGTCAAATCAAGTTCAAAATAACAGGTTTCATGATTTTAACTGAGAATGACATTAAAGTCTTCTGGGCCAAAAGACATATGGACTTATTTGTGGTTAACTTTTCAAAATTACAAACATTAAATCCTGTTTGTCTTCTATCAAATTCAACTGCAAATGAATGCTGGATGTGGCACAGAAGATGTTCTCATTTAAATTTCAAAGATCTGAATAATCTTGTTGCAAAACATCTAGTTAAAGGTTTACCAAAGATTAAATTTGAAAAAGAATCATTATGCTCAGCTTGTGAAATGGGCAAGATGAAAAAGAGTTCTCACAAATTAAAAATGGACTCATCTTGCAAAGCACCATTGGAAATGATTCATACTGATCTTTGTGGTCCTATTTCAGTTCAGTCTATGGGAGGAAAGAAGTATATGCTTGTAATTGTTGATGAATATTCCAGATACACATGGGTTGAATTCTTAAGAGCTAAGTCAGAAGCTACTACTATCTTGATAAACTTTATCAAAAGGATTCAAGTTTTCTTACAACTTCCAGTTCGGAAAGTCAGAAGTGATAATGGAACAGAGTTCAGAAATGAGACTCTTCAGAATTTTTTAGAAAGTTCTGGGATTTCTCACAACTCCTCTGCTGTCAAAACTCCTCAACAAAATGGTGTTGTTGAAAGGAAAAACAGGACTCTAGTTGAAGCTGCAAGAACCATGTTGGCTTATTCAAATCTTCCAACCTTCTTATGGGCTGAAGCAATTGCAACTGCTTGCTTTACACAGAACAGAACTTTAATCAATAAAAGATTAAATAAGACTGCTTATGAGCTGATAAATAAAAGAAAACCATTAATCAAATTCTTTCATGTTTTTGGTTGCAGATGCTATGTTCTTAAAGACAGAGAAAATCTTGGTAAATTTGATAAAAAGGCAGATGAAGGATACTTTGTTGGTTATTCATTAACTTCCAAAGCATTCAGAATCTACAACAGAAGAACCAAGAGGATGATGGAAAGCATCAATGTAACATTTGATGAAGCCAAGATGAAGACTTCTGAACAAGACAGTTCAGAACTCATGCACAACAAGACAAAAATGACTTCTGATACAATTCTAATCCTATTTGTTCATAACTCAATTTACTGTTTAAGGATGCTTTTCTAGAACTAATTTCTGATTCTTATGCAGAATTTGAAAACCCAAAGATGGTCAAATAGATGAAAAGAAGAACTCCAGAAGTAGCTCAATCAACTGTAATTTCTGATAAAGGTCCATCTGAGGAATATCCAAATTTGATAAATACAAGTGATGAAAATTCTGAACCTTGTACTCAGAATTCTGAACCTTATATTCAGAACTCTGAACAAGTCACTCAGAATTCTGACTTCATTGCTCAGAATCCAAACTTGGATGCGACACCTACACATATATCAGAACAAGGGGACAGTTCAGAATTACAAGCCATTATTGATGAAAATGATACAACAACAATTTTTCAGAGATTGATGTGCTTCCTAGTTCACACAAGTGGACTAAAGATCATCCTATTCATCAAGTGATAGGTGATCCATCAGCAGGAGTAAAAACCAGATCAGCTATAGCAAATGAAGCAATGTTTGCTGGTTTCTTAAGTGTGATTGAACCTAAGAAAGCTAATGAAGCCCTAGAGGATCCAGATTGGATTTCAGCAATGCAAGAGGAATTGCTCCAATTTGAAAGAAACAAAGTCTGGAGACTCATTCCAAAACCTGAAGGTAAATCTATCATTGGAACTAAATGGGTGTTCAGAAACAAAAAGGATGAGTTAGGTGTTGTTATCAGAAACAAGGCAAGATTGGTTGCTAAGGGATACTGTCAACAAGAAGGAATTGATTATGATGATACATTTGCACCAGTGGCAAGAATAGAGGCAATCAGAATATTTTTGGCATATGATGCACACAAGAATTTCAAAGTATATCAGATGGATGTCAAATCAGCCTTTCTGAATGGTATACTTAATGAAGAAGTGTATGTTCATCAACCTGAAGGTTTTGTTGATCTAGAATTTCCTGACCATGTTTATATTTAAGATAAAGCTTTATATGGTCTAAAACAAGCACCAAGAGCCTGGTATGACACTCTTACTCAACACTTGTTAGTTTCAGGGTTCAAGAAAGGTAAGATTGACACAACTTTGTTTTTAAAGAAACAGGGTGAGGATTTAATTCTTATTCAGATTTATGTTGATGACATAATATTTGGCTCTACTAGTGCAGAATTATGTGATGATTTTTCTAAAATCATGAAATCTGAATTTGAAATGAGCATGATGGGTGAACTGAAATTTTTTCCTTGGTCTTTAAGTCAAACAATTACCAAATGCTATTTTTATAAATCAAGGAAAATATGTCAGAGACATTCTGAAAAAGTTCAAGATGTCTGATTGTGCTTCTATGAGAACACCTATGGCAACAAACATAAAGTTAGATGTTGATCTCAAAGGAGTTTCAATAGATAACAAACTCTATAGAGGCATGATTGGATCTTTACTTTATCTGACTGTAAATAGGCCATATATCATGTTTTCTACTTGTTTCTGTGCTAGATTTCAGTCTAACCCAAAAGAATCACATATGTTGGCTGTCAAAAGGATTCTAAGATATCTCAAAAGGTCACCTGATCTAGGTTTATGGTATCCAAAAGAAACTGACTTTAAATTGACTGCTTTCACTGGTGCTGATCATGCAGGAAGTAGGTTGGACAAAAAAAGTACTTCTAGTGCTTGTCACTTTTTGGGGGATAAGATAGTGAGTTGGGCATCAAAGAAGCAGAATTGTGTGTCCACATCAACTGCTGAGGCAGAGTATGTTGTTGTTGCTTCATGCTCTCAAACTTTGTGGATGAGAACACAACTCATGGATTATGGGTATCAGCTCAACAAAATTCCCATCTACTGTGATTCAGAAAGTGCAATTACCATTACTCAGAATCCTGTTCAACATTCAAAGACTAAACACATAACATGTGAGGTATCATTTTATAAAGGACTATGTGGAAAAGGGAACTATAGAGATGCACTTTGTGCATACAAAGTATCAATTGGCTGACTTGTTCACAAAGCCTCTTGATCACAAAAGGTTCTCTTTTCTCATATTTAAAATAGGAATGCTTAATCTAACTAATTGATTATATTTGTTTTTTTTTGAAATGATAAAATTTCTCTAAGTAAGATTTTCTGAGTAGTGTACTCAGAACTCTGAATCTTGTATTCATAATTCTGACTCTTTGATAACGCCACTTTTTGGCATTATTTTCGGTTCTCAAACCAACGAGATTGGCTTGTACTCAAGTAAAAAGGCGGGTATTTTACGGTTTATTGAGTGATTTACGCAGGTTATATAAAAGGCGGCATTCCTCGGAAATAGAAGCTAAAAAGAACCCAAAACGAGTCAGAACGAAGCCTAACGGAAGCCCAAAAGCCAAGCCCAAGACCCGCGACCGAACCAGGACCCGACCCGCGAACCAGAAACAACCCAGAAACGCATCTGAAACCCGCGCGACTTCCCACGCGACTTGCAAGTCGCGTGGAAGGTCGCGTATCCCTCTGTTTATCGAAAATCAGTTTTATAAGTCGGGATTTAGGTCACTTTTTCGGTATCCAACTTACGGCAGACGATTGGGAGCAGTTCGGGGGCGATTTTTAAAACCACGTGTCAAGTTTTTGGCGCCGTTGCCGGGGAACTAGTTGCAACTAATAGCACTACCAGCTATACGCGCTATTAGATTGGACATTTTTATTTTATTTATTTATTTCGTATTTTATTTCATCACTTTGAATTTCTGGGTTGCTAAGCTTGTTATTTTCTCTTCAGGTGCTAGTGGTTTATGCCAAACGAAACCCGAGGGAAAGGAATCGAGCCAATCGATCCAGAAATAGAAAGAACCGCTCGTCGGCTACGTAAAGAAGCGAAAGCGAGAAGAAATCTGAAAGTCGAAATGTCTGACGACGAGAGACCTCCACGTAATGATCCGCCTCGCAACAACCCACCACCACCTCCTGCGAGACGTCCTATGAGGTCGTTCGCCGATCCGAATGTGGCGGCGGCCCGAATAGGCATTCAAGCGCCCACTACTGGGGAAAACTACTTCGAGCTGAAGCCGAGCACCATCGTGATGGTGCAGCAAAACCAGTATGGAGGGACACCGACAGAAGACCCCCATGCACACCTTCGTGCATTTGAGCGGGTTTGCAACACTTTCAAGATCAATGGCATGAACGAAGATGCCATCAAGCTGCGATTATTTGGATTCTCCCTCAAAGGCCTAGCCGAAGCATGGACCGAGAGCATCCAGCCAGATTCGGTCACCACATGGGCATAATTGAAGGCCGCATTCCTTCAAAAGTTCTTTCCCCCGAGTCGGACCGCCCAACTAATGGCCGAGATCACCCATTTCGCACAATGGGATCAAGAAACGTTATATGAGGCTTGGGAGTGCTTTAAGGACATGATCAAGAAATGTCCTCACCATGGGTTACAAGATTGGGTCATCATTCAGACCTTCTTTAGTGGCCTTCACCCGCAGTTTAAAAACGATATCACTGCTGCCGCGGGTGGAGCACTAATGGATAAATCTTATGAAGAGGCATGCGAGCTGATTGAAAATCTTGCCGAGCATAGTTTTTCCACTCCAAGGGCTGATGTTAGAAGAGTCGCGAGTGTTCGGGAGTCGGATGAGCTTAAGGAACTAAAAGCTCAACTAGCTTTTATCACGGACCGTATGAAAGGAAGCAATCTGGGAGAACCTGAACAGGTTCAATTTATGCAAAACCGAAACCATCAGCCGCGAAACGATCCGTTCTCCAACACTTACAATGAGGGGTGGAAAAAGCACCCCAATCTTTCATGGAGTCAGCCGGGTCATCCACAACCAGGTAATTTTTCTAACTCTTCTAAAATCCCTAATACTAATAGTGCTTATCGTCCTCTAGGTTTTCAGCAAAGAAACGAGGGACCATCCGGGGAGAAGAAGCCGGGATTAGAAGATATGATGATGAAGTTTATGGCAAATATGGACAGCACGATCGGAGAGCTAGCGAGCACGGTGAATACTGTGAAAGCCGCAACTGAGCAGAATACAGCTGCAATAAAGATTCTCGAAAGACAAGTAGGGCAGATTTCTGAAACCCTACAAACTCGACCTCCCGGAGCAGAGGAACCAAGAGAACTGTAACGCCATTTATCTGAGAAGCGGAAATGGACTGAATAGAGAACCGTCATCTGAAGAGACCGAGCCTGATAGAGAGATTTCGAATGAAGAAAAAGACGTCGTGGTTGATGAGAGCGAGAAGAGTGAAGAGAAGAAGAAAGAAGAAACACCACCGGTCAAGCCGGAAATCCCGAGAGTACCCTACCCAAGCAGGCTGAAAGCAAATAAGGACCAGGTTCACTTTTCTAAATTTCTTGATGTCTTTAAAAAGCTAACCATTAATATCCCGTTTGCAGATGCGCTTACACAAATGCCCTCTTACGCAAAGTTCATGAAAGAGATCCTCTCCAAAAAGAGGGCACTTGATCACCAGGCCACCGTTGCACTCACTGAAGAGTGCATCGCAATTTTCCAGAATAAGCTGCCCCAAAAGCTTACAGATCCAGGGAGTTTCTCGATTCCTATTCAAATTGGCAGTTTTAATTTTAATAAAGTTTTATGTGATTTAGGGGCTAGTATTAATCTGATGCCTCTATCTATTTTCAGGAAACATGGCCTGGGTGAGGTAAGCCCAACATATATGACATTGAAGCTGGCTGATCGATCGATAAGGTACCCATACGGGGTAATTGAGGACGTGCTCATCAAAGTAGGTAAGTTTTACTTTCCTGTCGACTTCGTAGTAATAGACATAGATGAAGACGAGGAGGTCCCGTTAATTCTGGGGAGATCCTTCCTGGCTACGAGTCGAGCATTGGTCGATATGGAAGAAGGTGAGATACCTTTTTAGCCTACCCGGAAAGTTATCGCAAACGGAACAATAGACAACTTGAGGAAAATTCAATAGAGAAAATAGTTGAGGGTTGGAAATCCTAAGGTTTTACACATGCAAACACTTGACTCGAAACAATTACCAGTTAATCCATCTAATGATTCCCAAATCTTTTAAGATCACCGTTGTTCTCTTTTGAGCAACACGGGTATTATTTCAAAAAGGACAGGTTTTATCTTTCGATCTCAACCTACGGATTTCAAAATACATTAAGCACAAGATTTATGTTGAACGGCTAGGTTTTATCTCTCGATTTCCAACTAACGGTTCAATTGGGACTAAGACTTACTCGATATATCTCTATCACCGATTTATCGTTTTAGGCATGCAATTCCTAGTTGTTAATTCTCTCGAACTCAACTGAAAATAACAAAACAATTGAAAGCTAGCTAGACTCTCAAAAGCATTAAACACAAAATCACATGCTTCATTAATGAGGAAAAACTGATAAAGTGTCAAGTCAATTATTCACATGCTTACAAACCAAAATCATTCCAACCCTCAACATGAACAGGTTAGTTCATGCCGGTGGTGGATTCAAACACAATAGAAAAGGATGAAAACGAGTATGTAAACATGATAAACGAAAAAGATGAAATCGTGATGAATGTGATGACTCCCTTCTATCGTGCTCGTATCTACTTCGCGTGATGAATCGCTCCTCGTTTGAACCTCTATCGTGCCTCCAAAGACCCCGAAAAATCTCCAGAAATCGCCCCCTAAACTGCTCTGGCCGTCCTCGAAAAGTTGCGCGAATAATGACCTAAAATCTACAAAAAAACGACTTTTATTTCTGCGTGCCGCGGTTTGTGCCGCGGTTTGCAAACCGCGCGCCAAACCGCGCGGCGGCGTGGAACAGTGTGTGCCGCGGTTTGCAAACCGCGCGCCGCGGTTTGGGAAAACTGCACGCCGCGGTTTGGAAACAGTGCGCCGCGGTTTTGGGCTAGGATGTCGGGTTTCCGGTGGGCTTCGTTTTGGCTCTCTTTTGGACTCTTTTTAGCTTCTTTTCTCGAGGATTACCGCCTTTTAGAATACCTGCACATTCCACTCGATAAACCGTAAAATACACGCCTTTTTACTTGAACACAAGCCAATCTCATTGGTTTGAGAACCGAAAATAACGCCAAAAAGTGGCGTTATCAACAACCCCAAACCGAGCGTTGCTTGTCCCCAAGCAAATTAGCGATAAAAAGATAATAAAAGAATATATATGTGAAATAAGAATAACTGCACAATTCCCAATCGGTACCAAGTGATGC
This sequence comes from Saussurea involucrata, assembly GCA_033807775.1. Classification (NCBI taxonomy): domain Eukaryota; kingdom Viridiplantae; phylum Streptophyta; class Magnoliopsida; order Asterales; family Asteraceae; genus Saussurea; species Saussurea involucrata. The sequence continues at coordinate 69,651,961 of CM066318.1, read as the reverse complement.
ATCGGTGATTTCCCATACCCGTGAATATCTATCTCACTCTCGCCTCATCCTTATTTTGTTTGACCTATGACCTTCCATTGGGAGTTGAACTCGTGACTGTTCCGATTACGTTCGGGTTAGACTAGGTCCAAACATACTAGGGAAAACATTTCGCCTCGACCCTACCTCACGGGATACTCTCTTTGCACTCGAACCTAGGTTATCGCTCGTGTTGTCATGTTTAAGGAGGTTATGTACAAGAATACTCAAATTATTACATGACAACTCTAAGGAAAGACGCACAATTGTCCAAAAATTTGATCTCAGAAGGAGTCAAGTAGCAAGACAGGGAATATCAGTGAGGGTGGTCGTATACCGTAATCACATCTTTCAAAAGATCATCCAGGTCTTTACACGGGTGGTAACGGGGCTAAGGTTAAGGTTAAGAGACGAAGGGTATAAAGGATCAAAAAATCCTCGACGTGTCAATCATTGGCAATTCCGAACTTCTCGTTGCTTCACATTTGCTCACTTGGTCCTTTTTCGTCACTATTGGAGTCGCTTTGACTCACTTATTATGCAGCTCTACTAGAGACTATCTAACTAACGGTATTTATTTACTTTTCGTTTTTTTTTGGGACTTCATTGGTCCTCTTTATTGATTGGGCCAACATTGACCCTCTTTTCTCTTTCTTGACTGGCCTGATTTCTTTCTTTTCCGCTCTATCTCTCTAAGTTCATTACTGCTTCCGATTGACACACTTTCGGATAGGGTTGGCTAAGGCTCATGGCTGAGGGTGTAATGATGGGTTTAGAAACGATAACGTGAGTGTTTGGCTGCAAAGGGGCTAGAGATACACATAAAAGGGTAAAAAGGGAAATGATAGCTAAAACAGGTTAAAACAAACACATAATGTCTGGAATCATGTCTTAAGGTCCACACGATTTGGTCTACTATACCCTTACCTAATATCCCGATGTTCGTCTTTGCTACTCAATACAACAATGTAGCGAGATCATTCTACATTCACGACAAGGAATTCGAAAAAGTGTATAAGAATTTCGTGTATGAATCCCTCGCAATGAAAAACGTCTTTTAAGGCTCAAAGCTCACTATCGGGTGGTCTCCACTAATGTCCCTAGTCATATCCTTTCCTGGTCCTTCCCTAACGGTCATGTCACTATCACAAGATTCTTCCCACAATGGTCGGTCTCAATCATTCAAAACAAAAAATTTAGCTACTTTGATCTAGACACTCAGAAGTGTAGGAAATCTACATGCATAACTTCGGCCCGATTGGGCAACCCCAAACCTTACCCACACATTGTCCCCAATGTGCAAGCAAAGTTGTAGGTGATGTGACTCGAGTCATTGTGCAGTTATTACAGGTATGAAAAGGACGGGCAAGGCATTACATAGCAAGCAAAAGAGAATCCAAAATTTCTAATATGGGCACCCCAAACCTAGGCCGTGGCCTAGGTTTGCCAAATAAAAGCCAACCCCAAACCTCAGTGAAACCGAGGTTTGCACAGGGTCAAAAGGTGAGTGTGTAGATGTGGAAAAATTGAGGCATCCCAAACCTAAGTGAAACTTAGGTTTGATGCATCTCGTGTAACTAATAATAGAATAACACATAATACACCACTCGTTTAGCAGAAAGGGTTAGAACATACCTGTTTTGCCTGGCCGGAGGGGATTCTTGAAAGGTTGAGCACTTAGAGGGGGCGGAGAGAACATGCAAAACAAAACAAAGAAAAACAAAGCACAAGACAGAAAACTGGAAAAGAAACACACAAAGCAAGAAAGGAATAAAAACTGCACGAAAAACAAAACGAGGAAACAGGGACTCCCGCGGTTTAGCCCGCGACTTGCAAGTCGCGTGGCAAACCGCGTAACCTACTGTTTCATAAAACAAACAGAGGGTCCCGCGGCTTGCTGCGCGATATGCAAACCGCGTGGCAAGTCGCGTATGTCCCTGTTCCAGCTATTTTTTATTTTTCGATTTTTCGATTTTTATGGTTTTTTCGGAAATAAAAACACACTCAAACTAAAAATAATAAAAGGAAACAAACTTTGGTGGGTTGCCTCCCACCCAGCGCCTTATTTAAAGTCGTGGCACGACTATGTGGTTTCAGCTCGGCTCGGTATCCGCAGAATTGGATCGCCCACACTTGCGATTCTTCGCGGATTCTTCTTCATTTGACTTGCCTTTACCATCTCCAGATCTACACCTTCCACTCTCGAACATCTTGAAGTTGACCTTTTCGCCTCCAACTCTGAACGTGATCTCACCCTCTTCCATGTCAATCAAAGCTCTTCCAGTGGCTAGGAACGATCGTCCCAAGATCATCGGGACCTCTTCATCCTCATCTATGTCTATCACCACAAAGTCTACCGGGAAGTAGAACTTACCAACCTTAATTAGCACGTCCTCAATCACGCCGTACGGGTATCTTATCGACCGATCAGCAAGCTTGAGCGTCATGAACGTTGGACTCACCTCGCCCAATCCAAGTTTCCTGAAAATAGAAAGGGGCATCAAATTAATACTAGCCCCTAAATAACACAAAACTTTATTGAAAGAAAACTTCCCGATTTGGATAGGGATAGAAAAACTCCCTGGATCATTGAGCTTCTGGGGAAGCTTATTCTGAAAGATTGCGCTACACTCTTCAGTGAGTGCAACGGTGGATTGGTGATCAATTGCCCTCTTTTTGGAAAGGATCTCTTTCATGAATTTCATGTAACAGGGCATTTGGGCGAGAGCATCTGCAAAAGGAATATTGATCGTTATCTTTTTAAATACTTCAATAAATTTAGAAAAATGAACATCATCCTTGTTTGCTTTCAATCTGCTCGGATAAGGCACTCTTGGAATTTCCGGCTTGACCGGTGGTTGCTTTAGCTTGTTCTCTTCACACTGCTTTCTCTCTTCACCCTCCGAGTTCCCTTTTATTGCACACTCTTTATCAACTTCTAGTTCAGTCACTTTAATGCTCTCGAACTCTTTCTCTTTCGGATCGGTCTCTCTTGTCGGCTCCCCATTCAGCTCCTTGCCATTTCTCAGATAGATGGCATTACAATTCTCTTGGTTCCTCTTTTCAGCCATGCTTGGAAATGTGCCAAGTGGTCGGTTTTGCAGGGCTTCCGAAATCTGCCCCACTTGCCTCTCGAGAATTTTGATTGCGGTTGTATTCTGATCAGTTGCGGCTTTCACCGTGTTGATCGTGCTCGCTAATCCCTCGACCGTGCTGTCCATTTTCGACATGAACTTCATCATCATGTCTTCGAGTCCCTGCTTCTTCTCTCCGTATGGTCCTTCGTTTCTTTGATTAAAACCTGGAGGACGGTACACATTATTAGTATTAGAAGCATTAGAAAAGTTAGAGAAATTACCTTGCTGTGGTTGACTGGGCTGATTCCATGAAAGATTGGGATGCTTCTTCCACCCCTCGTTATAAGTGTTTGAGAAAGGGTCGTTTCTCGGTTGGTTCCGGTTTTGCACAAAATGGATCTGATCAGATTCTTGAAGACTGCCTCCTTGCAAATGGCTCGTAATCGCCGCTAGTTGGGTTTTTATCTCTTTAAGTTCATCCGATTCTTGAACACTAGCGACCCTTCTAACCGCCGATCGGGGAGTGGCATAACTATGTTCGACTATGTTCTCGATCAGGTCAACCGCTTCTTCATATGTCTTGTTCATGAGAGCCCCGCCCGCTGCAGCAGTGATGTCATTCTTGAATTGCGGGTGAAGGCCTCCAAAGAAGGTTTGGATTATCACCCAGCCGTGTAATCCATGGTGAGGACATTTCTTCAACATGTCCTAGTACCGCTCCCAAGCTTCATATAGGTTTTCTTGGTCCCATTGCGCGAAATGTGTAATATCGGCCATTAACTGCGCGGTTCTTCCCGGTGGGAAGAATTTCTGGAGGAACGCTGCCTTCAGTTGTGCCCAAGTGGTTATAAGATCTGATGGGAGGCCTTCTATCCAAATTTCAGCTCTACCTTTTAGGGAGAAGCTGAAAAGTCTTAGCTTGATCGCGTTCTCTTCCATCCCGTTGATCTTGAATGTATTGCAGATCCGTTCAAATGCCCGTAGATGCGCGTGGGGATCTTCAGTCGGTGCTCCCCCGAATTGGTTCTGTTGTACCATGACGATGGTACTTGGCTTGATTTCGAAATAATTAGCCACGGTGGTGGGTGGTTGAATACCTATGCGGGCCGCTGCCACATTCGGGTCGGCAAACGACCGCCTAGGCACCCTTTCTGGAGGTGGTCTCTCGTCGCCCATATTCAATTGCTTTCTAGCTTTCGACTCTTTACGTAGGCGACGAGCAGTTCTCTCTATTTCCGGATCGAGTTCTTCAATTTCTTTCCCTCGGGCCGTCCTTGGCATAAACCAAGTGGTACCTGAAAAGAAAGAAAAACAAAGTCAGTAATCCAAAAAACTGAAAGAGATGGAATAAAACACGAAATAAAAGAATATGTCCAATCTAATAGTGCTTATAGATGGTAGTGCTATTAATTACAACTAGTTCCCCGGCAACGGCGCCAAAAACTTGACACGGGGTTTTGACACCCCGCGGATCTAACCGCAAGTGTACGGGTCGAATCAAGTAATAGTGTACGGAAGTACGAGTATCGAATCCACGGGAACTAGGAACTAAATATCACAATTACTACAAGAACTATTAATTGGACTGTCAAATTTGGAGATTTGGTTTTATAACTAATTACTTGCAGAAATTAAAATCAAACAAACACCAGACAACTAGTAAGCAGTTTTGGAATTCAGATGGAGAAACAGTTGAGGGTTGGATATCCTTAGGTTTCACATATGAATATCAGACTAATGACAAATACCAGTTAATTCCGTTAATGACTACTCAACCTTGATCTAACCATTGCTCTCTCTCAAGTAACAACAGTTATATGTGTAACAACATGATGCTTTCTCAAGCTACCATGAAGTTTATTTCGAAAACAAATACAAGATTAATCTCTCGATCTCACCTTATATAGTTCAAAACACATTAAGCGTAGGTTATTATGAGACTAAAGTTTACTCGGTATATCTCTATCCTTTCTTACTTTAGACATGTAATTCCTAATTCTAGATCTCAATTGATTCTCTCGAACATAATTGACAACAATAAAACAATTGCAAGTTAGCTACGCTTACAAAGGCATTAAGAACAAAATCACATGCATTCATTAAATCGAAAAACTGATAAAAATCATTCGTCATCCATCATATGTTCAATCCTAATTCAATCCAACACCCAACATCTTAAAGTTAGTTCATGATGTTGGGGGATTCATACACAAAAGAAAGAGAAACAAAAGTGAAAGTGAACATGGTAACGTGATCATGGTGAATGTGTAAGATGAATTGATGAACTCCCTTTCCCCGTGTTGAAATCTCCTTTGCGTCTTGAACGATCCTTCGATTGATTCTCGATCTTCGCTCCAAACGGTGTCACGTGGCTCTGAAAATCGCCCCCGAACTGCTCCCAATCGTCTGCCGTAAGTTGGATACCGAAAAAGTGACCTAAATCCCGACTTATAAAACTGATTTTCGACAAACAGAGGGATACGCGACCTTCCACGCGACTTGCAAGTCGCGTGGGAAGTCGCGCGGGTTTCAGATGCGTTTCTGGGTTGTTTCGGGTTCGCGGGTCGGGTCCTGGTTCGGTCGCGGGTCTTGGGCTTGGCTTTTAGGCTTCCGTTAGGCTTCGTTCTGACTCGTTTTGGGCTCTTTTTAGCTTCTATTTCCGAAGAATGCCGCCTTTTATATAACCTGCGTAAATCACTCAATAAACCGTAAAATACCCGCCTTTTTACTTGAGTACAAGCCAATCTCGTTGGTTTGAGAACCGAAAATAACGCCAAAAAGTGGCGTTATCAACAACCCCAAACCGAGCGTTGCTTGTCCCCAAGCAAATTAGCGATAAAACAGAATAAAAGCATATATCTCAGAAAGAATAATAACTGCACAATTCCAATCTGTACCAAGTGATGCATCGGTGATTTCCCAAACCCGTGAATATCTATCTCACTCTCGCCTCATTCTCATTTCGTTTGACCTATGACCTTCCATTGGGAGTTGAACTCGTGACTATTCCGATCACATCAGGGTTAGACTAAGTCTGAACATGCTAGGGAAAACATTTCTCCTCGACCCCACCTCACGGGATACTCTCTTTGCACTCGAACCTAGGTTATCGCTCGTGTTGTCATGTTTAAGGAGGTTATGTGCAAGAATACTCAAATGTCATGACAACTCTCAAGAAAGACGCACAAATGTCCAAAATTTTGATCTCAGACGGAATCAAGTAGCAAGATAGGGAATATCGGTAAAGGTAGTCGTAAACCGTAATCACATTTTCCAAAAGATCATCCAGGTCTTTACATGGGTTGTAATGGGGCTAAGGCTATGGTTATGAAACGACGGGTAAAAAGGTTCAAATATCCTTGGCATGTCAATCATTGGCAGTTCCGAACTCTATAGTTTTTCGCTCTCTTATTTGGCCCTCTTCGTCACTATTGGAGTTGCTTTGACTCTCTTATTTTCTGCTATAGATAATATCTAAGTAACTGCATTTTTTTTGGGACTTCATTGGTCCTCTTTTCTACTTCTCGGGTTACATTGACCCGTTTTATTCTCATTGCTGGCCGGAGTTCGTCTTTTATGCTCTCACTCTATTGGTTCATTACTGCTTCCGATTGACACACTTTCGGATAAGGGTTGGCTAAGGCTTTTGGCTAAAGGGTAAATGATGGGTTTAGAAAGAAATAAGGTGGGTGTTTGGCTGCAAAATGGCTACGGATACACACTAAGGGTAAAAAGGGAAACGATAGCTAAAAAGGTTAAAACAAACACACAATGCCTGGAATCAATTCTTAAGGTCCACACGATATGGTCTACTATACCCTCACCTAATATCCCGATGGTTGTCTTTGCTACTCAATGCAATAATGTAGCGAGATCATTCTACATTCACGACAAGGAATTCGAAAAAGTGTATGTGACTTAAGTGTATAAATCCCTCGAAATGAAAAACGTCTTTTAGGCTCAAAATCTCACTGTCGGGTGGTCTCCACTAATGTCCCTAGTCATGTCTTTTCCCGGTCCTTCCCTAACGGTCACGTCACTATCACAAGATTCTTCCCACAATGGTTGGTCTCAATCATTCAAAACAAAAATTTTAGCTACTTTGATCTAGACACTCAGAAGTGTAGGAAATCTACGTGCACAACTTGGGCCCGATTGGGCAACCCCAAACCTTACCCACACATGCGACGCAGTTATTGTGCAGTTATTACAGGTATAAAGAGGACGGGTAAAACATTAACATAGCAAGAAAAAAGAAATCCCAAAATTTCTAAATTGGGCACCCCAAACCTAGGTCGTGGCCTAGGTTTGCCAAATAAAAGCCAACCCCAAACCTCGGTAAAACCGAGGTTTGCACAGGATCAAAAGTGAGTGTGTATAGATGTGAAAGATGAGGCAACCCAAACCTAAGTGAAACTTAGGTTTGTTGCATCTCGTGCACTTGAAATAGAATAACACATCAAACACCACTCTTTTAGCAGAGAAGGATTTACAACATACCTGTTTTGCCCGGCCGGAGGATTCTTGATTGGTTGAGCATCGATCAGAGAAGATAGGGAGAACATGCAAGACAAGGGAGAGACACAAAACAAAAACAGGAAACACACAAAGCAAGAAAGGGAACAAAAACTGTACGAAAAACGAATAACGGGGCACATGGGACTCACGCGGTTTAGCCCGCGACTTGTAAGTCGCGTGGAAAACCGCATAACCCTCTGTTTCAGAAAACTAACAGAGGGCCCCGCGACTTTCTGCGCGGTATGCAAACCGTGTGTAAAGCCGCGTATGTCCCTGTTTCAAAATATTTTTGGCTTTTTTCGATTTTTCGATTTTTATGGTTTTTCTGGAATTTAAAATACACACAAGAAAATTAATAAACGGAAACTAACCTTGGTGGGTTGCCTCCCACCCAGCGCCTTATTTAAAGTCGTGGCACGACTGTGCGGTTCTCAACTCGGCTCAGTGTCCGCGGGGTCAAATCGCCCACACTTGCGATTCTTCGCGGCTTCCTTCATCTTCGGTCCTCCATGACCAGCTCCAGCTTCTCCTTCACTTCGACCTCCCGCCTTCTCAAACATCTTGGAGATTACTCTCACACCGCCTACCCGGAAAGTTATCTCACCTTCTTCCATATCGACCAATGCTCGACTCGTAGCCAGGAAGGATCTCCCCAGAATTAACGGGACCTCCTCGTCTTCATCTATGTCTATTACTACGAAGTCGACAGGAAAGTAAAACTTACCTACTTTGATGAGCACGTCCTCAATTACCCCGTATGGGTACCTTATCGATCGATCAGCCAGCTTCAATGTCATATATGTTGGGCTTACCTCACCCAGGCAAAGTTTCCTGAAAATAGATAGAGGCATCAGATTAATACTAGCCCCTAAATCACATAAAACTTTATTAAAATTAAAACTGCCAATTTGAATAGGAATCGAGAAACTCCCTGGATCTGTAAGCTTTTGGGGCAGCTTATACTGGAAAATTGCGCTGCACTCTTCAGTGAGTGCAACAGTGGCCTGGTGATCAAGTGCCCTCTTTTTGGAGAGGATCTCTTTCATGAACTTTGCGTAAGAGGGCATTTTTGTAAGCGCATCTGCAAACGGGATATTAATGGTTAGCTTTTTAAAGACATCAAGAAATTTAGAAAAGTGAACCTGGTCCTTATTTGCTTTCAGCCTGCTTGGGTAGGGTACTCTCGGGATTTCCGGCTTGACCGGTGGTGTTTCTTCTTTCTTTTTCTCTTCACTCTTCTAGCTCTCTTCAACCACGACTTCTTTTTCTTCATTCGAAATCTCTCTATCGGGCTCGGTCTCTTCAGATGACGGTTCTCTATTCAGTCCCTTTCCGCTTCTCAGATAAATGGCGTTATAGTTCTCTTGGTTCCTCTTTTCCGCCATACTCGGGAATGCTCCGGGAGGTCGGGTTTGTAGGGTTTCAGAAATCTGCCCTACTTGTCTTTCGAGAATCTTTATTGCAGCTGTATTCTGCTCAGTTGCGGCTTTCACAGTATTCACCGTGCTCGCTAGCTCTCCGATCGTGCTGTCCATCTTTGCCATAAACTTCATCATCATATCTTCTAATCCCGGCTTCTTCTCCCCGGATGGTCCCTCGTTTCTTTGCTGAAAACCTGGAGGACGATAAGCACTATTAGTATTAGGGAAATTAGAAGAGTTAGAAAAATTACCTGGTTGTGGATGACCCGGCTGACTCCATGAAAGATTGGGGTGCTTTTTCCACCCCTCATTGTAAGTGTTGGAGAACGGATTGTTTCGCGGCTGATGGTTTCGGTTTTGCATAAATTGAACCTGTTCAGGTTCTCCCAGATTGCTTCCTTTCATACGGTCCGTGATAAAAGCTAGTTGAGCTTTTAGTTCCTTAAGCTCATCCGACTCCCGAACACTCGCGACTCTTCTAACATCAGCCCTTGGAGTGGAAAAACTATGCTCGGCAAGATTTTCAATCAGCTCGCATGCCTCTTCATAAGATTTATCCATTAGTGCTCCACCCGCGGCAGCAGTGATATCGTTTTTAAACTGCGGGTGAAGGCCACTAAAGAAGGTCTGAATGATGACCCAATCTTGTAACCCATGGTGAGGACATTTCTTGATCATGTCCTTAAAGCGCTCCCAAGCCTTATATAACGTTTCTTGATCCCATTGTGCGAAATGGGTGATCTCGGCCATTAGTTGGGCGGTCCGACTCGGGGGAAAGAACTTTTGAAGGAATGCGGCCTTCAATTGTGCCCATGTGGTGACCGAATCTGGCTGGATGCTCTCGGTCCATGCTTCGGCTCGGCCTTTGAGGGAGAATCCAAATAATCGCAGCTTGATGGCATCTTCATTCATGCCATTGATCTTGAAAGTGTTGCAAACCCGCTCAAATGCACGAAGGTGTGCATGGGTGTCTTCTGTCGGTGTCCCTCCATACTGGTTTTGCTGCACCATCACGATGGTGCTCGGCTTCAGCTCGAAGTAGTTTGCCCCAGTAGCGGGCGATTGAATGCCTATTCGGGCCGCCGCCACATTCGGATCGGCGAACGACCTCATAGGACGTCTCGCAGGAGGTGGTGGTGGGTTGTTGCGAGGCGGATAATTACGTGGAGGTCTCTCGTCGTCAGACATTTCGACTTTCAGATTTCTTCTCGCTTTCGCTTGTTTACGTAGCCGACGAGCGGTTCTTTCTATTTCCGGATCGATTGGCTCGATTCCTTTCCCTCGGGTTTCCTTTGGCATAAACCACTAGCACCTGAAGGAACAAATTGCCACCAATTTGGGCATGTTTCTTTCATGTGGTGAATAAGTGTTTGTCAGGGAAGAATAGTTCTGCAGATCAAGCTTCAAAACAGATTCTTCAAATCTTTCAGGGTTTAGTGAAGAATAGGCATTATGACTACACTGCTATACTTTGGGAAGACATGAAGAACACTTTTGAGAAAAATCAGAAGGCTATTCAACAGAAAACAAAGGATACACCTCTGTCATACATACCTTACATAAGGTATTGGCAAATTGTGATTTGGTATGCAATGCAAGAAAACAGAACCATTCCTAGAAGATCAAATGAACATCATGGTCCTATTTTCTACTTGGGTAAGATGTCTTCAATTACTAAAATCCAGCCTTATCCTAATCATAAAATTTTGCCAAGATGACTTAGGAATTATATACCAAGGGAGAGTGAGATTTTAAAAGCATATTGCACCTCTGTGGGAATTGAAGAACCTCAAATCCCTACTCAAGAGGACCAACCTGAGAAGAGAGGTGAGGGGTCTAGTCAAGTTAGAGAGGGGGAGGATGTTCAAGTGGGTGAACATTCTGAGAGAAATGAGGGGCAAAATTCCGAGAGCTCGGTTAGAATATGTGAGGAAAAACAGAATGAGGATGGTGAGGATGAGAGATTGTCACCAGAGGTTCAAACAGAAAGAGATGCCTCTACACTAGCTAATCTTAACCAGGTAACCACATTTGCTATTGGTTCACAATTCTTGGTGTCCAATATTGAAACAAACACCATGGACCTAGTGATGGAACTTGAACAACCCATCCATACCCACTCAGAAGCATTTCAACATGCTACTGTTTCACAAAAATCAGGGAAACCATCCCAAACTCATTTGGAGGGAGGTGATAAATCCCAACCTGTTATTCATCACATTGAGTCTGGATCTCACAGTCCTATCCAATTTGAGCCTGAAATTCCTTCTAACACTTGCACAAATCAGGAATTTCGTATTCCTGACAAAACATTCATAGACATGCCTAATTTTGGATGTCAAGGATTGGATGGAAGACCTGGTGAGGTGAACATTTCAAAAGCCTCTTTAAAATGTGCATCTGTTGTACAAGATGATATTGGTGACAAATCAGAAGAATATGATAGAGTTGAAGAATACTTTATGCCTTCAGAAAGCCAATTGAAATTCCTAAGATTGACTTGCCAATTTTAGAGGAGCCTTTATGTGACTTTGTTCTGGAAATGAGTGATGTATATCAGATGGATGTCAAATCAGCCTTTCTGAATGGTATACTTAATGAAGAGGTGTATGTTCATCAACCTGAAGGTTTTGTTGATCCAGAATTTCCTGACCATGTTTATATTTTAGATAAAGCTTTATATGGTCTAAAACAAGCACCAAGAGCCTGGTATGACACTCTTACTCAACACTTGTTAGTTTCAAGGTTGAAGAAAGGTAAGATTGACACAACTTTGTTTTTAAAGAAACGGGGTGAGGATTTAATTCTTATTCAGATTTATGTTGATGACATAATATTTGGCTCTACTAGTGCAGAATTATGTGATGATTTTTCTAAAATCATGAAATCTGAATTTGAAATGAGCATGATGGGTGAACTGAATTTTTTCCTTGGTCTTCAAGTCAAACAATTACCAAATGGTATTTTTATAAATCAAGGAAAATATGTCAGAGACATTCTGAAAAAGTTCAAGATGTCTGATTGTGCTTCTATGAGAACACCTATGGCAACAAACATAAAGTTAGATGCTGATCTCAAAGGAGTTTCAGTAGATAACAAACTCTATAGAGGCATGATTGGATCTTTACTTTATCTAACTGCAAGTAGGCCATATATCATGTTTTCTACTTGTTTATGTGCTAGATTTCAGTCTAACCCAAAAGAATCACATATGTTGGCTGTCAAAAGGATTCTAAGATATCTCAAAAGGTCACCTGATCTAGGTTTATGGTATCCAAAAGAAACTGACTTTAAATTGACTGCTTTCACTGATGCTGATCATGCAGGAAGTAGGTTGGACAGAAAAAGTACTTCTGGTGCTTGTCACTTTTTGGGGGATAAGATAGTGAGTTGGGCATCAAAGAAGCAGAATTGTGTGTCCACATCAACTGCTGAGGCAGAGTATGTTGTTGCTGCTTCATGCTCTCAAACATTGTGGATGAGAACACAACTCATGGATTATGGGTATCAGCTCAACAAAATTCCCATCTACTGTGATTCAGAAAGTGCAATTGCCATTACTCAGAATCCTGTTCAACATTCAAAGACTAAACACATAGATGTGAGGTATCATTTTATAAAGGACTATGTGGAAAAGGGAACTATAGAGATGCACTTTGTGCATACAAAGTATCAATTGGCTGACTTGTTCACAAAGCCTCTTGATCACAAAAGGTTCTCTTTTCTCATATTTAAAATAGGAATGCTTAATCTAACTAATTGATTATATTTGTTTTTTTTTTAAATGATAAAATTTCTCTAAGTAAGATTTTCTGAGTAGTGTACTCAGAACTCTGAATCTTGTATTCATAATTCTGACTCTTGAGTTCAGAACTTCTGAGTCTTGAGTTCATATATTCTGAGTCAACACTTCAGAAATATAACTTTCAAGAATTCATTTCTGAGAAATACAAGTACTTCAATCTTGTGGATTATTTTCTTTCTATTATTTTTCTATCTCATCTTTATGTCTCATATATGTTTAAGTACATGCTAAAGTCAAGGGGGGCATTAATATCTGTTGGAAATCATTTCATGATGCTTAAAAGGTTTGTTTTCATTTCTTATCTATGATCATTCTAAGAAGAACAAGCTTTTAATGATAAAAGTTTTTGATTACTTGTTCAAACTATGTCTGAATTTCAAAAATAAAAAATCATATTCAGATATAAGATTTTAAATGATTATTTTTCAAATACCTCAAATCGTCATTATTTGAACAGAATTCTGATGATAAAATGTTTTTCTATCTGTTCAAACCCCTTCTGAATAATTAAAGGTTTTACATTTATCAGAAGTTGATTTTAAATAAATTTTGGTTACAAGGCAAAATTCTTCTGAATCATGGATTCGGAACTCTGAGTAGAATAATCAGATCTCTGATAAAGGAAAGTCAATCTTCTGAGCGTGTTATTCAGATCTTTGACTTGTGTTAATATTTTATCCAATAACACGTGTCAGCTTCGTATTTGGTTGATTATGTCACGCATTTCATTTAAATCCTCTGTGGCATTTCAAATGTGTTGACTCCGTTATAACTTTGACCTCGTTTTTCCGTCAAACTGTTCAACTTCGCGGATTTTAAATAGATCTTAAAATCCCTCTTTCAAATTCTTTCAAATTTCAGAGCGAAAAGTGAGATACGAATCAATCTAGAGTTCTTTGAGTTTGTTTTCTTCTTAATCATGTCTGGTTTCCGAAGAAGTAGTCAAATATCTCTGCATTCTGCTAAGTCTTTAATGGATTCATCCGATTTAGATAATGATGAAGTGCAAAATAGGGTTGTTGAAGAAGAAGCAATAAGAAATGATGAAATAAATGCAGGAGATGAACAAATGGCTGAATCAGAAGGAAATGCAGATGAGGAAAACATGAATGTTGAACTTGAACAGAGTGTTGCTGGGTCGATAATGTCAAATAGACCAAATTTAGTGGAAAGAGTTGTACCTAAAGGCGAATGGTTGAAATTGTCAGAGAACAATTGTGTCTTACTATTTGAGGAGAGTAGATTTAAGCCTGAACACATAATCATAATGGAATTATTCAAATATCATCCTTACAGGAAATGGTTTACAAGGTGCAAAACAGTCCATGTTCAGTATATTCAACAATGGTGGAGATATCTTAGGTTAGAAGGAAACATGTTTATATCTGAAATTGGAGGAGTAACATTTGCTTTATCAATCTCTGCACTGAGAGAAATGCTAAATCTTCCAGAGAAAGATGATGTGCAAAGAAGGTCAGATTTTGAAGACTCACCTTTAACAGAAGAATTAATTGCAGAGTTTATGAAGTTAGGGTACAATGAAGGACTAAGGACTCTTAGTTTCTTCAGAAGGAACAAATTGCCACCAATTTGGGCATGTTTCTTTCATGTGGTGAATAAGTGTTTGTCAGGGAAGAATAGTTCTGCAGATCAAGCTTCAAAACAGATTCTTCAAATCTTTCAGGGTTTAGTGAAGAATAGGCATTATGACTACACTGCTATACTTTGGGAAGACATGAAGAACACTTTTGAGAAAAATCAGAAGGCTATTCAAAAAAAAGGTTACACCTCTGTCATACATACCTTACATAAGGTATTGGCAAATTGTGATTTGGTATGCAATGCAAGAAAACAGAACCATTCCTAGAAGATCAAATGAACATCATGGTCCTATTTTCTACTTGGGTAAGATGTCTTCAGTTACTAAAATCCAGCATTATCCTAATCATAAAATTTTGCCAAGATCACTTAGGAATTATATACCAAGGGAGAGTGAGATTTTAAAAGCATATTGCACCTCTGTGGGAATTGAAGAACCTCAAATCCCTACCTAAGAGGACCAACCTGAGAAGAGAGGTGAGGGGTCTAGTCAAGTTAGAGAGGGGGAGGATGTTCAAGTGGGTGAACATTCTGAGAGAAATGAGGGGCAAAATTCTGAGAGCACGGTTAGAATATGTGAGGAAAAACAGAATGAGGATGGTGAGGATGACAGATTGTCACCAGAGGTTCAAACAGAAAGAGATGCCTCTACGCTAGCTAATCTTAACCAGGTAACCACATTTGCTATTGGTTCACAATTCTTGGTGTCCAATATTGAAACAAACACCATGGACCTAGTGATGGAACTTGAACAACCCATTCATACCCACTCAGAAGCATTTCAACATGCTATTGTTTAACATAAATCAGGGAAACCATCCCAAACTCATTTGGAGGGAGGTGATAAATCCCAACCTGTTATTCATCACATTGAGTCTGGATCTCACAGTCCTATCCAATTTGAGCCTAAAATTCCTTCTAACACTTGCACAAATCAGGAATTTCGTATTCCTGACAAAACATTCATAGACATACCTAATTTTGGATGTCAAGGATTGGATGGAAGACCTGGTGAGGTGAACATTTCAAAAGCCTCTTTAAAATGTGCATCTGTTGTACAAGATGACTTAGTGTTATCTACAGGCCATGAGCCCTCTGGGCACATGAAAACTGGACCATCTGTTGGTTCAGGTTCACAGTTAGACTCTTCTGAATTTGTAAAGATTCAGAATCAAAACAAGGTGATGGGGGATAAAGTTGAAAAATTGGAGAGAAAGGTGGATGGACTAAATGATGAGGTGAAGGATTTGAAAAATATGTTGGAGGGAAGGATAACATCTGTTGAGACTAAGATGGATGATGTGAAGGTATCTTTGGAATCTCATAAAAAGGAGATCAAGGATATTATGTCTGAATTTCAGAAGGATTTGTTTAATCAAATGCAGAGTATGCAAGAATCTGTATTTAAAGCACTGAGCACTTCTTTGGCTTCAACTTCAAAGCCACTTGAAATTGTTCCACTAGCAGAAGCTGAACCTGAAGGTGTTTCTGGTCAGAACTCCAAACGGAAGTTTGATGATAATGACTTTCATTATCATCAAAAGGGGTAGAAAAAGCAAAGGTTGAGTTCTGATAATGATATTGGTATAGAAGATTTTGAAATGGCAGATATGCAATTGGTCAATACAAAGTGCACAGAAGTTCAGACAGATGAAAATGTTCAGATAGTGGATATTCAGATAGTTCAGATTGAAAGTTCAGATACAGAGGAAATGGAGGTTGAATGTATAGATGGTGGTGATTCTGATAAAACAGAAGAATTGAACTTAGATACAGAGATGGAAGTAAATTCTGATGAAACTGAAGCCATTGAGGAACCTGTTTTGAGGTCAGAGGAAACAGTTGAGAATTCAGTTGTTGAAAACATTTGTACAGACATTGTTCCCTATGTCAAAATTGACTTGTTGAACTCTGCGTTAGAAGAAAGGAGACTGAATGAACTCTTGATCAGAAGGATGCATAGTGAATTAGTCAAAGCTCTAAATGTTCAGAAAATTCAAAAAGTTGTGAAAACAGTAAGGCCTATTGATCTGATGGGATAAGAAGATAGTACTGTTGGCTATTCTCAGAAATTTCAAGAGGAGTTTCAGTTTAACTATGTTGATGATATTGGTGACAAATCAGAAGAATATGATAGAGTTGAAGAATACTTTATGCCTTCAGAAAGCCAATTGAAATTCCTAAGATTGACTTGCCAATTTTAGAGGAGCCTTTATGCGACTTTGTTCTGGAAATGAGTGATGTATATCAGATGGATGTCAAATCAGCCTTTCTGAATGGTATACTTAATGAAGAGGTGTATGTTCATCAACCTGAAGGTTTTGTTGATCCAGAATTTCCTGACCATGTTTATATTTTAGATAAAGCTTTATATGGTCTAAAACAAGCACCAAGAGCCTAGTATGACACTCTTACTCAACACTTGTTAGTTTCAAGGTTGAAGAAAGGTAAGATTGACACAACTTTGTTTTTAAAGAAACTGGGTGAGGATTTAATTCTTATTCAGATTTATGTTGATGACATAATATTTGGCTCTACTAGTGCAGAATTATATGATGATTTTTCTAAAATCATGAAATATGAATTTGAAATGAGCATGATGGGTGAACTGAATTTTTTCCTTGGTCTTCAAGTCAAAAAATTACCAAATGGTATTTTTATAAATCAAGGAAAATATGTCAGAGACATTCTGAAAAAGTTCAAGATGTCTGATTGTGCTTCTATGAGAACACCTATGGCAACAAACATAAAGTTAGATGCTGATCTCAAAGGAGTTTCAGTAGATAACAAACTCTATAGAGGCATGATTGGATCTTTACTTTATCTAACTGCAAGTAGGCCATATATCATGTTTTCTACTTGTTTATGTGCTAGATTTCAGTCTAACCCAAAAGAATCACATATGTTGGCTGTCAAAAGGATTCTAAGATATCTCAAAAGGTCACCTGATCTAGGTTTATGGTATCCAAAAGAAACTGACTTTAAATTGACTGCTTTCACTGATGCTGATCATGCAGGAAGTAGGTTGGACAGAAAAAGTACTTCTGGTGCTTGTCACTTTTTGGGGGATAAGATAGTGAGTTGGGCATCAAAGAAGCAGAATTGTGTGTCCACATCAACTGCTGAGGCAGAGTATGTTGTTGCTGCTTCATGCTCTCAAACTTTGTGGATGAGAACACAACTCATGGATTATGGGTATCAGCTCAACAAAATTCCCATCTACTGTGATTCAGAAAGTGCAATTGCCATTACTCAGAATCCTGTTCAACATTCAAAGACTAAACACATAGATGTGAGGTATCATTTTATAAAGGACTATGTGGAAAAGGGAACTATAGAGATGCACTTTGTGCATACAAAGTATCAATTGGCTGACTTGTTCACAAAGCCTCTTGATCACAAAAGGTTCTTTTTTCTCATATTTAAAATAGGAATGCTTAATCTAACTAATTGATTATATTTGTTTTTTTTTAAATGATAAAATTTCTCTAAGTAAGATTTTCTGAGTAGTGTACTCAGAACTCTGAATCTTGTATTCATAATTCTGACTCTTGAGTTCAGAACTTCTGAGTCTTGAGTTCATATATTCTGAGTCAATACTTCAGAAATCTAACTTTCAAGAATTCATTTCTGAGAAATACAAGTACTTCAATCTTGTGGATTATTTTCTTTCTATTATTTTTCTATCTCATCTTTATGTCTCATATATGTTTAAGTACATGCTAAAGTCAAGGGGGGCATTAATATCTGTTGGAAATCATTTCATGATGCTTAAAAGGTTTGTTTTCATTTCTTATCTATGATCATTCTAAGAAGAACAAGCTTTTAATGATAAAAGTTTTTGATTACTTGTTCAAACTATGTCTGAATTTCAAAAATAAAAAATCATATTCAGATATAAGATTTTAAATGATTATTTTTCAAATACCTCAAATCGTCATTATTTGAACAGAATTCTGATGATAAAATGTTTTTCTATCTGTTCAAACCCCTTCTGAATAATTAAAGGTTTTACATTTATCAGAAGTTGATTTTAAATAAATTTTGGTTACAAGGCAAAATTCTTCTGAATCATGGATTCGGAACTCTGAGTAGAATAATCAGATCTCTGATAAAGGAAAGTCAATCTTCTGAGCGTGTTATTCAGATCTTTGACTTGTGTTAATATTCTATCCAATAACACGTGTCAACTTCGTATTTGGTTGATTATGTCACGCATTTCATTTAAATCCTCTGTGGCATTTCAAATGTGTTGACTCCGTTATAACTTTGACCTCGTTTTTCCGTCAAACTGTTCAACTTCGCGGATTTTAAATAGATCTTAAAATCCCTCTTTCAAATTCTTTCAAATTTCAGAGCGAAAAGTGAGATACGAATCAATCTAGAGTTCTTTGAGTTTGTTTTCTTCTTAATCATGTCTGGTTTCCGAAGAAGTAGTCAAATATCTCTGCATTCTGCTAAGTCTTTAATGGATTCATCCGATTCAGATAATGATGAAGTGCAAAATAGGGTTATTGAAGAAGAAGCAATAAGAAATGATGAAATAAATGCAGGAGATGAACAAATGGCTGAATCAGAAGGAAATGCAGATGAGGAAAACATGAATGTTGAACTTGAATAGAGTGTTGCAGGGTCGATAATGTCAAATAGACCAAATTTAGTGGAAAGAGTTGTACCTAAAGGCGAATGGTTGAAATTGTCGGAGAACAATTGTGTCTTACTATTTGAGGAGAGTAGATTTAAGCCTGAACACAGAATCATAATGGAATTATTCAAATATCATCCTTACAGGAAATGCTTTACAAGGTGCAAAACAATCCATGTTCAGTATATTCAACAATGGTGGAGATATCTTAGGTTAGAAGGAAACAAGTTTATATCTGAAATTGGAGGAGTAACATTTGCTTTATCAATCTCTGCACTGAGAGAAATGCTAAATCTTCCAGAGAAAGATGATGTGCAAAGAAGGTCAGATTTTGAAGACTCACCTTTAACAGAAGAATTAATTGCAGAGTTTATGAAGTTAGGGTACAATGAAGGACTAAGGACTCTTAGTTTGTTCAGAAGGAACAAATTGCCACCAATTTGGGCATGTTTCTTTCATGTGGTGAATAAGTGTTTGTCAGGGAAGAATAGTTCTGCAGATCAAGCTTCAAAACAGATTCTTCATATCTTTCAGGGTTTAGTGAAGAATAGGCATTATGACTACACTGCTATACTTTGGGAAGACATGAAGAACACTTTTGAGAAAAATCAGAAGGCTATTCAAAAGAAAACAAAGGATATACCTCTGTCATACATACCTTACATAAGGTATTGGCAAATTGTGATTTGGTATGCTATGCAAGAAAACAGAACCATTCCTAGAAGATCAAATGAACATCATGGTCTTATTTTCTACTTGGGTAAGATGTCTTCAGTTACTAAAATCCAGCATTATCCTAATCATAAAATTTTGCCAAGATCACTTAGGAATTATATACCAAGGGAGAGTGAGATTTTAAAAGCATATTGCACCTCTGTGGGAATTGAAGAACCTCAAATCCCTACCCAAGAGGACCAACCTGAGAAGAGAGGTGAGGGGTCTAGTCAAGTTAGAGAGGGGGAGGATGTTCAAGTGGGTGAACATTCTGAGAGAAATGAGGGGCAAAATTCTGACAGCTCGATTAGAATATGTGAGGAAAAACAGAATGAGGATGGTGAGGATGAGAGATTGTCACCAGAGGTTCAAACAGAAAGAGATGCCTCTGCACTAGCTAATCTTAACCAGGTAACCACATTTGCTATTGGTTCACAATTCTTGGTGTCCAATATTGAAACAAACACCATGGACCTAGTGATGGAACTTGAACAACCCATCCATACCCACTCAGAAGTATTTCAACATGCTACTGTTTCACATAAATCAGGGAAACCATCCCAAACTCATTTGGAGGGAGGTGATAAATCCCAACCTGTTATTCATCACATTGAGTCTGGATCTCACAGTCCTATCCAATTTGAGCCTAAAATTCCTTCTAACACTTGCACAAATCAGGAATTTCGTATTCCTGACAAAACATTCATAGACATACCTAATTTTGGATGTCAAGGATTGGATGGAAGACCTGGTGAGGTGAACATTTCAAAAGCCTCATTAAAATGTGCATCTGTTGTACAAGATGACTTAGTGTTATCTACAGGCCATGAGCCCTCTGGGCACATGAAAACTGGACCATCTGTTGGTTCAGGTTCACAGTTAGACTCTTCTGAATTTGTAAAGATTCAGAATCAAAACAAGGTGATGGGGGATAAAGTTGAAAAATTGGAGAGAAAGGTGGATGGACTGAATGATGAGGTGAAGGAGTTGAAAAATATGTTGGAGGGAAGGATAACATCTGTTGAGACTAAGATGGATGATGTGAAGGTATCTTTGGAATCTCATAAAAAAGAGATCAAGGATATTATGTCTGAATTTCAGAAGGATTTGTTTAATCAAATGCAGAGTATGCAAGAATCTGTATTTAAAGCACTGAGCACTTCTTTGGCTTCAACTTCAAAGCCACTTGAAATTGTTCCACTAGCAGAAGCTGAACCTGAAGGTGTTTCTGGTCAGAACTCCAAACGGAAGTTTGATGATAATGGCTTTCATTATCATCAAAAGGAGTAGAAAAAGCAAAGGTTGAGTTCTGATAATGATATTGGTATAGAAGATTTTGAAATGGCAGATATGCAATTGGTCAATACAAAGTGCACAGAAGTTCAGATAGATGAAAATGTTCAGATAGTGGATATTCAGATAGTTCAGATTAAAAGTTCAGATACAGAGGAAATGGAGGTTGAATGTATAGATGGTGGTGATTCTGATAAAACAGAAGAATTGAACTTAGATACAGAGATGGAAGTAAATTCTGATGAAACTGAAGCCATTGAGGAACCTGTTTTGAGGTCAGAGGAAACAGTTGAGAGTTCAGTTGTTGAAAACATTTGTACAGACATTGTTCCCTATGTCAAAATTGACTTGTTGAACTCTGCGTTAGAAGAAAGGAGGCTGAATGAAATCTTGATCAGAAGGATGCATAGTGAATTAGTCAAAGCTCTAAATGTTCAGAAAATTCAAAAAGTTGTGAAAACAGTAAGGCCTATTGATCTGATGGGATAAGAAGATAGTACTGTTGGCTATTCTCATAAATTTCAAGAGGAGTTTCAGTTTAACTATGTTGATGATATTGGTGACAAATCATAAGAATATGATAGAGTTGAAGAATACTTTATGCCTTCAGAATACTTATTCAGAAAGCCAATTGAAATTCCTAAGATTGACTTGCCAATTTTAGAGGAGCCTTTATGTGACTTTGTTCTGGAAATGAGTGATGTACCACTTGCTAGACAGTTTCATGATGATATATTTCCAGAGGAAGCATATGCGGTTTTGGAGAGCAATGTTGATGGTTTCATGGATGGGAGATCTCAGATGACTTATGCAGAAGCTTCAAACAGATTCAGGATTCCTGATTCAAGATTGCATATTCAGAAAAGGATTGAGAAAGTGTTGATGTTTCAAACAGAAGAGTTTGATGGTCTGAAGTATGTAAGATTGGAAGTATTGAAAGAAAGAAGTGTAAAAGTTTCCATGTCCAGCTTTGATTTTCACAGATTAACTCTTGATGATCAGATCTTCCTAGTTAAATTCTTTGCCAGTACTGAAGAGACCTGGATAGAGATTGAATGCAGAAGACTTCTGGGCATTTATGTCAGGAATATGTATATGTATGACTTTCAGTTGGCTATTGAAGGAAGAAAATAGAAATGCAACTTGAGTTGTCCAGTAAAGATTCCAGGGATTGGTGTGAATATGAAGGGGTTTATAAATGAAGGAATGGAAACTGAAGGCTTTGCATATAGAGTTCAAGAAAGACTTGAACTATCGAATTAAAGGAATTGGTGAAGTATAGCAATGCAACATTGAGTTGGTTACTAAAAGAAATGAAAGGAACTTCTAATACTGAAAGAGAAAATCTAAAGAAAAGATGTGTGAAATCTGTGGAAAGAAGATTAAATCTCAGAAGTAAGATCAGAAACTGTGGTGAATGGTTGTTATTAGAAGTTAATCCTAAAAAGATGTTGCACAGTGACTTTGTATTTCCCGCTGAATATGAAGTAAATGAAATCTTTTCAGATGAAGTTGAAGAAGTTCAAGACACAACTCCTCAGAATGTTCAAATAACAAGTATTGATCAACCTGAACAATCTGAACCAAAAGAAGATGAAAGATCTGTTGATATGAATGGATATTTTCTTGAATTTGTTTTACCCAAGTTTTTCAAGCCTAAAGAAATACAATTTCTGAGTGTATATCATGACAGACCAAAAGAGACTCAGATCTGGTTGGTAGAGAAGTCAAGGTGTCTTGGAAAACCAAAGCAAGTTGTGTATTCAGATTTTTTAATCACAGGGATCAGAGAACTTAAGGCTAAGCAATTCAGAAAGCAAGAGTACTTGTCCTTTGAAGTTTTAAGAGAGGGTGGAAAAGTGTACTATTTTACTGATGCAGACTTTGAAAAATTATCAGTAGTTGATTTCTACAGGTTACATAGTCTTTTGTGCTTCAAAGATTCAAGTAAAGACAAGAATGAAAGAAAGGCAAGGATTGTGGTGATTGAAGCTATGTTCTATATCTTAAGATGGCATTGTTATACAGATTTTCAAATAGCTCTGTATCTACAAAGGCCATGTGTTTATCTTTCAAATCCCAACACAGACCATGATCAGAAAAATGTCTTGAGAACTGGAAGTGTATCCAAGCATCCAGAATTGGGAGTCTTTCTGAAGAATAAAAGTGAAAAGATCTTCTTCAGAGCAAAGGAAACTGCAAAGTATAGTTCTGGAACTTTAAGGATCATTAAGCACAATTTGTAGAAAAAGATGCTGAAGGTGAAACAAGCTAACATGACTCAAGAAGTGATCACTCAGCAGGTTGAAACCATTCAAGAAATCATTGTTAAAATTGACAAGAGGCTTACTCAAAGAAATGTGCTTTTACAAAAGATTGTTCCTGCCTTAAAAGAATTGGATGATGCAAAGTATAAGTTTATTTGACAAAAAGGGGGAGATTGTTAGATCTGAGTTTTGTCAATAAACTAAGTGTTGAATTCTGACTAAGAAGGCTCAGAAGTTCTGAAATGAAGAGTCATAGTTCTGACTAAGAAGGCTCAGAAGTATTGCTCTGAAAGTTTGCCAAGTATAGAAGTCTGAGAAGAAGAGTCGGGAGTTTTGAGAAGCTTAATCAGAATAATGTTCAGATGTTCTGAACAACATGTTCAGAACTTATAACTAGATGATTTACTTTGTATTTAGTTAACTAATTAGGACACGTGTATTGTTCCTATTAGTCTTTCATATATGTACTGTAGCTTTAGTATTTCTGTTACAGTATATATAGTGGTTAGCGTTTTTACGCTAACTGACTTTCCCGCATATATTTGTATTCATCTTTTGTAATCTTTGAGATACTCTCTCTCTAAGATCTGTAAATATGTTCTTCATTGAATACAAGTTGGTTTGATCATATTACTTCTCAATTACTGTTCTATACTTTGATATATTGATTGTAAGAGTGGATCCTAAACTTACAAAACTTGTTCTTCATACATTTTTTCCAGAATCCTTATCTAAAGGAAAATGGAAAACAAGACTTTTACTGGGTTTGCATTTCTTTTTCAAAACAAGAAAACCCTAATCTTCATTAAGACATTTTTGTCTGAATGAAATGGACAAAATTCAAAACATCTTATTGGAAAATCTTTCCAGATTAAGACTGTATTTTTTCTCTAGGATTCATGGTTGATATGATAAACAGAAATGGCATCTTCTACTGCTGCTCCTACCGCTGAGAAATCTCCTGCTACGGAGAAACGGAATCTTCCCAAGGCTCCTCAGGTCAAGTTCACGCTTGAGAAAGTAGACTTCTCAAAATCCAACAATCTCTATGCGCTTTTCGATTTTCCTCCGAAGAAGCAAGTCACACATCTGAATGATGCTGTGAATTTTCTCCAAACCTGCTGCCTATTCAAAGCCTTAACCTTCATACCCCCTACCCATAAATTCCTTCTATCTCAGTTCTGGTATACTGCTAGACACACTCAGGTTCCTTCATCCAAGGACCCTAAGAAACTCCTTGATGTCATTCTCTGTGACACCAAATTTGGCACAACCAAAATCAACCCTGCCATTATCAGGCGAGCACTCAGCCTACCCACTGCCACCAAAGAAAAACCCTTCGTTCCTCTGCCTAACCACAAAAACCATGCTGATAGGGAAGCCATCACTGCATTCTTTGATGCAATGGGTTACGCATGGGACACAGGGAGGGACAAGGAGATTGAGAAGAAACTGACCCTGATCAAGAAGTCCAAAATGCCAAGCGAGATGAACTTCATCTTTGCACACTTAATAAGCTGCATGACAGCGAAGAGTGTCTCCTCTGATCAAGCTGCTCAACCTCAGCAAGAAATGGGCTATGCATTGCTGAAAGGTCTACATGTTGACTGGGTCTCAATCATCTATGACGACCTTGCATTCAGAGTAGATATGGTTGATAGACCTTCATGGGTTCCTTATCCCAGATTCATCAGCGTCGTCTTTCAACTTGGACTTGGGGACAAATACCCAAAAGAGGGTGATCTGAGACTCTCTCAGGTTGGCCCTAAGGTGCTCGACTTCAAGCTGCTGGCAAACGAGGTACGTCTTACTACTCTTTTATCTATCCTTAATCCTCCTTCTTCTACTTCTGCGGCTCATTCAGTGGAAATCCCCACCACTGATACCCAAGCTGCACCCTCCACTCCTTCTTGAAAAAGGAAACAATCTACTTCCCAACTTGGTTCCAAAAGAATCAAGAAAAACAAGGAGCAACCCCCCCCCCCCCAGCATTCACATGCTGAAGACTCCACAGCTCATCTTGAAGAGTTGATGGATAGTTCAGTGGTACGCTCTGCCACAGCTGATCAAGCCACCCCTTCCATCCCAGCTTCAGCGTCTCTAAACGCTGAAGTTATAAACTTGGAACTGAACCCACCTCCTTCAGCCTCTCTAGAGACTGAAGTGATTTTCAGCGAATCCAACGCTGAACCCCACACCCAACCCACTTTCTCAACCATCATTCCTCCCACCTCTCCTTTGGTCACTCAATCTCTTCCCCTATTCTCCTCAACAAACATCTTCCTCAGCGACACTACTGCTAAACATCTTCAGAGGATGATAGAACAAAACACAGGACCTACAGGTACTTCCAGTCGTCAAGGAACTATTGAAGACGACTATGAAACGTTTTCAGGGTTACGAGGCTCTGACAACTTCGCCAACCCGCCT
Source organism: Saussurea involucrata (assembly GCA_033807775.1). Lineage (NCBI taxonomy): Eukaryota > Viridiplantae > Streptophyta > Magnoliopsida > Asterales > Asteraceae > Saussurea > Saussurea involucrata. The sequence continues at coordinate 69,626,174 of CM066318.1, read as the reverse complement.
GCAGGTATACACATTATCCCAAACACTTCTCTCTCTCAACCCCAAACTTCTGAGCTTTCCTCTGTTCATAAGTTAATAACTGTTTCAGGTCCTAATTTGGGGGATATCAACACCTCCCTGAAGGCCCTGGAAACAAAGATGGAATCATACAACACCATTCTCTCCAACAACTCTTCAGCGGTTACAGACACTGGAGAGAATCTCAAGAAGCTGACTGAGGTTGTTGACACGAAAGCCTCCAAAGCTGATATGGAGAAGGTGGATGGAAGCATTGCAACTTTTTCTACCACCCTCGCTGAAACTTCATCGAACGTCAACAATCTCAACCTCACCAATACCACCCTCGCAACAAACTTGACCACTCTGTCCAATGAAGTCACATCATTGAAGACAGAGGTTGGTACTCTTAAGGCGGAGGTTACGACGGTCAAAGATCTACTTCAGCAGATACTAAATCGTCTGGATGCTCCAAAGTCTCACTTTACTCAGGCCGATAGAGAAGATCTTCGAAAACTAGCCCCTGTTATATCTGGCCTCGACGACAGATTAGCAGTGCTTGAACTTTGTATGGGACTCACTGGCCAAGAAGACAGTGATTCTCATACTACTGATGCTACTGGTGTTGCTGATATTCCTCTTGCCTCCCCTCCTCATAATGTGGAAGAGGGGGAGAAGAGAGCTGAAGACCTTCCCCATAATGATGAGGGGGAGAAGAAAAATGAAACTGCTGCTTCTACTTCACAACCTCAGGGAGTTGAAAACCCTGAGGGAACCGAGAAACCTCCCTCTGTATATGAGGGGGAGAAACTCGAAGAGCAACACAAAGAAGCCGTTGCTGATGAGGTCGAGTCTGAAGAAGAAGAAGAAGAAGAAGTTGAAGACGAAGAACCCATCGATATCGATGATGAAGAACCATCATCATCCCCTAAAGATGATGATGATGACGATGATGATGATGATGACTTCTTCTTCGTTGAGCCTGAGAAGGCCCCTGAGAAAGGGATTTCGATAAACGAACCATCAGGGGATAAGACAAAGCCTGCAGCATCTGAAACTGATCAAGGCAAAAACAAAGGCCTCGCTGCAGAAGGCAATCTGGCTATCCTTCAGATTAAGCCAGCTTCCCTTATACTGCATCCCTCCTCTATCCCTTCTCAATCTCAATCCTTCTATCCATAAAACCTCTATACACTTAACCACATTTTTTTCTCCATCTCTTTCTTCCCATGTTCTTACTTAAACAATGGTTGTGTTTCAGCTAGTCCTCTCCCCTGTTTGAGGATCCCGCTGAAGCTCCTACAACTACACCAACAATAATTCCAGCTCCTATCGCTGAAGAAATAATCCCAGTCTTGGATTTGACCTCTGAGACTGATGAACCTGAACAATAACCTCTCTCTCACAAAAACACACCTTCATTAGCTCCTCAAAAGCTAAGTGAAGAGGATCAGAAAAGGAGAGAAGAAATAATAAAGAAATTCGAAGATCAGCGAATCATCCTCCCTCGCTCCAAAATCCATGTTCCCACAAAGTTCAGGATATCAAGGAAAGAATACGAGGATCATTTAAGAGATGAAAGATTACTGGCCGAAAAGAAGGAAGCTGAAGAAAAAGATAAGGCTCTCGCCATCCAGCTTGTCCAACAATCGGTGAAAGACCCCGCACTGAAAAGAACTCCTATTGATGTCCAACGTCAGCTATGGGATGATGCCCAAAGGATCGTTGAAGAAAAGACTAAGGTGTCTGATTCGACTTTGGAATGGTGTAAAGAAATGTTGAACTATCGATATCGACCATCCAAAATCATCAAGGTAAATATCAGAGGAAAACTGTTCGTAGACGTTCCTGTTGTTGAAGTTGACGTATTCAGAGAAGACAAGACCAAGCAAACCTTCTACGCTACTTCATTAGAGAAGTTTGATTTCTCTGAATGGTTAGAAGTGAAATTAGCCATTCAGCGATCTCGCACAAAGTTCAAGAGCCATGTCGAGAAAATTTTAAATTCTCAGATCGACTTGGTTTCTTCTGTTGTGGATATTCCTCCTTCCACTCTTCTTCCACCTCAACAAAGAAGGGCCTCTGCAAAGAAAAAGAAAACCTCAGACTCAGGACCTCTTATACGGAATGAAACAGGTATAGGTTTCTCACGCGAAGAAGTACTTGGTCGTGACCCTGACCTCTCAGTACTTGACACCTCCCTGCCTCCTGGTGAAACTTTCATCCCTGGAAAAGTCTTAAGTGAACCCTATGGCATCTTCTTTCTAGACTGCTATGGATGACAACACTTTCAACGCATATCTGAGCTTCCAATCACTCCCATCGAACAGCTCAGAGACCTAATATACTGGTGTGAAGTCAGACGCGATCTTAAGGCACGTCACCTCAAGCCCCTGATCTTTGAAGAAGCAAAGAACAAAAAGAATAAAGGTGTAACGGTCCCTAACTGGATGATTCCCACATCAAAGTCCCTCGATGAACTTCTCATCAAGGAAGAACCTTTTGACGGATAGAATCGCCTTGTAATTCTTTCTATCTTTATCCGTCTACATCTTTTGTACATGTAATTTTATTTGTTGTACTTGTGATTTTTCCACTTCCCTCTGTAACCTTTACGAAGTTTAAAGAAAAATTTCAGCGAATGTACTTTACTCCATCAGTACTAAAAAGATCCCAGAAAACAGTAAAAGGGACTAATATTTTATGAGTTCTTTTTATCCTTATGTTTTCATTAATTAGCAATTTTCTCTGTTTCTATGTCATAATCAAATAGGGGGAGATTGTTGATCCAAACCCTCAGTGATTTGATAATAACCCTCTCTTAAACACTTAGTGAAAATTGTAAGTAAACAATATGTATTAGAGTTTCACTATCGCTGATAAGTACTAAGACTGTTTCAGTACCGCTGATAGTAACTCTCACTCTTTAAAGTTAAATAGTCAGCGAACTCTGTTCATCGAGTAGCTCTGAGCCTGTTCAGTCTATGAGATGATCGCTGATAAGTTAGTTATTTACTTATGATCCCTGAAGACAAGTTTCACGTCAACATATGTTCTATGTTGAAGTCGAAGATCAAGCTCAAGAACAAGCGACAAGTCTACTAATGAACTGATGCGGATATCAGCGAAGCCAAGATTTGTCCACTCAACATGAAGTATCAAGTAGAAGACTTCAGCAATTGATGAACTTTATCATTCGCTGATAAAGAACTGTTTCAACGAAAGCTGATCATGAAGTCTCCTTACAAAGTACTATTGTCTTACCTCCCTTGCACGTCTCCGTACGAAATGTCAGAACGGACATCCCTTTTGTCTGTGATCATACAACAAACTCTGATTCTACAATGTGCTCCATGCGGCTACTAAGGTTGTCTACAAAGGTCAATGACATGCAACCACTCAACTGCTGCCACGTGTAAAGCAAAACTGCCATGCATTAAATGCATGCAGTATATAAGAAGAACCCTACTTCAGAAATGAAGTGCGCTCAGCCATCTTCTTATTCTTCCTTACTACTGTGTGTTAGGTTATTATTCGTAATTTCCTTATCTCCTTCTAGTGCAAAAAACTTAGTGTTCTTAACTTGTTTAGATTAGGTTAATCCTTAATCTTGTTCCGCAACAAGTTGTAAATTGTCTTGATTTATCAATAAACAATTTAGAAAAGTAAAAATCGTGTGTTTGTATAACCCTTCGGGACCAACAGCCACCTTGGACTTTGATTCCTTGGCTTCTTTCTCCTCCGCAACCAAGGACTCCTTCGTCTTGTCCAGCTCATCCCTTTGATCGGCGATCAAGGACAAAGACTGCTTCAGACAGTAGTTTGCCTCATCCTTTGCACGTCCGACGTCCTTTCACTCATTTAGGGCCTCATCGAGACGTTTAGACATAGCCTCGATACGCTCTAAAGCGACGCTCTCTCTATCCAACGCCGCATTCCCCCTTTCATGAGCAGAGGACACCAAACCCCTTATTTTCACCGTTTCAGCGTGCAAGGCAAGAGACGACTGGAACGCCTGAAAAACATAAGACACAGGTTAGTAAACGCACAACGAAGTTCTACACGACAAAAGATAAACAAGTCTTGAAAGAAAGACTTACCATGAACGCCAGTCCGGCGACGTGAGATCCCGTCTCCTCGACCGGGACTCCCTCGAAACGCTCCTTGAAAGAAGGGAGCAGATATTTCTCCAGATGAGGAAACAAATTCGTCCCGTCTAGGACATTATCGGCCATAAAGTCTGACGACAACGTAAATTTGACCGTCGTGACCTTATACTCTCCCATCACATGGCCCTTGCCCTTGTCGGCTGACGGAGGGGTCGACGCGGTAGACGGACACTTCGCCATTTTCGCCGGAGGCGCTGAATTGATAGGTGTCGCATCAATCACACCAGAAGACGTCTTCGTCTTCACGGGTGATGCGACTGATACCTTCGCCTTCTCAGGCATAACGACTCTCGACGAGTCATCAGCCCTTGAAGATGGTTCCCTCGGGATCGTCATCCTCGTTTTCTTTAAAATCCCCGACCCGGTGGTCGAGGTCACCTTCCTATTTTCCTTGCCTTTACGAGCAAGTTCAGCTTGAGCCGCCCTTTTGGCAGTCGCAGTCGACACCTTCACCTGAGAATCCCCTGGAAAAAACAAAGAGAGAAACGTTACACGACAGACATTAGTAAAAAAAATCAAAGTCGAGTAGAAAAGAATGAGGTACACTTACCAGTCATCTTTTCTTCTTCTTCTCTCGACTCCTCCCCTGTCTCCTCTGTTTCCTCTTCTTCCTCCTCCTCCTCGCGTTTCTTCCCCCGATTCTCTCCCAGATACACCAAGTCTTCGTCGTCGTCTACAAGGTATCGTGTGAAAAACGACCGTTCGACAACGCTAAATTCCAAGAATGCGTCGATCTTTGCTTGAGAATTGGCGTAGGGCTTCACTTCCTCAAACTTAATATCTGTCAACACATGAAAGACAGATTAAAAACAAGTTGGAACTAGCATGCAAAGCACGACAAAAAAGATACAAAATCTTACCCGACATATTCCAGCCGGTCCTAATCCAGCCGCTTTCAGAATCGAGCGTCGATACACGCGCAAACGCATACCTGGTCTTCCACTTACGGTCATTAACCGCAGTCTTTAGAACCATGGTACGATCGCCCTTATGCCTAGAAAACAGGCTATAACGGCGACATCCATCCCTCTTGACCTGATAAGCCAAGAGGAGGTCGCGCACATTCACGGAAGACTCCTAGTCTTTGGTAAGGCGCTCGATCATTTGTATGACTCGCCAAAATTGAGGCATCAATTGGGTCGGCGCTAAATCACATTCGACCATGAATGCCTTGGCCAAAGGCGAATAAGGTCATTCAAAACCTATCTTAAAAGGGTATTCGTATATAACGACAAACCCCTCTGGACACATATCAGGTCAAGTCTGACCTACTCTAATCAGTGTAATCCCCGCAGGGATTTTTGCTAGAATCCTAAGGTCGTCAAGATCCTCTTGATCTCGAATAGAACTCTCAGGTTCGGTGGACATTGCTAACCTCGATTAACCAGATTTGTAAGTCTGAAAAACTCCAATTTTTCCTAGGCTTTCTAGCGACAGATTTATGACGCAAATAAAGACTAAGAAGTCGTACCTTATATAGGGGCTCTAATCTTCAATAACTCTAAAAATCGACTTAAGATTTTTGCAGGTTTGGAAAGGATTCACTAAGAAATGGCAAGAAATCTCTCTCTAAACTCTCTGAAAACGTAAAACGGAAAATATCCACCGTGGGTCGCTAGTTATGCAATTGATCGTGTCAGATCGAGTCACTCGATGATCGATACATGTCCATGTCTCCTCGAATGCACGAACGGATCGTCGACACCTGGTGTTTACAGCTGTTAAGCACGATCGCACGTCAGCATGACGTCACGATCTTATCCCTGTTTCGACCTCCCCTTTAGTTAGAATCAAACCGATTCAGTTTCTAACCAACGACATTCGACACGTGTCACGAGAATTTAAAAATATTTTCTTATGACAAAAAATTCAAAATTCAAAAATTGCTTTCTCATTTTAAATTTCGGGGGCAAACTGTTTGGGTAAAATTTCACCAGTCTCGACCACGACCATTTTGATACTCACGACACTCAACCGTCGTAAGATACCTCACGACCTCGACCTACTAACGTATAACGACTGTTATGATCTTCATGTTTAATGCAGGGTCAACATCATTAATGGCCAACGGACATAACCGACAAGGCAATTATGAGCATTAATCACAGCGACCGTTACGACTGTTACATTCATGAGGGTCATTCAAAGCTGCAAAGACTATAAATACAAAGACTTCAGCCTCATTTGTGAATAACTGAACTCTCGAGAACACTCAATGCAAGAACCAAGAAACATTCTCTCTCGAAGTTCACGACGCACGACGCATATAGTTCCTACGCACGACGCACTTACATTTACGCACAATACACATGTTCACTTTACATTTAAAGTCTTTCTTTCACTTGTATTGTAACCATTGTACTCTGGACACCTCAAACACAAGGACATCGCCCCTGTTTGGCGACCATAGTGCAGTGACGACATCATCACTGTCGTCCGCGGGTTTTTTCCTCGTTGAGGTTTGGCGACCAAGTGTTTGTATACGAAGGTCTTAGGATTTCCAACCCTCAACTGTTTTCTCTATCAGAAGTTCTTAAGTTGTTTATTGTTCCGTGTCTTCTTTATTTAGTTTGCCATTAATTAGTTTATAAACCAACCACTCCAATTTCGATAGTTCAGTTAATAGAGTTTATAGTAATTGTGATACTTAGTTCCAAGTTCCTGTGGATTCGATACTCGTACTTCCGTACGTATTACTTGATTTCGACACCGTACACTTGCGGTTAGATTTAGGGGGGTGATACCCGCCTATCAAGTTTTTGGCGCCGTTGTCGGTGAACTAGTTGCAACTGATAGCACTACCAGCTATAAGCGCTATTACATTGAACAATTTTTATTTATTTATTTTATTTCATCACTTCAGTTTTCGGATTGCTAATTTTGGTTACTTTCTATTTCAGGTACTAGTTGGTTTATGCCAAGGAAGACCCGAGGGAAGGAAATCGAACCAATCGATCCAGAGATTGAAAGAACTGCCCGTCGTCTACGAAAAGAAGCAAAAGCTAAAGAACACATCAAGACCGAAATGGGCGACGAAGCGAGACGTCCTATGCGGTCGTTTGCCGACCCGAACGTAGCAGCGGCCCGCATAGGCATCCAACCACCCACCACTGTAGCAAACTCCTTTGAGCTCAAACCGAGTACCATCGTAATGGTACAACAAAATCAATATGGAGGAGCACCGACCGAAGATCCTCATGCACATCTCCGTGCATTCGAGAGGATTTGCAGCACATTCAAGATTAATGGCATGAACGAGGATGCCGTCAAGTTATGATTGTTCAGCTTCTCACTCAAAGGTAGAGCTGAAATCTGGATAGAGAGTTTACCAGCGGATCAGATCACCACATGGGTAGACCTGAAAGCCGCATTCCTCCATAAATTCTTCCCACCGGGAAAAACCGCTCAATTAATGGCTGAAATTACTCATTTCGCGCAATGGGATCAAGAGACCTTGTACTAGGCATGGGAGCGATATAAAGACATGTTGAAGAAGTGTCCACATCACGGGTTGCACAGATGGGTGATCATCCAAACTTTCTTTGGAGGTCTTCAACCGCAGTTCAAGAACGAAATCACTGTTGCTGCGGGTGGAGCTTTAATGAACAAAACGTATGAAGAAGTTGTCGACTTGATCAAGAATTTAGCCGAGCATAGCTACGCCATGCCACAATCTTCTATCAGACGGGTAGCGAGTGTTCAAGAATCGGATGAGCTGAAGGAAATAAAAGCTCAACTAGCTGCGATCACGAACCATATGAAAGGAGGTAGTCCGCAAGAACCCGAGCAAGTTCAGTTCCTACAAAACCGGAACAACCAGCCGAGGAACGATCCTTTCTCGAACACGTATAATGAGGGGTGGAAGAAACACCCGAACTTTTCATGGAGTCAACCCGGTCAACAACCACAAGGTAATCCTTCTCATTTTGCTAATTCTTCTAATGCTAACAATGTTTATCGTCCTCCAGGTTTCAACCAAAGGAATTTCAATGAAGGACAATCTGGGGAGAAGAAATTGGGGCTAGAAGACATGATGATGAATTTCATGAACAAGATGGACAGCACGGTGGGAGAGTTAGCGAGCACGGTCATTACGGTCAAGGCGGCCACTGAACAAAACACCGCCTCCATTAAGATCCTCGAAAGGCAAGTGGGGCAAATCTCTGAAGCCCTACTAAACCGACCTCCCGGAACCTTTCCGAGTCAAACAGAAAGGAAACCGAGGGAAGAATGTAATGCCATTTATATGAGAAATGGCAAGGAGCTGAATGGACAGTCTACACGCGAACCGTCATCAAGGGAGAACGATCCTAAAGAAAAAAAGGTCGAGATCATAAAAGTGACTGACCTAGAAGCCGATGAGGATATGATTGATCGAGAGAAGCCGAAGGAAAAAGAGGTAACACCTCCATCGAAGCCGGTAGCCAAGCCATTTTTACCACCACTACCATTTCCGAATCGGGTGAGGGCGCATAAAGATGAGGAACAATTCAAGAAGTTCCTCGATGTCTTCAAGAAGCTACACATCAACATTCCCTTTGCAGAGGCACTGGCACAAATGCCAACCTACCTCAAGTTCATGAAGGAGATTCTATCCAAGAAGAGGGCGATCGATCACCAGTCCACCGTTGCACTTACTGAAGAGTGTAGCGTGATCATCCAGAACAAGCTTCCCCCGAAGCTTAAAGATCTAGGGAGTTTTTCAATCCCTATTAAAATTGGGAAGTTTAATTTTGATAAAGTGTTGTGTGATCTAGGAGCGAGTATTAACTTAATGCCTTTATCTGTTTTCAGGAAACTCGGATTGAGAGAGGTGAAGCCGACATATATGACGCTTAAACTTGCGGATCGATCGATCGTGTACCCGTATGGAGTGGTAGAGGATGTGCTAATCAAGGTCGGCAAGTTCTACTTCCCGGTGGACTTCGAAGTGCTAGACGTCGATGAAGACATAGAAGTTCCGCTGATATTGGGAAGATCTTTTCTGGCCACCAGTAGAGCTTTGATCGACATGGAAGAAGGCGAGATGACTCTAAGGGTTGGTGATGAGAAGGCGGTGTTCAAAATGTTCGAGAGCAAAAGAGGTGGAAGTGAAGAGGAGCTGGGTAAGCACGAAAGGCCTAAGGAGTGATCGGAAGGAAAGTCGAGCCACGACCGAAACCACGGCGCTGGGTGGGAGGCAACCCACCAAGGTTTGCATTTTCTTTTATCATTTGCATTTTTGAGTGCTTTTATTTTTATAAAAAAATCCCGGAACAGAGACTTACGCGACTTGTGTCGCGGTTTACAAGCCGCGTGCCAAGTCGCGGGGGTCCCTGAGTTGTTTTCGAAGTTTTTCGTTTTCTTTGCTTTCTTTCGCTTTTTGCTTTGTTTTTCCGTATTCCCCTTCTCCGCCCTCTCCGATGTGTTCCAACCGGGCGATCCAATTTCAAGAGAATCTCTTCCGTCCGGGCAACCAGGTATGTTCCTAATCTGTATATAACGAGTGGTGTATGATGCTTTGTTTTCTTATTAGTTAAACGAGATGCAACAAACCTAAGTTTCACTTAGGTTTGGGGTGCCTCACTTGGCAAACATCTACACACTCACTTTTAATCCTGTGCAAACCTCGGTTTCACCGAGGTTTGGGGTTGGCTTTGTTTGACAAACCTAGGCCACGGCCTAGGTTTGGGGTGGCCAGTTTTTTTAATGAGATTGTTCTTTGATGCTTGTGCTTTAATGTTATGTCTGCATGTCTGTTACCTGTAATAACCGCACAACGATACTTGTTTTAGTATCGCCTATGCGGACACTCGCACATTGGGGACAATGTGTGGGTAAGGTTTGGGGTTGCCCAATCGGGCCCACGTTTATGCACGTAGATTTCCCATACATCTGCATGCTTAGATCACATTAGCCTAAATTTTTGTTTTGAATGATTGAGACCGACCATTGTGGGGAGAATCTCGTGATAGTGACGTGACCATTAGGGAAGGCCTGGGAAAGGACATGACTAGGGACATTAGTGGAGACCACCCAATAGCGAGTTTTGAGCCTAAAAGACGTTTTTCATTTTGAGGGATTCATACACTTAGTTCTTATACACTTTTTCGAGTTCCTTGTCGTGAATAGAGAATGATCTCGCTATATTATTGCATTGGGTAGCAAAGACAACCATCGGGATATTGGGAAAGGGTATAGTAGACCAAATCGTGTGGACCTTAAGATGTGATTCCAGGCATTGTGTGTATGTTTAACCCGTGTTTAGCTATCGTACCTTTTTACCCATTTGTGTGCACCCATAACCCAAGTTTGCAGCCAAACACTCACCATGTTCATTCCAGACCTACCATTAAACCCTAGCCAAAAACCTTAGCCAACCCTTATCCGAAAGTGTGTCAATCTGAGCGGTAATGAATAACGAGAAGATAGAGCGGAAAAGAAGGAATACAGGCCAGTCATGAAAATAAATAGAAAAGAGGGCCAATGCAGCCCCCAATCAAATAAAGAGGACCAATGAAGTCCAATATATATATATATATATATATATATATATATATATATATATATATACAGTTAGTTAAATAGTATTTATATCAGCTAAATAAGAGAGTCAAAGCGACTCCGATAGTGACAAGAGGGCCAAAATGATAGAAAATAAAACTAGGAAGTTCAGAATTGCTAAAGTTTGACACACCAAGGATCTTTGAACCGTTTTACCTTTCATTTCTCAGCCGGTACCCTAGCCCCGTTACAACCTTTGTAAAGACCTGGATGATCTTCGGGAAAACGTGATTACGGTATACGACCACCTTTACTGATATTCCCTGTCTTGCTACTTGATTCCTTCCTGAGATCAAATTTTTGGACATTTGTGCGTCTTTCATTAGAGTTGTCATGTAATATTTGAGTATTCTTGTACATAACTTCCTATACATGACAACATGTGCGACAACCTAGGTTCGAGCGAAATGAGAGAATCCCGTGAGGTAGGGTCGAGTTGAAATGTTTTCCCTAGTATGTCTGGACCTAGAACAACCTTAATGTAATCGGAGCAGTCACGAGTTCGACTTACAATGGAAGGCCATAGATTAATCAGAATAAGGATGAGGCGAGAGTGAGATAAGCATTCACGGGTATAGGAAATCACCAGTGCATCACGTGGTACCGATTGAGAGTTGTGCAGTTATTATTTTCACTGATATATGTGTTTATTCTATTTTATCGCTAATTTGCTTGGGGACAAGCAACGCTCGGTTTGGGGTTGTTGATAACGCCACTATTTGGCGTTATTTTCGGTTCTCAAACCAACGAGATTTCCTTGTATTTAAGCAAAGAAGCGGAATTTTATGGTTTATCTAGTGGAATGTGCAGGTTAATTAAAAGGCAGTAACCATCGAGAAAAGAAGTTAAAAAGAGCCCAAAAAGAGCCAAAACGAAGCCCAACGGAAGCCCGAGATCCAAACCCAAGACCCGCGCCCGAACCAGGACCCGAACCTGACCCAGACCTACTCAGAAAACCGGGCGACTTGTGCCACGACTTGCAAGTCGCGGGACCCTCTGTTCCAGCCTTTAACTTTGGTGTTTTTCCTGATTTTAGGTCATTCGACACACAACCTGCACACGACGAATGGCAGACGACTTGGGGCGATTTTGAGAGCTTTTTCGGAGCTTTTGGAGCCACGATAGAGGATCGATTGGAGCCACGTTCAACACGCGAAGTAGAGACGAGCACGAGAGAAGGGAGTTCATCATCATATCTATCACGTTACCATTACCATGTTTACATACACGTTTTCATCTCTTTTTCTTGTCTTTGAATCCACCACCAACATGAACTAAGTTCTAGATGTTGGGGGTTGGAATGAGTTTGATTTATGTTTACAAACATGTGATTAGCGACTCTTATCAGTTTTTCCTATTTTAATGAAGCATGTGATTTCGTTTTTAATGCTTTTGTGAACTTGGCCAATTTACATTTGATTTGTTATGAACAATTAAGTTCGAGAGAATTAATTGTTAATCTAGAACTAAGAAATTGCACGCCTAATGTGAGAAAGGGGATAGAGATATTCCTAGTAAACCTTAGTCCCGTTAAAATCTTGAGCTTAATGTGTGTTGAATTCCATAGGTGAGATCGAGAGATAAAACTTGTGCTTTTCAAGATAAAACATGTTGTTGCTTGAAAGAGAACAACGGTGATTTTTACAAGATGGGGTATTCATTATACGGAATAACTGGTAATTGTTGCGAGTCAAGTGTTTGTATACGAAGGTCTTAGGATTTCCAACCCTCAACTGTTTTCTCTATCAGAAGTTCTTAAGTTGTTTATTGTTCCGTGTCTTCTTTATTTAGTTTGCCATTAATTAGTTTATAAACCAAACACTCCAATTTCGATAGTTCAGTTAATAGAGTTTATAGTAATTGTGATACTTAGTTCCTAGTTCCTGTGGATTCGATACTCGTACTTCCGTACGTATTACTTGATTTCAACACCGTACACTTGCGGTTAGATTTAGGGGGGTGATACCCGCCTGTCACTCAATGAAGCATATGACTTGTTTTTACTACTATTGTTAGCTCGATCAACTGGAAATTCATTATTTGTTTTATTTATTTCTAAGAAGAGCAAATTAAGATTAGATTGGTATGTTGTATGCCTATGGCGAGAACTTGGATAAAGATATATCAATTAAACCCTAGTATTTTGATAATCTTGAGCTTAAATTATCTTATAAAGTTATTGTTGAGATTGTGAGATGAAACATTCTTTTCAAAGGTAAACTCGTTATAACTCGAGAGAAGATAATGAGTAGTTTCGTGATTGTGTATTCATGGACTATTGAACTTGATTAATTGTCAAATTTGCAATGTTTCTTGGTGAAATAAAGCCAATTAGGATTCCAATCCTCAAGTGTTTTCTCCGATAATAGTTTTCCCATCTTTAATCTTCTACGTTGTTGAAAGTTCCCATCTTTTAAGTAAATCTTTATTATTGCATTCATCAAATCTGAATTTAGACCATCTAGTTTATAGTGGGTATAGTCATAGTGATACTCAGTACCTAATTCCTTTGGTTCGATTCTCATTACCGTACATATTACTTAATTCAATCCGTACACTTATGGTAGATTTAAGGGTGTGTAAACCCGCCTATCACCCATCAAAAACCTTAAGAACATCAAGGAACATTTGTGTAAACTTTTTAACAAACATATAACCATGTTTATTTGTTTGTAAATTCAAAACCTCAACAGCATCAAAGAACATCACATATATAAACATAGAGACATCTAGAACATTAATGAAGATTAACAAACAACATCAAATTTGTGTAAATTCATTCAAATGTTTTTTGATAAAAAAATTGTGTATATTGATAAACCAAAATCAAGTTCAAAAAAGAAACCCTAAATTGAAATCAAACAAGAATATTCTCAAAACCTAGATCTGTTGGCGTTGTAATATCTTCCTCGTCGAGATCTATTGACATCGCAGAAGGGAGATCTGGATCAATGGTGATGTCTACCCGGATCAATAATAGTGTACGGTCATTGGGTGGTGTGCGGTGGCCGCTAAAGACTGATGGATGAAGATGATGGTGGGATGGACACAGATTTAACTCTTATGCACATCCTACGTTGGAACGACTCCTCTCATATGTCTTGACGGATATGATGAAGTTGGAGATGCGTACATGGGACGAAGTTGAGGACAATGGTGCAGCGGATGAAGATGAGGATGATGGTGCAAAGGATGGAATGAAATGGGCAGAGATGGTTGCTATGTGGGAGCCAGAAATGGCTACTAGAGTGGGAACATTAATGGAGGCGTTATGCAAGTAGTAGGGTTTGTGGTTGTGCCGAAAATTGCATGTATTATATATATATATATATATATAATATATATAGTCAATTTCAAACGAGAATGATACAAATTTAAAAGAAAAAGAGAATAATTCACTTTCGTCTCAAACGTTTGTTCATTTCAACGGTTTTCGTCCCTCACCTTTATTTCAACATATTTGTCCCTCACGTATGTCAATTCCCAACATATTTTGTCCCTCATCTTAACGGCCATTAAATATTTCTATTAAGTCCAATTCAATGAGGGGTATTTTAGTCATTTTGCCTCCTTTCTTAAATTTTCGTATTTTTACAAAAAACATCAAACTTTAGGGACATTTTGTGTCAATAACTATGATATATATATATATATATAGGGGTGGTATCTTTTGCAAACCAAACCATTCTAACAAACTCTACAAACTAATCTACACCACACATTCATCCCATCTATGGTGAACAAGAAAACGGTGGCAACAATGTAATTAAATGTACATCATGATTGAATTTTAAATACGTGAAAGGCACGCGAGGGTAAATAGGGAATAATAGAAAAAGGATTCCAAAGATGTAATTGTGACAACCGCGGATTCACCGGAAGATAGTTCCCATATTAAGATCAGAGACGGAATCATGAATCAAATCAATAGAGTTACGATGGTTCGGATTTTCTTACCTTCTTACTAACATTCATGATTCATCTGTTTACATAAGGGTTCTGAATTTTGTTTTTTCACAAATACAGGTCGCAAGTGTAGGGAAAGAATCATGATTAGAACACACTCAGAGTGTAATATACAAGATCAAACATTCAGGAGAAATTTAAGAGCTAGACGAGGATGTGATGAAGCCGGGAAAAAAGGAACAAGGTCAGTAATGTATAAGGAATTTTCTTGGTAAAAACATTTTTTTTCAACTTTTAACCCAAGGTAGAATAACATTAGTTAGTTTAGAAGCATATATGTGTGTCTTATTGATTTATTGATCATCAACGATTGTGTTTTTTTGGGGTGATTTTTTTTATAACATGCACTCCAACTGTTTGATGAAATGCTCATGTGGGAATTTCGAACTCTTTATTTAGGAGTTTTTGGTTACTGAATCGTATAATGGTAGTATGCAGCTTCATGGACTGGTGTTGATGGTGTGTTTCATGAACTAATTGATGTAACTTGATTCATGTGTTTATCACCATGTATAATGATTGATGATTCATGTGAGACTCAACTGTCAATTGATGAATTTAACAACTAATATTGATGAATAGTAATGTTAGCGGATTCATGAATCAAGAGCTATGATTCATGAAAACAGGGGAGCTAATATTGATGAATAGTAATGTTAGTGGATTCATAAGCAAAAGTATGCAAGTTTTGTAATCATGAGCTATGGTTCATGAAAACAATTCATGAATATGGTAAATTGTAATCATGATTATTAAATACATTAGCAGGGCATCCTTGGAGATGTATTCGTGAGTTTAAAAAAAATTGGATATGAATGATGATAACATGAATTGGAGATGGATGATGATAAAAACAATTGTGATTTGGCGGATACTGGATACATGATCAAATCCCTACAAATATGCTTAGTTGCTATAATTAAGATATAATAAACAAAAAAGAGAAAAATAATTTAATTACACAATTACAAATCAGCCCTTCCGGATTAAATTGATTAAAATTAATAATAAACTAAAAATATTAAAATGGATTGGCTATAAGGTGGTTTGCATAGTTTCTTAGAAATGAGTGGTTTGCAAAAGAAACCTCCCCTATATATATTCTATAATAGGGAAGGGTTCAAATGAGAACCCTTGTGATTTGCGAAAACGCGAGAATAGTCTCTAAGCCAGGTATTACAATTAAAGTATTAATTAGTAGAGGTTTAAGGGAGTTTTAAAATTTAATTTTTTTTAAAAAAAAATCTATTATATTTAAATGAGGGTATAATCGGTAATTGATCTATCACAATTCAAATAACAAGATCAAATTTCTCCGATCATCTAGGAAAAGATAAAGCAATCGGCTAGTATCACAAGTTTATCACATATTGTATGTATGTCGATGGTGGTCAGACGTTGTATCACATCGTGACATCGATTATCACGACCCTTTTTTACACACAAATTCTGCTTCCATCGATATTTTATCACACTGTTCCTCACGTCTCTTTTTGCCTAATTTCATCGACATACTACCACATTGCCATCACGGTATCATCACTAGGGCACGACAATTATGACTAGGGCACATCGATTATCACAGTATCACAGTTTTCTGTCGCTTAGCATAGTATCACACCGTTTATCATAGTATCACAGGGGGCGGCTATTATCACTAGGGCTTGACGATTATCACAGTGTTCTGTCGATTAACACGATATCATACCGTTTATCATAGTATCAGATTGATTATCACAGTGTTCTATCGATTAGCACAGTAGCACACCGATTATAATAGTGTTCTGTCGATTAACACAATATCATGCATACCGTTTATCACAGTATCAGATCGATTATCACAGTGGCACGTCGATTAACACAATGTTTGGTCGATTAACATGGTGTTCGACAGATTAGCACAGTATTAGATCAATTACTCTCCAACGATCGAAAATTAGGGATAATCCTTACTAACTAAAATGATGTAAAAAGTATAAAAAGGAAAACCAATTACCTTACTGCCATTAATGCTTTAATCTTATTTATTGTTAGTCCCACATGGCCAATAAGAATAAGAATAGGTATTGTAGAAGGGGGGTTGAATACAATACACAAATTTTCACTTAATTTAATTCTTTATTGATTTATAAAATTAAGAATTACACATAGAACACTTAGATTGTTGCGGAAAGAATAGATGAAATATATTCTAACAATCTTCACAAAGAAAACAGAAAACTGGAAACAAAACAACTTTTAAAAACACAGATTAAAAGCTATAAAGTTCAAGGAGAGAAAATTCTTGTGCACTGAGAATTCTTCAAGAATGCGCAACCTTGCATGGAGAGGTCTTCCTTCTTTATATAGTGCTGGAAGCATTTAATGCTTGGGACACTTGTCATCTGGAGATTCAAAGATAGGAGTTGACTCTAAAAAGTTGACAAGTCTCTTTTACACTTTTTCTCTGTAGTAGGAAGAATAAACATGCTTTATTGAGACATTATCTAAAATTGGAATAAAGACAAATAGTCCCTTTTTCCTGACATTAGATCTTGTCCCATAATAAATGATCTTCTTCTGCAAACTTTCAACAAAGAAGACCTCATCGATTTGGAGAGGAAAATCGGTGAGACTTGACCTAATTTGAAGAAGATATCGGCCAAGTTGGTCACCGATTTTCAGATCGGAAATCGGTGAGAATAACTTAGTCTTTTGTGAGAATTGTGTCCTCATTCCGCAATGACAGAAACTCTTCTGGCTGATTTCGAATGATCTTCGACTTCACCGAACATTTGATATCTTGACTAAGTTATTACAAAGAACCACATAAAATTATTCTAAGTAAAATCATAATGAGTTAATTGGTAGGTCATCTTCAAAACTTTGGTGACCCAACAATCTCCACCTATTTGAAGTTGAGTTTCATACTTAGAAAAATTTGAGATTATCTGAACAATAATGCATTTTGACCCTTTTTACTCTTTTTGGGTTCTTTTCACATAGACCATTCTTTTTGTTCTTTTTGTTCTTTTTGGTCTATTATATCTTTTATGAATTTGTTAAGTATATCCAACATTTACAGAAGGGAAAGAAAATATTTACAACAAATGAATAAAATTTAGAGAGAATCTAAGTTATGGATAAAAGTACTTGTATTTATTATTCAAACCATTACGTCGGTAGAGACATTACAAGTACTAAAAAGTTAGATAAAACATGTTACTTAGTTCCTTTTCGGCGCTTGATTTCGGTGACGATGTTCTAGTAGAAAGGCTCTGCTTCGGGGAGGTGAGGCATGAGATTGAGAAGGACTTCAAGGAAGATGGCGTCAGCAAGGTGAATCTGATCAAATCTGAAAAATCTTCGGCGGCCGAATCCATCATTGAAGAACAGACCTGCAATCGGTGAAAGAGCAAGAGTAGTAGAAGGATATTGCACCATAGTTGGAATAGACAAGTCAAGGTTTTCAACATATGGGACTCTCCCTCTTGCAGCTAAGTCTTTGAACACGGTATCCTTCACCGATTTGGTTTTGGTGGCAGGAAGTTTAACTTCTTCTTTCAGGCTCCGGACATGTGCAGCTTCTTCGGAGAAATGATCAAGTTCGTACTTCTTTTTGATATTTTTCATCCGAGTCATCAGCCCACTCATATAGTCGATGGAGATGTCCCTCTTAGGATTAAATCATTTGACCAGAAGCTTTGATAATTCGAGCCACTCAGAGAGACCGAATTGTTTCAGATGGTGATCTCTGATGCTTCTTGAAGACCCATCTTTTCTGTCTATTATCAACCGAACATCAGAGGGAGAGGATTTTGATGTAGCGATTTTCACGCATGTAATCTGTGACTTATCTATTCGATAAGTCATAGACTTTTTGTACCATTGAATTTCTCTCCCCTGAGCTCCTCAGCCTTCTTCACCGAATCCTCAAGAGAACCCAACTCCGATTTTTGGGCCTCTATCGGATCGGTGGTTTTGGCTATGATTGCCTCTTCCTTTGCCACTTTCAGAGATAAGGCTTTGTCAGCATCCAGAGTCTTTTGAGCACGAAGAGCCTCCTCAATTTCTTGAGGAGGAAGGCCAAGGTCAGAGACAACTCCTTGGGAAGGAGTTTTAAGTCATATGTTGCCTCTTCTATCTTCTTCTTTTTGTCCAATGCTTCTTGCTCAGCAGAGAGTTTTCCCTTACCTTATCTTTTGGGCCTTCGGCCGGACCAGGTTTCTCCCCCTTAGATGGTCCGCTAGTTCCCTCCACCAAAAATGTAGCATGATCCACCGATTGTTCTTGTTCAGATGCCACCGATTTCAAAGGTTCAACTGGAAGTTCGGTGGCTTTCGGTCTTGTGGAGAATTTGATGGTCGGTGCGTCGGATGGAAGTTGGGTGCTGGATGCATGTCTGATAGAAGGTTTTCGGGAACCTGTTTTGGACTTTTCTCCCCATCAGCACCAGACTGAGACGATACACCCAAGGAATCGGAAACTCGATCCACCCTCCAAGCTACCCGATGAAGAACCTCATGATCGACATTACCAAAAGAATAGTCTCCCAGATCAAGATCCCAACCCAAAGAGTCGGTGAAAACATCCACCTTCTTATGGAGGGATTTAAGAGACTCCAGGATTTCAGAGTTGAAGGTTTGCTGCTGAGTATCCCGATTTTGGAGGCATTGAAGTTCAGAATCCCTAGCATCGGAAGCATATTTCAAGGCTGCGATGGAGATAGACAGATGGGTGTTAGAGGTGGTCAAACCCTCTAACCTTTTTCCAAAGTCTGTAAGAGAATCAGTCGCCGGTTGAAGTAAGACCCGAAGAGGAGCCTCGGACGAAGGATGAGCAGCCTGATCCTCCAGAACACGAACCCTTTCAGCAGTCTGGGAGATGAAAGTGAGAGAGGCTTGTTTGAAAGCCTCAAATTGAGTTTCAACAAGCCGACTTTGATGAGCACCTTCCTGGATATCGGCCAAGAGTTCGGTGGGAAATCGAATATTTAAACCTGAGGATGCAGCATGATGTGGATCGGGGAGGTGAAATCTTGGAGTGATGGAGGATAAGGGAGTATGTGGTAGAGTTCTTGATTTTGGGATGGTTGAGGATGAAGGTTGATCATATAGGGGATCGGGAAGGAGGGTCCTTGTGGGTGGGGGAGAAGGGGAAGGAGAGGAGCTATCCTCCGAACAAGATTGGGGAGATCGGTGAGGTGAAGTCGGGGAAGGGTGTCTTTGAGGTGAGATCGGTGGAGTCTGTTTCGGTGGGGACGGTATCGGAGTGGGAACCTTCGGTGGAGGGGAGGGGATCGGTGGTGATGATTTCGGTGGTAGTGACTTCGGTGGTGGCGATTTCGGTGGTGGTGATTTCGATGAGGGTGATTGTTGTGTCGGGGAATCATGCGGTGAAACAAATTTGGAGAAGGCCCTTGTCGGTGAGGAGTATCAGCACGAGCACTGGTATCATGTAAGAGAAAGTCCAGAGTGTTCATACCCTCAAGAACGACCGCTGGTTCGGCCGACCCTTCATGGGGTTGTGTAGATTCATCAACCACAAGTAGGTCGGGTGATAGGCTGTGCAATGCAAAAGCAGAACCTTTGAGGGGAGAGACCTCAAAGTCATCTGCATCACCTAAGGAGATAGATGATGAGGATGATGGGGAGACTCCGTATGTACAACCGAAGCCTTTTGAGAGACAACGGAAAAGGTGGCTATTGGGATAGCAGATTCCTTTGGCCCTTCTGGGACAATTTCAACAGCCACCGATTTTTTAGAATCGGTGACCGGTATGGGAGGCTTGGCTGAAAGTTTCCTAAGTCTTTTTAGAGAAGACTTAGGGGGGGATTTTGAGTGCCTCCATTTTCTAGAGGGGGTTTTGACCTGGGTAGCCACCGAAGGTGATTTCGGTGGCATGGTCTCAGAAGCAGAGACGGAGGTATCGGTGGCCCTTGATTTTTTCTTTGTGCCCTTCGATTTCACTCGGGTAGAAGGGATAGGGGCCACTACAGTAGAAGGAATCTATGGGTGTACAAACCCAGGGATTTCAGCATCTCCCCACTGCAGATCGGGAGAGTTAGCAAAATTGATCATACCTGGTCGGAGAGGTAAATCAGAGGCGAGGGGTTGCACGTCCAGAACTATTTTGCCGACGATGGGGGCAGACCAGTCATAGGTAAACTTCAGGGAGTCAGACTTCCGATCAGTAGCAAGGGCACTGTCCATCTTGGGATTTATTATCATGGAGGCGAATCTGGGGTAAGCCACATGGCACCTTTTCGGTGTGGTGATGACATTAGCAAGTTCAGTGAAAAAATATTGAGCAAAGTCAAATTTCCGCTGAAAGATGACGGCATGAGCCAGGGAGGTGATGTAAGAGGGGCATTGGTCCTGGTAACTAGTCTTTCGTGAGAGACAGTAGATGACATGTGTGAAAAAGAAGTTCCACACACCACCCATGTATTTGAAAAAAAGGATACCTGGACCTTTAGAGGAAGTTTCAAGAATGTAGTTTAGGGTTTTTACCACATCGTCATGTTCAGTTCCAAGATGGAACTCTTCGTATTCATGAAAGAATGGGAGTCGTAGAGCATCGCGAACATCCTCGACCCCAAAAGTGAGGGCGTGGTCTTCATCTTCAGACAGAATGGAGGCATTAATGGAGTCGTTGGAGGGATCATAAACACGCGTAAGCCAAAACTGGCCAATGAGCACTTTGCTCATCTTGGGGCTCCATGTGAATGCATGAAGAAGAGGTGATCGAGAAAGGAACTTGGAGATGGTCGAAAATTCTTTGTGATGAGGATCAACTTCAAATCGAGCTACGTGGTTGTATGGATTGAACTTTAGATCTTCAAAACATGTTGGAACACTCTTGGAGCTTTTGGGGATCTTGGGAAGCTTGGAGGAGGTTGATGATGCCATTGAGAGAGAGAGAGAGAGAGAGTTGCAGGTTTTAGAGAGAGGAGAGAATGGTTATGGAAATAGTTGCAGGTCGTGAAAGTGAAGAATGAATAAGAAACCAAGTTTATATAGTGGTGGAATACTAAAGGGCGGGAGCGGTTACAAAAAAATTTAAATAAGAAGTTAAAGGAGTAATGATGACAAAGAAATGGTAAGCGACCGAATATGGGTTTAGACAAATTGGGAAATGGAAAGGTCAAGTCTTGAAACCTGACACACGACGTGGGGTGACGTGAGCATCGATAACTGTGAAAAGATAAGAATGAGAAATCGGAGAGTTTTGCCACCGATTTAAGAAAAGATGATGGATTTCGGAGAGATAGATGTGGTCTCCGAAAATATCTAACTAGTGTGTAGGGTATTGAGGAGGATTCAGGGAGAGGAAGATCGGAGAGATAGATTCGGAGAGAAAGTGGAATCGGAGGTGCGTAAGAGATAGTTTAGATCACCGAATCGGATAGAAATCGGATGGCTACCGATTTGCATAGAAGTCCTCCGATGTGCGACTGGAGTATAAGTTTTCGGAGAAGAAGAGATCGATGGAATCTCATAAATCAATCGGAGAGGTCTTGACTTTCGGAGGGTTGTGTTTCGAAGGGAATGTCCACCGATTGGGTATGGTCACCGATTTGATGAGATTCGGTGACCAAGGCAATTTTTTTAATTAAAGATCTAAGTACAACATTCCAAGTTCTCCAATCAAGAAGTTGAATTTTGCTTCATCCAAGGGTTTGGTGAACAGATCTACTAGCTGAAGATCGGTAGGAATGAAATGCAGCTCTATGTCACCTTTGGAGATGTGGTCTCTGATGAAGTGATATCTAATGTCTATATGTTTTGATCTGGAGTGGGGAACTGGATTATTTGCAATGGCAATTGCACTTGAGTTGTCACAAAGTATGGGTACTTGTGAGTAGATTTGATTGTAGTCCCTTAGTTGATTTTTCATCCACAGGATCTGAGAACAGCAACTTCTAGCAGCAACATATTCAGCTTCAACAGTAGAGGTTGAAACTGAGTTTTGTTTCTTACTGGACCAGCTTGCCACCAAGAAGTTGGCAACCACCTATGGTGCTTTTTCTATCAACCTTAGAACCTGCATAGTCAGAATCTGAATACCAAATTAGATCAAAACCTGAGTCTTTGGGATACCAAAGACCCAGATGCAAGCTACCTTTCAGGTACTAGAAAATGCGTTTTACAACAGCCAGATGAGATTCTTTGGGATTGGTTTGATAACGCGCACAGAGGCATGTAGTAAACATAATATCAGGTCTGCTAGAAGTAAGATAGAGAAGGGACCCAATAATCCCTCGATAATTCGTTACATCAACAGATTTATCATCCGGATCAACATAAATTTTCAAGGGTAGTGCCATAGGAGTTTTCATGGGAGAGCAATTTTCAAACTTAAACTTTTTTAGAAGGTCACAAATATATTTGCCTTGATTTATGAAAATCCCTTCAGAAGTTTGTTTGACCTGAAGGCCTAAGAAAAATGTGAGCTCTCCCATCATGCTCATCTCATATTGACTTTTCATGAGAGAAGCAAACTCATGGCACAGTGATTCATCTGTGGCGCCAAAGATGATGTCATCCACATATATTTAAACAAGGATAAGATTACCTGAAGTTTGTTTGATGAACAACGTATTGTCAATTTTACCTCTAGAATAACCATTCTTCGGGAGAAAGTCAGCAAGAGTATCATGCCAAGCACGAGGAGCCTGTTTGAGACCATAGAGAACCTTGTCCAGCCGATACACATAGTCAGGATGTGTGGAATCTTCAAATCCAGGTGGCTATTTCACATAGACTTCTTCTGCTAATTCTCCATTGAGGAAGACTCTGTTAGAAAATATTAACACTACAAGGGAGTTTCTGGATCACAAAGTCTTCGTGAATCGTGTATTCACTTTCCGAATTTGATATTTCGACCCTTAGATGCTTGGGTTACACGAAATTCAAATTATGAGGATAAGACACGAAGCAAACTTTGAATCAGGCAAAATTCAGAGTTCTAAGTTTTGATGATCAGAGAGAATTCCAATTCTTTTTGTGTGTCATAAAAGATGACAGTTTCCTGTCTATATATAAAACCGAAATTCGGTTGTATGTTGGCGGTTATAAAACCGAAATTCGGTTATATTTTGGCGGTTATAAAACCAAAATTCGGTTGTATTTTGGCGGTTGACAAGTTTTGTCATTTCCATCAACGGTCCTTCAAGTATAATACACTCTGCACCGGGACTTAGACTAATACAAGTGTGCCATCTGCACCTCCTTGCTTGTATTAGAACTAATGTACGAACCCCATCACACACGTATCATTTCCATTATACTAAAATAAATAGGCGACACTAAAATCACCAACAATCCTCCCCCATTTTAGTGTAACCATGAAACAATACAAACACAAGAATAGAATAAACAAATTTGTGCGTAAATGAAAATGTCCAAAGGATTGAATTGTCATCTTAGTATATTACACATTCTAAATATTCGAGAATCGGGGTGTCCTGAGGATTGAACCCGTCAACCCATTTGAATACCTGAAGATAATATACACACAGATTCAAATGATCATCTAAAACAAACTACTTGACACTATTATTAAGCCGAGTGTCCCAATCCATTCATAATCGTATAAAAGCCAAGTCCTAAGCCTTTTGAAGTACGGCTACACTTCACGATCATATAGGTGATTCCCTTATTCATGCACCTGCTTACATTTTATCAAAGGAATCATTAAGAATTAAATTCGTCCTAGCATCTACAGGTTCAAACACACTAACCCTGGGATGTTTTGATGATGTGTGTTCCAATCCATATGTGTGAGCTTTCCTCATTGAATTCAGCCTCTAACATTGTATTAGAGGGGAATTGGGTGTCTCACCAATACGGATTAATCAGACTTTAATCCCATCCCCAACACCGACTTGTGCACTAAGTCCCGCGTCAAACTTTTGGTAAGATGATCTGCCAAATTTTGTTGCGATCTCACAAATTCAACCGAAATTACACCATTCATGATTAATTCTCTAATTATGCTATGTCTAACACCTAAGTGTCTAGACTTGCCATTATAAACTTGACTGTAAGCTTTGGCTAAAGTAGCTGCACTATCACAGTGAATAGAAATAGGTGCAATCGGCTTCTTCCACAATGGAATCTCATAAATTAAATTTCTTAGCCATTCTGCTTCCTTACCGGCCGCTGCTAACGCAACAAACTCAGATTCCATTGTTGAGTCTGTAATACAAGATTGCTTCTTAGATGCCCAAGATATGGCACCTCCCCCAAGCAAGAATACCCATCCACTTGTAGAAGAATGATCTTCTTTATTAGATATCCAACTTGCATCAGAATATCCTTCCAAAACCGAAGGATACGCAGAATAAGACAAACCATAATTTACGGTTCCCTTCAAATACTTGAATACCCTTTGAATTGCTTGCCAATGTTGAGTACCGGGATTACTTGTATATTTACTCAACTTCCCAACAGCATAAGCTATATCAGGTCTGGTGCTAGTCATAGCATACATCAAAGAACCTATAGCTTGAGAGTATTCCAATTGTGATATTCCCATGCTTTTTTAGGCTTTAACTTCACACTAGGATCCATGGGAGTGCTAACAGGAGAACACTCACTAAAATTAAATCTTTTCAGGATTTTCTCTATATAGTGAGATTGGGTTATAGCTATACCCTTGTCCGCCCGTTTAATCCTTATTCCAAGGATCACATCCGCCTCCCCCATGTCTTTCATGGAAAACTTTGATGATAATAGATCTTTGGTCTCATCAACTTGTTGTTGATCCGTACCAAATATCAACATATCATCAACATACAGGCAAATTATCACACCTGAGCCGGAAGAATCAAACCGGCTATAAATACATTTGTCGGATTGGTTCAATGAAAAACCACTTGACAAAATCACTTCATCAAACTTTTGGTGCCATTGTTTTGGTGCCTGTTTTAGCCCATATAATGATTTCACAAGTTTACATACCTTATGCTCATTACCGGGCATAACGAAACCTTCTGGTTGATTCATGTAAACTTCTTCCTCAAGGTCACCATTCAAGAAGGTTGTTTTCACATCCATTTGATGAATAATCAGATCATGAATTTCCGACAACGCAATTAACAATCTAATGGTAGAAATGCGGGCTACCGGTGCATACGTATCAAAATAATCGATATCGGGTTTTTGTTTGAACCCTTGTATGACCAACCTAGCCTTGAACTTATCGATGGTTCCATCTACCTTCATTTTCTTTTTAAATATCCATTTACAACCCAATGGTTTAGAACCAGGTGGTAAATCAGACAACACCCAAGTGTTGTTCTCTAAAATTGATGACATTTCGTCATCAATAGCTTCCTTCCAAAATGCAACATCCCGGGATTCCATTGCCTGTTTAAAGGTCTTAGGATCATCCTCAATCTGACAAGAATAAGGATATTTCATCCCCATTTCATCCCTAGAACCTTCCACCAAAAACAGTTGGAAATCAGGACCGAAATCTTTCGCAATTCGGCCTCTCTTACTTTTTCGAACGGGTTGTGGTTCTTGTTCCATAACACCTTCTAAAGTTTCAGAATTATCCTCCTCATAATTGTTAGGAGTCAGATCTTTGGGCCTTTTAATTGATGAAAAACGCAGCTCATCGAAAATCGCATCACGCGACTCAATCACGGTATTTACCGACACCGACTCATTAGGTTCTATAACATAAAACCTATAAGCCTTAGAATTTTCTGCATATCCCATGAAAATGCAATCAATGCCCTTTTCTCCCAAATTCTTCTTTTTGGGTTCGGGTAATCTCACAACGGCTCTACAACCCCAAACTCGAAAGTAATTCAAATTTGGACGTTTCTTGTACCAAAGTTCATATGGGACTGTTTTGTTCCTTTTATTTGGAACTCTATTCAAAACATAACAGGCCGTAAGCATAGCCTCTCCCCAAAATCCCTCACTCAAACCCGAGTAAGAGAGCATCGAGTTGACCATTTCCTTTAAAACTCGATTTTTCCGTTCAGCTACACCATTTTGTTGTGGTGTATATGGAGCCGTGGTTTCATGGATGATTCCAACAGATTGAAAATAATGGGGATCCATGTATTCCCCTCCCCGATCAGTCCTAAGACATTTAATCGACATGCCTAATTGCAATTCCACCTCGGTTTTGTATATTTTAAACTTTTCCAATGCTTCATCCTTGGAATGCAATAAATACACATAGCAAAACCGACTTGAATCATCAATAAAAGTTACAACATATTTCTTATTTCCTAAAGAAGGTGTGGAATGAAAATCACATAAATCACTATGGACCAAATCCAAAACAACCGATTTCCTACTAATGTTTGGAAACGGTTGTTTTGTGATTTTGGTAAGCATACACGTTTTTCATTTTTCAGATTGAATATCAAAAGCTGGAATTAATCCATCTTTTGACATCTCATACATTCTCCTAAAATTAACATGTCCTAATCTAGCATGCCATAACATTGAATTATCTAAATTAGTAGTAGAAGTCATAAAGGCAGAATTATCACAAGATACTAATTTATTCACAACATTCAAACGGAACATACGATCACAATAATATCCGAATCCCACAAACATACCAGACTTGGATAGGACATATCTATCCGACTCAATTACTTGCTTATAACCTAAACGATTCAGCAAGCCACTAGACACAAGATTCTTTCGAACCTTAGGTACATACAATACATCACATAGAGTAATTGTTTTTCCAGAAGTAAACAACAAATTAACAACACCATTTCCTAATATAGGCTTGACTCCTTCATCCGCCATGCGTAAGAAAGATCCATCATCCACCGGTTCCATTTTCTCGAACCATCTTTCATCATTACACACGTGACTAGTAGCACATGAGTCAAGCCACCAAGAGTCATTTTTATCCTCCTGTACATAAGAAATTTCAGGAATTAGTGAAACATTATTTGGGGCGGAATAATAAAGATCAGGAATAATCTGACCTTTCGGTGGACCTTGGGCACTAGACCCTCCTTGTCCACTTCCACTTGTTCCAGCACCATTGTTACCAAGTTTCACACGACAATCACGTTTCATATGACCAACTTTCTGACATCTCCAACAAACCAATTCCTTGGATTTCTTGTTGGATTTATCAGGACCGTCATACTTACGTTTCTTGCCTTTTCCTTTGTTGTTATTATCCTTTTTCTTGTTGTCTTCAACCATGTGAACAGAGGGTTGTCCAACATCAGATTTGCCTTTCCCCTTGTCATTTTCTTGCACCCGGAGTGATTCCTCAATCCTCAAATGACTACCAAGTTGTACCAATGACAACTCCTCGTTTTGGTGTATCAAAGTATGTTTAAAATCCTTCCAGGATGGTGGAAGTTTATCAATCACGCTAGAAACTGCAATTGATTCATCCATATTCATCTTATGCAGCGTGAATTGACCAAGGATTCGGAGCAATTCATTGTATTGTTCCATCACGGGCCGAGAATCTGTCATCTTGTAATTGTTAAAATCGCTAACCAAGAACTTCTTACTTGAAGCATCTTCCGCGATATACTTTGATTCCAAAGAATCCCACAATTCTCGTGCACTCCCAATATTCTGATAGATATCAAACAAAGAATCAGACATACCATTCAGAATATGTCCACGACATATGTAATCATCATTCTCCCATTTGCAACGCCTTCTGGTTTGATCCAAAGTTTCATTCTCGATCACTTCTGGTTGCGGGGTACTCAACACATAGACCACTTTCAGTGTTGTCAACAGAAAGTGCATCTTCTTCTGCCATCTACGAAAATCATTTCTCTGAAACTTCTCCAATTTCCCAAACTTACTGGTCATCTCCTTCACAGAATCGCCACTCATGATTATAGAAACAGGAATTATCAAATTCGATTGTTAAAGATATTAAAACTACAAGGGAGTTTCTGGATCACAAAGTCTTCGTGAATCGTGTATTCACTTTCCGAATTTGATATTTCGACCCTTAGATGCCTGGGTTACACGAACATCAAATTATGAGGATAAGACACGAAGCAAACTTTGAATCAGGCAAAATTCAGAGTTCTAAGTTTTGATGATCAGAGAGAATTCCAATTCTTTTTGTGTGTCATAAAAGATGATAGTTTCCTGTCTATATATGAAACCGAAATTCGGTTGTATGTTGGCGGTTATAAAACCGAGATTCGGTTATATTTTGGCGGTTATAAAACCGAGATTCGGTTATATTTTGGCGGTTATAAAACCTAAATTCGGTTATATTTTGGCGGTTGACAAGTTTTGTCATTTCCATCAACGGTCCTTCAAGTATAATACACTCTGCACCGGGAACAACTTAGACTAATACAAGTGTGCACTCCGCACCTCCTTGCTTGTATTAGAACTAATGTACGAACCCCATCACACACGTATCATTTCCATTATACTAAAATAAATAGGTGACACTAAAATCACCAACAAACTCAACCCAACCCAAACCGCCAACACGCCACTAATATTTATTATTTTAATAAAACTATATATATATATATTGTATTTGCATTATTATAAATTACAGCCCAAAATTAAGTGTATATATATTTATAGTTTTACGCTAATATATATTTTACAGCCCAAAAATTAAGTGCATGTATTATTAGTTCAATTTAAGTTTTAAGCCCAAACTCAATCAACCTAGGTCAAGGAAATTTTACGCAACTTAGACTTGTTGCTCACTTGCTCCCTCGTCCGTCGTCCCCAATTCCCTATTTCCAATTTAATTCGATTACTTTTGGGATCATTTTTCTAAAATGGACTCTAGATGTGTTTGTAATTATTGTGAAAAAAACTATGATTATCATAGTAAAAGAATTGCTTAGCTTTCCTACTACCAATAACTTTGTTGGGTATATTTTTAATTGTATTTGTCGTATTTCAATCGTGAACTTTGTGTATATTTCTAACCCGCCAACCCGTCCTAACCCGCAAAGGTTGGGTTGGGTTGGGTTGAGTTATAATTTCGAAGTTTATTGAGGTTTTTAATTGTTGAGATAACAATAATATATATAGCACAAAACAAATAGTAAATAAGGTTTTTAAAAGTTTTACCAGTATAAGGGTTCTATCATTTTTAATAGGCAAACTTATTTTATGTCCGTCACTTAATAATCCAAAAATTGGTAAAGAGTCTCTTACATGATTTCCATTCAAAAACTAGTAGGGTCTCTTACATGATTTCCAAATGTAAAATATGAACATGATATTGTTGTTGAAGAAACGAAAATGGACTTTTATAAAATTAATATATACATAGGAGTGGTAATATATACATAAGAGTGGGTTCTGGTGAGAAGTTGATGTTAACGTGGGAAATGTTAGAAGTAGTAATCAACCATTGAAAGAGAAATTGATGTATATTAGGATGAGATGCACCAAAATGTACTGGATAAATTCCCTTCAAGCCACAATTTATAGGAGGGTATTTGATTAAAAGTTATCAACAGTTCAGATCGACTTCTCATACATCTAACGTTAAACTCAACGTTAAACTCGTTTCATAGGTGTTCAACTTTCATTAACACAAACCATTTATTGCTTTTTAGTTGTTTCATACATGTTCAACGTATATCCAGGTTGAATTTTTTTTACTATTGTTACCATAGGAGTATAATGAACAATCGAACACTAACAAACATAAATTAACGACCCATCATTTAACAAACATGAATGTTCAAACATTCACGAACTTATATGAACGAACGATACCATCGTTCTTGTTCGCTGATTTAACTAACCTAACTAAAAATACTTGCTCATTTTCGTTCATTTTCTAAATTACCGAACATACACAAACTCCCCCCCCCCCCCTAAACGGTTCTAAAACGGCTGGACGTTTGGTTTATTTTACAGCCCCACA
The DNA here is from genome assembly GCA_033807775.1 of Saussurea involucrata. Lineage (NCBI taxonomy): Eukaryota > Viridiplantae > Streptophyta > Magnoliopsida > Asterales > Asteraceae > Saussurea > Saussurea involucrata. The sequence continues at coordinate 69,595,631 of CM066318.1, read as the reverse complement.
TACATGTAAAATGCAGATGGATTCGGTGTTTAAGAAAGAACATAAAATACATGTAAGATACATGGATGTAAGAGATGTTAATGTAATGGATTGATTGTGTTGGGAGTATTCTACGGAGGGGGTTACAAAACTGAGGGGGTTACAAAACTAAGGGAATTGGTTTTACTAAAATGACCCTCAACACCTTTGTTCATTACTTTATTTCTCAAATGCCCCATCTTGTAATTAATGATTTATATGTATTTCATTTTAACCATTCATTTTAAGATCAAAGGTTGTTAATTGGTTAATAAAGTTAGTATCAAATTTTTGGTTAACAAAATAACTCAACCCTATATATATATATATATATATATATATATATATATATATAGAGAGAGAGAGAGAGAGAGAGAGAGAGGAGAGTTCAAATGAAAACTCAAATTCAATTGTAAACATGAGGACAAATCTCGTCCATTGATCGCAGCCATATTTAAGTCATTCCTAAAATTCAGCTTTAGGGGTATTTTCGTCAAGATTAGAATCAGCGCCTATTTTTGTTGACTTTTTATTTTCTTTTTTAATTAAAAAACTTTTACCCCCTTAAATTTTAAAATAAATTATCTCAAAAATTACTAACATTTTAATCAAACAAATTACATGAAAAAAAACGAGAATTTCGTGCTCTTCGATATGACATCCATCATGATATAGTTTTTTTTCGTTTTAACCGTTTTTTACGTGAAATCGTGTATATGTGTTATATTCAGACTGAATATATGGAATTATTCAGTCTGAATATAACACATATTCAGACTGAATATAACACATATTCAGACTGATGTATTTACATGATTGATTTATGAATATGTGTTATATTCGACCAACACATGGTTCTTGAGATCATCGAGAGATATGAGCATCTTCAAATGGTCAAGGATAAGAAAGACCTTGTAGGTTTTTTTTTTTTGGATCAATCCGTCAAGGACACAAGGACATTAGCGAACCAATTAACGATTAACCAGTTTGCACATCTCTAATCAGGACATCAAATACGTTCTAATAATTAGTTTGATAAGATGGTTAAAAAAGTTGAGCCATTCAATTAACAAGGATTTGCCCGCATTTGCCAACTTGACTCCACAAATAGTAGGACCAATGAACTTCTGCATCGACTATGTATGGTTTCAAACAATTTTAGAAAAAGAAAAACAATAATATACAGAATTCTGAATCAAAACCTATCTCAACCAAAGAATCAGGCCATGAAGGGTCCCCTAATCCTAATAGCCAATAGGGGCTCAAATGGCAATGGCAATGGCAAGTATTATTATTTCACAAGTACAGAGATAGAAAGAAAGGTAAGCATGAAATGAGGTTTGAATATGTGTTATATTCAGACTGAATATGTGTTATATTCAGACTGAATATGTGTTATATTCAGTCTGAATATGTGTTATATTCTGTCTGAATATGTGTTATATTCAGACTGAATAATTCCATATATTCAGTCTGAATATAACACATATACACGATTTCACGTAAAAAACGGTTAAATCGAAAAAAAAAACTATATCATGATGGATGTCATATCGAAGAGCACGAAATTTTTGTTTTTTTGATGTAATTTGTTTGATTAAAATGTTAGTAATTTTTGAGATAATTTATTTTAAAATTTAAGAGGGTAAAAGTTTTTTAATTAAAAAGTCAACAAAAATAGGCGCTGATTCTAATCTTTCCAATTTTACCCTTGCGCGCTAAATATTCATTAAGCCATGGACAGAGTTTTCAACTTATTTACAAAATTGTCACCGTGTTTTTTTGCCATTGATCTCTTCACTAGGGGTGTACGCGGGTTGGGTTGGGCGGTTTTTGACATTTTTACAACCCAACCCAATCACGGCGGTTTGAAAAATCTCAACCCAACCCAACTCATTCAAAAGTATAACCCAAACCGACCCAACCCTTGCGGGTTAGGGCGGGTTGGGTTGGGTTAGCGGTTTGGTAATATACATTATGTTGACGAATGAAATACGATAAATAATACTAAAATATATGCAACAAAAGTTATTAGTTATTACAATCATCCAAATATATATTAAAATCCTCAAGTCTTAGAATTAAACTTCAAAATTTGGAATGATAGCATCTCATTCAAATCATCAATCAATTTAATTTTCTCATCGCAAACAACCGATAAATATTTGTAGCAACAATCACTCTACTTGGGACACCAAATGTAGGTTGCAACTCTTTAACAAGTTCGCTAAATTTTTAACCACAAACCTAGCCACCACTTTTCGTATTTCTCTTTATTAAATGACACCTCATTATCGTTGAAAAATGATCCAAAACATTCGATATTCTACCTCCTCTTTTCTTAGGTGTGTTTAGCTCATAATTATCTTGGATTATTGGAGAGTTAGCCACTTAGGAGTATTTTCCATTGCTTCTATACATAGAAAATATGATAAACAAAATACACCGTTAAAACCCGCAAGAAACATATGAGATTTCTTTACGCAATAAAAACAAGCTTCTAACATCAATCCAATGAGAACAGAAGTTTATGATTCCGACTTTCTAGTTTGAAACATACTTCACATGTTCATAATTGTTGTAAATTAGACTAATATATGTATATAATTTTTGAACTATAATTTATAATTGTTGTAAATACTATATATATATATATATATATAAACAATATTTTATCGAAATAATATATATTAGCGGCGAGTTGGCGGTTTGGGTTGGGTTGAGTTTTGCTAACCCAATTTCAACCCTTCTAATTAGCGGGTTGGCGGTTTAGCGGGTTGGTGGTTTGGGTTTAATTGGGTTGTTAGCGGGTTGGTTTGGGCGGGTTTCGCGGGTTGGCGGTTTTTTGTACACCCCTACTCTTCACCATATTATTAATCAACGGTTGTGGTTTGTCCTCACGTTTACAATTGAATTTGAGTTTTCAGTTGAACTCACCCCTATATATATATATACCAGAAATTGGTATTATTCTAATTGGTCTGAGGATTCTCCTTACCATGAGGATAATCTCCAATCCCCATGAACAGGAATAGCCGTGGAACTTGCCAATATACGATCAAGATCTCCCTGTCTATATACTGTAACCTTGCTGAGGCTCATTCTTTAGTGAATTATTCTTTGAATAATACACTAATAACTGCGTTGCAGCCCCTTATAAGGTCTTATTTTAGTTTGTTTTTTAGTTAAAACATCTAAAATAACCCCTTTTATATATATATATATATCATGTATTTTTCCGTATATGTATCATGTATGTAAGTGGCATGGTTGACTATAAATGTGAGGTGGTGACGGCGGGCGGCGTTAGAAGTAGTTATTGTCAACTGTCAAGTATGAGAAACAAAAAGAGGTGCATGTTTGGACGGTCGGTGGAATTTACTTTCCGTGTAAGAGATGGAAATATGATTAATAACAAGATGCCAAAACGGTATTTTTTTTTCTTTTTTTCTTTTTCAATGATTAAATAAATTAATACCGACATTCTTTTTTTTTTCATTTTATTTCATCCACTTCTCTTCGGCTGTCATGTAATCAGGTAAAGGGATAATATTTCCAAACTTCTTTTATTTTTATATTATTAAAATAAAATTGACCACATGAATCACCAAAGCTTTGTTTTATAGGATGACGTCACGCTATCATAAATAGAAAATATGTATATGTTGTATTCAAAGTTTAAAAAATATACTTGCTAAAATTATAAAATAATTAGGATGATATGCATCTAGATGCATCAAATCAATTCTTTTCTAAATTGCAATTCATCAGAGAACAATTAATTAAAAGTATTTATCGGTTGAGTTTGATTTCTCATAATTTTCACGTTAACCTCAACTTCCCATATTATCCTTGTCTTTTCGATAAACCCCAAAAAAGAGTCTCCGTCAAATGTAGTTTTTGCAAGTTGCCATACTGCTTTGCTGCTCATACCAATACCCCAAAGTTGTGATTCTGAACCTTTTTTTTTCTTTTTTCTTTTTTGGGTGAAATGGGGGCCATCACATTCAGCCGACCTGCAAATTATTTGCAAAATACATCTGTCCTTGTTTTGTTCCCTTCCTTCTCATCCATTGAAGATTGAACTCCTTGATTCTTTAGCCACAAATTGGCACCCCTTTTGAACATGACTTCAATATATATTATATATAACACTACAAAAATAACCAGTATCAGCGAGGGGCAAATCCCTCGCTAAAGCTCAAATCCGTCGCTAATCCGTCGCTGATGGTTCGCGAGTCAAACGAGCGTAGCTGATGCTATCAGCGACGGATTAGCGATGGACATCAACGACGGATTAGCGATGGACATCAACGACGGATTAGCGAGGGATTGGGTGGTGGCTCTCGACGGAAACTGGCAATGGTGGTGGCTCTCTTGCAATTCGGCTAACAATATTGGTAGCAGGGAAAGAAATTAGGGGTGTGGGAAAGGAAGCTTGATTTTGACCTAGTAAAAAAAGATGTGGGAAATTGGGGTGAGAAAGGATTTTGGGGAGGCGGGAGAACCAAAAAATTGGGTTTTAGTTTACTTAGATTAATTTTTTGTAATTTATAATTTTGTAAACAATATATCAAATATAAAGTTTATATATGGAATTTTAACTAAATTATTAAAATTAACTTTCTTAATTTATTACTTTGGGAAATTAATTAAAATACCCTAAGTCAAACATTGAGTTACCAAAATACCCTAATTTTTTTCAATTTTGCAAAAATACCCAAAATACCCGCGATGAGGTCCCGCGATCGCGGGATACGGTGACGTGGCATGTATTTTGGCCCCAAATGCCCCGCGAAGCCCCTCAACTTTGGCCGCGGTGCACTTTTGGTCCCTGCCCGCGATGGCCCGAATTTTACACTTTTGGTCCCTGAAATTTACACTTTTAGCCCCTAAACTTAGACGAATTTTGCATGTTTTTACTGTTTTTTTCCACAATTATTGCACTTTAAAGACCGATTTGTGGTTGAAATTCATTTGCATGTTTGAATCAATGTTAAATCAATGTTTTTGGAATACCAGTTTGTGGATGAAATGAGAGATTGGTTTTCTGATATGTTGGTTGTTTCATTGATAAATAGACGTAAAATGCAAGCCATAATCCCCACACAACGATTTCATTGTTGCAATATTTCTTTCTGCAATATTTTGTGTTTGAAATACTACTGAAAAAATGAGTTCATCTGTTGCAAAAGCTAAGCTATATTTCTGTTTTGATGGTGAATGGGTGCAAGATAACAATGAGTGGAATTTTGCTTATAAATTTAAGCATGGTGTAAAAGTGTCAGTAAACTATACTTATCAGAAGTTTGTTGCATACGCCATGCAAAAATGTGGAATCAACTCTTCTGATGTTTGCAAGTTAGTGTTTAAAAATGGCGATGGGTCATTTGTGGATTTATCCAACGATGGGGATATCTCTACTTTTCTGCACCTTGCAGTCGATTCAGAAAGACCCCCATTACTCTTTGTGTATCCCGGCGTATCCGACGGTGACGACGACGGTGACGACGACGGTGACGAGGAGGGTGACGACGACGAAGACCTCCAAATAGAGCAGCCTGATTCTCAACAACAACAACCACCACAACCACACGAATGGCGTACTACTGGAGTTGCTGATGACGAAACCTACGTTTTCAGAACGGGTAATTCTGAAATAGACAGATCAGACACCGATAATGATGATCACGAAGAATATACCCCTAGTAGAAAATCATGTAGTCAGATAAATGACTTTTTTTATATGCCCCCTATTCTTCCAGACTCCCATACCCAGACACAAAGCTACGAACCTACACCTTATATTCGCAGTGAAAGTTTAACAGCAGGTCAGATATTCGATTCGAAGGATCTCTTAGCAAGTCAGATCGGACTCAAGTTCTTGGAAGAGGGTTTCCAAAGTCGCGTGCGGGCATCTGACAAAAGCAAATACGTAGTTGAATGTGCTAGAGAAAAGTGTGAGTGGAGGTTGTACGCGATTCACACGGGTCCCAAAGGAGGGGCGATAATGATTAGAAAGTTGCACGACGTACACACTTGTACGAGGACACAACTTAATCCCCACCACAAACAAGCCGGCAAAAAGACTTTGGGTGCGATCATGAAAAACAAATTTCTTGATGTTAGCAGGTCATTGCGTCCAAAGGACATCGTCCACGACGTTCACCGGCAGTTCGGCGTCACGATTGATTACCACCAAGCGTGGCGTGCGCGCTGCCATGCACTGTTTATGGTGAGAGGCACGTTCGAGGAGTCGTATGAACGACTCCCGACATATTTATATAATTTGCAGCTGCAGAACCCTGGTACTGTCACGCAGCTACGGACCGATTCACGTGGACGGTTTGAGATGTGCTTCGTGGCCCTTGGACCCGCGGTACGTATTTTAACACGTCATATATTTACACATTATAAACTATAACATTTACACATTATAAACTATAACATTTTAACCTATGTTTTTGCAGATCCGCACATTTCTGGCAAATCTATGTCGTGTCCTGATAATAGACGCAGCCCATTTAAAGGGTCGTTACTTGGGTATGATGTTCCTGGCGGTTGCCATGGACGGGGATAACTCCATCGTTCCAGTAGCTTTCGGCGTAGGCAAGTCTGAAACCGGGGACGAGTGGACTTGGTTTATGTCCATGTTGAGACAAGCTATCGGAGACCCGCAAGGGTTGGTGTTTATGTCTGACAGGGCTCCTTCCATAAGCGCCGCAATCTCTGCCATGTACCCAAACGCCCCTCACGCCATATGCTGTCGACATTTGGAGATGAACGCCAAATCCAAGGACAAACGTATTACCACCTACAAGGATGTCTATTGGGCGGCATGCAGAGCATATACGGATCGAGAGTTTAACAAGTACATGAATATGCTACGATACAGTGTCAAGGAAGCAGCCAAAGTCTTTGACGATGCTGGACCGGAGAGGTGGTCCGCGGCCCATTTTCCTGGACAACGGTATGACATTCTGACCTCGAATAGTGCAGAGTCTGTGAATGCACTCTCCCGTTTTGCGCGTAGATGTCCAATTGTTAATCTTATGGACTACTTTCGGGCCTTTCAACAAGAGTGGTACCAAATTCGACGCCTAAAAGGAGTTGAGATGCAAAATGCACTCACACCAACGACGGAGAATATCGTTCAGTACAGGGCGCGTCGTGCGACGACATGGCCGGTAAGAGCAATCGGGTATGGGAAGTACGAGGTGCATGATGACTATATTCACGCGATTGTGAATATGGAAGACCACCTTTGTTCGTGTCGCGAATGGGATAAATCTGGGTTACCGTGCGGCCATGCCATCGCTGCAGCAACATATATGGGCCGTTCAGATTGCAGCGACTTGGCTGTACCTTTCTTCACGTCCGAATATTACCGGAAAACATACGTGAAGGTAATAAACCCAGCTGGACCCCCTGCAGCATGGGTGTATCCACCCGACCCGCTTCCACCATGCTATCCACCTTTAATGGATAAGAACAGGGCCGGGAGACCGAGAAAGAACGACCGACGTCCATCACGTGGTGAAAGTTCGATACAACGAAGATGTACTCGGTGCCAATGCGTAGGACACACTCGTGGAGAGTGTCCAAATCCTGCCCCTTCAACCGTGCCAAGGAGACATTATGTCAGTCACACCCCGGGCCCGTCACAGCTTGAACCATATGGAACAAACCCATATGATACTGTTGATCTAAACACTGATTTGTAAATGATATATATACACACATACATATGCTTCTAAATGAACATTGATAACACAGCTAGTTTGTAAATGATATATATTCGTATTATATATTTACACACATAAAGAAAATAGGAGTTTGATATGATAAGCGAAAGAAAGAAGAAAGGTTGATTGTTACCATGGCAGTGAATGTTAACTCTGAGTACACATGTCTGTTTATATAGCAAGAAAGATTAGCAAGAATGGAAGCAGGTTTCTAGCTTTTTAGATATATATATATATATATATATATATTATATGTATTTATGAAGAAGAAGAAGAAGAAGACTTAAAAAAGGAGACCTTTATCTGTAAGATCTGGAAATGATCATTTCTTGACATTTTTGTTGGAACAAACACATATGATACTGTTGATCTAAACACTGATTTGTAAATGATATATATACACACATACATATGCTTCTAAATGAACATTGATAACACAACTAGTTTGTAAATGATAAATATATTCATATTAGATATATACACACATACATATGCTTTTAAATAAACATTGATAACACAGCTAGTTTGTATTTCATCCAACATGCTCTTCATCTTCAATCTTTCTGACCCTTCTTCAACGGCTTCTGCTTTTGCAACCACGTATGGCCATTGTGTACCACAACCCGCACACACTTTAGCAAATGAGTTGAGGGTTGTCATATATTCTACAAGAGGAGTAGGCCCACGAATGAGGTAACCTCTGACTTGACCTTGCATGATGTATCCAACCTTACCGTGGTTCAGCGGCTTAAAAACTACTTTTCAGAGAAATTAACAACAACAAAAAATACAAAACAACAACACAGTAAAAAATACAAAACAAGAAAAAAATACAAAACAACTAAAACAACTAAAACAACCACCACCTACTTAAAAATTGATTTAGTTTCATCAATCCAAGCTTGCTTCTCGTTTACCTTCGTTTGAATAATTGCAAAGTCTTGCAGAATATGGTGAATTGCTTCTTGTTCTCGACGAACACGAGTCTCCCTAGCTTTTATATCCCCTTTCATCATTTTAATCTCCCTGTCTTCCTCTTCGATCTTTCTCAAATGAACTGCCTTCTTGTCCATAATTTTTTTCCACTCTTCTGTTAGTTCATCTATCTCCTTTTCCTTTTTTGCTATGGCGACCTCGATTTGAGGTGACATTTTTTCAGGAGTAGACTTAGGGTTTGATGACGATGCCATTTGTGGATGAAATGAGAGAAGAGAAATCAAGAGAGAAAGCAATTCAAAGAAAGAAAGCAAGAGAGAAATCAAGAAAGAAAGCAAGAACAAGTGTGAATTGTGAATTGCATATTACTGATATTTATGGATGAAATCTCAAACATACAAATGAATTTCAACCACAAATCGGTCTTCAAAGTACAATAATTGTGGAAAAAAACAGTAAAAGCATGCAAGATTCGTCTAAGTACAGGGACAAAAAGTGTAAATTTTCAGGGACCAAAACTGTAAATTTTCAGGGACCAAAACTGTAATTTTGGTCCATCGCGGGCTGCGATCGCGGGCAGGGACCAAAAGTGCACCGCGGCCAAAGTTGAGGGGCTTCGCGGGGCATTTGTACCCAAAGTACGTGCCACGTCAGCCCTAGCCCGCGATCGCGGGATCCATCGCGGGTATTTAGGGCATTTTTGCAAAATGGAAAAATTTTAGGGTATTTCGGTAACAGTTGGTCAAACTTGGGGTATTTTAATTAATTTCCCTATAACTTTATAAATAATATGGTTTTAACTAAATTATATATGGAATCTTATTTCAAAAAAACTATTAAAATTTTAACTAAATAAATAAACATGAAAAAAGTCAAAACTATATTATATAAATATATTATATAAGGGCCTAATTAAATAAGAACTCACTACACGTATATTATATACATACCATTTTACATGTGATTTTAAACTATATGTATATTAAAAGAACACGAAAATGGTTAAACCATGTACAAAATGCATGTGATTTTACACTAATGATCAATGCAAAGGTGTGTGGGTGTCATAAAGCCCACTGATATTTCATTAAGGACTTACATATATATATATATATATATATATGATATTCCATCCCTGTATATTGTATTTTTATTATTATTATTGTCTTTATGGTATAACTGATAAAACACAATAAAACTCAATAGCACATTTTATGACATATTAAGTTTCAATAACACTAATGGTAACTTATTACATGTTTGTATGCAAGTATGTACTACATATATACATTTACACACACAAACACACAAGTAGTCAAGTATATATACATATTCTGAACCGTGCAATAAGGTCACCCATAACACGGCTCTCCCATTTGAGTTATCTTATACACATAGGGTTGGTTTCGATGAGAAATTGAGGTTAACGTGAGATACGTGAAAAGTGGTTATCAACCATTGGATGAGAAATGGGTGTACGTTATAGGATGAAATGCACCGAGATGCACTAAACCAATTACCTTTTATGGTGCAATTCATGGAAGAGCGTGAGATTAAAAGTGATCAACGGTTCAGATCCACTATTAATCACGACTCTCACGTTAACATTAACTTCTCGCACAATCATTCGCCTATACATATATAAGTATATAACACATATACACATCAAATGTGATTACCAAACAACACTTTGTTACATGTTTGTATGCAAAGTGTGTATTGCATATATATATGTGGTGTATTGTGGTTCATATATCATTCATATATACACATGCATGTATATATATAACACATATATACATCATACGCGATTTCCAAATATCACACATTAACAATATATACATATAACCCATATATATATGAGAAAACAAGAAAAAAACTCAATCCCTCGCTAATTAGCGACGGATTACAGGAGTCCCTCGCTAATTCCTCACTAATTAGCGAGTGATTAGCGAGGGATTGGGTTTGTGATTAATCTCTCATTAATCCCTTGCTAATTAGCGACAGATTAGCGACGGATTGGGTTTGTGGTTAATCCCTTGCAAATCCCTCACTAATTAGCGAGAGATTGACCACTAACCCAATCCCTCACTAATTAGCGACGGATTAGCGAGGGATTGGGTTTGTGGTTAATCCCTTGCAAATCCCTCACTAATTAGCAAGGGATTAACGAGGGATTAGCGAGGGATTGGGTTTGTGGTTAATCTCTCATTAATCCCTCGCTAATCCGTCGCTAATTAGTGAGGGATTGGGTTAGTGGTCAATCCCTCGCTAATTAGTGAGGGATTTTTTCCCTCGATAATTTTCGTCACTGATGCCCAGTTTTCTTGTAGTGTAAATGGGTTCAGTTGGGTTGGACCATATAGTCACCTAATCACCCAAATACAGACCCAACCACAGGTGGTGTCATCAGGGATTCTATGATGGTAAACCACCTTTTTAAAAAGAAAAATGGATTCATACCAGATTTAATCATAGCAAGTACTTCAATGACCTAAATCAGCACTAAGAGAAAAATGCAGAAAGAACCCATATCAATTTTGCATGCAAAAATAAAGGTAGCACCACAAAAATGGGAGTCTTTTGGCCAAATTTGAACCTTTCACATCTAAAAGAAATAAACAAAAAGTTTTAGTGGATTAGAATGCAAGCATGGATGCCCCACAAGTAAACATCCCAGAAAAGCAGAAAGCATACACAAACTTAGCTACATGTTGGCATAAGAGCACATGGATAGGAGTATATATATATATATATATATCATACATATATATATGCTGGTTACATATACGAAAAATGGTAAACAATATCTTGAATTAGAATACATTGAATAAGGACATACTTTCCACTGTTTATCGTTCCCCACTCGTTTCTTGTTTCTTCTTAGCTGGCCGTTTTCCAAATGCGTCATCATATCTTTCTTGTAAAGATGCTGCTTCTATCCCTTGATATCTTTTCATTCTCGAATAGTGGAAACACGTTGGGCCCATAACGATTAATTGGTTCACAGGAATCGATCATTAACGGATTACAACAGAAAATGGAAATCATCCTGAAAACCGTTAAGTATAATTAAAGATGATATATAGTTTATAGAATCTGATTCCTAATTTTGCTTTCTTTAAATGGCAAAAGGAACCCTGCATTCATCATTTAAGATGGAGAAACTTGGTGGGCATATAAGTATCAAAATCATCTATTTAGATATGCACCTTGTTACAGATATGCAATAACATTTTTACAACATGAAAAGATAAAGAGGCATATATATTATAAGAAGAAAGAAAAGATAAAGAGGCATATATATTATAAGAAGAAAGAAAAGAGTAGCAAAAATCTATATATGTTGAAAAGACAAGTGGTATCTGATAAAGGCAAAGAACAGGCCAAAAAAGATTTAAAAGCAAGGGGTTTTCAAGATTCATTATTGTGTACTTTAAACAAGGGATTCTGAATTCTGGGTAGGCTGAAGCCTGAAAGTACCACTAGTTAATGGCAATCATAATATGTCATATTTGTTCCACTTATTGCTTGGTTGTCCCACTACTTTTACCACCACATACTTGATGAATTTGCTATTCAACCTGATTATTAGCAACTTACAAGACTCATAGTTTTTATGGTCAGTTGTACATTACCATTTGGTACATATATAGTGATTTAATGATATAGAGAGTGACCTATTCATAGCTTCATCGTTTTACATTATTCTTATATGTTAACTTTTTTAATTACGTAGATAGCTCGTCAATCTTTGTTAGAAATGTCAGGTTGTTTATGCAAATCGGTTAAGAATTATGCTCTCAAAATCGAAACTTGTAAAAAAAACATGATAGCTGCTCCTCATCATGTTGTAAACCCAATAAACACCGATCAAACTCGAGTTGTAAACCATTGCATAGTATGTGCTACCTTAATCACATGAGATAAACTTCATATAAAGTATCACAACTCGAACAAACATTTTGCTACAAATGAATCCAATCACATGTGCATGTACTCTTCTACTCCTCAAATAGGTTGGATGCATGGTCCGCTATTGCCATGCCTTTTTCCGCTAGCCACGTGGAACCCGTGCATACCTTGTAAATCATCCACCTCTACCCTCAGCATTTTGAATCGACCGCAAGAATCCCCATTAGCAATCAACATGATTTCATGGGAAATGTCCGATGTAATCACCATCAGATGCAACTGGCAGGTATCATCTCTGGCAAATAGTTGTCGCAGTGGCAAGATGACTTTTCCTAGCTATTTTCCTAACAAAACACATCCAATGATGTTTGATCTTGCAAACCACGTGATTAGATTTCATCACAGATAGGACAATGATCTCCACAACGTAATATTCCTACACTGAATTGGAACCACCATTCTGGTAAGTGTTGTTTGAACTCGTTGTGTGTTGATATTGTTGTTGGTCCACAAGAACATGACTAGTCCATCTTACCCTTGTGTTCACGTTCTTCAGATCCGCTGCATATATATATAGTGTATGCAAACGGATCTAAAGAATGTGAAACACATGAGCACAATGGACGCGATTGTGTTCTTGTGGGTCAACAACAATACCAACACACGAGTTTAAACAAACACTCACAAGATTAATGGCGGTGCGAATCCATTGTCGGAATGCACCGTGAAGATTATTTTCTCATCTGTGTTGAAATCTAGTCACCTGGTTTGCAAGATCAAACATGATGGAACGTGTTTTGATAGGGAAATAGCTAGGAAAAGTCATCTTGCCACTGCGACAACCGTTTGTCGGAGATGGTAACCACCAATTGGTGAGTTATATATATATATATATAACTAGCTAGAATTATTCAAAATCATTGCTTGATCGAGATGATTAATGTACATCATGCGTGAATTTTGTATATTAAATGCAAAAATTTAAATTATATATGAACGCATGAGAATATCAATATTACATTAATTATTGTCAAAGTTAAAATCTTTGTGATGATTTGTTACTTGAGTTTTACATGTTTTTTCTTCAAAAAGCCTACCATAAAATCTCCTTTGTCAACTTAATAATTAAGTTTTAGGATATACTTTGAGTCGTTGCGGCTTACTCAAACTCTATTCATACCCCATCTTATGTAAGAGACCTATGTATCTACCCAAACTCTGATGGTGGTGGCAGGGGTTAAAACCATGCACTAAAGACTTGTACGGTCTGCTCTAAAAGTTGTAATTCATAGAGTTTTGTGTTTCTTGTGAAAAATGGTAGTGTACTTATGCTTTGTAAGTTGTTTTTAAGAGTTTTGATGTAAATGTATTACAAGATAGTATGATGTAGATAAGATATAGATATTGGAGCTTTGATTCACCGGTTAACACACACATTGGAGCTTTGATTCTCGACAATTACTATATCTTCATCTAGAAACACTAGGATTCTATATCATCTCACTTAACTACTTCCTCACAAAAATGGATTTAATATATACAGAGGAAGTTTCAAATAAAAAAGGTAAGAATGTTGAGACTAAAACCCATGTAACATTTTATTAGATCAAAGATATTACAAGTAAAAAAAATAGGAAAAAAGAATTGTCTACCCAAAACATACAAAAATATCATAGTGTCCATTCTATTAATCATATGATGTACACAATGTTCATTTCAATCTTACAAGTCTATATTTATCACAAGCATATCTCCATTTAATACATTTTCATTTAATCCTATAATTATGGGCCTTTGAAATCCAATCTAACCGGTAATCATGGAGAGAAAAAGATACAATTATGAAAAAAGGAAGCCTATGAACCATCGCTGCAAAGCAAATGCAGAAAAAGGTATATGATCATACAATACAACGGTGAGGATTTCTGTAGTGATAACATATCATCCATGAAACAAAGGCATGACCAATTGATAGAGATTTGTATTTGTTAGGGTTGGAATAAGTGGGTTTCTTTCATCTACTCTTGCTTTTGTAGTATCTTGGATCAAAACTCAATTTCGTGATACTCATGAGGAATGTTGGCTCTATGATTTTTGCTATTACCTTCAAGATGGTATATTCAATGTTGAAGAAAGAAAGATGGTAAGATGTCGGTGTCTAGATTTTAGGGGAAAACATCTGATACAAAAGTTGTAACTAAGACATGGTTTTTCATATTGTATCTGTTTTGATGGACCAGTGTATTAAGCTCTCCATAATGCATGTATCAGAGTGCATAAAGGATCAGTTATGCTTTTGAGCCTGGTATCTCATATTAAGCTCTCATATGAGATAGTTTATAGGAGGTTTGCATGCTTAAGGAACACATTTGAATCAGTGGTAAAACTAACGGGGCTTCACATTGACACAATTCATGACAAGTAGTTATCAAATTTTGCTTCTTAAATAAAATTCATTTCAGATTCTCATTTTACAGTATTTTGAACCAAAACCAAAATACCTGGGATGAGATGAAATCTTGATAGGCTTTGTACCCTACTTCCTCCAAGAATACACATCAGGGGATATCTGCGACAAATTAAAGTTTTAAGATGAACACTCAAAACCCATTAAAAGACCTACATGTTTAACAGATCATAAGTCATAAAAAGACCGGTTTTAAAATGATATTTCAACTACATACCCTCTTTCATCTATAGGAAACCATATTAGGATTGAAATGGAGCGCTAAACCTCTAATACAGTTCACATATGCGAGGAGGGGAAAGTACGGCAGGCAGTCTTAGCTTTTAAGTGAATAAGTATGAATCAGGGTAGTTTTGTAATTGAACTAGGTCAAGCCGTTGAAGGGGTGTTACGTAGAGAAGTCTGGTTAGTTGAGGGGGTATTCTGTTTTCTCTGTAAATTCTTAAGTCGGAGGTCGGAAGAGCATCAGACCTCTCAAATGTCCGATGAGTGTATCAGATGAGTCATTCGGCTACTACAGATTTAGAGTGTGTTTGTTTCCATTTTATAGCATAGAGCGAAAATGATGGAAAGATAAATCAAAACAAACAAACCTTAGATGGAAACAAGGTTAACAACACATGAAAATGTGGATTCCTTCATAACGTGCAATTTTGCAGACGAATATCTACCATATGATATGAATTAAACGCGTGTATGCATTTCCATTTTTTATCAAAAAGCTCGCTATTATTTACATGAAAAATGTTTTTGCGAGTAAAAACATACAAAAATATCATAGTGTCCATTCCATTAATAGTATGATCAACATCAAATAACAGTTCAACAACCCAATAATCACCAGGTGATCAATAGAGTAATGTTTCAATTTATTAATTTTCACTAAATCTATTTACTTTGTTGTTTGGCGTATGCAATGAATCACCTGCTATCGACCATCAAAGAACGAAAGATTGCACTGGATGTCAGTACCGTTTGTTGCCTTTCGAATTGAATCATTATACTGCCAAACTGAAAAGAGCAGAAGAATTGGATTAGTACTTCTGATAGAGAACTTCAAAATTATTCGACTGAAGGAAGTTGAACAGTTACACCCTTTGTTCTAGAAAAAGAACCATAAAGTAATACCCTTTGGGAACAGAATGGTACTAAAAGGACTGGTGCCAATGAATTATACAATATTTCACACATTTACACCCTCAAACACACACTGCTTGATCCCTCCAACCTGTTAATTTTTGTGTTGTTGCAAGCAAGTAGTCAGGTCATCACACATACACCTAATGTGGTCACTGGGTAGGCAAAGAAATTAAAGTTTCATGATAACTTATCATCCATGAAACAGAAAGATTAAGATGTCCAGATAAAAAGCAACAAGTATATTCAAAGAACCCCAAAACCTTGATCTGAACCTAAATCATTTATTAAATCATACTTGGGTGAGTAATAAGTTATTATCAAGGGATTCATACAGATATTAGATGTTCAATGCAAACATCAATAAGTAATCCATCCAACCACAAAATGTATGTGATTCAAATATCTCTGTTCTCCACCTCATAATGACACAATTTCATCTCTGTTATACTTGGAAATGCAATAACCATTTATATCTACAAGATATCAGATGAACCAGTCATCGTCTTCTTCCTCATCATCACTATCTGATAAGTAATCACTTTCATCATCAACTTCATCTTCATCCTGTTCTTCAGAAAAAACTGAAATCTTGGACCGAAAAAAGTCACTTCTTTCACCCAAAAGTTCATCTAAATTTGATACAGAAACGCCATCATTAACATCATCAACAAATTCACCATTTCTACTACTTCTGGGCACCAAATCCTCCTCCGTAATTTCCCCATTCTCAACCCTACTCCATGGAACCCACAAATCCGCTTGCCTCCCCAATGCTCTATCCCAATCACCCACAACCACCGTCCCCAAATTCGAAACCCTAGCTTTTCTCAACATCTCAGAGAAATCTGAATCATCGGAAACCAACACCAACCAATCAATTCCTCTACTCATCGAGTGTTGCATTTGCCTCTTCAACGCCCAATCCGCCGCCTGCGGCTTATCCTCCACCGTCTTAACAAAAACCCCCGCCCGTCGGAGCTCCGCCGCCAACCCATACCCGACTTTCGGGGTAATTAAGGTTCTAGCAGCCTCTGCATACTTATGATTCCCACTAATAAACCTCTCTTTAAAACGCTGTCGTTTCTTTCCTTTTAATGACTTCATTCTGTTCATCTTCTTTTCTCTTTCTTTCACGTGCAATTGTTTGAAGTGTTTTTTTAGGTCTAGATTTGTTTTGCATTTGCGACCACAGACGCCGCACAGGTAGGGTTCGGAAGGGGTGGCGACGCCTTTGCGTTCGAGGATCTCTTGACGGCGTTGATCACGGCGTTGTTCGAGGACCCAGTGTGGGAGGTGGATGAAGGCGTGGCGGTTGGCGTAGGCGGAGGCGTCGACGATTTCGCCGAAGTGGTTGGCGATGTTTTTTAGAGCCATGGCGGCGTTGTATGGAGGGCCGCGTGGAGGTTTGTTGTCGAGGTCCCATAAGATTACGACTTTTTTGGGTTTGGCGGTGAAAAGGCCTTCTTTGGTTGGGACCATGTCGATTTCGGACATGGAAGCAGGGTGATCGGAGGCTGGGGAGGGGGGAATTGAGCGGCGGTGACATCGGTGGAAGGTGGTGGTGGTTTTGAAAGTGGAGAGTGGGAGTTGGTGCAAAGAAGGGGGAGGAGAAGGGGGGTTGAGAGTGAAAGAGAGGATTTCAATGGATTTGCAGAGTAAATTCATTTGAAGAAGTGGTGGTGGTGGTGGTGGTGTTCATGTGGATAAGGGAATTTGGATGAAGAAAGTTGTGTAAAGAGGAAGATAAGAGGTAACCCGAAGTTAGTGAGTGATAGAAATCAACCCTTTTCCTCAATATTACCTATACTATGGACTCAGTTGAGTCCAACCACCTTTTGATCAATATGGGTAGTATAAACTCATTCCAACTTTGCATCAATATGGGTAGTATAAACTCATTCCAACTTTGCATCTCCACCGTTCAAATTCAATAAGCCCTTCGTTAAGCATTCATTAAGATTTAAGCCGTTAATCCTCCCTCTCCACCTTCCTCTGCAAACCGCTCTCTCGCTCCTACCCACTACCCCCCACTCCTCCCACGATCATCTTCTTCCTCCAGTATAACTCTATGCGGGTGTTTGGGATTGCTTATTTAAGCACTCTTCTTCACCAGACTACCCTCCCTCATCACAAAGAAGGTTCCGGGTCGCAAAAGCCGAAGGGTTTGAAGAAATGGCGTGGAGGCAAACGCAATTGCTGAATCGAAACCTATTCTCACTGCTTCCTTCCAATTCGAATGCTTTCTTTGCAAGATATTCTTCCAAATCAAATCTCTACCCTGGTAAAAGGATTCACACATTTTCTACATTTAGGGTTTTTTTTGTTGATTCTGATGACCAATTTATTGTGCATTACAGTGAAGGTTGGTATACCTGACTTTTAGAACGGAGTAGAGACTTATGCGGAAAAGCTCGAACCTGAATTTGGCGATTTACAAAATCTCTACCCTGGTAAAAGGATTCACGCATTTTCTTCATTTAGGGTTTTTTGTTGATTCTGATGACCAATTTATTGTGCATTACAGCGAAGGTTGGTATACCTGAGTTTTAGAACGGAGTAGAGACTTATGCAGAAAAGCTCGTGGTGTGAAGAAACTCATAGCTGGAGGAGATCCAAACGTTTGTAAACACGTAAGTAAATCACTTGATTTTGTATCTCTTCAATTTCATTATGTTAATTGTACTGGTGTTGAATCAACTACTTTGATTAGCAACTAATTGATGAATTTTTGCAGAAAAAACTAATTGATGAATTGAACTTTTCAAAACATTAAGCTGAGATTAATGCACCTTTTTGAACATTTGTTCCAAAATCGATTTTTCTAAGCTTGGATGAATTGTTCCTTTGTTTAGAAAAGTAGTGGATCTTTCAAATAAAAAGGCTAAATAACTTGACTATGTAAGAAAGGACCTTAAACATAATGTTCATATGTCAATCATTGTGAAAATTGATTTGAAGATGCATATGTGAATCCTTATGAATAATCGGTAACTTCGGTTCACATATATGATTCACATATGCACTTTTTCTTCTGATTCTGATGACATATATGATTCACATATGCACCTTTGCTCTCACATCATAGCCTGGTATTAATTTCTAAACCCTAAAATATTATTATTATTATTATTTTGTCTAATAATATGGTTCCGATTTGTGATTTGTATGTTGCTTTTCAGATGTCAAGAAATTGATTGCAGATGTTGTCAATGATAATCAGGTAGCTTTCTTCTTTATTCTGGATTTTTTGCTTCTTTTTAAGAGCTTTCTTGCTGGTTTTAACTCCAAGTTTACAAATCCATTAGGTGTTGTTCCACCAGATTGCCAAATATTTATGATTACTTCTGACTTACGAGGTTTAGATACTTTCTTTTTTTCTTCAAACACCCCACAATTTTTATTAATTGAAAAGATATTACAGAAGTTAAAATAAGATATAGAATATAACCATAACCACAGAATCATAGATTTTGATGCTTCTGTTTTACATAATGGTAAAATTCTTGATTACTTTGCTTTCGTGTTTATAAGTTGTCATGTGATTCATCTGATTTCACACACTTCTGGTAGTGTAAATGTGTAATTATGTTACATTTAGGAGGTTTTTGCCTTTTTGGCTGTCTAATATGTTCTAACTGGTTTCTGATAATCTTTAGCTATTCAGTCGTTCTTTAATGTGTTCTATATAATTATTCATGATAAATGATGGATAATCTTTTAGTCCGAATTATCTCATAATGTTGCAGTTGCAACTATATAAGTATGAATTGGTATATATGTATCATAAACTGACATATAACTTCATGCAAGTGTAATAAACATTAAAGTCTACAACTTTTTACAGTCCCACTTGATAAGTGTCATTTGTATGGTAATCATTTGTGTCGACTTTGCTAATCTCATGGGACCCTGAAGATAACGGCTTATAAAAGAGAGGGGTCCCAAGGCCATGTCTTTATTTGTGGGTTGAGCTGGCAATTTAAGTGTCATTTTAAACCATGTTATTATGCCAACTCCTTCAAATGTTCCACTCTATTGTATACTTTTATTTTCATCTATTACAATGCTAATCATGTTTTTTCGAGATTGCTAGAATGATGTTGAAAAGAAATTGTAAAAGAGAAAAGAAAAATCAACAGCAAGCTGCAAAGGAGCTTGCCAAGGAACAAGAAAAATAAACTGCACTTGCAATAGAGAGGGACAAACAAAGTATAGAGAAAGAAAATGTGAAGGAGAAAGAGAGAGTTGATAAGGATAAGCAAAGAGAAAAGAAACATGCGGTTGTTGCTGATAGATTAATTCTTGTAGATCAGCAAGGCATCATTAATATAAAACGCGAAGAAAATGGGACATTTGGAGGTATGTTTTTCTAATTTCCTCTTTATGTTTTAACAAAGTATAAGCATACAAAATATATGTTTTTCTATTTGGAAATATTCCATAGATCCACCGTTCATTTGATAGTCCACTTTCATTTTAGAATCGAAAATCCAATAGATGAGGGAGTATTATTAATTATATATTTATTAACTAAAAGTAGATATTATTAATTATATATCTTTAAATCGGATAATAATTGGATTAGATCAGTCCGATTTTATTGGAAATTGGATTGTCATCCAAAAACAGATCGATCCAATTTAGATGTTAAAGATCTCGATCAAATCCAATTAAACAGAATGTTGCTGCTAGCAACTTGTCTGCCTCGGGGCATTTCAACATTGATGATGCTAAAAGTTGTGACAGTGGATATAAAAATACCAGAAAACATTGTGGTGGTAAATACGTGGAGAAGGAACAGCTCTGTTAAACTGTATAACATGCATAACTGACCAAATAAGTTGTGAGACCCTCTAAGCTTATTAAGCTGCTATCAAACATGTATTTACTTAACTTGGCTTTCTGCATAAAGTTCCCCCTAGGTGGTGATATTAAAAACAGAGAGATTGATTGATGATG
This sequence comes from Saussurea involucrata, assembly GCA_033807775.1. Taxonomy (NCBI): domain Eukaryota; kingdom Viridiplantae; phylum Streptophyta; class Magnoliopsida; order Asterales; family Asteraceae; genus Saussurea; species Saussurea involucrata. Next base: position 69,574,451 of record CM066318.1, on the reverse strand, counting down.
ATGATGATGGATGATGACCTTTAAGCGTATTATTATCCTTCTTAATGTCATTTTATATGTAGATTTTGGATGGGATCATGGGCTAACAAAGAAAGTCGGAGCATTTTTTATTTGGTAGCATTAGGATGTTTGTTTTGAACTCACTCGGATCCGCCATTTTTGTCGCAGGTAGACGTGAATTGTGGTCAATTTGACAGATTTCTTTTATAAAAAAAATTCGGTATTTATGTTCTCTTGATGCTGGTACTTGCAGATTGTTTCTGTTTATGTAGCTCGCGTATTTATGGAACAAGGTGGAACTAATTTCCATCCCAAACATAGTAGGATGAAACATGGTAGGACAGATTTACATTTTGTTGTTTTAATTTTAAAATAAAATATTTTTTTTTCTTTTTAAAACATCAGATATGTCTTTATTACATTTTTTTCCTTTAAATTTTATTTACTCTTATATTTTTAAGCTTTCATTTATTATCTTCAAATTAATATTTTTATACATTACCTATACTATGGACCCAGTGGAGTCCAACTACCTTTGGATTAATCTGGGCCCTTTAAACTCAACTCAAGTTTCAATGTGGACCACTCAAATTCATTCAGCCACTCACTTTATACGATTAAGCCTCACTCAATCTCTCTTTAAATCCCGCCCACTCCCCTCACTCCCTGATTTCTCTCACTCTCTCTCTCTCTCTCTCTCTCAAAACACACAACCCACCCACGTTTCTCTCTTCCTCCCTCTTTTATCTCTGCAGATTTCTCACTTCCTCCCTCACTCTCTCACTCCCCCCCTCTCACAGTTGCAGGTGTTCTCACAAGTCTTCAACTTCCGCACCCACGCCTCTGCAAACCGTCGGTTCCCTCTCCCCCTTTCTCTCTCACGATTCCACCCTCCAACTTTGTTTTTACATTTACTAGAATTTTATGTCATGTTGTATACCCGGCCACCGGACGGGTATAGCACTAGTTTTACTCTGGGGTGTTTATTTACCTGGCATCGTAAAGCTTTTATCAAAGACCTGACAAAAATAAAAATATATAAAAAATATGTTGGTCCATCAATATATACTTTCTCTCTCCTTTGCCTATCACATTCATTTTTTCAAAGACTTGAGGAACATCAAGTTTTTTATTAGTAAAGTCATTTTCAAGTCTTCCTCTCCAATGATCAAGTCATGTTCAAGTCTTCTTCAAGTCCTCATCAACCTTTCTTCAAATACCATTGGAGATGTTCTAATAGTTGCGTTAAGAGGCAACCTCTGAATTGTTAAGAGATTAATCTTGTTTGGCAAAAAAAATAGTCTTTCTCTTAATGGTTCTAAAACCCTCTGAATGATTTTGTATCTTGAGCCTCTTTAGTTGGTACATGGTATAAGATTTTGTGTACCAATTGTAATTGGTTGGTACATGGTATATGGAAAAAAAACATGGTACCGTACCATGTTCACCCCTAATCTGAACCACAACTGACCACCATCTATTTGTGTTGGGTCACCGAAGATTTGAAATTGACCCATCGATTTTATCCTTGAAAATCTTACTTAGAATATTTATTTTGGTTCTTTATGATAACTTAGATAAGACATCAAAAATTCGGTGAAGTCGAAAATTAACTGAAACCAATTTTGAAGAAATCTCTCATTGTGGAAGTGGAGATACTTTTCTCAACCAAAAGGCTAAGTTATTGTCCACTGGTTTCCTTCTAGAAATTCAGTGAACAAATGGCTGAAATCTTCCTCAATATCGGTCAATACACCTCACCGACTTGTAGATGAATTTCGGCAGTCTCATTGCCGAATTCCTCCTCCTTTTCGGTCAAGCATCTCACCGATTTCTAGGTGAAAAATCGTTGAGATCCCTTCTCATGAAAGCCGGCAGATAAAGATCATTTATTATGGGACAATATCTAATGTCAAGAAAAACTGAATCTTTGTCGTTTTATCCACTTTCAGATAATGTCTCAATCAAGCATGCTTGTTCTTCCTAGTTGTTGGTCCCGAAGGGCTATACAAGTTTGTAGAAGGGGGTAGGTTTTGGATAAACCATTTTCTCTTTACCTTTTGAGGTAGAGATTTCCTCAGGGATAGTCGGTCTAGACGAGGAACACTGAGAGGATGAAGTATCAGCGACTGAGGATACGAAAGTTTCAAATAAGAGCATGGAACGATCAGTGGTTGGTTCTTTAGTTTCATATTTGTAACCAAGACCACGTTTATCACTCAGGGGTATCTGAGACTTAATTATCTCAATGATCTTTGTTGAAGAGTTACACCATCCTTCAACAGTAGCTTTTTCAGCTTTCAAAGCAGCGATAGCTTCTGCTCGTTCGATTTTGACTAGCTGATTTAAATGCACTTGATCTTTAAAATCTTCTTCAATTTTAGAAAGCTTTTCTATTTGAAGGTGACGGTTTTTAAGCTGTTAAGCGAGATCAAGGTTTTGGTTTTCAACTATTGTTTTGCCATTCATGGCTTCATATAAACTTCTAGTCAAGAGATCGATTTTGCGGAGACTATCAGCTTCATCAATATTTGCAATATTTGTAAAGAAGGAAGGTGATACCTGAATTGCAGATGTTGAAGTAGAGGGAATGTCTGAACTTTCTTCCTCATCTTCAATCTTTGCCATAAGACAAAGATTTGCTTCATCATCCTCAGAATCAGATGATGATTCTTCTTCTTCAGAAGCAGCCCAATCTTAAACCATCAGGCCTTTGCTTTTCTTCTTGAAGCTTTTCAGCTTTGCATATTTTTCTTTCAGCTTAGAATATTTGTCATCTTTATTCCTGGGAATAAAGGATTTCTTGGGAAACGCTGAGTTTCTCGATACTTTCTTAGACCTGCACTCGTTAGCGAAATGTTCAATCTTTTCGCAGTTAAAACAAGTAGCAGTAGCCTTATAAACAGTAGCTGATGATCTTGGCTTATCAGTTATTGAAAGAGGTTTGTTCTTTCTGAACATTTTCTTTTTGGCGAATCTCCTAAACTTTTTAGTTAGGAGAGCCAAAGATTCATCATCATCTGAAGAGTCAGAATCTGATGACCTTTCAGAGTTACTCTCTAACTCAGTGATAGTGACCGAGGGTCGCTGAGTAGAAGGTTCCTCTGAGATTAAAGCAACAGGGGTGCTTTTGGAATCTTTTATAAGATTCTTCTTAAGATGGCTTGATTGCTCATGATTCAGCATCGTGCCATATAAGGTAGCAAGGGTCATTGATCTTAGATCTTTTGACAGCTTGAGACACATAGAATAACTGTCCCAGCTTTCAGGTAAACATTCTAGAAACTTTGTCAGCACTTCAAAGTTAGAATATTCCTTACCAACAGTTTTCAGATCTATTATTAAGCAATTAAAACGTTGGTGAACTTCAGAGAGAGTCTCATTCTTACCACAAATGAAACTTTCATACTGTCTTACCAGGTTGATCTTTCGAGAGTCCTGGACTTCAGCAGTACCTTCATACTGAACACATATTGTGTCCCACATGGCTTTCGAGGATTTCAGGTTCATGACGGAATGGTAGACTTCGTCAGGAAGAGCCATGGATAGTATGGATCTGGCTTTTGTGTCGATAGCCACTTTCTTCTTATCTTCGTCAGTCCACGTATGAACTTCTTTGGGTACCAGCCTTTCTGGAATAGCAGGTCTATTCTCAGCGGCAGGTACAGCGGCATCAATTCTTGCAGGAATAAATGGGCCGTTTTCAAGATAATAAGGCATAGTAGGGTCTACACCTTCTAAGAAGAGAGTCATCCTATTTTTTCATAGATTAAAATTATCTCTGGAGAATCTAGGGGGTTTTGCAAGAGAACCATTGTCGATATAATTTGTGTTTGTGTTAGTAGTCATTTTTCAGAAATAACAAGGAAGAGAAATCTTAGTATAGATTAGATCTTGTTTATGAGATTAAACAAATCCGCTCTGATACCACTTGTTGGTCCCGAAGGGCTATACAAGTTTGTAGAGGGGGGGGGGGGTTGAATACAAACACACAGATTTTACTTTTCTAAATTGTTTATTGATAAATCATTAACAATTTATAGCTTGTTGCGGAAACAAGATTAAGGATAAATCCTAAATCTAAACAAGTTGGAACACTAAGTTTCTTGCACTAAGAAGGAGAAGGAAATTACTAATAATAACCTATCTCAAGATAAGAAGGATGAACTTGTCCAGAGTTAGCAAGTTACTTCAAAATGAAGTGAGTTCTTCTTCTTATACATTGCATGCATTTAATGCATTGCAGTTTACACTTTACACGTGGCAGCAACTGATTTGTTGCATGTCATTGACCTTTGTTGACAACCTAAGTAGCCGCATGTTTGAACAATGTAGTATCAGAGAGGTTGTACGATTTCAGACAATAAGGAGGTTCTTTTCTGACATATCGTACGGAGTCGTGCAAGGGTGGTTAAGACGAAAGTACTTTGTACGGAGGACTTCATGATCAGCTTTTCGTTGATTCAACGATCTATCATTCTTCATCAGCGAATGATAGAGTTCAGCGATAGCTGAAGTCTTGTACTTGATACTTCACGTTGATTGGACAAATCTGAGTCTTCGTTGATCCGCATCAGTTCATTAGGAGACTTGTCGCTGGTTCTTGAGCTTGATCTTCGACTTCAGCGTAGAACCTATGTTGACGTGAAACTTGTCTTCAGAGATCATAAGTAAACAACTAACTTATCAACGATCACCATAAGTACTGAACAGACTCAGAGTATTATGGTGAACAGTTTCGCTGAATGTTTAATCTAAACAACAAGAGTTCCTATCAGCGGTACTATAAGATCCTAGTACTTATCAGCGATAGTGAAACTCTGATACATATTGTTTACTTACAATTTTCACTAAGTATATAAGAGAGGGTCATTATCAAATCACTGAGGGTTTGGATCAACACTAGTACTGAGAAAAGGTGTGAAAGTGACTTGTCAACTTTTCAGAGTCAACTCATATCCTTGAATCTCCATATGACAAGTGTCCTAAGCATTTAATGCTTCATGCACTATATAAAGAGAAGAGGGCTCTCCATGCAGGGTTACGCATTCCTGAAGAATTTTCTCAGTGCAACAAGGCTTTCTCTCCTTTGAACTTTATAGCTTTCAATCTTTGTGCATTAAAAGTTGTTTTGTTTTCCTGTTTACTTTGTGAAGATTGTTAGAATAGTTTTTCTGTTCTTTCCGCAATAATCTAAGTTTTTATATGTGTGATTCTTGATTTGAAAAATCAATAAATAATTAATTAAGTATAATTTTGTGTATTGTATTCAACCCCCCCCCCCCCCCCCTCTCCAATACTTGTTTAAGACATCTGCGACTAACAAGTGGTATCAAAGCAGAAAGTTTAATCTCAATAAACTTGATCTGCGATGGCTGCCTCTTCTTCAAACAATGAAGTTCCCTCTCAAAACAATTTCTCTGAAAACGGATCTATAGCCAAACCTCCCAAGTTTAACCCCAACAACTTTTCTCTGTGGAAAAGCCGAATGATGCTTTTAATGGAAGGAGTGGATACTAGATATCCAACCATCTCAGTGAGGGACCCATAGTCCCTAGAGTCTGGGCTCGTTATGAACGCAAAAATCCGGTAAGGAAGTTGTTGACAAAGATGATTCTGATGATTCCTCTAATGAATAAAAATCTGTTGCTACTGGTCGTTACATTCTTAAAAATCTAAAGAAATATACTAATGAAGGAAAAACGTCTTGTCTCTCTTGATTCTAACAGTTAGAGCAATTGTTGTACTCTCTCTTCCTGATGAGGTCTACCACTCTTTAGTTAATTTCTCTACAGTTAAAGAAATGTGGACTACTCTGTGTGTTCTGTACGAAGGTACAGAGGAAGTCAAGAAAAGCAAGAAAATTGCTCTCATTATAAAGTATGAGTTTTTTACTCATGAAAAGGGAGGATCTCTTTCCAGTTACTATAATCGTTTTAATAGTCTCCTGAATGATTTAAAGCTGTTAGGCAGAGTATATGAAAATGAGGAACTCTTGTGCAAATTTATGGACTGTCTTCCTGACTTTTGAGAAAACATTTGCACTTGCATCAAGAAAACCAAGGATCTTGAATACATGCCTCTCACTGTTCTCTATGGAACTTTATTTAATTATGAACAAACCAAAATCCAAAGGAAGTCCATCATAAAGGAGATAAAAGGCTCTTCCGTAGCCCTGGTCAGTGATACTTCCAAGAAAGCTCAGTGTGTGCCCAGAATCACCTACCCTTCATCTGAATCTGACATTGACAGTCAAAATGACTCTGCTCACCAAACAGAGGCATATCTAAGTGATGCCGATGATGAAGGTAAAGAAACCTCTGTCGAACAGATAACTGATGAAATGGCTATGGTAGCTGGATTCAATAACAAACCTCATTTTTTTGGCAAATCTAGAACTTTCAAAAACCCTCTTCTTTCACAAAAGGTTCCTCGACTGACAAGTCAAATGAGGAATGTTTCAATGGTGGTAAGAAATGCCACTTTACTTCTGAATGCAGAAGTAAACGCATTGAAAGATCTAGACCTACTTCCTCTGACAAACTTTATTCCAAAAACAATTCCAGGAACAACTTTTCAAAACAGACTTCTCCTAGAAAAAGTAGTCAACCTTCTTCCCAGGACCAGGAACGTGCTGAGAAATACAAAGCCAAAGGAATGAGGGACTTCTTAGGAAAGGAAAAGGACTTATTGCTGAAACCCATTACGGGGCCGACGAACCAACGTCTGAGAGTGACAAGGACTCTCCCAACATGTGCTTCATGGCTAAATCTGATGATATGGAAGATTCTGAGAAAGCAATTACATTAACTGCTCTGGTGTTAACTAGGTGTTCATCATCTTACTCTCAGGTACATCCGTTCAACTCCATGTCTGAATCTGAAAAGATTGATGCTTACGAGTCTTTAACAAATGATTTTTATAATGTCAAAGATGCAAAGAAAAAGAAATCAGCTCAAGTCAAAACTCTCTCTTCTCAACTCCAAATCTGCCTTTCCCAACTTGAATAGTTTGATAAGATCAAAGCTGAACTAGAGGACTTGAAAACCATTAAACCACATCATAGCTAAAAAGAAAAATAAACTCTTTAAGAGACTGAAAAGAGAGCAAGAAATTGTAAGAAAATGGACCAGCTCTTCTAAGAACCTTGAGAAATGTTTTCAAGATCAAATCTCCTAGGCCTATGCATCGATCGGGTCGGGTCGGGTCGGCCCAAAACCCCCCAACCCGATCGGGTTTCGGGTGGACGAAACAATCCCCGAAACCCGTCCTAAGTAATGTTCGGGTTTCGGATTTCGAGTCCAATCGGGTTTCGGGTGCTTCGGGTGCTTCGGTCGGGTTCATCGGGTTGGGCCTGATCCCAAGCCCATTTCAGCCCAGTTTTCGGCCATGTTTTTAGTCTTTTTTCGTGTTTTTCAGCCCTGTTTTCGGCCCTGTTTTTCGGTAAGCAACAATAATACAATTAAAATATAACTTAAAATTAAATAAACAAGTATTTTAAAAGTTAAAAATTAAATAAACTTAAACGTTAAACAACATAACAAATTAACTAAAGTTCCATACTTCCATAGTTCCATTGTTCCAACCAAAATACCAAATTACCAAATCAAGTTCAAACATCAAACCAAATGTCCAAATTACCAAACCAAATGTCCAAAATACCAAATGTCCAAATTACCAATTACTAAATGTCCAACACTCCAAATTACCAAAAGTGAGCCAAGCCAACTTCCAAGTTCCTTTTCTTCCACTAACCGACCAACGTCCAAACCAATCCTATAACAAACTAACAACAAAAACGAATAAACAATACAACAATCATGAATGATGAATCATAAATGGGAATTATAAATAATAAAAGTCGTACCTTTCTCAATGATCACGAATCATCTTCAAAAAAATCCCCCAAATCATTTGAAGCTTATGTGCTCGGACTATCTTCACGGGCCGAAGAAGGAGTTCCAATCCTTAAATTTTCCATTTCTGCAAGTTTTAAAATAAAAAGTAACAAATTTTAAAGTTGTAATTGTAATTTATAAATTATTAAAATCATAAATTAATGTCGTACTCGTACCTTTCTCAAACTTCTCGAGGTCCTCCAAATTTTCTTCCACCGCAAGTGGTTCAGTAGGTCCCCGTAACCAATCTTGCGTACATATGAGTGTTTCAACTATTTTAGGAGTTAGAGAACTCCTAAAGTTATCCAACACCCTCCCACTCGTAATGAAGGTAGACTCGGATGCAACTGTAGAAATGGGTACGACAAGGACATATCTCGCAACTTTTGAAAGGATAGGAAATTGTGCACTATTCAACTTCCACCACATAAGCAAATCGAACTCATTGCCATTTTGCTATTTAAGGCCCCACATTCAAGCTTTTGCTTCTTCAACAAGCTTTTGAACTTAGATTCTTTTGTGACCTTCCAAGAGGGAGGAGACCTTTTCCCGATTGGGATTGGGATTGGGATTGGGGTTGGGGTTGGGGTTGGGAAGGTTCATAATATTCTTGCACATAATCTTCAAACAAGGCAGTGAGTTGAGACTTTACCTTCCTAAAACATGTTTCACCTTTTTCTTCCCCAAACAACTGATTGAACTAGGATGGCATGTACTCAACTTTATCTCTTGGATCAAGAATATTGGCAAAGAAAATTACCAAGTTCATCTTCTCCGGATCACCCCAATATTTATCAAACTTCTCCTTCATTTTTTTAACCTATATTCTGTTTATAGAAAATATGTAATTAAAATAAATGAACAATATATAAATAACAATGCAAACATGTAATTAACAAGTTGTACCTTTTCAGTTAAATTCTGAGAAACAATCATCTTCGTAAGCGTGTACCCCAAATCACATATCTCTGTCAAGTAACAATTAGTCGTGACATATAGAGAGCCTGAGATTCTTAATGTCATCTCATAGAAGGTCTTCAAAAGGCTAACAAAACTCTCTAAATACACCCAATCATAATCAGCAAGCATCGAATCACCCAAATCTATCTTGAACGTGACATCATGTCCGTCATAGGCCTCAAACACGGTTCTAAAAGGAATGGCATTCCTGATCATCATGTAAGTTGAGTTCCATCTGGTTGGAACATCAAGACAAAGTGATCTTCTTTCTTCTACGCCAAGTAACGTAGCAAGCTCTTTAAACTTGAAAGTATTGTGCCCTAACGGATGAACACCCCCAAGAAACTAGCTTGATTTTCAAGAACCCAAGTGCAACATCGTTTGAAGATGCATTATCTACAGTGATGGTAGAAATGTTCTTTACGCCCCACTCAACCAAACAACCCTCCAAAGCTTTGGCTATTGCATCCCCCCTATGAGATTGGATTGGCACAAAAAAGATAATCTTTTTGTTTAATTTCCATTGGACATCAATATAATGTGCACTTAGGCACATATAATTGATCCGTTGCACAGATGTCCAAGTGTCTGTGGTCAAGCTAACCCGTTGTGAGTGTTCTTTAAAGAACTTTTCAGTCTAATCCGCTCTTCATAAAAAATAGAAAATATGTCCCTATTAACCGTCCATCTCGACGGTATTTTAAACATTGGACATGCTTCTTGCACCCATTGTCTCCACCCCCTACCCTCTACAAACTTAAAAGAAAGTTCGTCCATGATGATCATCTTAGCGGTTGCTTTCCTAACTCTCTCTTGATTAAAAACCTAGTTAGTCAAGACACATTCATTCTCAGAGTTTGAAGAGAATGCTTACATTGTTTGTCTAGTCTCTCTAGACTGAGGGTTTTTTAGGCATGCAAGTAGGGGTGTGCATCGGTCGGGTCGGACCCAAAAAACCCTAACCCGATCGGGTTTCGGGTGGAAGGAGGAGGCCCCGAAACCCGTCCAAAGTGTAGCTCGGGTTTCGGGTTTCGAGCCATTTCGGGTTCGGGTTCCTCGGTCGGGTTGTGCGGGTTGGGCCGATCCCAAGCCCAATTTTTTCAGCCCAGTTTTTTGGTGTTTTTTAGCCCAGCTTTCCCTTCCATATGGTTTTCCTTGAACTATTAAAAGATAAGTATGTGTATGTCTGTGTTCATGGGAGAGATTTTGAACAAGAGTCTTGAAGTTTTGGGTTTGGTGACTTAATTTTTCTTTGAAACTTCCAGGTACGGACCATCTCTCCATTTCTTTTCATTTAAGGTTATCATGTTCTTGGATATGAAGTTTTGAATATAGTTGTTTTGGGTAAGTTGTGGTTTTTGGATCAAAAATCATTCCTTGAGTGTTGAGAAATGAGTATTCACGATTTATATTTTATAAAAATATTTTGTTAAAAAGTTCGGGTTTGGGTTTGGGAAAACCCAACCCAAACCGAACCGAAATACCCGATATATACTTTCGGGTTCGGGCAAGTTCGGTTTCGGTTAATCGGGTGGCTCAAGTTCGGTTACATCGGGTTTCGGGTCGGTCGGGTTTTTCAGGTCGGTCGGGTTTTGCTCACCCCTACATGCAAGGGAATGGTTTCTTAAAGAGGAAGTGTCGTGCTTTTTGGGGTCGGCCGCATATGTTTTATCACAATATTTACACGTGGCTTGCACCAAATTACCCCCCTCATCTAGAATTCTATCAAAGTGATCCCATACAGCGGACCTTTTTTCGATAGCTTTTCTCTTCTTTGTTTCATGCGGTGATGGTGCACTACTATCCGCCATAGATATGTCAGTCTAATATTGTAAACACAATTCAAAGTAAACCAAATAACCAATCTAATTCAAAGTAATTAACTAAACCAATTCAAAGTAAACCAATAACCAATCTAATTAAAAATTTAAAATGTAAACAGTAAACCATACTAACAAATTACCAATCTACTAGTAAACCATACCATACTAAAATGTAAACAGTAAACCAATTCAAAGTAAACCAATTACCAATAATATTGACATATTGTAAAATGTAAACAATAAGTTTGTAAATGGTAACTTACAAAATTACAAATCAAAACAGGAAAGAAACTTAAGAAAGTTATCAAACAAGTAAACTGTAAAGTGTAAACAGTAAGTTTGTAACCTCAATACCTCATTAATTAACATTATTTAACGATGTAAACACTAAACAGTAAGTTTGTAACCTCATTAATTAACAATTTAAATTTTAACATATAAATCAAACTATCAAAGTTATCAAACAAGTAAAGTAGTAAAGTGTAAACACAAAAGTATAGAAAAGTAGAAAACAAGAAATTGAGAAACAGGAAAGTCTGAAACAATCAAACAACTCAAACTCTCAAAGTAAACACAAATCAGAGAAGAACTGAGGAAGTGAAGAAGAGAAGAACTTACAAATCAATCACACTCTCACAGAGTCACAGTGACATTCGTCAATCGTCCCCTTCGACTCTTCGAGGCTTCGACCTTCGTGGATTCGTGCCTTCGTCCTCGTCCCCTTGGAAGTTTGAAGTTCGAAGTTAGGGCAGAAGTTCGTCCTCGTCAGTCATCCCCTTCGGCCCTTCGTGAATACTGAATCGTGGTGAGTGAATGAAATTAGGGCAGAATGCAAACTGAATGAGTGAATGAAATTAGAAAAAAAGAAATATAAAATTAAATATCTACGATTTATTAAAAAAAATTAAAAAATACTTTTTAATTAGTTCGGGTTTCAGACGGGTTCGGGTTTGGGAGAACCCAACCCAACCCGATCCGTTTTATCCTAGGAAATAAATCGGGTTCAGACCACTTCGAGTTTCGGACTAACGAGTGAGTGAAGATCGGGTTCTTCGGGTTTCGGTTCGGTCGGGTTCTTCGGGTTTGTCGGGTTTTGCTCACCCCTAAAATCTACCATGAGGATAAAACTGGTCTAGGTTTCGGAAAGATGGACATTGGTCTCTCTTCTCAAACTATTGCTTCCACATCTTGTGCTTCTCCAAACCTTTATGAGTCCTCTGAGTCCAACTCCATTGGATCTGTGTCTATGAACTCTGCTGATTTATCTGAAGCCTTAAAATTTGGAATGTTCATAAAAGCCAAAGATACAATCTCTTTTCCAAACAATGAGACTCAGGACTCCAATGATTCTCCGAAACCCATTCATGATATGTTGAAACTTTTGACTCTAGATGAAGATTCTTCCTCTGAAGCCATAGGTCCTAAAGAGCCCAAAAAGGATAAAACTAGCCTCTATTTAAAAAGAAAGTCCTCAGACCTTTCAAAAGCCTCTTTTAAAGGCTTTCCCACAAATCTCACTCCTAGTAGTTCTAGCACTAATTATGTCAAAGGAGTTTTGGGTTTTCCTCCCCTCTTGTCCACCTTTGGTCTAAAAGCTATTCAAATTGATGTCAAAGGAAAAGGCAAAGAAAAGATTCAAAAATCTAAAAAGGTGTTCATTTATAGAAAATGTTACAACTGCAGAGACACTTTTCATCTTGCCAAAGACTGTCCTAAGGATAGAATTGACCGAACAAATGTCAGGATCGATTCTTAACAAGAATTAAACTTCTTAGAAACAGAATTTAGAGAATCTTGCGGAATAGAACTCTAAATCAATTAAAGAACAATCAATAGAATTCAACACACTGTATATATCAAACTGTATTACTCACAAGCTTTACACCAAACCTCAATCTTGTTGAACAGGCTCAACAAGACGACTTCTACTTCTCTAGAAATAGGGTTCTTACACCTTGAGGTTAATTCTCTCTTGAATCGCTAAACAACTTTTTGAATAACTGTTCTCGCTATCGTGTATATTGTCTATTGTATGTTCTAATAGCTATCTATCAATACTATTTATACAAAAGTAATTACAAGATAACTATCAAAAGTAAATTGATCTTCTGAATCTTCGTTAAACATATCTTGATCAATTCCTTCTTTGTCTCCAAAAGTATCGCATACCAAACTTATCAAGTCAGCAGTATTAACAATGATTTGGCTCAGCAGCATTAACGACCTTCAGCAGTATTAACCTTCACAGTCTTCTAGCAGTAGTAACTCAGCTCAGCAGTACTAACCATGTCTTGCAGTAGTAATTTGGTCTAGCAGTACTAACCATGTCTAGCAGTAGTAACTTCGTCTAGCAGTAGTAACCTTGACTAGCAGTAGTAACCTTGACTAGCAGTAGTAACCTTGTCTAGCAGTAGTAACATTGTCTTGGCAGTACTAACCATACTTAGCATATCTTCAGTTCCCAACAATCTCCCCCTAACTTGACTTTTAGGAAAAGAAGTCAAGTTCTTCAGATGATGCTTCCAAAACCTAATCATACATGCCAAGATTAGGATTCAATCCCAGACTTTGATTGAGAATCCTTTTTACCAAGAATCTACCCATTGCTGAATCCTTGTTGCAGGTCAACTTAGCATGTAGCATTCCTTTCAGCCTCTTCATGCTGTGATTGTATATTTCATCCACCAGATAGTATTCTTGAGTCGCAGAGTCAAGGGAGATGACATATACTCCACAGTTTTCATAGAGCATCCAGTTGATAATGGCTTGAAACTGTGTGTTTATCCTATGCTGAACTGCTTCAGGTTTGAACATTTGGCACAAGAATTCAAGTACCATTTTAGAGATTGACATCCCTTGCTCAGTCATCATGTTTTCATATAGCCTCATCCCAACTTTGAACATCTCTTCTAAGTTTGATCTTGAGCAAGTTCTGACAATTTTTCCCCAAGTTGAAAAGACTTCAAATTTTCCATCTGCTCTTTTTATCCTAATGAACTCCTTTCTACCATCTTTCAAAGTGTCCCAAAAGATGATTTCAGGAGCCTTAGATGATATTGGTTCAGCCTGAATTGGAATTGGGTTAGAGTCAACACCAGTAATATACAAATCACATTGGGCATCAGTTTGTGATTGTACATTGCTTGATTGCCCTGATGGAGTTGCCACTTCTTCTTCAGCAACTTTTGGATCAGATTTTTCTTTCACTGTTTCCTCCTGGGCCTCTTCTGCAGTTGGCTCCACCCTTGGCTTCTTTTCATTTTTCTTCTGTGAAGTTATGGGCTTGGTGCTTGGTCTTTTCTTTGACATCATCTTGGTTCTTTTAAGAGTTTTAACAGCTTCAGGAGTTGGTTCAGCTGTTTTAAGTTTCTCAGCAGCAATAACCATTTCTGCTGCTATGGCTGTTACTGCTTCTCTTAGAACATGTAATGATGCTGCTTCAACACTGTTCTTCACAATCCAGTATACTTCTTCATCAATTTCAGCTTGAGATGTAGTTACTGCTTCCTGCTCAGTTTCTGCTGCTTTTTCTGTTTGGCCTTCAGCAGCATTAACTGTTTCTGCTGCTGTGGTTTCTGCTGCTGTTGTAGTTTCTGCTTCTTTAACAAGCTCTTCCACCTTTTCTGTCTCCCCCTTATTCTGTGCACTGGACTCCCCCTTAAACTGTGCATTATCAATTTCCATCTCAGTCTCCATCTGAACTGTCTCCCCCTCAACTTGTAGACCCTTCATATTCAGTTCTGCTTCTGATTCTGACTCTGACTCCCCCTTTTTGGGAGCATCATCAGTTGGAATTCTTCTTCTCAGCACAAATCTTGCCTTTTTCTGTCTGTGCAACAACTTGGTGACCATCTTCTTGAGCTTCTCAATTTGAGACTGTTGGTAGGTGACCACAGTCTTCAGTTGCTCAATTTCCTTCTTTTGTGCCATAACATCCAAGTTGACATTTCCAATTGTTTCCATCAATTCATCATAGTTATATCTATCCTCACCTTGTTTAGAAGTGTTTACCTTCTTTAAAGGATCACTGGAAGTAGCCATCAATTCCTCTTTGTTATGTCTATCCTCACCCTTTTTAGAAGATTTTACCTTCTTTAAGGGATCCTTGGAAGTTTTAGCAGAAGCCTTCTGCCTAGCAGAAGCACTAACTGCCCCTTGGTTTCTTGGCACCTGGGTCCTCCTAATGATTTCTCATTTAGAGTTGCCATGGGGAAGGTCTTATTTATGTTACCACTGTCCTTCTCTGTGCTAGCAGAAGTAGTGGCAGCCTTAGCACCCATATGCTCATCCTTCTCCTTAGAGAGCACCTTCTTGGGGTTGGGAGACACCCCTGTGGTTTCCCTGTTGATATTCTCAATTGGAGAATGCTCCAACTGAGGGCTTAAAGGCTTAGGGCTCTGAGTAGGTACATCAAGGGAAGGAACCTTGTGCACCTTTCTTCTTTGGAATTTGTTGGATAAAGCAGGAGTGGGCTTTTGAAGTATGTGCTGAGGGATATTTATAGTGAGTGAAGGTGGGGTTTGGCCATCAGTGGGATGATCTAATGAGGGCCTTGATCCTGATGCCATACCTTCAGAGGGGTGGGACACAACCATCATTGTAGAGAACAATGGTGTGTCAACTCCTTCCGAGTCCCTAGGAAGTCTTTTCATATTTGAAAAAACCTTCCCTTTAGGGGATTTGGGTACATATACCTCAGTAAACTGAGGTAAGTCCATCAATTCCTTGTTAATAACTTCTTGCACAAACCTTGGATACATGTAAAAGCTCTTTTTGGATTCCAAGTTTGATACAAGATCATTAAAGATCATAGCTGAAAAATTGTACTTTCTGGCAGTGGATAAGCAGACCAAGGCATATGCAATGGGACTGCTGAACTCACTCCATCCAGTAGTTTTCTTGGATATACAGTGCATCAGGGTATGAACAAGAAATCTCCATTGGTTGAAAAATTTTGACTTGTAGAATTTAAAAACACCAATGGGACCTTCATACCCCATTCTTTGTAAAGTCGAATATAGGTCATCAGAAGATAGAGAGGTTATACCTGAGGCATCATCCAAGTGAAGAGAGATGCGAATAACCTCCTCTGTGACTTTCAAGGGTTTATCACAAACCCTTGTTCGAATGGTTTTCTGCCCTTCTTCGAAACTAACAGTGGCATTCTCCCAAAATTGCGTCTGATGTTCGATATAGATGGTTGGGCTCACCGTTAGGGCATAGGAGATGTGCGAGGATTTAAGAAAATCGACGATATCGTGGAATCCCGCAGCTTGTTTTGGCTTCTGAAGCATGGCTATTTCATTGTGCTCATCAACAAACTCCATGATTCCTGAGGATTCTTGAAAGAAAAACACAAAGATTCTGGGGAGACTAGGTTAGAACGAGAGAGAAGAAGTTAATGCGAAGAGTCGTTATGAACTTTGGCGGGCAAACAGGGGTATTTATATGCCCTAGATTATCAAAAGCAGTATTAACGACATAGGCAGTACTAACTACCGAGCAGTATTAACTGCAAAGCAGTATTAACTACACAAGCAGTATTAACGACTGAGCAGTATTAACTACCGAGCAGTATTAACTGCAAAGCAGTATTAACTACACAAGCAGTATTAACGACTGAGCAGTATTAACTGCACTAGCAGTATTAACTACTGAGCAGTATTAACTGTGCACTAGCAGTATTAACTACTGAGCAGTATTAACTGCAAAGCAGTATTAACTACACAAGCAGTATTAACTGCTGAGCAGTATTAACTACACAAGCAGTATTAACTGCACAAGCAGTATTAACTACTAGAACACAGGCAGTAGTAACTCTGCACTAGCAGTAGTAACGCTGCACAGGCAGTAGTAACTACACTTACACTTTTCTGCACTTGGTAATCTGAGGGAAACAGAGGATCCTGAGAAAGAAAGTTAGTAGCACCAAATATATGAAGAAATACAGGTATAAAAACAGAAAGTCATAAATTTATTCTAGGTTGATCATGCCCACACTTGTTACCAAAAAGGTGAATCTACCCACATCAAAAGCTTTTGTGAATAGATCAGCAAACTGGTAATTTGTATGAACTTTAGCAACCTGAATTAATTTCTTTTCATTGCAATCTCTTATAAAGTGATACCTTATCTCTATATGCTTTGTTTTTTAGTGTTTGACTGGATTATTAACAATGCTAATAGCACTGTTGTTATCAATGAAGATTGGAGTGTGAAGAAATGTTACCCCATAGTCCAACATCTGATTCTGAATCCATAGAACCTGAGAGCAGCAGCTTGCAGCAGCTATGTACTCAGCCTCTGTGGTAGATAAGGACACTGTGGTTTGTTTCTTACACTGCCAAGATACTAGTCTTGTACCCAAAAACTGACATCCACCTGAAGTAGATTTCCTATCCATGTTGGCTCCACCCAAATCACTATCTGAATATGCAAGCAAGTCAAAAGAGGATTCATGAGGATACCAGAGACCTAATCTAGGTTGCCCTTTTAAGTATCTGAATATTCTCTTGACAGCATGAAGGTGTGATTGTTTAGGAGAAACCTGAAATCTGGCACAAACACAGACTGAAAACATAATGTCATGTCTAGAGGCTGTGAGATACATGAGAGATCCAATCATTGATCTGTAATGATGGACATCCACATCCTCCCCCTCAAGATCTGCAGTGATCTGTTTATGTGTTTCCATTAGTGTTCTTGCTGGCTTTGAGTCTGATAAACCAAACTTGTCCAGGATGTCTTTCACATACTTGGATTGGCTAATAAAAATCCCATCTTTCCTCTGTTTTACCTGAAGCCCAAGAAAGAATGTAAGTTCTCCCATGGAACTCATCTTGAAGCTTTTGTGCATCAATTCTTCAAACTCTTTACACATTTGATCATTGGTGGATCCAAAGATGATGTCATCCACATAGATCTGAACAAGTAATGTACCTCTCTTTCTCCTCTTGATAAACAGGGTCTTGTCAATTACTCCTCTTTCAAAGTCATTTTTCAAGAGATAGGTAGACAGAGTGTCATACCATGCTCTTGGAGCTTGATGCAAACCATAAAGAGCCTTCTTCAGCTTGTATACTCTGTCAGGGTGCAATGGATTCTCAAATCCAGGGGGTTGACATACATATACTTCTTCCTCAATACTTCCATACAAAAATGCACTTTTGACATCCATTTGGTACACTTTGAACTTCATGTATGAGGCATAGGCTAGAAATAACCTGATTGCTTCAATCCTTGCCACAGGAGCAAAGACTTCCTCATAATCTATTCCTTCTTCCTGAGTGTACCCTTGTGCAACCAGTCTAGCTTTGTTTCTGATCACAATCCCTCTGTCATCCTTCTTGTTCCTGAAAATCCACTTGGTGCCAATTGCTCTATGACCTTTTGAAAGGTCTACCAAGTCCCAAACATCCTGTAATTTGAACTGTAGCAGCTCCTCTTGCATTGCCTCTATCCAGCTTGGGTCTTTCATAGCATCATAAGCCTTTTTGGGCTCAATCTGGGACAGAAAGCAAGTAAGAACAGTGTTGACTGTATTTTGCTGCTCTTGCAACTCTTGGAGTCTGCTTTGCTTTCTAGTCATCATGGGAGATGCAATATCTCCAATCACCAACTCAGGAGGATGATTTTTCTGAGTTCTTGTTGGATGACCAGCTTCCTCTTGTATGTTCTCATCCAGATTTGACTCATTTAATTCTGGATTTGTTTCTGCTTCTTCAGTCACCTCAGATTCTCTGGAATTTGGACCTGAAGACTGATTTTCCTCTGCTCTCCTCTCTTCTTCATTCTGAATAGGTTCAGTCTCCTCTTGGTGTTCACAGAATTCAACAGGATCAATGGAAGGGAGTGGAAATATCACAGATTGAATTCTGTGTTCTGATGTTGGTGTATCCCTTTGTCCTGCATATACATCACTACTGAAACCCAAAGAATTAGTGAGTGAATCAATGTCAAATAGCCAATTAGGACCTGAACCAATAGGATTTGGTGTGTTCTCATTGCATTTGACATTGTCACTTTCTTCAATTATTCTAGAGGAGGTATTAAAAACTCTGTAAGCCTTACTCTGAGATGAATACCCAACAAAAAAACCATCATCTGCTTTGCTATCAAACTTGCCTAAATGAGATTTGGTATTGAGAATAGTACAAGGACATCCAAATGGTTTGAAAAATCCAATATATGGTTTCCTTTTATGGAAAAGCTCATAAGGTGTCTTGTTTTTAGGCTTTACAACTAAAACTCTGTTTTGAACATAGCAGGCAGTATTAACTGCTTCTGCCCAAAAAGTAATTGGTAACTTTGAATCAGCTAACAGAGATCTAGCAGCCTCAATCAGTGTCCTATTCCTTCTCTCAGCAACACCATTTTGTTGTGGAGTCCTAGGAGCACTGTATTGTCTCTCAATTCCTTTTTCTTCACAAAAGGTGTTTAGATCAAAATTTTTAAACTCAGTTCCATTATCTGATCTAATGACTTTCACTCTTTGATTTGATTGGTTTTCAATTTTGAGAATAAAAGATTTGATCAGTCCACTTGTCTCATCTTTAGTTCTCAGAAAATATACCCAAGTAAATCTAGAATAATCATCAACAATAACTAAGCAGTATGATTTCTTGCCAATACTCATCACATTGGTAGGACCAAACAGATCCATATGTAACAGTTGAAGAGGATTTGAGATAGTGTTTATCTCTTTGGTCTTATGAGAAGTTTTGTGTTGTTTGCCTTTGAGACAAGCAACACAATGATCATCACATGAATAGACTTTGGATGGCAAACCCCTTACAAGGTTATTCTTAACAAGTTTATTCTTAACAAGTTTATTCATTGTTTTAAAGTTCATGTGACACATCCTTCTATGCCAAAGTGATGATTCATCTAAAGAAGCTTTTGAAACTAAACAATTTAGGGATGAATCAGATGAAACACTTTCCAAATCTAAACAATATACATTATCCTTCCAAGGAGTTCTTAGAAGTATCATGTTTTCATCAACCACTTTGTATCCAGGAGCAAGGATAATACATTCAGAATCAGTAAACAATATGCTATGCTTCTTGTCACAAACCTGTGATACACTTAACAGGTTGTATCTCAATTGTTCAACATAGTACACATCTTCAAAGGTCATCTTACCCTTTGAAACATCACCCTTACCACTTATCTTTCCACCAGCAGGATTATCCCCAAATGCAACATGTCCTCCATCAATCTTTTTGAAATTTTTGAGGCAGGCCATGTTACCTGTCATGTGCCTGGAGAAACCACTATCAACATGCCAAATGCTCTTCCCCTTGAGCTGTTGGTTGCCCTGCACATCAAGATAAATCAGTTAGTTTTATTGGGAACCCAAGCCGAAGTGGTCTTGGGTCTCCCTTGCTCATCAAAGTACTTGCACTTGGTTTTGATGAGATTTTCAAATTTAGGTACTGCAGTACTGGAGTACTTTGTCAAAATTATTGGTGTAGCAGCACTAGAAGCAGTATTAACCTCAGAAGTACTAACAGTGCTAGCAGTACTAATACTGTTAGCAGCAGTACTGTTAGCAGCAGTATCAGCAGTACTAACAGAGGTAGCAGTATTAACAGAGTTAACACTGCTAGAAGCAGTATTAACAGAGTTAACACTGCTAGCAGCAGTATTATCTGAAGAAGAAGCACTAAAAGTATTAGCAGCACTAACATTGGACTGATTACTAGCAGTATTAACACTGCTAGCAGTACTAACTTTGGAATGATTACTAGCAGTATTAACACTGCTAGCAGCACTAACTTTGGAATGATTACTAGCAGTATTAACACTGCTATCAGCACTAACTTTTGAAGCAGTACTAACAGTGTTAGCAGTACTAACACTGCTAGCAGCAGTATTGTTTTTAGTGCCTTTTGGAACCCACATAGTACCACATTCCTTTTCAGTCGTTTTCTTTATGTGGCTTTTGGGTTTATCTTGTTTCTTTGCCACATTTTTCTTTGCAAGCTTTTTATAGCCACCATTCTTTCTGTAACCACCAGGTTTTTGAAAAGATCTTTGAGCATTAAACCTTTGGTTAACAGGATTGAAATAACAGTGTTTGGCTAAATGATTTAGCTTACCACAGATGAAACAAGGTTTTGGCCTGTTAATTCTGTTCAGATCAACTCCTTGTCTCATAGCCCACTGGTTATTCCAGTTCCTTTGATTTCCCCTCTGATTATCATGTTTTTGGGGCTTGTTCTCTTTAGATTTCCTGCAAGAACACTGTTTACAGGTATTGGGAGCCACAACTGTGGTCTGTGTATATTGGACTCCCTTTTCTGTTTCGGTCCTTTTTATCTCATTGTTCTTTCCCCAAGGATTTCCATCTTTCTCATTGGTCACAATTTCATTGTCTAAGGGAACCTTACTACTAACACTCTTATTCTTCTTAGATTCTTCCTTCTCTGTTTTATCCTTAACTACTACTTTTTCTTCACAAGGATCTATATTAATCTTTAATTCAGGATCCTTCCTATCCTTGGTCTCTAACAAATCAGACTTAGGAGGTATGTAGTTGTTATTGTAGGGTGGAGGTGTGGCATTGTACCCTATCCCTACTTTCATCTTGTCATGGATTTGAGCCTTAATGATGGTATCCATGGTTTTAGAAGCACAGGTAAACTTTTCAACATCAAGTTTAACCTTCTTAAGCTCTTCTTTTAATTTCTCATTCTCCTCCCTAGACACTTTCAGCTTAATCTCATACTCATTCTTCTCCCACTTCCAATAGTTAGTATCATAGGAGTGTTGAAGTTCATTAGCTTGAAAAGCTCTAATCTGTTCCTCAAACCTTTCTACAATCCTAACATAATCTTTCACATCTTTCTCTAGCCTCTTAAGGTTATCACACATACCCTGATTGTGATCCCTATATCTTTTAACAGCATCAATGCAAGCTTGAGAACAGAGTTTAGATTGTACCTCAGTGGGAATATCAGATACTTCTGCCATAAGAGCTTGATTCTGACAGGCTTCCTCAGCTTGATCACTCCAATCAAATCCCATTCCTTGTTGAGAAACAAGGGCTTGAGAGGAGCTTCTGTTTTGGTTTCCATTTGGAGCCTGTTGATGTGATCCTCCACTTCTGCATTCTCTGGCAAAGTGTCCCATCTTGTGACACTTATAACACTCAACCTTGGACTTGTCAAAGCCTGCACCATCTTCTCTTCTCTGGGAAAAGTTGTTTCTCCCAGTCCTTTTGATGAATTTCTTCACCCTCGTTGATAGCATGGCCATCTGCCACTTGATGTCCATCTCTTCCAGATCATCAGCATTAATCTGCTCTAAATCATCATTGATTATAGAAGAGTGAACATGACTAGAAAAGAATGCTTCTAGTACAGAATCTGTAGTCTTCTCTTGATTAGTTCCACCAGCAGCATTAACAGAACTTGCAGTATTAACAGAATCAGGTTTAGCAGCATTATCAGAGGATGAAGATAATAAAGCAGCATTATAAACAAATCCAGATGGCCTTTTCTTGGCTTCAATTTCAGCCTCAAATGCTCTCAGATCATTGTAGAGGTCATCTAGCTCTTTGTCCTCCAATTGGTCATTCTGTCTGAATGAGACTGTGTACATGGTCCATTCTTCTCCCAATGACCTAAGGAACTTTCTATTGACATCATCAGCATCCATGTGTACACCCACAGTAGCTAATTCTCCAATCAACTTATTAAATCTGTCAAAAGTTTGAGTCATAGACTCATTCTTTGCAGACATGAAGTTCTCATATTGTTGCCTGAGAATAGCCTTTTGATTTCTCTTTGTGCTCTTTGTGCCAGTAAATCTTTTCTCCAGAGCATTCCACAACATCTGTGCAGTGTTGGAATTGATGTTGGTACTCATTAGGAATAGCCAAAAGCAGAGTGCTTAGGCCTTCATCTCTGTTTGTCTGACTTTCTTTTCAGCATCTGTCTTGGGAGGAGGTCTCTTTCCATCTGCTCCAATCTTTCCTTCATTACATGGGCCATTTTCTATGATGTCCCATATTGCATAATCAGTAAGAAGAATGTACTGCTTGATTCTCAGTTTCCACATGTCAAATTCATTGGGTTTGAGCATGGGAACCTTTGAAACAAGAGTACTGTGAGTATCCATTGAATTGTCCATAGCTTCTAAGATACCAAGGCTCTGATACCACTTGTCAGGATCGATTCTTAACAAGAATTAAACTTCTTAGAAACAGAATTTAGAGAATCTTGCGGAATAGAACTCTAAATCAATTAAAGAACAATCAATAGAATTCAACACACTGTATATATCAAACTGTATTACTCACAAGCTTTACACCAAACCTCAATCTTGTTGAACAGGCTCAACAAGACGACTTCTACTTCTCTAGAAATAGGGTTCTTACACCTTGAGGTTAATTCTCTCTTGAATCGCTAAACAACTTTTTGAATAACTGTTCTCGCTATCGTGTATATTGTCTATTGTATGTTCTAATAGCTATCTATCAATACTATTTATACAAAAGTAATTACAAGATAACTATCAAAAGTAAATTGATCTTCTGAATCTTCGTTAAACATATCTTGATCAATTCCTTCTTTGTCTCCAAAAGTATCGCATACCAAACTTATCAAGTCAGCAGTATTAACAATGATTTGGCTCAGCAGCATTAACGACCTTCAGCAGTATTAACCTTCACAGTCTTCTAGCAGTAGTAACTCAGCTCAGCAGTACTAACCATGTCTTGCAGTAGTAATTTGGTCTAGCAGTACTAACCATGTCTAGCAGTAGTAACTTCGTCTAGCAGTAGTAACCTTGACTAGCAGTAGTAACCTTGACTAGCAGTAGTAACCTTGTCTAGCAGTAGTAACATTGTCTTGGCAGTACTAACCATACTTAGCATATCTTCAGTTCCCAACAACAAAGGCTAAGGAGTCTTCATATTCTAACCCAAAAGGACCCACCACCAAATGGGTACTAAGGAACTGATCTGTCTATGACTGCAGGTTCATGAGCATCATCAAATATGGTATTTGGATAGTGGATGCTCACGTCATATGACTGGAAACAAATCTCTTCTTATAAACTATGTGTGTGAAAAGGGTCCATCAGTAACTTTTGGAGACAATTCTAAAGGTTACACAAAAGGTTATGGTACTCTCACAAATGGGTCTGTCACATTCAACAAAGTAGCACTTGTTGAAGGGTTGATGCACAATCTTCTAAGCATAAGCCAACTGTGTGATCTGGGTTACAAAGTTATCTTTGAACTTTGTATCTACAATTGTTGATAAAGATATGAAGGTGGTTCTCTCTGGAAAAAGGAAGGAAAATGTCTATGTCATTGACATGGGTCAAAATCATGGTACATCAAATGTCTGCTTCGTGTCCGATGATACAACCAAGAGAAACTGGTTGTGGTACAAACGTCTGTCTCATCTGAATTTCAAGACTCTACACATTCTTTCCAACAAAGATTTAGTAACCGGTTTGCCGAAGCTGAACTTTGTGAAAGAAAAACTATGTGATGCATGCGAGAAAAGAAAACTCACCAAAACTTCCTTCAAGACAAAGCAGTGTTCCTCTATCACTCTTCCTCTACAAATGCTGCACATGGATCTATGTGGACCAGTCAGCACTCCCAGCCTAGGTGGAAAAAGGTACATCCTTGTAATTGTTGATGAATTTACAAGATATACATGGGTATGTTTTCTCAGGTACAAAAGTGATGCAACTGAAGAGATCATCAACTTTATCAAGAAGAATGAAGTGCTGAATGGTCAACTTGTACGGTCCGTGAGAAGTGACAACGATACTGAATTAAAAAACAATGCACTAGAAGACTTCTTCAATGACAAAGGATTTTCTCAAAATTTCTCCGCTGTCAGAACTCCTCAACAAAATGGGGTAGTTGAAAGAAAGAATCAGACTCTATGTGAAGCTGCAAGATCGATGCTAAGTGAATCAAATCTTCCGACCTACTTTTGGGCTGAAGTTGTTAATACTGCTTGCTTTACCCAAAACAGATCAGTGATCACCAAAAGAC
The DNA here is from genome assembly GCA_033807775.1 of Saussurea involucrata. Lineage (NCBI taxonomy): Eukaryota > Viridiplantae > Streptophyta > Magnoliopsida > Asterales > Asteraceae > Saussurea > Saussurea involucrata. The sequence goes on along the minus strand of CM066318.1, from coordinate 69,549,744 downwards.
ATGGGAAAACTCCTTATGAAGTCTTCCATGGTCGAAAACCAAATATAGGATTTCTTCATGTCTTTAGCTGTGTGTGCTTTATTCTGAATGATCGTGAGAAACTTGGGAAATTTGATCCTAAGGTTGATGAAGGCATCTTTGTGGGATACTCCTTGTCCTCAAAAGCATACCGTGTTTACAACCTCAGAAGAAAATGCATTGATGAACCCATTCATGTAAAGTTTGATGACCTCAGATCATCATCTCTTTCAAATGATGATGACGAGCTCAATAGATGGATCTCATCATGCATTGGTGATGCTCCTGTAGCAGCTCCCACCGATTCCTCATCTATTCCTTTCACCCACTCTAATCCTCATAATTCTCTCCAACAAGTTGGGTCACCTTCCACCTCACCAAATCCCCTTCCCACCGAAATTGACCCAAACACCTCTTCTCCTACCAATATTCAAAATCACATTCCAATCATCCAAGATCCTCCATCTCTTCCCTCTTCAAGTTTTCCTCCCACTCTACCTCCTGCTACCAAATGGACCAAAGATCACCCTATTGATCAAATTATCAGTGATCAACAAGCTAGGGTCCAAACTAGAAGAGGAATTAGAAATATATGCCTCTATGTGAATTTTCTATCTTTGATAGAACCAAAGAAAATTGAGGAAGCATTAGCTGATCCATGTTGGATCACTGCCATGCAAGAAGAACTTTCTCAATTCACAAGAAACAGGGTGTAGAGATTGGTTCCTAGGCCTCCAAAGAAAACTATTATTGGAACCAAGTGGGTCTTCAGGAACAAAATGGATGAAGATGGTACATTTATCAGAAACAAGGCCAAACTGGTTGCTCAAGGATATAGATAGGAAGAAGGCATTGATTATGAGCAAACTTTTGCCCCTATTGCTAGACTTGAAGCCATAAGGAACTTTCTGGCTCATGTTGCTTACCAAAACTCCAGTCTTCCAGATGGATGTTAAAAGTGCCTTCCTCAATGGTGAATTGGCAGAAGAAGTCTATGTGAAACAACCACCTGGATTTGAAGACCCCACACATCCTGACTATGTGTACCGATTGGACAAAGCTCTCTATGGTCTCAAGCATACCCCTCGTGCCTGGTTCTAAAGTTGATAGGAAGAGCACCACAGGCAGCTGCCAACTTCTTGGTGGCAAATTGGTCAGTTGGTCCAGTAAGAAACAAAACTCATTTCAACCTCAACTGCTGAAGTTGAATATGTTGCTGATGGAAGCTGCTGTGCTCAAATCTCGTGGATGAAAAATCAACTAAGGGACTATAATCAAGTCTACTCACAAGTACCTATACTGTGTGACAACTCCAGTGCAATTGCTATTGCAAATAATCTAGTTCTTCACTTAAGATCAAAACATATAGACATCAGATATCACTTCATCAGGGATCACATCTCCAAATGTGACATTGAGCTGCACTTCATTCCTACTGATCTTCAGCTTGTTGATCTGTTCACCAAGCCCCTAGATGAGGCCTGATTCAATTTTCTGATTGGAGAACTTGGTATGTTGTACGTAGACAGTTAAAAAAATGTAATTACTTACTTTCAATCGGTGACATATCTCACCGAAATATCGGTGACAAATCCTCCCTCTCACCGAAAGCCCGAAACCCATCTCCGAAGATTTCCTCAATCGATGGAATGTCTAACCTCACCGAATTAGTGCCTCCCCGAATTAGTGCCTCCCCGAATAACTTTATCACCAGTCGGTGGACCTCTCACCGATCCATTATAAAGCTCACCGCTTCCCCCAACTATTTCCTCATCGATTATCCCACCGATTCTCTCACCGACTCAACATCGGTTAAACCCTTTTCTCCGAAGATCTACTCTCCGATATTAGCCACAAATCCACGCCGGTGAGTCCCCACTTCCACCGATCCTCTCACCAAACCCACGTGTCAACGATAACCTTCTCCGACCCACAAACCTTATCCACACCTCACCGAAATCATTCGCATCGGTGAACAGATCCACCTCACCGAATCCTTGTCTCACCGAAACTCTTATCCTCGATGCTTATCACCAATCGGTGGGCCTCCTCTTCGAAGATCACTGTTCCACCGATGTCCCTCCGAAAACTCACCGAATTTCTTTCTTATCCTTTACACATCTCGAGGCTACGTCACACCTACATTGAATGTCAGGAATAAAGTTTGACCCTTCCACTTCCCAATTTACCCAAACACCTATTCGGCCATTCCTTTTCAAATCATAATCATTACCTTTTAAAATATCATATTATATTCGAATTTGAGAAGGTAATTGTTGCCGCCAATCTCAACCCTTCAAATTCTCTCCTATAAAAACCTACCTTCTTCTTCATTCATTCTTTTCGCAAACCTGCAACTCCTCGAACTCTCTCTCAAGCACAAACCTGCAACTACTTTCATTCTCCATCCATGGCATCTTCAACATCCTCAAAGCTTCCAAAGCACCCAAAGATTGTCAAAGATGTTCCCACATGCTTTGAAGATCTGAAATTCAACCCTTGCAATCATGTTGCAAGGTTCGACGCTGATCCCGCTCATCGGGAGTTCAACATCGTATCAAAGTTCTTATCACGATCCCCTCTTCTCTATGTCTTCACATGCAACCCCAAGATGAGCAAATTCCTCGTTGGGAAGTTTTGGCTCACATGTGTTTATGATCCGTCAAATGACTCGATCAATGCTTCTATTATCACTGATGATCATGATGAAGACCATGATCTCAGGTTTGGTGTTGCTGATGTTCATGCTGCTTTGAAATTTCCTTCCTTCAGTGAATATGAAGACATGCTCGTTAGCAATGAACATGAAGAAGTGGTAGATACTCTAGGCTATCAACATCAACCCTCCTCCAAAACTTCTAAAGGTCCAGGTACTCTCCTCAGAAACAAAATGGGTGGCATATGGAATTTCTTCTTCACTCATGTTATCTACTGTCTTTCCAAGAAGACAAGTGGACACGACCAATCTCCTTCCTACATCACTTCTTTAGCACATTCACTAATCTTTCAGAGAAAGATTGATTTTGCTTAGTATTTTTTCACTGAGTTAACTAATGTGATTTCCCATCCCAAAAGATGCCATGTTGCCTATCCTAGATTCATTTCCATGATTCTACATCACAAATTGGCTGCTGCTTTGGATGCTGATCGTAAGTCCACAACTCCCAAGTTTGTATATGATTGGTCTGCTTTTATGGTTGGGAAAACTGCACTCGATGTGCCGCCTCTTGCATCCGATCTGTCGCTTCGACGAGGTATGTCTACTTTTGCCCATTCTCCCGATCTACACTGGGGAGATGCCGAAATCCCTGGGTTTGTACACCCAGAGATTCCGGAGGATCCTCCAGCTGTAGTGGCCCCTATCCCCTCTACCCGAGTAAAATCGGGGGGTGCTAAGAAAAAATCTTCCAAGGCTCCCGATACCTCTGTATCTGTTTCTAGGACTATGCCTCCAAAATCTCCTTCGGAGGCTACCCAAGTCCATACCTTTTCTAAAAAACGGAGGCACTCGTCATCCCCTCCTAGATCTCCTCTAAAGAGATCTAGGAAACATTCGGCCAAACCACACAAGCCAGTCACCGATTCTCAACAATCGGTGATTGTTGAAGTTGTTCCATCTGGGCCAAGGGAATCTGCCATCCCCGAAACCACCTCCTCCGATGTCTCTCCAAAGACTTTGGTTGTATATTTGGAGAACCCACAACTTTCCTTATCACCTACTCCCTTAGGTGGTGCAGATGACTTTGAGGTCTCTCCCCGCAAAGGTTTCGACTTCGCACTACATGGCCTATCACCCGACCATTTTATGGTTGATGATGCACAACCCCGTGAAGGTTCAGTCAGTCCAGCGGTCGTTTTGAAGGGCTTGGACTTTCTGGACTTTTTGTTACAGGACACCACTTCTCCCCGACAGGAACCATCTTCGCATCCTGGTTCCACCGAACGGCTAACCTCACCACCTATCAACATCACCGAAAAATTGGCATCTCCACCGAAGGTGCAAACGCCACCGAAAGAACCCTCACCGAAAGACATCACATCTTCCAACCGAAAGTCGCCACCACCGAAAACCACGACCTCTCCAACACCCAACTCACCGACTCATATCTCACCAAAGCACACCTCACCGACGCCATCCTACCGATACCATCACTCTCAAACTTCGTCTGAAGATAGCTCCTCACCCTCTCCCTTTCCCTCACCCACAAGAACACTTTTCCCTGACCCATTATCTAATCAACCATCCTCCTCCACTATACTCGATTCAAGAACACTTCCCCATATTCCATTATCTCCGACCACTCCCCAGTTCCACATTCCTGATGTTCATATTGGTACTTCTTCCACTTCCAACATTAGACTATATTCTAATCTCCTTGCCGATGTTCAGGAGAGTGCTCGCCAATGTCGGGTGGTGGGTACTCAGTTTAAGGCATTCAAGCAAGCCTCCTTAACTTTTACTTCACAAACTGCTGATCGGGTTCGAGTTTTGGAGGATCAAGCTCGTCATCCTTCTTTTGAAGCTTCTCTTTAGGCTATCCTAAGGCCCCTCACCGATTCCATTGGCACTATTGGATGAAAATTGGAGGGCTTGACAACCTCCAATTCTAATTTGGCTATCTCCTTGGGGGCCTTGAAAGCCTCTGTTGATGCCAAAGACACCAACTCCAAAGACTTTGTGATAGGGATTCTCAGCAACAATCCCTTAATTATGATATCATGGCATCTCTCAAGTCTCTCCACCAAAAGGTCTACTTTCTTAATAATAATCTGGATTGGGACTTGGATCTTGGTGACTTCTCTTTTGACAATGTGGATAGGGAGAGGCTCCATCAGATTCATCGGCGGATGGATCGTGTTTCTGAGCATTTGGGTGTCTCCTCTCCGCTTGTTGCTGAGGGGGGGAAAATGTAACAACCCAAAAACACTTAACATAGAATAATGGACAAATGCCCCAAAAAGGGGTCCCAAGTACATCATAAACTCCAAAATGGATTACATTGTTTACGGTCCTCAAACAAATACAAACGAGATGCTAGCTAACCATAAACTGAAACATGACGGTCTCTGATCTCACATCGCCGCCTCAAACCTTCTCTTTTCCCTTTGACGTTGCACCTACACGATCCTTACCTGAAAATGGTTTTTAGTTTTGAAAAGCGAGGGTTAGACCATAGGGTCTAGTGAATTCCCCCGAAAATACGTTCACAAATCATTTACAGCAAAATATCTCTTTACAAAAACAGTAACGTATCAAATCATCTTTGCAACAACGGTATGCACAGCGGAGAGAAGACCATGGCAAACACCCTACAAAGCCGGGTACGGCAACACCCTACAAAGTCGGGTACGACAAACCAAGTAGCCCCCTCCCCCACGGTGCAACCCAACTTCACAATTGATAGTTCAATAAAACATGCGATTTCACATACTTGAGGACAACCCTCCTTTATTTGCAAAACAAGACTTTTCATGCCAAGAAAACTTACGTTCGTAAAGCTTGCGTAAACCAATTTCAGTCATAGAAATCTTTGCAAATCATTTTAAATAAAAGTGGTGCATAAGGGAACTCACCTGATGCTCGGCTAAACGACACCCTACTCGGAGCTTACTTAACACCAAATGATCACCTGAATTGGGGTTAACAAAGGAGGTATTAGACTCCCCAATTTATACTTTAAAACATCCCCCATAACGTCCTAAGACAATCCCCTATACCAAGCCTCGAACCCAAGCCCGAACGACCAACGGAACAGAAAACGAGAATCGCCCAACAGAGACTTGCGCGGTTTGCCACGCGGTTTGCAAACCGCGTGAAAAGCCGCGTAACCCTCTGGTCGAGCATTCTCAGCTCTGCTCACCAGGGTCAGCTCGTAAAACCACTTAGATCCTCCAAAACTGATTCCAATTGATTGGTAACTTCCCAAAACAAATTCTAAAACTATATATACATTAAGGAGACAATTCCCAAAACTTAAATCCATCAATTCCTCATTCAAATCAACATGTAAAACTCTTTTGAAACACAAACCCCCAAAATAAAAATGAATCAAACTTAAGAACTTCCATTGGAAGGGTGGAATATCACCAAGAGTACACTAACTCCTCAAGGGATTCATCCAACACACCCTTCCACTTGGTTTTGTCTCAAAATACTTAAAGAAGAATAGATTGCAACAAGAATCTTACATCTAAGCTCCATTTCCAAAACAAATCAAAGAGATGAAGATGAAGGTATACCTTAGAAGAAACTTCTTCAATCCCTAGCTGCAACACCTCTCCAAGCCTTCAAGGGAGGAATTCTTGAGCTCCTCCTCCTCTCCAATTTCTTCTCAGCCGCCAAGTGACCAAGATGAGGGTTTTGGAGGGTTTTATCTAACTTAACTTTTCCTTTTCACACATTTGCCACAGAATTTTCGAATCTCCACAATAGGCTCCCCAAAAGTCTTTATTTATCTAATAAAACCACAAAGTTGAAATATGGGATGTTACATCACCTCCCCCTTAACAGGATTCCGTCCCCGAAATCTCCTCACTGAAAAGGTGCGGGTACCTTGCCCTCATATCGGTCTCGGTTTCTCATGTTGCCTCAGAATTTCTTAGGAAGTTACAACTACATCTCTACCAGACTAACTTTTTTTTTTGTCTGTCAAATTCTCAACCAACATTCCCTAAACAAGGGTTAAGACATACCAAAAGCACTCCAAATTTTCACCGAGTGCCTCTAAATCAATCAATAATTCCCAGTTCTTCCGAAAACTGCCACTACTCCATTACAATGTAGTCCAATTCAATCTCCTATTGAAACACACTACTCCAAACCATGGGAATATTTTCCCCATCCAACTGTTCTCCCGACTTGAGATTGACAATGCTCAAACCTTCTAATCCCGTCATCTTAGTTCCATTCACCTATCCATCCACTCCTGATCAGCATTGACAACGTACAGTATTCTTTGACATCGCTCCAAGGCCAACAACTACACTCTCGGGTCTGTAGTACGCCCAACCACACACTTGTAATCTCTTCGTTCAAACATACTACTCATCCAAAATAATCTCTTTAATAGAAAACGACTCTACTCGAGTTAACACCGCAATAACCCGAATCTCTAAACGAAGACTTATCACTCTCTTCGTCGACATTACACACTATCACTCTCATATCGTTACCGCATTCTCGCCACCACATAACATTCATATCAAAGGAAGGACGCTCTCCTACCAAAATAGCGTTCGCCTGGCACAATTGCGTTTCCTCAAAGTCACATCGATCACACGTGCCTTAACAGTTACAAATCAACGGTCCAAACTCCCAACAGTCGCTAAGCCGTAATTCTATTCTATTCACAATTATATCCTTCGCCCAATTCCACCGAACGGTTCCACTTTCTAGGAACTACCACCAAAATCACTTGCCCTCCACGAAGGGGAGTGACCAAGCTCACTCTAACTATCTCACTTAATCAAACACTGAACAACACGCTCGAGTGAAACATTCTCCTCGATGATACCGCATCTAATCCCACGGTCTCTCAACTAGAGCACCACATTCGACCACCTGTTTCCATTCTAACTTGGCCACATTAAGATGCTTTATAAAAACGTTTCTCTAACATGTGCCAGTTTTCCAGACCGGCCGCATGAATTTAGCTTTCTCAACCCTTTAATCATGACCTACGCAATGATCCCTTTTCTTATGCCTTTCAAATAACAGTCCTCTAATTAAAGTCCGCCTATTTAGTATCTCATGCCATCTTCTTATCGCGAGTCCGTCTATACTTGATCTGTCATACCGTCATCATCTTCTCTCATGCTTACACAGACTTCCCATCACACACTGCTACAGTCTAAAGGAACGGCTTCTCCAAAATTATCAGTCAAGACCTTAAGTCGAGTTCTCATAAGGTACTTAACACCGAGAACTACCAAGAGTTCCTAACTCTCCGACAACGCCGACCCGCTCATTGTATTTCATTACATCCATGAAATACTCCCACGCTCCTGACTAGACTTCACGACGAAGCACTACAGCTTAACGGTTACAATATCCTGATCGACAAACAAGTGAAGTATGAAAACCCACCCAAAAAATCCAATGGGGTCAAGAAGAACAAGGGTTCTCCTTTCATCCCGCTACCTACCGCAACTTAATCTCTTGTTCTCGATCTAGTATCAACGTATACTACCCGCAAAACCACACACTTCAACCAAGCATACTCACTACCTTTGACCACTCCATTATTACGGCAATTCATCATTACACCTAAGGCTTATACGTTTCTTAGGTACCAAAAGCTACCATTTCCTCACGCCACTATCTCACCCCGCGACCGCATCGCAACAAGCTAACATGTGGCCTTTACCTACACAGAAGATCTTACTTCCTTCTAGGATCATTCCCTCACGCATAAGGAACACTTTTCATTCTTTAACGGTTTCTCAATAACACTTTCCACGAACTCCCGAAATTCCATCTCATAAATCAAAACATGAGAATACAAGTTGTAAGTATCTCAGCACTTACCACTCCCTAATTATTCTTACCCCCAACAGGACCACACCGACAGTTTCCGATCTCAACTGTCTCTCTTGGCTAGTGTAGTAAAACCACTGACCCTTACCGTCCCCAACAGTACAATTCCTTCTCTTTTTCACAAGCAACAATAACTTGACTCACTCATTTCAACTAATAAACTCCAATTTGGTTGCAATTCATTTCGTTCTAACACTCATAAGTTATCAAATTCAATCACTTAATGTCGTAACTTAGCATCACATCTCGATATGCTGGCATTCGCCACATCCTTCGGCCTAAGCCGACCTCTTAATTAACCACTCCACTGAGTAACTCTACCATTCACAACTTACCAAAGAATTTAAAATTTTCATATTCCATCATACTATTATCAACTTCTCACTTGCGGAAATACAAGACTTTTCTTAGCGTAAAGTTTAATTGCCAAAACATCTTAGTACTCCGACTCAAAGCCGATAACCTTACATCAAGTAACGTAATGCTACTTATTACCATCACACCAACAGACACACCTTGATCGTTTCAAACCTTACCGCAATAAAACCATTCTCGCATAACTAAGCAATAGCTCAAACTACTATCATACCGACATTCCGAATTTTCACTGCCTGAGACTCCCGATATTCACCCACTTCCGCTAACGGGAACACTAAGGTCATAACTCGACCACCTCTTATCCAACTGAAAAGTTCCTCTCCCAAAGCCTTTCTTCAACCTCAATCGTAATACCCTTCCCGACCTAGCGAGTTCATAGCCTTCATGCATAATGACACTACGATTGAAGTCGTTTTGTACCCTTTTAAAAATACAATAGACACAAAATCATAAAACAAGCTTGAGTATGGATGAACCAACATCACTCAAGACGATTAGTAAAGCACAACGATCGCAAGGATCGCTCACAGGCACTCTGACGATACTTCGTAACCTCGTCCATCCAACTCGATGCCGACACAACGGTCATCTCCAACGAAACCCTTTTCAATACGGCTAGAAAAATTCAGAACGAAATCATTTACCCAAAGTGGGTCAGTCAACTCCAACACTCGTTTACATGAAAATAACGAGTCAGTACTCATTTTGTTTGTAAGACAAACCTCGCAATAAAATGTTTTCAATATTTTCGTAACGAAGATTCTCTCCACAAGATAATCGTGAAATAATTCGTAAATCACTAAGTTCAAAGCTTTATCGTATAAATGAAAACAAGTTTGTCTTTTACTTTAGAGAAAACACGCTCGCACGCGTCACTCATTTCCCAAAACAAGAAAACATATCATACACGTACATGCTTTTTAACACGAAAGAATCTCGTATAATACGTTTAACAACAAAATGCATGGGATTCAATATGCAAAGGAAGGCTATTCACTCTAACTAAGTCCACCGTTGCACTCACTTTAACTCTTCACCGGTACCATACTATAACCAACAACCGCTTCCTAACTTACGCTATAACTTGTAGCACAAGTGCTTCATAACCCACCGGATCGAATACTCTTACATGCATACCACAAAACAACACTGATCTTTTACAATCATTAACCTTGCCACTAAACCGCTTAACTAAGGAATCTAAGACTAGATTCCCTCACTCAATCTTGAATTGAAGGTTTTTCAAGATGCCAACATAATTCTCACTTCCTATCCTAGAGAGTTTAATTCTAGACAGTTCATTAACATTCCAGACAACACTTCTTCTAGAAGCTACAACTCTCACATCTCAAGGGATCTCCCATGACACAACAACTCCTTGCTATCAAACACAAGGTTAGTACTTTCTACATACTTCCACGCTCACCACCCATCCTGACAATAGCGATTGATCACACCCATGCACCTGTAAGTCCATAATAGAATTGGCCAGATGCTATTTGAATTTACCTTACATGAGGGTTCTCACTACCATTGTCAAGACACCCTACGATTAAGGTCTTTCCTAATGGCTTCCTATATCTCGGTTGTGTCCCACTCTACTCCACAGTTTAAGTTTAGGCCCATCCGGGCACCTAAATCCCTTAAACTATGGCTCTGATACCATTTGTAACAACCCAAAAACACTTAACATAGAATAATGGACAAATGCCCTAAAAAGGGGTCCCAAGTACAACATAAACTCCAAAATGGATTACATTGTTTACGGTCCTCAAACAAATACAACCGAGATGCTAGCTAACCAAAAACTGAAACATGACGGTCTCTAATCTCACATCGCCGCCTCAAACCTTCTCTTTTCCCTTTGACGTTGCACCTACACGATCCTTACCTGAAAATGGTTTTTAGTTTTGAAAAGCGAGGGTTAGACCATAGGGTCTAGTGAATTCCCCCGAAAATACGTTCACAAATCATTTACAGCAAAATATCTCTTTACAAAAACAGTAACGTATCAAATCATCTTTGCAACAACGGTATGCACAGCGGAGAGAAGACCATGGCAAACACCCTACAAAGCCGGGTACGGCAACACCCTACAAAGCCGGGTACGGCAACACCCTACAAAGCCGGGTACGGCAACACCCTACAAAGCCGGGTACGGCAAACCAAGTAGCCCCCTCCCCCACGGTGCAACCCAACTTCACAATTGATAGTTCAATAAAACATGCGATTTCACATACTTGAGGACAACCCTCCTTTATTTGCAAAACAAGACTTTTCATGCTAAGAAAACATACGTTCGTAAAGCTTGCGTAAACCAATTTCAGTCATAGAAATCTTTGCAAATCATTTTAAATAAAAGTGGTGCATAAGGGAACTCACCTGATGCTCGGCTAAACGACACCCTACTCGGAGCTTACTTAACACCAAATGATCACCTGAATTGGGGTTAACAAAGGAGGTATTAGACTCCCCAATTTATACTTTAAAACATCCCCCATAACGTCCTAAGACAATCCCCTATACCAAGCCTCGAACCCAAGCCCGAACGACCAACGGAGCAGAAAACGAGAATCGCCCAACAGAGACTTACGTGGTTTGCCATGCGGTTTGCAAACCGCGTGAAAAGCCGCGTAACCCTCTGGTCGAGCATTCTCAGCTCTGCTCACCAGGGTCAGCTCGTAAAACCACTTAGATCCTCCAAAACTGATTCCAATTGATTGGTAACTTCCCAAAACAAATTCTAAAACTATATATACATTAAGGAGACAATTCCCAAAACTTAAATCCATCAATTCCTCATTCAAACAACATGTAAAACTCTTTTGAAACACAAACCCCCAAAATAAAAATGAATCAAACTTAAGAACTTCCATTGGAAGGGTGGAATATCACCAAGAGTACACTAACTCCTCAAGGGATTCATCCAACACACCCTTCCACTTGGTTTTGTCTCAAAATACTTAAAGAAGAATAGATTGCAACAAGAATCTTACATCTAAGCTCCATTTCCAAAACAAATCAAAGAGATGAAGATGAAGGTATACCTTAGAAGAAACTTCTTCAATCCCTGGCTGCAACACCTCTCCAAGCCTTCAAGGGAGGAATTCTTGAGCTCCTCCTCCTCTCCAATTTCTTCTCAGCCGCCAAGTGACCAAGATGAGGGTTTTGGAGGGTTTTATCTAACTTAACTTTTCCTTTTCACACATTTGCCACAGAATTTTCGAATCTCCACAATAGGCTCCCCAAAAGTCTTTATTTATCTAATAAAACCACAAAGTTGAAATATGGGATGTTACAGAAAAGTCCAACGAACGCTCCCAGAAAACCTTCTGTTCGACATGTTGGCAGCAACAGACCTCCGTCCGACACCGACACTTCATCCATCAGATGCTCCACTCGACCCAAAGCCACCGAAATTTTAGTTGAAACGTCAAAGTTTGTGGATGCTTCTGCTCAGATCCAAAAATCGGTGGCTGCTCCCGATAAATCGGTGGCAACCCCTCAAAAATCGGTGGCCACTCCTCAAACACCTTCGGTAGCTGCTCCTCAGGTCACTTCGGTGGAACCTGAAATTCCATCGATGGAGGGAACCGACGGACCAGTTAAGGGGGAGAAATTTGGTTCGACCGATGGCCCTAAAGATAAAGGAAAGGGTATTCTTTCTGTTGAGGTTGAAGCCTTACAAGAGAAGAAAAAGAAAGAGATTGCCAAGTATGAAGCTCGCCCTTCTGATGTTGAATCCCTTAGACTTAAACCTCCTTTCCAAGGAGTTGTCTCTGATCTGGGGTTATCCCCTCAAGAAGTTGAGGAAGCCCTTCTTGCTCAAAAAGCCTTGGATGCTGACAAAGCTTTATCTCTAAAAGTTTCCAAGGAAGAAGCCGTCAAAGCCAAAACTCAGGATCCGATAGAAGCCCAAAAATCTGAGTTGGGTTCTCTTGAAGAATCGGTGAAAAAGGCTGAAGAGTTAAAGGAAAGGGAAATCAACTGGTACAAGAAATCTATGTCCTACCGAACAGATCGGTCAGCAATTTCTTGTGTAAAAATTGCAACCTCCAAAATCACCCCTTCTGATATTCGACTCATCATAGAAAGAGAGGATGGATCATTAAGAAGCGTCAAAGACTATCACCTAAAGCAATTCGGCCTCTCCGAATGGCTTGAACTGTCAAAGCTTCTAGTCCAGTGTGCAAACCTAAATAAAGAAATCTTCAACAAATACATCGGTGGGTTGATGAATCAGATGAAAGAAATCAAGAAGAAGCCCCAGATTGTCCTCTCCTCTAAAGAAGCTGCACGCGTCTGAACTTTGAAAGAAGAAGTGCAACTTCGAGCCACCAGAACCAAAACGGTAAAGGACATTGTCTTCAAGGATATGGCTGCCAAAGGAAAGCTCCCCTATGTTGAAAATCTTGACCTGTCTATTCCAACTTCGGCAACATATCCTTCCACCACCTTGGCTCTTTCACCGATTGCAGGTCTTTTCTTCAACGATGGTTTCGATCACCGACGCTTCTTCCGATTTTCTCAGATCCATCTTGCAGATATTTTCTTTCTGGAAGGCATCTCCAACCTCATGCCTAATCTGTCTGAAGCTCAATCATTTTATCAAGACATTGTCACCGAAATCAAGCGCCGAAAAAGAAGAGACCCCAAGTGACATGTTTGATATTTTTTTCTAAGTACTTGTAACTTTCTTTCCAGATGTATCGGATTGGATAATAAATACAAGTACTTTCCTTTTCATAACTTAGATTCTATTTGAATTTCATTTCTTTGTTGAATTTTTTTTTGTAAAATTGGATATATTTAACAAATCCATAAAAGACAAAATAGATCAAAAAGAATGGTCTATGTGAAAAGAACCCAAGAAGAGTAAAAAGGGTCAAAAATGCATTTCATGTTCAGTTACTCTTAAATTTTCTAAGTATAAGGCTCAAATTCAAATAGGAGGAGATTGTTGGGTCACCAAAGATTAAAAATTGACCCACCGATTTTTGCCTTGAAAATCTTACTTAGAATATTTTATTTTGGTTCTTTATGATAACTTAGATAAGACATCAAAAGTTCGGTGAAGTCGAAGATCAACCACAACCAAGTTTGAAGAAATCTCTCATTGTGGAAGTGAAGATACTTTTCTCAACCAAAAGGCTAAGTTATTGTCTACCGATTTCCTTCTAGAAATTCGGTTGACAAATGGCTGAAATCTTCCTCAATATCGGTCAATACACCTCACCAATTTGTAGATGAATTTCGGCAGTCTCATTGCCGAATTCCTTCTCCTTTTCGGTCAATCATCTCACCGATTTCTAGGTGAAAAATCGGCGAGATCCCTCCTCATGAAAGCCAGCAGATGAAGATCATTTATTATGAGAAAATATCTGATGTCAGAAAAAAGTGACTATTTGTCGTTTTATCCAATTTCAGATAATGTCTCAATCAAGCATGCTTGTTCTTCCTAGTACTGAGAAAAAGTGTGAAAGTGACTTGTCAACTTTTTAGAGTCAACTCATATTCTTGAATCTCCAGATGACAAGTGCCCTAAGTATTTAATGTTTCATTCACTATATAAAAAGAAGAGGGCTCTCCATGCAGGGTTACACGTTCCTGAAGAATTTTCTTAGTGCAACAAGGCTTTCTCTCCTTTGAACTTTATAGCTTTCAATCTTTGTGCATTAAAAGTTGTTTTGTTTTCCAGTTTACTTTGTGAAGATTGTTAGAATAGTTTTTTTGTTCTTTCCGCAACAATCTAAGTTTTTCTATGTGTCATTCTTGATTTGAAAAATCAATAAAAGAATTAATTAAGTAAAATTTTGTGTATTGTATTCAACCCCCCCCCCCCCCTCTACAATACCTGTTTAAGCCATCTGGAACTAACAATTTGAACCACCACCGACAACTGTCGACCACCACTGAGCACCATCGCTGACCATTGTCGACCACAACCGACCACTAACCTCAGAACCGCCGACCGCCATCGATCTAAACTACCGCTCTGAACCACCGTCGACCACCACCGATCTGAACCACTAATCTGAACCACAATAGTTTGAGTTTCAAAAAATTTCAAAAAGGTTATTTCGGTCAGTTACCAATATTTCATTCAAATTCATAACCTACATTATGTGAACCAAACAGACATATTCTCATTCTTTTAAGAGATTACATTCCAATGTCTGTCAACCGTGGTCAAACCTGATAACATGTCATTCCAATTCTAAAAATATTTTGCGAACCAAATGCCCCTTCGTATGTCTTGTTGATGATTGAAAAGATTGGGGATAAGAAAAACTACCAAAATTAATATTAGAATAAATTACAGATTTGGTTCTTTTTCTTCATTTAGTACGCAAGAAACCTTCACATGTAATGGATTTAGTCATTCACACTAACGGTCGTCCAACTTGTCCTTTAATTATAAGGGTAAATTAGATTTTTAGTTTTTTATCTTTATTTTATCATTTTTAACCACAAGGGTTGTGGCGTACTGGTTAAGGCCATGGGGATGTGGTGGAGTATCCCATCTGCCCAGGGTTCGAATCCAGGCGTACACAATAATTGTGGCCACTAAGGTTTAATCAGGCTGATGTCTTACATTCATAATTTGCCAAGAGATTAGTCTAGACATAGTCTAGGACACCCTTCAAAAAAAAACATTTTTCTTTATTTTAAATTTTTTAATTATTCGATTATATATATATATACAGATCTGGGATGGAATGGCTGATGATACCCATACCTATCGGCCATCTCTGGCCGACACCCATAGCTCCAACTCCATCGCTGATAAACCCACTGACCATTTCCATCGCTAGTAAACCCACCAATTGAACTATCGTTGTTGAACCATTGCATCGTCTTCCATGCTACTTCCTTGCACTTCGTTGTTGAACCATCACTGGCAAACGACATTCGATCGAACCGTGCACCAACTTCCCTACATTAACCTCATCTCCAATTGAACCATCGTTGTTGAAGACGTTTTATTCATCTCCGGTTTGCTTCTCCTCGATTTGTTGCTCCTTTGATAGAAAATCCACTTTCAGATCTTCAGATATGTTCCATTGATCGTTTTCTATCCTCTCTCTCTCTCTCTCTCTCTCTCTCTCTCTCTCTCTCACACACACACACACAGTTTTGTGCCTTCAATCCAGATGTGGATCGACTCTTGTTCTGTATTCAATGATTTTTTGGGGTTTTCCATTTAAAGTTTGATATAAGTTGTAGGGTTTTAATGTTCTTGACGTTAACAGATTTGGATTTGGGATTTGAAGTTCGATTTCAGATTGGATTTGGATTTGGGATTTGTTAAATGTTCTTGGTATTCTTGGGATTGGATCCGATTGAATTTGGATTTGGGGTTTGATTTCAGGTTTTTGATTTAAGTTTTGATTTACGTTGACTTTTTTATTATTAAATTTGTATAATTTTGTTGCCAAATGTTCTTGGTGTTTATGATGATGTTCTTGATGGTATAATTGGGGAAGATGAATATTCAAGAATAAGAAATACACAATTGACTAAAAAAGGTCTATAATAAAAAAAGATAAAAGGACAAACTTACCCTCGTACTTAATGAAAAAATAGTTGGTCGATAAATGGCATACTTGAGGGACCAAATCTGTAATATACTCTTAATATTATTTGTAAAAAATTAATATTTCAAATTAGTATTGATTTAAACTTGAACATAGATAGTATTTGTCTGATGCTTAATATTATGTAAACATCACTTTTCAGTTGGCACTTATCTAAATCATGCATCTTACCTCAAACTACGTTCTCATTGTTAGAAGGTTTGGCTTTTTCGGGCGTGGGTCCGAGCCTCTCAAAGCCATTTTCAGTGAACCAAAAAACCCTGAGGATTTTTTGTCCAGGGCTGGGTCAGTCTTTCGGGTTGTGATAGGGTTAATTTATTAACCCTATTATAACCCTTTTTAGTAGATTTTATCTTTATTTTATTTGCCTAAAAACCCATTAGAGTCATTTTTGTATTCATTTTATACATTCTTACCATCTTGCAAGTTTATCATAGTTTAATGGTGTTTTATCTCAAATAGGATCTAAATTGGCCTTTGCTTGAATCAATATATATATATATATATATATATATATTAAAACAAAAACCACGTGTAGTGACGTAGCATCCTCAAAGCTAGAAATTGATTTATCTTTGTTCTCCTTTTCCCAAGCCTCTCTGCCTCAATATCTATTTTTCTGATTTCATTTGTACTCTCCTATTCCAAAACCGATAACTATGGGTGGTCTTTTCGGTTTCCGTTCATCATTGTATCAAGAATTTGGCCTTTCAAGCTTCCTCCACCGTCTCTTTGTCTTCTTCACTATCAATTTCTCCTCTCCTCTACAAGCATCAGACAAAGTCGCTTCTAAGAAGCGTCACACCCAGTCCCCAATTTCACATCCAAGATTATCATAAATCACTTAATGTGGGTTCTAAGTGAGGTCATTTTTTTTAGGGTTCTCTCTTTGTTTGTCTATTTGCAAGATTCTACACACCAAACCCTCAATAGTGTAAGTTATATATAGCAATACTCATTTCCCTATACAAGTTCTTCTCTGTTTTTTATGTGGTGAAACTAGAAGTACACTTATATTTTATGAGGTTTTTGAAGGTTTGTATATGATCGGTGGATGAGAATTCATTATAGGAAGCATCATCTTTAAGGTAAATATTGTATGGTAATTCAACTATAAGTAATCGAAATTGTTTAGATCTTGAATTTGTATTTGTTATGCTCACTAGATGTTCGATGAAATGCTTCAACCAAAATATGTATTCTACACACCAAACCCTCAATAGTGTAAGTTCTTTATAGCAATACTCATTTCCCTATACAAGTTCTTCTCTGTTTTTTATGTGGTGAAACTCGGAGTACACTTATTTTTTATGAGGTTTTTGAAGGTTTGTATATGATCGGTGGATGAGAAGTCATTATAGGAAGCATCATCTTTAAGGTAAATATTGTATGGTAATTCAAGTATAAGTAATCGAAATTGTTTAGATCTTGAATTTGTATTTGTTATGCTCACTAGATGTTCGATGAAATGCTTCAACCAAAATATGTATTGTTTGATGATTTGCTTCAACCATAATATGATTTTCTTATGAAGAAAGTGATCCTTATGCAAATTATATAATAAATGTAGGGACGATTAGTCTGGTGAGTAGCTTCATCTTTAAGGTAAATATTGTATGGTAATTCAACTATAAGTAATCGAAATTGTTTAGATCTTGAATTTGTATTTGTTATGCTCACTAGATGTTCGATGAAATGCTTCAACCAAAATATATATTCTACACACCAAACCCTCAATAGTGTAAGTTCTTTATAGCAATACTCATTTCCCTATACAAGTTCTTCTCTGTTTTTTATGTGGTGAAACTCGTAGTACACTTATTTTTTATGAGGTTTTTGAAGGTTTGTATATGATCGGTGGATGAGAAGTCATTATAGGAAGCATCATCTTTAAGGTAAATATTGTATGGTAATTCAATTATAAGTAATCGAAATTGTTTAGATCTTGAATTTGTATTTGTTATGCTCACTAGATGTTCGATGAAATGCTTCAACCAAAATATGTATTGTTTGATGATTTGCTTCAACCACAATATGATTTTCTTATGAAGAAAGTGATCCTTATGCAAATTATATAATAAATGTAGGGACGATTAGTCTGGTGAGTAACTTCATCTTTAAGATAAATATTGTATGGTAATTCAATTATAAGTAATCGAAATTGTTTAGATCTTGAATTTGTATTTGTTATGCTCACTAGATATTCGATGAAATGCTTCAACCAAAATATGTATTGTTTGATGATTTGCTTCAACCACAATATGATTTTCTTATGAAGAAAGTGATCCTTATGCAAATTATATAATAAATGTAGGGACGATTAGTCTGGTGAGTAGCTTCATCTTTAAGGTAAATATTGTATGGTAATTCAATTATAAGTAATCGAAATTGTTTAGATCTTGAATTTGTATTTGTTATGCTCACTAGATGTTCGATGAAATGCTTCAACCAAAATATGTATTGTTTGATGATTTGCTTCAACCACAATATGATTTTCTTATGAAGAAAGTGATCCTTATGCAAATTATATAATAAATGTAGGGACGATTAGTCTGGTGAGTAGCTTCATCTTTAAGGTAAATATTGTATGGTAATTCAACTATAAGTAATCGAAATTGTTTAGATCTTGAATTTGTATTTGTTATGCTCACTAGATGTTCGATGAAATGCTTCAACCAAAATATGTATTGTTTGATGATTTGCTTCAACCACAATATGATTTTCTTATGAAGAAAGTGATCCTTATGCAAATTATATAATAAATGTAGGGACGATTAGTCTGGTGAGTAGTTTCATCTTTAAGGTAAATATTGTATGGTAATTCAACTATAAGTAATCGAAATTGTTTAGATATTGAATTTGTATTTGTTATGCTCACTAGATGTTCGATGAAATGCTTCAACCAAAATATGTATTGTTTGATGATTTGCTTCAACCACAATATGATTTTCTTATGAAGAAAGTGATCCTTATGCAAATTATATAATAAATGTAGGGACGATTAATCTGGTGAGTAGCTTCATCTTTAAGGTAAATATTGTATGGTAATTCAACTATAAGTAATCGAAATTGTTTAGATCTTGAATTTGTATTTGTTATGCTCATTAGATGTTCGATGAAATGCTTCAACCAAAATATGTATTGTTTGATGATTTGCTTCAACCACAATATGATTTTCTTATGAAGAAAGTGATCCTTATGCAAATTATATAATAAATGTAGGGACAATTAGTCTGGTGAGTAGCTTCAAATTGTAGTTCAACTTAACGTTGCTTTGTTCGAAACTCATAATTTTTATTATCGTAGCGAGACCCTTTCATTATTTTGGTTATCATAGTAGGCTCTTGGTGTTTCATTTTTGCCACCTCTGTAACGGATAATCTTGTGGTTGGGCTCTTCTAATCCAAGGCCCACCTTCAACATGGACTCACCCAGAATAGAAGATCTCGGCATATCGACCCTGCTATGAACCCAGTTCCCGACTTCCATCCCCTGACCCATGTTGCTTCTCTACTTCTGCGTCACACCGCCTCTCACAGTCTCACCTCTTTCCTCTCGGTAAGTTGATATCTTTATGATATAGGTTCAGTAAATCGTTCCTTAGACTTGAGTAATAGACATGTTTGGAAATTTAGGGATCATGTGATTCGTGGGATTACGTCAATTTGTTATAGAGTTTAATGTGGTTACTACTCTGGATGTGGAAGAATTCATGTCAATTTTGAAGTTAAAAAGTGCACGTTATTTGACCTTAAAAATAAAGGTTTACCATTCAATGCTTTAGATTCTAAAAATTTAGATGGTAACAAATACTCATCCCAATTTACAAATGTTTTAATTGCAACTCCCGATTGACATATGGTTTAATTGTTAGACTATTTTGCTAAATATCTGGAATGCATCAATAAACTGTGATCAATAGGAACATTTCACTTGCAACAATGATGATAAGATATGAGGAGCAATTTGTATAACTTGATTTGTAAGACATGCAATTGCGGTACATGAAGGCAATCAACTTAGAGTTAAGAGGACCATCGTCATCAAAAAATATTTGTTCCGGCCATTATTCTTCAATCTCCATAAATTTTAGGCCTGAAAATCCATCACAAATTTTAGGCCCAAAAATCAACATAATGGTAGAAACATTCGAGCAACCATCATCAAGACGTTGAGTTTTTTTCATTCGTTAACTTCTTCGGTGACAAAAGAGCTGAAGTAATGAGGCATTTTTTTCCAATTTGTTGGCTTACGTTTTTTTTATAATTTATGTCTCGAATGTTTTTATTGGTTTTCTTATACTTTTATATGTTTTTTTTCTTCAGAAAATCGTTTTGTAGATTTACTTTTGAAGGTGATCTTGAACATATTTGTGTGGCTCTTTCACTTCAACGAAGGATTAATTGAATCTTATTAGAAGAGGTATAAACAAATGATTCTTTACTTTTGCTATGTTAATTCTTTGGCCACAAAGTTTTGAGTTTAAAAATTCTTTCAATTTAGGGTAATGTTGGGCTGTATTATGCAAATTTGGAACTCTTATGTATTTGATTTGGTGGGTATCAACTCTTTTAGGTCCTTGAGCTAAGTTAGATTGTAAAACAACATTATAAGCTAATCTGTTGGAAACATTAATGCTTATAGAGTTTTGATGACAATAAGGTTCCACGAAAATCTTAAAAGTATTACATTCTATAATGTAGCCTCAACAAAGTTCAACAAATCATTATCAATGGTTATTTTTATTTTTTTCAAGTATTAATCGAGAAGACTAATCCATGTATGTATTCGTTTATGACTTTTGTTGTGATTTTATAGTTTCTTTCCTCTAATTTTTTCTTAAGTTTTTTTTTTCAATGATGGATCCGACTGTTTGTTTTTTGCATGGTTTTTTGAGTATTGATGGCAACAACAATTTGATGATGAAATTTTAAAAGTATTATAATATTTAATGTAACCTCACCAAACTTCAACATGTCATTTTTCTGTAGTTATTTTTTTTTAGGTTACTTTGATAAAGACTAATTTGGATATACATTTCTTATGAGTTTGTTTGGATTTAATTTTTTTTTTTGTAACTTATCTCTTCTGTATTTTTCCTATTTCTTTCCAATGTAGTCGATGGTTTGTTTAAGATAACATTTTTAGAGATTTGATGACAACAACAGTTCAATAACATAATCTATTACAATTTTTTATATGACCTCACCAAACTTAAACATACATTTTTATAGTTTGTCTTAGGGGTGTTCGCGGTCCGGTTTGGGCGGTTTAACCCCTCAAACCACAAACCAAACCACAAGTGGCGGTTTGGTAAATTTTCAAACCGAACGGTTTGACATCAAGTGCCCAGACCAGTCAAACCGGACCGTGGTTTACGCGGTTTGGGCCTTTTATGGCCTTTAAAACAAATAAACAAACATATATAATTTGGAATTTTAAGGCTTCTTTGGCTTGAGTCCACAAAAAAGTAAATAAAGTCGACAAAAAAGTAAACATAGTCCACTTATATTTATTACTATTGTTACGGAGAATAAAAAAAATAGAAGTAATAATATGATAAGTAATTACAATTTATACAAAATGTTAGTAGCATACATTAACATCTTTCAAACTCCACATCTTAGTCAAATCACGGATTTTCATATAAAATTTTCTTAATTCTTTAAGAAAATGTCTAAAACTCTAAATGATATATATAAAAAATTAATATATATATATATATGGCGGTCGGTTTGGTCCAAACAGCCCAAAAAAACCGCCAAACCACAGACCGGACCGGACCGCCCGATTTGACAAATTTTCAAACCAAACCGGACCGCCAAACCACTCAAACCGCTAAAAACGGTCCGGTTTGACTTGGTTCGACCGGTTTGAGCGGTCCAACGGTTTTTTTGAGAAAACTAAAACCAAGTTAGAAATCCTATATACATATTTATTTATTTTCCTCTAATTTTTATTTTACTTAAAAATGTTCTCTAACACTTTAATTGCTACAATTTTTTTTCTTTTTTTATTTACTTAAAAATACATCACACCGATTTTTAAGACTTTTTTTTTATTTTTAATTTAAATAAAAAGTAAATATAAATCATTTCATATAATATCACTCACACACAAACATATTATATATTAATACTAAAACTTTCATTTTCATTTAAATCTCGACATATATAAAACCTTATTTTAATGTATAAATTTAAATCATTTATATATACATTTAAAGGAATCTCTTCCCCTTTCTCATTATATAATGATAATCAATTAATATTATTAATTATCATCATTAATATTTTAAAAATATCATTTATGTCCTATATATATTTGTTATATTAAATTAACATCAACTTACCAATTAACATATTAGTTATAGTAAATAACTTTATTGATTAGTATTTAAATACATTTACTAACATTAGTTTGTAACTTATAAATTTCTATTCATAAAAATTTAATATTTGATATTACTTATTGACATCCTTAGTTTAATATTAGTCTTTTTATAATAGAGTATTTCGTTGTAACAACCGGGTTTTTCTTGCAAAGTATGAAAGTTTGGTGGTCAAATTCAAAGAAATTAAAGTTAGAGATGAGGGACTTGTTAGCAATTTAGGGGAAGTATAAATAGCTCCAATTCCCTAGGGCATGCTTTTAGTTTATTCAGTATCATTCTTGTGGTTGGAGGGCTTGGCGGCTAGAAGAAGAAAAGGGAAGAAAAGAAGAAAAACCAATTGGAGAAATCGGATTGTGGTGTAATCTTTGAAGGTAACCTCCTCCAAACTCTTCTCCTTGCTACTCCATGTTTCTTCTTCAGTGATTTTGATGTAAAACCCTTTGTCCCATTGTGTTCTTCACCTTAATGTTCAAAAAGGGGATTTTGGGGTTTTTGATTAGTAAGTATCGATTTAGAGGTAAGGAAATGGATTAAGTGGGTGTTTATGTTTGGTGGATGAACCCTTATGTTTGTCTAATCGAACTTATGGCTGAAAATGGGTTAAGCAATCACTTTTGGAAATGGGTTTTACGTCCAGTCCGTAGTTTCCGGACGTCGCCCCGTTCGGACAGTAGTGTCCGGACAGTGGGGGTTTCCGGGTATTGTTCTTAGTGTCCGGGTGATAGAGTTTCCGGGTATGCCCTAGTTTTCGGATGAGACGTCCGGAGAGTGTGGTAACTGTGGGAAGAGTCCGGACAATCTTCCGGATACTTGTGTCCGGAAAGGTTGTGGTGTCCGGAAAGGTTGTGGAGTCCGGAAAGGTCATAATGTCCGGATAGTACAGTAAGATCGGACAGTGTAATCTGATGAAGTTCTAATATCCATAGGTGTCCGATTTGTTTAGCTTGGAGATATATCAAGGGTGTGTTCGACACTAACCAAAGGTGAGTTCCCTAAACCCTTTTTATGACGTACTATGTTTTACTGATTATGGTTTTGTTTACAAGCATGAACTGTTTTATAAATGTCACGCATGCTTTCCATGAACTGCATGTTTTACTTGAGGAAGTTTATTCAGCAAATGAAATGATGTTTAAAGTTTTCATGAATGTGATTTCGATATGTTATGTGTATGCTATGTGGAGTCGGTTTACACAGTGGGATCAGGGTACCTTGGAATTTGATAATTCCTTGGGCATATGTGGTCAGCTTGTAGGTTGGAATTTGTTTTCTTCCTACTCGAAAAGAAGGGGGTCCACTTGGACTCCGGTGTAGCCGAGAGGGTGTCCGTTAGGCCCCGATCGAGGTAGCTTATGCGATCCTTGAACCCTGTGTTAAACCTTGTATGATGTTTATGTGAAGAACGTGAACTGTTTTCAATGAAATGATTTTTGATGATGAAATTTTAAAAGTATTGATGGCAACAACAATTTGATGATGAAATTTTAAAAGTATTATAATATTTGATGTAACCTCACCAAACTTCAACATGTCATTTTTCTGTAGTTATTTTTTTTAGGTTACTTTGATAAAGACTAATTTGGATATACATTTCTTATGAGTTTGTTTGGATTTAATTTTTTTTTTGTAACTTATCTCTTCTGTATTTTTCCTATTTCTTTCCAATGTAGTCGATGGTTTGTTTAAGATAACATTTTTAGAGATTTGATGACAACAACAGTTCAATAACATAATCTATTACAATTTTTTATATGACCTCACCAAACTTAAACATACATTTTTATAGTTTGTCTTAGGGGTGTTCGCGGTCCGGTTTGGGCGGTTTAACCCCTCAAACCACAAACCAAACCACAAGTGGCGGTTTGGTAAATTTTCAAACCGAACGGTTTGACATCAAGTGCCCAGACCAGTCAAACCGGACCGCGGTTTACGCGGTTTGGGCCTTTTATGGCCTTTAAAACAAATAAACAAACATATATAATTTGGAATTTTAAGGCTTCTTTGGCTTGAGTCCACAAAAAAGTAAATAAAGTCGACAAAAAAGTAAACATAGTCCACTTATATTTATTACTATTGTTACGGAGAATAAAAAAAAATAGAAGTAATAATATGATAAGTAATTACAATTTATACAAAATGTTAGTAGCATACATTAACATCTTTCAAACTCCACATCTTAGTCAAATCACGGATTTTCATATAAAATTTTCTTAATTCTTTAAGAAAATGTCTAAAACTCTAAATGATATATATAAAAAATTAATATATATATATATATGGCGGTCGGTTTGGTCCAAACAGCCCAAAAAAACCGCCAAACCACAGACCGGACCGGGCCGCCCGGTTTGACAAATTTTCAAACCAAACCGGACCGCCAAACCACTCAAACCGCTAAAAACGGTCCGGTTTGACTTGGTTCGACCGGTTTGAGCGGTCCAACGGTTTTTTTGAGAAAACTAAAACCAAGTTAGAAATCCTATATACATATTTATTTATTTTCCTCTAATTTTTATTTTACTTAAAAATGTTCTCTAACACTTTAATTGCTACAATTTTTTTTTCTTTTTTTATTTACTTAAAAATACATCACACCGATTTTTAAGACTTTTTTTTTTATTTTTAATTTAAATAAAAAGTAAATATAAATCATTTCATATAATATCACTCACACACAAACATACTATATATTAATACTAAAACTTTCATTTTCATTTAAATCTCGACATATATAAAACCTTATTTTAATGTATAAATTTAAATCATTTATATATACATTTAAAGGAATCTCTTCCCCTTTCTCATTATATAATGATAATCAATTAATATTATTAATTATCATCATTAATATTTTAAAAATATCATTTATGTCCTATATATATTTGTTATATTAAATTAACATCAACTTACCAATTAACATATTAGTTATAGTAAATAACTTTATTGATTAGTATTTAAATACATTTACTAACATTAGTTTGTAACTTATAAATTTCTATTCATAAAAATTTATGGAGGGATTTTACACCGTGATAAATGTTTTATGGAGGGAAATTCACTAGACCTTTTGGTCTAACCCTCGCTTTTCAAAAACTAAACCATTTTCAGGTAAGCGTATTACGGGTTCTTCTAGTAAGAACTAAGAGTTGGCAAGAAGAAGGATTTGGAGCTTAGAGCGACTCCAAGATTTTGACTATGATATCTATAGATAGAGCTCTCGGCTGTGGATTAGAGACTTCCGCTGTCAATTTTTGTTTAGTATAGATTAATGAAGAATTAAAGACAAGTTTATTTATGTAATTCGAATGCTTATTCTATGTTAATGCATGTTATGTTTTGGGGACGTTACAAATGGTATCAGAGCCGTAGTTTAAGGGATTTAGGTGACCAGTCGGGCCTAAACTTAAACTGTAAGATGAGGAACACAGCCGAGATATAGGATTGCCTTTAGGAACGATCACTATAAATGCGCTTAGGAATAAGGTGCCAAGGACAAACGTGTAAGGTAAGTTTGGGATTACACCTGGCCAGTGTAACTACGAATTTACAGGTACATGTGCGTGCTTAAAATACCTTTTATAGCAAATTTGTGGTGTTGTGTCTAGCAAAGGTTAATTGTTGTTTTCTTTCAGTATTAGCTAAATGGTTGGGAGAACTTTGAGGAGCATGTCAGTACCTTTTGTGCCAAGGAATCAAGATGAGGAGGTCCTAGTTAATGGACCGGTGGAACCTACGAGGGCGACTGTTACCCGCGAAAGGGGTAGGGGTCGTGGAAGGGGTTGGCGAAGAACGCCCCGTCGGGCCGCCACCCAAGTGGCCGGAGATGGGGGAAACCCGATCCGGAGAACGACTCGTGTGACTCGTAGGGCACATGGTTTGGAAATCCCCGCCCATCAAGAAAGCTCTCAGCAGGAGAGTTCAGCTACTGTAAGAAGGGTGAATCCGACAAGGGGACGTGGTCGGGGCCGTGGATCTGCATTTGTCACTCGAGAAAATCTGGCTGCTGAGCTGGGTAAAATTTAGGACACTCTGCAAGCTCTCCTTACCAAGCAGAATGAGTCAGCCTCGGGAAGTAAAGAGGCGAGTGAGATCAGAGAAAGTGTGGAGCTGTCAAGTCCACTAGAGACTGGTACTGGGAGTCACTCGAAATCAATCCCTCTGGTGGTGAATGAGTCAGCAGCTAAGGGATGCAGTTACAAGGCCTTTGCCTCATGCAAGCCCCCTACTTTCAAGGGCGAGTGTGACCCCGTCTCGGCAATGAAATGGGTTAAAGAGATGGAACTGGTATTCGATACGTGCAAGTGTGCAGATGGAGATAGGGTGATGTTTGCCCTATCCATGTTGAAGTCTGATGCAGTTTACTGGTGGGATGCCGAACTGGGGGAAAGGGTTCGGCAATGGCTAAAGGAATGATGTAGGAAACGTTTGTGGACAGGTTTAAAGCTCAGTTCTGTCCACTCGCGACAGTGAAAAAGTTGGAAGAAGAGTTTTTGGCTCTGGACCAGGGAGGAATGACGGTGCGGGAGTATACTTCTAAGTTTATTGAGAAGTCTCGTTTTGCTGATTTGTATGTGCCAACGGAGGAACGACGAGTGGAACGCTTCATCCGTGGGCTGAAAAGTAGCATCCGGGAATTGGTTCTGACGAGAAACCCCACTACCTTTCAGGCGACCATAAATACGGCCGAGCTGATTGAGAAGGAAAAGAATCGTCAAACATCTGAGAAAGGCGGTGAGAAACACAAGTGGGATGGACCGGGGAGTGACTCAAGAAAAGGGAAAGTGTTTCGACCAGAAAACCGTGTTAACAAGGATACCGCTGGGAAATCGTGTACGAGATGTAACAAGGTGCACCGGGGAGAGTGCATGGAAGGTTCAAACTCATGCTACCGGTGTGGTTTGCCCGGTCACTTGTCAAGGGATTGCCCGGGTGGTGGAAAGTCGTGTTACCAATGTGGGGCTACTGTCCACATGCGGTATGAGTGTCCACAATTGAAGAAAGGGGGAACAGCCCAGTATGGCGAACGACAAGGAAGGAAAGGTAATGACAAGGGAGCAGAACCGGCGCGTCCGAAGGGACGTTCGTTCCGCATGACTGCGGAAGAGGCGGAGGAAGTTCCAGATGTGGTGGTAGGTACGTTTCTAGTGAATTCTCTATGTGGCAAGGTGTTGTTTGATTCAGGAGCATATCGCTCTTTTGTATCGCATACTTTTATGAAATGTTTGGGGGTGAGGCCTAGACGTTTGGAGATAGCACTAGAGGTGGAAACTGCCAACGATAATCATGTTTATGTTAGGGAGGTGGTAGAAGATTGTGTCATAGATATAGAAGGGAGGTTGGTGTCTATGAAATTATATCCCATGGCAATGGGAGTGTTTGATGTGGTGTTGGGTATGGACTGGTTAGCCACGAATGATGCGAATATCGTTTGCAACAAAAAGCTGGTCAGGATTCGGTTACCTGATGGGGATTCCGTAGTGATCTATGGGAATCGCCGTGATAGAAAGACTAGCCTTATCTCCATGATTAGGGCTACTAAGTGTTTGAGGAAGGGGTGTCAAGGATTCTTGGCGTACGTGTTGGACGCCAAGAAAGAGAAGCGTGGGGTGGGTGATGTGCGAGTAGTAAATGAGTACCCGGAAGTATTTCCGGATGACTTGACAAGTCTACCTACGGATCGTCAGATCGAGTTTAGAATTGATTTGATACCTGGAGCTGCACCAATTGTCCGCGCACCTTATAGATTGGCGCCGTCAGAAATGAAGGAAATGATGACTCAGTTGCAGGAGTTGTTGGACAAGGGATTCGTTAGACCAAGTACGTCTCCGTGGGGAGCACCTGTGCTCTTCGTGAAGAAGAAGGACGGTACTATGCGAATGTGCATAGACTACCGAGAACTCAATAAGGTCACGATCAAGAACAAATATCCGATACCGAGGATCGACGACCTGTTCGATCAATTGCAAGGAGCCAGTTACTTCTCCAAGATAGACTTGAGGTCAGGTTATCACCAACTCAAGGTGAGGGAGGAGGATGTGCCAAAGACCGCCTTCAGAACCAGGTATGGACACTACGAATTTTTGGTGATGCCGTTCGGGTTAACCAACGCCCCGACAGCATTCATGGACCTAATGAATAGGGTGTGCCAACCTTATTTAGATCAGTTTGTGATAGTGTTCATAGACGATATCCTGATATTTTCAAGATCGGAAGAGGAGCATGAAAGCCACCTTCGGACAATTCTCAAGCTACTAAAGCAAGAGAAGTTGTATGCGAAGTTTTCTAAGTGCGAGTTTTGGCTAAGGGAGGTGTAGTTTCTCGGACACGTGGTGTCTGAGAATGGAATCATGGTAGACCCGTCTAAGATCGAAGCCATCCGAGATTGGGAGCAGCCTAAGAACCCGTCAGAAGTTCGAAGTTTCCTCGGACTGGCGGGATACTACCGAAAGTTCATCAAGGACTTTTCGCGTATTGCCACACCATTAACCTCCTTAACCAAGAAGAATGTCAAGTTCGCCTGGTTAGAAAAGCAAGAAGAAGCCTTTCAAAAGCTGAAGGATATGTTGAGCAACGCCCCGGTGTTGTCGTTACCGGACGGTCCTGATGATTTCGTGGTTTTTAGTGACGCATTGAAGCTCGGGTTGGGTTGCGTACTCATGCAACGAGGAAAGATGATCGCTTATGCCTCCCGGCAATTAAAGGATCACGAGGTTCGATACCCCACTCACGATTTAGAATTGGCGACAGTGGTTTTTGCTCTGAAGATTTAGCGGCATTACCTATACGGGACGAAGTGCCAGATCTTCACGGGCCACAAAAGCTTATGTAATCTCTTTGATAAAAAAGAGTTGAATATACGCCAAAGGAGATGGATTGAGTTATTGACCGACTACGACTGTAAGATTGAATATCACCCTGGTAAGGCAAACGTAGTGGCGGACGCTTTTAGCCGTAATGAAAGGAGTGAGACCCCCAGTATCATAGCCATGAGGGCCGAGGTGACGTTCAATTTGCTAGACGAGATAAAGAAATGTCAGACCGAGGCATTCAAAGCTGAAAATCTCAAGAAAGAAAGAATGGTAGGACAAACGTCCTCGTTAGTGGAAGATAGTCGAGGGGTGAAGTGTCTTAGTGGGAGAATCTGGGTCCCGAAACTCGGGGAGCTCAGGAGAATAATTTTAGAAGAAGCCCACAAGTCAAAGTACACGATTCACCCTGGGACTAACAAGATATACGGAGATATACGACGGGACTATTGGTGGCCTGGAATATAAAAGGATATAGCTCACTTTGTAGAGACCTGTATAACGTGTTCGCGCGTAAAGATCGAACATCAAAGACCGTACGGGAAGCTTCAGTCTTTGGAGATACCGTTGTGGAAGTGGGATCAGATTACGATGGACTTCGTAACTCATTTGCCTAAGACTCCAAAGGGTTATGACGCTATATGGGTGATCGTGGATCGACTAACGAAATCAGCACATTTCCTGCCTATACGAGAGTCTTACTCGTTGGAACGGTTAGCAAAGTTGTATATCAACGAAATCGTAACCCGCCATGGTGTGCCATCGTCGATAGTATCTGACCGAGATAGCAGGTTTACCTCCACGTTTTGGAGGAGTTTCCAAGGAGAAATGTGTTTGCAGATTAAGATGAGTACCACTTACCATCCTCAGACCGACGGTCAGAGTGAGCGAACGATCCAGACGCTGGAAGACATGTTAAGGGCTTGTGCCTTAGACTTTCAGGGCTCTTGGGAAAAGCATCTACCATTGATCGAGTTCGCTTACAATAACAGCTATCACTCGAGCATCAAGGCAGCGCCGTTTGAGGCACTCTATGGTAGGAAATGTCGGACGCCTTTGTGTTGGAACGAGGTCGGAGAAAGACAGTTAGCCGGGCCAGAGTTAGTGCAGCTGACTTCGGACAAGATAGTCCAAGTACGTGAAAGACTGAAGGTCGCTCGCGACCGACAGAAGAGTTATGCGGATAAGAGACGGAAAGACATAGAATTTCAAGTCGGAGACCATGTCTTGTTAAAGGTGTCTCCTTGGAAGGGAGTGGTACCATTTGGGAAACGTGGGAAGCTAAGCCCACGTTACATCAGGCCATTCAAGATTACCGAACGAATTGGAGAAGTGGCGTATAGGTTGGAACTACGGGAAGAATTGCGCGAAATCCACAATGCGTTTCATGTGTCTAATTTGAGGAAGTGTCTAGCCGACGTGACCAAAGCGTTGCCGTTAAATGACATAAGGGTGGATGAGAAATTAAACTTCGTAGAGGACCCCGAAGCCATCTGATATGCAGTAATTATTTAATGCATATTAGGTCTTTTTCTTTCCAATTTGAGTCATTTTATTTCTAATATCCCTAACTTTGAGTCATTTTAATTACTTATTTTCCTTTTTATTGTTTATTGGAGCTAGAGTAGTGAATGACCTGTTTTATGATTGAGAATGACTGATTTTGTTCATTTTGGCAGAATTTTCTAGTGCAGACCCATGCTACAGCATTCCTGCAGCACGACATGCCTGGGCAGAAAACATTTTGGGACGTGGGGCTGAGCTCTTAAAGACAAATTGGCTTTTGGTACTTAATGATGCAGCTTCCAGAAGGTTTAAATCCAGCTGGAGCTGATTTGTTGCAAAACCCTTTTGTACTTTTATTGCTTTTTACTTTATGTACTAGGTTTATTAATGACTTTGGGACCAAGTTAGGTTAAATGACTTTTGTGCCCTTCCTTTTCCTTCCTATATAAGAGAAGGTTGGGGTTAGTTTTATTCTACTACTTACTTACCAAGTGACCAATTAATTCTCTTGTTATTATTATTATCTTGAGTGCAAGTATTTTCGAGATTCCTTGGAGATCTTGCAACATCAAGTTTTATAATTCAAGTGTTTTTGTTTGCAACTCTTGTTCTTCTTGCTTCTCATATTCTAATTCTTGCAATTTACATTCCTAGTTAATTATTATTCTTGTAATTTACATTACTAGTCATTTACTATTCTTGCAATTTACATTTCAGTCATTTACATTTATGCAATTTAATTTACGTCATTTATTGCTTTCTTTACTTTCCGTTATGAGTAGCTAAATTTATTAGTTCGGGTGTTAAACGGAAAGGTGGGATTTTAAACCAAAGAAAGGTGGACATTGTTTTGCAATAACAATGTTCCATCATTTCATTCAAGTTTTATAAAAACCAATGACACTTCTTGACAAACTGATCGCTTGCTAAAGTGTTAAAGTGCCGTGGACTTAGAGATAAGCCACTGAATGCACGTCAGTTTGAATGATATGGGAAGTAGACTTGAGAGAGTTACTGATAAAATGACAGTTATCATCCATATTTTTCTAAACTGATTTATTCTCGACAAGTGGTCACTAATCTAAAGTGTTAAAGTGTAGTGGACTTAGAGATAAGCCACTTGGAACACACCAACTTGAATGATATGGGAATCGGCTCGAGAGAGCGGTTTTTGATATAAAGAGATTTGGTCGTCCATATATTTTGAGAACTTTATCCCCCACTATAAATAGTTGGAGACTACACCGAGAGGTGTCTAGTTGAATCTAAACAATAGTGGGAATATTGAAGTCCGAGAGGAATACTCTCAAAATAGATGGTGGATCTAGTTATGACTAAATTGCATGCTGCAGCATCCCTGCAGCATGGCCCGCTGGAATTTGTGTTTAAATCCCACCTTGAAGTTTCACACCCGTGCTTGCTTTATTCTCTGTTAAACAACATCAAAGTGACAAACCAAACAAAACAAATCAATCTCTTCCAATTCGCCATCTGAAATCATTTCCTTCTTCTACTTTTTATTTAACTTTTTACTCCAATCTCTGTGGGACGATATCTGGTATTTTACCATTTTATTACTTGAAAGACGATATTAGATCTCATTGTATACTTGCTTTGAGGTTTGATTAGCACACGTCTATAGGTGTATTCTAAGCACTGTCAAGTTTTTGGCGCCGTTGCCGGGGATTGGTAAGCTAAAAGTTGTAAAAAGTTTTAAAAAGAATTGATTTTTCTAACACCGTTCATTGTGAGTATAGTGTATGCCAAGGATACCACGTGGGGAACTTCTTGACTTAGATCCGGACATAGAAAGAACCTTTCATCATAGACGGAGGTTACAAAGAGCTTCAAGCTCTATGGATCCTCCCGACATGGATGCACCACCCGGATTTGAGCGTAGACACCTACGACCATTTGTTGCAGAACCACAACCACCAGGATTAGAAGTCAGACCACCAAGACAACCAGATAGTCCTCCAAGACCACCAATCATAGACAACCTTAGAGGGCCGCAAAACCAGATGAGACCACCACTGGTAGCAAACCAGGTGAGACCCCCGATCTTGGAAAATCCTAGGGCACCGCCAAATTTTGGAAATCCACAAAACTTTGGAAATCCACCGCCAATTTTTGGAAATCATCATGTTCATAATTTTCAAGAACAACAACGTAATAATCATAATGAACATGATGATGAAGAATCACATGGTGATAATGAACGACTGAATATCATTGATCTTGCAAACTCTAAAGATGGGAGAATCATGGACTATGCAGTTCCTAATTTTGAGCAATTGAACTCAGGAATTGTAAAGCCAACCATGAACACATTACATTTTGAACCAAAACCCATCATGTTCCATATGTTGCAAGCCAATGGTCAATTTGCTGGATTCCCATCGGAGGACCCCCATTCTCATTTGAGATCTTTTATGGAGATCACCGATGTTTTTCTAATCCCTGGAGTTTCACCTGAAGCCTTAAGGCTCACTTTGTTTCCATTTTCTCTAAGGGATAAAGCAAGAGTTTGGTTCAATTCATTAACACCAGCTTCTGTTCCATCATGGGCCGACATGGCTGAAAAGTTTTTGCGAAAATATTTTCCACCTACCCGGAATGCTAAGTCCAGAAATGAAATTTGCATGTTTAAACAAATGGACGATGAAGCAATTCCCGATGCTTGGGAAAGGTTTAAGGAATTGTTAAGGAAATGCCCTCACCATGGCATTCCCTACTGTATTCAACTCGAGACGTTTTACAATGGGCTTGATTCCAATGCAAAACAAATGCTCGATGCGACATCAGGAGGGGCCTTTACTTCCAACACCTACAATACCGGGTATGAGATTCTTGAGAAGATTTCAACAAACAATGGACATTGGGCCGACCCAAGAGCTCCAACTCAAAAGAAGACATCTGGAATGCATGATTTAGATGCATATACTGCTTTGACAGCTCAGCTTGCTTCCATGACCAATATGCTTAAAAACATGACTACTGGTCAAGGAACACAGCCGACTGCCACTACACCCACTCCAGCTGTCCTCTCAGTGCAATGTGTTTGTTGTAGTGGGGACCATTCTTATGAACAGTGCCCTCATAACTCTGAATCTGTGAACTATGTTCAAAATAGATCAGGATACAACTCCAACAATTACAATGCCAGTTGGAAGCAACATCCAAATTTTTCATGGACCAGTCCTAGTTTGAATCCACCTCCACCAAAGCAACAAGGGAACTCAAATTTTCAAAATCAAGCAAGCAGTTCTCAAAACCATTATCAAGGAAATCATCATAATCAAAACCAAAGTTTTCAAAATAATCAAAATCAAGGTTTTCAAAATAACCAACCACCTTTTCAAAACAAAACCTCCTCACAAGCAGAACCTTCCTTGGAAGCTATGTTAAAAAGTTTCATGACACAAACTCAAGCCTCAATAAGAAATCTTGAGACTCAAGTCAGTCAAATTGCTCTTAACCAAAATCACAGACCTGTCGGGACTTTGCCAAGTAACACTGAGGTCCCAAAATTTCCAGGAAAAGAACATGTCAAAGCTGTGACCCTAAGAAGTGGGAAAGACTTAGATGTAGCCTTAGACAAAGAGAGTGAACCAATAGTCAAAACCAACTCTGAAAAAAGCTCATTGTCTAACCCTCATGCTGCAACATTACCTACTATAGTTGAAAATCCATTTCAAACCATAGAGGGATTAGAACCTGAGACCCCTAAGGAAAAGACAATGGAAGGTAAAGAACCCAACCCTAAGTGTCCAATCAAAGATGGTATAACAAAAGGCATAAAAGATCCTAGTTTGAGGGTGGAGGAAGTCTACCCATCCAGCTCAACACAACCAAAGAAAGCCATAATTGAACCAATTCCTCGTTATGTTCCTTACCCTCAAAGGTTAAAGAATGATAAGGAAGAATTGCAATTCAAGAAATTTTTGGATGTGTTTAAACAATTGCATATCAACATACCCCTTGTTGAAGCAATTGAGCAAATGCCTAGTTATGCCAAGTTCCTTAAAGACATCTTAAGCAAGAAGAAGAAGTTAACTGAGTATGAAACTGTTGCCATGACTGAAGGTTGTAGTGCCCTCCTAACCAACAAAATTCCCCCTAAGCTCAAAGATCCAGGGAGTTTTACCATTCCCTGTTCAATAGGTGGGAAAGAAGTTGGAAGAGCCTTGTGTGATTTAGGAGCTAGTGTCAATCTTATGCCCTTGTCCATTTTCAATAGCCTAGGCATAGGAGAGGCTAGACCCACCACTGTCACACTCATCCTAGCTGACAAAACAGTTGCATATCCCAAAGGAAAAATTGAGGATGTTTTAGTCCGGGTTGATAAGTTCATCTTTCCAGCAGACTTTATCATTTTAGACTTTGAGGCTGACCAAGATATTCCTATCCTCTTAGGAAGACCATTCTTAGCCACAGGTAGAACTTTGATAGATGTCCAAAAGGGAGAGTTGACCATGAGACTCCAAGACCAAAAAGTCACATTTAACGTCTTCAATTCCTTAAAATACCCAGATTATTTGGAAGACTGTTCTAGTTTAAGTGTGATTGAATCATCATGTCATGAGGAGGGAGTTAAGCAGACCTGTAGGATAGAAGAAATTGAGGAGGAATATGATGATGATGATGATGATAAGAAGATAGATGAGACTGTACCCTTACAAGTTGCCAAGTTTGAGTCTTTGGAAAATATTGAGCAAAAGAGTTTCACACCATCTGTTATATCACCACCTGACCTGGAGTTGAAACAACTCCCATCTCATTTGAAATATGCTTTTCTAAAAGATGAAAACAAATTGCCTGTTATCATTTCATCAACTCTAGAACTGCATCAAGAAAAGAAACTTGTGGAAATGTTGAAGTTGCACACAAAAGCCTTAGGATGGACCATTACTGACCTTAAAGGGATTAGTCCCTCTATTTGTCAACATAAGATCATTCTAGAAGACAAGAACTTCACATCTGTTGAACCACAAAGAAGGCTAAACCCTGTCATGAAAGAGGTAGTGAAAAAGGAAGTTTTGAAATGGTTAGATGCAGGAATCATATTCCCAATAGCCAGTAGTTCGTGGGTTAGTCCAGTCCAATGTGTCCCAAAGAAGGGAGGGTTTACTGTTGTCCCAAATGACAAGAATGAACTTATCCCAACTAGGGTAGTGTCCGGATGGAGGATTTGCATGGACTACCGTAAGCTAAACAATGCTACCCAAAAGGACCATTTTCCCTTACCTTTCATTGACCAAATGTTAGATAGGTTAGCCGGTAAGGAATATTACTGCTTTTTGGATGGATACTCCGGTTATAATCAGATAGCCATATCACCCGAGGACCAAGAAAAGACCACCTTCACTTGTCCCTATGGTACTTTTGCTTTTAGGAGAATGCCATTTGGACTTTGCAATGCTCCTGCAACCTTTCAAAGATGCATGATGTCCATATTTTCTGACATGCTTGAAAAATCCATAGAAATCTTTATGGATGATTTTTCTGTTTATGGTTCATCTTTTGATCAATGTTTGGAAAATTTGAAAAAGAGTCTTGAAAGGTGTGAAGAAACTGATTTGGTTCTCAACTGGGAAAAGTGTCATTTCATGGTTACAGAAGGTATTGTCCTTGGACATGTAGTTTCCAAGAGAGGTGTTGAGGTAGACAAAGCAAAAATTGAAATAGTTGAAAAACTACCTGAACCCACCACTGTTAAAGGAATCAGAAGCTTTCTTGGTCATGCTGGCTTTTATAGAAGATTCATTAAAGACTTTTCAAAAATTTCAAAACCTTTGTGTCTTCTATTACAGCATGACCACAAATTTGATTTCAATGAGGAATGCAGAAATGCATTTCACACTTTAAAGAAAGCTTTGATAACTGCTCCAGTGGTTATTACTCCAGATTGGGAAAAACCTTTTGAAATCATGTGTGATGCCAGTGATTGGGCTGTAGGAGCAGTCTTAGGTCAAAGAAAAGAAAAGATTTTTCATTCAATTTATTATGCAAGTAAGACTTTGAATGAAGCTCAAATTAACTACACGACCACTGAAAAAGAATTATTAGCTGTTGTTTTTGCATTTGAAAAATTCAGGTCATATTTAATGGGTGCAAAAGTCATTGTTCACACTGACCATGCTGCCATCAAATATTTGATTTCAAAGAAAGATGCTAAACCAAGGTTGATAAGATGGGTTTTGTTGTTACAAGAATTTGACCTAGAGATTGTGGATAGAAAGGGAGTTGACAACCAAGTGGCAGACCATTTGTCTAGGTTAGAGAAACCTAAAGAGGACAAGGGAGAAGGAGACATTATAGAGACCTTCCCTGATGAGAGGATTCTTATGGTACAACATGCTGAAACACCATGGTTTGCTGATATAGCAAATTACCTGGCTTGTGGCATAAGACCCTCTGGAATCACTGGCCAAATGTTTAAGAAATTTCTTCATGATACTAAGACTTATTTGTGGGATGACCCTTTTCTGTTTAAAATTGGTACAAATCAAGTTTTAAGAAGGTGCATTCCTGAATCTGAAGTGGCAGCAATCTTGCAGCATTGCCATCAATCACCTTATGGAGGACATTTTGGAGGCCAAAGAACAGCAGCTAAAGTACTTCAATCAGGATTCTATTGGCCAACTCTCTTCAAAGATTCCCATAACTTTGCACAAAGATGCAATGAATGTCAAAGAAGTGGCTCTATCTCCCGGAGAAATGAGATGCCACTTAATGGGATCTTAGAAGTAGAGTTATTTGATGTGTGGGGTATAGACTTCATGGGACCCTTTCCCCCATCAAACCAATACCAATACATACTGGTTGTTGTTGATTGTGTATCAAAGTGGGTGGAGGCAGTAGCATGTGTTTCAAATGATGCTAAAACTGTGGTGAAATTCCTTCAGAAGCAAATATTTACAAGGTTTGGTACCCCCAGGGCTCTAATTAGTGATGAGGGTACCCACTTTGTAAACCATTTGTTACAAAAAGTTCTTGAAAAATATAACATTCACCACAGGATTGCCACTGCATACCATCCACAAACTAATGGATTGGCTGAGCTCTCTAACAGAGAAATAAAGGGAATTTTGGAAAAGGTTGTCAAGCCAAACAGAAAAGATTGGGCCTTGCATTTAGATGATGCTTTATGGGCATACCGGACTGCTTTTAAAACACCAATTGGTATGTCTCCATATAAGCTAGTTTTTGGCAAAGCTTGTCACCTCCCTTTAGAGCTTGAACACAAATCATTTTGGGCTATCAAAGAATTAAACATGTGCTTAAATGATGCTGGAACCAAAAGAAAACTGCAACTCTGTGAAATGGAGGAACATAGGAACATGTCCTATGAAAATGCCAAGCTCTATAAAGAAAAAACCAAAAAATGGCATGACAAAAGAATCCTTCACAGAGATCTGAAAGCTGGTCAGCAAGTCCTCTTGTTTAACTCTAGATTAAAACTTTTCCCTGGAAAACTGAAACCTAGATGGTCTGGGCCTTTTGTTATTCATCATGTTTACCCTTATGGTGCCATAGATCTAGTTAACCCTGAGGACAACACTGTTTTCAAAGTCAATGGACAAAGAGTCAAAGCCTACCATGATCCGGTGACCATCCCAGAGCCTAGCTCTGTGGATTTGGTCACAATGTGCTAAAAAGCTTCAAAACCATGTTTGTAAATAGTTTCTAATTGTTTAAATGCTTTCTAGAATAGTTAAGTTTAATTGTTTGTTTAAGTTTGCAGCCTGGATTAAAGATGGAAGAAAGGGAAAGTCATGCTACAGCATGCCTGTAGCATGAAACCCTATTTTTTTTTTGGAAAATGCAGTGTTCGAGAAATGAGCGGGAGAATCAAAATCTTGGAGAAGAAGGTTTTTTTTTAAGGTACGAGGTTGTACCAGAACACTGTTCATTAAAAAAGGTGATGTTCTATCTACTTTTTTTTTTTTAAAAATGATGGTCTTTTGTACTAACTCATAACATGATCTTTTTTTTTCTTTAAAAATTAAAACCCATTTGGTTACTCATTTAGTTGGCTTCTAACTAGTTTTGAAACTAAATGGTGGTTTTCCTTCTTAAATAAAAGATAAGATCAGAGTATCCCTTCACTTCCCAAACAAAAACCCCATTTTTTGTTGTTCTTCGCTCCCATCACTCTCGAACATCAAGACAACCGCCGAAGCTATCACCGGCCACCATTTTTCCTTCTCCGGTCAACTCGCAAATCGTCTCCATGGCACGAACGAAACAAGCTGCAAGGAGGGACCCCCGTGATTTTGTTGCTCGACAGACCCTTCGTCAACAGACCACGACTCGACCACCGTCACCACCGGGAAACCCTAGCGCCGAGCTCTCCTCACCTCCGACGAAACCTGCAACCTCCGAGCAGTCCACCACCACTCCTATCGCTCGAAATGATCCAAATGAAGAACCTCCGGTCAACCGATCAGAGCCAAAAAAGGTAACCCCTGATCCCTATTTCTGTTCTATCTCTGATGAAGGAGAAGAAATTCCTAACAATACAGAGGGCATTCCCCTCTGTTTATCGCCTGAGAACGAAAGCCCGAAGAGAACAGAGGAAACAACCAAACAAAACTCTGACCCTCTCTTCGATGTAGTAGATAAATACCTATCTCTATTGGGGGTTTCTAAAAATGTTGAGGGTATTTGCATTGAAAATACGCACACAGAGATACCCGACTTGAATATGACTGCTAACCCTTTTGAGTTTGAAAATGACCTGACCCCTGTGGTTAGGAAGTCCAAAGAGAAAAAGGGCAAGGCTAAAAAAAAGAGAAAGGTTAGTGAGAGAGATGACTGTGGGGAGGGAACATCTAGACAAAAATCAGGAAGGATTACTAGGAGCACCACCAACCTGGCTGCAGCACTCCTGCAACTTGGAACCACATCAAGACCCAAACCCAAAAGACCAACCTCTGGACCCATTCCTAGACCGAACAATGGGCATCAAGGATTAAGTTCGACTGAGGCCTGGGAAATGTTTCAAAAGTTCAAAACTAAGATTGGATTGGTAGATAAGGGATTCCATCCACAGAGTATAAGTGAATACGCCTTTATTAGGACTGTGGTTGAGAAACAGGGGATTGAGAAATTGTGTGAGGTACCTAAGTCCTATAATTTAACACTGCTGCGTGAGTTCTATGCTGAAGTAGCCACAACCGATTCAAATCACATTAAGATACGAGGGACAAAGTTTGTACTTTCTGCGAAAAAAATAAACAGGTTTTATGGTTTGACCCCTCCCAAAAAGACTGATTTTGATGAGATGTTTGCTACAGCATCTGAGGACACATTAGTTGCTGTTGCACAAGCTTTAGGAGAACCTGATACCCAATGGGAACCCCATGCCAATTTCAAAGTCAGAAAGTTTAAAGCCTGTAATCTTAAGGCTGATGCTAATGTATGGATAAATTTTCTGAGGCATTCTATTTCACCCACAACCCATGACAGTTCTGTGTCTGTGGAGAGGATGTTCTTGTTGTTTTGTCTTATGCAGGGAAAGTCCATCAACTTTGGAAAGGTTATTCTCAACAGTTTGAAAGGATGTGCTGGGAATGCAAGGGGAAAGTTGTACTTCCCTAGTTTGATTACACAGCTCCTAGCCGGAAGAGGAGTACCCCAGTACACTGATGATCAAATCATCAGGAAGACTGGTGGCACATGGAAGATCGACCTGAGGTCTGTTTCTAGGCTTAGGGAAAGAAAGGAAAAGGGACTGTCCAACAAAGGAATGAATGCCATGATCACTGAGCTGTTGGAGAAGCAAAAGGAGGACTTTCTTAAGACAATTGAGAAAGAAGGGAAAAAGAGCAGGGAGGAACTAAAGAAAGTGAAGACTGGTCTGATTGGGAAATTCAAGAAGAGGGCCAAGAAGATGAGAGCTCAAATCAAGGAGTTGAAGGCAGAGAACAGGGCTTTAAAAGAGAAAATGGCTGAACAAGCCAGTGCTGCAGCAATTCCACCGCATGACACACAGCCTACTCCTCAAGAATAGGACAGGTCCATTCACATCCCTTTAGCTCTAAATTTTTCTGTTTCTTTTACACTTTTTGAGTCTGGGATTGTCTTTATATTTTTAGATTTTATCTTCTTGCAAAATGAGCATTTGTGATAGTTATGAGCATGCATACATAGCCACAGTAATTTCTAAAGTCACAATCCCTAATCTGATGGTGTAGTTCTTGCTAGAACTAGCATCATTTTACTTGGGAACACATTTTGATCCACATCTCACAAATCTAAGAAGTGATTAAGGCCATCATTTGTTTCTCTAAATGAGCCACTTGCATCCACCCATACACTTTACACGTTTATAACAATGAGGACATTGTTGAGTTCTAGTTTGAGGGTGGGAGGTCCATCATGGCAAGAAAACATACACAAAGAAGTCATAAAAAGAGCATAGCTCTTCAAAGTTGCCATGATTGGTCCATAAGCACAAAAAAAAGTCCCATAGGGGCTAAGTGCATTGCTTTCAACACAAAAGAGCACAAAAGTGCCAAAAATTGAAAAAAATAAAAAAAAATAAAAAAAATCATACGTGTTGAAGCAAAAAGAGAGGAAAAAGGCAAAGTGAGACAAAATGCGCCAAAAGAGTGAACCCATCATCTCAAAGTCCTTTTGATCTTGGATGTGAGGTGTGTAGAACATAACAAAGAGAAAAATTTGCTAGCCTATGGTTCATACTCACTGTTAGACTATGATTGTGTTACTTGGGATTTATGAATGGCTATGTTTTGTATCCTTGCATCTATCATGACATTGTGTGCACTTATTGCTCTCATTTTGCAAATCTTACCAACTCGAGTCATTTTTTTGTGTCTTAGTTGCTTGGGGACAAGCAACAGTTCTAGTTTGAGGGTGTGATATGCATTAATTATTTAATGCATATTAGGTCTTTTTCTTTCCAATTTGAGTCATTTTATTTCTAATATCCCTAACTTTGAGTCATTTTAATTACTTATTTTCCTTTTTATTTTTTATTGGAGCTAGAGTAGTGAATGACCTGTTTTATGATTGAGAATGGCTGATTTTGTTCATTTTGGCAGAATTTTCTAGTGCAGACCCATGCTACAGCATTCCTACAGCACGACATGCCTGGGCAGAAAACATTTTGGGACGTGGGGCTGAGCTCTTAAAGACAAATTGGCTTTTGGTACTTAATGATGCAGCTTCCAGAAGGTTTAAATCCAGCTGGAGCTGATTTGTTGCAAAACCCTTTTGTACTTTTATTGCTTTTTACTTTATGTACTAGGTTTATTAATGACTTTGGGACCAAGTTAGGTTAAATGACTTTTGTGCCCTTCCTTTTCCTTCCTATATAAGAGAAGGTTGGGGTTAGTTTTATTCTACTACTTACTTACCAAGTGACCAATTAATTCTCTTGTTATTATTATTATCTTGAGTGCAAGTATTTTCGAGATTCCTTGGAGATCTTGCAACATCAAATTTTATAATTCAAGTGTTTTTGTTTGCAACTCTTGTTCTTCTTGCTTCTCATATTCTAATTCTTGCAATTTACATTCCTAGTTAATTATTATTCTTGTAATTTACATTACTAGTCATTTACTATTCTTGAAATTTACATTTCAGTCATTTACATTTATGCAATTTAATTTACGTCATTTATTGCTTTCTTTACTTTCCGTTATGAGTAGCTAAATTTATTAGTTCGGGTGTTAAACGGAAAGGTGGGATTTTAAACGAAAGAAAGGTGGACATTGTTTTGCAATAACAATGTTCCATCATTTCATTCAAGTTTTATAAAAACCAATGACACTTCTTGACAAACTGATCGCTTGCTAAAGTGTTAAAGTGCCGTGGACTTAGAGATAAGCCACTGAATGCACGTCAGTTTGAATGATATGGGAAGTAGACTTGAGAGAGTTACTGATAAAATGACAGTTATCATCCATATTTTTCTAAACTGATTTATTCTCGACAAGTGGTCACTAATCTAAAGTGTTAAAGTGTAGTGGACTTAGAGATAAGCCACTTGGAACACACCAACTTGAATGATATGGGAATCGGCTCGAGAGAGCGGTTTTTGATATAAAGAGATTTGGTCGTCCATATATTTTGAGAACTTTATCCCCCACTATAAATAGTTGGAGACTACACCGAGAGGTGTCTAGTTGAATCTAAACAGTAGT
Organism: Saussurea involucrata; assembly: GCA_033807775.1. Classification (NCBI taxonomy): domain Eukaryota; kingdom Viridiplantae; phylum Streptophyta; class Magnoliopsida; order Asterales; family Asteraceae; genus Saussurea; species Saussurea involucrata. The sequence goes on along the minus strand of CM066318.1, from coordinate 69,506,335 downwards.
GGGAATATTGAAGTCCGAGAGGAATACTCTCAAAATAGATGGTGGATCTAGTTATGACTAAACTGCATGCTGCAGCATCCCTGCAGCATGGCCCGCTGGAATTTGTGTTTAAATCCCACCTTGAAGTTTCACACCCGTGCTTGCTTTATTCTCTGTTAAACAACATCAAAGTGACAAACCAAACAAAACAAATCAATCTCTTCCAATTCGCCATCTGAAATCATTTCCTTCTTCTACTTTTTATTTAACTTTTTACTCCAATCTCTGTGGGACGATATCTGGTATTTTACCATTTTATTACTTGAAAGACGATATTAGATCTCATTGTATACTTGCTTTGAGGTTTGATTAGCACACGTCTATAGGTGTATTCTAAGCACTGTCAAGTTTTTGGCGCCGTTGCCGGGGAGTGGTACGATTTGGGAAACGTGGGAAGCTAAGCCCACGTTACATCAGGCCATTCAAGATTACCGAACGAACTGGAGAAGTGGCGTATAGGTTGGAACTACGGGAAGAATTGCGCGAAATCCACAATGCGTTTCATGTGTCTAATTTGAGGAAGTGTCTAGCCGACGTGACCAAAGCGTTGCCGTTAAATGACATAAAGGTGGATGAGAAATTAAACTTCGTAGAGGAGCCCGAAGCCATCACTGATTATAAAGTGAGGAAATCACGAAACAAGGAAACCATACTGGTAAAGGTACATTGGCGCCATCACAAAGGTCCAGAGGCGACTTGGGAGTTGGAGTCGGAAATGAAAGCAAGATACCCGCATCTTTTCTAATAAGGAATTCCGGGGACGAAATTCTTTTAAGGGGGAGTGTTGTAACAACCGGGTTTTTCTTGCGAAGTATGAAAGTTTGGTGGTCAAATTCAAAGAAATTAAAGTTAGAGATGAGGGACTTGTTGGCAATTTAGGAGAAGTATAAATAGCTCTAATTCCCTAGGGCATGATTTTAGTTTATTCAGTATCATTTTTGTGGTTGGAGGGCTTGGCGGCTAGAAGAAGAAAAGGGAAGAAAAGGGAAGAAAAGAAGAAAAACCAATTGGAGAAATCGGATTGTGGTGTAATCTTTGAAGGTAACCTCCTCCAAACTCTTCTCCTTGCTACTCCATGTTTCTTCTTCTGTGATTTTGATGTAAAACCCTTTGTCCCATTGTGTTCTTCACCTTAATGTTCAAAAAGGGGATTTTGGGGTTTTTGATTAGTAAGTATCAATTTAGAGGTAAGGAAATGGATTAAGTGGGTGTTTATGTTTGGTGGATGAACCCTTATGTTTGTCTAATCGAACTTATGGCAGAAAATGGGTTAAGCAATCACTTTTGGAAATGGGTTTTACGTCCAGTCCGTAGTTTCCGGACGTCGCCCCGTCCGAACAGTAGTGTCCAGACAGTGGGGGTTTCCGGGTATTGTTCTTAGTGTCCGGGGGATAGAGTTTCCGGGTATGCCCTAGTTTCCGGATGAGACGTCCGGAGAGTGTGGTAACTGTGGGAAGAGTCCGGACAATCTTCCGGATACTTGTGTCCAGAAAGGTTGTGGTGTCCGGAAAGGTCGTGGAGTCCGGAAAGGTCATAGTGTCCGGATAGTACAGTAAGATCGGACAATGTAATCTGATGAAGTTCTAATATCCATGGGTGTTCGATTTGTTTATCTTGGAGATATATCAAAGGTGTGTTCGACACTAACCTAAGGTGAGTTCCCTAAACCCTTTTTATGACGTACTATGTTTTACTGATTATGGTTTCGTTTACAAGCATGAACTGTTTCATAAATGTCACGCATGCTTTCCATGAACTGCATGTTTTACTTGAGGAAGTTTATTCAGCAAATGAAATGATGTTTAAAGTTTTCATGAATGTGATTTCGATATGTTATGTGTATGCTATGTGGAGTCGGTTTACACAGTGGGATCAGGGTACCTTGGAATTTGATAATTCCTTGGGCATATGTGGTCACCTTGTAGGTTGGAATTTGTTTTCTTCCTACTCAGAAAGAAGGGGGTCCACTTGGACTCCGGGGTAGCCGAGAGGGTGTCCGTTAGGCCCCGATCGAGGTAGCTTATGCGATCCTTGAACCCTGTGTTAAACCTTGTATGATGTTTATGTGAAGAACATGAACTGTTTTCAATGAAATGATTTTACACTGTGATAAATGTTTTATGGAGGAAATTCACTAGACATTTTGGTCTAACCCTCGCTTTTCAAAAACTAAACCATTTTCAGGTAAGCGTATTACGGGTTCTTCTAGTATGAACTAAGAGTTGGCAAGAAGAAGGATTTGGAGCTTAGAGCGACTCCAAGATTTTGACTATGATATCTATAGATAGAGCTCTCGGCTGTGGATTAGAGACTTCCGCTGTCAATTTTTGTTTAGTATAGATTAATGAAGAAATAAAGACAAGTTTATTTATGTAATTCGAATGCTTATTCTATGTTAATGCTGTTGGGATTTTATGTTCAAAACATGGGTTTCAAAAACCATAAGAGGTAAAGTATTTTACGCAACGAAAGCAAAAATTTGAACAAAACATAAAACCATTTTATTCCCACCAAGGATCTTGTTACATGCATGAAAAGATAAAAGAGCAACATACAAAGAGAGTTCAAGATTACAACCTTTGAAGTCCTTTGGTTCCTCACGGGAGGTTGGATGTTGGTGATGAATGTAGAACCCAAAAGAGAGTTCCTCTAGCGGTATCCACCACAAGCAATGACACCTTTCGGAATGCTAGTTCTTATTCTTCCAAGATGCAAAAATGGAACTTTGTATCCAAGACTACAAGAAAATGGATAGCAAAATAAACACCAAAACCACCATACTTGGTGGTTTCGGCCGAAAGGAGAAGGGAGGAAGAGAGTGAGAGCCAAAAATGATACTTGTGTTTTTACCAAGTAAGTCTCTTCCTTATACAAAACTAGAGACAACACAAGCATTTTCTATTGGACCATAAAAGGGTCCAATGAGGTTTGAGCCTCCCATGCATAATTTCACTTAAGCCCCTCCTAGTTTAAATTTGTTAAAATCATTATTTTAACTATTTAAACTTACTACATATAGTCCCTCCTTTTAACTTCTAGTTAAATATGACCCAATCATATTAATTAATAATCTAGAATCTTTCATTTGCATCTAATATTATGAATTATATTCAATAATATAATTAATAATATTTATCAAGAATCAAATTCTTATAAATATTAATTCGGTGTCTACTTGTTGTTCGGTGTGACCCTATAGGATCATATATTACCGGTAATATTATTTTATAATCATTCTTGAGCATATAGAACCAACAATCTCCCACTTGCTCAAGATTGCATTATAGAATGATATAGACAGTGGTGGACGTCTAGCAACATCTCACTGCCCCCAGCAATGTATGACTGTCAGTGCCATTCAACAACATCCAATTCCCATAAGCTCATAGCTTCAATTGATATATAAGGTGTGATATCAGTTATCCCTTTGTTCGGACATCATGTTGAACGTGAGACATGGATCGCTATCATTCTCATCTATTGTTCAACTTTTGGTAAGGCGCCTTAGATGTCTCACTCTTAAAACATTTAAGAGGAACAAATCCCCTCTTGAATACATACGCCTCTTATGCAGTTCATGCCATGCCTAATGATGGCCTTTATAGCTGCCTTTTTCAAGAACAACGGTTAACCATATCAAAGCATAACACTCCCTACATTTGAGTCCCAAATATGTATCTCAGGTCGAAGGATACAAAGATACTACCTTTTATTCAAGAATCACTTATGACGACGATCCATGAAGTGATCTTGAAGCGGGTCAGGTCCAGTACTCGTTCCCTAACAAGTACCTATGAACTTGGTTGCAACACTTTGCCACTTTTACTTTTAAAAGTCAACCAATCCAATTCATATTAGTCTTACTTCATAGTTGCTCCCACAACTATGATCGACTATAGACATTTAGAATAACTAATTTATTCAAGGATTTAAACATGCTAATATAGAACACAACGAGTATGAAAAGATCATATCCTATACATCTAACTAAATACTATACTTTTTGCTTTACTTGTTCCAATATCCAAATATTAAATTCAAATCAAATCCCATCACTAGAATAACGAAGTCCTAAAGCTCAAACATGACCCTTCAAGTTTAGCTTATATAAGGAGCTTCATGAATGGGTTCATCCAGAAACTTGATTTGTGTAAACTCTGTGAACACTAACATCTCCATTTTTAACTTTATTCTAAATATAGTTAAATGTCTGGAGTAGATACTTGGTACTCTGATGTGAGATAGGGTCCTTTAGCTTGCGTAATGGCACCCACATTCTCACAAAGGATTTCTAGATGATCCTGAATGGGAGGCATCTACCTAGCTTTTCAATGAACTCTTTCATCCAAGCATCTTTCTTTTGCGGCCTCTAAAGCAGCAATGTATTCTTATTTTGTAGTGTATTATGCAACTTTTACCTTTGCCTTGAACCTTTTCAAAACGAACTAGTTCTTCATTCACAATGAAGATATTTCCCTTTTGTGATCGAGAACCTTCTCGATCTTTGTGGAAGTTATCATTTGTGTAACATTTTACTATGATCTTCTTCCAACCCTCAGTCAATGAACACTTGTTTGTTCTTCGTAAGTACCTTAAATTTTTCTATACAATCATCCAATGACCTTCCCTCGTATTTTGTTGGTATCGTTTTCTAATGTTCTAAAGCATTTTGACACGCTCGATCTAGTGCATGTCATGGCATATATGATAGATCCAATTGCCGAAGCATATGGAATACTAATCATTTTATCTAGCTCAATCTTTGTGCTAGAATATTGAGACATGCTCAAAATGATGCCATATCATATTTGCAAGAAACTACCTTTAGAGCCTTGCATCTTGAACCTTTCAAGATCATGTCAACATATGCACTTTGACTTAAACCTATAAGTCGTCTTCATCTAATCTCTAAAGATCTTTATTCCAAGAACAAAATTAGCCCTTTCTAAGTCTTTTATTGAGGAAATACTGTCCGAGCCAAAACATGATGTTTTGCTATGTCGAAAAGTTAATTTCCAAATACTAGTATGTCTTGCACATACAGGATTAGGAATTTTACTGCGCTCCCACTAGTTTTAGCAAATACATGAGTCATCTTTTATTTTGAAGAAAATTAAACTTTTAGTTTTCCTGTCAAAATGAAGATTCCAGTTTTGAGATACTTGTACTGATCCATGAATGGATTGTATCTCAGTGTTCATGACTCTAAGCCACTTACCAGATTCAGAATCTGACATAGCACTTTAGTAGTTGATGGGCTTGCTAGAAACCTATCATACGTCATTCTTCATGAGAAATCGATATTTCTCGAGTTTCTGAATGATTCTACTAGATTTGCGAACACTTGGTGTTTTTACTAAGTTTTGATCAATCAAATTGTTCAGTTTCAACAACCTTTGTTTGATAACTAGTGCCAACCAATAAGTGCATTAGGTTATGAGGTTCTTGATTCCCTTCAAGTTCCTTAAATCTCCCATTTGCCTTGCCCATTAAAAACTTGCTTTCTAAGAACTTGGCTTTGGGACAATAAACAATTTTATTGTTTGTGGGATTGTAGAATCGGTATATAAAACAATTTATAGTATATTCTACAATATATGCATTTGGTAGATATTGGGTTGAGTTTACTTGAAGCTTATTGTCTTACATGAGCTTCATAAACCCACACCTTCAACTAAGACTAAGGATGAAAAAACTTTCATACGAAATCTTATAAGGTGTCTTGTCTACCTTTTGGTTGGTGTCAAAAAGTACGGTTTACTTTAACTAGGGTAGAATTCCGAATTGATATAGGAATAGTACTTCTACTCATAGAGCAAAACATATTTAATAAGGTTTGGTTCATCCTTTCTGATGTACACAATTTCTATGATGATCCAAGAGTTCTTGGTTTAGTTACTATCCTCATATATCAGAAAAGACTTTAATGGTCCTGCTGAGTTGTTTTCTTAATCTTCACTTTGAAACAACTTGAATTACATCAAATGCTTCATCTTTATGTTCCATAAACTTCAACAATTGAAATCGTCAGTGAAGGTATTATCTATCACCATATCTAGACTTGGTTTTGAGAGACCATATACATCAACATGTATCAATTCTAACAAAAAACTTTTTCTCCTTCTCTATGAGTTAGAGAAAAGATCTATATTCAACTTTATCAAGATCGCATATATCAAATGAAAATATTTATATTTAGTTTAAAAAAAAACACAGTTTTGAAATTTAGATATGCGTTTAATTTTCTTGATTAAGTTGACTATTTCATGTGTAGACTTGATTCAAATCACATTTGAGTCTTATGGTGTTTATATAGAATTATGTTTTAGAAGGGTTTTGAGATTCACTTTATTATTCAATTAAGAGAACTATTTCTCGAAATAGAATAATTCATTTTGAATATGAATATAATCGTTTCCAAAACGGTTAAGTGAATTTCATTCAATCAATAAACATGTGACTGAAAAACAATAATTTAGTCAAACTAAATTTAAACATTGTTCGAAACAAACTTGTTTAACAATACAAGCCATATGGTTTCATAATAAAATCTCATATAAGCTTGGTACGCAATCTTGCTTCCTTGCTTATATGGATCACCATTTTGCTTGTCTTTCAGTCATTTACCTTTCTTGATTATCTGTAACATATTAGAAAAGTGAGTTCTACACTTAGTATCAAATACACAAGTGTAAGATAGAAAGGTAAAAGTTATATCTTAAATATTGATACCTGAAGGACTTTCCTTCGTTAGAAAACATTTATTTCTCAGAAGGACAATCTCCTCTTCTATGACCAATGTTGCCTCATCTATCACATGTAATTGTTACCATGGGAAGATTCCTTTCAGCAGTTTCTAGCATCGTATGCAATTCTGGGACTGAAATCTTCTCGAGGTCTATGTTTAGATTCTCGACAAAAAAACATCAAATGCTTTGGTCAGAGATTTGAGGATCATATCTATGGCTCTCCCATTGGAATAAGGATAGCCAAGTCTATCCAAATAGTCAAGGTGCGTCCTCATTTTGTGAATATGAGAGCTTACATATTGGTCTTTGTCCAATTGTATCGAAGCGTTCACGGACCATATACATTTGGTAATATTTTGGTAATCGGTTTACCATGTCAAATGCCCTAAGTGGAAACGTTTCCATTCTTTCTAGTAAGGATGGAACCATGGTTTCAAGCATAAGACGTGATACATTGATTGAATCATCATTATGTTTCAATCAAGTATCGTTAGCTTCTATGGAGGTAAGAGGAGGTTCTTGAGGAATAGGTACGAGGAGTACGTATAATTTGTTTTCATGTCTGAGAACGCGTCTCCATGTTTTGAAAACAAATTGGGAAGTTCTGAGTGGTTAACTTTTCTTCCAAAAGAAAAGGTCTTAGGGATGTGTTAATTGTAGTGTTTGCATTTTAGACCATCTACAAAATTTAACAAAGTTAATATAGTATTTTCAATATTAATTTTTTAGCAAATTAATTACCCTTTAGTTTTCTAAAAACATTAATTTGCATAAAATCTAGGATCCAACGTTGCAAAACAAATGAAACGGTTAGGTGACCTTTATCCCGTCCATTTAATCCAACAAGGTAGATAACGTTTATCGATTACATCGAATGTAATTCCTAGCGTTATGGGATCCTTAACAACTTGTTTGTTAATTGGCATGTTTGATCCCATCTATGCCTTGGGTTTCTAATGCTTAGGTGACCTTTATCACAAAAGATTCCCAATCAAGTCATCCTACTTGAAACAACATGTGAAACTCACATCCATGCGGTTAGGTGACCTTTATCCCACAAAGACATAAGAATCACCTCATCCATCTCAAGACAATCCAAGTGGTTAGGTGACCTTTATCCCACAAGGGTGTCATAGTGACGTATTGAGTGTTTCTCAAAAGGACGGCATATGACCTGCGTTTATAAAAAAAAGGATTTTAGTGTTTTACAATTCTAGTTTTGAAAACATTTTAGTATCATGTGATTTTGTAAGCATTCAATAATACATGGTACAAACTTATTTCTTATCAAATGGTTCCTATTAGTTTAAATAAAATCTCAATTTTAGCAACTAATTATGTGTCATCAATTATTAATATCAAATATTAATATTTGAGTTTGAGCACTATAAGAACCATTTATAGTCTATTAGTAAACAGTTTTATTAATTTAGACTATGAGTTTGTATGAGTTTTGAAATCCTATTTTAAATCTCAATTTATTTATATAAAACTTTTAGTATCATATTATTGTATGCATTCAATATTCAAGGTTCTCTTTTAAGAAACTATTTCTCAAAATTTAAAATCTCTATTTTAAAAATTGGTTAATTTAAAATCTCTATTTTAAAACTAGGTTCATTTAAAATCTAATTTTAAAAATCGTCGCTTCGTTTTAAACAATTTTAAATAAGCGCGTTTGAACCAATTTTATGTTCTTTACTAACATGCAATATCCTATATTTTAACGCATCAAAAATAACATAATCAACCATAAACATGCAAAAGAATGTGCATAAAACAAAGTCATTTCTAATGACATTTCTTGTGAGCCAAAACAAAAAATGCCAAGTCCATTCCTAAGGGACAAAATAAAAAATAAAAAAACTTCAAGCTCCCACTTGATTTAGCATCTCTATGCAATCAAGACATCAAGCTCCATCTTCAAGCTCCATGTTGGCCTTTTTCTTGTTACATTTTATAAAATAAAAAACTAGTTCTAACAACTAATCTAATACTTACAAAATGAACAAAAGAAACATGAAATAATAAAACTTATTTACTATTACAAACCAACATGAATAATAATAAAAATTATAACAAATTTAAAGAAAACAACACAACAACCAACACATTGGTCCATGGCTTGTTTATGCACATATTACTCATAAATAACATAAAACAACACTTTGTTTTTGTTAGGCAACTTTTATGTAACAAAAATGCATGTTGAAATTTTGTTACATAAAATATATATAAAAAAAATACAAACTAGTTGCCTAAAAGCCATGTATGAACTTTTCATATAAAATGAAATTTTATCCATGGCTTCCAAAAACCAAGTTTTATCCAAATAAAACTTATTTTTTCTAATCATGCATTATAACATAGGCTCTGATACCACTTGTTGGGATTTTATGTTCAAAACATGGGTTTCAAAAACCATAAGAGGTAAAGTATTTTACCCAACGGAAGCAAAAATTTGAACAAAACATAAAACCATTTTATTCCCACCAAGGATCTTGTTACATGCATGAAAAGATAAAAGAGCAACATACAAAGAGAGTTCAAGATTACAACCTTTGAAGTCCTTTGGTTCCTCACGGGAGGTTGGATGTTGGTGATGAATGTAGAACCCAAAAGAGAGCTCCTCTAGCGGTATCCACCACAAGCAACGACACCTTTCGAAATGCTAGTTCTTATTCTTCCAAGATGCAAAAATGGAACTTTGTATCCAAGACTACAAGAAAATGGATAGCAAAATAAACACCAAAACCACCATACTTGGTGGTTTCGGCCGAAAGGAGAAGGGAGGAAGAGAGTGAGAGCCAAAAATGATACTTTTGTTTTTACCAAGTCTCTTCCTTATACAAAACTAGAGACAACACAAGCATTTTCTATTGGACCATAAAAGGGTCAAATGAGGTTTGAGCCTCCCATGCATAATTTCACTTAAGCCCCTCCTAGTTTAAATTTGTTAAAATCATTATTTTAACTATTTAAACTTACTACATATAGTCCCTCCTTTTAACTTCTAGCTAAATATGACCCAATCATATTAATTAATAATCTAGAATCTTTCATTTGCATCTAATATTATGAATTATATTCAATAATATAATTAATAACATTTATCAAGAAATAATAATATTTATCAAGAATCAAATTCTTATAAATATTAATTCGGTGTCTACTTGTTGTTCGGTGTGACCCTATAGGATCATATATTACCGGTAATATTATTTTATAATCATTCTTGAGCATATAGAACCAACAAATGCATGTTATGTTTTTGGGACGTTACATAGTAATTTATATTGATGATCAATTAATATGTTTTCATATTATTTATAGACTAAGTTTTTGTTTGTACATGTTTTTACATAATATTAGTTACTGTACCATTTAGATGTACATCTATTTTTTTCTTAATTAATTAATCGGCAAAGACACCATCATGTTTTCAAAATAAATAAAAAACTTAATGAATGTCATCAATTAAACAAACAATGCATAATTTATCCATGCACCCATTGCCAATGTGATATACGACCGTGAGAGAAGAAGAGTTAATCTGAGAAGGTAAGAAATAATTTGAATCCTTAATTATTTTTAATCTCAAACATACCCATGAATCGCGTTTGATATGAGAATTGATCTCGGTGCATCACACTCGGTGCAGCTCACTCGGCAACTTTCACTCCCATTGGAACCAACCCTCGCTAATGTTACATATTATGTATGTATATATATATACACACACACACACACATATTAAAATTACACTAAATAAATTCTACTAACTTTTATAAATCACTTGAATACGATTTGTTGATTATATTAACAAGTAACATTTATATATTTAGATAATGATAACCTAATTTAATCATACTACCGCGCAACGCGCGGTTTCCACACTAGTTTGTATAGATTGGGAAAATTACTACAACTTCCTAGAGGATTTAGTTGATGTTGAATTCAAAGTTGTAGGTGTGCTGCAGGAGCAAACATTGGGCCTTATTTTGCTGTTTGGGCCGAAAGCTGCTGTTAGGCCGAAGATTACTGATGGGCGGCGAGTTTAGAGCTAAAAATCAGATTTTTGAAGACAAATAGAGCTTACATCATCTTCCTACCTTTTTGTTACTTAGGGCCTAAGTTTAATAATTTGTAGGTAGGTATATATATATATATCTATGTATGTATGTATGTATGTATGTATGTATGTATGTATGTATGTATGTATGTATGTATGTATGTGTGTATGTATGTATGTATGTATGTATGTATGTTGTGTATCGAATTAAGACACAACCTTTTGGTTAAACACTTATTTAGCTACATGCTTTCTAGATTGTAATTGCTTAAATTCTTTATGAATTGAAGCTATTGGTTCGTGAATTAATATAAGTTTTTTGAAGTCAACTCTCATACTTTCTTGCCTTCGGTTTTCAAAGTTTTCATCAAAGCTCGATTACGGTGTGAAATTAATCTAAAGTGCGAGGCATCATATTCTATTTCATAATCTTTTTGTGACTCGGGATTACTTTCCATTTGTGGTATTTTCATAAGTTTACAAAACAAGCGTTCTAGTTTTCAAGTTACTTCACTTTTTCGGTTAATTATTTGCAGTTAACTAAAGCTCATAGCAAAATTTTGGATTTCCATCCTTCTAAAGCTCGAGATTTGTTCCCAAGTAACTAACAACTGTTACTAGAAGTTTTCAAGGCAAGAAATCGTTTTTGTGACGTAACTTGCACGACAAGTTTCATAACTTGGCGCCCAAGTTACTACGACAACCCTGCAGTATTGTTCTGAATCTCCTTACTTTCATTTATTGTTTTGAGTTTTACTTTCCTACAATTTCCTTTACTGTCTTTTATATTCTTGCAATTTACTTTATTGTCATTTAGATTACCGCAATTTACTTTCTATCTTTCCATTTCAGTTATTTACTTTTCTGCAATTTACTTTACTGTTATTTACATTTATGCAATTTACTTTCAGAACTTTCCATTTTTTTTATTTAAATTTCTCACATCATTCGAAAGAAGAATCCAAGCAATGATGGGCTAATCGCTTAGCTTGGGGTGTAAGGCAAAGTTAAGACCGAAATCGGTGTGAAAGTGAAAAAGTGTATTTATATAGCATTGTTATCTAACTATTTATTTCAGGTGAATAATATTTCATTGGAGATCTTACTTAATTAATTGACAACTAATTTTGTATGTGAAAATGCATCAACTTTCAGAGTTAAGATAAATAAGAAAACCTGAGATAATATGAGAAAACTATAAATAACTTTAGTACCTGACAAGTGTTTTTTTAAGGCATAGCGGCATCGACCCTTTCGATCAACTACCACGAACACACGCACACCTTCCCGGCGGTATCGGACCTTCCATCTGGACCTGACAAGTGTTATACTCCTACGGTGTAGGATGATAACAATGTGTTGTGATAGGATTCACGATGTCTAACATAATTGATATTGTATCGATAACACGTGAGCATGTGTGTACTCTTGGATGCTATCTGACCCGATAGTTGATACCGTGTCACTACTATAGGATCATTCTGTGGTACCATAGGATTGTCCAGGTGCTATATCATCTTTTTACTAGATCACTTGTTTTTTGTCTTAACAAACCCTTGCACCCTGAGCCTCTCCTCTACGACTGATTTTCTAGTTGATAACTTACAAACAAACCACTCATAAAGACTTCCTCGAATTCTCCATCTAAAACCAGTTTTTAAAGATTGGACTTTTGAAAAGCTTACGCAAGTTTTCTCTGTGGATCGATATTTGAAACTTTTACCATTATTACTTGTTACGAGACGATAGTAGATCAATGTGTATACTTGCACTGGGATTTATTTAAGTGAATCTCTGAGGTTGCATTAATCACACAACAGGTTGAAAGAGAGCTTGATCTAGGCCAAATTTTTGTTGCTTGGCCAGAGGGCTTTGTAAAAAGAGTGGCCTAACCAAGCTTTAAGGCATGGGCGGACCCAAGCATGTGGTTATGGTGGCACGAGCCACCGTAGTATTTCTCCGGCGAAGGGTAAAAAAAATTTGGTACGTAAAAGGTGCAACCGTATTAATTTGGAAACTTCAAAAAGGTGCAACACTACCTCGTAATCAACCAAAAAACCAAAAAATGACTCCTAAAATCAACCAAAAAATCAAAAAAAGTCTTGAAATCAACCAAAAAATCGAAAAACACTCTTGAAATCAACCAAAAAAATGGAAAAATTCCTCGAAATCGATAAAGAAACTTAAAAATCTTTCGAAATCAAGCAAAAAGTTTCAAAATCCCTCGGAACGGTGGAATTAGGCTAAAAACACATCAGACAATATTGAACGCCGGTAAAAAGATGAAAACACGTCGACAAAAACCGTGCTTTTTCTAATTAATTTTTGTCTATAATCTATTATATGGTGCCACCGTATAAAAAAAATTCTAGGTCAACCCTGCTTTAAGGTCAGGCTTAAACAAAGGTTTGGGCTTGAAATATATCATATCCGGTAAATTATGATGATATTTTAAATTATTGACGTAGTTTCAACATCTTTTTAATCTAAATAAAACGGGAAATTAATTAAAATACCCAAAGTTTGACTTTAACTTCCTAAAATACCCACTTTCTAAACCATTTTGCAAAAATACCCATTTTTTCCGCGATGAGTTCGCGATCGCGGACCAGGGACCAATTTGGAAAATGAGTCCCGCGATTAGGAAAATGGTGATTTTGATTTGAAATTTACACTTTATACCCCTATAATTATTTACTTAGTTTACTTTATATCTTTTACTTTTCTAATTTTAATTTTACACCTTCATCATATTAACACATATAATCGTTTATTAACTAAAATACGTTAAAAAAATACGTTTTAATTTTAACAAGTTACACAATTGTAATCGTCTCTTCGATACCTTCGAAATGAGTCTAATATTGAATATTTTTTGATTTACTTATTTAATTATATATCATATATACTACATAAAAATATTTTTAATATTTACAATTCATAACATTATAGTTAATTATTTAATTTATGGTACATTTCTTACTTTTTCAATTTTCGCTTTACACTCTTATCGCATTAACATAATAATCATATATTAACTAAAATATGTTAAAAAAGTACGTTTTAACATATCACATTAAGGCCTTCCGTAGCCCATTCGGGGTGGGCAGCGGGATGGGGGATGTGGCAGCGGGATGGCTGCGGGATGGGGTACGGGGCGGGATGGGCATGCGGGAAGGGATGGTTTTCGGGGATGGGATCCCGATCCATCCCGAGGGTTTTTAAAAAAAAAAAATTTTAATTAAATTTTTTAAAAAATAACCGTTGAACGGCTCTTTCTTAAAAAAAAATTTCTCAATTTAATCCCACTATATATTTAACCCTCAACCTCTTATTTCTCACACCTCTCAACCTCTTATTTCTCACACCTCTCAACTCTCTCAAATTCTCTCAACCTCTATATATTAAACAATATGGATTCGCCACAACCCGGTTCACCAACCGCATCATCATCATCCGTAGACACCGACGAGTTGTTGAATCTACAAAGGGAAATTTTTCGACATACTGCACAATCGATGTATGGTAGCACCGCCTCATCGTCAACAAGAGAGAGAGCCGCAAACATTGAAAGAGGTCGAGTAACTGCAAACGAGCGGCTTATGCGGGACTACTTTGGCGTCAACCCGATTTATACACCGGATATGTTTAGGCGGCGGTTCAGGATGAGCAGACAACTATTTGAACGAATAGTTGAAGATTTAGAAGTAGGGTATCCGTATTTTAGACTTCAGTTTGACGGGTTAGGCAAACAAGGTTTTTCTCCGATACAAAAGTGTACTTCCGCTATTCGGCAATTGGCGTATGGAGTAGCTGATGACGCACTTGACGAGTACATCCGTATGGGAGAGAAAACATCACGAGATTGTCTGTACAAATTCTGCACAGGTATTATTGAACTGTATGGTCAAAAATATTTACGCAAGCCTACTTTTATTGATATTCAGAAGTTGTACGCCGCGCATGAAGCTAAACACGGATTTCCCGGCATGCTCGGCAGCATAGACTGTACTTATTGGGCGTGGGCAAATTGTCCGAATGCATGGCGAGGTCAATTCATGAGAGGTGATCATGAGCACCCGACAATCATGCTAGAAGCAGTGGCCTCTCAAGATCTATGGATCTGGCACGCATACTTTGGTGTTGCCGGTTCCAACAACGACATCAATGTTCTCAATCAGTCGCCCATCTTCAACGATGTATATGATGGAAAAGCACCCGAGTGCCCTTTTGAGGTGAATGAAGCCACCTACAAGCACGGATATTATCTAACGGATGGGATATATCCGGAATGGGCTACTTTCGTAAAATCATTTACGTGCCCACAAGACCTTAAACGACAAAAGTTCAAGTCCGCGCAAGAATCCGCACGTAAAGATGTTGAACGAGCTTTTGGCGTGCTTAAACAACGTTGGCATATACTTCATAACCCGGCACGCGGATGGGAACCGGCAATATTGAGAAACATTATGTACGCTTGTGTCATATTACACAATATGATACTCGAAGACGAAAACCATGCTATTTGTGGTGACGTGGAAAACGATTTTTTCACGAATGATATCGAAAGCCAAATCAGTGAAACACAACGCGCGGCAAATGTTCGAGAAGTCATAAACCGGGACACTCATAATAACCTTCGGTTGGATTTGGTCGAACATATTTGGCGTATCCAAGTTCCCAACAATGACGACGAGTAGATTTTTAAATTTATTTTGTAATTTTTATTTTAATGAATGATATGAATTTTAATTTTTATTATTTATCTTAGGGTTTGAGGGAATGGGGTACTGGTGTTTAGGGATCGTGAGGGATGGAGTGAGGGATGGAAGAAAAGCTGATGTGGCTCTGATGTGGAGTGGAATCTTTGAAAGATGCTGTGAATGGGGTACTGATGGCCTAACATACATAATTACGTTAAAATATGTTAAGGAGTTCGATATATATATATATATATATATATATATATATATATATATATATATATATATATACTAGTTATTTATCCGCTGCAATGCAGCGAGACGTATAATCCAAATAAGTTGACGATTTAATCAATTATTAACTAAAATACGTTAAAAATACTTTTTAATTTTAATAAGTTACACCATTAATATCGTCTCGTCGATACCTTCGAAATGAACCCAATATTGAATATTTTTTTATTTAATTATATTATACTTATTTAGTTAGTTTACCTATTACTTTATGCAATGCAGCGAGACGTATAATTCAAATAATTTGACGATTTAATCAATTATTAACTAAAATACGTTAAAAATGTTTTTTTACTTTTAACAAGTTACACCATTAATATCGTCTCGTCGATACCTTCGAAATAAGCCCAATATTGAATATTTTTTGATTTAATTATATTATACTTATTTAGTTAGTTTACTTTATACCTATTAGTTTTTTATTTTTTAATTTAGTTAGTATATGATTATTATGTTAATGCGATAAGAGTGTAAAACGAAAATTAAAAAAGTAAGAAATATACCATAAATTAAATAATTAACTACAATGTTATGAATTGTAAATATTAAAAATATTTTTATGTAGTATATATGATATATAATAAAATAATTAAATCAAAAAATATTCAATATTAGGCTCATTTCGAAGGTATCGAAGAGACGATTACAATGGTGTAACTTGTTAAAATTAAAACGTATTTTTTAATGTATTTGAGTTATAAACGATTATATGTGTTAATATGATGAAGGTGTAAAATTAAAATTAGAAAAGTAAAAGGTATAAAGTAAACTAAGTAATAATTATAAGGGTATAAAATGTAAATTTCAAATCAAAATCACCAAATTGAATGTGTCGCGGGTGACGTGTCTTCTGATCGTGGGACTCATTTTCCAAATTGGTCACTGGTCTGCGATCGCGAACCCATTGCGGAAAAATAGGTATTTTTGCAAAATGGTTTAAAAAGTGGGTATTTTAGCAAGTCAAAGTCAAACTTTATGTATTTTAATTAATTTCCCAAATAAAACCTCATTTCACTTGTATCAATTTTATATTATGAAATTTCTTTTAGATACGTGTTAACTTAAATACTATTATTATAAAATGTCAACCTGGTTGAATTTTGCTCCATGATATAACTGAAAATAGTAATACCTCTTAACATTAATCTAAAGACGTCTTTATTTAATATATTATCATTTATCTAAGGACGTCATTATTTAATTTTATATTATGAAATTTCTTTTAGATACGTGTTAACTTAAATACTATTATTATAAAATGTCAACCTGGTTGATTTTTGTTCCATGACATAAGGCCATCAGTACCCCAGGAAGGCATCTTTCAAAGATTTCATGTCCACATCAGCGCCACATCAGCTTTTCTCTCATCCCTCACTCGATCCCTAACGATCCCTAAACACCCGTACCCCATTCCCTCAAACCCTTTTGCCACCTCATTTATTTTAATTCTTTTATTTATACATTTAATTATTTAATAAAATAAAAATATTTATATATTTTTTAATAAATAAAAATAAGATAAATAATAAAAATTAAAATTCATATCATTCATTAAAAATAAAAATTACAAAATAAATTTAAAAATCTACTCGTCGTCATTGTTGGGAACTTGGATACGCCAAATATTTTCGACCAAATCCGACCGAAGGTTATTATGAGTGTCCCGGTTTATGACTTCTTGAACATTTGCCGCGCGTTGTGTCTCCCTGATTTGGCTTTCGATATCATTCGTGAAAAAGTCGTTTTCCACGTCACCACAAATAGCATGGTTTTCGTCTTCGAGTATCATATTGTGTAATATGACACAAGCGTACATAATGTTTCTCAATATTGCCGGTTCCCATCCGCGTGCCGGGTTATGAAGTATATGCCAACGTTGTTTAAGCACGCCAAAAGCTCGTTCAACATCTTTACGTGCGGATTCTTGCGCGGACTTGAACTTTTGTCGTTTAAGGTCTTGTGGGCACGTAAATGATTTTACGAAAGTAGCCCATTCCGGATATATCCATCCGTTAGATAATATCCGTGCTTGTAGGTGGCTCCATTCACCTCAAAAGGGCACTCGGGTGCTTTTCCATCATATACATCGTTGAAGATGGGCGACTGATTGAGAACATTGATGTCGTTGTTGGAACCGGCAACACCAAAGTATGCGTGCCAGATCCATAGATCTTGAGAGGCCACTGCTTCTAGCATGATTGTCGGGTGCTCATGATCACCTCTCATGAATTGACCTCGCCATGCATTCGGACAATTTGCCCACGCCCAATGAGTACAGTCTATGCTGTCGAGCATGTCGAGAAATCCGTGTTTAGCTTCATGCGCGGCGTACAACTTCTGAATATCAATAAAAGTAGGCTTGCGTAAATATTTTTGACCATACAGTTCAATAATACCTGTGCAGAATTTGTACAGACAATCTCGTGATGTTTTCTCTCCCATACGGATGTACTCGTCAAGTGCGTCAGCAGCTACTCCATACGCCAATTGCCGAATAGCGGAAGTACACTTTTGTATCGGAGAAAAACCTTGTTTGCCTAACCCGTCAAACCGAAGTCTAAAATACGGATACCCTACTTCTAAATCTTCAACTATTCGTTCGAATAGTTGTCTGCTCATCCTGAACCGCCGCCTAAACATATCCGGTGTATAAATCGGGTTGACGCCAAAGTAGTCCCGCATAAGCCGCTCGTTTGCAGTTACTCGACCTCTTTCAATGTTTGCGGCCCTCTCTCTTGTTGACGATGAGGCGGTGCTACCATACAGCGATTGTGCAGTATGTCGAAAAATTTTCCTTTGTAGATTCAACAACTCGTCGGTGTCTACGGATGATGATGATGCGGTTGGTGAACCGGGTTGTGGCGAATCCATATTGTTTAAAATATAGAGGTTGAGAGAATTTGAGAGAGTTTGAGAGGTGTGAGAAATAAGAGGTTGAGAGAATTTGAGAGGTGTGAAAAATAAGAGGTGTGAGAAATAAGAGGTTGAGAGGTGTGAGAAATAAGAGGTTGAGGGTTAAATATATAGTAGGATTAAATTGAGATTTTTTTTTTAGTAATAGAGCCGTTCAACGGCATGAATTTTAAAAAAATTAATTAATTTTTTTTTTTTAAAAAGCCTTCGGGATGGATCGGGATCCCATCCCCGAATTCCATCCCTTCCCGCAACCATTCTCCGAGCCGTAGTCCATCCCCGCAACCCCGCTGGCCATCCCGAGCCCCATCCCGCTTGGGGTACGGATGGCCTAACTGAAAATAGTAATTACCTCTTAACATTAATCTAAAGACGTCTTTATTTAATCTATTATCATTTATCTAAGGACGTCATTATTTAATTTTTTATTAACGAAATTTGCAATTTTCTCAAACTAAAAATATATTATACAAATTTAAATACACTAAATAGAATTAAATAGTATAAGATACATATGATATTTGAAGAAATAATGTTCAAACATTTGCAACAATATATATATATATATATATGGATTAGGTTCAAGGAAAAACTGTAAAAAATAAATAACTGAGTAATACTCTGGTAGTTATTTATCTGGACGTATGCACCCGTGCATACAAGTAATTTGTATCATATGCATAATGAACAGGTGCATAAAAAACAGCTAAATTTATTTGCATTCACATGTGTATACTGTATAGATGAATGGTTATCAAAGTGTTCTTCAGATTTTTTTTTAAGGTTTTCCCTAAACCTCCCTCACATATATATATATATATATATATATATATGTATGTATGTATGTATGTATATATATGTATGTATGTATATATAGGGAGGATCTAATGTTAACCTAACATTGTTGTAAACTTTACAAACCTTGATTGACCAATAAGAATGTATTTTCAATCATTGTTTTATATGCATGTGCAATTAATATGCAAGGGTATGTATGGAATTTCATATTAAGTTATTTTGTAACACCCTTTAGTGAGCGGTTACAAAAGTATCATGCTCCTTGATTTTAGCTCTATTTTGTTTAAATTTCTTACAGATTCCTGTTGATAGTAAAAATTAGGGTATGAACTTAGTGTTCATACGTGTTCAAGCATTTTGATTATTCATATCTCCACGTACTTCATTCGTGAACCTTTAGTGTTCATATGTTCACAATTGATCATGTATCAATGATATATATCTCATAACAGTTATTGGGTCCTAGATGAACCTGACAATAAGGTATCATATGTATGAACTTAATTAGTGTTCACATGTGATTTTGGTTTCGATTATTTGGGGAGATTTTTTCGAGGAGTTACTAAATATAAAATTAATATACTTTCCTCAATTGCCCCTAATTATTGTTGCTCACTATCATTATTAACCATTACCCCCCCCCCCTAAATTTAATTAATTTTTTTGACTATCTCTCATCTCAATCCATTATAAGATCAATGGATGTGATTTTGGTTCATAAAGTTAATACAAAAAATTGAGTTAACAAATGAATCCAACACTATATATATATATATATATATATATATATATATATATATATATATATATATATAGGGTCCCTTTCTTTTGCTAAGCAACTCATTGATACTAACCGTGCTAACCATCCATTGGCCAATCAGATTGCTCCTTTTATTTATGTTCAAGAAGGGTAAAATGGGTATATCCAATTTCTTCCATGTTTATCTCACATTTAATAACTGATTCTACATTTCATAGTTATCTATTCCATGATTTTCGAAATTATATTAATTCATGATATATTTTTAATATCAAACAAGATATCGAAATTATATTAATTCAGAATATATTTTCGGAATTATATTAACTCAATTAATACATTTTTTTCTACAAATCAGTTCTTTTGAGACATTGTGCATATATGAAGGTGTGCATATATGAAGATGAGACGTTGTGCATATATGCACATAAGACATTGTCCATGTATGTAGATGTGCATATGTGCACATATGCATATATGTGCAGATGTGCATATATGCACATACACATATGTGCAAAAGCCATCTCAGACTAAATCATATGCACAGTTTATGTGCACATATGCACATAAGCATCATCATCATCATCATCGCCTTCTGTGAAGTTTTTTCTTCGAGTAAATCATATGCACAGTTTATGTGCACATATGCACATAAGCATCATCATCATCATCATCATCACCATCATCATGCAGCGGAGGTGGTGGGAGGAAGGTGGAGGCGGCGGAGGTGGTGGGAGGAAGGAGAAGGCGGTGGAGGTGGTGGGAGGAAGGCGGAGGTGGCGTGGCGGAGGTGGTGGGAGGAACGCGGAGGCGGCGACGGTGGTAGGAGGAAGGCGGAGTCACTTGTAATCGGCGGCGGAGGTGGTGGGAGGAAGGCGGAGGCGGCGTGGCGAAGGTGGTGGGAGGAACGCGGAGGCGGCGACGGTGGTAGGAGGAAGGCAGAGTCACTTGTAATCGGCGGCGGAGGTGGTGGGAGGAAGGCGGAGGCGGAGGTGGTGGGAGGCACGCAGAGGCGGCGACGGTGGTAGGAAGAAGGCGGAGTCACTTGTAATCGGCGACGGAGGTGGTGGGAGGGCGGCGGAGGTGATGGGAGGAAGGTGGAGGCGGGAGAGATAGTGGGAGGAATGGTGGAAGATATCCACGATCCTTGGTTTATGGAAGAGATGTGATTAAATCCCTTAAATGTAGGGATTCCTTTTTTAAGATTTTTTATTTTGGATAAAAATGCCCTTGTGCTCATATGCACAAATGTCCAGCGCCTAATCCATTAATTTTAAATAATATTAAAATATAGTATTAATTATAACCGTTGATCTGATGCATCTACGGTTGTGATCGGTTAGCACGGTGTTAACCACCCAAAGGGTGTTAACTTTGTTAACCCATTTCAATCAATAGGATTTCACATTTTAAGTTGGTTTGGTTCAACTTATTAATTATGGTCCAAGGTTAAATTTGGAATTTTATAAATAGGTTTTTTTAGAGTTTTAAGTTGGAGTTACAAAATTTAATAATTAATGGGGAGTTGCAAAATTGATATAAGTTTACTTAATTTTTTTCCTTCAAAATATATAGGTGTTTTGAGTTTGCTCTCGTTCATCAAAGTTCGTTGCATCGAAGATGGATTTTCGTCGTGATCAAAGTCACATTCACCCCGATTTGTTGAACTATTCTTATAATTCCACAAGGTTGGATTTTGACGATGGAGGAGCCGGTGTGAATAATGGTTCGACATTCGGAAATACAGGAGTATTCGATGAAACACAACTCAACACCAATGACGAAGCGGCGACGCAAAAGGGTAGTACCAGCACCATCAAAATATCCGAACCGAATGAAAAGGGCTTGATCGATCAATATTTTTGATAGAGAGTTGTTTCGTGGAGTAGATTTGATATTTATAGATTGTGCACATTTACGAGTATTAAAAACGTAGTCTTCATCTACGGAATTAGTTTCAGTTGTTGTTTTTTTGGTCATGCACGTTCAAAACACACAAAGGTTCACGTACTTATTATTATATATTAGTTCATGAATGTTCACCCTACCATTATTGTTCACTACACGTGTCACTCTCTGAAAAATGCATGATTGGTTTATGAATGTTCACCCCTAAGAAAATCCATGAACTAAATATAAAACTACACAAGTCGTGGTTTTATATCAACTATGAAAGAACAAATATGAACAAAAAAATATGATCAAATATGAACAAAAAAATATGAGATTTGGTTTTACTAAAATAACCCTGAACACCCATGTTCATTTGATTTTTGATAAATGAACCCATAGTGTAATAAATAGTTACCCCTATTTCATCTCAACCACTCGATTTTTAAATCAATGGCTATGAATTGGTTAATAAAGTTAGTACATTTTTTTGGTTAACAAAATATACTAGCAGTATGCCCGCGCAACGCGACAGCGTATAAATTTTGGATATATATAAGCAAACATACCAATAAACATTAGCGTTCAAGATTGTGAGACTATATGCTTTATTGATTGTCGTAGAAAAAAAATCCAACAGGAAACTTTTTTCCCTTTCATTTTTAAACTTTGAATAACATGTCATAAAAGCATTTCCGATCAATTAAATCAATTATTTTGTTCAATCTAGTTATTTAAATCCCAATTTTTATACATCAAAGTATCAATTGTTTAGTGGGATATTTTAATTTGCAATGAAGTTTGTGATGTTTTTAGTGTTATTAAGCATGATTCTTAGTTTTATAAAATATTAAATAACTCACGGAGGGGAGTGCCTACCTCAAGGATCACAAGATTTTTACCGTTCAAAAACTCATAAACAAAAAAATGTCTTAAAGTATGTGACAGACTGACAGTGAACAAAACCATCAGCAAAGCAGGAATAATCTTGTAACAAAATGCTTACTCAGTAGTCAGTAAGCACTTGTCAAAACACTAAGGAGCGGTTTAGCTAATCGTTTACCGTTAAACACTCACTGATAGGAGATTAAGAGTCTAATACTTTAAGTTAACTTATAAGTAAAATTTGAGTCCATCTAAACGGCATTGTATGCAACAGTTTGTCGGTAACTCTAATGGGTAAGAGTCATCACCCTCGCATGCCGAGTAAGGGGTTGTTTACAAAACACTTAATGGGTAAGCATTTACCGACAAAAGACATCACCACTACTTACCTCAGCCATAAAAATGGAATGTTAAATGTCTTAAATCCGGCAAGCACTTACCGGGTAAGAGACTCGGTCGTTATCATTTGTTAAAGAAGGATATGCACAAAGATGATCAAAGTTTGTAGTCATGAAAAGAAATATTCCTTCCAATCAAAAGTCATAGCTGCAAAAGCATTTCACTAAGTTACCTACCAAACTTAAAGCCAAATCACTTGATACTATGCAACTTCAGCATCGCCGGTTTCTAAATAGCTATCAAAGAATGATGTTTGTAATAAGCCAAATATGCATGAAATAAAACAATACATATTACAACCAACCTATTAGTGCCAAGCATTTCATAGTATCAATAGATGGAGTTAATTAACAATAACCATCATCGAAAGAATGCATCAACTGCCCGCTGTGGTTGGACACCCTGTTCAAAAAATAATATAAATCAGGTCACCATTAACACAAGATGTTTATATATATATATATATATATATATTGCTCTTCTTTTGTTAACCAATCATATAGTGTTAACCTTGTTAACTTTTTTAGGCCGATAACAATCAAGATAATTGTTTGGTTTTAGTAGTAGGAGGCCGCCATTTTCAAGGGTAGTTTAGGAAGTTTGATATTTTAATTATTTTAAGTAAATGTAATTTCCTAATTTCACGCCTCTCAATTTTGGTAG
Source organism: Saussurea involucrata (assembly GCA_033807775.1). Lineage (NCBI taxonomy): Eukaryota > Viridiplantae > Streptophyta > Magnoliopsida > Asterales > Asteraceae > Saussurea > Saussurea involucrata. The sequence continues at coordinate 69,482,170 of CM066318.1, read as the reverse complement.
TTGTTATTATATAATTTTTTAATATTAATGCTAATCTTATCTTAATCTCTCTTGATCTTATCATATCAGTCTTTTTTTTCACGATTTTTTTTCTTGTAATCGATTATGCATTTCACTCAAGACGAACGTGTTACCTCAATGTTTCCGTCTTCCGTTGTTGATCAAAATCATTATTCCGAAGATATCGAAGAACAAACTTTGGTCAAGGATAGTATTCAACCTTTTGATGATGTTCTTATGCAGATTAGTACCCATGTGCAGTCCCGTGGGGTTGAAGATGTTTCTTTTCAGTTTGTGGATGATTGTAAGCCGACATCGTGCAGTAACGTAGTAACGTCGTAGAGATGATGAACGATGAAGTTTCTGTACGTTCGTTTTTTGATATTGTAATTCGAATTATTGGTTTTGTTATGCATTTTTTGAGTTAGGGTTTCGTGCTTTAGTGTCCGTTTTTGTTAGTTATGAACTTATGATGTGCGGTATATTGCATGTGCATATATGCATCTGAAAAAAGTGCATATATGCATCTGAAAAAGTGCATATATGCACATGTTTTGTTACCAAACGTGCATATATGCACATTTATTCATGTACACATATTCAGATAAAGTGCATGTTTTGTTACCAAAGTGCATATATGCACATCTATTCATGTACACATGTTTTTTTAAAAAGTGCATGTTTTGTTACCAAACTGCATATATGCACATCTATTCATGTACACAAGTTTTGTTAAAAAGTGCATGTCTTGTTACCAAACTACATATATGCACATCTATTCATGTACACATATTTAAACCATTGGCATATATACGATTCAAGCAATTTATTTTTAAAGATTTTTTGTTGATAGTGGTTGTAGTGATAGTAGGAATAGGGAATAGAAAGTGACTTGATTTTGTTTTGGAAGTTCCGTGAGATAAGGGATTGTCCTGATCTATTAATTACAAGAGATTTGGCAATTGACATATTTACCCTTGTGCATATATGCATTTATATTAATTAAAAACGTATTTATTATTTAATTAGTTAATAAAATCAGTTTCAATCTTAGCCATTGATTTTCAGATTTAATGGTCCTGATTGGTTAACACGGTTAACACTAATTTGAAGGTTAACAAAAGAGGGGGACTATATATATATATATATATATATATAGGTGGTTTCATTTGAAAACCACTCTTATTATGAAAACTTTGCAACCCATCTAGATACCATTGACATCATCAATCAATGGTCAAGATTCATTTGGCTTAATTATGTTAATAAATGAATTAATCTAATATATGAAATTATTAAAAATAGGCCAGAAGGGCAAAATTGTCTATTGCTTTCCTAAATTCAGATTTGGGAATCGGATGAAATCCCGATGATTGAGGAGGCGTGATTTGTTTCTATACAAACATTGTAATCTGCTTACCAAAATTCTAAATAACATATTCACGTTTCATCAACATACTCGCTGGAGGTAATCTCTAACGATTTCACTGGTTTGGATCTCACTAAGTAAAACATATTTACATGGTTTCGATTTCATTCAGTCAGATTCAAGGGTTTCACTGGTTTCGATTTCATTTAGTCACATTCAAAGGTTTCAGTGGTTTCGATTTCATCCTGTCAGATTCAAGGGTTTTCTCTGGTTTCGATTTCATTTCATCCCATTCAAGGGTTTCACTCTTTTCGATTTCATATGGATTGTTGAAGAAGAATAACGTTTTCCAACTTCACTAACACAACAAAGAATCCTATGGATGAAGATGGTAATGAAATCAAGCAGGAAGAAGATGGGAATAGTAGAACGAGACCTGTTAGTCCCAGATGGCTATAACAAGTATTGTAGAAGGAGGGGGGGGTTGAATACAATACTCAAAATTTTCACAATTTTAATTCTATTATTGAAAAACTTTAAACAAAAATTACACATAGAAACTTAAGACTGTTGCGGAAAAGAACAGATAAATTATTCTAACAATCTTACACAAAGTATACTAAACAAAACAACTAAGAACACTTAGAACAAAGCTATGAAGTTTTTTAAGCAATATGGAGATTTCTTGCACTGAGAGAGATTTCCAGAAAGCGTGGTTTGCATGGGAACACCTTCATCCTTTTATAGTGTGAATAAGTGAACTAAGCATTAAATGCTTGGGACACCTGTCATTAGGATATTTGCTGGAGGATATTGACTTCTGAAAAGTTGATATGTCTTTATCACCTTTTTCTAGGTACTAGGAATAGAACCCATGCTGAAAGGGACTTTAACTGATAATGGATAAAACGACAAACAATCACTTTTATCTGGCAAAGGATATTGTCCCATAATAAATGATCTTCTTGATGTGTATTCCAAGAATAATCACACCGATGGAGTTCCACCGATATAACTGGCATTGGACACTGATCCCATCTACAGAGAAAACCATTGAAACAAAGATCCCACCGATTTGAGCCTTAGGATCGGTGGGATGCTTCCACCGACGAGAGGATGTTCGGTGGGGAGGTTGTACACCGATGTGTGGACACACAATCGGTGGACAATGAGTTGTATGTATGTTGAGAAGAGACTTCTTATTTCCACAATGAGAATGTCTTCAAGCTTGGTTTCGGTTGATCTTCGACTTCACCGAACAGTTGATATATTGTACAAGTCATTACAAAAGAACCATGCTAAAATATTCTAAGTAAGATATAGAGAAAAGCATCGGTAAGTCAATTTCAAATCTTGATGACCCAACAATCTCCCCCTATTTGAATTTGAGCTCCTTCCTTAGAATATTAAAGAGTATTGAAAAGTAAAATGCATTTTGACCCTTTTTACTCTTTTTGGGTTATTTTCACATAGACCATTCTTTTTGATCTATTTTTCTTTTGTATGAGTGTGTATACTATAGACAATATTTACAAGTAAAATAACTATGTGCAACAAAGAAATTCAAATAGAAGAGTACTTGCATTACCGAAATTTTCATACATTGGGAGATGAAGAAAATTTTACATGTACTTGAAAAATGAAAATGAAAACACATAGATCATTTTCTCATTTTCTGTCGGCGCTGGATCTCGGCAAGGATGTTCTGATAGAATAATTGAGCTTCCGGGATGTACGGCATCAGATTGGATATGCCTTCAAGAAGAATTATGTCGGCCAAGGGGATTTTAGAGAACCTGAAGAAACGACGGTGGCCGAATTCATCATTGAAGTAGAGTCCGGGAATCGGTGAGAGACTTATCGTGGTTGAGGGATAAGTGGTTGAAGTGGGAAGAGACAAATTAAGATTGTCCACATAGGGAATCCTTCCTTTCGCGGTCAAGTCTTTGAAGATGTGATCGGTGACCTTTTGGTTCTTAGTCTTCGGTAGGCGGATGTCTTCTTTGAGGGATTGAAGTTTGGCTCTTTCATCAGTGGAGAGGACGATGTTATGTTTCTTTTTCACTTCTTTCATTTTATCCATCAAGCCTTCAATGTACTCGACGAATACATCTTTCTTTGGATTTATGCTCTTCACTAGCAGTTTAGAGATTTCAAAGCATTCAGAGAGGCCGAATTGTTTCAGGTGGTAATCTCTAATACTTCTAGAAATGCCATCTTCTCTTTCAATGATTAATCTGATGTCGGCAGGATTGGCTTTGGAAGTGGAAATTTTGATACCCGTGATTGGAGACTTGTTGGTTCGGTAGTGCATTGCCTTTTTGTACCAGGATATTTCATTATCCTTTTCTTCCTGAAGAGCACTTAGTGCCGATTTCTGAGTTTTGATGGCATCGGTAGACTTTACTTTTGCTGCTTCCTCCTTGGCCGCTTTCAAAGACAGAGCGTTAGATTCATCCAAAGCTTTTTGGGCAAGTCTGGCTTCCTCAAGTTTTTGAGGAGTCAGACCGAGGTCGGGGTTGGCATCTTGAGATGATGGAAGAGTTGGTGGTTTTAGTTTCAGAGTTTGGGTACCCTCAGGTCGGGCCCCATACTTGGCTAGCTCTTTCTTTTTCTTTTCTTCTTAGGCTTCTTGTTCGGCAGAAATTATTTTCTTTCCTTTATCTTTAGGGGTTTTGGACACTTGCTCCCCCTCAGATAGTGTTGGGGTTTTCTCCACCGATGGAGAAGGAATCAGTGGTGGTGATGTTTTCAGTGGTGGTGACGACTTCGATGGTGGAGAGTTCGACGATGATTTGACCACCGATGGTTGAGGAGAAGGAGAGGAAGCAGTACCAAAAGGTTTCGGTGGTGTACCTGTAAGATCGGTGGTTTTCTTTGAGATGCGGATGTGTGGTTGATCGGTGGACAGTGAAGGCTGATTGCTGTTTGTTCGTTTGACCGAAGGCATTTTCGGTGGCTGATCAGATTTCTCCCCCTCGGCAACAGGCCGTACTGTCAAACCCAATAGAGTGAAGACCTGATCAAGTTTGGAGTGAAGAAGGTTGATACTGGCAGGATCAACACTAGTCAAGGTAAAGTCACCCAGATCCAAATCCCAATCCAGGCTCCTCTCAAGAAGATCAACCTTTTGATGAAGTGATTTAAGGGACTCAGATAGACGAGTCCGAAGATTCTGATGCCGACGGGCCTTACTATTAAGACAGAAGAGCACAGCATCTTTAACTGTCGTGGATGCCTTGAAAGCACCGAAAGAAACTGCAAGGTCGGAATGAGAAGTGGTTAAGGACTCCACTTTGTTGGATAATAAAGCCAAGTTTTCAGAGACTGGCCGAAGAGCTTCTCGAAGAGCATCTGCCAAGAGTTGTGGTTGCCTAGACTCGAGCACAGATACCCGATCATTGTTTTGAGCTATAAAGGAGACCGTGGCTTGTTTGAGCGATTCGAATTGAGTGACAACCAACCTACACCGACGAGCACTTTCTTGAACCTCCGCTATTAATTCACTTGGTAGCCGAATACCTGTAATGGGAGGAGCACGATCTTCGTGTAATTGGAATCGGGGATGTGTCGGTGATAAACGGGAATGAGGTAGTATTCTTTCCTTAGTAAAATTAGATAAGATCGGTTGAGCCCATGAAGGTTCGGGGTAAAGAAACCTTTGTCGGGGAGATGGTATCGGTGGGGGAGATGGTGTTTGTCGGTGAGAGGAGAAATAGCTACCCTCAGAGCGGTGGGGGGGGGGGTAGGGGATCGGTGAGATGAGCTAATTGGAGTTGGAATTTTCGGTGTGGGGGATCGGTGAGGTGATGCGATCGGGGTGGATACTTTCGGTGTAGAAACCCTCGGTGGAGATGGTGGATCGGTGAGGGTGGTGTCGTCGGTGGGAATCGTGGTTCGGGGAGAACCGGTGTCTTCCAATAGAAATTCAAAGAAGTCTCTTGGGGGGGATTTTTCTGTGGGGGAACCCTCAACGGGTTGTGCATCATTGATCTCATAACGATCGGGTGTAAGGCTGTGTAGTGAAAATTCTGAACCCTCGAGGAGAGAGACCCCGAGGTCATCTCCACCACCCAAAGAAGCGAGTGGGGAGGTAAGTCGTGGTTCCTCCAAATGTACAACTGAAGCCTGTGGAGAGGCAACATAGGAGTCGGTATGGGTGATGTCGGATTCCCTTAGCCTGGAGGGGTGAATTTCAACAACTGACGATTTTTGAGAATCGACAGTTGGCTTAGATGGTGGGGCCGAAAGTTTCTGAGACCTCTTTAAAGGAGATCTCGAAGGGGATGTTGAGTGCCTCCGCTTATGAGACGGGTTTTGAACCGGGGAAGCCTCCGAGGGATCTCTCGGTGGCGTGGTTCGAGATGTGGGTGAGGAGGTGTCGGTGGCCTTTCGTTGTTTCTTTTTAGCGCCACCCGACGTCACTCGAGGACGGGGAGAAGGGGCCACTTTGACTTGAGGTTCCACGGGAACTTTCGGGTGTTGAAACCCGAGAGCTTCCGCTTCACCCCAGGGAAGATTGGGAGAGAGAGCATATGAGATCATACCTTGGCGTAGTGGCGAATCGGTGGCACGCGGTGGAATGTCTAGAGTTTTGTGACCAACCACCGGAGAAGACCAGTCGTAGACAAATCTTGGTGAGGCAGATTAGCGATCAGTGTCCAAGGCCGCACCAAGTTTGTGTTGAAGAATCATAGAAATAAAACGCGGGTAGGCCACCTGACTACGCTTCGGGTGTCGGACCACTTCAACTAACTCAGTAAAGAAGTATTGAGCAAAATCGATCTTGCGTTGGAAAAGGAGTGCATGGGCAAGAGAGATGATGTAGGAAGCAGATTTATCGTGCCCACTTATTTTGCGAGAAAGACAATAAATAATATGAGCGAAGAAGAAGTTCCAAATACCTCCCATGTTGCTACGAATCAGTTTTCCGGGACCCTTGGAGGGTTTGGAGGAAGTGGTGGATTGCTGAGTGTAGCCAATAGCCTGGACTACTTCGTCTAGAGCATTGTCGGGATGCATGATATCATATGTTGAAAAAGCTGTGATCCTTAGTGCATTACGAACATCGTCGACGCCAAAAGTGAGATCATGATCACCTTCTTCAGTGGTAAGAATCGAAGCATGGATGGCTTCGTTTGATGGGTCATAAACACACGTCAACCAGAATTGACCAATGAGAATCTTGCTCATTTTTGGGTTGCAAGTGAATGCATGAAGAAGGGGAGATCGAGACAAGAATTTGGAGACGATGTTGAACTCCAGGTGATTGGGATCCGCTTCGAATCTTACAACATGGTTGCATGGATTGAATTTGAGGTCTTCAAAGCAAGTGGGAATGTTCTTTGCTACCTTGGTGGGTGCCATTGTTGTAGGTGAGAATTTGGAAGGTGAGAAGAGAGAGATCTTTGGAAGGTTGCAGGTTTCGAAAGAAGAAGATGAGTGAAGAAGACGAAGGGTTGTATTTATAGGAGAAGTAAGAGGGGTGATTGATTCAAAAATAAGAGGGAACGGTTATGTAGGTGTGAGAGAGGTGAGTTTTAATAAAATAAAGTAATTTTGAAAAAGGTAATGATGAGGGTTATTGGGATATGTGGTCAAAAAGGGTTTTCACGGAAGGGGAAGGGTCAAGTCGGCTGACATCTAGGGTTGTAGAAGTGATGTGATCATGGGGAAGTGTATAGGAGAAGCTAAATAAACCCTAAAATTGGTGGAATATTTCGGTGGGGAAATCTTACCGATTAGCAAGAATGGGATGAATCACCGATAGAATAGAATCGATGTTTTAGGGTCGGTGGTGAGGATGCATTATCGACATCAAAGAGCATCAGTAGATGAGGAGACAATTGTGTGAATCGGTGGTGAGGACATCGGTAGAGGATAAGGAATAGGCGTCGGTAGACTCAGGTATACGAATGAGAGAGAGGTCTTACCGATATCAAGAAATACACCGATTGGGGTGTCGGTGATAGAGAAGGACACCGATGTAGAGGTTGGTGCAGAAGAATCGATCGTCGGTGTAGAGTGCAAATTCAGTGGAGAAGACCGAAGTGTATTTCGGTGTAGAGCAATGCCACCGATGGAGGGATTTATTTTGGTGAGGATTTTCTAGAGAGGAAGCTAGGACATCGGTGGTAGGGTCATGCCGAAAAACTTTGGTGAGAGATGTCGGTAGAGGGATAGGAGAGAGATGAGCTCAGAGTGATTACATCGGTGAGAAGAAGAAGAAGAGTGGGTACCGAAGAGATATCGGTGAGGAAAGTCACTGAAGGTTGCACATAGCAAGTTCATTTATTAGAAAGTTGAACCTGGCTTCATCTAAGGGTTTGGTGAACAAATCAGCAAGCTGTAGATCAGTACGAATGAAGTGAAGTTCAATGTCACCTTTTGAGATGTGATCCCTGATGAAGTGATATCTGATGTCTATGTGTTTTGATCTGGAGTGAAGAACAGGATTGTTTGCAATAGCTATTGCACTTGAATTGTCACACAGAATGGGAATCTTTGAGTAGATTTGATTGTAATCCCTTAATTGATTTTTCATCCATAGGATCTGGGCACAACAACTTCCAGCAGCAACATATTCAGCCTCAGCAGTTGATGTTGAGACTGAGTTATGTTTCTTGCTTGACCAGCTGACTAATTTTCCACCAAGGAGTTGACAGCTACCTGTGGTACTTTTTCTATCAATCTGGGAACCTGCATAATCTGAATCTGAATACCCAATTAGTTCAAAACCTGAGTCTTTGGGATACCAAAGACCCAGATGCAAGGTACCTTTGAGATACCAGAAAATCCGTTTTACAGCGGCCAAATGTGATTCTTTTGGATTGACTTGATAACGGGCACAAAGACAAGTAGCAAATATAATATCCGGTCTGCTAGCAGTTAAATAAAGAAGGGAACCAATCATCCCTCGAAAATTCGTCACATCAACAGATTGACCATTTAGATCCGCATGAAGTTTCAGAGGTGGTGCCATGGGAGTTTTCATAGGAGAGCTATCTAAAAAGTTGAATTTCTTCAGAAGGTCACGAATATATTTACTTTGATTTATAAAAATCCCTTCTGAAGTTTGTTTGACCTGAAGGCCCAAAAAGAATGTAAGCTCTCCCATCATGCTCATCTCATATTCACTCATCATGAGAGAAGCAAACTCATCACATAGTGATTCATCAGTGGCACCAAAGATGATGTCATCCACATAGATTTGAACAAGAATGATATTACCTGAGGTCTTCTTGATAAAAAGAGTGTTGTCAATTTTACCTCTGGAGTATCCATTCTTCAGAAGAAAGTCAGCAAGAGTGTCATACCAAGCACGTGGAGCTTGCTTAAGGCCATAGAGAGCTTTGTCTAATCTGTACACATAGTCTGGATGAGCTAGGTCTTCAAAGCCAGGTGGTTATTTCACATAGACTTCCTCAACAAGTTCCCCATTGAGGAAGGCACTGTTGACATCCATCTGAAAGACCCTGAAATTTCGGTAGGCAGCATGAGCCAGAAAGATTCTTATGGCTTCAAGTCTTGCAACAGGGGCAAATGTTTAATCATAGTCAATGCCTTCTTCCTATCGGTATCCTTGAGCCACCAATCTGGCCTTGTTTCCGATCATTGTACCTTCTTCATCCATTTTGTTTCTGAAGATCCATTTGGTTCCAATGATTGTCTTCTTTGGAGGTCTGGGAACCAATCTCCAAACTTTATTTCTCTGAAATTGAGAAATCTCCTCTTGCATGGCAGAGATCCAATAGGGGTCTGCTAGAGCTTCATCAATCTTCTTGGGTTCAATGAGAGATAGAAAGTTCACATAGAGACAAATATTTCCAACTCCTCTGCGTGTTTGGACACCAGCTTGTTGATCACCAATAATTTGATCAATGGGGTGATCTTTGGTCCATTTAGTGGCAGGGGGTAAATGTGATGGAATATTTTGTGTGAAGTGGGTTGATGTAGTGGGATCAGAGGTTTGGTAAGAAATATAATTATCGGTGGTAGGTATAGGATCGGTGGAAGGCTGTGTATCGGTGGAGGGATGAATTTTGGTGGGAGAATGTACATCGGTGGGAGTGTTCATGTCGGTGGGAAGATGGTCAATTTCAGTAGAAGAAGGGTCAGGAACTATAGAAGATGACCCAACTTGGTTATTGAAAGTAGATGGATTTGAAGGGATGGAGGATGCATCGGTAGGATTGACAATAGGAGCATCACCTATGCATGAAGAGATCCATCTGTGTAATTCATCATCATCATTTGAAAAAGATGATGATCTTAGATCATTGAATTTGACGTGAATAGACTCATCAATGCATTTTCTCCTGAGATTGTACACACGATAAGCTTTGGAGGATAGATAGTATCCAACAAAGATTCCTTCATCAGCTTTGGGATCAAACTTCCCAAGATTATCACGATCATTTAGAATAAAGCACACACAACCAAAAACATGAAGAAAGCCAATATTTGGTTTTCTGCCATGGAAAACTTCATATGGGGTCTTATCATGTCTTTTGGATATCACCGACCTATTTTGGGTAAAACAAGCAGTATTAACAGCTTCAGCCCAGAAATAGGTAGGTAGGTTGGACTCACTTAGCATGGATCTAGCAGCCTCACACAGAGTTCTGTTCTTCCTTTCCACCACTCCATTTTGCTGAGGAGATCTGACAGCAGAGAAGTTTTGAGAAATTCCTTTCTCATTGAAGAAGTCTTCAAGAGCACTGTTTCTGAATTTAGTGCCATTGTCACTCCTCACGGAACGTACAAGTTGTCCATTAAGGACTTCATTTTTCTTGACAAAGTTGATAATTTCTTCAGTTGCATCACTTTTATACATGAGAAAAGACACCCAAGTATATCTAGTAAATTCATCAACAATTACAAGAATGTACCTTTTGCCTACTAGACTGGGAGTGCTGACTGGTCTACATAGATCCATATGCAGCATTTGGAGAGGAAGAGTGATGGAAGAGCATTGCTTGGTCTTGAAAGAAGTTTTGGTGAGCTTCCCTTTTTCACATGCATCACACAACTTCTCTTTGACAAAGTTCAACTTTGGCATGCCAGACACCAGCTCTTTGTTGGAGATTTTATGGAGAGTTTTGAAATTTAGATGAGAAAGACGTTTATGCCACAACCAGTTCCTTTTGGCCGTGTCATCTGACACAAAGCAAACGTTGGATGAACTATTGTTTTGTCCCAAATCAATTATATAAACATTTTCCATCCTTTTTCCAGATAACACCACTTTCATGTTCTTGTCCACAACAGTGCAGATACAAAGTTCAAAGATAACTTTATATCCTAGATCACATAGTTGGCTGATACTGAGGAGATTATGCATGAGACCTTCAACAAATGCCACTTTATTGAAGGTGACAGATCCGTTGGTGAGAGTCCCATAACCTTTGGTGTAGCCTCTAGAATTGTCTCCGAACGTTACAGAAGGACCCTTTTCAGACACATAGTTAATAAGAAGATATTTGTTTTCGTCATGTGGCGTGAGCACCCATTATCCATATACCATATTTGATGGTGCTCAAAAACCTGCATGCACATACAAATTAGTTCTTAGGTACCCATTTGGTGGTGGGTCCTTTGGGGTTAGAAGAGGAAGAGTCCTTAGATGTGGTTCTGTCAATTCTTTCCTTTGGACAATCCTTTGCAAGATGGAAAGTATCTCCACAATTATAACACTTTCGGTAGATAAAGGTCTTTTTGGGTTTTTGCAATTTCTCTTTTCCTTTTCCTATGACATCTATTTGAATAGCTTTAGGACCAAAGGATGAGATGAGAGGAGGAAAACTTAAGATTCCATTTGCAGAGGTGGAAGCAAATTTGGAACAATTTTCGAAATGATTTTTCCCATGGTCTGAGGATTTTCTTTTCAAAGGGAGATCGGTGGACATTGTGAGGCTCACAGATCGGGGAAGAAAATCGGTAGGAGAATTCACATAGGTGAGAAACTTATCTTTTGAAGAGTTAGAAGATGAGGCTTCATCAATGGTTACATTCTTCAAAAAACCATGGATGGGTTTTGAAACATCATTGGAATCCTCTTTTTCCATGGTTTGAACAGATGAAGATTCTTTAGCTTTTATACACATTCCAAACTTTAAGGCTTCACCCAGATCTAAAGAGTTTAAAGAGATGGAGTCACAAGAACTTGACTCAGAGGCATCGTCCCATACACTTGAGGTAGGGACAAGAGCTTGAGGAGATGTTTCAGGCATGATTTTTCCAAAGCCCAAACCAAATTTATTATTGCCACCGATTTGATCTTGAAGGATTTGTTCAAGATTTTTTGAAGAGCTTGTCCATTTTCTAACAACCTCTTGTTCTCTTTTAAGTTTCTTGAAAAGCTTGTTTTTCTCTTTTGAAATCATGTGATTTATGGTTTTAAGATCCTCAAGCTCAACTTTGATTTCTTCAAACTTTTCAAGTTTAGACATACAAATTTCAAGTTAAGAAGTGAGGTTTTTAACTTGAACATATTTTCTTTTCTTGCTATCCTTGACAGAATAAAAGTCTTTAGTTAAAGATTCATAAGCATCAATTTTTTCACTATCAGTCATATCATTAAAAGGATGTACCTGAGAATATGATGTCGAGCACCCAGTTGACACCAGAGCCATTGGAGATGTAGCTTTTTCAGAATCTTTCATATCTTCGGATATGGCCATAAAACACATGTTAGGAGAATCACTGTCAGAGGTTTCTTCTTCATCCCAATCATGAGTTTCTTCCATGAGACCTTTTCCTTTTCTTAGTAGACCCTCACTCCTTTCTTTCTCTTTCTTGTATTTTGCCTTATACTTCTCAGCACGTTCCTGATGGTCTAGGGATGAGGATTGGGAATCTTTCTTGGAAAAGGTTGATTTGAAAGAATTATTTTTGGGTTTCTCATTCTTGGAAGAATATTTGTCAGAGGATGGATTCCTAGATTTAGTAACACGCTTGCTCCTACACTCAGAAGTAAAGTGTCATTTCTTTCCACAGTTAAAGCACTCTTCATTGGACTTATCAGATGAAGTCTTGGAAGATGAAGGTTTTCTAAAATTTATGGACTTGTTGAAAGGACGAGACTTGTTCTTGAAACCAGCCATCATAGCCATTTCATCAGACAACTGCTCAACCATGGTTTCCACACCTTCATCATCAGCATCACTTAGATATGCCTCCGTTTGGTGGGTAGAGTTGTTTTGGCTGTCATTATCAGAGTCTGATGAAGGATAGGTGATTCTAGGAATATTTTGAGATTTCTTGGAACTTTCACCAACAAGAGCTATAGAAGAGCTCTTTATTTCTTTGATGAAAGATTTCCTTTGTAACTTGGGATCGGTGGGATGCTTCCACCGACGAGAGGATGTTCGGTGGGGAGGTTGTACACCGATGTGTGGACACACAATCGGTGGATAATGAGTTGTATGTATGTTGAGAAGAGACTTCTTATTTCCACAATGAGAATGTCTTAAAGGTTGGTTTCGGTTGATCTTCGACTTCACCGAACAGTTGATATATTGTACAAGTCATTACAAAAGAACCATGCTAAAATATTCTAAGTAAGATATAGAGAAAAGCATCGGTGAGTCAATTTCAAATATTGGTGACCCAACAAGACCTCGTGAGGTGAAGCACAAAATCGAATTAATAAGAACATCGCCTTTGGAGGTAAGTTCATACACATGAAAACTGGCGAATACATGAAACCATGGTGAAACACATGGTGAAACATTAAATCAATCACAATTCAACCATGAAACCTGTTGTTGTTTGACTTGTATGGTGAAATCTGTGATAAGGTATCATGAAACCAGTAATTTGTATCATGAAACCTGTAATTTGGCATAATGAAACCATGGAACAGAAAATAGGAGACCATGGAACATTTGTGTGATGAAACCTGTGTGATGAAAATGACAAGAAATCGTCATTATTGTTGTAAACGTCGTTTACATTATTTCAGCATGAGAGACGGTTTCGATTTCGTTAGAATCCATTTACAAATCTTCTTTGAAATCTCGATGAACAAGACAGAAAATGGGTTCGATGATGCAGATTCGTCTTCGTGTATGCTTCTGTACGTGTATGTAGATACAGTCTTCGTTAATAATTCTGTTTCGTCAAATTATTTGCGAAAAGTTCGAATACTATAACCGAAAAAGATAATGTCGATCTTAGTTTCCAAAAAAGACAATGAAACCGAGATGAACGACGATGAACCGAGATTGCATGGAGATGAACGACAATGAAACCGAGGTGAACAACAATGAAACCGAGATGTTTGGGTTTAGATGAAACTGCCATTTTCCTGGAAATTTGTTTGGGTTAGACGTTATAGCAAGCAGCTATCCAAGAGTTCTCAAAAGAAATTAAAACAAGAAAGAATGGCTGCAATTTCATCATCATGTTTCCTACAACCTCTGAATCAACAATATTCTGGCATCCACCTGTCTAAACCCAAACGAGTCCAAGTTGCTCCTCGGATAATCGGTAGGATCCTGGATGCCGGCTGTAGTTGTGGGGCCTTGCCATGTTTTGCAACTCGTAAACAGGAGGTTCCCAGGTTATAGCCACATCCCAGGTGATACCTCGTTTTTCAGTTTGATAACATAGCTATATGTATGTCTAGTTTAGCTACTGTTTTTGTCCAGTTTTGTTTCGATTGGTGGTGTAATGCTTTCTTGATGGTAATGGTATTACTTGTTGCTGTGCAAAAAAAACCCTGTCTAAACCCAAACAAATTTCCAGGAAAACGAGATGATTCCATAAAAGTAGGGATTTCAATTGATTAAGAATCCAATATAATAATTAATTATAATTTATTGAGTTTTCATAATTAAAGAAATGAAATGAAAAAGACTACAATACCTATTGTAATTAACTTAAAATAAAAAAGCAAGAAAAAATCTGATTGGTTGATTGTGGTTTCTAAAGTTTGCAAATTAATGGTGGTTTTCACATGATCCCTCCTCTCTCTCTCTCTCTCTCTCTCTCTCTCTATATATATATATATATATGGTTGGGTTCCGGTGAGAAGTGCCAAATTTGGTGAGAAGCGTGAAAAGTGGTTATCAAGCGTTGGATGAGAATTGGACGAACATTAGGATGATATGCCCCCAAGATAAGATGCACCGAGATGCACCTGATCAATTCCCTTTTAAGCCGCAATTCATGGGAGGGTATTTGATTAAAAGTGATCAACGGTTAAAAGTACTTCTCACATTTCTCACCCAAAAATGACACTTCTCACATGATCCAATGCCTATATATATATACATATATATATAATAACCTTGTTTTTTTAATACTTAGAAGTCTAGGGGTATTTGATGTTACTTCTTTATAGTGTAGGTACCTATTTTGTAACTTCAAAAAGAAAAATGATACGTGTTGAATATCATATGAGGTGTAGCTTTGTTATGTGGTTTCTTGACAAAACGTGTCAACTTTAGGGTGGTTTTAAAGTTTTATAATAAAGTTAGTTATATCGTTGTTGAATGGAAAAAAAATGCATCGATCTCAAAGTTGCTTAGGATTTAGACGAGAACCAGAAACAGAAACAATCGTATTTTCAGGATTGTGGAATAATCTTGACGGTAGACGGAATTTTAAGCAACAACGTTAATAAGGTGAGTTTCTCCTGACCGTTTACGAAATAAATGCATTTATTTACAAACGTTTATTTATCTAAATGCTGCATCGTATTGGTATGACTGGTTTACGAATGATAATCGTGATAACGATATTTGTTACATGCGATTTATTATTAATGCACGTAAGGTGATTTATTCATTCGTTGGTAAAGGGACTTTCACAACAGAAGCTCGTGTGCGTGTGATACTGTAATGGTCCGCGCATGCGGGTTATATATCTATAATTTTGGCCCATGAATATGTTTCGTGTGGTGAGCCACTGCCGATATTGATTGGGGTCTTATAGGAGTGTGCATGTTTATGCTAGCGAACATGTTCCTTGTAGTGACCCACCGTTTATATTGACTTCGGTCTTATCGGGGTGTGCGTTATTTTGAATAGAGACTGTTGTGTTTAGTTGCCTTGGGAGGGATGTAGTGCTTGCGGGGCTACAGAATGATTATCTGATTTAAAGATTTTCATGTTAAATCATTTTACTGGACTGTTTACTGACATAGATTTATCACTAGACCTTTTGGTCTAACTCTCGCTTTTAAAATTAATGCATTTCAGGTAAATTTTATATTGGGATTGCTAGCGTTGGAAAAAGGTGGTTGATAGTGGATTCAATTACTGGTTTGCTAATATTGATCAGATTGTTTAGATTTTGTTATCAGTTTGGGTGAAGATATATCGGTAAGGATCCGAATCTACGGTTATAGTTTATTTTTATCGTTAGAAATATTCTTTCCGTTGTTGTACTTGAGGTGATTCTGGGAAGATTGTATTATCCGATCCTTTTTTGGATATTTATTGGATGATTTTTAGTTTTGAAGTGATTATAGATCACCGGACTGTTACAGATGGTATCAGAGCTTAGTTTAAGTGAACTAGGTTATTGTTAGCCTAGACTTAAGCTAAGGAGTAATATTTGATGATTTTATCGGTAATATGATAAGAATTTGATCTTTGTGAATTTTTATTGGTTTAGAAAAGTGGTTTAAGGGAGTTAGTTGTGAAAAATCCTTGTATTGTTAGTGTTGTGATTAATGGGAAGAAATATCGTGGGGGTATTGTGATGGATTTTGGGGTGTGGTTTTATCGTAGAATTACCACCTGATGAGAGACCGTTGTTGATGGGCTTCTTTTATAGAGCGGTTTTAAGGAAATAAATATTTAAAAATTTGTGTTGGATATTTTTTCGCTAAGTTAGAGGTGTAAGAAATTGATGGGATAACGGGTTTGTTGTTATGTTAAGGAAGAAATTTGTGTTGATATTATTGGATGGGTATCGGTATGAGTCTCGGTTGTGGTGTCCATAGGATAATTGAAATATTTGAGATTGTGTTTTGGTGTAGAAAAAAAAAGTCGTGATATGATTTTGTTTTATTTTAATGTTGATGTACTAGTTAGTGTGAAGAAAATATTGGCGAATGAATGTCTAAAGGATGTTATGATGATTATTGTGATGTGATCGTTAGTTGATTGAGCAGTTGGTGTTGTGTGCCAATATAGATGTGTAAGCTTTTGATTTTTCATCGACTTTTGTGGTTATGCTAAGTGATAACATTTGATTGTTATTGAAAGATGTGTTATAATTTGAATTTGTTTTTGGGAAGAAATGTTTGATGGGAAAGCAAGGTTGAAAAGTGAAACCGGTTAAAGTGTCGCCATTTATAGGTAATTATGTGCTTATGTTGGAATGAGAAGTGAAGGGTTTAGTAGTATTTAATAATTTCATTAAGAGGATTCGTCTTCTTATTGGTTGTGTTGTATTTATGGATGAGTTTGTTTTGTTTTGATTGATTATTGATGAAAATGTCAGATTTGGTTGGGTAATAATGTTTGATATTACTTTAAGAAATTTGAATTGAAATGTTAATATATATTTTGAAAGTAAAGGAATGCAAGTGGTTTGATTAAGTCCATTTGGAGATCTAGAAGTGTGTCGTATTTTGAAGGATTTAGTGTTATTTAAAAAAAAGTGTGTCGTATTTTGAAGAATTTAGTGTTATTTTTATTGTGGTTTTAGTTGGAACCGGTTGATTAGACTCGGTCTTGCATGTATAAATACAATTTTGGTGATTGCTCTTGTTTCAAGTACGATTAAGTATATGCTAGCATGGGAAAGTGAATTTGATAGGATGGAATAAATGGGCTTGATAAAATTGAGAAATTTGTCGGATGATATAAAAAATTGTCTTTGTTGAGTATATCGAACTAGGTGAACTTTATGGTTAGTCGGGAGTTTATGTTTGTTGTGGTGTACACTTTATTAAGAATTCTTTCTTTTATAGAATTGCAATTGATTGTGGTACCCGATTTTAGATGCTTTTGAAAGACCGTAAGTGAAGATGTGGGTAATATTTAGTGCACGTTTTAATCTATATATTTGTGATATTGAGTTATTTGAAGATGTAAAATAAGATAATTTTGTTTTACTGTTATTGATCGAGGTTTAAAAAGAGTTGTGCAACAAAAGTGTGGCAATCTGTTGGTATTCGTTTGATTAATGATCGAGTTAGAGATTACTAAAGAAATGAGGTTTTTCGTGAGTTCAAATTAGAGTTGCGCAGCAAATACGTGGTAATCCGTTATTATTATTTGTGATTCGATTTGAAATATTGTTTCAAGTATTATCAAATAATTTATTTTGGAGAATAAATTGTTTAGTTTTATGAAAGTTATTTGGGGGTTCATAAAGACATCATTGTATTGAAAGGTCTTGATCTCAATAATTGTTTTTAGTAATATGTTACCCTAATTGTTTTTAGTAATATGTTACCTACGTTACATGTCTGACTGAATTCTGGGACGGAATTCCTTTGAGAAGATATTGTAATAACCTTGTTTTTTTTAATACTTAGAAGTCTAGGGGTATTTGATGTTACTTCTTTATAGTGTAGGTATCTATTTTGTAACTTCAAAAAGAAAAATGATAAGTGTTGAATATCATATGAGGTGTAGCTTTGTTATGTGGTTTCTTGACAAAACGTGTCAACTTTAGGGTGGTTTTGAAGTTTTAATATAAAGTTAGTTATATCGTCGTTGAATGGAAAAAAAAAATGCATATTTCTTTCGATCTCAAAGTTGCTTAGGTTTTTAGACGAGAACTAGAAACAGAAACAATTGTATTTTCAGGATTGTGGAATAATCTTGATGGTAGATGGAATTTTAAGCAACAACGTTAATAAGGTGAGTTTTTTTCTGACCGTTTACGAAATAAATGCATTTATTTACAAACGTTTATTTATCTAAATGCTGCATCGTATTGGTATGACTGGTTTACGAATGATAATCGTGATAACGATATTTGTTACATGCGATTTATTATTATTGCACGTAAGGTGATTTATTCATTCATGGGTAAAGGGACTTTCACAACAGAAGCTCGTGTGCGTGTGAGACTGTAATGGTCCGCGCAGGGGGGTTATATATCTATAATTGTGGCCCACGAATATGTTTCGTGTGGTGAGCCACTGCCGATATTGATTGCGGTCTTATTGGAGTGTGCATGTTTATGCTAGCGAACATGTTTCGTGTAGTGAGCCACCGTTGATATTGACTTCGGTCTTATCAGGGTGTGCGTTATTTTGAATAGCGACTGTTGTGTTTAGTTGCCTTGGGAGGGATGTAGTGCTTGCGGGCCTACAGAGTGATTATCTGATTTAAAGATTTTCATGTTAAATCATTTTACTGGACTGTTTACTGACAGAGATTTCTCACTAGACCTTTTGGTCTAACTCTCGCTTTTAAAATTAATGCATTTCAGGTAAATTTTATATTGGGATTGCTAGCGTTGGAAAAAGGTGGTTGATAGTGGATTCAATTACTGGTTTGCTAATATTGATCAGATTGTTTAGATTTTGTTATCAGTTTGGGTGAAGATATATCGGTAAGGATCCAAATCTACGGTTATAGTTTATTTTTATCGTTAGAAATATTCTTTCCGTTGTTGTACTTGAGGTGATTCTAGGAAGATTGTATTATCCGATCCTTTTTCGGATATTTATTGGATGATTTTTAGTTTTGAAGTGATTATTGAAACCAGGCTGTTACAATGGTATCACAGTTTAGAAAAACAACACCCACTGTTTCCGATGGAAGATGAAAGACCACAGTGGTATCACAACTTAGAAAAACACCCACTATTTAGAAGATGAACATTGTTTCCGAGGGAAAATGTCTCCATACCATGGTGGTCAGTAGATGAATATGCAGGTTTTGCCAATATTAAGAATATTTAATCTGATGAAAATTGTCTCCATGATTTTAGGCATAATTTTAGGGATTGAGTTGTAAATATTTAAATTACTAATATAACCTTTTATCATTAATTATTAAATAAAATTAAATGATTGACCGATATTGGATCTCATGGTTATCACAAACTACATAGTTCTCATTTGATTAGGTCCATGTATATATATATATATATATATATAAATATATATAAATTGATAAAAGTAATATAGCATTAAAAATGAATTAACCATGTTTGTGTTAATTCAAGGACCATCACCTAATGGCATCGGGTTCCTGAAAATGTTTTACTGGAGTGAGGTCTACCGAGTTAGTAAAACATGGCAAGATTTACTCATTTTGTTTAGGTGTTAAGAGTACTTCTTGCTTATTATGGATCTACGATTCAGCCTATTCTAGTATTTCCAGTCGTGTTGTTTAAGCCATCTTGGTTAAAAATGAATTAACCATGTTTCCCTGTTCTTTCTGTCAGCTTATCATTTCCTATACCCTTATAAGATGTCTACCCCAAGGTAGCTTTCCGATACCGCCGGGAAGGTGTGCGTGTGTTCGTGGCAGTTGATCGAAAGGGTCGATGCCGCTATGCCTTCAAAAAAAAAAAAAAATAATACATCTCGAACTCGTTTAAAGAACAATAAGCCAAAAATTAAAACATAATTAATGTTCAGAAAGATAATATAGTTTATGTCCTACAAGAACCTCATCTAACAAAACAATATTTACCATGACTAAGCAAATTCTTGCATAACAGCGGCAATTTCCCTTACAAGTTGTGTAACTGGAAGTGGTTCCTGCAAATACCAGTATCAAATGAAGAAACCGTGAGAGGAATAGTAAATGGCAAAACTTGGACCGTGTGCAAATCGTCACTTACAAATAACCCCAAATCGATTTGAGATAGTATGGTGATGGTGAAAGAAACCTAAATCGACGGTAATAGTGATATTGTACCTGAGAAACCCAACTCGATGTGATGCTGAAATGCTACCTGAGAAAGAAACTTCGTGCAACCAGAAGTTGTAACTAACAAACAGAACAAATAAATCCAAATTGAGAAATCGATAAACTTTGTGCAAACAGAAGCCGATGGTACCTGAGAAATCGATGAACTTTGTGCAAACAGAAACAAAGAAACATAAATTGATTGTGCAAACAGAAACAAAGAAACCAAAATTGATTGTGCAAACATAAACAAATAAACCATGAAGAAATGGTACCTAAAAAAGAAAATTCATGGAAGAAGAAGACGTAATTGAGAAACAGAAACAAAGAAACCGTGAAGAAACCCTTGGTGAAATGTAGGTGTAGAAATCTTCCATTATAAGGAAGAAAGCGTATGGTTGCAGCGTACCATCGGTATGGGACTACGGGCTTTCACGTGAAGAGATAGAAGAAAGAAACCCAATACTCTCGGTATGGTGTGATCTGAAAGGTTGCTTATTTTTTTTGACTTATGCTTATTTTTAAAAGTGCTTATCAACTTATGTTGTGAGGAAAATGAGTTTTTTTAAAAGTGTTTGGATTAACTTATTGTGGTGCGGAAACGTGATAAGCAAAAATGAGTTTTTTTTAGTGTTTGGCAAATTTTGCTTATATATATAAAATGACCAAAAAGGACATTCTTCTATATTGGGGTGTCTTGTGTAGGTTTAACGAGAGCAGATATGTGTGTGTCTTGTGTAGGGTTTAAAAAAAGTTGGGTTAAAAATGTAATTTGGATAAATAAGTTGATAAGGATAAGCAAATAAGTTAGTATGAACTAACTTATCAAAAACAACTTATTTGTGGTGAAGAAAAGTCATAAACACTTTTGATTTTCTTCAATCCAGACACTAGAAATAACTTATTTGTGGTGAGAAAAAGCTATAAGCAAATAAGTCAAAAAAATAAGCAATCCCAAACACCCCCTAAGGGATGGAGCAATCGATAAAAAAAAAGCAATAAGCATGGGTTGAACCCATATGAACAAGAATTAAATGTGTGACATGAAGACATATGAACAATAATAAAACATGTGAAACAATGTTTGGATGTACATGAACACATATGCAAATGATATTACCAAATACCATAAGGCCCACTTTCTATTTATATGAACATATACGAACAAATGAATATGCATCTAAAACATGAATGATATACAAACTTATAAGGTGTTTGACGATTAACAAAACGTGTGACATGAATATATATTAACCATCGGCCCCTAAACACCAATCTTCACTAAAATTATTAACCATCGGATCCTAAACTCCAATATTCATTAAAACTATTAACCATCAGATCATATTATAATTTATGTTTTAATTGTGTATCATCTCAACCATCCGTGTTAAGATAAAGGGCTATAATTTTGGTTCATAAGGTTAATACAATAATTTAGGTTAACAAAAGAATCCAACACATATATTGAGTAAATTCCACTTTTAATCCTTGTGGTTGACACCTATTATCAAGTTTAATCTTTATTTAAATCTAGTTACACTTTTGGTTATTGTGGTTACCACTTTATTGCACTTTTGGTCCCAATGACTAATTACAATTGAAACCTTCCAACCTTTTCTTCTTCCCATCCTCAATAAATCTCAATGTATTTACTGAAAAACACCATTTATCGATACATTCGAGCTAACTGGATTATCCGATGATCTTCGTTCTAGCAAACTCCATCAATAGAGAACTCCATCAATAATGACCAGCCACCACCACCCTTCTCCCCATGGTTCATTGTCAATCTTCAAGCTTTTATACATATTACATATGACGAACATCACCTATCTACTCCCGAAGATTTCTCCATCATCTGGCAACCTCCATCAATGCCCACCACCACCCTTCTCCCCTTAGTGCATCTATGATGTTCAAGCATTTTATCCATATATTTTATATCACAAATATAAGAACAGTCCAGAATGATGTACGGAATGGACACAAAGAAATAGACTTATTAGCTAAGGCCTGTGTAACACATTGTCCTTGAAACAAATACGTCCCACTAGCGGACGTTTGTTTCCCATGATACAACAACAACAACGGTTCTTCGAGACCGCTGAACCGAGTTAGGCCCAGAGTTTACATTGACATTAGGAAGTTTACAGCGGTAGGGAGAAGAGAAAAATATATGTAGATTTTCGGTGTGCATTTCTGTTTGGTGGAGAGGTCTATGTATATAGCATGTTTTTGTAACTGACATACAATAATTAGTTCGGTATTAAAACAAAAATTAAAATAGAAAGTTGATTTATGATTAGTATCAGATCAAATCAAATCATCAGTTACAAAAAGAAAAGAAAGAAAATCTAACACCCAAAATTTTCGGTAAGTAAAAGTCATCCCTTATACCTTTGGTAGTTTATAATTGTTGTTTTATGTTTAGGGAATGTTGTAAATTTAGTCACTAAGCGAGTCAATAGCGTTTTGGGTGAGAAAAATCAAATTTTGGATTCCGGTACATGTGGGGTGACAATTCGGGTGACTATGATAATGTCATTGTCGTGAGGGCATAATCGCAAAGAGGGAATAACCCTATGTATCCCTGGGGTGACATTGCCATGATACAATGAGTAAGATCTCACATTGGTTGGGGAGGGGAACAAAGGTTGCCTTATAAGAGGGACTTGAGACCTCCCATATCATACGCGTTTTAAAACCGTGAGTCCAGGTGTGGACAAAGCGGACAATATCTGGCACGGTTGGCCTGGGATGTTAAAGTTGGTATCAGGGCTTTAGTTTAAGTGAACTATGTGTTGACAGTAGTATACCTGGACTTAAACTTAATAGTCTCTATGAAGTTCTTTAACCACGGGTAGAATCCATAGGTGGGGAGTGTATAGGACCAACGAAATTACATTTGTTGAGAATTGCAGTGATGATGAAAAGAATTCTTGTGTATGATATATTCAAAATTTCATAGGACCCATGTTATGGTGAATATATTAATACGTGAGCATGCTTGGAATTATTATTATGAGGATTGATGTTTGTAGTAGTACGTTACACACCGTTAATATTTAAAAGAATTAAATTGTATAGTATTTATCATGTGTGGCAGTTCGCCATGGTAAACACAAGGAGCCGAGTAACGAATCGAGAGGAAGGTCAAGAGAACAGTGTGATGGCACGGGAAAATCCGAGGCAACCGAACCCAGACAATAATCCACCTACTCCTCCACTCCCTCAGATATTAAGGGACGTCGTTGACCTTATACCCCCAGTCAATATGGAGATGGAGGATCCGGTAATGCAAGAGGTGGACCCCCAATCTGTCATGATGGCTAGCTTCTTGCAGATGATGAATTCTGCAATGGATAAACGAGATGAAAGGTTCTTGAAGCTTCTAGAGGACCGAGATGCTAGCCACCGAAGGAATGAAACGGTTGCAGAAAACGCTCTAAATGGTTCGGGTGGAGTAGTTCACGTTGTTAGCACGGATGAGCACGTGGTCACGGAAGAAGAAAGAGGAGAGACGGGTTTCTCCTACAAGACTTTCCTTTGTTGTAAGCCGCCCGAATTTGCTTGTATGAACTGGATCCGAGAGATTGAACAGGCCTTCCGGGCTTGTGACTGTGGGGAGAGCCAAAAGGTAAAGTTTGGTTCTCAGATGTTGAGGGGTGCGGCCCTCACGTGGTGGAATATCTTCACTTCTACTTTGGAGGCCTCGGTCTTGGCCAAGATGAAATGGGAGGTGTTCAAGAAGAAAGTACTGAAGGAATATTGCAACGAACAAGAGATGGATCAGATCGAAGAAGAATTCCGACCGCTAAAGAAAGGGAACTCAACTGTAAGAGAGTACACCTGCATGTTCATGGAAAAGTTAAATTTGGTGGGGCATGTGGCCCCAACGAAGAAAGAGAAAGTCAAAGCTTACCTTAAAGGGATACCGACAGACATGATGGATATGGTCCGCAACTCTAAAGCAGTTTCATTGCGAGAGACGATAGAGGAGGCCAAGATGATGGAGACCGTTTATGCGAAGGGAAAGGAAGAGAGGGCAGTTATTGGTGAGAAGAGGAAATGGGAAGGGTCAGTCGGACCCACTCGCCAGTCCAGGACGTTTGTTGGAGGAAGAAATGGCGATCCCCGCATGAAGTGAGATGGTGCCATAAGTGCAAGAGCAAACATAGTGGCCCATGCAACTCTCGGCCACACCCTAGCCCGACCGAGTGTGCAAAGTGTGGGAAGATAGACCATGCGGTTCGATATTGCCCTATCCGAGGGCCGGTTTGCTTCGAGTGCCGGGAACCGGGGCACATAAATAAAGATTGCCCAAAGTTGTTTGGGGGCAACCAAAACGCATCAACTGGAGTGCCGGTTAGGAAGGAGAACCCGCCGAGGGAACCGAACCAAGCTTTCCAGATGACCGCCGCGGAGGCAAGAGAGACCGCCGATGTATTGACGGGTACGTTCCTTGTAAACTCCTTGCCTGCTCGTATATTGTTTGATTCGGGAGCGAATCGTTCTTTTGTGTCAAATTCCTTTTGCAAGCAATTTGCCATCCCCGCTAGTACCCTTCTGGACGCCCTAATAGTAGAGATAGCTAATGGGGAGCAAGTGTTAATCCGAGAGTGCTTTGGTAAGTGCACATTGGACATCGATGGAACTCCCTTCGAGGCAAACCTGTTGCCTATGGCAATAGGAGGTTTTGACTTGGTGATAGGTATGGATTGGTTGTTTGAGAATAAAGCCGACATTCTTTGTTCAAAGAAGATGATCCGAATTCCGACGTCGAATGGGAACGTAGTAACCGTTTATGGAGAAAAGGGGAAAGAACCACTTCGATAATCTCTTCATTGAAAGCACGGAAATTTCTAGCCAAAGGGTACCCGTCGTATTTGGCCTATATAGTGGACGCGAAGTTGAAAAGAAGAAGTTAGAAGATGTAGAAGTGGTACGTGATTACCCGGACGTTTTTCTGGAGGATCCATCCGGTGTGCCACTAGAACGACAAGTGGAATTCCATATAGACCTCACCCCGGGAGCGGCCCCGATTGCACGTGCTCCGTACCGTTTAGCTCCAACGGAAATACAAGAAATGATGTCGTAACTACAAGAATTGTTGGAAAGGGATTCATACGTTCAAACTCGTCGCCTTGGGGATCTCCGATGTTGTTCGTGAAGAAGAAGAATGTATCTATGCGGATGTGCATAGATTATCGAGAGTTGAATAAAGTGATGGTAAAGAACAAGTATCCACTACCTCGAATAGATAACCTCTTCGATCAACTTCAAGGAGTGGGTTGCTTCTCGAAGATAAACTTGAGATCCGGATACCACCAAATGAGGGTAAAAGAGGATGATGTACCAAAGACGACTTTCTAAACGAGATATGGACACTATGAAGTCTTGGTGATGCCGTTCGGTTTGACAAATGCATCGGCCGTGTTTATGGACTTGATGAACTGTGCATGCCGCCCCTTCTTGGACAAGTCGGTGATAGTCTTTATCAACGATATCTTGATCTACTCTAAAGACGAAGCCGAACACGGTCAACACTTACGGGAAGTGTTGGAAGTTCTTCGGAAAGAAAGGTTGTTTGCTAAGTTCTCGAAATGTGAGTTTTGGTTGCAAGAAGTTCAAATTTTGGGACACGTGGTGTCTCGAGACGGAGTGAAAGTAGACCCAACAAAGGTCGTGGCAATGACGAATTGGGAACCACCTACGTGTCCGACGGAAATTA
The DNA here is from genome assembly GCA_033807775.1 of Saussurea involucrata. NCBI lineage: Eukaryota > Viridiplantae > Streptophyta > Magnoliopsida > Asterales > Asteraceae > Saussurea > Saussurea involucrata. Next base: position 69,456,228 of record CM066318.1, on the reverse strand, counting down.
GAAGTTTCTTGGGTTTGGCCGGATTCTATAGGCAATTTATTCAAGACTTCTCAAAGATTGCTTCGCCGCTTACTTCCATGACTAGGAAGAATGTCAAATTTGAGTGGACCAACGCACAAGAGCAAGCTTTCAAGACGCTCAAGAAGAAACTGTGTGAAGCGCCAATCTTATCCTTACCCTAAGGATCGGATGACTTCGTTGTTTATAGTGACGCCTATAAAATGGGACTTGGATGGGTGTTGATGCAAAGGGGGAAGGTGATAGCTTATGCGTCGCGACAACTTAAGGATCACGAGAATAAATACCCAACTCTCGATTTGGAGTTGGCGGCGATAGTTTTTTCTATAAAGCTGTGGCGAAACTACTTGTATGGGACGAAATGCACTCTCTTTACCGATCACAAAAGTCTCAAGTACATCTTCGATCAAAATGAGATAAACATGGGTCAACGGAGGTGGCTTGAACTTTTGAAGGATTATGATTGTGACCTGCTTTACCACCCCGGAAAGGCCAACGTGGTGGCGGACGCCTTGGGTCGAAAGAGTCATGGAGGCGGAATCAAGCTAAACCTCAACAGGATCGACGTGGTATCAAGTTTGATAGCAAGCATCAAAACGAGCCAAGTGGAAGCCCTTCGAGAAGAAAACCTTAAGTCTGAGGTCATGGCGAACCAACAGGAGTTGTTAACGGAAAATAGTCGGGGTCTTAAAGTATTCCAAGGTCGAATTTGGGTGCCGAAGATTGGTGGAAATCGCGAGTTACTTCTCGAGGAAGCTCACAAATCCCGATACCCCATACATCCCGGTAGCACGAAGATGTATAGGGATTTGAAACTAAACTATTGGTGGCCGGTAATGAAACTTGATGTGGCTAAGTATGTGGGAACTTGTGTGACGTGCCTTCAAGTCAAGGCGCAACATCAAAAGCCATACGGGAGTTTGCAATCGTTGAAGATTTCGGAATGGAAATGGGACAACGTCACGATGGATTTCGTGACAAAGCTACCAAAGACGTTGCGGGGTCATGATACTATTGTGGATCAGTTGACCAAGAGCGCACACTTTTTGGCAATGCGGGAAACCTTGCCCTTGGATAAGTTAGCTAGACTCTACATCAACGAGATTGTGTCAAGACATGGTCAATGGCGGACCCAGGATTTTAGGTGAGTGGGTGCACAAATGAAAAGTTTAAGAAATTGTTGTTGATGTGTTTTTAGCCGAATTATGTCTTTGGGGGACTTTTTAAGCTTTTAGTTGATTTCGAGATATTTTTTACAGTTTTTTGTTGATTTCGAGAGATTTTTTAAGTTTTTTTTTGTTGATTTCGATTAGTTTTTTTGGTTTTTTATGTCGATTTGAGATAATTTTGGGGTTTTTTTTGATTGATTTCAAGAATATTTTTTGATTTTTTGGTTGATTTCGAGAATAAATTTTGGATGTTTTGCAAATCAAAATTACCTATACATATAGACTTTCGAGTAACAATAATCAAATCAATAACTAAAAACAAATTAGAAATATTGAACAAAAACTAATAAAACAAGTGATAAGGAGTGGGAATCGAACCCCAAACCTCTTGAAACTAGAAGCGCTAATAAATTCCAGACAAACCATCTCGCCAAAAGCTCGTTTGGGTTACAAGTTCAGTTTAAAAATACTTAAGAGCACTCTCAAAATTAAGCGGGTGCATTTTCAAGCAGTCTACATTTTTTTCCTTTACGATAAGCAAGTGAGCGGGTGCACGAGACCCCCCCCCCCCCGGGGTGAAGGTAGGTCCGCCCCTGGCCATGGTGTGCCGCTATCCATCGTGTCCGATATGGATAGCCGATTCATGTCCAACTTTTGGGCTAGTTTCCAAAAGGAATTAGGGACGAAAGTTAAGCTAAGTACGGCTTACCACCCTCAAACAGACGGTCAAAGCGAGAGGACGATACAAACTTTTGAAGATATGCTAAGGTCGTGTGCCATTGACTTCGGGGGGAGTTGGGACACACACCTACCGTCGGTCGAGTTCGCGTACAACAACAGTTATCATTCGAGTCTTAAGGCTTCCCCGTTCGGAGCTTTGTATGGCCGAAGGTGTAGGACTCCGGTTTATTGGCTTGAAGCAGGGGAGAAACAGTTCGCGGGACCAGAAATTGTACAGGAAACCGCAGATAAAGTGAGGGAAATGCGAGAACGCTTGAAAGCTGCACAAGACCGACAAAAGAGTTACGCGGACAAGAAGAGCCGAACAGTCGAATTTCAAGTGGGAGACCGAGTCATGTTGAAGGTGTCTCCTTGGAAAGGAATTATACGGTTTGGAAAAGGCGGGAAGCTTAGCCCTCGTTTCCTTGGACCATTCACCATCTTGGAAAAGATTGGACTTCAAGCTTACAAGCTAGATCTACCGCCGGAAATGGATGGAATTCATCCTACCTTTCACGTATGCTACATACGAAGTTGTTTGGCCGAAGAGGAAAGCGTAATTCCATTGACAATGGGAATCGTTGTGTGGAGGAACCAGAAGCTATACTAGAATCAAAGACTAAGAAACTCCGACACATGGATGTGACCATGTGTAACATCTCGATTTTTATAAAATATTACGTTTGGTCTATTAAATAATTTGAGTATAAATTATTTGATAAGTTATGATTCTTTATGTGATAAATTAATTTTAGAGTTTATCCCCGAGTAAGTTATGTTATGTGTTTTATTGGATTTAAAAGTTAAGGGGTAAACTTTAATTTTAATTTAGAAGTTAGAGGGTTAAAGTTGCCAACAGATGAAAGTTTGGGGTTTGGTTGGTTATTATTCTTTTGCTCCACCGCCTCATTTGTGTAAAAGAGACAAAAAGGGGATATTTTCTCTGGATAGTTTTGTGTGTGTGTGTTGTATAAGAGATAGAGAGGAAGAAAAGAGAAAGAAGAAAAGGAAGAAGCAAGTGTTGGGTCTTAAATTTGGTAAGAAATTGACCATGGGTTTCAGACAAAAATTTGTTATAGATGTATGGTTGTGAATAAATCTATTTGTTGAATAGGTTTTCAGAATCATTGACAGCAGTTTGAATCTTTGATTTCTTGCAAAAAGTGGGTTATCTTCATTAAGGTGAGTTCATTCACTTTTTGTTTAAATCCATGTTTTTCTGTCAAATTAAACATTAAGATACATGTAGAAACTGTTTTGGGATTGAATGGATGTGTTTAAAACAAGCTGAATGGAACAAACATAGTTTTGGATGGTAATTTTAAGCTGCAGGTTGAAGTTACCGGGTAAAAGATAATACCCGGTAACCTCTGTATGAAGGTTTCCGAATGGGGCAAAGATACCCGGTAAGTTCTATTTATTTTGTAATTACCGGATGAATGTAGTTACCGGATGAATTTAGTTACCGGATACCATCCGGATTGTTATGTAGCCGGTAAGTTTTATGAACCCGGTAAGTTTTGAAGTACCCGGTAACTACTGTGGTATCCGGTAAGTCTGTATAGCCGGTAAGTTTTATATACCCGGTAAGTTTTGTAACCGGTCACTTTCAAGTACCCGGTAACTTTGGGTTTTGTTAAATTATGGACAGGTTACGATTGAGGAATTGAAATACAATCTTAGTAACTTGAATGTACTTATTACGGGCTGACAATGTGTTAGGCTTGAAGTTTGCTTTAGTTAGATACTATGCAGGTGTGTAGTATGTGTAATGGATCCATAGGCACTAGTTTTTATGAACACATGGAATAGGCATGGATTAATCGTAATTCCAGTGTGTATGTTAAACGTGGAATAGGCGTGGATTAATCGTAATTCCCGTTTAGGTGAAACGAGGAATAGGCGTGGACTAATCATAATTCCCGATTCACATTGATGAGAAATCGTGGAATAGGCGTGGACTAATCGTAATTCCCGATTTCTAAGGAAGAAAAAGGGATTGACATGTGTAATTGTGATCTCTACTTCCTTTCCAAGAAATTGACATGTGTAATTGTGATTTCTTGGATATGAGCATTAATCTAGAATCCGTAGAGATTTGTAGTGGGCTCTTGAACATGATATCATGACTGACTTGGTGTCGGTCTTATTCATGGAATCGGGTTTAACCCCGTCATCGTAAGATGTGTGAAACGTATGGTAAGAAAAGGGTAAACCAGGTTTGTTATGCCTTTTTTACATTGATTTTAAAAGTATTATTTTGAAACCGAATGTTCTCACTAGGCGTTAGCCTAATTGTTTCAAATTATATTTTCTTACCGGGTACAGTCTCAGGAAAGTAAATGGGACGTGGGACGAGATCTTTTGGAAGTGTTCAACTTTTGAGTTAAGCAAAGGAGTTAGCTGACGCAATGAAGGCTTTTTGATGGATTACTTAGATAACCTAGTTAATCTGATTTTAGTTGACAAGATTAGATTAATAGGTTATTGGGAGAATTCCATGTTTGTAAATATGAAACCTTATAGTTAATTCCTTTCTTGTATAAAAGTATGGATGTTATTCTATCATAACTTGTTATAATTTGAGGTTCAAATTAGCCCTGATTTTTAGGGTGTTACAATATGGTATCAGAGCACTAGTTTAAGTGAACTAGGTATGATAGTGATGTACCTAGACTTAAGCTGAGATGAATTAATATATGATATGTGAGAAATGGGTCAAATTACTAAGACGGGATAGTCTTAGAGTCGACGGAAATACGTGAAATTAGTACTGTAACGTTGGTAATGAGGATTCTCATGTATAGTATATTCACAATTCCAATTAGCTACTGTTATTATGAATATATTGTTACATAAGCATACTTGTTTCTAAATTGTTACAGTGACTAATGATCGGTAAAGTACGTTTCGTATGTCTAGATATATGTAACCATTTCTTATGGTTATCTCTTTGTATTATATCAGAACGATGGTGAATACGCCACCAAGGTCCCCTATTTCTTCTATGGATAGGTCCGTGATTGACTGGTCAGTAGAAAAGCGACCTGGAACAGGTGAAACGCATGAGTGTCCGCCGAGGTTACCTTTTGTGGGAGGAGCGGACAGTCGGGTACACATAACGGGACCAGTACCGCCAACCAGGAAACGCCTGAACCGACAATGGAGTCTCGTATGATGGAAAACATGACACGAATGATGAGCACATCAATGGCCCAACAAACAGAGATGTTTATGAAAGCACTGAATGATCGAAGTTCGGAGTTAAGGCGAACGGAGACTGATACTGGTATAATAAATCAAATCCGTAACCCTGTGATAGATACAGAAAGAAGGGTGGAAAGAGTCTACTCGTATAAAACATTTCTAAGCTGTAAACCGCCAGAGTTTACCGGAGCAGACAATCCTGTGGCATGCATGAATTGGCTCAGGGAAATGGAACAAGCCTTCCGAGCTTGTGAATGTGATGAAAAGTCAAAGGTCAGATTTGGGTCTCAAATGTTATGAGGTAACGCGTTGACTTGGTGGAATGTAGTGACGTCTACTGTGACGGTTCCAATCTTAGCGGCTATGACATGGGAGTCATTCAAGAAAGAGATTCTGGAAGAATACTGCAATGAAAACGAAATGGATAGGATTGAAGAAGAGTTTCGGACTCTTAAGAAAGGTACTTCATCTGTTCGAAAGTACACTGAATCCTTCATGGAGAAACTGAATTTAGTGTGGCATGTGGCTCCTACTGAGAAGGATAAGATTAAAGCTTATTTGAAGGGTTTGCCAGCGGACATGATGTCCCGGGTAAGAAATGCTAAAGCTACAACGTTGAGAGAAACAATTGAGGAAGCTAAGGTTATGGAACAAGTCTATGTTAAAGACAAAGAAGAAAAGACGCAAGTGGGAGAGAAACGGAAATGGGAAGGCCAGTCAGAGTCTTCTCAGAAATCAAAGTCCTTTGGCAAAAATGTTCGTAATGAATATCGTCGGGAGCCGAATTGGTGCCCGAAGTGTCGGAGTAAGCACTTTGGTCCGTGTCGGGTGACTACGCTGGAATGTTATAAGTGTGGTAAAAGTGGGCATACTATGAATAATTGTCCTGTTCAAGGATCTACATGCTACGAGTGCAAACAACCCGGTCATTTCCACCGGGATTGTCCAAAGCTGAAAAAGGGTGGAGACCAAAGCAAGAAATCTGATGTTCCTAAAACAATGGGCCGGGCGTTTCATATGACAACAGACGAAGCCAAAGAATTGAAAGACGTTGTTTCGGGTACATTCCTCATTAATTCCTTTCCCATACGCATTTTATTTGACTGTGGTGCAAATTTGTCGTTTGTGTTCAAGTCGTTCTATCACAAGTTAGCTATGCCTATCACTACCTTGGAAGATGCCTTAGTAGTCGTGATAGCTAACGGGGGTCAAGTCTTGGTTCGTGAAAGAGTTGAGGGTTGTTTAATTTCAGTAGGGGAAACGAAATTTCCAATCGACTTGTTGTTGATGGAAATTGGGGGATTCGATGTGATTGTGGGTATGGACTGGCTGACAGTCAACCAGACAGAAATACATTGTGCAAAGAAATTAATCCGAATTCCGATGGCTGATAAGGATGATGTACTCATCTTTGGGGAAAAATGAAAAGGGGAAGTTCCGTTAATTTCTGTTGCTAAAGCGTGTAAGTGTTTGGTTAAAGGATGTTCGTCTTATCTAGAGTATGTTCTAGATGTGAAATCAGAAAAGAAACAAGTGGAAGACATTAAGGTAGTACGTTAATTTCCGGACGTATTTCCCGATGATCTTCCAGGTGTACCTTCTGAACGGCAGGTAGAGTTTCATATTGATCTTATCCCTGGATCGGCATCAATAGCGCGTGCACCGTATCGCCTAGCGCCGACCGAAATGAAAGAGATGATGACTCAACTACAGGAGCTATTGGATAAAGGTTTTGTTAGACCAAGTTCTTCACCTTGGGGAGCTCCGGTTTTGTTTGTTAAGAAGAAGGATGGCACTATGAGAATGTGCATCGATTATCGCAAGCTGAATAAGGTTACTATTAAGAACAAGTATCCGCTTCCAAGGATTGATGACCTGTTCGATCAACTCCAAGGTGCGGGATGCTTTTCCAAAATTGATTTGAGGTCGGGGTACCATCAAATTCGAGTAAGAGATGAAGATATCCCGAAGACAGCGTTCAGAACAAGGTACGTGCATTATGAATTCCTTGTAATGCCATTTGGGTTGACTAATGCTCCAGTCGTGTTCATGGATCTGATGAACAGAGTATGTCGACTGTTCTTAGACAAGTCTGTCATTGTATTCATTGATGACATACTTATTTATTCGAAGAATGAAGACGATCATGAACGCCATATTCGTGAAGTCTTAGAAGTGTTGAGAAAAGAGAAATTGTACGCAAAGTTTTCGAAATGTGAATTTTGGTTAAAAGAGGTACAATTTTTAGGGCATGTAATTACTTCGGAAGGAGTCAAAGTAGATCCGACAAAGATAGAAGCAATGACGAACTGGGAGACACCGAAGAGTGCGTCTGAAATAAGAAGTTTCTTGGGTCTAGCAGGTTACTATCGGAGGTTTATCAAAGACTTCTCAAAGATTGCTTCTGCTTTGACCGTGTTGACTCGGAAGAATGTAAAGTTTATTTGGACTGAAAAGCAAGAGTCAGCTTTCAGAACTCTACGTCAGAAGTTGTGTGAAGCTCCTATCCTTGCATTACTGGAAGGAACGGAAGATCTAGTAGTGTATAGTGATGCATCAAAAATGGGTTTGGGGTGTGTGTTGATGCAACGAGGCAAGGTGATTGCTTATGCATCAAGACAACTCAAAGAACATGAGAAGAATTACCCTACCCATGATTTGGAATTGGCAGCGGTCGTGTTTGCATTAAAACTATGGCGTCATTATTTGTATGGAACAAAGTGCACTCTCTTCACTGATCACAAGAGCTTACAACATGTCTTTGATCAGAAAGAATTGAACATGAGGCAAAGGCGTTGGTTAGAACTACTTAAAGACTGTGATTGTGAATTGCATTACCATCCTGGTAAGGCAAATGTTGTAGCCTATGCTTTAAGTAGAAAAGAATACAGTGGGTGCTTGAAAACGACTAACGCTAGAATTGACGTGACGTCAAGTTTGATTGAAAGGATAAAAGAGGCACAAGCAGAGGCCTTATTGGAATAAAATTTGAAAGATGAAGTCATGAACAAGCAACATCTTCAACTGACTGAAGATAGCCGTGGAATTAAACTGTTCCAAGGTCGTGTTTGGGTGCCAAAGATTGGAGGAAATCGAGAGTTGATTCTCAAGGATGCCCATAAATCTAAGTATTCTATACATCCTGGGAGTACTAAGATGTATAGGGATTTGAAGTTACAATATTGGTGGCCAGCTATGAAAGTAGATGTGGCACGAATTGTAGAAAAGTGTAGGACGTGCTCGTTAGTCAAAACTGAACATCAAAAGCCTTACGGAAGTTTTCAGTCTTTGGAAATTCCGGAATGGAAGTGGGATAAGATTACCATGGATTTTGTGACAAAGTTACCAAGGACGCAAAAAGGTAACGACACTATATGGGTAATCGTAGATAGATTGACTAAGAGTGCTCATTTTCTGGCTATGAAAGAAGCGTCACCGATAGATAAATTGGAGAAGCTGTATTTTGATGAAGTGGTGTCAAGGCATGGTATACCGGTGTCTATAGTATCGGATCGTGATAGTCGGTTTACCTCGAGGTTTTGGCAGTCACTACAAGAAGAATTGGGTACGAGAGTTAATTTGAGCATTGCTTATCATCCACAAACGGATGGGCAAAGTGAAAGAACCATTCAAACTTTGGAAGATATGCTCAGGTCGTGTGTATTAGATTTTGGAGGTAACTGGGATACGCATCTACCGTTAGTAGAATCTGCCTATAACAATAGTTATCATTCCAGTATTGGAAGAGCACCTTTCGAAGCTTTGTATGGTCGGAAATGCAGAACTCCGGTGTGTTGGTTAGAAGCCGGAGAAAAACAGTTTGCTGGTCCAGAACTTGTGCAACAAACGGCGGATAAAGTGAAAGAAACTCGGAAGCATATGAAAGCAGCTCAAGATCGACAAAAGAGTTATGCTGACCCGAAAAAAAGACCAAAAGAATTCCATGTTGGGGAGCGCGTGATGCTTAAAGTATCCCCATGGAAGGGTGTGATAAGGTTTGGTAAACGTGGAAAGTTGAGTCCTCGTTTTCTAGGACCTTTCACCATCACTAAGAGAGTTGGATTGCAAGCATATCAGTTGGATCTTCCACCTGAATTGGAAGGAATCCACAACACTTTTCATGTTTGCTATCTTCGGAAATGTTTAGCCGAAGTAAATGATGTGATTCCACTTACTGACGTAAGAATAGTTGAAAAGAGTCGTTATGTAGAAGAACCGGAGGCGATTTTGGAAAGATCGATTAGAAAGTTACGTAATAATAAGGAAGTAGTTATGTTAAAGGTGCAATGGAAGCATCATCGAGGTGCTAACGTGACGTTAGAGTCAGAAGAGGATATGAAGATTAGATATCCTCATCTGTTTACCTAACTTTGATTTTGGGGACGAAATCATTTTCAAGTTGGGGAGTATTGTAACATCTCGATTTTTATAAAATACTACGTTTGGTCTATTAAATAATTTGAGTATAAATTATTTGATAAGTTATGATTCTTTATGTGATAAATTAATTTTAGAGTTTATCCCCGAGTAAGTTATGTTATGTGTTTTATTGGATTTATAAGTTCAGGGGTAAACTTTAATTTTAATTTAGAAGTTGGAGGGTTAAATTTGCCAACAGATGAAAGTTTGGGGTTTGGTTGGTTATTATTCTTTTGCTCCACCGCCTCATTTGTGTAAAAGAGACAAAAAGGGGATATTTTCTCTGGATAGTTTTGTGTGTGTGTATTGTACAAGAGATAGAGAGGAAGAAAAGAGAAAGAAGAAAAGGAAGAAGCAAGTGTTGGGTCTTCAATTTGGTAAGAAATTGACCATGGGTTTCATACAAAAATTTGTTATATATGTATGGTTGTGAACAAATCTATTTGTTGAATAGGTTTTCAGAATCATTGACAGCAGTTTGGATCTTTGATTTCTTGCAAAAAGTGGGTTATCTTCATTAAGGTGAGTTCATTCACTTTTTGTTTAAATCCATGTTTTTCTGTCAAATTAAACATTAAGATACCTGTAGAAACTGTTTTGGGACTAAATGGATGTGTTTAAAAGAAGCTGAATGGAACAAACATAGTTTTGGATGGTAATTTTAAGCTGCAGGTTGAAGTTACCGGGTAAAAGATAATACCCGGTAACCTCTGTATGAAGGTTTCCGGATGGGGCAAAGATACCCGGTAAGTTCTATTTATTTTGTAATTACCGGATGAATGTAGTTACCGGATGAATTTAGTTACCGGATACCATCCGGATTGTTATGTAGCCGGTAAGTTTTATGAACCCGGTAAGTTTTGAAGTACCCGGTAGCTACTGTGGTATCCGGTAAGTCTGTATAGCCGGTAAGTTTTATATACTCGGTAAGTTTTGTAACCGGTCACTTTCAAGTACCCGGTAACTTTGGGTTTTGTTAAATTCTGGACAGGTTACGATTGAGGAACTGAAATACAATCCTAGTAGCTTGAATGTACTTATTACGGGCTGACAATGTGTTAGGCTTGAAGTTTGCTTTAGTTAGATACTATGTAAGTATGTAGTATGTGTAATGGATCCATAGGCACTAGTTTTTATAAGCACATGGAATAGGCGTGGATTAATCGTAATTACAGTGTGTATGTTAAACGTGGAATAGGCGTGGATTAATCGTAATTCCCGTTTAGGTGAAATGAGGAATAGGCGTGGACTAATCGTAATTCCCATTTCACATTGATGAGAAATCGTGGAATCGGCGTGGACTAATCGTAATTCCCGATTTCTAAGGAAGAAAAAGGGATTGACATGTGTAATTGTGATCTCTACTTCATTTCCAATAAATTGACACGTGTAATTGTGATTTCTTGGATATGAGCATTAATCTAGAATCCGTAGAGATTCGTAGTGGACTCTTGAACATGATATCATGACTGACTTGGTGTCAGTCTTATTCATGGAATCGGGTTTAACCCCGTCATCGTAAGATGTGTGAAACGTATGGTAAGAAAAGGGTAAACCAGGTTTGTTATGCCTTGTTTACATTGATTTTAAAAGTATTATTTTGAAACCGAATGTTCTCACTAGGCATTAGCCTAATTGTTTCAAATTATATTTTCTTACCAGGTACAGGCTCAGGGAAATAAATGGGATGTGGGACGAGAGCTTTTGGAAGTGTTCAACTATTGAGTTAAGTAAAGGAGTTAGCTGAAGCAATGAGGCTTTTTGATGGATTGCTTAGATAACCTAGTTAATCTGATTTTCGTTGACAAGATTAGATTAATAGGTTATTGAGAGAATTCCATGTTTGTAAATATGAAACCTCATAGTTAATTCCTTTCTTATATAAAAGTTTGGATGTTATTTTATCATAACTTGTTATAATTTGAGGTTCAAATTAGCCCTGATTTTTAGGGTGTTACACCATGGTTAAGGTTCAATGGAAACATCATCGTGGCGCCAATGTAACTTGGGAGTCCGAGGAGGACATGAAGAAACGATACCCCAACCTTATTTAGTTAGATTGAGATTTCGGGGACAAAATCTTTCTAAGGAGGGGAGGATTGCAACACCCAGAAATCATGGTAAGTTGACTTAAGGAAAATTTCTCTCTCGAACTTGCCTAATAGTTGAATGGGTGGTAGTTTAACGTTAAAATCTCACTTAATTGTGAAATTGTTAATTGTCGCTTTATATATAAGGGATTGGGAGCTCGTAGCATGCTAACGTTTTAACTTCAGACCAGACGAAACACCCCTGGGCATGACCGCGACTATGATGGTGAGAATGCCACTTGGGCAAACTCGCGTGTCAAGGTCGCCAGGTTGGTACCACCTACAGTACACTTTGTGCGAGAGTGACAACAAGAATGCCCTGTGGCAAACTAGCGTGTCACAATCGTTGGTGTACCAAAGCCTCGACGGAGTCGGTGACTATGCCCGCGACTATGCCATGTGGCAATGTCGCGGGGCACTCTCGCCTGCAGCTGACTGTGGGTATAAATACCCCCTATCCGACTTTTAAGCTCATTTTATCCAAAACCACTTTTTGCAAACTCATTTTTGGAGCATTTAAGATGCTTCTTCCACCCAAACCCACTCTACCTCCTCCATTAAATGCTTAGATCTTGCTAGAATCGACTTTTGTACTTCAAGGGTGTTAAGGGAGAATTTATTATGGAGCCAAGCTACATTTCAAGCTCCAAATCTCCACTTTTCTTCCTCAACTTCTAGGGTTTCTACCATCTTCTAGGTTTTGGTTCTAAAAACCTAGATAGTGAGTTTTCTAACCCTCACTCAACTAGATTCATGTCATTTATGTGATACTTTACTCTTTTACTCACTTTCATGAAAACCCTAATTTTTATAAAGAGTTATTTGGCTTATTTGAAAGGTATCGTGGTAAATGGTGGTATTTATTATAACTAATATGTGTGGATTTTCTATTGGTTCAAATGTTACTAGAATGTCTTATTGGTTAAGCATAGCTTAATATGCTTGTCTTAATGGGTATAATGACCTTATGTGGAATAATGGATAATTATACATGTTAAATGTGCATGTAAGTGGTTGGTGGATATTATGAAATATGGTGAAGGGATTTCTTATAACATTATCTTTTTATAACCATGTGCTGCCTACTAAGGCCTTGGTATTGTAATGTACATGCTCGTATGCCTTATGGCTAAATAGAGTCGTTGAACGAATCAAGTTAAGTGTTCACTAAGAGGACTTAGTCTTGGGCGCCACCGTATAGGTATGTGCCTAGACCCCCGCCATTTGGGGCAATGCCTTGTTGCAACCCCTAATGTGCCAGGCCTTTGGTGTCGCTATTATGCATTTTACACTAAGGTATCTCGACTCTTTGGGTGGAACTTCTTGATGTTATGGGTCTACCCCGTTGACTTCAAATGACATTGTGGAAATTGGTTGACTTGCTTATATATATGATTCCTTATATGTTATGAATTGTTCAAGCTCACTAGGCTTTTGTCCTAACACTTGTTTGGTGATGACATGAATCTCAGGTTTTAGCGGAGCCGTTTATAAGAAAGCTTAGACGGGAGCGTGTGAGCTTGGGGAAAATACTTTTGGGATGCCAATACTAGAAGACTAATCGGACTAGTGATGACACCCCTTTTTGTAATCTTATTTCTTATGTAGAAAATAGATTAGTTGGTTGTCATGTACATCCCGAAAATACAATTGTAATTATACAGGCATTTGTATATTCCCTGTTTGGGAGGCTCGTGCTATGGCATTATATACCGCTCTTCCGTTTTATGGAAGTTTTTGTTTACCCCTGTTTTTAGGGTGTTACAGATTTGTAGCGGAATATTTTGTCACATTTGAATCATTGCCGGAGTATTCGTGACAACTAGGCAAGATTTAAAAATTTTGAATTAAAAAAGGCTACCGGCAGACAGATCCGCCACTGATCCGCCAGTAAATATGAGAGTTTTGTTTTTAATCTAACACAAAACAGATTGCCTCCATCAGTTGCAAAAAATAACTTCTTGCGATTTTTTCCACAACACCCCTTTCACATTGTTGACCTCGAGCTCTACCCTTTTCACCTGTTCAGTCGTGATAGGAACATATTTCATGTTAGACATGCCGAAAAAGCTAATTTACCCCTGCTGCAAACTAGTGAGAAAATATGCGAATAAGTCTGTAGCCTTCCTACGATCTATGATGGTATTCGATACGAATCAAGGCACTAATTAAAGTCTGAGGGTTTGGAGGTAATACATAATTGGGTAAGGCGAAACATTTCTGGGACCTACCATATTGGCACACTTTGTTGATCCGATACAACTCGGATGTAATGAACATTGAAAAAATATGTTTGACAATCTTTCACACGACTATTGACACACTAAAATCAGAGGACAATAAAATCAAGGAAAGACATATAAGATTATTACAATCGACTGAAGTTGCATATAAGGGAGAAATGACAAAAACCTTAAACTGAAAGCCTTCTATACATCAAATAAGGTGCAAGTACGAAAGGCGTGTGATTGGTTGAAGAAGCTGAAGTTTTAGGACTGTAGGTTATTATATGCCCACGACACGTGTCACACAGAAATGCTACCAATGAGTATGTAAACCTAAAGAGTCACACACAAAAGAACACGTTTGCTTCCATTTGAAATAAATTCGTTAAAGTCATGTTTGACAGTTAAATAGCTATTCTTGAGAGAATAATTAAATAATATGTGTAAAATGTAATTATGATAATTACAGGGTTTTATCTGTAAATATGAATAATTATTATTTGTTTAGATAAATATAATTATTCAAATTCAGATAATTATTCGAATTCAAATGATTTGAATTCAAATAATTACAAATAAACATAAATCCTATTTACTGACTATATAAATAGGATGTCAAGTCAGTTGTTTAAAAAAAACTGATTGAATTCTCTGAATCTGACACTTACACATATTAGCATAGGGATTCTTTTGGGCTAGCACTCGGTGGAATTCACGTGTTCGTGTGTGGATATCGTTAGAGGAAACCTTTGTTGGTTTCTTAGTGGCCCGATCGTTCAACCACAACAGATCTCAAAAGGTACAGTTCTAAACACCTTATGCAGTGGTATAATTTAATCAAATGCGTCAATGAATCCGATTGGGTTTTTATGTATTTCAGAAAAGTTTTCTAAACATTTTGTAACCGTTTTATCTGAATTTTCCGCTGCGTAAAGGTTACAAAATTGCTTTAAAATCCAAGACGGACTAATTATGCTTCCAACATACAGACATTAATAAAACTTGAAGACGGTAGTTTTTATGTCTTCAAGAGTCATGATTGTCACGTATTCATGCAAAGACTACTACCAATTTCCATTAGAGATGGTACCGGATCCGATATGGGTTTTATCACTGAGTTGCGCACGTTCTTTCATGCAGTATGCTCGAACTATTACACGTTGCCGACTTGCTTCAGTTGGAAACAAGTATAGTTGAAACTATCTACAAGTTGGAAAGAGTATTCCAATCGGGGTTATTTGATTTAATGGAACACCTTGTAGTACATCTAGTGCATGAAGCAATAGTTGGAGGTCTGGTTCAATATCGATGGATGTATCTCTACGAGAGATGTCTAGGGTCTTTGAACTATATACCTATCATTTGTTGTATTTTTATCCAACGGTAGAGACATGGCTAAACCGTGAGCTCATAATCCCCCCCCCCCCCCCCCGAACGTTCGCCTTCTAACGAACGGTTAAACATATGTAAAACCCCATCAAAGAAATTATTTGATAAGGCGGGAACACATCTTTAGCTATCAAATGAAGATATGCATAAGGCTCACACATACATGTTTCTTAATTATGAAAGGAAATATTAAAACATATTTCCTTTCGTACACATGTTCAATAATTCGATTAGACTTAAAAAATCATATATTTATAAAGAACGGCTCGACATACGCAGTGGTTAAAAATTTGTTGATTGGTTCGAGAGCTACATACGTTAGTACATACAAATTATTATAATTTGTCATTATTTAGAGGTACTTAATAAAATATTCCAAATGGCATAACTATTTGTCATTATAGGTTATGCCTATGTCATACCCCACTACCGATCATCTAAACGAATTGGCACAAAGACTGCTCTGTTATGTTTGAAGACACCGGGTTTTTTGATAAATGGTTGCAAGTTTCACACGCTAACTCACAGTACCAGTCACATCACACATAATAGTAGAGTATGCGTGAACGACTATTGTTACAATGAGCATGAGTCTAAGTACTATGAATTATTGGATGAAGTCATAGAGATAAAATAACATAGGTACGGACTCGGACATTATGTTGTTCTATTCATATGCACATGGTTTGTTACGGTTAATGATGTCTGGGTTGACCAAAAACATAATCTCATGGACATCAAACACAAATCAAGACTACGTTTAGAAAACCCATATATCCTAGCATCACATGAACAAGTATATTATGAACCATATCCATTTAAAGAATTAAAAGATTGGCAGTATGTGGTGAAGACAAATTTAAGAGGGATCTATGAGTTAGCGTCGTGTACACCAAAAGTACTTTCAGCTAAAAATGTGGACAAGGAACAATTTTTCCAAGAAAATGATAGAATAATATCCATAGATAGAAATGAAGTTATGGATGAGTTCATCTGTCTTGTCACAAATGAAGAAGACATAGAACTTGCCAATGATCTTCGTGACAACTGACATGTTGACGAGAGCAGTGACGAAGAAGAAAATCTTGAAGACTCAGATAGCAACTCAGACGACGAAGAACTTGGCTTGGCTTGTCTGATCACTCTTCAAATGATTAAATACTAGGTTAATTACAATCTTTGTAAACTTTGTCTAGGTGTTTTAAATCTTTATTGTTTACATATTTGTCTACAAAGTGTTCAGGTGTTACCTTTATGAATTTTTCTACAAAAAATATTTGTGTTTGGCTTCTAGTATTGAGTGAAATCTAACATCGTGTTGTATGCTTGAATTATTGTTGTATATTTTCTAAAGTTGTTTTGTAGACTTATTATCATGTTGTGCACACATGCGAGTCGATGAGATCAAATCACTCCTCACTGAGCTACTGGAGGCTCTAGTAGCGGTTCCATCCAACAAGACAAGATGGAGTCTAGAAATGTTTGAGGCATCGTTGTTCCAGAGCAACTACCCCCAATTTCCATCACCTAGGATAAAGATTGGGATTTGTGGTTCAGATTAAGTGTTATATTAACTAATTAATCAAATTATATGTTTTTTGTATTGATACTAATTCAATTCATTATATAGTGTTGAGGACACCCATGACGTTCGACAGATGAGCCAAATCAACAGATCCATGGTTAATAGGTCATGGTGCATTTAAAAAGAAATCCCATGTTAGGAGCCACATGTATGAGCGTTTTCAGGTTCATATATAAATATATATATATATATATATATATTCAATTTGTTATACCTTTGGTAGTTTTATTTTGAACTTAAAAATCAACTAATATTTTATGTACAAGGCTTTTACCATTGGAGTCAGGTTCTTGACAATCAGATGATGCAAACATGGGAAGCTCGATCAATTAAAAAAATACAATGATGGGATTAAGTCATCAAATCAAAATCTAGTTCTAAATCCGGGAAAAACGGATATGCCTATGACTAAAACGACCCTAATATGGATATAATTGTGTTGAAACCCCCAGCCCCCAATTGGATCCCTCCAGCTATTTGGGGCGAGATGATCGATAACTAGAACACGCCCATTGGAAGGCTAAGTTTGTGGGGGCACGTCAGAACCGGTACAATGATGTCAACGAGAAATAGCCAAACACACCGACAAATCGGGTCTATTTCGTAGAGCATGATCATCGGCTTGCAAGTCCTTACAAGCAATTTTCAGGACGCACTTAGTTTTAATATGTTATAATTCAAAAATCGTACTATTTGACCTTTGAAGACGAAACAAAGACAAGGCACACCACCAACCATTGGGAACTTGTTCAATCATACTCATAGAAAGAGGTCGGATTTAGAGTCCTCCTCTTCCGGGTCACATGTGACTTCCAAGTGTAGTCGGGTTATGATAAGTGTTTTGAATAATTGTTATAATTAATTATTGAGTTTAGTTTCTCGTATATAGTTTCAGTTTAAATTTAAACTTTATAATTGTTTAACTTTAATTCCAAATCTTTTTCTAGTTTCTGTTGCCACACACACACATACACACAGATGTATATATATATATATATATATATAGAGAGAGAGAGAGAGAGAGAGAGATACTCGTTCTTTTGTTAACCAAATTAATAGTGTTAACTTTGTTAATCAAAATTGACCGATCAAATCTCTCCATTCATTTTGGTTTAATTACATGGTAGTTACTTTATTTGAGGATATTGTTGGATTTTTTTTTAAAACGTGTGGTGGTAGTTTCCATGATTATCGATTGGAAAATCATGGTAGGTTTTGAATTGAAATTGTTATTGATATTTTTTTCTTTATGTTTTTCAAATTTTTGCTACAGTTGTTTTTTTTTTTTCAAAATAGTTTTATCTCATTATAGGTTTTGTTCGATGCAGAACCAAACACTGTTCCTAAAAATCTTCATGTACACAAAACATTTAGTTGTGCACGAGGGACACAAAATGTTTACACATTTTCACATATGCACATTGTTTAATGTTTGCCCGCTAGTCACTTATGTTCAGTGTACACAAAATGTTCACTTATGCATAATCATCTTTTGTGCAAACTGTTTCAAAAAAATGTTCATGTATGCACATTTTACATTTATGTTCAGTTGTGCACATCCTTCACTTTTGCACAATGTTCATATAAATCTGTATGCTCAACCTTCATTTATGCACAAGATACACAACATGTTCATGTATGCAGAATATTCATCTGTGCACACTACTCACACAATGTTAATAAAATAAAATAAAAGACATTTTGAAAAGAAAGAAACAAATTAAAATAGGACACATTAAAATATGAAGCAGATGAACCATCTTAAATATGACATATATTAACCCGTCAAATATGGCATCAATTTGTTTCCTATTTTAATGTTTCACATATTTTTACCATTTTACACTGATTCATGTATGAACCATGTAAGAGGCGCGTGGTTGAAACAAATATTTTATTTAAAATCATTAAATAATTGTAGGTCATTGATCTAAATCATGAAGAGCTGAGATGTGTTAACAAGTTAACACTAATATATTGGTTAACAAAAGAAGGGGACCGTATATCACATGGTTGAAACAAATATTTTATTTAAAATCATTAAATAAGTGTAGGTCGTTGATCTAAATCATGAATGGTTGAGATGCGTTAACAAAGTTAACACTAATATATTGGTTAACAAAAGAAGGAGATCATATATGTATATATATATATATACACACACGAGTGGGTTCAAATGAAAACTCATTTTCAACTGTGAACATGAGGACAAGACACAACCATTGATCAAGATTTAGAAAACTAATCAATGGTTAAAACTTAATGAAACCAATTGAGAAGTGATTAGGGATAAATATGGAAATTTGAATCAGCGCCTACCATCTTTGACTTTTTATTTTCTTTTTTAATTAAAAAACTTTTACCCCCTTAAAGTTTAAAATAAATTATCTTAAAAATTACTAATATTTTAATCAAACAAATTACATAAAAAAACGAGAATTTCGTGCTCTTCGATATGACATCCATCTCGATATAGTTTTTCTTCATTTTAACCGTTTTTACGTGAAATGCTATGTATGTGTTATATTCAGTATGAATATGTATGCACGTTTCCTGCTGTCCATATTCAGTATGAATAACAAAGGAGAACGTTCATTCACTATTCATGACGAATAACACAGTATTCAAAATGAATAATACAACATTCAGGATGAATAATACATGAATTCTTGATTCATGTATTATTAAACATGAATCATGTATTATTCACCTTGAATGTTGTATTATTCATCCTGAATGATACATTATTCATGATGAATAATATATGAATGACCCGTGAAGGTGTGAACACATGACGCACTCTCTTTTGTTTTCCGATTCACAACCACGACTTGGTTTTATTTTTTATGAATATGTATGCACATCTCCAGGTGTCCACATTCAGTATGAATAACAAAGGTGAACGTCCATTCACTATTCATGATTAATAATACAATATTCAGGATAAATAATACAGTATTCAGTATGAATAATACATTATTCATGAAGAATAATACATGAGTGACCCGTGAAGGTGTGAAGACGTAACACACTCTCTTTCGTTCCTCGGTTCACAATCGAAACTCGATAGGTTCCCGATTGATCTCGATGGGTGTTGGGTTACGGTAATGAAGAACACGATGTCTTAGGAGGTTGAAGAAAGTGTTGTAGAAGGTGATGTCGAGTTACGGACTTACGGTGTCGAGATGTTATAAACACTTGAATACATAAATATTCATAATGAATATAACACATATATGACATTTCACGTAAAAACGGTTAAAACAACAAAAAAATATCGAGATGGTTGTCATATCGAAGAGCACGGAATTCTCGTTTTTTTGATGTAATTTGTTTGATTAAAATATTAGTAATTTTTAAGATAATTTATTTTAAACTTTAAGGGGGGTAAAAGTTTTTAATTAAAAAAGAAAATAAAAAGTCAAATATGGTAAGCGTGTGTTTAAATTATCTTCCATTTTTACCCTTAATCACCTTAATTAATAATTTCAATTAAAAACTCTATTTAATATGAGTCATTGGATCAATAGAGATGGAAGAGCCAAAATTCGTCCCCACGTTCACAATTGAATTTGACTTTTCATTTGAATTTTCCTCTCTCTCTCTCTCTATATATATATATATATATATATATTTCATTTGCAAACCATGTTTATTTTACAAACTTTGCAATCCACCTATATACCCTAGATTTTATCAATCAATGGTTAAGATTTAAATGGTCTTATTTTAGGTAATAAAAAATTAAAATTATTTTATTAAATTCATAAAATTGTGTCAGAAGGACAAAATAGTAAAATAGACCATGAAAGCCTAATATTGGAAAGTTATCAAATAACACCATTTTAGAGACGAGATTAAAAAGGGTTAAAAATATTTGATGGAAATGATTTTTTAATAAATTATAATCATTAAAATATTATTAAAATAATAGTGCAACATAATGAAACCTTATTAAAATTATAGTGAACCATAATAAAATCTTATTTCATCATTGACATGGTGAAATAGTAGGAAAACGATAGTGAAGCCGTAGTGAAACTTTGTAGAAACCATAGTGAAATAGTTTCATTTCCATACAAAGCTTTAAAACGTATTTCATCGTCTAGATGAAACGTTGTTGCAACCATAATGAAACCTTATCGAAACCATGATGAAACATAATGAAACTTTATTAAAACCATGATAAAACATAATGAAACTTAATTGAAATCAAAATGAAACCGTAATTAAAAAAGAAATTATAATTAGAAAAAAAATGTTTAACTTTAATTAGAAAATAAAACCGTAGTTAGAAGAAAAAAAATTAGAAAATTAAACCGTAATTAATAAATAAAGTAATTAAAAAAGGCAAAATTTAATTTCTATGTATACAATAATTTTGCTTGAATATATATCCGTTTAATTAATAAATAAAAAGGAAAACATTAAGATATATATAAAAACAAGATTACCATGATTAACTATCTATAATTACGGATAACTTAAAAAAATTCCATAAATATACCGTGTGATGTGGATTGCCAACTATACCCTTTAAATTGAAATTATATAAAAATTCAATGAAAATATCTGATTAGTTGATTTTAGTTTGTATAGTTTGTAAAATAAATGTGGTTTGTAAAAGATCTCTCCCCTATATATATATATATATATATTTGAAACCACAATGCCTAGCAAATGAATCTTTGCCAAAAGTACAAAGTGGATCCTAGTCTATATCCCACAGTTGATACAGATCTATGATAGCAGGCGGTTGGCGGGCAGCAAGAAATTCCGACTATTTGACTTTGGGTACAATCAGGATCCCAACTGGGTCTTGACCGGGTCATGTGGAAATTCAAATGGAAAACCGAGAGTTGGCTCGTCTTCTGATTGTCGGGTATGTACCTCTTTTCCTTTAATGTTATCTGTTTTAATTTATAATGCTTATTAAAGATTCTAACGTTTACTTTTTCTTGTATTTAAAGATTCAAGAATTAGAGAGTCAAGTTCAAGAGTTGAGGATGGATGACGAGATACGAAACAAGCAACATGAAGAGATGATAGAGTTGGTCAAGAGGTTGTCCCAATCGCAAGAAATGGGTTCCCGCAGCCACTGCCGCTGGAGTATTGTTCATTTGGTTGTTTTGAACTGTTTTCTAGGAACCGAAGAATCGTACTTTTGCCCAAACAATTTATATTTCCGCCTTTACAAACATATTTATTTTTAATGTATGATATTTGATTTTACGTTTTTGTCGTCTACATTTTAGCAGCATTTTTAATATTTACAGGAAATTAAAATTATAAATAACAAAACATAGGAAAATTATCTTTCTAAAACTGTGCATTTACCGATGGATTAATGAGTGAAAATCTGCCGGTGATTTTCTTATTTAAAAATAATAATAAAAATAATAATTATTTAGCTTATTAAATTTCCAGCGGAATAAATCATCGACAGATTAGTGGTTGATAATTAAGTAAATCACTGACGGATTATTCTCCACTAATTTGTTGTTGATTTAATAAAATAATTAGTTAAGTAGGCCATATTATGAAAATCTTAGTGGCCGATTTATGGTGTACGAAATCTGGTGTTGATGGTAAATCCGTCGCTGATTCCGCCGAAGGACATGTTTTCCGACAAGGTCTTTTCTGGCCAAAAATAATCTTTTTCGGTGTAGCTCTAGTGGATTTGTCCACTGGTGAAAGCCTCACAGGTTTAGTGTTGTTTATGTGCATCTCTAGTTGTGAGAACTCATCTCACATAGACAGAGACGGAAAGTTATGAGTACTCTATATAAGGAGTAAGTTCTGCATTACCACAATAACTTTTATCATGGTGATAAGTTGATTTAAAAGTTATCAGGTGAGTCTACTATTTTAGTTACAAATTTAATCAAAGTCAATCCTTGTACTTGGGATGGTGCCATGGTGGTGCAAACCACATCGAGGACAACAAGTCCATGTGTGTGTGTGTGTGTGTGTGTGAGAGATATCTTTGGTGAATCTCACAACGTTGATAGACAAGGACTGTGTTTCGTAATTCCTACGAGAACGTACGTCATGCATTTAAGTGGATGAGTTTGTGCCAAATCGTCCCACAAAAGTAGAGAATGAGATTTTTTAACCACTTACAAGTTTTAGGTTATGGACTACTAGCAACTCCCACCACGATTTTAGATTGTTTT
The DNA here is from genome assembly GCA_033807775.1 of Saussurea involucrata. Lineage (NCBI taxonomy): Eukaryota > Viridiplantae > Streptophyta > Magnoliopsida > Asterales > Asteraceae > Saussurea > Saussurea involucrata. The sequence continues at coordinate 69,433,230 of CM066318.1, read as the reverse complement.
ACGTGATATTATGATAAACCTAAGGATAACTCAATTGGTAAGACCTTGCGTTTGTTTCCTACTTGGCACCAGCTCGAACTAACACCCACAAATATCTTTAAAAATATTGTTTTTGAGTTCTAATGGCATTACACCTGATCATCCAAGATTATGCCCTCTTTGTTTTAGTGCATGTTTGATTTATTAGCTTAGTGTGATTAATTTTTCTATAAAAAGTTTTTTTTGTTAATTGTTGGTGTCCATACCAGCTTACACGCACCTTGACTAATCCTAGAAAACCTAACCAGTTAGAAAAATCCATAGTAGCCTTGCATGATCCAAACCTAACAAGTATGTAACTGTAAGGGACCTTGGTGATGAAATTGTGTATCATCTCAACCGTCCATGTTAAGATAAAGGGCTATAAGAATATTTCATGAAACAATTTTATCAAGAAATGAATGTGTAACAACCCACTCCAAACAAGCATGCCAAAACTACTCCTTCAATTCAAAACGCCAAAATGGCCCAACATCGTCACACTATCAACATTACAAAACTAGGTTCGCGGAAATAACCCTAACTACAGCTGAGAACATGACTACAAAATAAAAGGGAAATTCTTCTAATTCTTCTAACGCAAGCTCCGACTCACGTCTTGCCAAACCTCTAAACGAGCTTTCGGCTACCTGCTTACCTGAAAATATTTTATTTTTGAAAAGCGAGGGTTAGACCATGAGGTCTAGTGAGTTCCCTCAACACCAGGCCACACCATAAATATCACAATTCATAAATTGGTTATGAAAGAGTTTATACAAAATCATAACGAACACACTTAACATGATCTGCACACATTGACACATGCTAATGGCTCACACACGCTAAGGTCATACACACCGTGACAGCGTAAAAGGGCACACACCGCCCATATATGAAACGAATTCATATATATATATAGATATAATGGGACACCCCCCCCCCCCATTTCACACCATAGCCATAGCATGTTTACACACATTTACGTTATTCATTCCGCCACACACACACTTCGCATCGTAATTAAAAGCAGTTGAAATGTACGCAGTTAGATGCATGTACCAACAATCACACTTGCATAAGATTTGGGTTTAGAAAGACTCACCTGACTTTCTCGCTTCAAGACTCCTCACTTAAGCTTCCGATCTCTAGGTGGAACACCTATAATTTTTAGGAACGTAGGTCATAAGTCTTTCAATTATTACTCGAGCTTGGTTCCGAACATAACTCAAAATTATCTAATGTTAAACAAGTTACACTCTAGTCCAATAATTTGGGTTCTGGGCTCCGCTTACTTGCCCAACCGACGTATACAACATTTCCGGCCCAACTAAAACTTTCCGGGTCCATCGAGCCCAATTAACAAACTTCCGGATCCATCACTTTTATTCCGGATCTACGGTCAAATAACAAACTTCCGGATCCATCACTTTTATTCCGGATCTATGGTCAAATAGCAAACTTCCGGATCCGTTACTTTATTCCGGATCTACGGCCCAATTCCGGTTCCTTTATTAAGCCCAACTCCGGATCCTTTTGGATTCCGGATCCGACTCTCGATCAACCCAACTCCGGATCCTTTTGGATTCCGGATCCTTTTGGCCCAACATTAATTCCGTATCTATATGGGTTCCGGATTTAACCCATTCCGGAAGTACCACACCGGAACTGATCGGGAAGACGAGGTCTGTGTCTAAAATGAAAACAAACATTGCTATCAACTCTTAATCAAGACGGTTCGCTGCTAGAAACAACATTACCATCTTGCATAGCCCTTCCCTTATCAATTCTTGGTTACTTAGCAAAATTACGATTTCTAATCCCTTCTTAAACTCCCTTTTTAACTCTCAAACAAAACCCTCAAACAAAACAATCAGACCTACTCTAACAGTAGAGGTCAAATGCAAGACTAGAATTCAGGGGTTTTACCTGGACTCTCTTGATGAGGAGTTCTTCTTCCCAAATTGTAGATTGATGATGCTTCTTTCTCCAAATTGTTACTTGAATCAATTTCTCTCTTTCTCTGCTCTTTCTCTCCAAGCCGCCACACACACTCACCAATGATTAGCTCCTAGGGTTTTGAGCCTAATTTGGTGTTTAAATACCTTCCATTCCATTTACAAATCAGACCCTCAAATTTTAGACTTCACACTTTTCACACCAAAACTAACATTTATTCTAAAAAAGAACACGGTTATTACAGAATGATATGAAACACTTTCATCAAAATAAACAATTTCATGAAACATTTTCATTAAAAAACCTATGAAATCCAAAATTTACATAGTTTACACGATTTTTTTATAAATTATTACACCACTATATATATAAGCAAAATAAGAAAGACCTTTTCCCTATCCAAATCAAATTTTATATTATAGAGAAATTATACTATATGCTTCCCCACACGTAATATAGTTTTGAACCAACCCATTATTATCTTCTAACTCCATTATTCATGCCAAGGTATCTACCCGACAACTTTGTCACATTTGTTATTGTTAAGAACACTATCAATTTAGGAATTTTCTTTCTGACAATTATATTCAGAGTTTATAAGGTTAATTGAAGTGTATACATATTGATTTAAACATCTACGGTTACCAAAAAAAAATATCTTATATTCAATTGCATATGCAAGTTTATGTAAAATATTTGTTTATATAAATTAAACAAACTATTTATTTTTTGAACAAACGATTAACTTGTAAAAGGTAATAATATTTATAAAAAGGTTTCAAAAGATGTTTGTTTGATATTATTTATTATGTGATATCATGAAAGGAGACATGGTTATTAGGCCATCAGTACCCCCATGAGGGAATCTTTCAATGATTCCACTCCACATCAGCGCCACATCAGCTTTTCTCCCATCTCTCACTCCATCCCTCACTCCATCCCTAACAATCACTAAACACCCGTACCCCATTCCTTCAAACCCTTTTGTCACCTCATTTATTTTAATTCTTTTATTTATACATTTAATTATTTAACAAAATAAAAATATTTATATATTTTTTAATAAATAAAAATAAGATAAATAATAAAAATAAAAATTCATACCATTCATTAAAAATAAAAATTACAAAATACAAAACACTACCAATCATGAAATTTTTGAATTTGCTCTTTTCTCGCTAAAGTAACTCTCAAAGCTTTTCCCGTAAGGTGATCATGTGGGGCCATGAAAACCTTGTTGTGTAAACGCTTGGAAACCAAGCTCTTGATCTTCTTGCGATTGTGGTGTATTCGGTCGGTTACGACGGGATGTAGGTGTTCTGTTTGAATTCATGATGAGAGAGGTGTGAAAAATAAGAGGTTGAGAGAATTTGAGAGAGTTTGAGAGGTGTGAGAAATAAGAGGTTGAGAGAGGTTGAGAGGTGTGAGAAATAAGAGGTTGAGGGTTAAATATATAGTGGGATTAAATTGAGAAAAATAATTTTTTTTTTACAAAGAGCCGTTCAACGGTTACATTTTTTAAAATTTAATTAATTTTTTTTTTAAAAACCCTTCGGGATGGATCGGGATCCCATCCCCGGATACCATCCCGCCCCGCCAACCCCGCCCGGGCCGTAGCCCATCCCGCAGCTTCCCCTCGCCATCCCGCTGCCCATCCCGCTGTGGGTACGGATGGCCTTAGGATTTGTTTGGATAACATAAACAATAATATATTTGATTTGATATGTCATTTTATATATGCAAAACGGTAGATGCAATTATTTATGATTATAAATGATGGCGTTGACAAATTAGTGTAAACTAATGTTTGTGGACAAATTATTTTTATATATACACAATATATAACAAAGATTAAATTAAAAAATAAATAGCACAGTTATAGCAACTATGCTATTATTAAAAATCCTTAAACTTTGAAGCTTATTTTAAAGCTATGAATGAATTATAGATTTGGTTCTTGGTTTTGATTATAATTATTGTAACTTCTTGCATGGTTTTGCTTACCCTTTTCTAATAAGTGTAAGTGAGGCAAAGTTGTCATTGTAAATAAGCCTAACTTTTCTACTCTCTTCCCTCATATTGCCATTAGTTGTGATTACATCCCTTCACGCTCCTTCATACCCATTTCCCCACTAGTCACGATGGTTTTGTGTAGCCACCTCCACCACCACTACTAAACGAAAGACTTTAACTATGAACTTTTCCGTTGGAAATCTGTCATTAAAGGTTGACTCATCACAAAACCATCACAAAAGTTGGTGGATAATGCAAATCAGTGACATATTACCCAGGGATTCTCTGGGTGATCCATGGGTATTTTCTCAAAAAACATTGGATTCTACCGAACCATTGATATTTTCTAGGTGATCCATGTGTATTTTCGCAAAAAACATCGGATTCTACCAAACCATTGATATTTTCTGGAATTACCGACATAAATATCCTTGGATGAATTTTGTGGGTAAAAGTAATTTGTTTTGTAGTGCATCACCTAATTGAGTACTCCCCCTTTGTTTCTACTCAATTGATCTATGTTCTTCTTAGGGCTTCGGGTTTGGATTTACCCCCTCCTCAAGACTCAAAATTGTACGGATATTCCCCTGGATTTATATGTATATTCTACTTGGATTCCTCCTGAAGCTCTTTTCCTCTTATTTCCTTCCTTTCTCTACATATTCTCTTTTCTGTTTGATAATTAAAAAGGACTGATATTGCTCAAGTGTGACACAATCGTTGGTACACAAATATTGATTCGGTTTAAGTTGCTTTTTCTACTATGTTCTTGATGTAAATCAAGGGTGGTTGTTGTTGTTGTTCGATAGCAGCTTACTGTCGTTGTTTTTAGTGACAAGGTTGCTGACTGTTGCAAGGGTTTTTTCTGCTACTAGTTGTTGTGATTATTGTAGTTGGTGTTAGAACCAATATTACCAAACCGAAAAAAATCCAATAATATGTATGGATGTATGTATGTATGTATATATATATATATATTAGTTAATATATATATATATATATATATATATATATATATTAGTTAATATATATATTAGTTCACAAATCATGTAATCGATGTGCAACCAAAACAAAAAAAAACGTATATGTGTATATATGCGATATCTATCGAACTTCTAATCAAATGAAGTATAAGTACTAACTTGAAATCGATATTTGCTTCAAGATCAGATACAGGCCTGCTATGTAGTGTCTTCCACAGGAACCACTGTCGAAGTATCCAGAGATTTGAACGGGTAACCATGCGACTTAAACTACGTAAGAAGTCACGTGACTCTCTGTTGTTTCTTTAAAAATTTGCTTTGAGATCAATAAACCCCAAGAGGTCCAAGGCCCGAGGCCTAATATTTTGACGTGTAAATATATGTCAAGCTTCCCATTATAGCCTAATCTTTGACATGTAAATGTATGCCAAACTTCCCTCTATAGCCCAATCCAAGTCCCTTAGATGAGATTTTATCCGATTTGTTAACCCTTGTAGGACTAGCCTTATAAGCTTACTTATTTTTCCCGTTCCCTTCCTATATGTGGGGTCATTTTCCTTGTAACAATCCCAACAATACCCCACATTTCCTATTCAAACACCAACAATACCCCACATTTGAATAGAAAATAACTAATACAAATATATACTTTTCTATTCCACTAAATAAGATACGACATACATTTAAAAATATGTCTCTTGTACATGAACCTTTCATAGTGAACACAATTTGTGGGTAGTGAACAAAGTCTTGAACTAACCACATTGTTTGGTAAATCTAGACAATAAGTATCACAGACATCATATCTAGAACATATTGTATACAAACCAGATCTACTTTATGGGTAGTGAACAAAGTCTTGAACTAACCACATCACTTAGTAAATCTAGAACATAGTGTAACTCTTACGGTTGTGTTCATTTCGGTCTTGAATGTATCCTTTCTTCACGAGATTCTTAGAGAACGTAGCCATCTAGATCCTCATAGATGCGGCCACACATCAATCACACATAGGTAATGTCAATAAAGAACATTTTGTAGTGTTCCATTGTCAAAATGTTACTATTAAGAATTAATATTCAACCCTTAACCATCAATGCAAGCACACTGAGATTATCATATAAATGAGCATACTTGTGTGTTATGATTCTTGAGTTTTCCCCAACTAGTTGCCTATTTAACCTAGACCACGGGATGTCCAGTGTTTCTAGGTTAGGTTTTAAGCCCATTTCGCTCATTTCGCTCGATGTGTATATAACCTGCTCTCTGTTTAGCCCTTTTGTCAAATGATCGAATATATTTTCCTTTGAATTCCCATAATCAATGGATATAATTTCAATCTTTAACAAGTCTCATATTGTATTGTAACGACGCCTTATATGTGTCGATTTGCATACGTGGTTCTTCGATCTTGTAAGAGTTGCCATACTGTTACAATGAATATAAATGGCATTTAGAGGCTTCGATCATAAGTGTTAGTGTCTATTTTGTAAATTGTATTCAAGTTGAGGGACCATTTTGTAATTGTCACTCTAGGTATAAATAGCGTAGATTTAGTTTTAATTCCCAACACTTTGAAAGATATATTTTGACAACTCTCTGTGAGTTTCTCTCTACTTGTTGTAACTACTTCTTGATTCTTAATGAGAGATGAACAAAGTTTCTTGTAGATCTTGATACATATTACTTGTTAATTGGGATAACAAGTGGTATCAGAACCAAGCAGATCGGATTTGTGAAGAATTTGAAGAATTTTGGGCATTTTTTTGTTATTTTCGAACTACACATGGATTCTGCAGATTGAGGTTGTTTTGGATCGTGTTTTAGACACAGATTTGTTCGCATTGATCATCTAGATCAATTCGTGCAAGCATTCTGATTCAGAACAAGTAAATCAACAGATTTGGCAATTTTTGTGTTCTTCGAAAGTGTTCACTGTTCAGATCTAAAAATGGACTTTTGGTAGTTTCTTGCTGAACAAAAGGTGTTCAGAAAGGCCTCGCAACTTACCCTACAAAGTTTCAATTCAATTGGTGTTGATTTGAAGTTTTTTGGACACTCAGAAAATTTTCGTGTGTAAACTCATAACTGTCGTACGAATAGCTGTTCTTGGTGTTCATAACTGTCGCACGATACGTAGCATCATAACTGCCGCACGTTTCTTGCCCGACTACTTCTAGTCGTACAAGTAGTATACGACAGTTACTGTAGACAAGTTCTTGTCGTATAAGACTCATACGACAGTTACTGTTCACTTGTCCAAGTCGTACAAGTTTCTTACGACAGTTGGTCCAAGTCGTACAAGTTTCTTATGACAGTTGGTCCAGGTCGTACACTTACCATACGACAGTTACTGTTTCAAAATCCAAGTCGTATACGTTCTATACGACCGTTACTGTTTCACACACGTTCTATACGACAGTCGTACCTTATTGCCCGACAGTTTGTCAAATTTTCACAAATTCATTTTTCTGTGTAAAGATCAATACAGGTAATTTTTCAAGATGAATAGAAACGACATAATGAATTCTTTGGGAAGGGATACTAGACCTCCGATTTTGATTGAAAAGGAGTATGAACAATGGAAAGAAAGGTTTGAAGATTTCCTTGAACGACAATCAAATGGTATTCACTTACTAGACTCTCTTCATAATGGCTTGATGAAACCAGTATATGAAGATGTTCCGGTTCCAGATGCTCCAAACATCACAATGGCTAAGTTGATTCCTGTATCTGAATACAATGTTGTTCAAAAGGCTAGACATGAAGCAGATAAAAAGGCAAGGTCATATGTAATCATGGGTATTCCGAATGAAGTCTTCAACAAGATAGACAGTTACAAAGATACAACAAACAACATGTGGAGATAGTTAGAAAAGATGTTACAAGGGTCTCAGATTGGAAATCAGATGAAAGTCACAATGTGCATCAATAGGTATGAAGAGTTTAAGGCTAAGGAAGATGAGTCACTTCACGACACATATGACAGGTGTATGATTCTACTCTACGAACTGAGTAAGAACAAAGTTAAAAAGGATCTAGTTGAGATAAATGTCAAATTTCTTAATGTTCTTCAACCTGAGTGGAAGAGTGTTTCAAGAAAAATGATACAAAATCCTAGACTGTCAACAATGCCATTACATGAGCTGTATGAAACCATGTTGCAAGATGAGGAGGAAGTAGATGAGATAAGAGAGGAAAAGAATAAGAAAAAGAAGAAAGAGTTTTCACAAGAACCAATTGCACTCCAAGCTTGAAGTACAAGCAAATTGTTTTAAGTCGGATGATTCTGGATGGTTTGATACTGGTTATTCGGGTAATATCTCTGATAATGGTGCTGAATTAGAACAAGCAATGATTCTTCTCACTAGGCATTAACAGAGGAAATTTTTCAAACCTCAGTCATCAAACAACAATTTGAGGTATACTTCTGGTTCTCGAAAGTTTGAGAACAACAGCTTTGAAAGGAAACCGTTTGGAGAGCAAAGATTTGAGAATTCTGAAAAGAAATCGGTGAAAGCTGAAGGCAAGAATGTATTTGAGGATGTTTAGAGAAAGTTTGAAGAAAAGAGGGGTCAAGTGATTCATAAGTGCTACAATTGCGGTACACCAGGTCATTATGCAAAAGATTGTCGCAAGAAAGTGATCAGGAATACTGACTACTACAAACAAAAGTTGCTTCTGGCACAACAAAAGGAAGATGGAATCGCTCTTATGGTAGAGGAAGAGTATTTTCTGGATTATTCTGATGACGAGGGAGAAAAGGAAGAGTATGCAAATATGTGTCAAGCAGAATTCAATTCTGATGATGAGGACACATCTGACACAACAAATCAGGTAAATTCCTTTCCCTTACCAGAATCGTCAAATAATGAATTGCTTAATGAACTGAATGATACACAATCTAAATTAGAAACAGAACTGTGTGTCACTTTCTACGACGGAGGCAGAATATGTCGCGGCCGCTAGTTGTTGCTCACAAGTCATCTGGATGAAAACCCAATTGTCGGATTTTGCGTGTAAATATGAAAAGATTCCAATCTATTGTGAAAGTAAGTCCGCAATCGCTATATCTGTGAATCCGGTTCAACACACGAAAACCAAGCACATTGAGGTACGGTATCATTTTATTAAAGATCACGTCGAAAAAGGTACTACTGAACTCTATTTTGTTTCTACTGAATTCAACTTGCTGATTTGTTTACCAAGGCTTTGGATGAGAAACTGTTAGGATCCAAGCGCTTACCACTACGCCAAAAGCAATTGCTGGTGGAGAAGGCGCAACTTATTTCCATATAGCGTAGCAGCCAGCGCCACGTTTCGATTTAGGGAGATGCTGGTCAATGACCCAACAATCCCCCCCCCCCAGCATCTGCCAGCACTCTTGGCTGCACAGCATGCCTTTGGCATTATAATGCACTCCATGGGATTCGAACCCGTGACCTGCTCTGATACCACATGTTAGGATCCAAGCGCTTACCACTACGCCAAAAGAAATTGCTGGTGGAGAAGGCGCAACTTATTTCCATATAGCGTAGCAGCCAGCGCCACGTTTCGATTTAGGGAGATGCTGGTCAATGACCCAACAGAAACGTTTCAACTTTCTTGTTTCAAAGCTAGGCATGTTGAACTTGAAAGTTTGATAATTCATAATTTTTATTCAACATTTTGAAAATAATACTTAGTCATTCAAATTTGATAAATTTGAGTGAAGAATACTTATTTTCATAATATTGAATACTCATTATGTTTTGTTCAAATTTTTATTTTTATTCAGTATCTTACAAATTTGATTTCAATTTTATTCTCTTTACCGTATGTACTTCAATTGCTATTATTTGTGCAGTTTTATGTGTGGTTCATATGTTTAGGGGGAGCTATAAATGTTTGTGAGCATGTTTCAAGGGGGAGCGTTCAACAAAGAATAGGTGTTTGTTCAAAACAACAAAGGTAAGTGTTCAATCTCAAATGATTTTGGCAAACCCTACTTGATGAAAATGATTTTCTCAAGACTTATGCATCTTTGTAGGGGGAGCAAAATGTTTTCAAGAACACTGAACTGATTTTAAAACTGAAAAGTTAAATTTTTTGAAAAGTTCAAAGTTCATGCACGACAGTCGTACAAGCCTTGTACGATAGTTACTGTTCATGCACGACAGTCGCACAAGCCTTGTCCGACTAGCAATCCTAGTCGTACATGATTCGTACGACAGACACTATTCATATGGTCAAGTCGTAGACGCTTTGTCCGACTAGCAATCTTAGTCGCACAAGCATCGTACGATAGTTACTGTTCACGATTCCACCTTAGTCGGTCATTGTTTCATACGACTAAGATGAGGTACTCGTACATCGCTTCGTACGACTACCTGACACGTGTCGGTCAAACCTTGGACCAATCGATTTTTGACACGTGTCATTCAGACCTAGGTTCGATATATAGTGCGAGTTTCAAAGGTCTTTTCATTTACCGACTTTTGTATCATACGATTCTCTCACAACCTAAGTGTTCGATTTGAATCATTGTTAATGTTTCGTTAATATTGTGGATTACAATCGATTCAGGTATCATCGTTATACTATTTTTCATCGTATTTCATCATTTATTTCCATTGGTATTTTGATTGATAGAAAAGTCAAAAAAGGGGTTTTAGTAAACCCTTGTAAAGCCCGTGTCCCGGTGTGGATGTTTTATTTTAATTAGTTTTTGTTTTAATTTTTTCTCTTAGCGAAACTTTTTAACGGGGTTAGGCTCGGTTGGCCAAAAATGTTAATTATGGAATATCCTTTTTCAAATTGTAAGAAGTGGGAAAGTGAGGGACTAAAGGTGTTCTTGTGGCAAACCTTGCATGGGGTTCGGCCCATGTGGAACCGACCCCTTTCTCCTCTCGTTTTCTTCTCACACAAACAACAAACCTCAAAAACCCTATCACCTCTCCCTCTCGTTCTTAATCACGACAAGAAACGCATGCAACCAAAAAACCCTACACCTTCTCGTTTTGCTGCTGTTACCTCCGCCGAACCTTTCCCCCCCCCCTTGCTGCCGCAGTGCAACCACCAGAACCACCGCCGTGCCGCCGCTGATTTTGCCGGAGAAAGAGAAGTGCAGCGAGAGAGTGAGAGAGAGAGAGCCGCCGGAGAGAGAGAGAGAGAGCAGCGGGAGAGAGAGAGTAGCGAGAAGGAGGAGGAGTAGCGGTGATCGGACCTCCGAGGGGCTGCTGCGGCGTCGTCGTCGTCGTGAGGTAAATCTCTCTTTCCTTTGTCTCTTTGTTTTGCTATTTTTGTCACCGAAAAACCACCACCATCGCCGCCGCTGCCAGAGATGGCAGTGGGTGGTGCGCGGTTGATTCCAGCCCAGATTACCTAAAACCTGAATCTTATTAGCTAAACCGTAACCCGAATCGAATAACCTTGAACCGTTTTTATAAATCGTCATTTTATGTGAAAACGTCGTTCCTGCCACTGTTTTATTTCGTTCATAACTTTTCCGTCGTATCTCGGATTGAGGCGAAACCGGTGCTCATGGTTCATATTCTGTGTCGGGCACACTTTTCGTGTTTTAGCGAAAGTGTGGTTCGGTCTCTAGCTAGGTGTAATTTAGCTGTTTTTACAGCAGGTCCGTTTTCGGCAGATTCACGTTCCGTTTTAGAAAATTCATAGTAAATTGTAGGAAAATCGTTAGAACGCGTATGATATGTCCCTGGAACCCTAAGTCATGGAACTAACTGATTATGGAATAATAATTCTGGGTTGATGAGTTTAAGAGGGGCTAAACAGGTCCCGAACAGACCTGTAAATCTTAGAGTAAAAGCTGGATTTTTTCGTGTGTAAGCTTATAGTTGTGACTTTGGGCTAGGATTTCGTTGTGACGTTTGATATCACTTATTTAGGTGGAAAAAGGTGAGTTGGTGTTGGCCGACTCGTTTTGCTTTGAGGACATCTACTTTGCGTTGAGGTGAGTTATCTCACTGTGTAGATAGGAATTGTATGCATGTTATGGTAGTTTGTATGTACTACTGTACTTGTGGTGTGAACTAGTTGTTGGTGGTGCGTAATATTTGCTTGGGTTAAATGCTTAGTATAAATGTGTGTTACATTACAACTCGGTGGGACCGAGGAAGTGGATAGAAACGTTGTGGGAACTCGGTGGGACGAGTGTGTTACATTACAACTCGGTGGGACCGAGGAAGTGGATAGAAACGTTGTGGGAACTCGGTGGGACGAGTGTGTTACATTGCAACTCGGTGGGACCGAGGAAGTGGATAGAAACGTTGTGGGAACTCGGTGGGACGAGTGTGTTACCTTACAACTCGGTGGGACCGAGGAAGTGGATGGAAATGTTGTGTGAACTCGGTGGGACCGGGAACTCGGTGGGACCGAGGAGTTGGGTACATAATTACTTGTATGTGTTTACTTACATTATGTAACTGTGGTGTTGTTGCTCATGTGCGGGTAGGAGTGATGTGTATATAATTTCTACCTGCGCATGTGATGGAATTCACTAAGCCTTGTGCTTACCCTTTCCTTTTTACTGTGGTTTCAGGTACTAGTGGCTCCAAGGCGTGACGGGTACAAACTGGCACGCGTGAAGAGTTTTTATAATCATGAGATTAGAGTTATTATTAAACGATTTAATTTTCGCTGTTTATTATTACTGAGAATATTTATTATTGAATTTGCAAACGAAACGGTGTTGGATATTTAATAAGGTTTTATTTATTCAAATGCCCATTTTTAAAAGTTAAAATTTATTGTAATTTTTGGGACGTTACAACTTGGTGTCAGAGCACAGCTTGAGCGAATCAAATACATTTCGGTGTGTTTGATCTCAAGTTTGAGGCTGTAAAACTTTCTTTAAAAGTTTTGGAAAATAAAAGGAAGGAGAATGCGTTTGAGAAACGGTGATCAAGGGCGCAGTGTGTACAGTCAGCCGGAGCCAAGGGAAAGGTACAGTACTTAGTGTATTTATCGCTTTCTAGATCATAGGGTATGCATGCTAGATTGCTTGTGTGGGTTACATGTTATTGTATGGTTACTGCATGCTAATAGGAGTTTTATGCTAGCCTTGATATATTGTTAAACGAATGCACTATAGGTTGTATGCAGTAGGAACCGAATAGCCTTAGAATGATGGATTTAGTTCTATTGCACAGCTCTTGTTTGAGTCCAACCGTTGTAGGATAGAATCTTATATTCGAATGTCTATCTGGTTTCCACTGTATGCGACTGTGCATTTGCGAGGCGACTCGCCAGGACTAGTGGGGATTCCGTCCTAGCAAGGGTAGTGGAATGAGATGAAATTCCTAAGGAGCTAGGAAGAGTGTGTACATATGCCGGTGCGGGCATATGTGTATAGTTTTCGGCAAGGAACTACTTGGGCACTTCGGGACGGGACTCGAAACGAGTGAGGATAGGTGTGGAAGGTAGTAGTAGAGCTCCTACTATCTGCAGCACAGGATCCGTGCTCGAGTCGGGGAAAGTCACGAGGAATCCAAGGAGTTGAGCGTGAGCGTTGTTAGTGTGAGTTATTATGTGCTAATAACTCGTCGTAATATCTACCCAGAATAGCCATCACAAGGAGGAACAACAATAGTGAACCTACTAGTACAGGTGTGTACTTGATTTGCTTGAGGAGATGATCGTTGGGGTAGTGATGAAGGTTCTAAACTAGTAGTCGTTGGAATAGAAGGACGATTCTAGTATTAATCTCTTGGAGTGACATTAAGGACGATATTTGTTTTAGGTAGACCATTTCGGGTCAAGATGGATGTTTGTGCTAGAATCATAGGCTTATTGAGCCGACGTAGATTTGAGGATTATTTGACGTAATTTTCCAACTTGCCCTAAAAGGTTTAAATGTCCGGATGACGTTAGTGGACCGGAGAGATTTGGAGGAGTAGGAGTCGAGGCGTAGAATGCCGACTAAGTCATGCACAAAGTTTGATTTTGAATTAGATTGCATTAACAAATTCTTGTGTTTCAAATCCTTTTATGGATGGTGTTTTGGAATTTTGGGAAATGTTCAGCACACACACAAGATTTTGAATTATGGTTTTGAAAGTAGATGAAATTGTTTTATCACGGGAGTTGCAAACTTTGTTAGAATTTGTTTCATTTCTTAATTTTCCAACGGTTCTTTCGGGTAAGATGATATCCGTGTTTTGTGGTGTTTAAAATTGTTAGTCCCAGATGGCTATAACAAGTATTGTAGAAAGGGGGGGTTGAATACAATACTCAAAATTTTCACAATTTTAATTCTATTATTGAAAATCTTTCAACAAGAATTACACATAGAAAACTTAAGACTGTTGCGGAAAAGAACAGATAAACTATTCTAACAATCTTACACAAAGTATACTAACAAAATAACTAAGAACACTTAGAACAAAGCTATAAAGTTTTTCAAGCAAACTGGAAATTCTTGCACTGAGAGAAATCTTCCAGTTTGCGTAGAATATCAAGAGCACACAGTAATCTTCAAGTCTCTCAAGATGTGAATCTTTTCTGCATGGAGAGGTCTTCTTTTTATAGTGACAAGGAGTGTGCAAGCATTGAATGCTTGGGACACTTGTCATCTTCACACTTGCTGAGGATGTTGACTTCTGGAGAGTTGTGAAGTCCTTGTCACCTTTTACAAGGTGCAGACAGTAGAGCTCATGCAGAGGAAAAGGACTTTAACTGATAATGGATAAAGAGACAAACTGTCACTTTTATCTGCTAGAGGATTCTGTCTCATAATAAATGATCTTTCCTTCAAGACTTTAGCACCGAAGGAGGTTCCACCGAAATTAAGGGATCTTCGGTAGAGAGAGAGAGAGAGAGCGACCACCGAAATTGTGAGAACATTTCGGTGGTGAAGGAGGCCACCGAAATTGTTCAGGCAATTCGGTGGTGATGACTTGTTTGTATGTTGCCGAGAGTCTTCTATTTTCCACAAGTAGAGAGTCTTCAAGCTTGGTTTCGGTTGATCTTTGACTTCACCGAACATTTGATATTTGGTACAAGCCATTACAAAGAACCATGCATCCAAAATTTCTCTAAGTATAAAATGTTTTTCAAGGTATAAAAGGAGATCATGAGGTCATCTTCAAATCTTGATGACCCAACAATCTCCCCCTATTTGATGATGACATCCATACTTAGAAAAACATGAGTAAGACAGTGAATAATGCATATTGACCCTTCTTTACTCTTTTGGGTTCTTTTTCACACAGTCCATTTTTTTATTATTTTTTTGTGTGTGTATGTATATATGATATTTACATATAAGAAAATAAAAATAAAAAAAGGTATAGCTGTACAAATAATTGAAAGGAAAAAGAAGGAAGTATAAATAGTATGAACAGAATGAATATTACTTGCATCTCTGGAGGGGCGAGTTGAAACTTGTGTCTGGCTTGAGGATTCTTCATTTTGATCAGCAGCCTGTTGATGTGTTGAAGAACTTTATCTTTCAGGCACTTTTTCTTTTCTTCAGATGTTTCAAATCTTCAAGTCATTCACTTACTCCAAAAGATTTCAGCCAAGAGAATCTGTGGGTTTTGATAGGAGACAACCCATTATAGTGACAAACTTTGAGGAGAGTTGAGTTTGAGTGAATCAGCCTCAGGATGCTTCTGCCAGTCTCTTGCATTTTCTTTCTTTCTTTTGGCATCTTCAGCTCTTCCTGTTCAGCATCAGCATCCTTTGTCTTTGTTTTGCTCCCCCTCAGTAGATTAGTCGGTTTTGTGTTTCTCCCCCTCAGTTAGATCTGCCCGGACTGATGTGCTCCCCCTTGACCGGTCCGTCGATTTCCTCATTTTTTCAAGTTGGTCGCTGGATATGAGTACTGAGGGTTGATGTTGCCCCCTATTTTTCAAGATGAATTCTCCCCCTTGACCCAACAATCTCCCCCTATTTGATGATGACATCATGAAGCTTTTTCTCAAAGCACTTTTTCTGAAAACGACTCTATAGCCAAACCTCCCAAGTTTAATTCCAACAACTTTTCTTTGTGGAAAAGCCGGATGATGCTTTTCATGGAAGGAATGGATAGTAGATATCCAACCATTCTAAGTGAGGGACCCATAGTTCCTAGAGTCTGGTCTCGCTATGAAAGCAAAAAATCTGGCAAGGAAGTTGTTGGCAAAGATGATTCTGATGATTCATCTGATGAAGAAAAATCTGCTGCTACTGGTCGTTACATTCTTAAAAATCCTAAGAAATACACTGATGAGGAAAAACGGCTTGTGTCTCTTGATTCTAAAGTTAGAACCATCATTGCTCTATCTCTTCCTGATGAAGTGTACCACTCTCTGGTAAATCTCTCTACTGCCAAACAGATGTGGTCCACTCTATGTGTTTTGTACGAAGGTACAAATGAAGTTAAAAAGAGCAGAAAGATTAGTCTTGTTAGAAAATTTGAACTCTTTTCTTATGAGAAAGAAGAATCTCTCTCCAACTAATATAACCGCTTTAACAGTCTTCTTAATGATTTAAATCTGTTAGGTAGAGTGTATGACAATGAGGAAATCTTGTGCAAATTTATGGACTGTCTTCCTGATTTTTGGGAAAACATCTGTACTTGTATAAAGACAACCAAGGATCTTGATCATATGCCTCTTACTGTTCTTTATGGAACTCTTTTCAACTATGAGCAGAAGAAGTTGCAAAGGTATATAAAGAGCTATTCTCTAGCTCTCCTAAGTGACTCTTCCAAAAGAACTAAGTGTTTTCCAAAAATCACCTACCCATCTGACTCTGACCATGATAGTCAAGAAGATTCCAATAACCATTCAGAGGCAAATCTTAGTGATGCTAAGGATGAATGTGAGGAAACTTCAGTTGACAATTTATCTGATGAAATGGCCAGGTTAGACGGGTATTCTAAATCCAAATCTCATCTCTCTTCTGAAAAATCTAAGATTGGTAGAAAATCCTCCTCTTCTCTCTCCAAACAATCTTCTTTGGACAAATCTAATGAGGAATGTTATAACTGTGGTAAAAAGGGTCATTTTGTTTCTGAGTGTAGAAGTAAACACCTTGAAAGATCCAGAACTGCTTCCTCAGACCGATTTTCCTCAAAATCGGGAACATCCAAGTATGATTCCCAAAAGTTCAGCCAACACCTATCTTCTGCAAATTCTGACCGGGCTGAAAGATACAAGAGAGAAAAGGAAAGAAATGAAAGACTTGTCAGAAGAGGAAAGGGTCTGCCTGCTAAATCTTATGATTTGGCAGATGAACCCATATCTGAAACCGAATGACTCCTCAACTGCTCTTGTATCAGCTAAGTGCTTCTCCTCATCACAGGTACATCCATTTCTATCTCTTTCTGATGCCGAAAAGATTGAAGCATTTAATTATTTATCTATTGTCTTTAGATGATGCATCCTCCTCTTCCTTCTCAAACAAAATATTTTCTAACTCTGAAAAAGGAAAGTTTCTGTGTGCCGATTTTTTATTAAAAAGAAATCCTCCAATTTTTTTATAATACCTATGTGACTTCTCCTACCGATTTTCTTCACAGATCTGTGTGTCTCAAAATGTCCTTTTCAAAGGAAAAGTTTTTGGTCCTCCCAAAAAAAAAAAAAATCCTACCGATTTTCCTACCGAAAATTGTCAATTTTCGGTGGATCTCCTTAATTTTCGGTGGGAATGCAAAAAAAAAAATAAAAAATAAAAAAAATATACTGATTTTCCTACCGAAAAACCTACCGAAAATTGTCAATTTTCGGTGGATCTCCTTAATTTTCGGTGGGAATGCAAAAAAAAAAAAATCTCCAGATTTTCCTACCAAAAATTGCCAATTTTCGGCCGATTTTTTCATTTACTCTTGGTGTTTTTCCTGCGTCGGCCGCTGAGGGGGAGAATTCATCTGAGGGGGAGCAACATCAACCCTCAGTACTCATATCCAGTGACCAACATGAAAAAATGAGGAAATCGACGGACCGGTCAAGGGGGAGCACATCAGTCCAGGCGGATCTAACTGAGGGGGAGAAACACAAAACCGACTAATCTACTGAGGGGGAGCAAAACAAAGACAAAGGATGCTGATGCTGAACAGGAAGAGCTGAAGATGCCAAAAGAAAGAAAGAAAATGCAAGAGACTGGCAGAAGCATCCTGAGGCTGATTCACTCAAACTCAACTCTCCTCAAAGTTTGTCACTATAATGGGTTGTCTTCTATCAAAACCCACAGATTCTCTTGGCTGAAATCTTTTGGAGTAAGTGAATGACTTGGAGATTTAAAACATCTGAAGAAAAGCAAAAGTGCCTGAAAGATAAAGTTCTTCAACACATCAACATGCTGCTGATCAAAATGAAGAATCCTCAAGCCAGACACAAGTTTCAACTCGCCCCTCCAAAGATGCAAGTAATATTCATTCTGTTCATACTGTTTATACTTCCTTCTTTTTCCTTTCAATTATTTGTACAACTATACCTTTTTTTATTTTTTTCTTATATGTAAATATCATATATACATACACACACAAAAAAAAATAAAAAAAAATAAAAAAAATAAAAAAAATAATGGACTGTGTGAAAAAGAACCCAAAAGAGTAAAGAAGGGTCAATATGCATTATTCACTGTCTTACTCATGTTTTTCTAAGTATGGATGTCATCATCAAATAGGGGGAGATTGTTGGGTCATCAAGATTTGAAGATGACCTCATGATCTCCTTTTATACCTTGAAAAACATTTTATACTTAGAGAAATTTTGGATGCATGGTTCTTTGTAACGGCTTGTACAAGATAGCAAATGTTTGGTGAAGTCAAAGATCAACCAAAGTCAAGATTAAAGATTCTCTCATTGTGGAAGTGAAAGATATTTTCTCAACACATACAAGTCATTGTCCACCGATGGTGTTCTCACACATCGGTGGACATATCTCCACCGAAATCTCTCTCTGTTTCGGCCAAAGAATCCCACCAATGGAAGTCCAATTTCGGTGGGATCTCAAAGAAGTCTCAAATATGCTTTCTCCAAAGATGATGTCACATATCCCAAAGATGATGTCACATATCTCAAAGATGTGTCACATATCTCAAAGCTATCATCGGTGGGATCTCAAAGAAGTTTCAAAGATACTTTCTCCAAAGATGATGTCACATATCCCAAAGATGATGTCACATATCTCAAAGATGTGTCACATATCCCAAGGCTATCATCGGTGGGATCTCAAAGAAGTCTCAAAGATGCTTTCTTCAAAGATGTGTCACATATCCCAAAGCTATCATCGGTGGGATCTCAAAGAAGTTTCAAATATGCTTTCTCCAAAGATGTGTCACATATCCCAAGTTTCCTTCGGTGGTGTAATCTTTAGAAGACAAATTGAGAAGATTTTTTCTACATGGATAAAGTGACATTTTGTCTTATTATCCATTACCATGCAAAGTCCTTTTCTTCTGCATGGGCTCTTCAGACGTACCTTCATAGAGAACACACACAGGTAGATTTTAGAAAGATTTGAAGAATTTATTTTCAAGAAAGAATCAGCACCCAGAGACTAGCCTTTAAAGGCAAGTGACTACGGCTTGTGACTTTAACATTGGAACTCCTCCACATATGTTAGAGTTGAGACAGAAAGTTACATTCCACGATGTCTGTATAAAACTATTTGAGTGATTTGGGTAAAATGAGTTTTGTTTTACGGCATGTTGAGTCGTGTGGGTTTAATTTCACGAGGTGCATATCTAATTTGTTTATGTGACCATTTGGGGAAATCTTGGAAATCAATTTAAAGAACCCCACCTTTTGAGATTTTATGAGGTTTTAGTCGATATTTGCAAATGATGGAAACGAATTGGTTTCTATCTTTAAGTTTGAAACTTGCACAAGACCGTCGTGTTTTATCAAAAATATATTTGTCAACCGTTTCATCGTTTTGTATGACTAGCCGACGCGCGTAAAAATTTGTTGGTGAACCCTGTGCCACGACATTTTATGTTTAAAAAGAGAAATTTTGGGGTCAAATGTCGTGGGACTGATTTTGAAATTATGTGCACACTTTTGTCGCACCCGGTGTAAGGTCGAGCGGTTACTTTAAGTACATGTCATGAGTCAATCCATACTAGAACCGTGACGGTTCATTTTTAAAGAAATTATTTATTTCGCTTTGCGTTTTGTGAGTAAACTAAGCTGCAATGAAATGATTTTCAACATGATTTTCATATGTGGGACGAGCGTGTCCATTTTTGCGTAACTACCGACCTGGTAATAGTAGTTTTATTGCATACGATCTTTTTGAGATGAAAAATCTTGACGTTGAAAATATTTTGTAAATGACTTTGTAAACCATTTGGGAAATGCGCTTTAAAGTGTTATGTGTCATTTTGAGAATTTTAATGGTGCGAGTCCTTTTTGAAAACTCTTTTGTTTAACCCGTGTGGAGTTTGGGACTAATGTTGATTTTAGAGTATTGCTTGCTTAAACTTTATTTAAACGCGTTTTTGACCGACTTATGGGTCTAGCAAGTGTGGAGCATTTTTCTCGGTTTTGACTTTGAGATAGTCATGGGTCAATTGCACGGTTTTAATGGCTCGATGTGGAGTCTTGTTTATGGGTTGTTTTTGTTGCACAGTTTTGTATTTATGGCTTGGTGAGTATTTACATGTTTGGGTGAGTGAGTCATTCCGGGATAGGCATGTTGTTGGTAGACTGTTTTGCATTAGATCCTTAGACACGTTAGTCAGTCGTTGGTAATGGTCGGTTGGGTATCTCGGGGTGGGACCCCGGTATTCATGTGTTATGACCTTGACTTTCCAGTAGGCACTGGGAGGATATAGTCTTGAGCACTTACCTGGGAGGTAGATCCGATGTGCCAGGCTTTGAGGCGTTACCTGGGAGGTAGACGTCAAGGTGTATCCTCGATTCGGTGTAACTAGGCTTCGTAGAGCGAGTGTGGAGGATAAGTAGACGGTGGAAGGCTGGGTATTATGCCCTTTGTGTTTAAGAGAATGAATGCGCAGTAACCTTTTTGAGGTAAGTAGTATATTTAGGTATCGACTTTTGGGCTTGAGGCCAAACACCTTTAGTGTAATCGGAGAATTGTAGCCGATTTTAAGGTAATTATGGTGATGGTAGTAGTAACCCTGAGATGATTAATTGTGATGAATGGTTATGGTGGAATGACCTTCGTGGGTGATTATAAGTTTACTGGTTTGATGATTCGTGTGAAATAAAATTTGGGAGTCTAGTAGAACTCGTGGAAGATAATCGACAGTTAACGATAGGAACGATCGGATTCGAGTATCCTGTAGGGTATATTGGTGAGCAACTTTATAATGGTTAGAGCTTGAAATTTGAATCGGGATGTATGGAACATCTAAGGTTGGGAGGCAATCGAAGTCGTTTAACTAGGAATGATTCCAGTTGCTGGAGTGTTCTTCCGATCATAATTTCAGTGTTCTTGAAGGAGTTTTGTTGGTAAGAAAAGTATTCGAGAATTTTTTTTTAGTCGGTGTGAGAAATTTAGATTCCAGTTAGTGAAAGTCCAGTGGCAACACCGAAAGGGTTCCGAGTAGACTTGGGAACCCGAGATTGAGATGCGGGAGAACTATCCAGAGCTGTTTGCGGGCGTAGACTTCGAGGACGAAGTCTAATTCAAGCGGGGGAGAGTTGTAAAGCCCGTGTCCCGGTGCGGATGTTTTATTTTAATTAGTTTTTGTTTTAATTTTTTCTCTTAGCGAAACTTTTTAACGGGGTTAGGCTCGGTTGGCCAAAAATGTTAATTATGGAATATCCTTTTTCAAATTGTAAGAAGTGGGAAAGTGAGGGACTAAAGGTGTTCTTGTGGCAAACCTTGCATGGGGTTCGGCCCATGTGGAACCGACCCCTTTCTCCTCTCGTTTTCTTCTCACACAAACAACAAACCTCAAAAACCCTATCACCTCTCCCTCTCGTTCTTAATCACGACAAGAAACGCATGCAACCAAAAAACCCTACACCTTCTCGTTTTGCTGCTGTTACCTCCGCCGAACCTTTCCCCCCCACCCCTTGCTGCCGCAGTGCAACCACCAGAACCACCGTCGTGCCGCCGCTGATTTTGCCGGAGAAAGAGAAGTGCAGCGAGAGAGTGAGAGAGAGCAGCGGGAGAGAGAGAGAGTAGCGAGAAGGAGGAGGAGTAGCGGTGATCGGACCTCCGAGGGGCTGCTGCGGCGTCGTCGTCGTCGTGAGGTAAATCTCTCTTTCCTTTGTCTCTTCGTTTTGCTATTTTTGTCACCGAAAAACCACCACCATCGCCGCCGCTGCCGGAGATGGCAGTGGGTGGTGCGCGGTTGAGTCCAGCCCAGATTACCTAAAACCTGAATCTTATTAGCTAAACCGTAACCCGAATCGAATAACCTTGAACCGTTTTTATAAATCGTCATTTTATGTGAAAACGTCGTTCCTGCCAGTGTTTTATTTCGTTCATAACTTTTCCGCCGTAGCTCGGATTGAGGCGAAACCGGTGCCCACGGTTCACATTCTGTGTCGGGCACACTTTTCGTGTTTTAGCGAAAGTCTGGTTCGGTCTCTAGCTAGGTGTAATTTAGCTGTTTTTACAGCAGGTCCGTTTTCGGCAGATTCACGTTCCGTTTTAGAAAATTCATAGTAAATTGTAGAAAAATCGTTAGAACGCGTACGATATGTCCCTGGAACCCTAAGTCATGGAACTAACTGATTATGGAATAATAATTCTGGGTTGATGAGTTTAAGAGGGGCTAAACAGGTCCCGAACAGACCTGTAAATCTTAGAGTAAAAGCTGGATTTTTTCGTGTGTAAGCTTATAGTTGTGACTTTGGGCTAGGATTTCGTTGTGACGTTTGATATCACTTATTTAGGTGGAAAAAGGTGAGTTGGTGTTGGCCGACTCGTTTTGCTGTTGAGGACATCTACTTTGCGTTGAGGTGAGTTATCTCACTGTGTAGATAGGAATTGTATGCATGTTATGGTAGTTTGTATGTACTACTGTACTTGTGGTGTGAACTAGTTGTTGGTGGTGCGTAATATTTGCTTGGGTTAAATGCTTAGTATAAATGTGTGTTACATTACAACTCGGTGGTACCGAGGACTCGGTGGGACCGAGGAAGTGGATAGAAACGTTGTGGGAACTCGGTGGGACGAGTGTGTTACATTACAACTCGGTGGGACCAAGAAAGTGGATAGAAACGTTGTGGGAACTCGGTGGGACGAGTGTGTTACATTACAACTCGGTGGGACCGAGGACTCGGTGGGACCGAGGAAGTGGATAGAAACGTTGTGGGAACTCGGTGGGACGAGTGTGTTACCTTACAACTCGGTGGGACCGAGGACTCGGTGGGACCGAGGACTCGGTGGGACCGAGGAAGTGGATGGAAATGTTGTGTGAACTCGGTGGGACCGGGAACTCGGTGGGACCGAGGAGTTGGGTACATAATTACTTGTATGTGTTTACTTACATTATGTAATTGTGGTGTTGTTGCTCATGTGCGGGTAGGAGTGATGTGTATATAATTTCTACCTGCGCATGTGATGGAATTCACTAAGCCTTGTGCTTACCCTTTCCTTTTTACTGTGGTTTCAGGTACTAGTGGCTCCAAGGCGTGACGGGTACACACTGGCGCGCGTGAAGAGTTTTTATAATCATGAGATTAGAGTTATTATTAAACGATTTAATTTCCGCTGTTTATTATTACTGAGAATATTTATTATTGAATTTGCAAGCGAAACGGTGTTGGATATTTAATAAGGTTTTATTTATTAAAATGCCCATTTTTAAAAGTTAAAATTTATTGTAATTTTTGGGACGTTACAACCCTTCAAAAATCACTCTGTTTGTTAGAAGTGTTAGGAAAAGATGATAGGATAGTCTTTCTGATAGCAAATCGCACATAGGGTACTAGTTTATGTAACGTCCCGAAAATTACAAGCAAATTAAAATTTTTAAATTAACAATTCATTGATAACAACTCATTAAATGATCCCAACGTTTCGTTTGCAAACACATAATTAATATCTTTATAAAATAAAACCAGCGGAATAAACGTTTAATTATCAAAATCATAAAGCGACCAGCTCTCCTCGCGCGCCAGTGTGTACTCGTCATGCCTTGAAGCCGCTCGGACCTGAAACCACAGTTTATTGGGAAAGGGTAAGCACGAAGCTTAGTGAATTCCAACACATGCGCAGATAGGAATCATATACACATCACCCCTATCCGCACATAAGCAACAACATCACAGTTACATAAAACGAGTAAACGCCTACAAGTAATTATGTATCCAACACCTCAGTACCATCGAGGCCTCGGTCCCACCGAATTGTAATGTATCCAACACCTCAGTACCATCGAGGCCTCGGTCCCACCGAATTGTAATGTATCCAACACCTCAGTACCATCGAGACCTCGGTCCCACCGAATTGTAATGTATCCAACACCTCAGTACCATCGAGGCCTCGGTCCCACCGAATTGTAATGTAACCAACACCTCAGTACCATCGAGGCCTCGGTCCCACCGAATTGTAATGTAACCAACACCTCAGTACCATCGAGGCCTCGGTCCCACCGAATTGTAATGTAACCAACACATTTATACCAAGCATTCAAACCAATCAAATATTACACACCACAAACAACTAGTTCACACCACAAAGACAGTAGTACATACAAACTATTATGACATGCATACAACCCCTAACTACACAGTGAGAGAACTCACCTCGAATGCGCGCCCAGCTTAATAACACAATTCAAGCTTCACAATTACGGTCACTTCCCAGCACCTAAATGCATGTTAAAACGTGTCAATACAAGACCCGGACCCTATGACACGACACACGCTTAAACCGTCACTAAAACTATTTTCCGTTCTCACTAAACAGGTCTGTTCGGGACCTGTTTCGACCCCTTTAAACCCAGAAATTCCCAATATTATTTCATGACCAGAAAGTACTCTGAGTTAGGGTTCCAAGGACATATTATACGCCTCCTAACGATTTTTCTACAATTTATTATGAATTAAATACGAACGGTTACCAGAACTGCCAGTTTTCGGTCCAGCCTGCACAAACAGCCCAAAACAGCCTAGCTACGGGCTTAATCAGACTTTCGGCAAAACACGAAAAACCTTCCCGATTCTATTTGGGAACTTTGGGCACCAGTTTCACCTCAAAACGAGTTACGAGCAGAAAGTTATGGTCTACACAAAACAGTGGCAGATTCCAGAGTTTTACACATAAAATGACGAATCACCGAACTTGCGACCACTTTTTCGCCCAGTTAGAGACTGAACCAGTTTTTCGCTAAAACACGGAAAACGTGCTCGACCCTGAGCTTGAACCGTGGGCGCCAGTTTCGGCTCAAACGGAGTTACGACGGAAAAGTTATGGTCATACGAAAACTGGACGGCACACTTAGAATTTCATAAAATCACGAATTATAAAAACGGTTTGCACGATTCGGCTTAATCGATTAAGTCACGGGTTAAGGGCTCTATAGAGATTAAGGTCTGGTCACGGCCACGCGCCACCCACTGCCATCTCCGGCAGTGGTGGTCGCCGGTGGCGACCGGCGGCGGCTCACCGGCGATGATTACACACACACACCGCCCACACCACCCTCTCGCACCACCTTTTCTCCTCTCACTCTATCGCCATACACGCAACTACACACACACCACGACCATCCTACGCCACCACCCCTCGAGGTGGTCCACGGCGGCTACCGCCTGCAGCAGCCAAGGCCGCGTGCGGCGGCAGCGGCGGCGGTTACTTCGCCGGCAACTAAACAAGAAAAGAATCGAGATCTTGGTGCTTACCTCTCGACGAAAAGCTGTGGCGGCAGCGGTTTTCCGGCGACTGCAGCGGCGGCGCCTCCTTCTCCGGCGTCTTTCACCTCCGGCGACCTCTCTCCCGATTCCTCTCCTTCTTGCCGCCGATGCTCTCTCTGTCTCTCTAACCTTCTCTCGGCTCTTAACTATCTCTCTCTCTCTCGCTTCTTACCCACGGCCGTACCACACCAACGAAAGGAGAAAGCTCTTAGGGTTATTGTATTGCTTGGTTCACAAGGGAAAAATAAAAGAGAAACGAGACTAAGAAGGAGGGTCTCGGCCCTCACTTTGCATGGGCCGAATCCATGCCTAAGTTTCACCAAAAGACGGAAAAGGTCCCTCGACTTCTAAGGACATATCTTAACTACCCAAAGTGCAACCAAGTTAGCAATAAGGTCCTTTTGACACCAAACCACTAACCAAAACAAATAAAGGTGAACATCTAAGTAATAAAAAAAATTAATAAACGTACCGGGACACGGGCTTTACAACTCTCCCCCACTTGGATTAGACTTCGCCCTCGAAGTCTCTGCCTACGAATAGCTCCGGATAGTTCTCCCTCATCTCGACCTCAGGTTCCTAAGTCCACTTGAAACCCCTACTAAACTTCTCGAATACTATTCTTACTAACGTACTCTTTCTAAGACACTGGGATTATGATCGGCAGAACACCCCGACAATTGAAATCATTCCTAGCCAAGCGACTACGGTTGTCCCCCAACCTTAGATATTCCATACATCCCGAGTCAAATCTCAAGCTCTAACCACTCTAAAGCTGCTCACCAGTATACTCCACAGGACACTCGATTACGATCCCTCCTATCATTAATTGACGATTAACTTCTACGAATTCTAATAGACTCCAAAGATTTTCAATAACTTATATTTAACAAAACATCGACCCCCTGCCGAACATCGGTCCAACCGATTACAATAACAAACATCGGCCACCCGCCGAACATCGGTCCAACCGATTACAATAACAAACATCGGCCACCCGCCGAACATCGGTCCAACCGATTACAATAACAAACATCGGCCACCCGCCGAACATCGGTCCCACCGATTACCATAACAAACATCGGCCACCCGCCGAACATCGGTCCCACCGATTACCATAACAAACATCGGCCACCCGCCGAACATCGGTCTCACCGATTACAATAACAACATAAGCGTGGTATTATCCTAGACACTACACAAATAGATATCCCCCACAACCAAATCAACTAACACACACGTAGATCATTCCACCATAACCATTCATCACAAGTGATCATTTCAGGGTTACTACTACCATCACCATGATTATCTTAAAATCGGCTACAACTCTCCGATTATACTAAAGGTGTTTGGCCTCAAGCCCAAAAGTCGACACCTAAATATACCACCTACCTCAAAATGGTTGATGCACATTTATTCCCTTAATAACAAAGGGCATCAATCCCTTAACCGATACTATTCGGCCTACAGCACTAACGCACGTGGAATACCTACCTTCCACCGTCGACGCATCATCCACACTTGCTCTACGAAGCCAAGTCACACCGTATCGAGGATACACCTTGACGTCTACCTCCCAGGTAACGCCTCAAGACCCAGCACACCCGAACTACCTCCCAGGTAAGTGCCCACAACTATATCCTCCTAGTACCTACTGGAAAGTCTAGGTTAAAATACATGAATACCGGGGTCCCACCCCGAGATACCCAACCGACCATTACCAACGACTGACTAACGTGACTAGGGATCCAAAGCAAACAGCCTACCAACAACATGCCTATTCCGGATTGACTCACTCACCCAACCATGTAAACACTCAATGTGCAAAGAATGCCCAACGGTTCGACAAAAACAACTCATCAACTAGACTCCACATCGAGCCATTAAAACCGGGCAATTGGCCCATGACTAACTCCAAGTCAAAACCGAGCAAAATGCTCCACGCTTGCTAGACCCATAGGTCGGAAAATACGTTTAAACAAAGTTTAAGCAAGCAATATTCTGAAATCAACCTTAGTCCCAGACTCAACACGGGTTAAACAAAAGATTTTTCCAAAAGGACTCACACCCTTAAAATTCTCGAAAGGACACATAACACTTAAAAGCACATTTCCCCAAATGGTTTACAAAATCATTTACAAAATATTTCAACATCAGGATTTTCATCTCAAAAAGATCGTATGTAATAAAACTACTATTACCAGATCGATAGTTACGCAAAACTGGACACGCTCTGTTAGACAACCTAAGGGGGGGGGGGGGTAAGGTTGTATTTAAAATCTTTTTACTTTCAAAAAATCTTTTACAAATAAATACAGTACTGAAACAGTATAAATAAATCAGAGTATACAAACAATAAAGAAGAGTGTAAATATAAACAAATACACAGAGATTATATAAATAAATATAAATGCAAAGCAGTTTATATAAACAGATATAATAAAGCACAACGGAATAAATAAAGAGATAAGGGATAGAGATACTTGACACAGAGATTTACTGATTTACCACCAACTGTGATAAACCAGCAGCCGAGACACTTCCCGACACGATCCAATAAATGTATTCTTTACGGTAGAATACAAACCAAGTACAAAGGTAACGTAATTGATTCTCAAGCTTCTGCTATGAGATGTACAGGATCACACACCCGTTATTCAAATGCTTACAAGAGGAGTATAACTCACAATGGGTAATCACTCTTGTATAATATCTCACACTTGGATATTTTATAAAAAAATGTTTTATAAAATATATATATATAAATGAGAGAGCTGAGAGTTGAGAGTTTGAATGCTGCTTGTTACTGTTGTGTGGTCTGGTCTGCTATTCTTCGTCACCAACAGCTTCTTTATATATCAGCATCTCCAACGGCATTGTGAATTCGCGGTATACCGCCAAATGCATGCGGTATACCGCCGTCAGAAAAGGTGACTGACACACCAACGGCTACATGCAAAGTTGACAGGAATAATGTGCCCGCGGTATACCGGCTGGGACTTGCGGTATACCGGCCGTACGAAACAGCAACTTCAACCAATCAGAATTGCACACGGACTGCCGCGGTATACCGGCTGATCACCCGCGGTATACCGGCAAAAGTGTACCCGCGGTATACCGGCTGTACCGCCGCGGTATACCGCCGTCAGGAAAAGTCAGCTTCCAGGACTGCAACCAAAACTTGCTGAATCTTCTCAAAACCTTATTAAAATTAATTGTTGGGTTTTTAGAAATATCCAAGTGGTATATTATTTTAGGGTGTTTATCATTATTAGTTATAAGCAATAATGACGACGTAAACACTTCCGTCTTGAACCCTTCAGATTAAATCTTCGTGTTCTTCAACAACTGCACACTTGGATTAAATTGTTAGATAAACAATAATGCGGTGTGTTTGTAATCATCAAAATAAATATATATAAATATATAGAGATGTGGTACACTTGCACCAACAATCTCCCCCTTTTTGATGATGACAAACACAACCGCTAAGCAAGAGCATATGCGGTTTCTCTCCCCCGTTTGTCGAAGCAAAAAGGGTTAAGAAAGACGGTATGCTTCCCCTCGAGAGATGCTCCCCCTCAAAATATGCATATAATTGAGGTAGCATAAACTCATGGGTAAAAGAGCTAAAACGCTCCCCCTCAAATTAATAACGATATTAATTTGATTTTATAAAATTTGAGGGATAAAATAAAATGCAAAAAGCAATAGAGACAAAGATATACAAACCAATACGAAACACTTGCACCAAAACGGATCTTAAGGCTTCAATATTCGGTTAATTTTATGTGAAAAAAAAAATCACCACGTATTATGACCTCGTCAGGTAACCACGTATTATAACCTCGGCAGGTAACCACGTATTATAACCTCGGCAGGTAACCACGTATTATAACCTCGGCAGGTAACCACGTATTATAACCTCGGCAGGTAACCACGTATTATAACCTCGGCAGGTAACACGTATTATATCCTCGCCAGGAAACCACGTATTGTATCCTCGTCAGGAAACAACGTATTATATCCTCGCCAGGAAGCACCTACAAAAGGCAAAGAAAATTTTTCGTGGTACCCTTTTCTTATGGGTCCTTTTAACAGTTAGTATAAAAACATAAACTGCAAAAAATATGTTGTCGACATAAAACAAACACGACAAACATACAAAGCCATATAAATGGTTTAAAACCACAAACGCATCCCACCGGGATTATCAACATTAAACATTCCTTTCGGAATCCATTTTCTAACCATTTTGATTTTACGATCGTATTCATCATAGACGTAAAATGAAGCATTTATATTCGCATTATTTTTAGATCTAGAAAAATTACCAATATACATACGAGCATGTGGTTTCCTCCCATAATTCACATTTTTCATTTTTGACATATATGGGGGTTTTCTCGTATCAACTTTAGGAGATGCAAAAAATCTTTTAATGGGTTTACACGAACATTTATCAACACATGTATCGGAACCAATGCCTTTACGACAATTTATACGATTAGGCATATTTAGCATTTTAAGCACTTTATCATTGCTACTATTAAAAGCATTTGCTAATAAGTCATTTTTCTCATGCGATTTACATTTAGCATTTAAACATGCAACTTCATTTTCAAGAGACTCGCATTTTGTACATGCAACACTTTCATTTTTATTTTCACTTAAGCATGCAATTTTATCATTTAAAATAACACAAGATTTACAGACATCTTTTTCACTTAATTTATTTTCTAATTTAGTGATAACATCTAAATCATGAGCAGATTTTTGTTTACCGTCATCTATTTCCTTTTTATATACAGATACGGTTTCTTTTAAATTAGAAATTTCATCTTTATATTTATTTGCGAGAGCAGCCATATCATGAAATGATTTATATAATTCGTCAAGATTATTTTCATCGTCACTATAATAATTATCACTATAATTATTATCATAATTATTTTTAGAAGAATATGATGAAGATACCTCATTATCATGGTCGGCCATGAAACAAAAATTTTGGGCCTCATTTATGCTTGCGCTCAACGCGCCTCCAACTAAAGCTTTTGGTGTGTTGATTTGTTTTGCTCGTTTCGGACACACACTTGCATAGTGATCCTTGTCACCACACACATAGCAAAAGCCTTTCTTTTTATTGGCTTTTTCATCGTCGCTAGATTCGTCATAATTGTCTTCACTTTTGTGGACGTTGCGACTTTGGTTTTTACCACCACGACGGTAGTCTTCATTTTCTTGAAACCTATCAATATTGGCAAACTTTTTGTTAGAAAGAAGTTTAGAAAGTTTTCTTACCAACTTGACTAAATCGTCAAGATTTTCGGGTTCATCATCGGATGAACTTGCATCTTCCTCCTCTTCCTTTTCTTTTGAGGCAACGACCTTGAGAGCGATGGATTTCTTTTTGACTTGCTCCCGGACTTGATTTCTTTTTAGTGCGATTTCGTGCACTTTAAGATTGCCGATGAGATCATCGAGCTTCATAGTTGCGAGATCTCGGGAGTCTTCCAAGGATGTGATTTTTGCCATCCACTCCGAAGGAAGTGCTCGAAGAATTTTCCTTACATAATCCTCATTAGGATAAGTACGACCTAATCCCTTCAAAGTAGTCATAATGAGGTTAAAACGTTTAAACATTGAGTCGATTGACTCATCTTTTGACATTTCAAATAATTCATAATCATGAACTAAAATGTTTATTTTAGAACTTTTAACTTGAGTATTTCCACGATGAGTGTCACTCAAGCTTTGCCAGATTTGATTAGCAGTTTTACAGGTATATACTCTTTCTATTTCATCGGAAGTTAAAGCAGCATATAATATATTTTTAGCCTCAAAATTTAAACAAAAAAGAGATTCTTCAGCGGGAGTCCAGTCTTTAACAGGTTTATCAACAATAACATTATTTTTTATGATGGTAGGATTAAAATTCCCATTTTCTATAATATCCCAAATTTTTTGACTTTTGCCACGAACGTGACATTCAAATAGCTCGGCCCAAATGCCAAACTTTTCAGTATCTATCAAAGGAGTTTTAGAGAACACAAAATTAGTTTGTTGAGCCATTTAAAAAAAATTAAAGAAATGACTTTAAAAATTTAAACAGAAAATTTTTGAAAGCCCCGCTCTGATACCAAATGTTAGACAACCTAAGGGGGGGGTAAGGTTGTATTTAAAATCTTTTTACTTTCAAAAAATCTTTTACAAATAAATACAGTACTGAAACAGTATAAATAAATCAGAGTATACAAACAATAAAGAAGAGTGTAAATATAAACAAATACACAGAGATTATATAAATAAATATAAATGCAAAGCAGTTTATATAAACAGATATAATAAAGCACAGCGGAATAAATAAAGAGATAAGGGATAGAGATACTTGACACAGAGATTTACTGATTTACCACCAACTGTGATAAACCAGCAGCCGAGACACTTCCCGACACGATCCAATAAATGTATTCTTTACGGTAGAATACAAACCAAGTACAAAGGTAACGTAATTGATTCTCAAGCTTCTGCTATGAGATGTACAGGATCACACACCCGTTATTCAAATGCTTACAAGAGGAGTATAACTCACAATGGGTAATCACTCTTGTATAATATCTCACACTTGGATATTTTATAAAAAAATGTTTTATAAAATATATATATATAAATGAGAGAGCTGAGAGTTGAGAGTTTGAATGCTGCTTGTTACTGTTGTGTGGTCTGGTCTGCTATTCTTCGTCACCAACAGCTTCTTTATATATCAGCATCTCCAACGGCATTGTGAATTCGCGGTATACCGCCAAATGCATGCGGTATACCGCCGTCAGAAAAGGTGACTGACACACCAACGGCTACATGCAAAGTTGACAGGAATAATGTGCCCGCGGTATACCGGCTGGGACTTGCGGTATACCGGCCGTACGAAACAGCAACTTCAACCAATCAGAATTGCACACGGACTGCCGCGGTATACCGGCTGATCACCCGCGGTATACCGGCAAAAGTGTACCCGCGGTATACCGGCTGTACCGCCGCGGTATACCGCCGTCAGGAAAAGTCAGCTTCCAGGACTGCAACCAAAACTTGCTGAATCTTCTCAAAACCTTATTAAAATTAATTGTTGGGTTTTTAGAAATATCCAAGTGGTATATTATTTTAGGGTGTTTATCATTATTAGTTATAAGCAATAATGACGACGTAAACACTTCCGTCTTGAACCCTTCAGATTAAATCTTCGTGTTCTTCAACAACTGCACACTTGGATTAAATTGTTAGATAAACAATAATGCGGTGTGTTTGTAATCATCAAAATAAATATATATAAATATATAGAGATGTGGTACACTTGCACCAACACGCTCGTCCCACATAGGAAAATCACGTTGAAAATCGTTCCATTGCAGTTCGGTTTACTCACTCAAAAGCAAAGCGTAATAAATAATTTCTTTAAAATGGACCGCCTCGATTCCAGTATGGATTGACTCATGACGTGCACTTAAAGTAACCGCTTGACCTTAAACAGGGTCCGACAAAGGTGTGCACATAATTCAAAATAAGTTTCACGATAATTGATTCAAAAATTCTCCTTTTTGATCATAAAATGACGTGGCACAGGGTTCGCCACAATTTTTTTTTCGTGCGTCAGCTAGTCACACAAAACGATGACACGGTTTACAAATGTACTTTTGCTAAAACTTAACTGTTTCGTGTAAGTTTCAAACTTGAAGTCAGAAACCAGTCCGCTTCTATTAATTGGGAATATCGACTAAAACCTCATAAAATCTCAAACTGGGGGCAGGCATGCAAGCTTGTAACACTTCCTCAAGTTTCGTACTTGGGACATATAACGTCAAAACATTATAGTTTAAAAAATGTATTTATCGAAATTGCTCAAAATACTCGTTTCCTCCAAGCAAAAGTTTTTAATTTCCAAAAAGAAATGATCGGTAATTCTAAATTAACCGAATGTCAAAAAAAATCTACGCATTTATATTTCCAAAATATAACACATTGTAATCGTATGCATGATGTTCACAACATTAAAACACTCCTCGGATCAAATGGTCTTTCATTTCGACAGAAAGGAACTAAAACATTTTCATGCACGACTCGTTTATCAAAATGTCGAGAACAAAGGTTACCCCAGTATGCATACCCCTAAGTCGATAAATCGCATTTTCATGGAAATGTCAATAAAGCCTTTAGCTGACTGAAAAGCGCACTAACAACTCCTTATGAAATGTTACCAAAATTCCTCCATGCACCACTTATGTCACGCATGAATCAATCCACACACTGAACTATTTGCAAAATAAACACTTAGTAACACAAACTCTCGAACGAAAAGTTAAGCGACACTAGAATTCCAAACTCATTTTAGACAAATCACTAAAATAGCCTTTAAACAGACATCGTGGAATGTAACTTTCCGTCTCAACTCTAACACATGTGGAGGAGTTCCAATGTTAGAGTCTCAAGCCGTAGTCACTTACCCAACATCTTAACCACCACAAAACACGGATATTATCGTACCCGAAAGAACCGTTGGAAAATAATCAAATGAAACAATCTTTTACAAAGTTTTCAACTCCCGTGATAAAACGGTTTCAAGCATTTTCAAACCATAATTCGAAATCTTGTGTGTGTGCTAAACATTTCCCAAAGTTTCAAAACACAATCCATATAAGGATTGGAAACACAAGGATTAGTTAATGCAATCCTATTTTCAAAATAAACTCTGTGCACGACTCAGTCGACATTCAACGTCTCGACTCATGCTCCTCTCTACCTTTCCAATCCACTATCGTCCTCCGGACATTTAAGCCTCTTGGGGCAAGATAGAAAATTACGTCAAATAATCCCTACGATTTTTCCTCAAATCAAAGTCGGCTCTAAAAGCCTATGACTCTAGCACAATCTTCCATCTTGGCCCGAAATGATCTGCTTACAACAAATATCATCCTTATCGTCACTCCAAGTGACTAATACTATAATCGTCTTCCTATTCCAATGACTGCTAGTTTAGAACCTTCGACACTACCCCAACGATCATCCCATCAAAGCAAGTCAAGTACACACATGTACCAGTGGATCTACTATATTTGTCTCTCCTCGTGACGGCTATTCAGGGTAGATAATACAACGCGTTATTAGCACATAACAACGCACACTACAACACTCACGCCCAAGTCCTTGGATTCCTCGTGACTTCCCCGACTCGAGCATTGATCTTGTGCTTCCGGTAGTAGGAGCTCTACTACTACCTTCCACACCTATCATCGCTCGCTCCGAGTCTCATCCCGAGGGTCCAAGTAGTTTCTCGCCGAAACTGTACACATAAAATAATTTATCCAAACATGCCAGTTCAAGAACATATCCTAAACAGGCAACTCATACAACTACTGTATATATAAAACCATCGGTCACCCCGATCAGACAGCCACAAATGTATACTTAATAAACCATCGGTCACCCCGATCATACAACAACAATTACATATATAATTAACCATATGCCTGCACCAGCATATATATACATCCACCCTTCCTAGCTCCCTAGGAATTTCCTCTTATCCCATTACCCTTGCTACTACCGAATCCCTACTAAATATAACGGGTGACCTCGCGAATACCCGATTATATGCAGTGCGAAACAAATAGACAGTCGAATACAAGACTCTATCCTAGAACGGTTGGACTCAAACAAGAGCTGCGCAATAGAACTAAATCGAATATTCTAAGGCTATAAATCTCTTACTGCATACAACCTAGAGGGCATCCACTTAGTAACCTATCATAATTAGCATAAATTCCTAATAGCAAGTAGTTCAACATACAGCATAGTGTCCACAACAGGCAATCTAGCATGCATACTCTATGATCTAGAAAGCAATAAAACACTAAGTACTGTACCTTTTCCCTTGGCTCCGGCTGACTGTACACACTGCGCCATCGATCACCGTTTCTCAAACGGGTTTTCCTTTCTTTTATTTTCCAAAAAGGATTTAATAAAGAATTTGAAAATTTCCCAGCCGCAAGTTGAGACCAAACACACCGAGGTGCGTTTGATTCACTCAAGCTGTGCTCTGATACCAAGTTGTAACGTCCCGAAAATTACAAGCAAATTAAAAATTTTAAATTAACAATTCATTGATAACAACTCATTAAATGATCCCAACGTTTCGTTTGCAAACACATAATTAATATCTTTATAAAATAAAACCAGCGGAATAAACGTTTAATTATCAAAATCATAAAGCGACCAACTCTCCTCGCGCGCCAGTGTGTACTCGTCACGCCTTGAAGCCGCTCGGACCTGAAACCACAGTTTATTGGGAAAGGGTAAGCACGAAGCTTAGTGAATTCCAACACATGCGCAGATAGGAATCATATACACATCACCCCTATCCGCACATAAGCAACAACATCACAGTTACATAAAACGAGTAAACGCCTACAAGTAATTATGTATCCAACACCTCAGTACCATCGAGGCCTCGGTCCCACCGAATTGTAATGTATCCAACACCTCAGTACCATCGAGGCCTCGGTCCCACCGAATTGTAATGTATCCAACACCTCAGTACCATCGAGACCTCGGTCCCACCGAATTGTAATGTATCCAACACCTCAGTACCATCGAGGCCTCGGTCCCACCGAATTGTAATGTAACCAACACCTCAGTACCATCGAGGCCTCGGTCCCACCGAATTGTAATGTAACCAACACCTCAGTACCATCGAGGCCTCGGTCCCACCGAATTGTAATGTAACCAACACATTTATACCAAGCATTCAAACCAATCAAATATTACACACCACAAACAACTAGTTCACACCACAAAGACAGTAGTACATACAAACTATTATGACATGCATACAACCCCTAACTACACAGTGAGAGAACTCACCTCGAATGCGCGCCCAGCTTAATAACACAATTCAAGCTTCACAATTACGGTCACTTCCCAGCACCTAAATGCATGTTAAAACGTGTCAATACAAGACCCGGACCCTATGACACGACACACGCTTAAACCATCACTAAACCTATTTTCCGTTCTCACTAAACAGGTCTGTTCGGGACCTGTTTCGACCCCTTTAAACCCAGAAAATTCCCAATATTATTTCATGACCAGAAAGTACTCTGAGTTAGGGTTCCAAGGACATATTATACGCCTCCTAACGATTTTTCTACAATTTATTATGAATTAAATACGAACGGTTACCAGAACGGCCAGTTTTCGGTCCAGCCTGCACAAACAGCCCAAAACAGCCTAGCTACGGGCTTAATCAGACTTTCGGCAAAACAAGAAAAACCTTCCCGATTCTATTTGGGAACTTTGGGCACCAGTTTCACCTCAAAACGAGTTACGAGCAGAAAGTTATGGTCTACACAAAACAGTGGCAGATTCCAGAGTTTTACACATAAAATGACGAATCACCGAACTTGCGACCACTTTTTCGCCCAGTTAGAGACCGAACCAGTTTTTCGCTAAAACACGGAAAACGTGCTCGACCCTGAGCTTGAACCGTGGGCGCCAGTTTCGGCTCAAACGGAGTTACGACGGAAAAGTTATGGTCATACGAAAACTAGACGGCACACTTAGAATTTCATAAAATCACGAATTATAAAAACGGTTTGCACGATTCGGCTTAATCGATTAAGTCACGGGTTAAGGGCTCTATAAAGATTAAGGTCTGGTCACGGCCACGCGCCACCCACTGCCATCTCCGGCAGTGGTGGTCGCCGGTGGCGACCGGCGGCGGCTCACCGGCGATGATTACACACACACCGCCCACACCACCCTCTCGCACCACCTTTTCTCCTCTCACTCTATCGCCATACACGCAACTACACACACACCACGACCATCCTATGCCACCACCCCTCGAGGTGGTCCACGGCGGCTACCGCCTGCAGCAGCCAAGGCCGCGTGCGGCGGCGGTTACTTCGCCGGCAACTAAACAAGAAAAGAATCGAGATCTTGGTGCTTACCTCTCGACGAAAAGCTGTGGCGGCAGCGGTTTTCCGGCGACTGCAGCGGCGGCGCCTCCTTCTCCGGCGTCTTTCACCTCCGGCGACCTCTCTCCCGATTCCTCTCCTTCTTGCCGCCGATGCTCTCTCTCTCTCTCTCTCTCTCTCTCTCTCTCTCTCTAACCTTCTCTCGGCTCTTAACTATCTCTCTCTCTCTCGCTTCTTACCCACGGCCGTACCACACCAACGAAAGGAGAAAGCTCTTAGGGTTATTGTATTGCTTGGTTCACAAGGAAAAAAAAAAGAGAAACGAGACTAAGAAGGAGGGTCTCGGCCCTCACTTTGCATGGGCCGAATCCATGCCTAAGTTTCACCAAAAGAAGGAAAAGGTCCCTCGACTTCTAAGGACATCTCTTAACTACCCAAAGTGCAACCAAGTTAGCAATAAGGTCCTTTTGACACCAAACCACTAACCAAAACAAATAAAGGTGAACATCTAAGTAATAAAAAAAATTAATAAACGTACCGGGACACGGGCTTTACAGTTTAATAAGCATTTCCTTGAAAAATCTTAGATCTGGGTTTGAGTGTTCAAGTTTGTTCGAATACTCATAACTGTCGCACAACACTATGTTCTTCGCATTCAAAACTGTCGCATACAACTGACATTCATAACTGTCGCACACAGCTTGTACGACAACTTTTGGTTGTATAGCTTTGTCCGGCTAGTAGAGTCATGCGACTTGATGTTTTGTACGACAGTAGCCCATACTTAGGAAATTTTTGAAAAGTTTGTGGCGAAAAAGCACTGATATTCATATGGTCTTACATTGTCAATCATAGACCATGGCACATTTGTAAGAGCAGGGTGATGGTAATTCTTCTGACGAGAACACAGTGTTTCCGTCTCATCGTTCATCACATCCATCGGTGAACGCTCGAGATTTAGATGCTGAACTTATTCTTCCAAGAGATAAGAAGGATCTAAAGCCGAACAACTACACTCTAGATTTCAATGTCACTATGAATTATCATCTTGTTATGGAAATACTCAAAGGTCACCCGCTTCGTATTGCTCTTGAAAGAACTCAACAAGTTCCGGAAATCTATCTGCAACAAGTATGGCATAACATCCAATACGTACCACATAACAACTACTTTACTCTGAAAGTAGATCATTTTGATGCCAAGCTGACTCTGGAAAGGTTGCGGACAGTTCTTGATCTTCCTTATTCTTCTAATTTTGAAGATATGTTGTCTGAAGAAGATTTGTGCCGGGATATTATGCTGATGGGTTACAATGATCCACGTCCGAACTATAGAGTGCTAACCAGTACATCAAAGTTGAAAAGGAACTATCTACCGCCGATCTATTACACACTATTCAGTGCTGTGAATAGATGTATGACTTCAAAGCACACGGGAGTCGACACGGCCAGTATTTCAGTGATAAGGATGTTCCATGCTATTGTTTTTGACCGGAAGATTGACTTTGCAATTTCTATTTGGAATGATTTGATCGAGGTGGTCACCGATAAAGCAAAGCCATCAAAAGACAGAACATTTGTACCATTTCAAAGATATCTTCAGATTATTATCCGTTCTATCATGGATTCTAATGATCAGATTCCGAGACGCGAGAATGCAGTTCTTGGTCCAACCAATTACATGAAGTATCTCCGACTTCCGAAAGGTCTAACTTTTCCTACTATTATGGTTTTACCTGAAGCACTACTCGCCTACGCTGACCAAGAGTCACCATATTTGAGTGAGTATAGAGAAGAGAACGCACTGATGGCCCGACCAGGACCGGTAGGGCCTACCCACAGTGCCAACCCAATAGGTGAGCGTGGTGAGGGTTCTAGAATTAGAAAGAGAGTTCAGGATACTGGGGTATCTGAACAGGGCGTGTTGAGAGGAAAAAGTAAGGTAAGGGGAAAAGGAGTTGGGGGTAATCTTGGTCAGTCGTCCAAAATCAAAAGGAAGATTCACATCTTTGAGGACGATGATGAGGAAGATCTTGGTTCTGACGATACTGAAGAAGATTCTGAGGATCTTGATGCGGATATTGATGATCCTGCTAATCTGGTTTATAGTTCAGATGGTAATGATGCGAATGCTGATGATGAGAAAGACGATGATAGTTCTGATGATGATAACGATGATAACAACAATGATCAACTCATGGAGAATCTTGATACTGTGATTGAAAATGTCGTTACTACTACTTCTGATGGTGATGGAGGAGTCATAAAGGGAAATGAGGGAGTATTAGTTGAAACAGAAAAACAAGCGAGGTTGAGTGAGAAGGAAAGAAAAAAAGATGGTGAGTGTGAGACAGGATCAACAAAAGTTTTAACTACTAATCCTTCCCAAACCGTGTCTAGCCGGGCAACCACATCTACTGTCGGTGCCCGTTCGTCGTCACATGACATTGAAGAAGCCATAGTCCGCCCAGCTATGCAATGCACAACCCCACTCATCCACTCATTAACTTCTCCACAAGTTGATGTTTCATTTTCTCACAGGGGAATAGCACAAACACTATCGGCGACACACTCGGTGTTGACTGATATTGAAACAGGATGGCACCTGCCCCGGCCACCACCTTCATATTAAACCCTCTAGATAGTAAGGCATAGTAGGGTCTACACCTTCTAAGAAGAGTGTCATCCTATTTTTCCATAAGTTGAAGTTATCTTTGGAAAATCTAGGGGGTTTAGCTAGAGAACCATTGTCTATATAATTTGTGTTTGTGTTGGTGGCCATTTTCAGATAATAGCAAGGAAGAGAAATATCTTAGATTAGATCTTGTTTATGAGGTTAAACAAATCCGCTCTGATACCACTTGTTGGTCCCGAAGGCCTATACAAGTTTGTAGAAGGGGGGGGGGGGGGGGTTGAATACAAACACACAGATTTTACTTTTCTAAATTGTTTATTGATAAATCATTAACAATTTACAACTTGTTGCGGAAACAAGATTAAGGATAAACCTAAATCTAAACAAGTTGGAACACTAAGGTTTCTTGCACTAAGAGAGATAAGGAAATTACTAATAATAACCTATCTTGAGATAAGAGATTGAACTTGTCCAGAGTTAGCAAGTTACTTCAAAAAGAAGTGGGTTCATCTCTTTATATACTGCATGCATTTAATGCAAGTCAGTATACACTTTACACGTGTCATCAACTGGTTGGTTGTATGTCATTGACCTTGGTTGACAACCTTAGTAGCCGCATGGATGAACAGTGTAGTATCAGAGTGGTTGTACGATTTCAGACAATCGGAGGTTCTTTTCTGACATTTCGTACGGAGTCGTGCAATGGGGTTTAAGACAAAAGTACTTTGTACGGAGGACTTCATGATCAACTTTCGTTGATTCAGCGATTATCATTTTCTATTCAGCGAATGATAAAGTTCAGCGATAGCTGAAGTCTTGTACTTGATACTTCACGTTGTGGACAAATCTGAGTCTTCGCTGATCCGCGTCAGTTCATTAGGAGACTTGTCGCTGGTTCTTGAGCTTGATCTTCGACTTCAGCATAGAACCTTTGTTGACGTGAAACTTGTCTTCAGGGATCATAAGTAAACAACTAACTTGTAACATCCCATAAACTAAACATACATATAACATATAATTTATAACAGGGTTTCAACAAAATCATTCACATTACACATTTGGTCCCAAAGTCTGATCTAACCAATATAAAATTCAGTACAAACTTGATCCCATTTAGATCTGATAATAGCTAATAACTGAAATTTAAGTACAAAAGTATCATCAACTTCATAATGATCATCATTCCACATAGCTATCCACCAAGTAATCTAATCACTTACTCTTACTGGTACCACCACCTGGAATACAGATTTTTAAAACAAAAATGAGGGTTAGACCTAAGGGTCTAGTGAGTAAATCCCTGATATTTGAAAATCATTAAATTCATTTATATAAATACACACATTCATATAAATACATATACTTCACACACAACTTAATACCAATTACAATTTACACAACATACCTGTCCCATTCCACCTTATCCCTCCACCAATGGCCAATAACAATTGGTTGCGAGCCAATTTAACACACCGGTCCAAAGCCCGACCACGTATTATATTTTCATATAATACTCACGTAATTATAATATCTCAATATATTATAATCACCCACGTATGACATATTCATACCACATATCAAATATTTATTATTCACGTAATGTATTCCAGTAAAATACTTTTTAACGTAAAACTCACCTGATCAGTTTATCAGCAAAAGCCTTCTCAAGTTTATCTCACGTATTTCCACCCTTCACAGAATCTGAAATTACACAAAATAACAGATATCTCTTCTTAAAACTAAATTTACGGAATCCTTAACTCAAATCGCAATCCAAAATAATATGAAATCGCAATGAACAGTACAAGTCACAACGGTAATGAACAGTACTAAGTCGCAACCTCTTATTGCGACTTCACCCCGAAATCGCACCCTACTATTGCGACTTCACCCTAAGTCGCAATCAACTATTGCGATTCCACCCTGGAGTCGCAACCCACT
Organism: Saussurea involucrata; assembly: GCA_033807775.1. Lineage (NCBI taxonomy): Eukaryota > Viridiplantae > Streptophyta > Magnoliopsida > Asterales > Asteraceae > Saussurea > Saussurea involucrata. The sequence continues at coordinate 69,390,939 of CM066318.1, read as the reverse complement.
ATTGCGATCCCAAACCCGAATCGCAATCAACTACTGCGATTCCAATCCAAGTCGCAAACGACCATTGCGACTTCAAGCCCAAATCGCAATCGACCATTGCGACTTCGTTGAATGTCGCAGTCCTCTATTGCGACTTCGATGAATGTCTCAGTTCACTGTTTCATCCTAAAACCCAGATTTTTGCAGTTTTATACTATGCATGTAGCTGTAAAGTTGCAGATAGGTTTAAGACTATAAACATAACCTAACCATAACCTCAAAATACACATATCTTACTAAAATACCATAACCCACTTCTATAACTTATAGTAAAACTTGTAGGAATTAATATACATGAAGATGAGATGATATAGGATTTATTACCTTCTGATTCTTCAGTTAGATCCTTAAATCACAGCAGCAACTTTGATTTTCCTTCTTCTCCTTTAATTCCTTCGATTTCTTTCTCTTTTTCTCTCAACACCGAAACACACACATACACACTAACACTTTCAATATTCTATCTTAACTAAGGAGGACACCTCCTACTTTTAGCAAACATAAGACGGTGGTGAAGATATTTGGTAAAGAGATTACCAAACAAACCTTTAGTTTCTCCCAAATGGCAAAACATACCCCTAAGTTTCTATAATAAAATTAAAACTTACCCCTTAACTTCTTAATTCCATAAACACTAACATAAAGACTTATGAAATTATCAATTTTAAATTATATAAAATACCTGGTTATTACATAACTTATCAGCGATCATCATAATGACTGAACAGACTCAGAGCATTAATGATGAACAGTGTTCGCTGAATGTTTAATTTAAAAGAGCGAGAGTTCCTATCAGCGGTACTGTAAGATCTTAGTACTTATCAGCGATAGTGAAACTCTGATACATATTGTTTACTTACAATTTTCACTAAGTATATAAGAGAGGGTCATTATCAAATCACTGAGGGTTTGGATCAACACATACATATCAGATTCATACAATCTTGAATCCCTTGTTTCTTTACATAGGAACATAAATCAAGTTTTTCCTAATGGCATACACATGTAGCACATTTGTAAGAACAAATTCCTTGCTATAAGTGAGCTTCATAATCATCTTCTCTTTTCCTTCTAACTTCACCGATGTAACATTCCCCATAGACATCGGTTCTTCATCACTAACTTTCTGGTAGGTTACAAATGAGCTTTTGGAGTTGTAAATATATCTAGTGGCTTGATATCAAGCCACCCATCCATAGTGTTAGTCTATCACTCCAACAAACTGAGTTTCAGAATTAGGCAAGTTTGTTGTGTGAGAAGGTCCAACAGCTCTACCACCATTTCCACCTCCACCACCATTTTCATCTCCATGATCTCTCTTGAGTCTACAATTTTTAGCCCTATGTTCGGGCTTTCTACACAATGAACAACTTAGAATGTGTGGTTTCTTGAAGCTTTTCTTTTGTGGGTCAAGGGATTTCTTGAATGATGGTTTTGGGGCAACACCTTTGCCTTTAAATTTTTTAAACTTTCCCTTTAAAGTGCTTGTAGCCACAATGTTTGCAATAGGCTCAAGGGAACTCACATTAGTTTTCTCATAAACACTGTTATCCTCCTCACTTTCGTGTTTGAGGACAATTTGTTCAAATCTCATATCATCAGTCAAGTGTTTGAGATATAACTTCAAATATGGAGGTAACTTCTCAATTATCGACCCAACCACAAAATTAGAGGTGATTCCCATTCCTTCCACTTCCAACTCGTGAGTAATGACTTGAAGTTCCTCCACCTGTTTAATATCGAATTCGAGTCACTCATCTTGTAGTGTAAGAACTTTCCTACCACAGGATGTTTGGAACGAACAACTTGGATTTTGTATTTTATCTCCAATGATTCCCATTTCTCTCTAGCAGTTTGAAAAGATGAGTAGATATCATACATGGAATCATCAATATCATTGATTATATAATTTACGAAAACTTATACTCGTTGCTCTTCCAAGTTTCCACTTCCTTTTCAAATTGTTTCATTTGGGCAATAGGTAGGAACGTTTGCCAAATACTCACGAGAGGATTTGTGGGTTCGTTACCCGTCGATACGTTCGACACTTGATGAGTTGTTAGATAAAACATCATCTTCTGTAGCCAACATCTAAAATCTTTTCTCTTGAACATTTCCAGTTTCTCCACATGGTTCTTTATCATGGATGTTGAACTCATCACAAAATTTTGTTTACGATTGTTAGAGCAAAGACTACCAAACAAGAAAATCCAATAACTTGTGCATATATTACTGTGCAAATCGTGTAAAATGTGCAAATAAAACAGAAAAATGGTTATGTCTATATATGTATTGAACTTCTTATCAAATCAAGTAGAGATACTTAATTGAAATTGACGTTTGCTTGAAGATCAGATAAAGGCCTGACATGCATTGTCCTTAAATAGAGTTTTGCCCCTAATCATGCAGTAGTTTCAGGCGTCCGTTTAGAAGATACAACTATCTATTCAAGTTCTTGCACGAGAACTCGAATCTATCGAGTTTCCTATATGTTCATGGATGAATCGTACGGGAGGAACTAGAGAAAATTTAGAGGGCATTATTATGGAAGCCACATAATTATGGAGGGAGAAATGATAATTTCTAGTTTTAGCAGTTAATCAACTGTTAAGTTGAGTTTTTGAACCGTGCAGGGCCACTCACGACTAGCTAGGCTACTTAGGTAACAACTTTAGTCGTGCAAGTTAGTGTTTCTCGACCCCAAGACCCAATCTTTTGACAGGTAAATCTATGCCAAGCTTTCCTCTATAGCCCATTCCAAGTCCCTAAGATGGTATTTTGTCCAGTTTGTTAAGCCTTATAGGACTACCCTTGTAAGCTTACTTATTTTTCCGTTTCCTTCTTATGTGGGATTATTTCCCTTGTAAAAATCCCAACAGTTAGGACTAATTGATCGAAGGGATCGATGAGTCTAGTCTACTAAAATTCAAACTTCGGTCTGTTTTGACATGCTTATGATAAAAGAAATGTCAATTGTTGAGAACGAAAGGCTAACCCCCATCCACTCCACCTCTTTGTTTCCAACTTTCCATTTACTTCTGTTGGTGTGCGAGATTTAGGGTGCGTTTGGTTTACGAGAATGGATTGGAATGGATTGGATTTCAATAAACCATATAAGTACTTCACAAACATGCCTCACATGCTCTCCCTCATCATCATCATCATCAACATGAGAAGTAAAAAAATAGCTAAATTCTATTCATGAAATCCAATCCAGATTGGATTTCAAATCCCAGCCTTCACCAAAAGATTTCAAAATCCATCAGACATGGGATTTCAACAAAAAATCCAAGGATTTCAAAACCTTCCAATTCCAAATTCTATGGAAACGTGGGATTGAAATGGCTTTGAAATCCAAATCCAATCCATTCCAATCCATTCCCGTAAACCAAACGCACCCTTAGGGTTTTGTTTAGGTTTGTAGGATTTTGATTTTTGATTTTGGATTTTAGGGTTTGATCTAGGATTTTAAAGTTTCTACAAATTCATTGTTTATGTTATTCTTTTAATGTTTGTTGAAATATTTACCATCAATGTTGTTTTATCGTATTTTGTTTATTTGGAAAGTAAATAAGTGATTTGTGATTATTGTATTGTATTTGGATTTGTGGCAGTGGTAGGTTTTGGGTGTTGGTGGGTGGATGGTGTGTGTGGTCACAAATAAATAATTTAGAAATCAACAATAATCCACGTTATTATAACATACATTTTAAGGGTAAAATAACCATATTATCCATTTATAAGACGATTATATTGAATATTAACATTTCTTAACGGAGAGACCTCATCTCATAATTCTTTTTTTCTAATTAGTTGATTGTGTGGACCAAAACAAAGAAAACCATAAGAACCATATTTACTCTAAAGTTTTATTAAATAAAAACAATAAAATTTTGTGAGTAAAATAAGTTTTCTAAAATAAGAGTTATTGTAGCCGTGACACAAGTTTAATTTTCGATATCACATTAAGCCTATGACATGTCATCGTTTGATATACATTCTGTAAATTGTTATTTTTACTTCTTTTTTGACATTTTATTGTACTTTTTCGTTTTAGTATATAACCTATTTGTAAATGGTTTTAGATGATAGTCAGCCACCATAAATAAGACTTTGAAAACATCATGATCTTGTCCCGACACTTAAGACATATACTTAACTCACTACCACACCCTCCTCACAATGTTTAAAACCTTGAGTAAATTTAATTACTACCAAACGAAAGACTTTTATCTACGAACTTTTCCTTGGTAAATCTGTCGCTAAAGGGTGATTTGTCACAAAACCGTCACAAAAGTTGGTGGGTAATGCAAATCAGTGACAGATTACCCAAGAATTCTCTGGGTGATCCATGAGTATTTTCTCGAAAAACATCGAATTATATGGAATCATTTGGTATGTTCTTGGTGATCTTTAGGTAATCACCGACATAAATTTCTCTTGATGAATTTTGTGGTAATATTCATTTAGTAGTGAATATCATTATCAATTTATAGTACCTGCTAAAATAATAAATGGATAATCAAAATAAACATAATTAAAAAATATAATTTAAAAATAAATATTGTTATACTATACACTTTCGGCAATGATTCAATGTATATGGTGTTGGGAGGACTACTATAATGATTAAATATACAACTACTATGTTTAATTATAAAGAATGATGTATTTGGTAGCACATCGACATCGAATGTATTTTTATTTGGACATCCATCTCTTTGCTTCCATTACTTTCTTTGCTTTTTTTAATTAGTTGGTCTTAAATTATCTTTTATAGATTTAGTTACATTTTTTTATCCATGTGGTTTCCTCGAATGTACAAAAAAGACTTTTACTTTAAGGTGACGTTTGGTTCACTGGAAAGTGATGGAATCTGGTGGAATTGGAATGTGATATTCCATTGACCAGATTCCATTCCAGTGTTTGAATCTTTTGTAGCTTGGAATCTCAAAAATTTCCATTGAATTCCTTATTTTTCATTCTTGACATTCCATCACACTATGTAAGGATTTTAAAGGAATGGAATGTCTCACTATTTTTATTCCAAAAATACCCTTGCCCTAATTGATATACCTGCAACCGACACTCACATTCCATCGACCCCAAATCGTTTTCTTCTCCATTGAGCCCAATCGTTTTCTTCTCCATCGACGGCAACGGTCGTTTTCTTCACCATCGATCGACAGCAACATCGACAGGTTCGTTCTCCCCTTCTTTTCTTCTTGTCATCGAGCCCAATCGTTTTCTGCAAACTCAGTTTGAAACATCGATTGTGTTCCATGGATTCTTGCATCAGTTTGAAACATCGACTGTTTTCTGCAAACTCTGTTTGAAACATCTCTTTTAACCAGCGACTTACATATTTAGTGGGCAGTTGTGTTGTTGTTATTACTTGTTTCTCCTTATGCTTCTCTTTAATCTTTCGTATTTTGAGTTTTTTGTATCTGGGTTATGCTATTGAGATGTAATTTGGCTGCAATTCAGTGTTGGTTTCTTGCAATTCAGTGTTCATTTTATGATTCTATCAAAAAAAGTCAATAAACTCTTTTCTCCACTCCTGTTTTGCAATTCAATGTGTAGAGTATTGTTACATTTTTAGTATATAAATAAAGTATATAATGACTATTTATTAAAACGTGTTTTTGAAAAAAACAATTAAAATTATCAAAAGGGTATTTTGGTCATTTACCAAAATTTCATTCCAATTCCAAAGCTACATTACTTGAACCAAACAGACAGATTTCAATTCCTTTAACAGATTCCATTCCAATTCTGTGAACCAAACAGCTGGTCAAACCTGACAACATTCCATTCCAATTCCTTCAAAGTCAAATTCCTTTGACAGATTCCATTCCATCCAAAAACATTATGCGAACCAAACGCCACCTAAGATTTATTTGGTTCATAGAATAAAATATGGTTATAATAACTCAAACCATAGAAACGAACGACTAATTTAAAACTTTTATTTGCACTAAGTATACTCCAAAGTAATTCCTAAAAGAAAATGATTCCCAAAAAGGATTATTAAGTTACTTATAAATAAGGTAAGACCATATTAGAAATCAAGAAACTTTCAAAACCAAACCTCATATAAGGACTAGGTTAAGAGCAAGTGTTATTAAGACCCAATAACTATCACTATCTCCAAAATACTGTAGACATATCCAAATAGCTAAACACTTTTGGTGCCTCTAACTAGCACTCAACGCATCACATTGTCGCTAGTACCATTCCCTAATGAGGATTTGATTCACATGCCGACAAGAAAAAATGTTAGGCTTAACGTTTTGTGAGTTCAAACAATTTTCATCAATAATATAATACAATAAAAATATAAGAATGTTATTTAAATAACCATTTCCACAATGAAATGTATTTATTATAAAAACATCTTTCCCAAAATCCACCATTTTCATGATTAAAACCCATTTATCAAAATGTCCATTTAACATGGAACTCAACCCGATACTAGCACAAAATGCGAATAAGGTTTGTTATTCAAATACTTAAAATATGGATAAAATTCTATTATCCAATACATCAAAACATGGAAAGTTCCTATATACTAGAACAATTTATGGATACACTTAATACACCAATACAACGCCGGAAACATGGATAATACACTATCCAAAGAAAAAAAATATTTCGGTGATGGGGGAGATCTATATCCATCGAATGTGGTGAGCATAAAGTAAGCCATACATCAACATTACCGAGTTTCTCTCAAGGTCATTGGTCTCCGTATACGACTCTACCGAGTACCACCGCAAGACCTAAACTCCTTATACGACCCAATGAGTACGACCGCAAGCCCTGAGGGTGACCATGATCTATACTCTTCATCTAGATGCGTTTCACCACAAAAGTCATCGGTCCTTGTTATGGCTCCAATAAGCACCACCGCAAGACCTAGCTCCGTATATGACAATTGAATACTACCGCAAGTTACTAGCTCCGTGTATGACACGATAAGGTGACATTTGTAAGTTCTTAAAACCATGACTTGGTGACCACTTACTAGAATTTATAGTGAGAACATCAAAACTTCTCACTTAAAACAACAAACATCGACCCATTGGTCCCGGAGTCCGACTCTATGCAAGTTCACCTCCGCAATACCAAATGACATCGACAACATATAGCTCCAGAAGTCCGACTCTACATGAGTCTATCTCCGTTATACCCAAAGTCCCGAAGTTTAAACCCGTAGGACCATTTCCATAAATGTAAGCTTTTCACAAGATTTATAACCCAAATGTACCAAGGACACACATATCATCAATAATCAACACATTTGATAAATATCAAAGAAAAACACTTTATAACTCTAAGATTAACATTTTTTGCATGTACAAAGTTTTCACAAAGCAACTTGAACTCTAGCTTCAACTGATGAAGATTTCCACCATCCTCAAGTCATCTCCAACAAGGATCTAGGGTTTCCAAACCAACCATTTTCTCAAGTCTATAAATGAACCACAAATAAGCATAAGTTCCACTACAAAACAAATGACTTTTACCCACAAAATTCACTCAAGGAAATTTTCGTTGGTGATTACCTAGGGATCACCCAGAAAATAACAATGGTTCGGTAGAATCCAATGTTTTTCGATAAAATATCCATGGATCAACCAGAGAATTCATGGGTAATCTGCTACTAATTTGCATTACCCACCAAAAATTTACCCACCAATTTTTGTGACGGTTTTGTGACGAATCACTCTTTAGCGATAGATTTCCCAGGGATAAGTTCGTAAGTAAAAGTCTTTCGTTTAGTAGTGCTTTCCATCTACAAAGATCCTTATACCAGAGTTTGAAATATTTGAGAAACTTACCGCATCCAAGTCTTGAAGCATTCCAACCAACACTCTTCTATGGAAATTTTCCTACATTCCAAACTCAAGCTTCAAAACACCAATTTTTTAACTCTTTAGGGTAGATTGACACTAAGATGCTCCAAATCTGATACAAAGTTCCCAAACATCTCCTAAAAGAGGAGATAAGTGGAAAGGGGGAAGAAGTGGGAAGAAAACCTTGAAAATTAGACTTTTAGAGTTGTCCAAACAAGTCACGCGACCTTTTCTTGCAACCCCAGGTCACCGGGCAAGTCGCCCTTTTCCGCACCAGACACACGAATAACAGAAACTTGCGTGACCTTACGTCGCATGCAAAGTAGCGTAGGTATATATGTTATGTGTGCGGTTTCCCATTTTTCGTGTACAATTCGATCTCCAATAATTATAATATGATAATTATATAAGACGCTAATACTTTATCCTCAAAGATACCACTCGACAGTATAATGAATCTTAAACGAAAACCCAAAATATTGCAGGTGTTACAGTAGTGGAATTAGAATAACCACTTTGAAGTGGTGGTGACTATAGTGGGGTGGCAGTGACGTTTGGTTCGTTGGAAGACGATAAAATTTAAGGAATTGAAATGACCAATTTCGTTGACAAAATTTCATTCATGCGTTTGGTTTATTTTGATTTTTGGTAAGGAATAGGAATTCCACATATGTTGGAATGTTAATTAATTGGGTTCTAACAAAGAATTCCAATTCCTCCCCGTGTTTTAAGATAAATTATTATTACTCTTATATTTACTCTATGCCATTCTATCCTACCATCATTGTTGCCATCACCATCGCTGCCATCGTCGCCATCGCTGTCATCGTTGCCGCTAGTATTATCGTTACCACTATCACCATCACCACAACAACACTTCAGCCTTCACCCCCACCATGACCGTCATCAACACCACCATCACCATCACCATCACCGTCACCATAGTCATCACCACCACCATATTCATCACCACCATGACCACTAGCTACCAAATGACACAAGTCAAAAAACTACCGCCTCCACCACACCACCACTATTATACTCAACAAACCTAACATACAGATTCATATTCTTTTGACAAATTTCATTCCAACTTCTTTAGATTCCAATTTTTTTTGACATATTTCGACAAATTCAATTATGTGAACCAAACGCCGTCTAAGAACTTATGTCTAGGGTCCTCATGGTTTCATTTTCGTTAAAAGTTAGGTCCTAACTCCCTGGAGTGGTCGTTACAAGAGAGTGCATCTCCGTAGAAGAGCACGAGCGATCGTTCTTTTATGCTCCCCTTTTAGGGGGTGCGGCAAAAAGAACAAATAACTTTAGAAAATCCTTTAGTTTAGTCATTTTATGCATTTCTTTAATATTTTTGTATTGTACAACTTTGGATGCATTTTGTACATAATATAAAACAATTGATAACAAAAATAAAACAAAAAACATTGCCGACCACTTTCCCTCTACAGTCATTTTCTCCAACTACTTCCCCATATTAGGCCACCACACACACACACATCAAAATACACCCACATGCACCTAACGAAAACCCTGATCGGAAAAAGTATCGTCAAGTCCAAAGCCTAATCATCAAAACTTAATCCACGGCATCCTAAATTCAAACCTTAATCAACACAATTAAACCCTAACTCAAACCCTAATCAGCAAACTCAAACCAAACCTGAACCATATATGTGCGACATTCATGAACAACCATGCTTAGATCCTGAAACAAAACATATAAAATTGGTGTGTGTTTGCTAATGGTTGTTACCATGTGCGTGCGACATTTGTGGTTTAATCTATTGAAAACTATGGTTGGATTAAGGATAAACCAGGAGGACATCAATGGTGTTTGCATATGATTTTTGGTGTTGCAGGTGGTTGGATCAAGGATCTATCACTGATGTGAGATCGAAAAGGGCGCCAATGTTGTTGCAAATGCAGACCCAGAAGAGGGGATATCGTTGAATTTCCCCTTCTATATATTTTAAGTTTTACTCTGTATACATTTATATATAAAAATGTCAATTTTACGGTTGAACGACATCATGTTACAATTTTAATCAATCACATTTTAATTGTTACATTTGTAAGAGTATTATCAAACAAACATAGTTCAAACAACACCAATATATCTATACTATCTTATAAAACATATAGACTAAAAGTCTTAAAGTCTTAAATCTTTTTTTATTTAAAAATTAATTATATTCCTTTTTTTCCTATATTTAAGCATGCTGATTCTGCTTTTTCTATTATTATTTTTAATAAAACTGAAAATTAATTGTTGTAATTATCTTTTTCTATCTCTCTAACAGCTTAAACTCAAATCTTTTTTATTTAAAAAATTAATTAAATTCCCTTTCTTCCTTTATTTAAGCCTGAAAAATATATAATTATTTTGAAAAAAAATATGATTATTCATGTTAGAGAAAAATATATTAAAATTAAAAATCCAACAAACAGATTATTAAATCATTTATGAAACTTGAAAATTTAGAAAAACGATTTATGAAACATAAAAATCTTGAAGTTTTTGAAAAAATAATTTATAAAACTCAAACAAACAGTTTATGAACATGAAAAAATCGAAAAAAACGGTTTATAGAAGTTAAAAAAATTCATATAATACACTATAATTTAATAAAAATAATTAATGTGATTACATGAATATAAAAACAATTAATTACGATCACATGATATATTTTCAAAAGTCTTAAAGTCTTAAATATTTTTTTATTTAAAAAATTAATTATATTCATTTTCTTCCTATATTTAAGCATGCCGATTCTGCTTTTTTCTATTATTATTTTTAATAAAACTGAAAATTAATTGTTGTAGTTATCTTTTCCTATCTCTCTAACAGCTTAAACTCAAATCTTTTTTTATTTAAAAAATTAATTAAATTCCTTTTCTTCCTTTATTTAAGCCTAAAAAATATATAATTATTTTGAAAAAAATATGATTATTCATGTTAGAGAAAAATATATTAAAATTAAAAATCCAACAAACAGATTATTAAATCATTTATGAAACTTGAAGATTTCGAAAAACGATTTATGAAACATAAAAATCTTGAAGTTTTTGAAAAAATAATTTATAAAACTCAAACAAACAGTTTATGAACATGAAAAAAATCGAAAAAACGGTTTATAGAAGATAAAAAAATTCATATAATACACTATAATTTAATAAAAACAATTAATGTGATTACATGAATATAAAAACAATTAATTACGATCACATGATATATTTTCAAAAGTCTTAAAATCTTAAAGTCTTAAATCTTTTTTTATTTAAAAAATTAATTAAATTCCTTTTCTTCCTTTATTTAAGCCTGCTGATTCTGCTTTTTCTTTTATTATTTTTAATAAAAATGAAAATTAATTGTTGTAGTTATCTTTTCCTATCTCTCTAACAACTTAAACTCAAATCTTTTTTTATTTAAAAAATTAATTAAATTCTTTTTTCCTTTATTTAAGCCTGCTGATTCTGTTTTTTCTTTTATTATTTTTAATAAAACTGAAAATTAATTGTTGTATTTATCTTTTCATATCTCTCTAACAACTTAAACTCACAAAATATTAAAAGAATCAAGCTTATCCCCAAATATAGCTCCTCTGGATCATCCCTATCAGTTATTCTATACTCATATATATACATGCATCGGGTTAAACCAGACCTTGTTTTTTTTTTAAACTAGGAACCATATTGCATTTTATTCTGGTGAACACGTTCCTTTTCGAGGCAACTCTTCTCCTCCATTCGCCTACAAGACTCTCCGATTATACCGTGCAGATTCAATGGATTCAATCACTTTTCTTCTCAGGGTCAACCACCTTCTTCTCTTCTCAGGTACGATTTCTTACTTTTCGGTTTGATTTTTGGTTTCAAAATCTGGTTTAGGGTTTCACAATCGATTTCAAAATCGATGATTTCATACTTCTGTTCAAAATCGATGATTTCATACTTCTGTTCAAAATCGATTTCTGGTTTAGGGTTTCAAGTAAGAGTTTGGGGAAATCGATTTCATACTTCTGATCACTTCTCAGGTACGATTTCAGTTTGATTTTTGGTTTCAAAATCGATTTCGTACTTCTGTTCTTTTTTGTTTTTTCAAGGTTTTTCAAAATTGATTTCATACTTCTGTTCATTTTTGGTTTTTCAAAATTGATTTCATACTTATGTTCATCTCGGTTGTACATATTTCAGGGACCAGCTGACTTGATGCCAGCATCAAGTCCCTTAAACTACTTAATAGTTCCACATGTTCAATGGGCATGCTCATTCCTGGAAAGATAAGAACAAATAAATATTATATCTTTGATTTATGCCTAATGATCATACATGTTCTTTCTTTTGCTTCTTTGGCTACAGTTCATCTCGGTTGTACATATTTTGGGACCAGCTGACTTGATGCCTGCAGTAAGTCCTTTAAAGTTTAAACTACTTAATAGTTCCATTAACAGGCAACCTCTGAATCGCTAAGAGGTGAATCTTGTTTGGCGATAAAAAGCCTGCCTCTTAATGGTTCTAAAACCCTCTTAATCAAACATTCAGCGCCCTAATTTTATTTTGAACAATTACCAAACAACCATATTGCATTTTGCATTATACCATAAGAGCCTCTTAATCATTCTGACCACTTAATCATCCTGCACAAAACCATTCTGCCAAACAGCCCCTTATTCTCTCTACACCAGTGTTCAAAAAAGCATTAATTACCTAAGCAGGGATTTCGCAAAAGCATAAACAATTTCTTTAAATATAGTGTGTTTTGTAAGAATTAAAATTCTGATGCAATATTATTTTGTCCATTTTTATTGGACTACTGTTTCAGTTACTTTATATTCTACTTCAAGTTGCCAATGTTTAGATCCATCTGGACTTTTTGGTCCCATTAATGTGATTTGTGTTTTGGTGCTAAAATATTCATAATATTCTGTACTGGGGATTTTTCATGTCATTGTTACCACAAACAAACATAATGAAAAATGTGATTTCTCTTTAAAGTTCTTAATGTGATTTGTGTTTTTGTTCTTTGTTTTTGTTTTTGTCTTTCTTTTTTTTGGAAAATTTACCCAGATGGTTTTTTGCATCAACTTTTTCATGGAAATTTATACAATGCATGTGGTGCGATTTCAATGTGAATATGACCTGCGTTTTATTCTGAGTTTGTTTTTTAATTACTTCATGATCGAAACCAATCTGAGTTTCCTAGAGATCTATTTTTCCGTCTCATTTAACGTTAAATGTCACTTTTTATGGGTTTCAAACTTTCTTGAATGGTATTTGGTATGCTTGTAAACGGTCTAAATGATCTATGTATGCCTTTAAATGTCACTTACCCGAGTAATAGGACTTCCCTTCTCTCTGACAGATTCTTCTGTCGTTCCTTTTATTCTTCAAGAATTAAAAGAAGGAACCATCAAGAAGCAGTAGTGGAAAATGCAATAACAATAAGAAAACGTGGCTTCTTAGAGATTGTTGATCTCATGCTAAAGCTTCAATCAAATGATCAATCTTCCTCTTCCACTGATCTGAACGACAAGAAGTTGCAGAACTCATCCAAGAACAACAAAGATGTGGTCAAGCCATCAGCCAATTGTATGTTTCTCACTTTTTTCAATTTAAACAACATATACATGCATGCGTTACATACATTATATATGTATTTGTGTGTGTCAATTTAAAAGATTGATATTCACATGTATATACAATTACTCGGCAAAAGCCCTTTTGTACTTTTTTAATAGATTGAAGGAAGCCCTTTGTTCACTTTTTCTTCTTTACCTTCACAGGATTAAACAGACTGTTGGTTTGAGTAAGCAACACATCAATCAGGATGTCAATAAGGGTGCTGCAGGTTTAACCTTTAAGAGCGATCAACGAGCAGAAAGGAGAAAAGATGCAAGACTTACATTAATTATGAGTTTTAGGATATTTCATTTGTGCTTTTTTCTTTTCTTGAAATTCCTTCTTTACTATGGTTGGGTACATTAAGCATGAATTATATATATGTAAGTATATATATTGGTTATGTCACATCTAAAAATTTCAGGTTATATGGGCTAGCAAGACACCAAACCAAACAGACCACGAACCCCTTCTATGGCTACACGTACCAACATATTATCATTATATGTGTTTAAATATAGTTTCATGAATTTTTTGAGAGCCAGATTTATTATTATTGCACCAAAAGTTAGTGAGTTTGATGATTAGTTTTATGCAATTTGCCAACTATACTGGTTCAAAATAGTTGTGGTAAATACCGTTTGAAAAAGTTTGGTCAGTAAATCGAAGTATCGCTAAAATGTTATGTGTTGTTTGGATGGATTGCGCATACCTTTTTTCTTACATGTAGACAAATTTTGCATCCCGCCGCATTGCGCGAGTACACTGCTAGTCAACTAAAATACTTAATAAATGAAAAACATTTATACAACTGCGTTATCAATGCCAATACCAAAAATTTCTTCAAGGTCACAATTGAACTAACGATTAAATTCCTTTTGGAAGTTTTCATCATTGAATATTGGTAATATTATATTTATTAAGTATAAGTATGTATACAAAAATCTATTATTAATACTTCGGGTCGAGGATGGATGTATCCCCATCCCCAATTTATAAATTTTGGGATTCCAAATCCTTGTCCTTATCCATGTTTAACTCGAGAATTTCCTAGTTAAACTGGGTTTAAGTATCAAGATTCCTTTACCATAATTAAGAGCATCTCTGTTTGGGTAAAAATTTACAAGTCACGACCACGACAGGAAAAGATAAGACACATACCACACGATACATCTTGGATTAAGATAAGGTACTAACGATTATGCGTATTCGATACCTTTGTCGTCGTATATAAGCTTAGGTCGAAAGTTGTTCACGACACTCGATCGTAACTTTGCCAAACTCCCACGACCGTCGTAAGAAACCATAAGACCTCGATTATCTAACGTACGACATGGCTGTTATCTTTTGTCTATTTAATACAGGATCGGCGCCATTAATGACCAAACGGCTATAACCGACAAAGATCATCAGGAGCACTGATTTTCAAAAACCGTTACGACCGTTATCCAGCCTTTATGAGGATCATTTAAGGCTACAAAGGCTATATAAACGAAGACATCAGCTCCAGTGCGGATCATCTGAAATCGAGAACACCCATTTTATAGCAAAAACATTCAAGCAAAGGAACTCTCTCTCGAAAGACAACTCACGACACATTGTTTTTTCACATGACGCAGTATTTACTTTACAAATTAAGTTATTTCTGATATTTGTACTGTAATTGCTTGTACTCTCGACACTTGGAACATAAGGACGTCGCCCCTGATTGGCGACCATAGAACATCGACGACACCCACTGTCGTCCGCGAGTTTTTTCCTCGTTGAGGTTTTTCCCGCGTTGCCAAATTTCTCTCGTCTTCTTTATTTTTGTCTTTGTCGCATAGTTTGTCGAAAGATTTCTTTTCTTTAGTTGTTAAGCTCCACATCAACCTTAAATTGTATTTTTGGACGATTTTCAACATTAACAGTTTGGCGCCCACCGTGGGGCTCCATCTAGAGAAAGTCTTCGACAAACGTGCATCTGACTAACAGTTTCTTAGAGTTTTCTATTTTTTCTCTTTCAGGAAAATGGCAGGTCAGGGAAATCAAGAGCAGATCATCGCCCAGATGCATTAGGAGCTAGAAGCCGCGCGCAATCGCATCGATGCCTTTGCTGATCAAAGTCGAAGGGCAACCGAGGAAATCGCGCGACTGAGGAATCAGAACCCGAATGGATCATTCGGACAACAGAACGGTCCTGGACCACTGTTTGGAGCACCATGGGCAGGACCTCTGCCTCCACCAAGACCTCCAGCGTTTACTCTCGTCCTAATCCCTCAAAGTCAAGCAGCACAGTTCCCGATACCGACGATCCTGCCGCAAATGTTCCCCTTCAACGGGGAAGCCGCTGGTTCGTCCAAGCAAAATGGATTTCCGAATTCTGGATTCATCCCAGCCGCGACCAATGGTGTCAATTCATACGATCCCGTCGCTCAGCGACTGAAGATGTTGGAAGACCAGAACGAACGTGTCCTGTCTTTGCTCGCTAAGCTACCGGGGGCAGCCGTGCCCGTCGACGTCGAGCCTCGCACGGGGTTTCAGGCATCCCCTTTCGTCGACGAAATTGCTCTAGTCGACGTCCTCAAGAAATACAGTATCCCAACCTTCACACCCAAATATTCTGGTATCTCGGATCCCACAGAACACATCGCTCAGTATAAACAACTAATGTGGACTGTGTCGATCCCTTATCAGTACCAGGAAGTTTGTATGTGCAAAGGTTTTGAGGCGACCCTCACGGGTGCCGGCCTCCAATGGTTGATTAACCTCAAGCCTAAATCCATAGGGTCCTTTGCGGAGTTAGTCAATCAATTTTCCCAGCAGTTCGCTAGCAGTCGTAAGATGGAAAAGCAAACTAGCGGCCTGTACTACGTCGTGCAGAAGACCGGTGAATCTATCCGGAGTTACTTCAACAGATTCAATACGGAAATGATCAGTGTCCGTAACTGCGATGTCAAGACCGCGATCGTAGCCTATAACGTGGTCTAGACGAGAGTTCGGGTCTTTACACTGATTTAACAAAGTATCCTCCAGAGAATTTCGAAGACGTCCGAGCAAGAACCCTAGCTTACATGAGGGTAGAGGACGACGCTGCCTTACGTCGGAAGCATTCTGACGACAAGAGACCACTGAGTGTAAAGAAGTCAGAATTCAAGACGAAGGAGGTGTTAATGCCAAAAATCGCACCAAAGGGACAACTTAAGGTCGATGTGGACTTTAACAACTAAAGAAAGGAATCGTTCGACAAAGGCGTGCGACCAAGACAAAAATATAAACGAGACAGAGAATTTGATGACGCAGGAAAAACCTCAACGAGGAAAAAACCTGTGGACGACAGTGGATGTCGTCGCTGCACTATGGTCGCCAAACAGGGGCGATGTCCTTGGTGTTCCAGGTGTCGATCGTACAGATATTACAATACAAATGAAGGAAAGACTTCGAAATGTAAAGTTACAAGTGTTTTCTAATGTAAAACAGTGTGCGTCGTGTGTTTAAACTGTGTGTCGAGTGCTGATGTCGTGCGTCGAGAGCGATTCTTCTGTGAGCGATTTCTGTGCTTCAAGTGTTCTTCAGAGTTCAAGTGCTTGCGTCTGATGTTCTGCGTTGTATCTATGTTCCTCTCTGTGTTATTCGATGTCCCCTGAACTGAGGATTGAGCTTGGAATTTATAGTCTTTGGGCACTTTAATTGGATCATTAAGGACGTTGATAGCTGTCGTAACGGTCGATGTCTTTAATGCTGGAATTGATGTTCTTTAATTGATTCTTTCGGTTATAGCCATTGTCCATCAATGGTGTTGACTCCTGCATTAAACACCGAACAAAACATAATAGTCGTATCGCGCGTTAGTCGGTCGAGGTCGCATGGTTTTTATGCGACGGTCGTGTGAGCTAGGCGACGTCGAGGTCGAGTGTCGTGAGGAACTCTCGACTTACCTTTTAGGGGGGACGACGGAGATTTTTTGGGTCTTTGTCGGGGCCTTATCTTAATACATGGTATAGTTCATAACATGTGTCTTACCTTTCTTGGTCGTGGTCGAGACTGGTGATTTTTTGCCCAAACAGTTTGCCCCCAAAATTTGAAAGTAGGATGGCAAATTCGAATTCTAAATTTTGCTTGTCGGGTGCCCAGGATCGTGACACGTGTTGAGAGTTATCTTGGAATTGGATTAATCCAATTCTAACTGAACGAGAAGTCGAAAAGGAAACGGGATTGTGACGTCATACCGATGCACGATTGTGCTTACTAGCTGTCTTTGACAGGTGTCGACGATCCCTGCGGTCATACGAAGAGACGAGGGCACATGATGATCATCAAAGGACTCGACCTGACATGATCGACTGCATAAATAAAGATCATGATGGATCTTTTCCTTTTATAGTTTTGGAAAGTCTTTAGAGTGAGATTCTTTTTCTGATCTTCTCTGAAATTTCAAAGTTTTTGTACACTTATATATGGCACAGCTTCTTGCCCTCCCATTCATCTTTGACTAAGGCGTTCGTGCTCTGAGTTCATCATTTTTTTAAATTTGTTGTGCGATGTTCCTCTTTTGTATGTTCTTAGGAAGATCGTTGAAAGGTGCTAACCATTTCTGCTAGGAGAATGGCACGACTTGAGAGTATCCGTGAAGAAAGATGCAAAGAGGCTTTGTTCGTTGCGTCGGGGTTTTTCTGAAGACGAGGGTGGTAATTCTGAAAGGGATGCTTTCAAAGGTTAATAACTTATCGAGAGTCATTATGCCTGAAAAGGCGAAGGCATTAATCGCGGTTGATGCGATATCCATGGAATCTGCGCATCTGGCGACGATGTCCTCTATAACCACGTCAATCCTTTCTCCAAGCGTCAAGGGCAAAGGTGTAAAGACGGGAGAGGGTGAGGAGGACGTTATGACGATCAGCTTTACATTGTCGTCGGTCTTCCTGACTGACTGTGTCCTTGACGGGATGAAGTCACTTCCGTTTCAGGGGAAATATCATCTCCTATCTTGCGAGGAGTGTTTCCGAGGGATCTCCGTCGTAAAAACTGGACCACATATAGCCATACAGGCGTTCGTTGTAAGTTTTTCTTTCAAAACCCATGTTTTCGATGTTTTTCTTAGTTTGACATATTCGTTGTGACAAATGTTTTGGTCTCTGCTCGTTCGATACGTGAAGACAGAGAAGTCGTCGGACCAGAAGTAAATCGTCGAAAGCGTCTTATTCCTTCCTCCAACCTTAACATTAATCTTAAGAGCCACATTCTCAAAATACTGCGGGATTTTCTTCATAACATGTCGTGGCATAAAGTGTTGGGAAACGGCCCTGTCATACTCGTTTGATCCTTGCATAAGCTCCTTTACGTGACGAGGATTCGAAGGTCGAGACTCTGGACAGAATATGCTATCGACACTCTTCCCTAGTTTTAGGATAAACTCTGGTTCTATGAACTATGTCTTTCATATTCGGTCGTTGGGGATCGGGTTGTCTAATGTAAATATGTTTAAGCATGAATGAAGTTTCGGGGGATTTTTCATTATATATTGCAAGCAATTGTCGAAAGTAATGTTCAATCATATAAACACTCTTATAAATTGAATACAACCGTAGGTACATGCGACCGAGGCTTTTCATTATGAGGTAACGATGATAACATTAGTCGTGTAAAGACAAGTATACATGCGTCTAGAGCATTGTTCAGAATATGAAGCCTTTTTAAGTCGACATATTCAGATTGTGAGATGATTGCATAATCGAATCGCGTGATGATTTTAAATCGCATATCGAGTCGTGTATTAGATTTACGTTATGCGATCTTGGGAAAGCCGTATGATTAACTTGTGTCGTGCGATTCTGCGAATAATACGGTCAGAGGTTGGTCGTTGGATAACCGACGACCCTCCGATGCTTAAGTTAGTTACCGTCGAGGTAAAAATAAAAAATCATATGAAAAAGGATTTAAAAGAAATACCTCTTTAGATGTGTTGCATTCCAGCTGCGTGGAATCTCTTGGTTGTTGAGGGGTTGGAGTCGATAGGCTCCTTTACCCACGACTTCAGATATGTGATAAGGACCTTCCCACTTGATAGAAAGTTTACCTGCGTTGATCTCTTGAGTATTTTGGAATACTCGACGGAGGACGTAGTCGCCTTCTTGAAAGACTTTGATTTTGATGTTTTTATTGAAATGTCGCTCGACCGCTTGCTTTTGTGACGCCATTCTAATCAAGGCTGATTCTCTAAGTTCTTCGAGGGCGTCGAGGTCGTATCCTAAATCGACCAAGTTATGGTCGACGGATGTATGCCTCGAGGTTGGGAGCTGGACTTCGACCGGCAAAACTGTTTCGCAACCGTAGACGAGAGAGAAAGGGGTTTGTCCTGTGGACGTGCGGGGCGTCGTGCGATTTGCCCACGGGACCGAAGGGAGTTCTTCGACCCACTTTCCCTTTGCAGCTTTTAGCCTTTTCTTGATTGAAGCAATAATGGTCTTATTACTTGATTCAGCAAGTCCGTTCGCCTGAGGGTATCTGGGAGTCGAGGTTGTCAACTTGATGCTCCTGTCTTCGCAGAATTGTTGGGTCCTGTCACTTATGAATTGGGATCCGTTCTCACAGACGATTTTGGATGGAATCCCGAATCTGCATATGATGTTAGTCTGGATAAAAGAGATGACTTCCTTGTCCCTTATTTGGGAAAAAGCAGCCGCCTCAACCCACTTGGAAAAATAATCGGTAAGTACGAGGAGGAATACCTTTTGACCCGGGGCAGGGGGTAGCTTGCCGACAATATCCATTCCCCACCTCATGAAGGGACATGGGATAAGTGTCGAGTGCAAGGGTTCAGAGGGTTTATATGACATACCTGCATGTCGCTGACAAGGGTCACAGTTCTGGACGTACTTGACGGCGTCTTGTCGTAGTGTTGGCCAAAAATACCCTTGTCGAGAGATACGATTAGCCAAACTGCGACCCCCTGAATGATTGCCACATTCACCGTCGTGCAACTCTTGAAGGATTTTCTGTACCTGGCTCTTGCTAATGACGCATCTTAAGTTTAAACCTGTTGATGATCATCGATAGAGCTTATCCCCAATCATTACATATTTAGATGCCTTGAATCTGGTCTTGCAGGCTTCCAAATTGTCTTCTGGGAGTTGGTCGTGCACGAGGAAATTTCGGATGTCGCACGACCAATCATCTTCTTCTTCGATCTGGACGACATCAATGTTCTCGATGGATGATGTCGCCAGATGTATCATGGGAATGGCGTCGAATATAGGTTCGACCAGAGCAGACCCGAGATTTGCCAAAGCGTCGGCTTGAGTATTCTGGTCTCTCGGGATTTGTTCAATAGAAAATGTTTTGAGTTTTTCGGCCTTTTCTTTTGCTACCTTCAGGTATGCTGTCATTTTTGAATCTTTGGCCGCGAACTCCCCATTGATCTGGTTCACTACCAGGAGAGAGTCGCTTTTGACATGTAACGCAGTTGCCCCTGAGTCGTAGGCCATATTCATTCCTATGATCAGGGCTTCATATTCAACTTCGTTGTTGGTGGTTTTGAAATCGCATCGGACCGAGTATACCAACTTGCCCCCCTGTGGCGACTTTAAGACGACGCCTAGTCCTGAACCTCTAACGTTGGATGAACCGTCGACATATAAGATCCAAGGCACGTCGTCGTGAGTCGCCACAGTTGATACTTCGAGTTCTGTTTGTTTCTCCAATTCAGGGCTGAAATCAGCAATGAAGTCTGCCAAGGCTTGCGATTTGATCGCGGTCCTGGGCTTGAAATCGATGTCGTAACTGCTGAGATATATACTCCATTTTGCCAGGCGACCTGTCAACTCAGGTTTTCTTAAGACAGACTTAAGAAGAAAGTTAGTTACGACAGTAATGGGATTCGACTCAAAATAGTGTCGCAGTTTTTTAGCAGCCGTGACTAGCGACAAGAGCAATTTTTCCATAGAGGAATACCTGGTTTCTGCATCCAGAAGAGATTTACTTACATAGTAGATCGGTAGTTGTTGCTTTTCATCTTCTCGTGTTAGGACGGCGCTTACCGCGTTTGGACTAACAGCCAGGTATAGTTGCAAGACTTCATGATCGCGAGGTTTCAACGATAGGGGAGGCGACGTCATGTATTCTTTAAGCTTTTGCAATGCCTGCTCATGGCTGTCGGTCCATTCGAAGCCTCTATTTTTCCTGAGGACATTGTAAAACAGATGGCATTTATCTGAGGATCGAGAGATAAACCTGTTCAGTGCAGCTACTCGACCAGTGGGCTTCTGGACTTCTTTGAAATTTCTAGGAGATTTAATTTCGATAATCGATTTGATCTGGTCTGGATTAGCCTCGATTCCTCGACGAGTGACAATGTATCCCAGGAATTTCCCAGCACTGACACCGAAGGAACATTTCGTCGGGTTAAGCTTCATGCTGTATTCCCGAAGGATGTCGAACGATTGTTTCAAATGCTCGACATGGTCGATAGCTTGTTTCGACTTGACCAACATATCGTCGATGTACACTTCCATCGTGTCGCCAAGACGATCTTTGAACATGTTGTTCACCAGGCGCTGGTAAGTAAATCCTGCATTTTTTAGTCCGAAAGGCATAACCTTATAACAATAAATCCTCGATTCGTCATAAATGCGGTTTTTTCTTGGTCCTCGACGTGCATTAAGATTTGATAGTATCCGGAATAGGCATCCATGAACGTCAGTAGTTCATGCCCCGATGTCGCGTCGACCATGGCGTCGATGTGAGGTAATGGAAAAGGATATTTTGGACAAGCTTTATTGAGGTCTGTGAAGTCGATACAGACACTCCACTTTCCATTCTTCTTCGCTACAACCACGACGTTAGCAAGCCAATCGAGGTATTTTACCTCTCGAATCTTCTCTGTCTTGAGAAGGTTGTCGACTTCGTCATTTATCACCTTATTCATTTCAGGAGCAAATTTCCGTCGCTTCTGCTTGATAGGTTTGAACGACGGGTCGACATTGAGCTTGTGGGAGATGACGTCAGGATCTATGCCGACCATATCTTCATGAGACCAGGCGAAACAATCAGCATGTTTCTGTAAAAAAGATATTAACTTTTCCCTGAGGCAAGGATTGAGAGACGACCCGATAAAGACTTTTTGGTCAGGCTTTTTGGACGATTTTCGACATTAACAGTTTGGCGCCCACCGTGGGGCTCCATCTAGAGAAAGTCTTCGACAAACGTGCATTTGACTAACAGTTTCTTAGAGTTTTCTATTTTTTCTCTTTCAGGAAAATGGCAGGTCAGGGAAATCAAGAGCAGATCATCGCCCAGATGCATTGGGAGCTGGAAGTCGCGCGCAATCTCATCGATGCCTTTGCTGATTAAAGTCGAAGGGCAGCCGAGGAAATCGCGCGACTAAGGAATCAGAACCCGAATGGATCATTCGGACAACAGAACGGTCCTGGACCACTGTTTGGAGCCCCATGGGCAGGACCTCTGCCTCCGCCACCACCAAGACCTCCAGCGTTTACTCTCGTCCCAATCCCTTAAAGTCAACCAGCACAGTTCCCGATCCCGACGATCCCGCCCAAATGTTCCCCTTCAACAGAGAAGCCGCTGGTTCATCCAAGCAAAATGGATTTCCGAATTCTGGATTCATCCCAGCCGCGACCAATGGTGTCAATTCATACGATCCCGTCGCTCAACGACTGAAGATGTTGGAAGACCAGAACAAACGTGTCATGTCTTTGCTCGCTAAGCTACCAGGGGCAGCCATGCCCGTCAACGTCGAGCCTCGCACGGGGTTTCAGGCATCCCATTTCGTCGACGAAATTGCTCTAGTCGACGTCCTCAAGAAATACAGTATCCCAACCTTCACACCCAAATATTCTGGTATCTCGGATCCCATAGAACACGTCGCTCAGTATAAACAACTGATGTGGACTGTGTCGATCCCTTATCAGTACCAGGAAGTTCGTATGTGCACAAGTTTTGAGGCGACCCTCACGGGTGCCGCCCTCCAATGGTTGATTAACCTCAAGCCTAAATCCATCGGGTCCTTTGCTGAGTTAGTCAATCAATTTTCCCAGCAGTTCGCTAGCAGTCGTAAGATGGAAAAGCAAACTAGCGACATGTACTACGTCATGCAGAAGACCGGTGAATCTATCCGGAGTTACTTCAACAAATTCAATACATAAATGATCAGTGTCCGTAACTGCGATGTCAAGACCGCGATCGTAGCCTATAAACGTGGTCTAGACGAGAGTTCGGGTCTTTACACTGATTTAACAAAGTATCCTCCAGAGAATTTCAAAGACGTCCGAGCAAGAACCCTAGCTTACATGAGGGTAGAAGACGACGCTGCCTTACGTCGGAAGCATTCTGACGACAAGAGACCACTGAGTGTAAAGAAGTCAGAATTCAAGACGAAGGAGGTGTTAATGCCAAAAATCGCACCAAAGTGACAACTTAAGGTCGATGTGGACTTTAACAACTAAAAAAAGGAATCGTTCGACAAAGGCGTGCGACTAAGACAAAAATATAAACGAGACAGAGAATTTGATGACGCAGGAAAAACCTCAATGAGGAAAAAACCTGCGGACGACAGTGGATGTCGTCGCTGCACTATGGTCGCCAAACAGGGGCGATGTCCTTGGTGTTCCAGGTGTCGATCCTACAGAGATGACAATACAAATGAAGGAAAGACTTTGAAATGTAAAGTTACAAGTGTTTTCTAATGTAAAACAGTGTGCGTCATGTGTTTAAACTGTGTGTCGAGTGCTGATGTCGTGCGTCGAGAGCGATTCTTCTGTGAGCGATTTCTGTGCTTCAAGTGTTCTTCGGAGTTCAAGTGCTTGCGTCTGATGTTCTGCGTTGTATCTGTGTTCCTCTCTGTGTTATTCGATGTCCCCTAAATTGAGGATTGAGCTTAGAATTTATAGTCTTTGGGCACTTTAATTGGATCATTAAGGACTTTGATAGCTGTCGTAACGGTCGGTGTCTTTAATGCTGGAATTGATGTTCTTTAATTGATTCTTTCGGTTATAGCCGTTGTCCATCAATGGTGTTGACTCCTGCATTAAACATTGAACAAAACAGAACAGTCTTATAGCGCGTTAGTCGGTCGAGGTCGCATGGTTTTTATGCGACGGTCGTGTGAGCTAGGCGACGTCGAGGTCGAGTGTCATTAGGAACTCTCGACTTACCTTTTAGGGTGGACGACGTAGATTTTTTGGGTCTTTGTCGGGGCCTTATCTTAATACAAGGTATAGTTCATAACTTGTGTCTTACCTTTCTTGGTCGTGGTTGAGACTGGTGATTTTTTGCCCAAACAGGAGGTATCTAAATCGGAGCCCGCGCGACAAATTTCGAATGTCCGATTCGAGAAAAAGAAGACCGCGACCCCGACCAAATTCCCTCAATATCCTAAGATATCCTCTTACGGATTCAAGGGAACTTCCAAGGATTTGGTCGAGGCATTGAAGACCGTCCAGGCGACCATCCGATGGCCGAAGAAGACCGACAGAGACGACGACAAGAAAGACAAATCGAAGTGGTGCGATTTCCACGTCGATCATGGTCATACGATGGACGATTGCATAGCCCTTAAAAAAGAGCTAGTATACCACGTCCCGAAGGGCAATCTCAAGGATATCATCGACAACGACGTTACCCCAATTAACGACGTTCGACCGCCATCCCCGGACCATGCAAAGGTCGTAAATTGCATAACTGGTGGGTCCGATGTCTGCGGTCTGACGTATTCTGTAGCTAAACGACATGCCAGCCGAGGACCAGATGATCGACCTACCCCTCGCTCATCAAGACCCAAAGGAGATCTGGAGCTAGAAGCCATGAAGATTACGTTCGACCAGGACGACCTCGGTGACTCGCATCAAAAGCATCATGACGGGTTGATCATTTAACTCACAATTGGTTACTGTCTGACCCGACGAGTCTTGGTCGATGGGGGCAGCTCAGCGAACGTCATCTTCTTTGATACCATCAAGGCTATGGGAATCGATCGATCGGAAATTACCCGACGCTCGACAACCTTGGTAGGTTTCAAATGAGACGCGACGAGTACCTTTGGAGAAATTATTCTGCCTGTCTACGGCCGAGGGATCAACAAGCAGACAAAGTTCAATGTCATCGATTGCTCGTCGGCCTATAACGTCATCCTAGGTCGACCATGGATCCATGACATGAAAGTCGTCCCCTCAACATATCATCAGATAATGAAGTTCCCTACGCCATGGGGAGTCCAGGAGATCAAAAGTGAGCCTAAAGTCGCCCGCGACTGCTACAAGACGACCCTGAAACCGCAGAAGCAGGCCATATAGCAATTACAGGACCAGGATGCTCCTGGGATAACCGACGACTATCGCCTGGAGGAAGTCGTCCTGGACCAGAGCAAGCCTGACGAAACCGTCTTTATAGGTTCATCCCTCGACCCTTGCCTTAAGGAAAAGCTAATATCTTTTTTGCAGGAACATGTCGACTGCTTTGCCTGGTCGCACGAATACATGATTGGCATAGACCCCGACGTTATTTTTCATAAACTCAACGTCGACCCGTCTTTCAAACCTATCAAGCAGAAACGACGAAAGTTTGCTCCTGAACGGAATAAGGTAATCAATGACGAGGTCGACAACCTCCTCAAGACGAGAAAGATCAATGTTCTAAAAAACTCGCCGCACAGCCGCCATGGCGCGCCATGGCACCATGGCTTGTGTCTCACGCCACGTTAAGCATGTGGCACACCATGGCCTAATGCGCAGTTTTCGTAATTCGATATTTGATTTTTCTTTACGTTTTTAATGTCTTATTTGCAAGTTTTTTAATATATAACCTAATTTAACTTGCTTACTACTATTGGCTCATTGAGTAACACTACAAAACACATGTTTTTATATATAATATTATATGTGAATTAGAAATTTGACGTCATAAGTCACGCCTTGAAAACGATGTGGCTCCTAAGGCTTGAGGCTTGGCCTCGCCGCCACGCCACGCCTCACGCCATTTAGAACCTTGAGAAAGATACGAGAAGTGAAGTACCCCGACTGGTCGTGCGAAAGAAGAATGGCAAGTGGAGAGTATGTATCGACTTTACGGATCTCAACAAAGCCTGTCCAAAGGACCCTTTTCCACTACCACATATCGATGCCATGGTCGACGCAACAGCAGGACATGAACTATTGAAGTTCATGGATGCTTATTCCGAATACAACCAGATCCTGATGCATGTCAAGGACTGTTTGGGCAAAATTTCACCAGTCTCGACCACGACCAAAAAAGGTAAGACACATATTATGAGCTATATCATGTATTAACATAAGGCCCCGACAAAGACCTAAAAAACCTCTGTCGTCCCTCCTAAAAGGTCAGTCGAGAGTTCCTCACGACACTCGACCTCGACGTCGCCCATTCCGCACGACCGTCGCACAAGACCGTACGACCTTAACTAACTCAATATACGACTGTTACGTTTGTTCAATGATTAATGCAGGAGTCAAAGTCATTAATGGGCAACGGTCATAACCGACGAAGAGTAATTATGAAGAGTTACAACTGGTGACCGTTATGGCTATTATCATAGAAATCAATGAGCTAATCAAAGCACCCAAAGGTTATAAAAGATCAAGTTAAACTTCAGTTCCAGGGACCGAACATCGAACAATAGAAGATAAGCATCCCAACTCAGAAGAACACTACAAGCAAAGAACTCTCACTCGAAGAATCGCTCCCGACGCACAACTTTACTCTCCACCAACATCTTACACATTGTTTTCACACACGACGCACACTGTTTTACATTTCAAACACTTGTACTTTACATTTCGAAGTTTTTCCCTTCATTTGTATTGTAATCACTGTACGATCGACACCCGGAACACCAAGGACATCGCCCCTGAATGGCGACCATAGTGCAGCGACGACATCCACTATCGTCCGCGGGTTTTTTCCTCGTTGAGGTTTTTCCTGCGTCATCAAATCCTCTGTCTCATTTACATTTTTGTCTTTGTCGCACGCCTTTGTCGAACGATTACTTTCTTTAGTTGTTAAAGTCCACATCGACCTTAAGTTGTCCCTTTGGTGCGATTTTTGGCATTAACAGTTTGGCGCCATCCGTGGGACCCCATCTAGAGAAAATCTTTGACAAACGTGCGTCTTACTAACGGTTGCTTGGAGTTTCTTTTGTCCTCTGTTGCAGGAAAATGGCGAATAACGAACAAGCCGTTGTCCCAGCACATGAGGGGCTCGAAAATGCACAAGATGCACTTGAAATAGTCAACGATAATCGCCTGGAGGAATTCATTCTAGATTCAAGCAAGCCTGATAAAAAAGTCTTTATCGGGTCGTCTCTCAATCCTTGCCTTAATGAAAAGATAATATCTTTTTTGTAGGAACATGCTGATTGTTTCGCCTGGTCGCATGAAGATATGGTTGTTAATGCCAAAAATCGCACCAAAGGGACAACTTAAGGTCGATGTGGACTTTAACAACTAAAGAAAGTAATCGTTCGACAAAGGCGTGCGACAAAGACAAAAATGTAAATGAGACAGAGGATTTGATGACGCAGGAAAAACCTCAACGAGGAAAAAACCTGCGGACGACAGTGGATGTCGTCGCTGCACTATGGTCGCCAATCAGGGGCGATGTCCTAGGTGTTCCGGGTGTCGATCGTACAGAGATTACAATACAAATGAAGGGAAAGACTTCGAAATGTAAAGTACAAGTGTTGGAAATGTAAAAACAGTGTGCGTCGTGTGTGAAAACAATATGTAAGCTGTTGGTCGAGAGCGCAAGTCGTGCATCGAGAGCGATCACTTGAGAGAGATTTCTTTGCTTCAGATGTTCTTGAGTACGCAGTGTGTGATTCAAAGTTCGGTCCTCTTGTTCTATCTCTCTCCCTGTGTTATTCGATGTCCTGAAACTGAGAGTTGAACTTGGGATTTATAGTATTCGGATGATTTTAATTGAATCATTAAGATCTTTGATGATGGTTGTAACGGTCGCCAGTTGTAACTCTTCATAATTGCTCTTCGTCGGTTATGACTGTTGCCCATTAATGACTTTGACTCCTGCATTAATCATTGAACAAACGTAACAGTCGTATATCGAGTTAGTCAAGGTCGTACGGTTTTGTGCGACGGTCGTGCGGAATGGGCGACGTCGAGGTCGAGTGTCAAGAGGAGCTCTCGACTTACCTTTTAGGAGGGACGACGGAGGTTTTTTGGGTGTTTGTCAGGACCTTATCTTAAAACAAGATATAGTTCATAACATGTGTCTTACCTTTTCTGGTCGTGGTTCAGACCTGTGAAATTTTGCCCAAACAGTTTGCCCCCAAAATTTGAAAGTAGGATGGCAAATTCGAATTTTAAATTTTGCTTGTCGGGTGTTCAGGGTTTTGTGTTGAAAAATACCTTGGTTGTTTTGGAACTGAATCGGTTTAATTCAAACTAGAGAAGGAAATCGAAGAGAGGATAAAGTCGTGACGTCATGTCGATGCACGATGGTGCTTACCAGCTGTCCTTGACAGGTGTCGACAATCCATGTGGTCATACGAAGAGACGGGGACGCGTGGCAATCATCAAGGGATTTGATCGTTTGCATAAACAGAGACCTCAATGGGTCTATTCTGTTTTACGATTTCAAAGAGTCTTAAGCGAAGATTTCCTCTCGATCTTCTTGCTGTTCTTTGCCCGATCATTACTAATCCTGCGAGAATCTGCGACTCAGTTAGGATTTTCGAGGTCTTAGAGCGCTTATATATAAGGTACGATTTCTTCGATTTCTCCAATCTGTTTTTAGAGGTGTCGATGGACCCTGTGAGCAATATTCAAGAACAGTCGGATCTTGATGACTTTAGGAGGTTAGCTAAAATCCCTGCGTGGGTCGAATTAATTTGCGCAGGTCAGATTCGATCGAACGAATGTCCCGAGGGTTATATCGTGATATACGGATATCCCTTTAAGATTGGCTTTGAATGGCCCTACTCACCTCTAGCTAAGGCTTTTATGCTAGAATTTGACTTAGCACCGGGTCAGCTAATGCCCCAGTTTTGGCGAGTTGTACAAGTGATCGAGCGTGTCACTAAGAATTGGGAATCTCCCATGAATGTACGCGACCTCCTTTTGGCTTATCAAGCCAAGAAGGATGGGAGTCATCGCTGCAGTTTATACTCTAGACTTAAAGGTGATCGGGTTATGGTCCTTAGAACCGCTGTGAACGATCGCGGGTGGAAGACTCGGTACACATTTGTGCGTAAGTCGACCCTTGACTCTGAGAGTGATTGGATTAGGGCCAGCTGGAATACATCGGGTGAGCTTTGTACTTTTGTGTTGTCTGTCGTCTGCGTGTTTTGGTTTTTAACTTGTTTTTTTATATGTCGACAGCCATAAAGTTCGAGGACGTGAAGCCTTACGCTAATTCTCAAGCAAAGATCGACGCGTTCTTAGAGTTCAGCACTGGGGAACGGTCGTTTGTCGTACGACAATTGGTGGACGACGACGAGGATTTAGTATACTTAGGAGAAAATCAGGGGGAGAAACGTGAGGAAGAATGGGAGTCGAAAGAAGAAAGAGAGATGACTGGTAAGCGTACCTTCTTATTTCTTTCTGTGTTAATTCGGTTCTTCTTCCCTTGATTTTCATAATTTTTATTCTTCTGTGGTTTCCAGGGGAGTCCCAACCACGGATGTTGCGTGTCTCTGCTAAAAGAGCAGCTGAGCTCGAGCTTGCTCGTACGGGCAAGGAGCAGAGGCAGAAGCTTATGTCCGCTGGTCCAGATGTTCCGAAGAAGACGCGGACGACGATTCCGAGGGAACCGTCTTCGGGAGTTCCCGACTCTTCTAGAGTCGTTACGCCTGAGAAGGGGAAGGTCGCATCGCCCAAGAAGTCGTCTTCTGATGCGATCGCTGCGAAACCTATTAGTTCTGTGCCTCCGGCGGAAACAGCGAAGTCTCCGTCAGCCACGTCGGATCCTTTGTCGGCCGGCAAGGGCAAGGATCAGCTGACGGGAGGGGCTAAGGTCACGACGGTTAATTTTACATTGTCGTCGGACTTTATGGCCAACAGTCTCCTAGACGGGACGAACTTATTTCCTCACCTGGGGAAATATCTGCTCCCTTTTTTCAGGGAGCGTTTCGTGGGATTTCCTATCGAGGAGACGGGAGCTCATGTCGCCGGGCTAGCTTTCATGGTAAGTCTTTATTTCAAGACTTGGTTCGTTTGTCGGTGTCGTTGTTCGTTGTCGTTGTCGTTGTTCGTTGTCGTATGTTCATTTACAATATTTGTTTTATGATTTTGCAGGCGTTCCAGGCTTCCCTAGCTTTGCGGGGTGAGACAATGAAGATAAAGAATCTAATGTCTGCTGCGCACGAGAGGGAGAACGCGACGTTGGATAGGGCGAAGGTCGCCGCAGAGCATGAAGAGGCTCTGTCAAAACGTCTCGATGACGCCTTGAAACTTCTAGAGGCCGTTGTTTGGGCAAAAAATCACGTCGCTCGACCACGACCAAAACAGGTAAGACGCATGTCTTAAGCTATATCTTGTATTAAGATAAGGTCTCGACAAAGACCCAAAACACCATCATCATCCCTCCTAAAAGGTAAGTCGTACGTCCCTCATGACGCTCGACCATAGCATCGCCCGTCCCGCACGACCGTCGCATAGAACCATGCGACCTCGACCAAACTAACGTTAACCATGACTGTTACGTTTGTTAAGTGTTTAATGCAGGAGTCAAAGTCATTAAAGAGCAACGGATATAACCGACGCAACCATCAATGATCGATAGCCGTAACGGACGAAGATCATCATGGATAATCACTCCGGCAACCGTTTCCAGCCGTTGTAGCCGTTGATCAAAGCATTAATGGAGCTAACCAATGACGCAAAGACTATAAATACCAAGCTAAGTCTTCACATCAAGGATCATCAGTTAACATCTGATATACATCAACGAACATCACCAAACAGCAGAGAAAATCATCCAAACTCATAGCAAAGAACATTCAAACTCTGGAGATCAAGTACTGAAAGCCAGAACCTTACAGCGAACTCAAGAACACTCGAAGGAAAGCTCAAGTATCGCTCTCGACGCAGGACAACAGCCCTCGACCAACAGTTGATTACACTTTGTACTCACACACGACAAACACCTGTTTTTACGTTCAAACACTTGTACTTTACATTTCGAAGCATTTTCTTCATTTGTATTGTAATCTCTGTACGATCGACACCAATATCCAAGGACATCGCCCCTGATTGGCGACCATAGTGCAGCGACGACACCCACTGTCGTCCGCAGGTTTTTTCCTCGTTTGAGGTTTTTCCTGCGTCATCAAATCCTTTGTTTCTTTATTTTATTCCTCGTCGCACGTCTCGTCGAAAGATCCTTTCTTTAGTTGATTAAGTCCACATCGACCTTAAGTTTTCCTTTTGGTGCGATTTTTGGCATTAACAGTTTGGCGCCATCCGTGGGACTACATCTAGAGAAAATCCTCGACGAACGTGCATTCTACTAATAGTTTCTTGGAGATTCTTCTATTTTCTGTTACAGGAAAATGGCAGCCCTTGGAAATCCGCAGCAAGCCGTCGCTCAGATGTATCAGGAGCTCGAGGTTGCCAGGAATCAACTCAATGCAATGGCAGAGTAGAATCGCAGAGCAGCTGAAGAGATCGCGCGGCTACGGAATCCTTTTGGACCCCAGAATGGTCCTAGACCAGTCATCCAGAATCCATGTCCGGGACCAGGCCCGTCCGCACAGAATCAGCATCCAGGTCCATTCATGCAGAATCAGCAGCCGAGTCCATTCATTCCAAATTCCCAGTCTGGGCAGATTCCCCCTCAGCACATCCGACCACCACCCTTGACCAATGGATCCCAACCATTGCAAGGTGGCGCCCAGTCGTTTCAGAATGGATCCCAGCCGTTTTCCCAACCGTTCCAAAGTGGTCAGCAACCTTTCCAGCAAGGATCGCAATCTTTCCAGCAGAGATCGCAGCCATTTCAGCAGGGACCACATTCGTTTCAGAATGGACCACAGCATTTCCAATATGGGTCGCAGCCATATTTTGTTCCGTTCAACGGGGACACCAATGGTTCGTCGCATGGTAATGGCACTAGCCCAGGGACCAATCCCTCGACAGGGGCAAATCCTGATCTTAACGATCCCGTCGCCCAGCGTTTGAAGATGTTAGAAGACCAAAATAAGCGCGTCCTGTCCTTGCTCGCCAAGTTGCCTGGGGCAGCCGTGCCTGTCGACGTCGAACCTCGCTCGGGGTATCAGGCGTCGCCCTTCATCGACGAGATCGCCACCGTCGAGGTCCCAAAGAAGTATAACATTCCTGCCTTCACTCCCAAGTATTCGGGTGTGACCGATACAACCGAGCATGTCGCGCAATATAAGCAGCTCATGTGGACGATCTCGATTCCACACATTTACCAGGAAGTATGCATGTGCAAGAGTTTTGGGGCGACTCTCACTGGTCCAGCTCTCCAGTGGTTGATCAATCTCAAACCCAAATCTATCGGGTCGTTCGCCGAATTGGTCAACCAATTCTCCCGGCAATTCGCCAGAAGTCGTAAGATGGAAAAGCAGACTAGTGATCTGTACTATGTCGTGCAGAAGACCAATGAGTCTATTCGAAGTTATTTCAATAGATTCAATGCCAAAATGATCAGTATCCGCAATTGTGACATCAAAACTGCGATCGAAGCTTATAAGCGTGGTCTAGACGATAGTTCAGGTCTATACATCGATCTGACCAAGTATCCCCCAGAGACTTTCGAAGACGTCCGAGCTCGAACCTTAGCATATATGAGGGTCGAAGATGATGCCGCCTTTCGTCGTAAGCATGCTGACGACAAGAAGTCGTTAGGCGTCAGAAAGCCAGAGTTCAAGACAAAGGCTGTTTCCAGAATAGAGCCAGCGCGCCAAATTTCAAATGTTCGTTTCAAGACGAAAGCAAAGTCCAAGACCGCGACTAAGTTCACTCAGTACCCCAAGATATCCACTTACGGATTCAAAGGATCTACAAAGGACCTAGTCGAAGCTCTGAAAAGTTCCCAAGCGACCATTCGATGGCCAAAGAAGTCTGACCTGGACGATGCTAAAAAAGACAAATCAAAGTGGTGCGACTTCCATGTTGATCATGTGTTGGCCCCAAGTATCTGTTATGTAAAAGTATTGAAAATAGTTAAGTCAGAAGACCAACAGAGATCAGACAGAAGATTCGGAAGAAGTTCAAGTCAGAAGACCAACAGAGCTCAACAGAGCTCTGTCGAAGACTTCCAACAGAAGAACAAGTGTTTAACAGAAGACTAACAGAGCTCTTGCGAAAGAGCTTTGGTGAAGTGAAGACCTCTGTCAGCCTAAGTCTCGTAGGAAATCCCAAGTGTTAGACAAGTGTCCATACTTTCCACGTATGCCCTAAAAATAGGAGACACACTTTCCACGTGTCATTCTAGGGTACGATAGTACACTGCCTTCACTTTTCCAGGGCTATAAATAGAGAGGTAGTGGAACAAACAATTGTAAGCTTTGGGCATAGTAGTTTTTCCACAATTGTTTAAACACACACTGCATCAATCCCGAGCACTACCTCCGTACGATATTGTTGTCCTATGAGATTTTCGAACACACTCAAACATGTTCTTGGTGTGATTCATTATCAATATATGAGCAGCTTTTATATCTGATCCTGTTATCATTTTTACTGTTCAATATTTGATTCTCATAGTTCATTTATCGTTTACACAATCACTCATTTTAATGGCTTTATTTAATATGCTTCCGCTGTCTATTTCACTACCATTAATATGATACAACGTGAATCTGGGAACCTACAATTGGTATCAGAGCTCCTTTGGTTTTCTTAAACCAAACGATCCAATCTACCAAGGTTGACTCATTGTTGTTGATTGTGTTTGTGTGCCTTTAAAAGCTTTATTACATACTCTGTTTTTACTGCTTCCTAGTCTAAACAAGCTTTCATAGCTCATATAACTGTGTTTAAAGCTTTCTAGCGTAGTTTAAACGTTTCTCTTAGAAGATACTGTTCCATTAGTTACTGTTTAAAACTCATCTTCGAGTTGAAACTCTTTTTAACAACTGTACTCTGTCTTTCTCAAAATGGCGAACAACAGTATAAATGCTATCTATACTGCTGGTTCTTTAACAAAACCTCCTACTCTTCTGAGAGATGAATATGCTCAGTGGAAGATCAGGATGGTTAACTTTTTCGATGGTATGGATAAAGACTTAATGCGATCTGTCACGGACGGACCATACCAACCCATGGTTTTTGTTCCTCGTGTACCCGCAACAGGAACTACTGCTGAGATTCCAGCTCATTATGAGATTAAAACCACAGGTTTTACTGATGAGGAAAATCTAAAAATGGAAAATGATCTTAAAGCAGTTAGACTACTGATAATGGCCATTCCAAACGAAATATTTGAAGAACTAGATTCATGTGTTACTGCTAAGGAAATCTGGGATCAACTTCTTAACCAACTTGAGGGTGGTATCAAGACCCAAAAGAACAGAAGGACCCAATGTGTAAATGAATACAACGATTTCAAGGCACTTCCTGAGGAAACCATACAACAAACCTACAACAGATTTAATGTGTTGATCAACAAATGCAAAAAATGTGGGGTTGTTAGGTCGAAGGAAGATAACAATGTTCTGTTTTTGAAAAGTTTGAATGATGAATGGTTAAATATGTCCATGTCTTTACAAGCCAACCAGGACTTAGATGCATGGTCTCTAACAGATGTGTATGGCACTTTGGCCGCACAAGAGAAGGATGTTGTCAAGCAAAAAGGCAAATCCACCATTGCAGGCCCAATCGCTTTAGTTTCTGATTCTAAGAAAACCACATCAGAAAAGTCCAACAGAGAGAGTTCAAACAGAGAGAAAAAGAAAGATAAGTCCGTTAAAAAGAAGGAAAGAAAAGTTTAGTTGCAGAAAGTGATACAGAGGAAAGCTCATCAGAAGATGATGACATTCAAGCTTTTGCTCAATCTCTTGCTCTAATAACTCAACAATTTAACAAGAGATTTGGCAATAAGTTTGACAGAAGAGGTAGATATGAGAGAAAAGAAGACAGAAGAGAATACGCTGCACCAGAACAAAGTAACAACAGAGTTACCACAGAACAAAGACAACCTCCACAAAACAAAAGAGAAAATCCACCAGCACAACAGAAGGCCGATGCTGCTCAACCCATCAACCAGAATGATGGACGTTGCTTAAGATGTGGAAAACCTGGGCACTTCTCTGTTAATTGTAGAGGCAAACTGGTAAAAGACCAGGACTACTACAAGAACAAATACAAGTACAACTACAGAGAAAGAAGCTATGTTGCTGAAATGGAGAACTGGGTTTCTGATTCATCCTCTGAAGATGAAACAGAACAAGCCAACTTTTGTGGAGTTGCTGTGGATGATGAAAGTTTAGAAGAAGATGCTGACTGGATGACTGGCGAACCAGAGATAACGAAGGGAACAACAGAAGAAGAAGATCTAGCTCATGCATTTGCTCTTACTACGACAGAGTCTGACGACAGAGCGCTGGAGACCACCAGACCCAGTGCCAAGGTATGTTCATCTGAATCCAAGTCTGACTCAGAATTAGAAATGCATGTTTCTATGCTGAATGAGGAATTTCAACTTCTTAAACAAAAACTTTCTGAAGAAAAAGAGCTAAGAAAGCTTGCTCAGAAGGATCCGTCCTTTTACAAGAGAGAGAAAACTCTCTTGGAACAAGAAAAGGAAGAAATCTTCAAAGAAAAATTTGAGCTAGAAATCTTGCAAAAGAAGAAAGAGAGCCTGTTTTCTTACAAAATTAACGAATATGAAAATGTTTTGAAACAGAAGTCTGAAAAATTGAAAAAGTCTGAAACAGAGAGACTTAACTCTGTTGCTCTAACTAACTATTTTCAAAGAGAAAGGGAAATTCTGCATCAATCCCTACAGAGAAAAGAAATTCAGATTAAAAAAATACCAGGATGCACAAGATGTGCACATCAAGATAAATTCACAGAGGGATACGCAAGGTCTTGGTTTCTCTGACCTTGCTCCCTTTGACGAAAGGAAGAAGACATCTCTGTCCTCTGCCTTTTGTGTTGGGAAAATCCAAGAGGACATGATATCTGGTAATGTTGTTTTCAAAAGAACCAAAACTTCAGATGCTTTCTCAAAACCAAGAAATCTTGACTTTAGGAACGTCAGCTATGATTCCTCTGATCATGAAAAGGTTTTAAAGCCATCCTCTGAGTTTATTCTTGATCAAGGAAGAGCTAGAATCATACTTCCTAACTCTGTCAAGGACTTGGATACAAAAGAGATTTTTAACTTCAACTCATTCAAAGGACAGAAGTCTGTTACTTCTATGACTGAGTCCTCTGTTGAAATCCCACAGAGCAAACTCAATCCAGAAGCCCCAGTCTTCTCTCCTACTCCTGACTCCATAAGAACATCTTTTGAGGAAGATTTGTTGAAAGTTATCGAGGAAAATGCTGTTTCAGATTCTTTAAAGCCAAAGTTGCGAAGGTTCAGAACTGTCAAAACAAATATGTCTGTCATACCCATTGAAACGAAACCTCCGACAGAGCCACTAGAGACTTTCTAGGCTCTGACAGTGACTCTGACTCTGAAGTAGATGAACATATTTTTTGTGGTCAAAATAAAATTTTACACAAGTTAAAGCAGATACCGATAGAATCTACAGATCTAAAAGATGATGTTTCTTTCTTCAAGAAACAATCAAGGTTTATACCGGTAACTGAGTTTAACAACAAAGGTTTTAAGATTCTTGCTTCTAATGCAGTAGAAGTGGAGAAGAGAGAAAAAAACAAAAGTGTTTTTGTAAACCCAAATGTTCCTCTTGCTTTCAAACCAGTAAAATTCACACCAGAACATAAGGGAAAATGGATAGCAAACAACAGATCTATTCCAAATTCTGGTGTAAATCAAAGAAGAAATCCTTTCTGGTCAAATGAATCTATTCCAAAGAGCTTCGTGTCAACATAGTCTGTTTCTAGGAATAACAGTTTTAAGAAACAGAACCAGGACAGATTGTATGCAAAGACATCTGGTCCTAAAATCTTTCAGAATCAAGCTCCATTCAAACAGTTTTTGAATAAAAACAATGTGCATCAGTCATGTTCCATCAATTGCAATTGTATTCAACTGTTACTAAAATTGCAAAATCATCTGAATGGTCCCCACTGTGTTCTGAATCAGTACGTTCAAAAGAAAAATCCCACGACTGTTCAGAATACACAGAGGAAAACCTCTGGCACACCATCACAGTATGGAAAGCCCAAAGGAAAGTCTGTCAACCCACCTAAGCCTAACAGGAAAGGACCCATTATGCAATGGGTACCTAAAAGTAACTAATCTGTCTTGCAGAAACCTCATGTGCAGATCTGGTACTTGGATTCTGGATGCTCCAGGCACATGACGAGGAATAAGGAGCTGTTAACTTCTTTTAAGAACAAGATGGGAAGTGCAGTAACCTTCGGAGGAGACAATGGCGGACAGATTAAAGGTTATGGTACATTAGTAAATGGTGGTGTTTCAGTCTCTGAAGTTGCTTATGTTGAAGGATTAAATCATAATCTTCTCAGTATAAGTCAACTCTGTGATCACGGATTTGATGTCAATTTCAGGAAGAAATATTGTTCCTTGTTACTTTCCGAGTCTGGTCAAGAACTTTTAAGAGCTGACAGAAAAGGAAATCTTTACAAAATGAATTTTAAACCAAACCAAAACTCTACAACAGAGAAACTTTGTTTAGTGTCTTTGAAAAATGAAGATGCCTGGCTCTGGCATAAAAGATTTGCCCATTTAAACTTTCAAAACCTTGACAAGCTCATGAAACTGAAGTTAGTAAAAGGACTTCCTTCTCTGAAGTTTGACAAAGACCATCTCTGTTCTGCTTGTGAACTGGGTAAGATGAAAAGATCTTCACATAGAACAAAGAGTGATCATAGTTGTCTCAGACCTTTGCATATGCTTCACGTGGATCTCTGTGGTCCAATCTCTGTGCAAAGTCTGTCGGGCAAGAAGTTTATCCTTGTTTTAATTGATGAATATTCTAGATATACTTGGATTGAGTTCATCAGAGTAAAATCTGATGTCCCAGAAATTTTGATAAGTTTGTTGAGAAGGATACAGGTTCTGTTAGGATTAAAAGTGCAAAAGTTGAGAAGTGAT
The DNA here is from genome assembly GCA_033807775.1 of Saussurea involucrata. Classification (NCBI taxonomy): domain Eukaryota; kingdom Viridiplantae; phylum Streptophyta; class Magnoliopsida; order Asterales; family Asteraceae; genus Saussurea; species Saussurea involucrata. The sequence goes on along the minus strand of CM066318.1, from coordinate 69,352,225 downwards.
AATGGGACAGAATTCAAGAATGCCAAAATTGATACCTACCTATCAGAGGAAGGTATTTCCCAGAACTTTTCAGCTGCAAGAACTCCACAACAGAATGGAGTTGTGGAAAGAAAGAACAGAACGCTGGTAGAAGCCGCCAGAACCATGTTGACTGGCTCTGTTCTTCCAATAAACTTCTGGGCAGAAGCAGTCTCAACAGCCTGTTTTACCCAAAACAGAGCTGTGATAGTAAAGAGATTTAAGAAGACTCCTTATGAACTCATCAACAATAGAAGACCAAACGTGAAATTCTTTCATGTTTTCGGTTGCAAGTGCTACATATTGAATAACAGAGATCAGCTGGGAAAGTTTGACAAGAAAGCAGACGAAGGAATCTTTATTGGTTATTCCTTAACCTCTAAAGCCTACAGAGTCTACAACTCCAGATGTCGGGTCATTCAAGAAAGTGTAAACGTGTCCTTTGATGAAAGCATATCGAGCTCCTCTGATCGTAAATCAACAGAGGGGACACAGACAGAACAGAAAAAGACAAGTTCTTCAAAGACAAGGGAAGAAGATATCAATCTCATGTTCAACGATTTCTTCAATGATGATGAATCCTCTAATAACATCAACAGAGGAGATCAAGCTCAGAACTCAACACAACAAAATCTGACAGGTACATCTCTCACTGGTCCCTCTAATATTTCACCATCTACTTCTCTGTCTACAGGAGTGATACAGAGAAATGACGAACCACATCAGAACGAGAGAGGACCTAAACAAGAGCCATCATCACCTTTGCTAACTAATATTGGCAAAGACTCCTTGTTTGAAAGCTCACATTCACAGAGCCCTGTTAATGACTCTCAGAGCAATGAGGCCACTCTCCAAAGTCGTGTGCCACAGAGCCCCGGTCCCAATCAACAGAGCTCTGATGCTGAAGTTCATCTTTTTCCATCAGAAGCACAAACCCCGCCTGTTGAGCATGCTCCCATGACACGATGGACAAAGGATCATCCTCATCATCTTATCATTGGTGCTGCTGAAGATGGTGTGAAGACAAGATCGGCCACAATCAATGAAGCCTTCTTTGTAAATTTCTTAAGCATGATTGAGCCGAAGAAAATTTCTGAAGCCCTAGAGGACCCAAATTGGATCGAAGCTATGCAAGAAGAGATTCTGGAATTCGAAAGAAATAAAGTTTGGTCCTTGGTTCCACTCCCAAAAGGCAAAGCGGCCATTAGAACCAAATGGGTGTTTAGAAACAAAAAGGATGAAGATGGGATTATCATTAGAAACAAAGCCCGTCTGGTTGCAAAGGGATACAGACAGGAAGAAGGTATTGACTATGACGAAACCTTTGCACCTGTGGCTAGGCTAGAAGCCATCAGAATCTTCCTAGCCTATGCTGCTCATAAGGGTTTAAAGGTCTACCAAATGGATGTCAAGTCTGCCTTTCTGAATGGCAAACTGCAAGAAGAAGTTTATGTCCAGCAACCACCTGGTTTTGAATGTTCAGAGTTTCCAGACCACGTTTACAAGTTAGACAAAGCTCTGTACGGCCTTAAGCAAGCTCCCAGAGCCTGGTATGAAACTCTATCCAAATTTATGTTGGTCAATCACTTCGAGAAAGGTACTGTCGATAAAACTCTATTCTTTAGAATGTATAAGAATGACATACTTCTGGTACACATATATATTGATGATATTATCTTTGGGTCTACAAGGCAGGAGTACTGTGATAAGTTTGAAAGTTTAATGAAAAGCGAATTCAAAATGAGCATGATGGGAGAACGTTCTTTCTTCCTTGGTTTACAAGTTAAACAATCAGACAGAGGGACTTTCATAAGTCAGTCTAAGTACATCTCTGATATGTTGAAAAAGTATAAGCTCAATGATTCAAAACCAATGAAAACTCCTATTGCCACTGGAGTTAAGCTTGACTCTGATCTTAACGGTGAACCAACAGATGTCAAGTACTACAGAGGCATGATAGGGTCACTTCTGTACTTAACTTCCAGCAGACCTGATATAATGTTTGCAACCTGTCTCTGTGCCAGATTTCAAGCAAATCCTACAGAAACTCATTTAACAGCTGTCAAGCGTATCTTTAAATATCTGAAAGGGACTCAATTTTTGGGTCTCTGGTATCCTCTTAACTCTGGTTTCGAGCTTGTAGCATATACAGATTCAGACTATGGAGGATGCAAGAATGACAGAAAGAGTACTTCTGGTAGCTGTCAACTGCTTGGAGAAAAGTTGGTGAGTTGGACATCCAAGAAACAGAACTGTGTTTCAACCTCTACAGCATAAGCAGAATATGTTGCTGCTGCTAGTTGTTGTTCTCAAGTGATATGGATGAAAACACAACTAAAAGATTATGGCTTGGAGTATGGTAAAATTCCTATTCTATGCGACTCCAAGAGTGCCATTGCCATAACAGCCATTCCAGTTCACCACTCGAAAACTAAGCACATCGACATAACGTAACACTTCATAAAGGATCATGTTGAAAAAGGAACTATTGAAATGTACTTTGTTTCAACTGACCTCCATCTTGCTGACCTGTTCACAAAATCACTTGATGAAAGGAGATTTAACTTCTTAATCAGCAAACTGGGTATGCTGAACATGTCCTCTTAATTCTATTCAAAACTCAACAGAGCCTTTGTTGTTCCAACAGAGCTCTGTTAAAAAGGTTAGGAATGATAGTTCAACAGAGTCTCTGTCTTTCACCAGAACTCTGTCAAGCATACTCTTTCAACAAGCTTGGTGAAACTGTTTGTATTTCTTTGTTTAAAAAAAAATTATAATAATTTTTGCTCATATTTAAAGGGGGAGTTTATAAGATTTTGAGCATAGTTTTAGGGGGAGTAAGTCAGTACTCATATTTCCAAATCCAAATTGACTTTGCTTTTTGATCCTCATTGACAAATCTTTTTGAAGAAAGAGGGAAAATCTGTTCTGATGAAAATCCTTTGATAACGTCAAGAACCTGTCAGAACTCTGACATTCCACCAGAGCCTCTGTTGTTTTTTCACCAGACCTCTGATGAAATTTCTAAAGTCAGTTCTGTTCTCGTTCTTTGACCATTTCCTCATTAGATACAGAATTTTAAATGGTTTTGGGTTAAGGTGAAACTCCAAAGGAATACTTGAAAAAAAGGGTCACTCATCAGTGCTCTGTCGGTTTTTTTTGCCACGTCATCAGAGGTAACGTCATCAGAGGTGCGGGTTATTTCTAAGCGTCAACCACTTGTCACCCACACATCTCTAACCGCGACGGTTTACTTGCACAAAAGTGGTCAGAACAAATCCACGTGGCACTCTCTAATTGAAAGCTAAACCACTAGCTGTCCCCACGATACTTAATTCAGGCCACTCCACCTTCTGTCACACGAGTACCTACAGTATCTACGGCGATTACCCAGCCACAAGTTCTGACTATAAATATCCATAACCTTGACCCATTTCTTTTCTAAACTTCCTAAACCTTTCACCTTTCCCTCTTTTATTTAAATCCTCAGTGTTCTTCAAGAAAACTCAAACCTGCAACAATGGCGGAACCCCAAAACTCTGCTGATTCAAGCCGAATAGAACCCACCGACGATATCATTGTTCTTCCATACGAGTTTGCTGACAACAACTACAGATTCGATCCCACTCCAGGACTCTATCTACCCCTGTATCACGTCTTCATTGAGTTCTTTAGAAACTCTGACATCTTCAGAGCTCTAACAGAGTTTGATGACCACCTTCCAGCGATCTATGTCCAACAATGGTGGACCACATGCCAATACATCGAAGAACAAGACGGGATAGTTGGGAGCGTCAACGCAAGTAATGGAGGAGCAGGAACAATCCGCTTTAGAGCAAGTACCTTAAGAAGAATCTTCCGAATGAAAACCAAACGACAGCTAGGAATAGACGCCTATGAGAAACCACCAAAAACAGCTGTTCTTCTTGATTTCATGAAGTTTCTGGGTTACAACAAGGATCTGAATAGGATTGGAGAGTTCAAGCGACAGAATCTACCCACTATGTGGAATTTCATGTTCTCCACCTTAAACAGAACCCTTACCAGCAAATCTGGTAGTCAAGACCAAGCCACAACAGAAATCCTACAAATCATGTATGGATTGTTCTTCAATCGAAACTTTGACTACGCCAGCATTCTCTACAACGATCTTCTTACGGCTGTAAACACAAAAACCTCATCCATCGCAAGAGGAGGAGTCGTTGGATCCCACAAGTTCTTGAAGATGATCAAGTTTCCACGCTTTATCAGTCTGGTGATCAGAAGAGCCTTCGACAGACTGGAACTAACTCATCAGGGTCGCTCAACACCTGTTTGGACGATGTCAAAATTCCTCCCCGCCACTTCTGGCGAATACCCCTTCATAAGAAGAATTCCAGGTACAATGCTTGCCCTTATCTCCCCTGACCACATCTCTATCCAAAACTATCAGAGTGCTGCTCAACCTCAAGAACCTGAGGTGAGAACCCCAACATACTTAGGATCTGAGCCTTCCTTGGAGAGCTTAAGTGAGGAGATTGGTGAGGAAGTTAACAGACCAAAGGCAAGAGTACCCGAAGTGGGGTCTTCCTCTAGAAGAGAGGAAGTAGGGGACAGAGCATCTCCTAGAGAGGCTGTCCATGAGGAAGTACAAGAAACACCAGAGGTAGAAACTATCTCTTCTGATAATGATGAGCAAGAAGGAAACATCAGAGAGAATCCAGAGAGTTCTACAGCCATAGGAGTCGAGGAAAATGTGAGAATAGAAAAAGATGCTCAACAGAGCACATCTGAGGGTAACCTTAACCAAAATCCCAGTGCTTCCACACAATCTAATCCTGGTGATCAAGACCAAAGGATTATTGAAACAGAGGTGCACACCTCGAACCCCAACCAGCCTATACCATCAGAGGCACCTCTTCATGCCTCTGGTACGCACGAAGCCGGGGAAACTATCTTTGGTAGTGTTGTTCATTCGCCCCAGAACATCAATAGGTCACCTCCACACGATGATGCCTCTGTGGCTCATTTAGACTCCACACAAAATAGACTAGAGATCTTTGAAATCTCACGTAGCATCTGTCCGACTCAGGGACAATAGGAGACCATAGTAGAACAAGGGAAGACATTGCTTGATCCAAATGCTTCTCATCACACCAGATTTCCTTCTTAAGAACCTGAGCTGGAAGAGGAAACTTTGGTCAGAACACCTGTAGTTGTTTCCCCTCAAAGGGAACATCAAGGATCAGGTGGAAGTCCTCCAAGAGCCAACATCAACACAACTCTTGACGGAGGCGCCTCTGAACTCGAGGCAAAATTGGATCCATGTGTTGGAACCAAGGAGACCCCCGTTGACAGTATCACAAGAGCAGAGTTCGAAAGCTTCTGTGACAGTATCAACAACTCTTTGAACGAGTATAAACTTATCAATGAACAAAAGGAGGAGTTGATCCGCAAGGAAAATGCTTCTCTTAGGGAAGAACTGTTGAACATCTCAAACAAGCATGCTGAAATAACTCGAAAATATGCCGAGGCTGAAGCACTCAGAACAGAGTCTGAACGGGTCAGAGGAGAAGAGATTGGAAAGCTGACAACAGAGATAGCCGACCTAAGATCAGTCAGATCAGAGGAAGTTAAAAAGACTTCGACAGATCTTGCCGAGCTAAAGCGACTCATAACAGAGAACCACACAGCGCAGATGAACATAACCCTTCCCATCCCCACGATTATTCTTTCAGAATCTAACGTCAGAACCTTAACAGAGATAATTACCAACTCTGTTAAGGAATCCATAAATGAAGCAACCACCTCATCTGCTACTCCTCTCAACATCTCCAGCCCTAACCCAAAAGACCTACCCATGTGTAACATCCCAAAATTTCAAGGAAATTTAAAATTTTAATTAAACGCTTTATATATAAAAACTCATTAAATAATCTCAACATATTAATTGCAAAATCATAAATGTCGTCCAAGTAATCAGAAACCAGCGGAAACAATGTTCAATAAATAAAACCAATATCAGCCAGCTCATCCCGCGCGCCAGTGTGTACCCGTCACGCCTTAGAGCCACTCGTACCTGAAACCACAGTTTATTGGGAAAGGGTAAGCACGAAGCTTAGTGAATTCAAACACCATAAATAATACAGTTATTCCACACTACCCCTAAAACAGATAGTGACACATAAGCAATCATACAGGTCTACGAACACAACCATAAACATGTATATCCACACCCGCCCACCAAAAGGCACAAGTCGGTCCCACCGACAAGTCGGTCCCACCGACCACATGATAACATCTTCGGCCCCGCCGAATCCCCGGTCCCACCGAGTCTCTACGCCCCGCGTATAAAATCTCCGGCCCCGCCGGACCCTCGGTCCCACCGAGTTAACATGGCAAAATAGTATCAACTAGACACCCCACTATCTAGTTCCCCAACGCAAGCACATAAAGCTACCACTCACGTACTACAGCAATGATAAAATAACCGTTATTAGATATAGTGAGAGAACTCACCTCAAATGCGCGCCTTGCTTAATCAACACGAATCAAACTTCACAATCACGGTCACCTTCCAGCACCTAAACGCATGTCAAAACGTGTCAATACGAGACCCGGACCCTATGACACGACACACGCTTAAAACGTCACTAAAACTAATTTCCGATCACTCAAAACAGGTCTGTTCGGGACCCGTTTCGACCCTCTTAAATCTAGAAAAATCCCAATATTATTTCATGACCAGAAAGTCCTCTGAGTTGGGGTTCCAAGGACATATTATACGCCTCTTAACGATTTTTCTACAATTTACTATGAGTTAATTACGAACGGTTACCAAAACTGCCAGTTTCGGTCCAGCCTGCATAAACAGTCCAAAACAGCCTAGCTACGGTTTAAATCAGACTTTCGGCAAAACACGAAAAACCTTCCCGACTCGAACAGGGAACTATGGCCACCAAAATCACCTCAAAACGAGTTACGAGTAAAAAGTTACGGTCCACGCAAAACAGTGGCAGATTCCAGGAAATTTCACATAAAATGACGAACCGCAGAACTTGAGACCCCTTTTTCTCCCAACTCGAGGCCGAACCAGTTTTCCGTCAAAACACAGAAAACGTACTCGGTCTCGATCTCGAAGCGTGGGCGCCAGTTTCGGCTCAATCGGAGTTACGACGGAGAAGTTATTGCCGTCACAAAACAGGGGCTGGACCATTTTTTTTTCGCATAAAAAGAATGATTTTAGAAGCAACGGTTTAAATTATACGGCTTAACGATTAAGTCACGGTTTAAGGCTCTGAAGCTACTAAGGTCTGGCTACGGCCACCCGCCACCCACTGCCATCTCCGGCAGTGGTGGTTGCCGGCGGCGACCGGCGGCGGCCAGCGGCGGCCGGCGGTGGATTTTCGATTACGAACGCACGAGACAACACCCGACCATTCCCTCTCTCTCTCTCGGCCATTCTCACGCATACGCACCCACAACGGCAGCCACGGCCGTCCATCCACCACCGCCACAGCGGCGGCGAACGGCGGCGGCGACGGGAACGAGAAGGAAAGAAAACGAAACAAGAAAAGTGATTACCGTACGACGACGCTACGCAAACGCACACGATCCTTCTCTCCCTCGAAACTCCGGCGAACTGCAGGTCACGATGGCAGTGACCTCCGGCGGTCTCCCTCACTTTCCGGCGAACAGCGGTCTCCCTCACTTTCCGGCGAACAGCGGTCACGATCCTTCTCTATCTTACTCTCTCTCGTAACGCAGGTCTCTCTCTCTCGTCTTACCACACTGCCGCACCACCAACCAAAAGGAAGTATAATAGGGTTTTTGAATTCTGGTGTGGTTGCGTGATCACAAAGGGAAAGAGGAAAATGGGAGGGGCTCGGTTTCCTTCCATGGGCCGAGCCCCATGCAAGGACAATGGAAAATAAACAAAAACAGCCCCTGAACTTATCCTAAACATTCACAACCTATCCTAGGAAAAGATGGATTTTAGCATTTGGTCCTTAACGACATCAAACCCCGACTCCAAAACAAATAACGGTACACACTTAATTAATTAAATAAATAAAAGAAAAACGTACCGGGACACGGGCTTTACAACTCTCCCCCGCTTGGACTAGACTTCGTCCCCGAAGTCCACACCTGCAAACAGCTCCGGGTAATTCTCCCGCATCTCGGCTTCTGGTTCCCACGTCCATTCCGAACCTTTCCGGTGCTGCCACTGGACCTTCACCAATCCAATGACTTTGTTCCGTAGAGTCTTCGTCTTCCTCTCGACGATGGCTACCGGCTTCTCTACATAGTTGAGTCGCTCGTCAATCTGAATATCTTCAAGGGGAACTACTGCAGACTCATCCATCACACACTTCCGCAACTGAGAAACATGGAACGTGTTGTGGATCAGGCTCAGTTCCTCCGGTAGCTCCAATCGGTAAGCTACTTTCCCTACACGCGCGATGACCTTGTATGGTCCGATATATCGGGGACCCAACTTTCCCCGCTTGCGAAAACGGATTACCCCCTTCCAGGGTGACACTTTCAAAAGAACGTAATCCCCGACTTGGAACTCCAAGTCCGATCGTCTCTTATCGGCGTAACTCTTTTGTCGACTCTGAGCAGTGACTAACCGATCCCTCACCATTTGAATCATCTCTGTCGTCTTTAGCACCACATCGGTACTTCCCAGCACCCTGTGACCAACCTCGCCCCAACAAATGGGCGTCCGACACTTCCTGCCATATAACACTTCGTACGGCGCTCTACCGATGCTAGCGTGATAGCTGTTATTATAGGAGAACTCAGCTAGTGGAAGATACTGATCCCAACTACCCCCGAAGTCAATCACACATGCTCGCAGCATGTCCTCAAGTGTCTGAATAGTACGCTCACTCTGCCCGTCGGTCTGAGGATGAAATGCTGTACTGAAATGCAACCGCGTACCCATCTCATTCTGAAACTTCTCCCAAAACCGGGAGGTGAAACGAGTATCCCGATCCGAGACAATCGAGACTGGCACCCCGTGCCTAGTTACAATCTCTCGGATGAAAACCTCCGCGAGCTTATCCGCCGAGAAGCTCTCTTTAATCGCCAAGAAGTGAGCGCTCTTAGTCAGACGATCCACAATTACCCAGATGGTATCATTCCCTCGCTGAGTTTTGGGAAGCTTCGTGATGAAATCCATCGTAATTTGCTCCCACTTCCACACCGGAATCTCCAAAGGCTGCAATTTCCCGTGCGGTCGCTGGTGCTCCGCCTTGACCTTCCGACAGGTCAAACATACCTCCACACACTTGGCTACATCCCGCTTCATGCCGGGCCACCAATAGCCTTCCCGTAAGTCTCTGTACATTTTGGTAGCTCCCAGATGAATCGAAAACTTGGACTTATGCGCCTCGTCCAATAGTATCTGTCGGTTTCCACCGGTGAATGGGACCCAAACTCTACCATATCGGGTCAATAATCCTCGACTATCCCGTACTAATTTCGGAATCTCTCCCGAAACCCTCTCACGTTTTGCATTTTCCGCCAACACGGCCACCTCCTGAGCGACACCTATCGACTCCAAAAGAGGTGCAACTACTGTCAACCGCTGACACAGACCCTTCAGCGATCCCCCAACCGGATGTCGGCTAAGTGCGTCCGCGACTACATTCGCTTTACCCGGGTGGTAAAGTATCTCGCAGTCGTAATCCTTGACCACATCAAGCCATCTACGCTGTCGCATATTAAGATTTTGCTGATCCATCAGGTATTTAAGGCTCTTATGATCAGTGTAGATAGTACACTTGACACCATAAAGATAGTGTCTCCAAATCTTCAGAGCAAACACCATTGCTCCCAACTCCAAGTCATGAGTCGGGTAGTTCACTTCGTGAGGCTTCAGCTGCCTCGAAGCGTAAGCTATGACCTTGCCGCGTTGCATAAGCACGGCACCCAACCCCTGATATGAAGCATCACAATAAACCACCAAATCCTCCATACCCTCGGGCAAAGTTAAAACAGGAGCCTCACATAAACGTCTGCGTAGCTCCTCAAATGCCTTCTGCTGCTCCTCACCCCAACTGAAAGCTGCAGTTTTCTTCGTCAGTCGAGTCATGGGCAAGGCAATCTTGGAGAAATCTTGGATAAATCTCCGATAGTATCCTGCTAACCCGAGAAAACTCCGCACCTCGGTAGGAGTTTTCGGCACCTCCCACCGCATTACCGCTGAGATCTTGGCTGGATCGACCATGATACCGTTCTGATTCACGACATGTCCTAAGAATTGGACCTCTCGCAACCAGAATTAACACTTGGAGAATTTAGCATAAAGCTTCTCCCGCCTCAAAACATCCAAAACTTCCCGCAAATGCACCTCGTGCTCTTCTTTCGTCTTCGAATATACGAGGATGTCGTCGATGAATACGATCACCGAGCGATCCAGCATCGGGCTGCATACCCTGTTCATGAGGTCCATGAATGCTGCTGGTGCGTTAGTGAGTCCGAAAGGCATCACCACGAACTCGTAATGGCCATACCGTGTACGGAAGGCCGTTTTCTCCGTATCCTCACCTCGTACCCGCATCTGATGATACCCGGATCTCAGGTCAATCTTAGAGAACCACGAGGCTCCCTGCAACTGATCAAACAAGTCGTCAATCCTTGGAAGAGGATAACGATTCTTTACCGTAAGCTTATTCAGCTCCCGGTAATCAATACACATTCGTTGAGATCCATCCTTCTTCTTCACGAACAAGATCGGAGCTCCCCACGGTGAACAACTCGGCCTAATGAACTCTTTCTCGAGAAGTTCCTGCAACTGATCATACAGTTCCTTCATTTCCGGTGGAGCCAGGCGATAGGGTGCCTTGGCCACCGGAGCAGCACCCGGAATCAGATCGATTCGAAACTCCACCTGTCGTTCGGGAGGTATCCCCGGTAACTCGTCGGGAAACACATCGACAAACTCCCTCACGACTGGCACGTCTTCGGCAGTCTTCTTCGCCTCGTCAATACGCGTATCTATCACATACGCCAAGTACCCCTGCCCACTGTGCTGAAGGTATCTCCGAGCCCTCGCCGCGGAACATATTGTCGTAGTCCGTCTGGGCGAGTCTCCCTGAATCAACAACTCTCCCCCGCTTGGGGTTCGAACCCGCACTTGCTTGTGGCGACAAACAATTTCCGCATCAAACGCGTCCATCCAATCCATGCCCACAATCACACAAAGCTCTCGCATAGCTATCGGAATCAAATCTATGGGAAACCTCACACCCGAGATTTCCAACGTGCATCCCCGATACACATCCGTAACCGTCAAGGTTCTATCATCGGCCACCTCGACTACCAAAGGACATCCTAACCGTCCCACCACTCGGCCCAAACTCTCGCTAAAAGTGCGAGACACAAATGAATGAGTAGCCCCGCTATCAAACATTACAACCGCAGGCACCGAGTTAACTAGAAACGTACCTAACATACAATTAACAACATATAAAAAAAACAAGGCATGAAAAGGAAGGACGAAAAGAAAGAGGGTGATAAAACATACCTGTCACCACCTTAGGCGTCGCCTGCGCTTCTTCCACCTTCAGCTGGTGGACCCTACCTCGGGCTGCCTCTGTCCCCGGCTGACCCGTACGACCGTCAGTGATGCGCAGTGGGGCATTTGCAGGAGCCCTCTGTACACCACCCCCATCAGTTGCCCTCGCATTCGGACAATTGGCCTTCACATGGCCCGTCTGCTTGCAGCTAAAGCAGACCATTAACGGCGATTTGCAATCCCGGCTGAAATGACCGGACTGCCCACACTTAAAACACACATCAGCCCTTCTCCCACTAATATCCCTGGGTTTAAACCCACCACTCCTCGAGCTCCCGCGCGAATCAGAAAACCTTGACTTCTTTTGCGCCGCAGAAATTGGCGTCACCGCCTGTGTCGCCTTTCTCTTCTTGGCTTGGGTCTCTAACTCCAGCTCCCTTCTCCGGGCTGCATCCATCATTGCTGACAAAGAAGCGTACGGCACCGTGCTAACGAATTCTCTGATCTCGGTACGTAACATATCCTTATACCGAGCCATCTTCATTTCCTCCGAAGCGGCGTATTGAGGACAAAACAGCGCCATCTCAGTAAATTTCTTGTTCATTTCTTTAACAGTCTCACTGGTCTGGGTCAGCTCCAAGAACTCCTTCGCTATCCGCTCCATCTCTACCGGAGGCACGTACTCGGCACGGAACCGAGTAACGAACTCCTCCCAAGTAAGGGTAGTACGCTCGGTAAGAGTCAGCGCTGTGGCGCACCAATCCTTCGCCCCATCGCGAAGCAAATTCACAGCAAAACGGACCTTCAGATTATTCGGGCAGCCGCTAGTCAAGAAGGCACACTCCATATCAGAAATCCAACGCATGCTAACAATTGGGTTCGAGTCTCCCTTGAACTCTGGTGGAGAACAGGCAGAGAGGTCCCGATACTGGAACTCTCGATTACGGGGCTGTCCCCCAGCAGGCGGCGGAATCGCTGCAATGCGCTCCTCTAGCAGAACCGTCACCTGATCTTGGATGGCGGTGATAATCTCGGGGATTGCCTCCCCGACCGCATGCGCTACCTCAGACGCAATCATCTCTCGAATCTGTTCCTCCGTGATCCCCGCCTCAGCTCGCGGCTCAGTCGCGTTGTTCCTCCTAGTAATGGCCATTCTATAAAGAAGAAACATACAAAGAGTTATTAGTACCTAATAACTCACATCAACAACACTCACGCTCAGCTCCTTGGATCTTCGCGACTTTCCCGACTCGAGCATTGATCCTGTGCTTCCGGTAGTAGGAGCTCTACTACTACCTTCCACACCTATCATCGCTCGTTCCGAGTCCCATCCCGAGGGGTTCAAGTAGCTTCTCGCCGCAACTACACACATATGCCCGCACCGGCATATATACTCACTCTTCCTAGCTCCCTAGGAATTCCATCCCAATCACTACCCTTGCTACTAATGAATCCTCACTAATCATAAAGAGTGGCCTCGCGAATACCCGATTACATGCAGTGCAAAACAAATAGACAGTCGAATACAAGATTCTATCCTAGAACGGTTGGACTCAAACAAGAGCTGCGCAATAGAACTAAATCGAATATTCTAAGGCTGTAAGTCTTTTACTGCATACAACCTAGAGGGCATTCACTTAGTAACCTACCATAATTAGCATAAACTCCTAATAGCAAGTAATTCAACATACCGCATAGTGTCAACAACGGGCAATCTAGCATGCATACTCTATGATCTAGAAAGCAATAACCCACTAAGCATTGTACCTTTCCCTTCGGCTCCGGCTGACTGTACACACTGCGCCCTCGATCACCGTTCCTCGAACGGGTTTTTACTTTTTCTTTTATTTCCAAAAAGATTTAATAAAGAATTTGAAAATTTCCCAGCCGCAACTTGAGACCAAACACACCGAGGTGCGTTTGATTCACTCAAACTGTGCTCTGATACCAAGTTGTAACATCCCAAAATTTCAAGGAAATTTAAAATTTTAATTAAACGCTTTATATATAAAAACTCATTAAATAATCTCAACATATTAATTGCAAAATCATAAATGTCGTCCAAGTAATCAGAAACCAGCGGAAACAATGTTCAATAAATAAAACCAATATCAGCCAGCTCATCCCGCGCGCCAGTGTGTACCCGTCACGCCTTAGAGCCACTCGTACCTGAAACCACAGTTTATTGGGAAAGGGTAAGCACGAAGCTTAGTGAATTCAAACACCATAAATAATACAGTTATTCCACACTACCCCTAAAACAGATAGTGACACATAAGCAATCATACAGGTCTACGAACACAACCATAAACATGTATATCCACACCCGCCCACCAAAAGGCACAAGTCGGTCCCACCGACAAGTCGGTCCCACCGACCACATGATAACATCTTCGGCCCCGCCGAATCCCCGGTCCCACCGAGTCTCTACGCCCCGCGTATAAAATCTCCGGCCCCGCCGGACCCTCGGTCCCACCGAGTTAACATGGCAAAATAGTATCAACTAGACACCCCACTATCTAGTTCCCCAACGCAAGCACATAAAGCTACCACTCACGTACTACAGCAATGATAAAATAACCGTTATTAGATATAGTGAGAGAACTCACCTCAAATGCGCGCCTAGCTTAATCAACACGAATCAAACTTCACAATCACGGTCACCTTCCAGCACCTAAACGCATGTCAAAACGTGTCAATACGAGACCCGGACCCTATGACACGACACACGCTTAAAACGTCACTAAAACTAATTTCCGATCACTCAAAACAGGTCTGTTCGGGACCCGTTTCGACCCTCTTAAATCTAGAAAAATCCCAATATTATTTCATGACCAGAAAGTCCTCTGAGTTGGGGTTCCAAGGACATATTATACGCCTCTTAACGATTTTTCTACAATTTACTATGAGTTAATTACGAACGGTTACCAAAACTGCCAGTTTCGGTCCAGCCTGCATAAACAGTCCAAAACAGCCTAGCTACGGTTTAAATCAGACTTTCGGCAAAACACGAAAAACCTTCCCGACTCGAACAGGGAACTATGGCCACCAAAATCACCTCAAAACGAGTTACGAGTAAAAAGTTACGGTCCACGCAAAACAGTGGCAGATTCCAGGAAATTTCACATAAAATGACGAACCGCAGAACTTGAGACCCCTTTTTCTCCCAACTCGAGGCCGAACCAGTTTTCCGTCAAAACACAGAAAACGTACTCGGTCCCGAGCTCGAAGCGTGGGCGCCAGTTTCGGCTCAATCGGAGTTACGACGGAGAAGTTATTGCCGTCACAAAACAGGGGCTGGACCATTTTTTTTCGCATAAAAAGAATGATTTTAGAAGCAACGGTTTAAATTATACGGCTTAACGATTAAGTCACGGTTTAAGGCTCTGAAGCTACTAAGGTCTGGCTACGGCCACCCGCCACCCACTGCCATCTCCGGCAGTGGTGGTTGCCGGCGGCGACCGGCGGCGGCCAGCGGCGGCCGGCGGTGGATTTTCGATTACGAACGCACGAGACAACACCCGACCATTCCCTCTCTCTCTCTCGGCCATTCTCACGCATACGCACCCACAACGGCAGCCACGGCCGTCCATCCACCACCGCCACAGCGGCGGCGAACGGCGGCGGCGACGGGAACGAGAAGGAAAGAAAACGAAACAAGAAAAGTGATTACCGTACGACGACGCTACGCAAACGCACACGATCCTTCTCTCCCTCGAATCTCCGGCGAACTGCAGGTCACGATGGCAGTGACCTCCGGCGGTCTCCCTCACTTTCCGGCGAACAGCGGTCTCCCTCACTTTCCGGCGAACAGCGGTCTCCCTCACTTTCCGGCGAACAGCGGTCACGATCCTTCTCTATCTTACTCTCTCTCGTAACGCAGGTCTCTCTCTCTCGTCTTACCACACTGCCGCACCACCAACCAAAAGGAAGTATAATAGGGTTTTTGAATTCTGGTGTGGTTGCGTGATCACAAAGGGAAAGAGGAAAATGGGAGGGGCTCGGTTTCCTTCCATGGGCCGAGCCCCATGCAAGGACAATGGAAAATAAACAAAAACAGCCCCTGAACTTATCCTAAACATTCACAACCTATCCTAGGAAAAGATGGATTTTAGCATTTGGTCCTTAACGACATCAAACCCCGACTCCAAAACAAATAACGGTACACACTTAATTAATTAAATAAATAAAAGAAAAACGTACCGGGACACGGGCTTTACACCATGATAGTTGGACAAATGGGTGACTTCAGAAAATCAATTCTTAGCCGAATGATGACGATCTCATCAAAATTTGTAATGAAAGCTAAGGCGACAGAACAACATGTGCAAACATCTCTTGATAAACACAAGGTCAACTTTGCGGCTCAAGTAGAAGAAATCAGAAGTGCCGCAACAGAGGTAGAGGATGTAATGACGAAGGCAGCCTCAAATTTTACTAATATTATTTTATAGGCTACCTCTACATCGAAAAGACCTGCAGAAGAAGCACCTACAGGAGAACCTTCAAGCAAGAGACACAAAGCCGATCTAGGATTTGTTGTTCCGCCCTCACCAGAAGCTCGAATTGACTCCTTTGGCGATGATGATGATTTTGAGGATGCTCAAGAAGGTCAATCAGACGATCAACTGGGTGAGTCCTCAGAACAACAAAAGGGGGGAGAAGGAGAAGGAGAAGGAGAAGGAGAAGGAGAAAGAGAGAGAGAAGAAGAAAGAGATAGAGAAGGAGAAAGAGGTTGAAAAAGAAAGAGAAGCCAAGGGTAAAGGGAAAATCACAGAAACAACTGAGGCAGAGACTACAAAAGGAGAAAAGGGGATAACAGAGGAAATCATGACAGAGATGACTGAAGTGGCATTTGACTACATGTTCAAGGACAGAGTCATCAAACCGACAGAAGAGTCAACACAAGAACCACCAGAGATCATCTGCCTAGATACCCGTCCTACTTCTCTGACAAAAGAACCAGAGAGGACAGACCCATCCTCTGCTGAAAGACAAACAAGTCGAGCCCAACCTCAAGCTACTCAGAAATCTGCTCACATCGACACTCTTATGGCAGAAACCCATGATGACCCAAACCCGATGGTAACAGAACAGAACCCAGAAACCTCTACCTTTCATACCGAAAAACCTGCCTTAGAAACGGTATTTGCATTTCTATATGCTGATAGAGACATCATCCCTGTAAATGCCGTAGCCATTAACCCATACCTCAACCCAATCAGAATAAACACCATTTCTGATGCAAGGCTAAAGTTCATCCAAACCAAGTCAAATCAGAACAGAGCCATCAATATAAACTTCGGTATCCGCAGAATTCTGGACATCAAGCACAAGAAGTTTCAACACGACAGGGTCACATACCATGAGTATACTGTGGAATCAACAGAAGGCAGAAATGAAATCTTCAATGACAATGATCTCGTCCTTCTGAATCCATATGACCTGATCTTACTCCACGCATATTGCTTGAACTTCTCATAAAGATACACACCGGCCAGAATTGCACTACCAGAAGTCAGATTTGCTATGCAAGAGCACATCAATCTCAGAATACAGATTGATTATCAGCTAGGCATAGAGTTTGAAGTAGAGAAACTAGCGATTGCACCACCAAATGAAAACCTTGAGGGTTATGGCCATCTCAGAACTGGAACCGTAGTAGAAGATCCTCTAGTCTTTGTCTGCCGACAGAAGGGCACAAAGAAGGCCATCAGAGCAGCTGAAGCCCACAAGTACTCAAGTGATTCACTAGTATACCTCAAGAACATAATCCAAGATCTCCCAAGAAACAAGTGTCCATAAGAACAGCAGAAACTCTTCATCGACCAGATTGACCTGATGCTGGACTTCCGCACTCTAATCAGAAGATTCGACAGAATTCTTAGGGGAGATAATTATGCTTAAATGTACTGGTCTTTTAAATCGCAATGTAATAATCCAAAAGATTAGTGCAAGGCTTCGACAGAGGTAAAAGTTCTCTGTTCTTTTGTTTAATCTTTTGTCAATTGTAAATTTTTATTTTCAATACTTAGGGGGGATTGTTGGCCCCAAGTATCTGTTATGTAAAAGTATTGAAAATAGTTCAAGTCAGAAGACCAACAGAGATCAGACAGAAGATTCGGAAGAAGTTCAAGTTAGAAGACCAACAGAGCTCTGTCGAAGACTTCCAACAGAAGAACAAGTGTTTAACAGAAGACCAACAGAGCTCTTGCGAAAGAGCTCTGGTGAAGTGAAGACCTCTGTCAGCCTAAGTCTCGTAGGAAATCCCAAGTGTTAGACAAGTGTCCATACTTTCCACGTATGCCCTAAAAATAGGAGACACACTTTCCACGTGTCATTCTAGGGTACGATAGTACACTGCCTTCACTTTTCCAGGGCTATAAATAGAGAGGTAGTGGAACAAACAATTGTAAGCTTTGGGAAGAGTAGTTTTTCCACAATTGTTTAAACACACACTACAGCAATCCCAAGCACTACCTCCGTACCATATTGTTGTCCTATGAGATTTTCGAACACACTCGAACATGTTCTTGGTGTGATTCATTATCAATATATGAGCAGCTTTTATATCTGATCCTGTTATCATTTTTACTGTTCAATATTTGATTCTCATAGTTCATTTATCGTTTACACAATAACTCATTTTAATGGCTTTATTTAATATGCTTCCACTGTCTATTTCACTACCATTAATATGATACAACGTGAATCTGGGAACCTACATCATGGTCATGCGACAGACGATTGTATCGCATTGAAGAAGGAATTAGCGTATCATTTCCTGAAAGGAAATCTCAAGGATATCATCGACGATGTCACTGTTCCAGCTAATAGCCATCGACCGTCGACACCCGAGCACGCAAAAGTCGTCAATTGCATCACCGGTGGTTCAAACGTATGTGGTCTGACGTATTCCGCGGCCAAGCGTCATGCCAGTCAGGCACCCGACGATCGGCCTATTCCTCGCTCGTCTAGACCCAAAGGAGATTTGGAGCTAGAAGCCATGAAGATTGTGTTCGACCACGTCGACCTTGGCGACTCGTATCAGAAGCATCACGACGGGTTGATCATTCAGATCACAGTCGGTAACTGTCTAACGCGTCGAGTCTTAATCGACGGGGGCAGCTCAGCAAATGTTATTTTTCTCAACACCATCAAAGCCATGGGAATCGATCGCTCGGAAATCACCCGACGTTCGACGACTTTGGTCGGTTTCAATAGACAAGCGACGAGCACCTTCGGAGAGATAATCTTGCCCGTCTACGCCGGAGGAGTCAACAAGCAGACCAAGTTCAGAGTCATCGATTGTGCGTCGGCCTATAACATCATCTTAGGACGACCATGGATCCATGATATGAAAGCCGTTCCCTCGACGTATCATCAAATGTTGAAATTCCCTACGCCATGGGGAATCCAGGAGATCAAGAGTGAGCTAAAAGTCGCTCGTGAGTGCTACAAGTCTACCTTGAAGCCGCGAAAATAAACCAAAGTCACTAGATCAGGCTCTTGACAGGTTCGTTCCTCTATCCCTAAATTAATATCTTTTTCACAGAGATAAGTCTACTATGGTGCCCGGTCGCACGACAACATAGTCAACGCAGGACGATATTTCTCCGTGTCATTCTATCATTTAAAACCTATCTTTTCCTCCCAAAAAGAATAAGGTAATAAATGACAGGGGGCAAATAGAGAGAGAGTCTGAAATGGTACATTCTCTAACTCTTTTTCATACGATTTTTTCTCACAAAACGTTTACTGACTTAAGCATCGGAGGGTCGTTGGCTAGCCAACGACCAATCCCCGACATCGTTTTATCGCAGAATCGCACGACAGATTATCGCAGATTCGCACGGCAGTAATCATTAAGTCTACTAGATGACTTTAAATTCGCAGAATCGCACGACATAAACAATCAGGATTTTCTTCCCTGACCATTCCTCCACAGGGGCATACGACGCAAATTCCTCGTACGATTTCGTCGTACAATCGCAAAGCCTAAATAACTTACATCTAAGTTTCTTAGCTTTTATACCCTGAATGGATGCTTTAATCGCGTGTTTTTATTTGTTTTACGTTCTTATTATCGTATTACAATGAGCGCCTTAGTTGCATGATTTCATATGTATCTTATGTTCGACTTTATAATCAAATGTGATTCGAATAAAGCATAAGCAAAAGATATATTCATTAAGCAAACTATTATATACATACTCGATCCCTGATTGGTCGAATGGCAAAAAAAAGGAAAATTCTAGACGGCAGGGGGAACATCGGTCGTATCCCTGCTCGAAGTCCCGACCCGAGGACCTTCATCTGCCACCCCTCCCGCACGAATCTTCTGCAGTTCATACTGAGCATCGAAGAGCTGGATGGCTAGCTCGTCAGCACGCGCCAAGGCGAACCTCTCCCTATCTAAAGTCGCCTTCTCTCTCTCCAACGTCGCCTCCTCCCTTTTCAAAGCAGACGCCACCAACTCCTCTGCTTTCAACATCTCAGCGTACAATGCCAGAGACGATTGGAACGTCTAAAAATACACGAAAAAGTGTTAGACAACGAACGACATCGAACGTTGAAACAAGTCATGAAAGATTGACACTTACTGAAAATGCCAGACTGGCAACCTGAGATCCTATCTCTCCGGCCGGACCCCCGTGAAAACGCTCCCTGAAAGATGGAAACAAACACCTCTCCAAGTGAGGAAACAACGTCGTCCCGTCTAGGACACCATCCGCCATAAAGTCCGACGGCAATGAAAAATTACCGTCGCAACTTCAGCTGATGACCCCTCGCCCCTGACGGCAGATGATGGGGTTGACATCTTGAACACCGGTCTCGTCATTGTCGCCGGAAGCGCCGAACTTGCCAGTGTCGCGTCCATCGCACCAGGACGGCTGGATGACGCCCTCGCCTCCTTAGGCAGAACAACTCTCGGTGAGTTATCAACCCTAGATGACGGTTCCCTCAGGACTGTCCTCTGGGTTCTCTTTTCGCTCGACCAAGCTGTCGAAACATTTTCACCCCGAAGGGCACGCATAACCTGCTCCCCTCTCGCCCTAGAGACCGATTTCCTCTTGGTCGGTACTGATCAGGAAATACATGAAGCGTCAGGCGGATAGAGTAAACAAAGTAAAATAAAAACTACAGTATGTTTACCAGTCGCTTCTTCCCTCTCATCCTCCTCTCCCTCTTCTTTAGAATCTCCCATCGCGTCCTCGTCCTCGGCCGCCGGTTGCCACGTGACGAAAGATCGATCATCGGTACTATAACTCAGGAATCTGTCGACCTTGGCTCGAGAACCTTCGTTCGGGTGCAAGGCGTCGTACTGAATCTCTGAAGACGACAAAAAGCAATGAGTAAATAGAAAGCGGAAGAACCATACAGTGACATATATCGAAAAAGCATACCTCCCATGTTCCAGTCAGGACGAATCCATTTGCTATTAATGTCAAGCGAGTCAGTACGCACGAATACATATCTCGATTTCCACCCACAATCATTGACGCTAGTTCCCAAAACCAGAGTGCGATCACCCTTAAACTTGGAATACGGACTGTAACGCCCATTCTTGTCTCTCTTAACATGATAAGCCAACCATAAATCATTCAGGGTCATAGGTGGATCCCACTTTGTAGACAATCGCTCGATAACCAGAAAAACCCGCCAAAGTTAGGGCATCAACTGCCCTGGTGACAGGCCAAAATATTGCATGAAATTCTTAGATAAAACCGAATACGGCCACTCAAACCCTATTTTGAAGGGATGCTCGTATATCACGAAGCATCCTTCGGGATAATTCTCAGGACGTATATCCCCTGGAATGGTTAACTCTACTTTCGCAGGGATCTTCGCTAGACGCCTAAAGGCATCTAAATCCTCCTGACTCACGATAGAACTCTCTGGTTCAATCGACATTGTTTACCAAACGAAGGAGACGACCGATAAAAACCAAAGCGGAAAAGCAATGTGTTATATAAACACTCTACACCTCGAACAATCTCTACTAGGCCGAAGATTGGCAACGATTCGAGTAAGTTCAGACGAAGAATGGAAATGAATCAAGGCGAAATCTCTTCCCAAATAAACACTTCGAAATATAGCAAGAAAAGATCCGTCGTGATCTTTATTTATACAAACAATCGCATCAAATCGAATCCCTGGATAACCGCCGCGCATCCCCGTCCTTTCGCATGCCCGCCCGGATCTTCGACACCTGTCCTCGACAGCTGGTAAGCATCATCGTGTGTCATCATGACGTCACGACCTCGTTCCCTTTTCAACATCTCGTTCAGTTAAAGGCGAACCGGTCTAGTTCCACGACAACCAGGTAAGTCCCTCAACCCAGGTCACTAGTCTAAGCGTTCGACAAGCAAAATTTAAAACTTAAATTTGACATTCAATTTTCAAATTTTGGGGGAAAGATGTTTGGGCAAAAAATAACGTCGCTCGACCACGACCAAAACAGGTAAGACGCATGTCTTAAGCTATATCTTGTATTAAGATAAGGTCTCGACAAAGACCCAAAACACCATCGTTATCCCTCCTAAAAGGTAAGTCGTACGTCCCTCATGACGCTCGACCATAGCATCGCCCGTCCCGCACGACCGTCGCATAGAACCATGCGCCCTAGACCAAACTAACGTTAACCATGACTGTTACGTTTGTTAAGTGTTTAATGCAGGAGTCAAAGTCATTAAAGAGCAACGGATATAACCGACGCAACCATCAACGATCGATAGCCGTAACGGACGAAGATCATTGTAGTATGAAAAAAATTTCTAAGTCAAGAAACTTAGATCATGAGATTGCTAGACCTCGCGGTCGTACGACTAAGTCGTGCGATTAATTCGAATCGTGTGCCCCTGTAGAAGGATGATCAAGTCATAGACCTGATTGTTTATGTCGTGCGACCTTGCGAAATTGTGTTGGTGTCATGCGACAGTCTCAGTGACTTATGTCGTGCAATTCTGCGATAAAACATTGTCATAGGTTGGTCGTTGGCTAACCAACGACTCTCCGATGCTTAAGTCAGTAATCGTCGTTGTTAAAAATCATATGAAAAAATAGAAAAGGGTTTAGAAGACGTACCTTTTCTGACGCGCCGTGCCTCGACTACGTGGGACGTGTTGATTATTGCTACCATCTTTCCCCTTTGTGGCGATTTTAAGACGATACACTAAATGTCGTTGTGAGTCGCCACAATAGAAGGTCTATTTTCGCGGCTTCAGAGTGGTTTTATAGCAATCACGAGCGACTTTCGGCTCACTTTTTATCTCCTGGATTCTCCACGGCGTAGGGAACTTCAGAGTCTGATGATACGTCGAGGGAACGGCCTTCATCTCATGGATCCATGGTCGGAGTAAGATGATGTTATAGGCTGACGCACAGTCGATGACGCTGAACTTGGTCTGCTTGTCGATTCCTCCGGCGTAGACTGGCAAGACGATATCTCCATAGGTGCTCGTCGCTTCTCCATTGAAACCGACCAAAGTTGTCGAACATCGGGTGATTTCTGAGCGATCGATTCCCATGGCCTTGATGGTGTCAAGGAAGATGACGTTCGCTGAACTGCCCCCATCGACCAAGACTCGTCGGGTTAAACAATTACCAACCGTGAGTTGAATGATCAACCCGTCATGATGTTTCTGGTACGAGTCACCGAGGTCGTCTAGGTCGAATACGATCTTCATAGCTTCCAACTCCAAATCTCCTTTAGGCCTTGATGAACGCGGAATAGGCCGATCGTCAGGCGCTTGACTGGCGTGACGTTTGGCCGCAGAGTACGTCAGACCACATACGTCGGAACCTCCGGTGATACAATTGACGACTTTCGCATGCTCGGGGGTTGACGGTCGATGGTCGCTACTTGGAGTAACGACGTCATTGATGATATCTTTGAGATTGCTCTTCCGGACGTGATACGCCAGCTCCTTTTTTAGAGCTATGCAATCATTTGTCGTGTGACCACGGTCGACATGAAAGTCACACCATTTAGATTTGTCTTTCTTAGCGTCGTCCTGATCGGACTTCTTTGTCCATCGAATAGTCGCCTGGGCGGTCTTCAGAGCTTCGACCAAATCTTTAGTGGATCCTTTGAATCCATAAGAGGATATCTTGGGGTACTGAGAAAATTTGGTCGCGGACTTGGCCTTTACTTTCGTCTTGAATCGGACGTTCGAGATCTGGCGCGCGGGCTCTATTTTGGAAATTGCTTTTGTCTTGAACTCGGGCTTTTTCACACCTAACGACCTTTTGTCGTCGGTATGCTTGCGACGAAAGGCAGCGTCGTCCTCTACTCTCATGTACGCTAGGGTTCGAGCTCGGACGTCTTCGAAATTCTCCGGAGGATACTTGGTCAGGTCAGTGTATAAACCTGAGCTGTCGTCCAGACCACGCTTATAAGCTTCAATTGCAGTCTTGACGTCACAATTGCGAATGCTGATCATCTCCGCATTGAATCGATTGAAATACCTGCGGATAGACTCACTGGTCTTCTGCACGACATAATACAGGTCACTGGTATGCTTCTCCATCTTGCGACTGCTGGCGAATTGCTGGGAGAATTGGTTGACCAATTCAGCGAACGACCCGATGGACTTGGGTTTGAGATTGATCAACCACTGGAGAGCAGGACCGGTGAGAGTCGAACCGAAGCTTTTGCACATACAGACCTCCTGATACATGTGTGGAATCGAGATCGTCCACATGAGCTGTGATAACTCTATTTTTAGAGTTATTATTTCCTTGTTTTTCCTATTTTATTTTGTCAAATTTAGCCATTCCGCCTCTCAAAACCCCCATTCTTGGTATAAATCTCGAAAATGAGCAAAAGGAGTGAACCTTAGTGTTTAATAAACTATTTGGTAGAATTTGGGTGTTTTTCACATTTTATCCTGCAGTGATTACTGTTGTGCCCACTCCGGCTGCCCACTATTCGAGCTGATAAAGAAAGACAAAAGAAACTACTAGTTGGGACTTAATTTGCTGGAGGAAGAAGGTTCATTTGCAGGGAAATGGCTGGAGGAAGTACGAAATGGCATCTACATTGAAGATTGCAACAAGTACTCCTTTATGTACTTGGAGATTGACTTGGAAAAGAGTCCATTGGGTAATTGGTTTGCACAAGGTGCTGATTTCTGCCACAACACAGCAGTTTTTACCCATTGGAAGACTCATCTCTTTTGGGTAATACCCAACTCTTTCTCCTAGTATATAAAGGAGCACTTGGGTTCATTTATTACAATTTTGGAATCTTACAATCATCTTGGGTTAAGTTTAGAATAGCTTTAATTTCTCTCATCTACCACATTAGTTTTAGTCTTTTAATTACTGCACTAATTTAGCTTTAATTTCCGTAATTTCCTTTCTTAGTTAATTGTAATTCGTAAAACACAGTGGACAGGGACGAATTCTCGTTCCCCACTATGAGTACTATTCAATCCACTTTCAGTTTTATTATTTGCAAATCTTCATCTTTAGTTTTCTTTACTTCGGAAATGCTAGGCTAAACATCCTTTGGGATGTAGGAAGGAGAAGTACCTGGATTTTATTAAAAATGCTTGAGTAATCTTTATACTTAGAATATTTGTTGTTTTGGTCATTCATTCTCAATATTTAACCAAAGATGCGAACAAGCCGATCACTTGCAAGGATCTAAAGTCTAGTTCATAACTTAGAAATGAGTAGAACGCAGTGACACGAGCTTGAATGATGCTAGGGGATTCGAAAGAATTCTTATGACACTTACGAGAGTGAGGTCAGCACAGTGAGCTAATCTCTGCCCACTGGAGTAGTAGGCAAGCTAATTTGTGTATTAAAAACACTTAGAGTATTTGTCTCTACACATTCCATCGAGGCCTGAAAAGGTCCATTTAGAGATTACCATTGACAAAACAACAAGTACTAAGAGTATGGGATTTTTATCTAACGGTGTGAGTATTTTGTAACCGGGCTTTTCTAGCGAAAATGTCCACCACGAATACGAGGATCACTTCTAAGGACCAAGTATTTGAGATAAAATCTAGGGAAAATCCAACTTACATTCCTCCTTCTAAATCTTAGTAAAATCGTTAAAATAGCTATTTCACCAAACCAAACCAAAGTATTATTTTCATCTCTAATTGAAACTTGTAAAAGGAGCTTATGAGAACCGTATTGTCTTGATTGTCCAGTCCCCGTGGATTCGATTCTGGTATTTTACCAACTATTACTTGTTGTGGCGATCATAGTGGACAGTGTACACTTGCACTTCCCACTGTGGACAGTTTGCAACCCACTGCGATTAAAACACGTATTTCGCACGTACCAAGTTTTTGGCGCCGTTGCCGGGGACTGGCGTGATTTTAAATCTCAAGACATTAGTTTTTGTTCGAGCCCGAGTAACTCGTTTTTCTAAGCTTTTCGTGTTTCATGCCAAGACAACAACACGAACCTTTGTTACCAATCGATCTTGAAATAGAGAAAACTTTTCGAAGAAGACGCAGAAACAGAAATCGACAACCCCCTGTGATCCCCACTGTGAACATGGCTGCAATACCGCCACCTATAGTGGAGACCACAATCACGATTGCCGATAGCAAAGATCGAAAAATACGGGACTATGCTACTTCCGGAGTTAGTGATTTAGGCTCCGGGATTCGAAGGCCCGTCCTTGAAACAACGCATTTTGAACTCAAACCGGTGATGTTTCAAATGATCCAAGCCATGGGTCAATTTGGAGGATCGCCATCTGAGGATCCACACTCGCATTTAAAATCTTTTTTAGAAATGACCGATTCCTTTCAGTTGCAAGGTGTTAGTGATGAGGCATTAAGACTAAGGCTTTTCCCATTTTCGTTAAGGGACAAGGCGAAGTCTTGGCTGAACGCACATGCACCTCACTCGATAACCACTTGGCAAGAGCTTGCCGATAAATTTTTGCAAAAATACTTTCCTCCCACAAGGAATGTAAGATTTCGAAATGATATTATTCTGTTTAGACAAGAAGAAGATGAGGCTGTTTCGGATGCATGGGAACGATTTAAAGATTTACTTCGAAAGTGCCCACATCATGGCATCCCACATTGCATCCAGTTGGAGACCTTTTACAATGGTCTTTCCAATGCAGCCAAAATCATCTTAGATGCAACAGCTGGTGGAACATTTACGAGTATGACTTACAACGAAGGATATCAAATCTTAGAAAAAGTGTCCAACAACAATACCGAATGGTCAAATCCGAGAGCATCCATGTCAAAGACCAACACCATCGATTCCGAAGCACTTAAAACCATGAATGCGCAATTAGTGGCCTTGACCAAAATCGTTTTAAATCAAAATAGAGGCCAAGTCAATTCCGCAACGCATCTCCCTGAAAACTGCTCCCTCTGTGGAGAGGAGCATGTTTTTTATTTTTGTCCAGCAAATCCTGAATCTGTTAATGTCATAGGAACCAACCCAAGGAACAACCCTTATTCACAGACTTATAATCCAGGTTGGAGAAATCATCCAAATTTCTCTTGGTCTGGTAATCAAGGACTCCAACCCCAAGGGCCGAGTCATATCCAGCAAAGACCACACAACCCCCTGGATTTCAATCACATCACAGTGGGCAATCTTCACATCACAGTGGGCAGCACCCACAGAACTTTCACCAAGGGCAGTCCTCACAACCATACCAACCACGATCCAATCAACAAGCTGAGGGTCAACAATCGATTGAATCAATTCTCAAAGGTTTTATGAATCAAACTCAAGCAGCCATTAGGAACATAGAGACTCAAGTAGGACAACTAGCCGTTGAACTTAACAATAGACCACCAGGAACATTACCTAGTGACACCGAGCAAGCTAGGGTGATAGGAAAAGGACCAGAACATGTCAAGTCCATAACACTGAGGAGTGGAAAGGATCTAAAAGATATCATTTTTGAGTCTGATGATTCGCCTCAAAAACCCACTGTGAGCACTACAGTGGGCACTCCTCAGGTCACTGTGATTCCCACAGTGGGGACCGACATCCCTGACCTTCTCACTCCTGGACCTGTCCCAAAGCCTACTATTCCAAGGCCAATACCACAGCAAGTTCAAATTGACCCACGAAGTAATCCTTTTCCTGAAAGAATGAAGCCGAAAAATGTCGATGTTCAATTTAAAAAATTCTTAGACATTTTTAAGCAGCTTCACATTAACATACCTTTGGTAGAGGCTCTCGAGCAAATGCCAACCTATGTTAAATTTTTAAAGGATATCTTGAACAAAAAGAGAAAGTTGGGTGAATTTGAGACTGTGGCTTTGACCGAAGAATGTAGTGCCCTCCTTACTAGCAAGATTCCACCTAAGTTGAAAGACCCGGGTAGTTTCACCATTCCATGCACAATAGGAGGACAAGAAGTAGGTCAAGCACTCTGTGATCTAGGAGCTAGTGTCAACTTGATGCCGTTGTCCATTTTTAACAAGTTAGGAATTGGAGAGGCTAGACCCACAACCGTGACATTACAACTAGCCGACCGGTCTATTGCCTATCCCAAGGGAAAAATAGAAGACGTTTTGGTCCAAGTGGATAAATTTATCTTCCCCGCCGATTTTCTAGTTCTAGATTATGAAGCCGATAAAGAAATCCCAATCATTTTAGGGCGTCTGTTTCTTGCAACCGGACGTACTTTGATTGATGTGCACAAAGGGGAACTCACGATGAGAGTTAATGACCAAGAGGTGACATTCAATGTTTTTAAGTCTCTTAAATATATAGATACTGAAGATTGCTTTGCCTTGAGTTCGATTTATGGAACCCACAGTTTTGACACATTGCCCACAATGGGGAGTACAGTTCCCACAGTGGGGAATGATAGTGAGCACTATGAATCAGAGAGTGATGACACTTTTGAGGATGAGTGTAACGAAATGGTTGCAGCTTTCGAACCTCTGGACTTTAAGGATAGAGATGTTCAACCCCCTTCAATAGCACAACCTCCCGAGTTAGAGCTTAAACCATTGCCTTCCCATTTAAAATATGCTTATCTCGCTAAGGATAATAAACTTCCCGTTATTATCTCTTCCAAACTTAGTGAAAAACAAGAACAGCTTCTGATCGATTTGTTGATGAAGCATAAGGGAGCAATTGGTTGGACCATAGCGGACATTCGAGGAATTAGCCCTTCTTTATGTCAACATAAGATTAACTTGGAGAGTGATCACCAGGGGAAAGTCCAACCTCAAAGAAGGTTGAACCCCATCATGAAGGAGGTAGTTAAGAAAGAAGTCTTGAAGTGGTTAGATGCCGGTATTATCTATCCCATTGCTTGTAGTAGTTGGGTGAGCCCCGTCCAATGTGTCCCTAAAAAGGGAGGGACGACTGCAGTGAAGAACGAAAAGAACGAGCTCATTCCCACTAGGACTGTCACGGGACGGAGGATATGCATGGACTATAGACAACTCAACTTGGCCACTAAGAAAGACCACTTTCCCTTACCTTTCATCGATCAAATGCTTGATAGGTTAGCGGGAAAAGAATTTTATTGTTTTCTAGATGGATACTCCGGATACAACCAAATCCACATTGCACCCGAGGACCAAGAAAAGACCACCTTTACTTGTCCCTACGGCACTTTTGCATTCCGGAGAATGCCATTTGGATTGTGTAATGCCCCCGCCACTTTTCAACGTTGTATGATGGCCATTTTTTCCGACATGATAGAAGATACCATAGAAGTTTTTATGGACGATTTTTCTGTGATAGGGACATCATTTGACAATTGTTTGGGAAATTTAGAGAAAATCCTAGTGAGATGTAAGACCCACGACCTAGTCTTAAATTGGGAAAAATGTCATTTTATGGTCGAAGAGGGTATTGTTTTAGGACACCTTGTCTCAAAAAGAGGGTTGGAAGTTGATAAAGCCAAGCTTGAGGTAGTGGCACAACTTCCCGAACCCACAACAGTAAAAGGTATTAGAAGCTTCTTGGGTCACGCAGGTTTTTATAGGAGGTTCATCAAGGATTTTTAGAAAATTACAAAACCCCTATGTAACCTGTTACAACATGTAAAAGACTTCATTTTTACCCAAGAATGCCGAGAAGCTTTTGAAAAAATCAAGGAAGCATTAGTCACAGCATCCATAGTGACCACTCCTGACTGGTCACTCCCATTCGAAGTGATGTGTGATGCCAGCGATTGGGCTGTGGGGGCTGTTCTCGGACAGAAAAAGAACAAAGTTTTTCACCCCATTTATTATGCAAGTAAAACAATGATTGAAGCTCAGATTAATTACACTGTTACTGAAAAAGAATTACTTGCGGTGGTGTTTGCTTTTGATCGTTTCAGGTCATACTTGATAGGGACGAAAGTCATAGTGCACACAGATCATGCAGCGATCAAATATTTGATCAACAAGGCTGATTCCAAGCCACGGTTGATTAGATGGGTTTTATTGCTGCAAGAATTTGACCTTGAGATCGTCGACAGAAAAGGAACAAGCAATCAGGTTGCCGACCATTTATCCAGGCTCGAGAAGACAGTGGGCACTATTGATCCCACTCCTGATCCCACTCCGGTAAAAGAAACCTTTCCCGATGAACAATTACTATCTGTTCAGCATCGTGAAAGTAATATTCCTTGGTATGCTGATATTGCAAACTTTTTAGCAAGTGGACTTAAGCCCCACGGGATGAGTGGACAACCATTCAAAAAGTTTTTACACAACACACGACAATACGTTTGGGACGATCCTTTCTTGTACAAGATAGGGGTGGACCAAATATTGAGGCGTTGTGTCCATGGGAGTGAGCAACATCAAATACTCCATGGTTGTCACACATCCCACTACGGTGGCCACTTCGGTGGAAACCGTACCGCGGCAAAAATCTTGCAAAGTGGATTCTTTTGGCCCACTGTTTTTAAAGACTCGTATGAATTTGTGAAAAATTGTGAGCAATGTCAACGTACGGGGAATATATCGCAAAGAAATGAAATGCCTCTTAACAACATTTTAGAGGTTGAACTTTTTGATGTTTGGGGAATCGATTTCATGGGACCCTTTCCAAATTCCAATAATAATTTTTATATCTTGGTTGCGGTAGACTATGTTTCGAAATGGGTAGAAGCCGTCGCATGTCACTCTAATGATGCCAACACCGTGGTGAAATTTTTGCATAAAAATATTTTCACTCGATTTGGAACACCACGGGCATTGATTAGTGACGAAGGCACCCATTTTATAAACAAAGTCATGGCCTCGGTTCTTGCTAAATATGACATACATCATAGAGTGGCCACCGCATACCACCTGCAAACCAATGGTTTGGCCGAACTTTCAAATCGTGAAATAAAAGGGATTTTGGAAAAAGTTGTTAAACCGCACCGAAAAGATTGGTCAACCAAACTCGATGATGCTCTTTGGGCCTACCGAACAGCCTATAAAACTCCTTTGGGAATGTCTCCATTTAAATTAGTTTTTGGCAAAGCTTGCCATCTACCGATTGAATTGGAGCACATGGCATTTTGGGCCCTTAAAGAGCTTAACATGAGTGAGGGTGTTGCGGGAATCAAAAGGACTCTACAGTTGCATGAGTTAGAAGAGTTGCGTTACCACTCTTATGAAAACGCAAAGTTGTATAAGGAGAAGACCAAGATGTGGCATGATCGACGAATTAACCATAGGGAATTCATGGAAGGACAACAGGTATTATTGTTCAACTCCCGTCTCAAACTCTTTCCGGGTAAGCTAAAATCTCGTTGGACGGGACCATATACCATTGTCAAGGTAAGTCCCTTTGGAACAGTGGAGCTAAGGTCCCCACAATCTGGTCAAACGTTCAAAGTCAATGGGCAAAGGGTGAAGCATTTTCTGAATGAGAGTGCCCACATCCCTGCCCACTCTCCACCTCACTATGGTTAGAAAAAGTCAACACTGTTTGTAAATATTTTATTTCAGTTAGTTGTTGTCTTTTTATTAAATTTGATATTTTTAATTCTGCGTGGTAGTCTATTTCTATGTGTGTAGGAGAATTTTAGCACTTTTTGGAACAAAAAGATTCGCAGTGGGCAGAGGCTGGTCACTGCGCTCCTCACTTTCGGTCTGACTTATGAAAAGACGGTTTGGGGGGCCCAAGGCTGACACACATCATGCTTTTTCTTACACATATGTCATCTCTTCATGCCACTTGTCCTCTCCCCACCTATTCCCAAGAGAAACCATCATTGTCTCTCTCTCTCCTAAAAACCGTTCCCTCTCAAAAAACAAAGAAAACCTTCCGTTTCAAAAACAAAGCCTTTCTCTTTCCAAAAACAACCTACACTATTCATCTTCTTTCTTCTTCTTCACGAACCAAAACCATTCCAAAACCCTAAAATGGCTAGAAGCAAGAGGTTGAACACAAACCCCGAAGCACCTACACGCCCGGCGGTCCGCCGCCGCACCGTCGAAGACCAACCACCGGAGGCCGTCACCGGCGATCTCAATAAAACCCCACCGATCTCCGGCGAACCTCCGGTCATCTCCAATGTTGCAGACGCAAGTTCGTCCAAACCAGAGAGTCCAAAAGCCGTATCTTCATCAAGGGTCTCGGACTCTGTTCAAACCCCTTTTGATGATACAGATTTGCAAGAGGATGAGGAAATGCAGAGGTTACAAGAGGAATTCAACAAAAGGGTCGTGGAAATCAAAACGAGGAAGGAAGAAGCCGAGAGAAAACGCCGAGAAGAAGAGGAAAGATTAAAACGAGAGGAAGATGAAAGATTAAAACGAGAAGAGGAGGAGAGATTGAAAAAGGAAGAAACCGAAAGATTGGCTAGAGAAGAAGAGGAGAGAAAGCGAGTAGAGGAGGCAAGGATTCTTGAGCAAGAAAAGAAAAAAGCAGAAGACGAGCGATTGGCACGTGAGGAAGAAGAAAGGCAGAAAAAGATTAAGGAGCAGACTCAGACTGTAGAAATTCCCCAAGACAAAAATGCTGATAGTATGGAGGATGTCCACATCACTGTCCACAGTGAGGAAACCCCGACCAGAACACTCCAGAGGAGCAGGGGAGTGGTTACACGATCTGGTGTAACCAAGAAGGCATCGTCCGCAAGGCCTAAAAGAAAAGCATCAAGAAAAGGTAAGGGTCTCGAACCCTCTTTAAGTTCTTCTTCTAGTGATACTAATACGGGGAATGAACAAACCCCATCTGAAAATCCACATCTGTCCACTGTGGGTACTGTTCATGCCCCCAGTGGGATACCGAGGCAGTTCACTTCCCCCGCAGCTAGAGCCCACTATGAGTGTATTTGCACTCGGAAGTTGAATTTAGAGAGGGGTTTCGACCCCGACTTCATAGAAGCCAATCCTTTTATCAAAGATAGACTAATAGCGCAAGATTTGGCAACCATTGCCACTGCCAATCGCCGCGCTAATGCATCATTAGTCCGAGAATTTTATGCTGAAGCCTCCCAAGCCAAAGAATCGTTTGTGAAGATTAGAGGAAAGGTTGTGGACTATACTCCAGGTAATATCAATCGAGTGTTAGGTAGAGGAGCCCCGGAACCTTGTGCTTTCGGACAGTTCCTGGCAAAGATGACTCCGGCCGATGAGTAGTTGATTTTAAAAGAAATAGCAATAGAGGGAAGGCCATGGAATCAAGATGGCCAGAGGAGGTGTCTATATGCTGGCTCCCTCACAACGGAGGCTGCCGTATGGTTCCAATTCCTTCGGGCCTCTGTGGCCCCAACATCACACGACACGACTCTCTCCATGCATAAGTGTGCCATGCTTTACTGCGTTCTCACTAGAAAGAAGATCAATCTGGGAATCGTTATGCATGGTGCCATCCATCAGGCCCGAACACGAACCAAGGTAATCCTACCCCTTCCTTGCCTTATTACACTATTGCTAATAGATGCCAGAGTGCCCACAGCTACAGAAGACCAGTGGATCACTTCCACGAAAAACATCAGTATCCAGACCATTAAGAAGATGAGAAGAGAGATAGGAGGCCAGTCTGATGAGCCTGCCCAGGTACAGCCCAACGTGCGAATAGCCGACGAGCACATAGTGGGCACTGAAGTGCCCACTGTGGAGAAAAAGGATAACTCACTGCGTTCGAAGACTACAGGAGAATTAAGCACCAGCACAGTTAACCCGATGACCGCCATTCTGAACGCCATTTCAGCACTCACATACAAAGTCGACCTCCTCGCAGCTGAGCAGAAAGTTATCAACCGCGCCCTTGAATCAGTCTGGATGTACAACTGCGATCGTGATGAGGTTGTGAACCAAATGTACATGGCTGCCGATCCTCTCTTTGCCGCACAAATCCCAGAATTTCCAGAGGGGATCTGCCCCACTGTGGCAAGTGAGGATGATTTTGATGAAGACTTGGCCGACAGTTCACCAAAGGCAACCTCAACGCCGTAATGGTTTGTTTTAAACACTTTGGTTTCATTCTCTATGCTCTCAAAACAATTTTAATTTTTCTGTATGATGCCTATGGCTAGGCTCTTGACACAATTTGCTGCTTTCAATACTTTTTGTTAATGATGCATGGATCCCTGCTATGTTTAGCAGGTGCTTTTGGTTACTAACTCACTTCGAATTTGCATGTTTGTTTGATCTCGTTTCCAGTTCTAGGTACAACTTTCGGTTTTCAACATAAAAGGATCACTTTTGTAAGTACGAATCTTAAACTTGACACTATGAAATGATTTAGGCCATCTTTGCATCCAAACACGACCTATTTTTGTAACAC
Organism: Saussurea involucrata; assembly: GCA_033807775.1. Classification (NCBI taxonomy): domain Eukaryota; kingdom Viridiplantae; phylum Streptophyta; class Magnoliopsida; order Asterales; family Asteraceae; genus Saussurea; species Saussurea involucrata. Next base: position 69,318,006 of record CM066318.1, on the reverse strand, counting down.
CAAAAATCATCTCTTTGAACCCAATATTCAAGTCACAGTGGGGACACTGTGCAGTTTTTAGTTTGAGGTAGGGACTTCCAGAGTGACTTCCAGTCTGCCCACAGTGGGGACACTGTGAAGTCTAAGTTTGAGGTGGGTAATCCGTACCCACCCCCCAAAAAAAAAGAAACACAAAAATACAAAAACAAAAGAAAAACGGAGTGTCACTAACAAAATTGATGGTGTTCCTTTTATGGACCATCAAAGTGACCACTCCCGCAGAAAAAGATGGTGTGCCTTTTCTGGACCATCAGAATGCCCTCTCTCACAAAAACAGCCATACCCAAATAAAGCCTGAAAGTGTGCGTCCATACCCATGAAAAATCTAAACCACTCACTTCTCAAAATAAAAATCTCAAAGCGAGATCTTCGGTCTATGTTTGGAATGTCGTGCCAAAGCCCTTGGGAAAAACACTCAAAGCCACAAAACCTTTCGAACCCAAGAAAAGCCCTATTGATCAATTGTGAACAAGGGAAGATTTCGTCAAAAACAAAAGTGAAACTTTAAAGTGTTAGAATCGAAAGAAGTATCCAAGGAAGGAGATCAACGTCCATTCAAGATAAGAAGTCGGTAAGTTCCTAAAAGCTCTAAGTGCATTATTTTTATTACTTGGGGACAAGTAATGGTTTAAGTTTGAGGTTGTGATAACTCTATTTTTAGAGTTATTATTTCCTTGTTTTTCCTATTTTATTTTGTCAAATTTAGCCATTCCGCCTCTCAAAACCCCCATTCTTGGTATAAATCTCGAAAATGAGCAAAAGGAGCGAACCTTAGTGTTTAATAAACTATTTGGTAGAATTTGGGTGTTTTTCACATTTTATCCTGCAGTGATCACTGTTGTGCCCACTCCGGCTGCCCACTATTCGAGCTGATAAAGAAAGACAAAAGAAACTACTAGTTGGGACTTAATTTGCTAGAGGAAGAAGGTTCATTTAAAGGGAAATGGCTGGAGGAAGTACAAAATGGCATCTACATTGAAGATTGCAACAAGTACTCCTTTATGTACTTGGAAATTGACTTGGAAAAGAGTCCATTGGGTAATTGGTTTGCACAAGGTGCTGATTTCTGCCACAACACAGCAGTTTTTACCCATTGGAAGACTCATCTCTTTTGGGTAATACCCAACTCTTTCTCCTAGTATATAAAGGAGCACTTGGGTTCATTTATTACAATCTTGGAATCTTACAATCATCTTGGATTAAGTTTAGAATAGCTTTAATTTCTCTCATCTACCACATTAGTTTTAGTCTTTTAATTACTGCACTAATTTAGCTTTAATTTCCGTAATTTCCTTTCTTAGTTAATTGTAATTCGTAAAACACAGTGGACAGGGACGAATTCTCGTTCCCCACTGTGAGTACTATTCAATCCACTTTCAGTTTTATTATGTGCAAATCTTAATCTTTAGTTTTCTTTAGTTCGGAAATGCTAGGCTAAACATCCTTTGGGATGTAGGAAGGAGAAGTACCTGGATTTTATTAAAAATGCTTGAGTAATCTTTATACTTAGAATATTTGTTGTTTTGGTCATTCATTCTCAATATTTACCCAAAGATGCGAACAAGCCGATCACTTGCAAGGATCTAAAGTCTAGTTCTTAACTTAGAAATGAGTAGAACGCAGTGACACGAGCTTGAATGATGCTAGGGGATTCGAAAGAATTCTTATGACACTTACGAGAGTGAGGTCAGCACAGTGAGCTAATCTCTGCCCACTGGAGTAGTAGGCAAGCTAATTTGTGTATTAAAAACACTTAGAGTATTTGTCTCTACACATTCCATCGAGGCCTGAAAAGGTCCATTTAGAGATTACCATTGACAAAACAACAAGTACTAAGAGTATGGGATTTTTATCTAACGGTGTGAGTATTTTGTAACCGGGCTTTTCTAGCGAAAATGTCCACCACGAATACCAGGATCACTTCTAAGGACCGAGTATTTGAGATAAAATCTAGGGAAAATCCAACTTACATTCCTCCTTCTAAATCTTAGTAAAATCGTTAAAATAGCTATTTCACCAAACCAAACCAAAGTATTATTTTCTTCTCTAATTGAAACTTGTAAAAGGAGCTTATGAGAACCGTATTGTCTTGATTGTCCAGTCCCTGTGGATTCGATTCTGGTATTTTACCAACTATTACTTGTTGTGACGATCATAGTGGATAGTGTATACTTGCATTTCCCACTGTGGACAGTTTGCAACCCACTGCGATTAAAACACATATTTCGCACGTACCAAGCTGCTTATACTGCGCGGCGTGCTCTGTTGGATCGGTCACTCCCGAATACTTTGGCGTGAAGGTGGGGACGTTGTACTTCTTCGGGACCTCGACGGTCGCGATCTCATCGATGAAGGGCGACGCCTAAAATCCTGATCGGGGCTCGACGTCGACGGGCACGGCTGCCCCAGGTAGCTTGGCGAGCAAAGATAGGACGCGCTCGTTCTGATCTTCTAGCATTTTCAATCGCTGGGCGACGGGGTCATTGGGGTCGAGATTTGCCCCTGCTTGCGGATTGATTCCTGAACTGGTGCCATTGCCATGCGACGAGCCATTGGCATCTCCTTTGAAAGGAACAAAATACGGCTGCGACCCATTCTGAAACGGCTGCGACCCATTCTGCTTGGGAGGTGGCCTTATATGTTGATGAGGAACTGTCCCGAACTGGGTATTTGGATTGAACGGTCTCGGCTGTTGGTTCTGCATGAACGGACCTGGATGCTGATTCTGAGCGAACGGAGCTGATCCTGGACCTGGGTTATGCGCGAATGGTCGAGGACCATTCTGACCGAACGATCCTTGGCCTGGATTCTGAACGAATGACCTAGCACCATTCTGAGGTCCAAAGGGATTCCTTAACCGTGCGATCTCCTCAGCTGCTCTGCAACTTTGCTCTGCCATGGTGTTGATTTGATTTCGAGCGACTTCAAGCTCTTGGTACATCTGGGCAATGACATGCTGCCGATCTCCAGGGGTTTCCATTTTCCTGAAACAGAGAACAAAGAAAACTCCAAGAAACCGTTAGTAAGATGCACGTTTGTCGAAGATTTTCTCTAGATGGGGTCCCACGGAAGGCGCCAAACTGTTAATGCCAAAAATCGCACCAAAGGGACAACTTAAGGTCGATGTGGACTTTAACAACTAAAGAAAGGAATCGTTCGACAAAGGTGTGCGACAAAGACAAAAATGTAAATGAGACAGAGGATTTGATGACGCAGGAAAAACCTCAACGAGGAAAAAACCTGCGGACGACAGTGGATGTCGTCGCTGCACTATTGTCGCCAATCAGGGGCGATGTCCTTGGTGTTCCGGGTGTCGATCGTACAGAGATTACAATACAAATGAAGGGAAAGACTTTGAAATGTAAAGTACAAGTGTTGGAAATGTAAAAACAGTGTGCGTCGTGTGTGAAAACAATATGTAAGCTGTTGGTCGAGAGCACAAGTTGTGCGTCGAGAGCGATCACATGAGAGAGATTTCTTTGCTTCAGATGTTCTTGGGTACGCAGTGTGTGATTCAAAGTTCGGTCCTCTTGTTCTATCTATCTCCATGTGTTATTCGATGTCCTGAAACTGAGGATTGAACTTGGGATTTATAGTCTTCGGATGATTTTAATTGAATCATTAAGATCTTCGATGATTGTTGTAACGGTCGCCAGTTGTAACTCTTCATAATTGCTCTTCATCGGTTACGACCGTTGCCCATTAATGACTTTGACTCCTGCATTAATCATTGAACAAACGTAACAGTCGTATATCGAGTTAGTCAAGGTCGTACGGTTTTGTGCGACGGTCGTGCGGAATGGGCGACGTCGAGGTCGAGTGTCGAGAGGAGCTCTCGACTTACCTTTTAGGAGGGACGACGGAGGTTTTTTGGGTCTTTGTCGGGACCTTGTCTTAAAACAAGATATAGTTCATAACATGTGTCTTACCTTTTCTGGTCGTGGTCGAGACCTGTGAAATTTTGCCCAAACAATGGTCGGCGTAGATCCTGACGTCATCTCTCACAAGCTCAACGTCGACCCATCGTTCAAACCTATCAAGCAGAAGCGACGGAAATTTGCTCCTGAAAGGAATAAGGTGATAAATGACGAAGTCGACAACCTTCTCAAAACAGGGAAGATTCGAGAGGTAAAATACCCCGATTGGCTTGCTAACGTTGTGGTTGTAGCGAAGAAGAATGGAAAGTGGAGGGTCTGTATCGACTTCACAGACCTCAATAAATCTTGTCCAAAAGATCCTTTTCCATTACCTCACATCGACGCCATGGTCGACGCAATAGCTGGGCACGAACTACTGACGTTCATGGATGCCTATTTCGGATACAATCAAATCTTAATGCACGTCGAGGACCAAGAAAAAACCGCATTTATGACGGACCGAGGTATTTATTGTTATAAGGTTATGCCTTTCGGACTAAAAAATGCAGGATCTACTTACCAGCGCCTGGTAAACAAGATGTTCAAAGACCGTCTAGGCGACACGATGGAAGTGTACATCGACGATATGTTGGTCAAGTCTAAGCAAGCTATCGACCACGTCGAGCATTTGAAACAATCGTTCGACATCCTTCGGAAATACAGCATGAAGCTTAACCCGATGAAATGTTCCTTCGGTGTCAGTGCTGGGAAATTCCTGGGATATATGGTCACTCGTCGAGGAATCGAGGCTAATCTAGACCAGATCAAGTCGATTATCGAAATTAAATCCCCTAGAAATTTCAAGGAGGTTCAGAAGCTTACTGGTCGAGTAGCTGCCCTGAACAGGTTTATCTCTCGATCCTCAGATAAATGCCATCTGTTTTATAATGTCCTCAGGAAAAACAGAGGCTTCGATTGGACCGACGATCATGAGCAGGCATTGCAAAAGCTTAAAGAATACATGACGTCGCCTCCCCTATTATCGAAACCTCGCGATCATGAAATCTTGCAACTATATCTGGATGTTAGTCCAAACGCGGTAAGTGCTGTCCTAACACGAGAAGATGAAAAACAGCAACTGCCAATCTACTATGTAAGTAAAACTCTTCCGGACGCAGAAACCAGGTATTCCTCTATGGAAAAATTGCTCTTGTCGCTAGCCACAGCTGCTAAAAAATTACGACACTATTTTGAGTCACATCCCATTACTATCGTAACTAACTTTCCTCTTAAGTTTGTCTTAAGAAAACCTGAGTTGACAGGTCGCCTGGGAAAATGGAGTATATATCTTAGCAGTTACGACATCGACTTCAAGCCCAGGACCGCGATCAAAATGCAAGCTTTGGCGGACTTCATTGCTGATTTCAGCCCCGAGTTGGAGAAAGAAGCAGAACTCGAAGTATCAACTGTGGCGACTCACAACGACGTGCCTTGGATCTTATATGTCGAAGGTTCATCCAACGTTAGAGGTTCAGGACTAGGCGTCGTCTTAAAGTCGCCACAGGGGGGCAAGATGGTATACTCGATCCAATGCGATTTCAAAACCACCAACAACGAAGCTGAATACGAAGCCCTGATCATAGGAATGAATATGGCCTACGACTCGCGGGCAACTGCGTTACATGTTAAAAGCGACTCTCTCCTGGTGGTGAACCAGATCAATGGGGAGTTCGCGGCCAAAGATACAAAAATGACAGCATACCTGAAGGTAGCAAAAGAAAAGGCCGAAAAATTCAAAACATTTTATGTCGAACAAATCCCGAGAGACCAGAATACTCAGGCCGACGCTTTAGCAAATCTCGGGTCCGCTCTGGTCGAACCTATATTCGACGCCATTCCCATGATCCATCTGGCAACATCATCCGTCGAGAACATTGATGTCGTCCAGATCGAAGAAGAAGAAGATGATTGGTCGTGCGACATCCGAAATTTCCTTGTACACGACCAACTCCCAGAAGACAAGATGGAAGCCCGCAAGATCAGATTCAAAGCATCTAAATATGTCATGATTAGGGAATAAGCATTATCGACGATCATCAACAGGTTTAAACTTAAGATGCGTCATTAGCCAGAGCCAGGTCCAGAAAATCCTTCAAGAGATGCACGATGGTGAATGTGGCAATCATTCAGGAGGTCGCAGTTTGGCTAATCGTATCTCCCGACAAGGGTATTTTTGGCCAACACTACGACAAGACGCCATCAAGTACGTCCAAAATTGTGACCCTTGTCAACGACATGCAGGTATGTCACATAAACCCTCTGAACCCTTGCACTCGACACTTATCCCATGGCCCTTCATGAGGTGGGGAATGGATATTGTTGGCAAGCTACCCCCGGTCCCGGGGCCAAAGGTATTTCTCCTCGTACTTACCGATTATTTTTCCAAGTGGGTTGAGGCGGCTGCTTTTTCCCAAATAAGGGACAAGGAAGTCATCTCTTTTATCCAGACTAACATCATATACAGATTCGGGATTCCGTCCGAAATTGTCTGTGACAACGGATCTCAATTCATAAGTGACAGGACCCAGCAATTCTGCGAAGACATGAGCATCAAGTTGACAACCTCGACTCCCAGATACCCTCAGGCGAACGGACTTGCTGAATCAAGTAATAAGACCATTATTGCTTCGATCAAGAAAATGCTAAAAGCTGCAAAAGGAAAATGGGTCGAAGAACTCCCTTCGGTCCTGTGGGAAAATCGCACGACGCCCCGCACGTCCACAGGACAAACCCCTTTCTCTCTCGTCTACGGTTGCGAAGCAGTTTTGTCGGTCGAGGTCCAACTCCCAACTTCGAGGCATACATCCGTCGACCATAACTTGGTCGATTTAAGATACGACCTAGACGCCCTCGAAGAGCTTAGAGAATCAGCCTTGATCAGAATGGCATCTCAGAAGCAAGCTGTCGAGCGACATTTCAATAAACACGTCAAAGTAAAGTCTTTCAAGAAGGCGATTACGTCCTCCGTCGAGTGTTCCAAAACACTCAAGAACTCAATGCCGGAAAGCTTTCTATTAAATGGGAAGGTCCTTACCGCATCTCCGAAGTCGTTGGTAAAGGAGCCTATCGACTCCAGACTCTCTACAATCAAGAAATCCCACGCAGTTGGAATGCGACGCACTTGAAAAAGTGTTTTTTCTAAAATCACCTTCCTCTCATGCAATTTAATTGTTTTATCACAGGGGCACATGATTCAAATTTCATCATGAAATTTGGTTACACGGTTTGAGCGACCTCTCGATCTGAGTTTCTGGATTTATAAAAATTTTGTACGTTCTAACACGTCAATAATTGAGCCTATCAATACAAGTCAAACGTATGATATTTCAATCGTTATATTGCTATGAATGCCTAAGTCGCACGATTCTTCGCTCGTTCTACACTTAACAAAGTTATACGGTTGATATTACATCTATCTACGACATATGTAAATCGAAATAAAAATTCGACAAGAGGATGAAATTCATTTACGAAACGAACGATTACATAGGAGCGACCGACGGTCGAGTATACAAAGTTAAAATGGCTCGACCACCAACGATCGAGACATGAAAAAACATAGCATCTCCTAAATCTAGAGAGGAGCGTCGATCGTATGCTCAGTCTCGACCTTCTACTCCTCGCCATACCCGAAAACACGCTAAGAAGCTAATGCAAGGATCAAACGAGTATGTTAGGAATTATCTGACGCCCTACGCCGCGACATTTTTAGAATGCGGCTCTTAAGATTAATGTTAAGGTTAGAGGAAGGAATATGATCTTCTCGACGGTCGACTTCCAGTCCAACATCTTCTCTATCTCCGCGTATCTAACAAAAGAAGATTGAAACGTCTATAAAATACAAAAGGGGTATGTTAAACAAACATTCGGTGGAAATATTGGGAACACGAGTTTCGAAAGAAAAACTCACAAAGAACGCTAGTCCAGCTAAACGCGATCCCGTCTCTTCGATGGAGATCTTTTGAAAACGCTCCTTGAAAGATAAGAGCTGATATTTCCCCAGATGCGGAAATGACTTCGTCCCGTTAAGGACACAGTCAGTCAAGAGGATCGAAGACAACGTAAAGTTGATCGTCATGACTTCCTCCTCACCCTCTCCCGTCCTTATACCCTTGCCCCCGACGGCTGACGAAAGGGTCGACGTGGATACAGAGGACATCGTCGCCAGATGCGCAAGATCCACGAACGTCGAGTCTTTCGCAATCAAAGTCTTCACCGACTCATACATAATCATTCTCAAACAGTCTCCAATCTTTGAAGGCTTGAGAGAAATCGAGAAATTATACCTCGTATGGACACTCAAAAACTTCGAAAAGTATTGAGCAAAGAACAGCAAGGGATCAAAGAAGAATTCCGCACTAAGAAACTTTTCAAGAGGATATAAAAGGAAATGATCCATTAGGATCCCTATTTATGCACTCGATCGTGTCAGGTCAAGCCCTTTGATGATCGCCACGCGTCCCCGTCTTTTCGTACGACCACCCGGATCCTCGACACCTGTCATCGACAGCTGGTAAGCACCATCGTGCGTCGGCATGACGTCACGGCTTTATCCTCTCTTCGATTTCCCTCTCTAGTTTGAATTACAAACAACCAAGGTAACTTTCGACACGTGTCATAATCTTATGCGCCCGACAAGCAAAATTTAAAATTCGAATTTGCCATCCTACTTTCAAATTTTGGGGGCAAACTGTTTGGGCAAAATTTCACCAGTCTCGACCACGACCAGAAAAGGTAAGACACATGTTATGAGCTATATCTTGTATTAACATAAGGCCCCGACAAAGACCCAAAAAACCTCCGTCGTCCCTCCTAAAAGGTCAGTCGAGAGTTCCTCATGACACTCGACCTCGACGTCGCCCGTTCCGTACGACCGTCGCACAAGACCGTACGACCTTGACTAACTCAATATACGAATGTTACGTTTGTTCAATGATTAATGCAGGAGTCAAAGTCATTAATGGGCAACGGTCATAACCGACGAAGAGCAATTATGAAGAGTTACAACTGGCGACCGTTATGGCTGTTATCAAAGCAATCAATGAGCTAATCAAAGCACCCGAAGGTTATAAAAGATCAAGTTAAACTTCAGTTCCAGGGACCAAACATCAAACAATAGAAGATAAGCATCCTAGCTCAGAAGAACAATACAAGCAAAGAACTCTCACTCGAAGAATCGCTCCCGACGCACAACTTTCACTCTCAACCAACAGCTTACACATTGTTTTCACACACGATGCACATTGTTTTTACATTTCAAACACTTGTACTTTACATTTCTAAGTTTTTCCCTTCATTTGTATTGTAATCATTGTACGATCGACACCCGGAACACCAAGGATATCGCCCCTGATTGGCAACCATAGTGCATCGACGACATCCACTGTCGTCCGCAGGTTTTTTCCTCGTTGAGGTTTTTCCTGCGTCATCAAATCATCTGTCTCATTTACATTTTTGTCTTTGTCGAACGATTCCTTTCTTTAGTTGTTAAAGTCCACATCGACCTTAAGTTGTCCCTTTGGTGCGATTTTTGGCATTAACAAGGACCAAGAAAAAACTGCCTTCATGACAGATCGAGGTATTTATTGCTATAAAGTTATGCCTTTTGGTTTAAAAAATGCAGGTTCTACCTACCAACGACTAGTGAACAAGATGTTCAAAGATCACCTTGGCGACACGATGAAAGTTTATATTGACGACATGCTCGTCAAGTCAAAGCAAGCGGTCGACCACGTCGAGCATTTAAGGCAGTCGTTCGACATTCTCCGGAAATATAGCATGAAACTGAATCCGATGAAATGCTCATTTGGCGTCAGTGCCGGGAAGTTCCTGGGTTATATGGTCACGCGACGAGGTATCGATGCCAATCCAGATCAGATCAAGGCCATTATCGAGATCAAATCCCCAAGGAATTTTAAAAAAGTCCAAAGGCTCACTGGTCGAGTGGCATCCCTGAACAGATTTATCTCTCGGTCATCGGATAGATGCCATCTATTCTACAATGTCCTCCGAAAAAATAAAGGCTTCAACTGGACAGACGATCATGAACGAGCACTGCAGAAACTGAAGGAGTACATGACGTCGCCACCTCTGCTGTCGAAACCTCATGATAATGAGGCCCTGCAACTATATTTAGCCGTCAGTCCTAATGCAGTAAGTGTTGTCCTGACACGAGAAGATGAAAAGCAACAACTATCAGTCTACTATGTAAGTAAATCTCTTCTAGACGCCGAAACCAGGTATTCTTCTATGGAGAAATTGCTTTTATCGCTGGTTACAGCTGCAAAGAAATTACGACATTATTTCGAATCACACCCTATTACTGTCGTGACTAACTTTCCTCTTAAGTCTGTCTTGAGGAAACCTGAGTTGACAGGTCGATTGGCGAAATGGAGCATATATCTCAGTAGTTACGACAACGATTTCAAGCCCAGGACAGCGATCAAATCGCAAGCTTTGGCAGATTTAATCGCCGATTTCAGTCCTGAACTGGAAAAAGAAGCAGAGCTCGAGGTGCTCATTGTGGCAACTCACGACGACGTTCCCTGGACTTTACACGTCGATGGGTCATCAACCACTAGAGGATCAGGGCTTGGCGTCGTCTTAAAGTCGCCACAGGGGGGAAAGATGGTGTACTCCGTACGATGTGACTTTAAAACTACCAACAACAAAGCCGAGTACGAAGCCCTGGTCGTAGGAATGAACATGGCACACGACTTGGGGACAACCGCACTACACGTCAAAAGCGATTCCCTCCTAGTCGTAAATCAGATGAACGGGGAATTCGCGGCCAAAGATTCAAAGATGACAGCATACCTAAAGGTGGCAAAAGCAAAATCAGAAATTTTCAAACCATTCTCAATCGAACAGATTCCAAGGGATCAAAATACTCAGGCCGACGCTTTAGCAAACCTTGGATATGCACTTAGAAAACCTTTATTCGACAACATTCCTATGATCCACCTGGCGACACCATCCATCGAAAATGACGATGTCATCCAAATCGAAGATCAGGAGGATGATTGGTCGCGCGACATCAAAAATTTCCTTATGCACGACCAACTCCTAGAAGACAAGATGGAAGCTCGAAAGATCAGGTTCAAGGCATCCAAGTATGTCGTGATTGGAGATAGACTCTATCGACCATCATTGACAGGCTCGAACCTGAGATGTGTTACCAACAAAAGTCAAGTTCAAAAGATCCTTCAAGAAATGCATGACGGAGAGTATGGCAACCACTCAGGAGGTCGCAGTCTAGCCAACCATATCTCTCGACAAGGCTACTTTTGGCCGACACTACGACAAGACGCCGTCAGGTATGTCCAAAATTGTGATCCTTGTCAACGACATTCAGGTACGTCCCACAAACCTTCTGAACCTTTGCATTCGACACTAATCCTATAGCCCTTCATGAGATGGGGAATGGATATTGTCGGCAACTTACCACCTGCCCCCGAACAAAAGGTATTTCTTCTCGTACTTACAGATTATTTTTCTAAGTGCTGCCTTCTCCCAAGTCCGGGATAAGGAGGTCTTCTCTTTTATCCAGACTAACATTATATGCAGGTTTGGGATTCTGTCCGATATTGTCTGCGACAACGGATCCCAGTTCATAAGCAACAGGACTCGACAGTTCTGCGAAGACCGCAATATCAAACTGACGACCTCGACACCTGGGTACCCTCAGGCGAATGGACTTACATAGTCCAGCAATAAAACCATTATTGCTTCTATCAAGAAAATATTGAAAGTAGTGAAAGGAAAGTGGGTCGAAGAACTCCCTTCAGTCCCGTTGGCAAATCGCACGACGACACGCACGTCCACAGGACAAACCCCTTTCTCTTTAGTCTATGGTTGTGAAGCAGTTTTACCGGTCGAGGTCTAGCTCCCAACCTCGATGCATACTTTTGTCGACCATAACTTGGTGGATCTAAGTTACGACCTCGACGCCCTTGAAGAACTTAGAGAATCAACACTGATCAGAATGGCGTCACAATGGCAAGCGGTCGAACGACATTTCAACAAGAACGTTAAAGCTAAAATCTTCCAAGAAGGCGACCATGTCCTCCGGCGAATATTCCAGAACACTCAAGAGCTCAACGCAGGAAAACTTTCCACCAAATGGGAAGGTCCATATCGTATATCGGAAGTCGTGGGTAAAGGTGCTTATCGGCTTCAGACTCTTGACAACCAAGACATTCCACGCAGTTGGAATGCAACACATCTGAAAAGGTATTTCTTCTAAACCCTTTTTTCATATGATTTTTTACCACGATGATTACTGACTTAAGTATCGGAGGGTCGTTGGTTAGCCAACGACCAAACTCTGACCTTGTTTTATCGCAGGATCGCACGACATGAGTAACCAAGTCTATTACATGACTTAATCACATTATCGCAGGATCGCACGACATAAGTAATCAAGTCTACTACACGATTTGATTGCACGAATTGCAGGAACGCACGACGCAAGAGACCAAGCCTATTGCACGACTTAATTATACGATCATAATGTCCAAAGATCTCACGATCTAAGTTTTTTAACTTAGAAAAACTATCATGTTTTGGATGAATGCTTTTGTCGCAAGTATCTATGTTTTCTCTATACGACTTATGTTTATTTGATTGTATTATACTCATTGTTTACTTGCAATATGAGAATTGATTGACAATGTAAATACATAAGTTCCAAAAGAAATATTTTTTCCATTCATCAACGATTACATCGACAAGACTCGACCCCCAACGGTCGATCGGTAAAAACAAACAAAAAAATCCTAATCGATCTAAGGCTGGGGCGGGTCGTCAGCCGTCTTAGGACCAGAGGATTCGCCCTTGAAGATCTCATCCTCCTCTGTTGCCTCCTCGACTTCCTTCTCATCGTCAGAGTTGAGGTCCCTCTCAGATCCGACACTCGACAAATAGAAGGCCAGCTCGTCTGACGCAGAAGCAAGAGGATTTTTACCCGACAGATGTTGTCGCATGATCGCAGCCCGAGCAGTCAGTCGAGCAAGAGCGAAAACGGACTTTAGCTCGTCCTTTAGCTCCTTCACCTCCCCCTCCAGCTCTGGCACCTTGGGCTGAGATTCCTTGGCTTCTTTCTCACTCACAGCCAAGGAATCCTTAGTTTTGTCCAACTCGGTCCTCAAGTCGACTATCAGGTCCAGAGCCTGCTTAAGACGGCTGTTTGCCTCATCCTTCTCACGTTCAATGACCTCTAGGTCATTCTGAACATCGTTGAGTCGTACGGACAGAGCCTCTACTCGGGCTAAGGCAGCTTTCTCCTTCTCCAGTGCCGCCTTCTCTCTTTCGAGAGCTGCGGGCACTAGACGCCTTGTCTTCTCCATTTCGGAGTATAAGGCAAGGGAGGATTGGAACGCCTGAAACACAAAAAACATGGGTTAGCAAACACCCGACAAAACTACAAAAAACTAAAAAGTGAGTTTTGGACACTTACCATAAACGTGAGTCCAGCGACGTGGGACCCCGTGTCGTTGATCGACACCCCCTGGAAACGCTCCCTGAAAGAAGGAAGCTGATATTTCCCTAGATGAGGAAAGATCTTCGCCACATCCAGGACATTATCAGCCATAAAGTCAGCCGGCAACGTGAAGTTGACCGTCGTAACTTTAGCTCCCTCCTCTGAGTGACTCTTTCCCTTGTTAGCTGACGAATTGGTCGACGTGGCAGATGAGGGCATCGACATTGTCGTCGGGGGCGCTGAACTAACCGGCGTTGCATCGATCGCATCAGAACACACCCTAGTCTTCTCGGGAGATGCGATCGACACCTTCGTCTTCTCCGGAGTGACGACCTTCGACGTATCGCCCGCCTTCGAAGACAGTTCCCCCAGGACCGTCATCTTGGTCGTCTTCAAAATCCCCGACCCAATGGTCAAGGTCCCCTTCCTCTTCTCCCTATACCACTTACGGTCATTAACCGCAGTTTTCAAGACCAAGGTACGATCGCCTCTATGCCTCGAAAAGAGACTGTAGCGATGGTTTCCGTCTATCTTGACCTGGTAGGCCGTGAGGAGGTCGTTTATGTTCAGGGGCGACTCCCAGTCCTTAGTAAGTCGCTCAATGACCTGAACGACTCGCCAGAACTGGGGCATTAGTTGCCCTGGTGCTACATAGAACGTTGTCATGAATAATTTGGACAAGGTGGAGTAGGGCCACTTGAAACCTATCTTGAGCGGATACTCGTATATCAGGAAGTATCCGACCGGGCACGTTTCTGGTCGAACCTGACCAGCCCTATATAACTTGACCCCTACAGGAATCTGTGCTAACTTCCTAAGAGAATCAACGTCGTCCTGATCTCGAATAGAACTTTCTGGCTCGGTCGACATCGCTAAACCCGTAAGCCAAATCTTCAAATAAAAAAGAGCAAAAATGTCCCAATTCATCCTAGGCTTCCTAGCTATTGACTTGCGACGCATAAAAGGAAGAAAGAGCGTACCTTAAATAGACGCTCTAAAAACCTCGAATATACTAACTCGGCTTGAGATTTTGCAGATTTTGAAGTAGATTTACAGAAAAAGGCAAGAATCGAGGGTAAGAATATCACTTTGAAAACGTAAAATGGAAAGGATCGGCCAAAGGACTCTATTTATGCAAATTATCGTGTCAGGATAAATCGTTCGATGATCGACACGTACCCTCGCCTTTTTCGAAAGCCCATCCGATCGTCGACAAGTGGCATCCACAGCTGTCAAGCATAAACGAACGTCATCATGACGTCACGATCTTATCCCCTATTCGATTTCCCGCGCCACTAGTTCGGTTAGAATTGAACCGATTCAGTTCCCACGCAACTGGAACGCCCATCGACACGTGTCACCACATGAGACATTTTTCTGACAAAAATTTAAAATTCAAAATTTGAATTTGCCCCTTCATTTTAAATTTTGGGGGCAAACTGTTTGGGTAAAAATTTACAAGTCACGACCACGACAAGAAAAGATAAGACACATACCAGACGATACATCTTGGATTAAGATAAGGTCCTAACGATTATGCGCATTCGATACCTTTGTCGTCGTATATAAGCTTAGGTCCAGAGTTGTTCACGACACTCGATCGTAACTTTGCCAAACTCCCACGACCGTCGTAAGAAACCATAAGACCTCGATTACCTAACGTACGACATGGCTGTTATCTTTTGTCTATTTAGTACAGTATCGACGCCATTAATGACCAAACGGCTATAACCGACAAAGATCATCAAGAGCACTGATTTCCAAAAACCGTTACGACCGTTTTCCAGCCTTTATGAGAATCATTTAAGGCTACAAAGGCTATATAAACGAAGACATCAGCTCCAGTGCGGATCATCTGAATTCGAGAACACCCATTGTATAGCGAAAGCATTCAAGCAAAGGAACTCTCTCTCGAAAGACAACTCACGACACATTGTTTTTTCACACAACGCACTATTTACTTTACAAATTAAATTATTTCTGATATTTGTACTGTAATCGCTTGTACTCTCGACACTTGGAAAATAAGGACGTCGCCCCTGATTGGCGAGCATAGTACATCGACGACACCCACTGTCGTCCGCGGGTTTTTTCCTCGTTGAGGTTTTTTCCGCGTCACCAAATTCCTCTCGTCTTCTTTATTTTTGTCTTTGTCGCATAGTTTATCGAAAGATTTCTTTTCTTTAGTTGTTAAGCTCCACATCAACCTTAAATTATATTTTTGGACGATTTTCGGCATTAACAATCTCCAACAGCTTCCCGAAAATAGGAAAAATGGAGAAAATGGGGATTTTGGTCTAATATTTTGCTCCAACAACTTTCTCAAAATTTTCCCTAAAATATAGAAAGGTGGAGAGAGAAGGTTTTTTCTCCAAATATGGATATCACTTCAAAAATGATTACCAAGTGAGAAGACCAATAGGAAACTTTAAAAATAAATATGTAGAAAGAGAAATAATATTTTAATAGATGAATGAAATATTTTAATATTATAATCAATGTTTTTTTCTCTAAAATGGAGAATCTGTTGGAGATGAATGTAATTTTTGTTGGAGATTTTGGATTTTGATTCTCAATTTTGGGGAAGCTGTTGGAGATGGTCTAAGGATCTAAGTCATGAACTCTTATAAAAATAACTATTATAGAGAGTTCTTATAAGAACCTCATCGCATTTGGTTCTTACCATGAAATTTGTGTGAAGTGACATTTTTCTAGTTTTTATTTTTATTGTCTTTATAATTATTAATATATATTACATGTATATAATAACTATTGATGTTGAAAAAATCAATGAGATCCATAAAAAGAAGGTTCTTATGAGAGCTACAATTGTGGATCATTCAGAGAGTTGTTAATTTGATGAGGTAGAAATAAGATTATACGAAAGTATAAAAAAAAATTCTTATAACCCATCGTTGTCCGTTCTCCATATCACCTATCAAGCTGTTGACCCTAGTGTTTGCGTGGGGAATAAATGACGTAGAGCTTAATCATTTAAAATAAAAAAGTTTAATAGTTTTTTCATATAAAAAATAGTTTAGAGATTTAATTATTTCAAATAAACTTTTTTAATGATTTTTTAGTTAAGAAACAGTTTAAAACTTAAGCATACAAAGTAAAATGGTTTGTGGATTTTTTTTAACTTTTGTGTTACTAAATTAACAAGGAGCAAGTACTATTACTCATGTTTCCAAACATATACACGTGTCAAGGAGGGAAATAGGAAAAAAAATAGTGTCGATTTTAAGTTATAAATTAAAGGGAAATTAATTAAAATACCCAAAGTTTGATTTTGACTTACCAAAAGGGAAATTAATTAAAATACTCTAAGTTTGACCATTTCTTATCAAAATACCCTAAATCTTGGAGAGTTTACCAAAATACCCTAATTTTCCGCGGTGGGCCCCGCGATCGTGGGCCCACACCCACGTGTCACAAATTTTCGGCCTGGCCTACGGTGGTTCCCCGCGATGGGCCCGTGATAGGCCAAAATTGTCACCGCAGGCAGGGACCAAACTTGTCACCGCGGCCATAGTTGGGGGGCTCCGCAGGACATTTTTCCCAAACCTGGGTGACACGTGGGCTGGGCCCGCGATCGCGGGGCCCACCGCGGAAATTTAGGGCATTTTGGTAAACTGGTAGAGATTTAGGGTATTTTGGAAAGAAGGGGTCAAACTTAGGGTATTTTAATTAATATACCTTACCAAAATACCCATTTTTTCAACTTTTGCCAAAATACCCATTTTTCACGCAATATGTCTTGCGATCGCGGGATAGGGTATAAAATGAAAATGTTGATCCCTCTATTTGTCCTGCTATTTGTCCCGCTATCGCGGGATAGGGTATATGTAACAACCCGAAATTCTAGTACAATGTGAAGGTTTGGTGGCTAAAGTCTAAGAAATGAAAGCTTGAGTTAAGGGACCTTTTATGCAATTTATGAAAGATATAAACTGATTCAAAACCCTAGAGAAACCATTCTCATCCCTATTGTTGGTGGCTGAGCAAGAGAAGAGAAGAAGAGAAATAGAGAAGAGAAAGAGAGAAATAGTGTTCAAGTGCAAATTGAAGAAGAGGATCACTAAACATTAAATTGGAAGGAGAAGTGGGGTGGAGTGCGATTCTGCAAGTGAGTCTACCACGTAATTTCGAAATCTAATCCAGTTTTGATTGTTATGTTGATTGTTGTGATATGTAGAGGGTTTTCTTAAAAAGTTGTAAATAATGCCTTGAGAGGGAGATTAAGCACTCTAAATCGGGTTTGAGTAGCAAATAATTGAAATAAATGGTTATAGAACGTTTATGTGGTTAATTATCGCGTTATCGTTCCGTTTGAGGAGCGTGTAGCAAGATTTTGGCCTCTGAACTCGTCCCATCGCTTTATCCGGTAAGCTTCTGGTGATGAAGGTTACCGGGAGAGTGTCCGGTAAGCATAAGTGTCCGGTAAGCATAAGTGTCCAGTTAGTATAAAGTATCCGGTAAGTGTGAAGTGCCCGGTAAGTATGAATTGTCCGGTAAGTTTGGTTCACCCGGTAAGTTACCCGGAAAGTAGAGATGCCCGGTAAGCTAGTATCCGGACCGTTGTCTAGTCAGCTTATATGTTTCATCCATTTCTCAGGTAACCCGATTGTAAGTCAGAAGCAAAGTAAGGCAAGATGATTAAACGCACCAGGTGAGTTCCCTAAAACCTTTTTACGACGTAAGATGTTAAATGCTTTTAACTGAATATGGTTCTTTACGAGCATGAAATATTTACGAACTGATGTGCATGTTTCCCATGAAATACTTATTTTATCTAAAAGAATGTTCGGCATGATGAAATGAGAATTATGATTTACAAAGATTCTAAGTTGCATGTTTTGTGAAATGAATGAGTATGATATGTGGAGTCGGTCTGCACTGTGGGATCAGAGAGCCTCGGGATCCGATGATCCCTTGGATATGTATGACAGACCGGTAGGTTGGAATTCGTTTCCTTCCTATTCGGGTAGAAGGGAGTCTGCTTGGGCCCCGATACAAGGCGAGAGGGGAGTCTGCTGGGGGCCCCGATCGCGGAATGTTTATGTGATCCATTACACGGTGCAGTACCATGTTTGACGTTATGTGAAGTTTGATAATTAATTTTATAAACGATTTTCCCACTGTTTATATAGGTTGCTTTCGGAGGGAATTCACTAGACCTTTTGGTCTAACCCTCGCTTTTCAAAACTAAACCATTTTCAGGTAAGCAAGTAGTAAGGGGCTCAAGTAAGTGGTCAATAGCAAGATAGAGTACAGATGCAGCTAGAGACAGTGCAAGTGCCACCCATAGAAGCTATAATCTTCTCAGTTGTGTATAGGTTGTTTCCGCCAACCTACTTTTAGATTAATGTAATGAAATTTTGGGACCCAGTTTTGTAATATTTATGTTTTAATGCTATGAATGTCCTACTGTATTTTTGGGATGTTACAAATGGTATCAGAGCCAGATTTTAAGGGATTTAGGTGACCAGATGGGCCTAAACTTAAACTTTGGAGTAGAAATTACAACTGGGAATCAGGGAATGTGTTAGGAGGGCACTATTGTATATATTGGAAATGCGTTAGGAACGCACTATAGCAGATATAGGACTAATAGGGTACCGAGGACAGTCATGTAAGGTAAGTTTGGAATTTCACCTGGCCAGTGTAATTGCGAACTTACAGGTACATGTATGTGCTTGACCTGCCTTATTATTCCGAAGTTGTAGTCTTAAGCTAGTTTATATGTCGTGTTCCAGTAATCTAGAAGGTCAGCAAGATCCCTGAGGGATAGACCGAACTCCCTTGTTTGGGAAGTGTCATGAGAGATCATATATTATGTGATGTATGTATACATCGAAGAGAAGAAATGTTGTATAGAATGTTATGAGTCGTCTAGAGGTAGCTCTTCGTGGATTCGAAGAGGATGATTGTTGAGTTGAGTAAGACTCCTGTTTCAGGAGAGTCCCAGTTCTAGAGATTGCGAAGTAGATCAGTTCGGATGATAAGGAAAGACAGTATCGAAATCTTGAAAGTGTCAATGGAGCCCTGACTTCTTAGTCGAGCTTTTCAATGGCAGGATTAATGAAATAGGATACCCTTAGTGAATTGAAAGCATGTAGAGGTAGAATGTGAGACGTTTGATTTAAAATGAAAATAGTATGACATGGTTGAGTAAGTGAGATGTGGAACGCATGTACAGCAAGTTATTGCATGACCGAGAGGGCGACCATTGGTCGAAGGTAGAATGTCAAGGATAAGTTGCGAGTAGAGTTTCATGCATGGCATTCTTATATGTAACATGAAATTTTCACGATTTAAAATAAATATGTAAATATCAATTTTGATCGAAAATGAGTCAGAATGTGTAAGCGTATGTTTAAAGAAAAGGTGATTTCATTCACATTGCACAATGAAATTCTGAACTTAACGATTTTCAAAATATTTCACACTTTTCATGATAAGTTAAATTGTTACAAAAAGGTCAAGAAAACGTTTTCCAGCAAAACCTTTACAATCAAATGAGTATTGACCTGTTATTATCATACAAAAGAGTGTGAGAACCGACCGGTTTACTTGGTGTCGGTATCTTCTTTCAGAATTGTGTCGTATGAAAGGATTTTCATTCAATGTATTACTATCGTAACAACATCGTTCGGATTGAGTAAGATTAAGGTTCACGGGAAGATGCATGCAAACGATTCTCGAATTGTTGTGCAGGGCATTGAAGTTATACGAGTGATGGGGTCATGTGTACCCAAGTTGTTTCCAAATGTTGTTTATTTAAAATGATAAAATGTGCGAAATGATTTATTTACTGCGTTGTCATGCATGAAGGCTATGAACCCGCTAGGTCGTAGAATATTACATTTTAAGCTAAGGAAGAACTTCGAGAGTGGAAAGGTGTTGGACAAGTCAGGGGAGAACGTATGTAGTTTTGGTATATGTGTTCAAGAGGAGAGTTGGATAGTGGAAGAGTCGGGAATGGGTTATAGTGTCGGGTGTATGAGGGTCTGTACCTTGCTCGGTGACTGGGAATACAGTTGCCGAGGGACGATGGTGTCCGGGGGAAGGACTAGAAGTCATCAAGGTGTTAATTTTAGCAACTCGTTATGAGTAGTGTTGTGAGGCAGAAATGAAAAATCCACGGTGTGGGAAATGAGTTTTGAGGTGAGCTTGTAATATTGATGTTACATGGGTAAGTTTTGAAATAAGGGCGACGGATTATGAAGTGGATTATGATGTGTTGGAAGGAATAGGTTCCATAAGGAACCCATGTTAAAGAATAGGTTAAGAAAGTAGTTACAAGTTGACTTTTGTTGTTGAAGTCGGCAGCGGTGTAAGTTGGCTGAGGCCGAAGACTTGAACCAGGAGAGTGAAAGTTGATAGAATACCTTGTAGAGGTGTTAAGTTAGTGAGATACTACTGTTTTAGATAAGCGTTCTACTTACGAGGTATGGAGAGTTCGTAGAAGGATAAGGCATGTAGCACGAACGGAGCGAGTGTGTGAATTATATCGTCCAGTGAGGGATTGTGCCCTGTTTATGTAAGGGCTCGGATCGTAGAGAGCTAGCAAGAACGATTACATTTGAGCTAAGTAGGAACTAGGGAGTTATAGTTCAACTAGAGTGAGAAATGGCAAAGTAGCGAGATAGTCTCGATTATTTATGCGGGAAAATTTGAAGGCGAGTTTAAATTGTGTATGGATGGCCATGACGTTGGGATTTTATGTTCAAAAAAACCGGTTTCAAAAACCATAAGAGATAAAAATAATTACGCAACAGAAACAAAAATTTGAACAAAACATAAAACCATTTTATTCCCACCAAGGATCTTGTTACATGCATGAAAAGATAAATAAAAGATATAGCAAAAAAGTTCAAGATTACAACCTTTGTAGTCCTTTGGTTCCTCACGGGAGGTTGGATGTTGGTGATGAATGTAGAACCCAAAAGAGAGCTCCTCTAGCGGTATCCACCACAAGCAACGACACCTTTCGGAATGCTAGTTCTTATTCTTCCAAGATGCAAAAATGGAACTTTGTATCCAAGACTACAAGAAAATGGATAGCAAAATAAACACCAAAACCACCATACTTGGTGGTTTCAGCCGAAAGGAGAAGGGAGGGAGAGAGTGAGAGCCAAAAATAATACTTGTATTTTTTTTACCAAGTAAGTCTCTTCCTTATACAAAACTAGAGACAACACAAGCATTTTCTATTGGACCATAAAAGGGTCCAATGAGGTTTGAGCCTCTCATGCATAATTTCACTTAAGCCCCTCCTAGTTTAAATTTGTTAAAATCATTATTTTAACTATTTAAACTTACTACATATAGTCCCTCCTTTTAACTTCTAGTTAAATATGACCCAATCATATTAATTAATAATCTAGAATCTTTCATTTGCATCTAATATTATGAATTATATTCAATAATATAATTAATAATATTTATCAAGAAATAATAATATTTATCAAGAATCAAATTCTTATAAATATTAATTCGGTGTCTACTTGTTGTTCGGTGCGACCCTATAGGATCATATATTACCGGTAATATCATTTTATAATCATTCTTGACATATAGAACCAACACATGAGAGATTTGATCTGCAATGTGATGTTATGGGTGAGGAATGTACAGTCGGGTAGTGGCAATAATTGCCCAAGATAAATGTACCAGTTAGTGTTGTAGTAACGTGATGTTAGAAAGATGAAACATTAGATGGAAGCCTTTTTCGGGATTTCGGATGAGGTGTGCGAATTGTTAAGCAAGTGGTTGGAACGCGTAGTTGTAAGTGGCAGCATGATACGTCTATTATCGGAGTAGAATGTCAGAGCAATAATGGGTGCTTGCCCAAATAAGAGACCAAGCGTTTTTCTGGCTATGTGAGTCGCTAAGTAAGTATATTCTTGAAATCAATGTAAGTTAAAGAAGATGATGATGGGTTAATCAAAATGTGGGGTAGTAGATGCGAAATCTTTAATGAGTGAGAATTGTTCATATGGGTGAAAGGATTATCCGAGAAGGTACTAGTTGAAGATCAAAGAATGTGTAGTAACAGCAAACACTGGTGTCAGTTCGAGGTGATTTGGTCGAAAGCCTTAAGTTAGAATTTTAGTGCAACCGTTTGGTTATGTATAGTAATGAGAAAGTATTTTCAGCTTGGGAATTGTCAAAAGAGAGGGGCGAGTAATGTTGGTGGGCAGTGCTCCACGCTAACGTGGGGAGGTGAAGATAGTATGTCGGAATAAGTAAGTAAATTAGAAGTAGTAAACTTGTCAGTAATGCCGAAAGGTGCAGTGTTGTGTAGATTGTCATTGATAAGTGTGCGAACTTTTGGAAAGAGTATTGAGGAAGGGAATTGTGTATGATTTTGAGCAGGAAAGAAGTGGATAAGACAACTGAATGAGTTAAGTTAGTGACTTTGTGAGAAATGTTTAAACGAATTGGTCGTGCAGTGATTAAGCTAGTGAGAATAGTATGGTGTGACCAGGGTTACTCCTCCCAGTGGAGTGAGGATAACCGGAGTTATGTTTTATACGACTGAACGAACGTGGCAATTAGCGAGGAATTGATGTGTTTCAGGATAAGTTTAATTTGAGTAGGTGAACACTTCAACGATGGGTTTGGAGGTTACTACTCTTAGTTACGTATAAGTATAGGGTGGTGAAGTAGTGAGGATGTGAGATGATTGAAGAACTGTGGTCTAGGTGGTCCGAGAAGGGGAAATGATATCTACATAGTCGATTGTTGGGTGGTGCAGGGTTGTGAGTTGTGATACGATGAAGGAGCTCGGGGTTGTGAGTTGTCGGGATGTACAGGGTTGGCCTTGTGCCAAGCTGTCAAGTGAGTGATTGTTTCTTAGTAAATGAATCTCGTGTTGTAGCGGGGGATTCTGCCAAGTTCCTCCTTAAAGGAAGTAAAGATGCATGAGAAGCCTTATTTAATCTACTATTGTTAAGACCGATCGAATAGGAACAGTAGCCTACGAGTTAGAGTACCGTAAGAACTGAAGGGAATGCATCCAATGTTCTATGTTTCGAATTTAATGAGGTGGTTGACTGAGTCAGAAGTGGCATTACCTTGTGGAAGTGTCAGTTGTGGTGTGGGCATGATACCCACGTCTTTTCCAATGAGGAATTCCGGGGACGGAATTCTTTTAAGGGGGGAGTGTTTTAACAACCCGAAATTCTAGTACAATGTGAAGGTTTGGTGGCTAAAGTCTAAGAAATGAAAGCTTGAGTTAAGGGACCTTTTATGCAATTTATGAAAGATATAAATTGATTCAAAACCCTAGAGAAACCATTCTCATCCCTATTGTTGGTGGCTGAGCAAGAGAAGAGAAGGAGAGAAATAGAGAAGAGAAAGAGAGAAATAGGGTTCAAGTGCAAATTGAAGAAGAGGATCACTAAACATCAAATTGGAAGGAGAAGTGGGGTGGAGTACGATTCTGCAAGTGAGTCTACCAGGTAATTTCGAAATCTAATCCAGTTTTGATTGTTATGTTGATTGTTGTGATATGTAGCGGGTTTTCTTAAAAACTTGTAAATAATGCCTTGAGAGGGAGATTAAGCACTCTAAATCGGGTTTGAGTAGCAAATAATTGAAAGAAATGGTTATAGAACGTTTATGTGGTTAATTATCGCGTTATCGTTCCGTTTGAGGAGCATGTAGCAAGATTTTGGCCTCTGAACTCGTTCCAGCGCTTTATCCGGTAAGCTTCTGGTGATGAAGGTTACCGGAAGGGTGTCCGGTAAGCTTCGGATGATGAAAGTTACCGGGAGAGTGTCCGGTAAGCATAAGTGTCAGATAAGCATAAGTGTCCGGTAAGCATAAGTGTCCGGTAAGCATAAGTGTCCGGTAAGCATAAGTATCCGGTTAGTAGAAAGTATCCGGTAAGTGTGAAGTGCCCGGTAAGTATGAATTGTCCGGTAAGTTTGGTTCACCCGGTAAGTTACCTGGAAAGTAGAGATGCCCGGTAAGCTAGTATCCGGGCCGTTGTCTAGTCAGCTTATATGTTTCATCCATTTCTCAGGTAACCCAAAAATAAAGTAAGGCAAGATGATTAAACGCACCAGGTGAGTTCCCTAAAACCTTTTTACGACGTAAGATGTTAAATGCTTTTAACTGAATATGGTTCTTTACGAGCATGAAATATTTACGAACTGAAGTGCATGTTTCCCATGAAATACTTATTTTATCTAAAAGAATGTTCGGCATGATGAAATGTGAATTATGATTTACAAAGATTATAAGCTGCATGTTTAATGAAATGAATGAGTATGCTATGTGGAGTCGGTCTGCACTGTGGGATCAGAGAGCCTCGGGATCCGATGATCCCTTGGATATGTATGACAAACCAGTAGGTTGGAATTCGTTTCCCTCCTATTGGGGTAGAGGGAGTCTGCTTGGGCCCCGATACGAGGCGAGAGGGGAGTCTGCTGGGGGCCCCGATCGCGGAATGTTTATGTGATCCATTACACAGTGCAGTACCATGTTTGACGTTATGTGAAGTTTGATGATGAATTTTATAAAGATTTTCCCACTGTTTATATATGTTGCTTTCGGAGGGAATTCACTAGACCTTTTGGTCTAACCCTCGCTTTTCAAAACTAAACCATTTTCAGGTAAGCAAGTAGTAAGGGGCTCAAGTAAGTGGGCAAGAGCAAGATAGAGTACAGATGCAGCTAGAGACAGTGCAAGTGCCACCCATAGAAGCTAGAATATTATCAGTTGTGTATAGGTTGTTTCCGCCAACCTACTTTTAGATTAATGTATTGAAATTTTGGGACCCAGTTTTGTAATGTTTATGTTTTAATGCTATGAATGTCCTACTGTATTTTTGGGATGTTACAGTATAAAATGAAAATGTTGATCCCGCTATTGTCCCGCTATTGATCCCGCTATTGATCGCGGGAAAAATGGGTATTTTGGCAAAAATTGAAAAAAATGGATATTTTGGTAAGTCAAAGTTAAACTTTGGATTTTTTAATTAAATTCCCTAAATTAAATCAATTTATACGAGGAAGATAAAAAGGAAAAAATATTTAATTGCTTAGGGCCGTTTACCAAATAGGCAAATACTTACTCGGGTAAGCGTTTAGTAAGTCGCATTACCTACCGGATTGATATGACAAAGACCAAAAATCTTACCCTATAAGAGTGAACGAAAGTACCGAGAGTCTTACTCCGATATGTGATGGCGACGACTCTTACCATGGTTAGCATTTACCGGGTGAATTGTTGCATACAAAACCGATTTTGCCGACTAAATCTTACCTGATAAGGCCATCCGTACCCCAGCGGGTAAGGCCAGGTGGCACAGCGGGTTGGTGGGGTTCGGGTACGGGATTGGCGGGTTCAGCGGGTTCCCCATGGCGGGCTCGCCGATCGGGTTCCCCACCCCGCTCATACCCGAAGGTATTACAATTTTTTATTTATTTTTATTTCAAACGGCTATTTCCATTTTATTTCAAACGGCTATTTCCATTTTTTTATTTCAAACGGCTATTTCCAAACGGCTCTTTTCCATTTTTTTTATTTTTTTTTTCAATTTAAACACTATAAATCAACCTCAAATCTCATCCATTTTTCACACCAATTCTCTCAATCCTCTAAATTCTCTCAATTCATTTTTGACTCTCAATTCTCTCAATCCTCTAAATTCTCTCATCATGAATTCAAATTATCTCCAAAATGGAATACGGTTCTAACTATGACAAATACATCCCGGGGTTCAAAACGTACCCACACTTCCGATGAAGACGCTGAAAATGTTCAACGACCCATCGGGAGAAACACGGCAAAAAACAGCAACGAGTAGTACGGACGACAACCGCCTTTACTCCGAAATGAGTGAGTTGAGAAGTAAAATTGATGATTCGGTTGATTACAAAATGAAAAAACTTGAAGTCGAACAACAAAAGTGCCAAGTCGAACAACAAAAGTGCCAAGTCGAACAACAAAAGTGTGAAATCGAGTTGGAAAGGCTATATGAAAAAGACTTCGAGTTTTTCATTGCCCCGCACGATCACCTTACGGGAGCTGCTTTGAATGCTACTTTGGCGAGAAAAGAGAGAATTCAACAAAAACATAATTGGAATTTTTAATTTTATTTTGTAATTTTTAATTTTATTTTGTAATTTTATTTTTATTTTTATGAATGTTATGATTTTTTATTAAAAAATTAGATGAGGTGGCATGTGGGTTCAAGAGGTTGGGGTACGAGATTTGTGGGTTCAAAAAGGTTCAAGAGGGTTCAAAGTGGAAAGCTGATGTGGCGCTGATGTGGCGCATAGGGTTCAAGAGGTTGTGAACCTAGGGTACGGATGACCTAAGTAAGTGATAATGTTAAATTTAATCGTAAAAGGACTCTTATTTTAAAATCATCAATTATTCCTTAATTGTCTTATGTTTATATTTCCTTGAAGAGACATCTAATATCAATATTGTAATATTTTTTTTTCTATGACTCTACGCCTGCCATCACCTCCACAATCGAAATATAACCTTCCATTCTCTATTCTTCACTTCAATTTCATCCAACAAATAAGCGATGATCGGGTGGATACACATCACCCTGGTGGTCGCATCCGCCGCAATATTTCTCCTCCTCTTTCTCTTCTTCCACCGCTTCTGCCACACAAAACCACCTCAGCCAGTCACCGGACCACCGTCGTTACAAAACGGGATTTCAAAACTTCACCATCAAGATAACGGATTCAACAACAAAAGACAAACAAATTACTATGTTTCCGGACGTGGGTTATCCTCGAAACCTTTATTCAATTGGTCCGACAACCCTACACTCATTTCAGACGCCGTGGAAAACGGTTGGTCACAGTTCGCCTTCACCGACTACGCATCCTCCTTGACCGTCCGATCCAACCGGTTTCTACTGGGTCCCTGCGCCTCCTCTGGTGACGGCGGCGACGCGGAGGAGGTGGAGATCAGTTGGGAAGTTTGTCAGGGATCCGCTGATTTCATGCAAAAGATTCGTCTTAATTCAGGATTGAAGAAAATTACAAGCTCGTCAATGGCGTCAGGTTCCGTTATCAAATCGGCGTTACCGTTACCAGGTCCGGCGTTGGGGAATTCATCGCCGTTTCCGCAAGAAGCTTATTTTGAAATTACGATTTTGTCCATCTATGACGATGAAAATGGGATTGATTTTAATGGAAAGGGGAGGGTAAATACGGGAGAAGGAGAGAATATGAAGTTAATTCAAGAGCATGGTGTGATGCATGGTAATGTTGAAGAGTTGAATGATCGGAAAAGTGTTAGTAAAGATATAGTTGAAGGGAAAAATGAAGTGTTTATTATGATGTCGGTGGGTCTTTCCGGTGGAGGTTCGTTGCCGGTGAAACTTCCGGGAAGTTATCCGGGATCCGTTGGGTTTAATTCCGATGGCTCTATTTACCTTGACGGTATGTATGCTTTATTGCTTTGCTTTTTGATCTATACCCAAAATTCGATCTCGAACAGAAGATGTTCAATCGAGAAGTTAAACATTATGTTAGAAGATGAAAAATGTGATATTATATATGATACACATGATTAAACAAATGTTACATTGACAATACATGGACGTTTAATCATATATAATTAAACACACATACAAACCATATAATCATATATGATGTCACACGTCACGTATTCTCAAATAATGTTTAAATTCTTACATGATCATTTATTTATCGTATCATCCTTAAGAAGTCAAAAATATATAGCTTTTCATCAAAACGGTAAAAATAATGCAAAAAGTTAAAATAGTTTTTGGTTTGCTATATTGGACACTTTATTTTTAGTAACTATATTATTAAAATATTTAATAATATAATTAATTTTTGAATTAAAATATATTTAAGTTGATTTTATAGAAATAAAAAAGAAAATTCTTAGTATCAAGAATTTAGTAAGTTATTATTTAAATATGGAAACTTTTTGTTTTGCCTTTGTCCCTGTTTAAGGAGACTTTTAGAAAATCTTCTGAAATACGAAAATCTTTTAAAGTTTTTATTTTTCTTTATTTTAGATGATTATTGAAGATGCTCAAATCATCATTTTTTATATAAAAAATAATTCCATCAATATTATTTTTTATATAAATTAAAGGAAGACATTGTTATAACCATATTTGTTTTTACATCGAAAATATGTTAAAAATAGTGTTACATTAAATTGTATTGGAAAATTCATAACATTAAACAGGTGTACATAAAATATGACATGTTAAAAAAAATTGTGTAATATATTAATTTGATGTAAATAATTGGCAAATTATATCTAGCTAGCTATCCTATGATTGTGAACCATTCCAACCCCAATTTTAGAAAGAAAAAAAAAGTGAAATTTTTTTATTTAATATTTTATATTGAAATAAATCTTGAGGTTATTTCATAAGTTCTCATAATTATAAAAGTAATTTAATCATAATATACGAATATCATTTTAGTTAGCACATCAACCAATTAAAATTGTAAAAAATATTCTACTTTGCGGTTTTTATTATGATTATTGAACATATGTGTGTTTGTTAATGTCTTAAAAAAAACCTATATACGAAGTTTTTCCATTTATCAGTTAACTTACATCATACATAAGTAAAAGTTTAAGCTCTACCTATTAATTGTGTATATAAACACATACCAATCATTGTAACGATTCCATTTAATTTGAAAACATCAAATTACAATGGGAAATACACCCACATGCACCTTATTTGGTTCAAATATTTTAACACTTGGAAAAGTTCCCACTTATTAATAGTATTATGCCTACTTTCTATGTTATTTAGGGGTATTTAAAATAACGAAATTTAAATAAAAAGTAATCCTCTAACAATTTGTATGTTATATGATCAAAGCATTGTTTGGATTATTATAGCCCTTTTTAATCTCAAGATTCTCACATAGAGCGAGTGAGTTTTCAATCATTGAATTTGTATTTTTGTTGCAATTTTAATAATTAGTTATTAATTAAAATCATTCAAATGGTTATATCGATGCTTATTTTCGTATTTTTGTCGGTATAGCCTTCGGTTTGATATAGAACTATAAGAATGATGACTGAAAAAGTATTTTTTGTTTTGTTTGAATATTTCAATTATGTACTTATGTTTTTTATTTAACTTTGTTTGGTGGTGCAATTGATGATAATAATTCATGATTTGAAGGAGTTAAACTAGATATTGAATTAGAAGTCGAAAGATGGGAAAGAAATGAGACGGTGATTGGTTGTGGCTACAATCCAAGTCAGAAAAAAGTTTTCTTTACGATAGACTCCAAACTCGTAAAAGAAATCCACTGTAAGACAGAAGAATTTGGAACTCCGCTTTATCCCACGTTGGCAGCAAACAACAACATTATGGTACTTGTAAATTTTGGGCAAAGTATTTTCAAATATGCACCGGCGAATTTGCAAAGAACTCAAAACCCCTGTTTCATTGGGCCAATAGCAAATTCTTCTTCGTCAGGGTATGAGGATAGCAAAGAGTTTTTCTCAATGGGGAGAATAGATTCACAATGGTTAAACCGACCCACAACAAGAAGTGGACAATATAACCTTAACGTTAATAAAGGAAAGACAAATGATTATGACGAGGCTTCAGAAGGGGATTTGTTTGAAATCGTGATAGATAGTAATAGTTACAGGAAATCACCAGGCACACCCTTTTAGCCAACAAATACTGATTTCTTCTATTTATGGAAATTGATATGTTATTGACCAAGTATATAATCGGAAGCCGAAAGCCCACTTACCAGAAGAAATATGATATGTATTCTTTTAGACAAGGATTGGGGATTTTTTTAAAACTAGAAGCTAGATACAAATTGAGCTTGGCCAACCAAATACGTTTGGCACCGTTAACTTGTGTTCATCGTGTTCATTGTAAACTTGTGTGGAGTAATTAATTGATGTCAAGAACAATTTTAAATTATTCTTTAAAGAGTCAATGCTATAGAAAAATATGCATTATGATGACTACCCAAATAATTTCATATTAAATAAATAAATCAAAAGTAGTGGTGTGGCTTTCCCTTCCACACATTTTAATCACCAATAATACTCTCGAAAAAATATAAAGAAAGACATGATGTATTTGGTTTGCAGAATTTGATGGAATTTGAATTGACTCAGTTTCAATCATGTATTTCATTTAAAAAATCTGAAACGGAAATCTCGTATAATGTCCGAAGTTTTGGGATATTATTTTGGTTTTTCCATTATGTTTTGACTTTAAAATGTCAATTATTAAGATTATTGTATGGTAGAATGTTTTGTAAGAAACTATGCGAGAAAATCCAAAAGATGTCAAAATAGGCATTTTTGTGGTCGTCGTTACCTGGCCTACGGTCCCAAGTCGCGGCTAGGGTCGCGTGGTCCTCTGTGAAATTTGAGCCAGAAAAATAGTAGGTCCCATGACTAGGCATGCGACCTAGATTGCATAAGAAGTCGCGTGGGAACCCCTCTTCTATGTGTAATGTGGGAGACCCACACCACGACCCTAGGTTGCGAGCATGGTCGCAGGAGTGCATCATGTTGGCTTAAATCGTTTTTCAAGGTTTTTGTACCATTTCCTTCTCATATATATCTCTGTATAATTAAGTCATTTTGGGAAGTTTAAGTTCCGATTTCCGAGTTCTTGAAGGGGCATTTAATCCAAAGATTAAGTGTTAGAGTTGAAGAGTCAAGATCTATTCCTCCATCTCACCATTTTGCTTGGTTTCTAGGTTTTATATCAAAGCCTAACATTGTGAGTTCATCCTACTCTTTTATAAAACTTTATACATGTCAAAATGTTTTATTTTAGTTTTTCAATATTTCCATATGATGTATTTATTATATTTGGTGATTTTGACCATCTAACTTAGTTTTAGAAATTTTAGGGATTTGGTCTATTTTGATAACTAAATTATTTGGGTTCATTAGAAATGTCATATGGATAACTTTGTCCAAATTTATGAAGTGTTTTGGAGTATAAATACCAACTTTACTTCATTTTGGGTTTGTAACTTTATGCGTTCATGAACTTGGATATTTGGTGATTTTAAGTAAACTCACTTTGAGGATGATTCGTTTAAAGTATAAAAACATTTTGGCACCTAAAATTATGGATTTTAGGAGTTCCATGGGTTTGTTGATAAAACATGGAATTACCCGATTGGCAAATTATTGTACACAGATGATTATGTAAAGATCGTTTGCCTTCTGTTAAATTATGTTATACGTGTAAGTGTATTGGGCAGAAGAAGTCTTGTGATAAGGTGTGCCCACACCTTATTGAAGAAAAATGTTTTTTGTATTTCAAAGTTGGACAAAAGAAGTTCTGTCATAAGGCGTGGGCACATCTTATGGAGTGACAACTTCCTGACAAGTTTAAAAGCCCAATATTTAGCCCATGGTCAAATAGGCCTATTTCTTTATATAAAATAACACGTTTAGAAGAGAGTTTGAAATCAGTTTTAGTGGCTTTTACTTTTGCTCTCTCTCTCTAAAAACTTTGTCTACAAGTTTCTCTCAAACCTCAAGAACCCTAACTTGTTTCTCCATTATTGTAAGCTAATCGATCTCTCAAGTGTATCATCATCAAAGTGATAGTGGATCAGTTCTCAGCGTCCTCCGCTCATGGTTTTTCCCTTTCCGGGTTTCCACGTACAAATCTCCGTGTCTCTCTTACTTATGCTTTATTTTGCATTTGTTGGGTTTGATCACTGTTTACATTTTCTTAGTTATTGATTATCTTACATTGTTAATGGTATTTCCGCTTTGAATCTTGATATAGAACTTAGTTCATTTGTTCTTGGGGTAATATTGTGTTTTATCGGGAACCAACCTTTAAGCTTTTAGCCATTTGGGTCTTGGTAATTTCACAACAGATTATATGTTGGATATGGTTTGGCATCCTAGAAATTATAGCGTATTAGACCGTATTGCTATGGATTCATAGGCATATGAGTCGACTTTATCAGTTTTTATGGGGTCTTCATACACTAGTACAAAATGATCATAGGTGACCGTTAAAAACCGTTACCATAGGTATACAAACGGTTTTTTGGACATAAAAATTGTCACATATTCTTCCGTCACTTTTGATACCCTTTAGATAACAATTTTTAAGTAGTACCAAATCATAGCAAAACCGTTACCATAGGCTAAAACTGTCACCTTAAGTGTAACAAAAAAAGTTCTTTTTTTCCTAAAACCATTACTATAACATAACATACGGTGACATTTCTTTTTCAAATCTGTCAATGTAGCATAACATATGGTGACATTTATTATTCAAAACCGTCGCCGTAGCATGACATACAGTGACATTTATTTGTCAAAACCATCATTGTAGTGTGACATACGATAACGTTTATTTGTCAAAACCGTCATTGTAGAATGACATTCAGTGACTTTTATTTGTCAACCCATCACCATAGCATCCAATACGGTGACTTTAATTCAAAGTTGTCACCATAACATGACATATGGTGACGTTTATTATTAAAAAATGGTACCATAGCATAACATATGGTGATGTTTATTATTCAAACTGTCACCGTAGAATGACATGCAATGATATTTTTAGTCAAAATCATCGTTGTAGCATGACTTATGGTGATTTTGTTATTCAAAACTGTCACTGTAGCTTGACATACAGTGATGTTTATTTTTCAAAACTGTCACTGTAATATAATGTACGTGATAGTGATTTTTATACACCAATAGACGTGGAAAAATTAAACCTCAAAGAAAGTATACAATGGGGTCTAACGTCGTCACTCAAGTAATAAAATGGTAAGAACAAAGTATCGTATCCCACAGGGATAGGTATCTTAAGTTGAAAGACCGCGAGATGAAAGACTAACTTCAGATGGCGCATTTGAAGACTTTGTTTTGGTTTGAAGTTTTCACTTTATGATTATAACAATTAATAAAGAGAGCAAGCGTGTAAGATATTGGGGTGAAGTATAAACACAAATTCTAGCAGGCAATGCTACAACAATGCTATAGCATTTATCTAACAACAATTAGTTTCACCATCTACTTTTAGGGAAACCCTTCTGGATATTCATCACTGTACTATTGTTTAGCTTTCAGTTAACACATGTATGTGTTATATCAGGACCAGTGGTAGTATCAAATGAAACCCCTCAAGTATATGGATAAACAAATGTTTTTGTTAAAATTCACTCTTCCGAGCCGATTCCCATATCATCCAAGTTGATGTGTTATAAGTAGCTCATTCCTGACTCCATTACACTTTAACACCTTAAATAGTGACCAACTTGTCGAGAATAATCAATGTAAAAAAACAGAGATAACAAATTTTGTTGGGTCATCAAAGATTTGAAAATGACCTCCCGCTCTCCTTCTTATTCCTTGGTAATCATATTTTGTACTTAGAATATTTTCAGGTTCTTTATAATAGCTTAGTCATCCTTTCATAGTTCGGTAAAGTCAAAGATCAGCCGAAATCAAGAAGAAGTGAATCTACCTTTGCGGAATGAAGATAAACTTCTCAAAAGTTAACTAAGTTATCCCCACCGATTTCTATCTTAGAAAATCGGTAGGAGGCTCACTGATTTTGCTCTATGCGAAATCGGTAGGATCCTCCAAGAATCCTATTCTCTACCTCTCTGCCAAGAAGATCTTCCTATATCATGCATTGATGGGACATTCTTTGAAGATGCAGAAAAAGGTTATTTGGCTTCTACACCTTTTTAAGGAAAGGTCTACAACAATGCTTGCATGTCAACTCTGTCCTACCACATGACAAAAGGGTACTTTGTCTTGTTCAAGGACAACCTGAGTTTCAATCCTATTTTGACATGTGTCCCATACATTTAATGCACATGGAAGTATTTAAAAAAGAAGACATTCTGCATGCAAGGTGACGCTTTTTGGAGGAATTCACCTTGTGTTAAGGCATAAATCGACAGACTTTTTCTCTCTCAAAAACTTCATAGCTTTGTCTTAGTGTTCAAGTTGTGAAAAGTTTCTTTTGTATACTTTGTGTAAGATTGTTAGGATAGATTTTATCTGTTATTTTCCGCAACAATCTAAAAGTTTTATGTGTCTACTTCTTCATTTTATATCAATAAAGAATTAAATTCGATGAAAATTTTGTGTATTGTATTTATCCCCCTTCTACAATACTTGCTACTGTGTGCTATTTCATAGCTGGGACCAACAAGTGGTATCAGAGAACGTCAGTTTAGTTTAATAAACTTGATCTGTAATGGCATCATCTTCCTCTATTATAGCTCTTCTCAACAATCTATTGTTGGATCATACAACAATGTCTCTATACCCAAGCAACCTAAGTTCAACCCTCATAACTTTTCCTTGTGGAAAAGTCGTATGATGCTCTTCTTGGAAGGAGTTGACAGCAGATATCCTCCAATTCTAAGTGAAGGACCCTTTGTTCCTAGAGTCTGGGATCGTTACAATGCTCAAAAGGCAGATAAAGGAGAGGATGCTAATGACTCTTTTGAGGAAGATAGAACATCAGCCACTAGGAGGTATATTGTTAAAGATCCCAGTAACTTCAATGATGAAGACAAACATCTTGTCTCTTTTGACACTAAAGTGTTAGGTCTCATGTTAGTGGAATAGAAGTATATGGACCAATATTGTCATATCTTGTAAATACCTTTTGTTAGGTATAAATAGTTTGCTTAATCCTAGGTTTAGGGTTAATGATCATTATAGCTTTATCACAGTTTACCATTGTACGGCTTTGCCAATATCTTTCTGTTCATGAATGACAAGTGAGATTTATGACTAATTATGCTTTATTGTGTTGATTCATTGTGATTGATTGTTAAGCTGAGATCCACAATTGGTATCAGAGCAGAAAGAGGATTGATTCAAAGGTAATATTCTTATTCTGATCATTCAAAAGTTAGTCGACTGTTTCATTAGAAAATAATTTTCCATGCTTTGATTTTGGTGTAAAAACTTGAAATTGAGGCTTGAAAAATCATCTTTGTCGTGTTTCTAAAATCATATCAAGCTTTGAGTTGTTTTGGTTAAGCATAAAATCATCAATTTTGAGATTTTTGGTTTCTGGGTTTTAAACTCACTATTCTTGTCAAAAACTCAATTTTTGCTTCAAAAGTGCTTGAATAATCATTTTGGTTAGTTGTTTTTGCATTCCTTACTTGCTTGTTTTGGTTCTAAAGTGATTGCAGAAAATACCCAAGTCAAAAGTGGTGCAGATTCGATTTCCAGGTAAGTTTTCGAGTTCCAGTGTTTGAATACGGGTCTGTTCTTGAGTTCCGGTACTGATTGAATTCCAAATTTTATAGATTCCAGATCCCACATTGTATCGGATCACAAGTTCCGGTTCTGGTATCCACTTCCGGTATCCAAAACCGGATCAGGTATGTATTTTACTCACACTCCTATTTTGATTCCGGATTCTACACTTTCGGTATTCTTATTCTTGATCATTGTTCTCAATTCCGGTTTCCCAGTTCCGAA
Organism: Saussurea involucrata; assembly: GCA_033807775.1. Classification (NCBI taxonomy): domain Eukaryota; kingdom Viridiplantae; phylum Streptophyta; class Magnoliopsida; order Asterales; family Asteraceae; genus Saussurea; species Saussurea involucrata. Next base: position 69,282,087 of record CM066318.1, on the reverse strand, counting down.
TTCCAAGTACCGGATCTTTGAGTTCCGGATCTACCATTCCGGATCCTTGAGTTACGGATCTTCCATTCCGGATCTCCTATTCCGGAACTTACCTCTGCACACTTAATTTTGCTCCAGTTTCTGTTTGGTTCTATTTTTCCAGTGTTTCTTTCTGTTTTTTCCTGATCCCTTATAGGAATTGCGTTAGGTTATCACTCTCTTAGGATTTTGCGGTAGTTGTGCGTTAGTTTGTGCGTTAGATCACTCGTTACCTTTGAATCATACCACTCGTCTTACGATCACACAAGTTCTCACAATGAATGCTCAAGACGCATTAGCTATCGGATCGGAACTTAAGCCTCCGATCTTGTAACGCGGGGAGTATAATGTCTGGAGGGATAGGTTTATGTGCTTCATTGAGACCAAGCCATTATATGAAGAGATTCTCCGATCACTGACGGAAAGGTCCGACTATTCCACCTCTGATGGACGTTCCAGCACAATAAGGCGGGCCTCCAGCGCATAAGGTGCCCAAACCATACGACAAGCTGACAGTTGAAGAAAAGAGGAAAGTCGATGGAGATAAGCTGGCGAAGACTTATCTAGTATACAGTGTTCCCAACAATATCTACTGTAGCATCGACAGTTACAAGGACACAGCTAAAGGTATGTGGGACCAGCTTGCGAAGATCATGCAAGGCAGTCGTGAGGGTAATCAACTAAAGATCACCAACTGCCTCACCCGCTACGAATCCTTTAAATCCAAACGAGGGGAATCACTCACTGAAACCTACGAGCGTTTCTACACTCTACTCAACGACCTTCATAAGAACAACATCTTCAAGTCAAACCTCGAGTGCAACATCAAGTTTCTCAACAACCTTCTACCTGAATGGAAGGGATTTGTTCTACACGTCCGCCACAACCGATCATTAGAGAGTGTTCCGCTGCATCAGCTCTACGAGATGTTGCTCCAAGATGAAGATGATGTAAGTGAGCCGATGGGAGATCAAAAGTCTAATGAAAAGATGAAAGAAGATCCTCTTGCTCTCATGTCTCAAAAGAAAGAAAAGCAAGCACAACGCAGTTCGTATAGAGAGGAAGCGCCAAGTGAATCCGAACACAAATATGAAGAACCTGAAAGTGATTCCGATCCTGAGCTCAACAGTATCAAGAAAGAAGTTTCCTTGCTTTCCCGAGAGTACGCTAGGAAGAAGTTCTTCAAGAATCCTACCAACAACAACCAGCGATACTCCATAAACACAAAGCATCGGGATTATAGAGACAAGTACGAAGGCAAGCGCAAGTCTGATGATGGAAGAAAGAGGAATGATGAAGGGAAACGATCTGAAGGAAAGTCTGATGATCGAGCTGATGATGAACCAGTAAAATGCTACAACCGCGGAAGGCGAGGGCACTTCGCCAAAGACTGCCGGAAACATGTAGTACACAACGCTGAGTACTACAAGAACAAGATGCTTCTATCAAGGCAGAAAGAAGCGGGTAAAGCGTTACTGGTGGAAGATGATCATTGGCTCCAACTGATTGATGAAGAGAACGACGACGAGGAAGCACATATGTGTTATACTGGCCTCAACCCGGAAGAATCCGATTCTGACGATATCTCTTCCGAAAAGAAGAAAGACAAAAGCGAGTGCCAGGTATGTAGTTCCTCTAATGCTGACTTAATTAATCAGATGCAAGTAATGGTGCGTACCTTAGATACCTTCAAACTTAAAGTTAAAACCAAAGACGCCCAAATCTCTAAGCTAGAAGCTGAGGCTAAGATTAAATACGATACCATAGGCAAGCTAGCTATTGAAAAGGCTGAGGACAAATGTGTGATAGAAAACTATCAAACTGAATGTTCGGCCATTTCAAAGAGAGCTGAAATCCTCGAGACTCAAATATCTGAATATACTAAAAAGTTAGAAAAGTCTCAGGAGGAGTATTCTAAAAGCGTTATAATTCAAGAGAACGTTAGAAAAGAAAATGACATGTTGACCACTATGCTTAAGGATCTTGAATCCAAACTTTATAAACTTGGTCAATCTGAACAAACCATCCACTTGAACAAACCAAAGGAGTTTAAATATTACAACTCATAATGGGGACTCGGATATGATAATCTGTGTTACCTAAAGAAAATCCTGTCTAAGGTTCCCACTCTTTATGAATTCAATTTCATGGGCCTAGATAAGGAATATCCTGTGTACAAGATCAAGTGGACTAAGCCATCTCCGGAAGATGAGGAGAAATAGGATTTTAAAAGAAAACCAGGTATACCTCTACCACCAATAGAGGCTAAACCTAAAACAGGTAATCCGAATACTAAAATAACACAAAATCGGAAGATGAGCCGCCTAGGAAGAACATAAATGTACATATACCTTTCGTGTATGAAACGCTTAATGCAGCGTCTTTAAAAAGCAAAACTCCTTATCTCTCCAACGATTACTTCGACATCTGTTTGCTTGCCAAAACGGTTGAAACTCCGGTTCCCGTTACGGCAACGCCAGATGTAGATTCTAACGATAAATCAGAGTTCAAACGTTATGTTCCACCTCTGATTTTGGAAAACATAATTTTTAAACTTAAAGAATCAATTGCGAGGGATAAGGTTATTTATGAAACCGAAAGGACTGTACTTTTAGCTACTATTGAGAAGCTTAAAAAGAACAAACCCGAGACATTACCTGAATCAGAAAGAGAAACTTATCGAACCGAGATTGCTAAGTTGAATTCTCAACTGTCCGCATTGGCGACAGAAGCGTTAACGCTGAGAATGGATTTGGAAAATCCAGTGGATACTCCAATGATGCCTGTCACTCCTGAAACAATCTCGTTTGACTTCGCTCCAATTTATTCGGATAGTTCCTCGTGTAAAGCTTTTATAGGAGTGTCTGATGACACAAATGATACAGATTTGAGCTTTAAAGATAAAGGTAAGGCCATCCAACCCGATTCTATTCCAAAGAATCTTTTTCTGGTTTTTGATAACCTATTTGCGGATTACTCCTCGTCCGACTCTGATGGTGGCACCCCACTTGATTCGGCACTTAGGTTTTCTAAGTTTATGAATTCCTCTACTTGTCATGATGATGAATTTTCTAAGATTGATTTTGCTCCAAAGGGTGAATGTTCTAATTCTAAAACCGTTTCTGAGACAATTTAAAAATCTAATTCCAAACGTCGGTCTAAGAAACGTGCTAAAACCGGTATAAGCTCTAAACAACAACCAATTTACTCAAGCTCCTCTGACATTAACTCTAATGTAATTTCAGATAGAACGGGTCGGGGGAAAGCAGTTTGGAGAGAGTGGGTAGAGAAGAAGGCTAAGAGACGACCTGAGAAGACCGCACCATTTACTCCTTTTTCGCTTATTAGGAAAAATAACAACAATCATGATTTTGATTTGAATAACTCTGTTGAACATGGTTTTAAATTTCCAGTTAAACTTAATACTGTGCAGCAATTGATTGAAATTTCGCGTGATTATGTTTGTTGTTCTTTATGTGGAGTGAATAATTTGATTGTGTCTAAGCATGCATCTGATTGGTTTTGTACATATCACGTCTTTAATTCTAACGATTCTTGTAAATCCAATCGAAAAAGACCCATATCTAAACGGGTCTCAAACAAAGGTGCTGCACCTAACACCCAAGGACCCATTTACAGATAGGTACCTAAACATCCTTAATTTTGTTTTGCAGCCCGGTCATGTGTGGTTTCTCGACTTTGGATGCTCCAAACACATGACTGGTAAACGGGAGCTACTCACCAACTTCAAGGAGAAGTACTATGGTGATGTTCGATTCGGCAATGATAACGTGGCCCCGATCATGGGCTACGATGACCTAGTTCAGGACAACCTCACGATCAAGCGTGTGTCCTACGTCGAAGGCCTTCGTCACAACCTCTTCAGCATCGGCAAATTCTGTGACAAGAATCCTGAAATCAGATTCAAGGCAAAGAGTGCAGTATTCGTGATGACGATGGAATGGAGATCCTTGCCGGTACTTGACGGACGAACCTCTACACCATCAATCTTGCCGCCGTGAAGACTGAAAAAGCCGTGTGCCTTCTTTCAAAAGCCACTACTCAACAGAACTGGTTGTGGCATCGACGGCTCTCTCATTTGAACTTCAAGAATATTAACAAGCTGGTGCTGGGTGGACTAGTCAAGGGTATGCCAGAACTGAAATTTGTAAAAGAACATCTCTGCTTCGTATGCGAGATGGGAAAGATGAAGAAGGTGTCACACAAGCCGAAGCTGGTGCCTAGCACGTCAAGACCTCTAGAGCTGATCCACATAGATCCCTACGGCCCAATGCACGTTCAAAGCATAAGTCACAAGAAGTACGTGTTGGTGATGATGGGCGACTACTCAAGATACACCTGGGTCAAGTTCCTTCGTTCAAAGGACGAGACTCCTGGTGTCATAGTCAACCACCTGAAGGGAGTTCAGAATAATTTGCAGCTGACCGTCATCGCGATTCACACGGATAATGGAACCGAGTTCAAGAATCGCATCATCGGTGATTTTCTCACATCAGCTGGAATTTCACACACCTTCTCGGCAGCCAGGACTCCACAACAAAACGGAGTGGTGGAACGACGCAATCGCACTTTGGTGGAAGCGGAACGCACCATGCTGACTCAGTATGGACTTCCAATGTTCTTATGGGCCGAAGCTATCGCAACGGCGTGCTACACTCAGAATAGGTGTATCGTCCACAAGCATTTCAACAAGACGCGATACGATCTTATCAACAAACGCACCCCCAATATCAGCTATTTTCACGCGTTCGGGTGCAAGTGCTTCGTGCTGAACGATAAGGATGATCTCGGCAAGCTCAAGCCGAAGGCGGACGAAGGGATTTTCATTGGCTATTCAACATCTTCCAAAGCATACCGAGTCTACAATAAAAGGACTAAGAGTGTCCTTGAGAGTGTAAACGTGACCTTCGACGAATTGGTCGATTTGGCTTCTAAACATACCAGTTCAGAACCCGTGCTTACTGGAGTGCTGGCTTCTGATCACTCTAGATCAGAACCCAAGCACACAATACGTCGAAATCACAACCATCTGAGTTAGATCTACTGTTTGAGAATTTTTATAATGATTTTTAACTTCCCCCTGTATCTACTGATGCTTCTTTGAATGCAGATGGAGCTGTAGTGGTGTCGACTCACATCTCTGGTCCTCCACCTACCCCCATTACCATATCTTCGGAGGACTCGCCCTCTTCACCTACGAACGCGACGACGCCATCATCAAGTACAACAACGGTGACCGCGACTCCATCATCAGTGGTTCAACCCACTCCGTCCTCTCCCGGAACAAGCAACAGTACTGACGCAACTGCTGAATCTTCGTCAACTGCTGTTGTTACCTCACCTGCGGCCGCCAACAGATATCACCCGGTTCCATCTCTAGAAGCGGTTCAGAACTTACCCCTAGGGTCCTACATCGATGCTGACAATTCAGAACCTCTCACGGACCCGCTACCTCACACGCATAAGTGGACTCGGGCGCACCCCCTGAGCAAATCATTGGTGATCCGTCTGCTCTTGTTCAAACTAGAGCAACAACGGAAACTGAAGACGAAGCCGCCCCTGCACTGCTGAGCAATACTCAAAAACAGGCGGCGACGGGAAATTAGTTCCTCTTCTCCATATTCCTGAGCAACGTTGAACCAGCAACGATCAAAGATGCCTTGCACGACCCGGACTGGATGATGGCCATACAGGAGGAACTGAATGAATTCGAAATCCTCAAAGTCTGGCGCCTGGTCCCTTGCCCGAAGAATAGAACCGTCATTGGCACGAAATGGATATAGAAGAATAAAAAGGACGAGAACGGGATCGTGGTTCGAAACAAGGCTCGATTGGTAGCAAAAGGGTATCGACAGCAAGAGGGGATCGACTACGAAGAGACGTTCGCACATGTTGCCCGAATCGAAGCTATTCGGATGTTCCTCGCCTACGCCGCTCACAAAAAATTCACCGTCTTTCAAATGGACGTAAAGACGGCGTTTCTTAATGGCGATCTCAAGGAGGAGGTGTACGTCTTCCAACCGGAAGGTTTTGTAGATCCTGATCACCCCATTCATGTGTATTGCCTCGATAAAGCGTTATACGAACTTAAGCAAGCATCGAGAGCCTGGTATGATAGATTATCTACTTTTCTCCTAAATGCCGAATTCTCGAAAGGTACAATCAACACAACCCTTTTCATCAAAAGGGAAGGTAAAAACATAATTCTAATTTAAGTCTATGTCGATGACATTATTTTCGGATCTACGAACCCACAATAATGTTACAACTTTTCAGTCCACATGAAAAAGCATTTTAAAATGAGTATGATGGGTCAGATGAATTTCTTTGTCGGTCTTCAAGTTAAACAACTGTCGAAATTCAAGATGGAACAGTGTATGTTAATGCAAAAATCGTCCAAAAATACAATTTAAGGTTGACGTGGAGCTTAACAACTAAAGAAAAGAAATCTTTCGACAAACTATGCGACAAAGACAAAAAATAAAGGAGACGAGAGGATTTTGGAGACGCGGAAAAAACCTCAACGAGGAAAAAAACCCGCGGACGACAGTGGTGTTCGTCGCTGTACAATGGTCGCCAATCAGGGGCGACGTCCTTATATTTCAAACGTCGAGAGTACAGTCGGTGGTAATACAGATGATTACAATTTGAAACAGAAAGAACTTAAATTAAAAAGTGTGTGTCGTGTGTGAAAAACAACGTGTCGCGTGTATGTACGTGAACTATTTTTTGAGAGGAAATGTTTCTTCGTTTGAATACTTTTGGTATGCTATGCTTTTTCTTGAGCTCAGATGTGTGTAAATGAGGCTGAAGTCTTTGTTTATATAGCCTTTGTAGCCTTAAATGATCCCCATAAAAGCTGGATAACGGTCGTAACGGTTTCCGAGAATCAATGTTCATTGATGATCTTCGTCGGTTATAGCCGTTTGTCATTAATGGTGTTGATCCTGCATTAAACAGAGAAAAGATAACAATCATGTCGTATGTTAGCTAATCCTGATTGTCAGGGATCTTACGACGGTTGTGTGGGTTGGGCGGCGTTATGGTCGAGTGTCATGAACAGTACTCGACCTAGACTCAGTTTTTGACGATAGAGTTATCGAGTGTGTATGGTCGTTAGGTCTTTATCTTAACATAAGATGTGTCGTGTAAGAAGTGTCTTTTCCTTTTTCTGTCGTGGTCGTTGTTTGGGTAAAAATTCACCAGGCACGACCACGACCAGAAAAGGTAAGATTTATGTTACACGATGCGTTTTGGATTAAGATAAGGTCCTGATAACACCTTTAAAACCTCCGTCGCCCCTCCTAAAGTTTTGGTCGAGAGCTCTTCACGACACTCGACCACATTGTCACCCGATTCGCAGGACCGTCGTAAGAAACCTTACGTCCTCGACCAACTAACGTATGACATAACTGTTATGATTACTCTGTTTAATGCAGGATCAACACTATTAACACCCAACGGTTATAACCGACGATACCATAATGAGCATTAAACCACGGGATCCGTTACGACCGTTACTCAATCTTTTATGGAGTCATTTAGAACTACGAAGGCTATATAAACAAGAGCTCCATAACCATTTGCGCACATCTGAACTCTCGAAACACTCACTGCATAGCAAAAAGAATTCGAAGCAAAGAACCCTCCCTCTAAAGATCGCTCACGACGCACGACACGTTACTTTTACACACAACACATAGTTCTTACGCACGATACACTTGTTACTTTACAAATTAGCTTATTTATGTTATTTGTATTGTAATCATTGTACTCTCGACACTTGAAACACAAGGACATCGCCCCTGTTTGGCGACCATAGTGCAACGACGGCCATCATGGTCGTCCGCGGGTTTTTTCCTTGTTGAGGTTTTTCCTGCGTCACCAAAATCCTTTCGTCTCTTTACTTTTTGTCTTTGTCGCACTGTTTTGTCGAACTATTTCTATCTTTAGTTGTTAAGCTCCACAATCAATCTTAAGTTATCATTCTGGACGATTTTTGGCATTAACAGTTTGGCGCCCACCGTGGGGCCCCATCTAGAGAAAGTCTTCGACAAACGTGCGTCTTACTAACAGTTTCTTGGAGTTTCCTCTTTTTCTGTTTTAGGAAAATGGCAGGTCATGGAAATCAAGAGCAACTCATTGCCCAGGTGTACCAGGAGTTGGAAGCTGCGCGCAATCAAATCAACTCCCTTGCTGAGCAAAGTCGAAGGGCAGCTGAGGAAATCGCGCGGCTGAAGAATCAGAATCCGAGTGGGTCGTTCGGACCGCAAAATGGTCCAAGACCATTTGTTCAGAATCCAGGTCCAGGACCATTCGGTCATAATCAGCAGCAAGGTCCATTCATGCGGAATCAGCAGCAAGGTTCGTTCATGCAGAATCAGCAGCAGGGATCGTTCATCCCGAATCCTCAATTTGGGCCGATTCTTCCTCAGCGTCTGAGACCTTTGCCTCTGCATAATGGGGCTCAGCCGTACTTCGTCCCTTTCAATGGGGACGCCAATGGTTCATCGTATGGAAGCGACACTAGTTCAGGGATTAACCCTCCAACAGGTGTGAATTCCGATCCTAATGATCCTGTCGCCCAGCGGCTGAAGATGTTGGAAGACCAGAATGAGCGTGTCCTGTCTTTGCTCGCTAAGCTACCGGGGGCAGCCGTGCCCGTCGACGTCGAACCCCGCTCGGGGTATCAGGCGTCGCCTTTCGTTGACACAATAGCGACTGTCGACGTCCCGAAGAAGTATAACATCCCCGCTTTCACGCCCAAGTATTCGGGAATAACCGATCCAATAGAGCATATTGCGCAGTATAAGCAATTGATGTGGACAGTCTCAATCCCACATATGTATCAACAATTGTACATGTGCAAGAGTTTTGGCGCGACTCTTACGGGTCCTGCCCTCCAATGGTTGATTAACCTCAGGCCCAAATCCATCGGGTCATTCGCTGAGTTAGTCAACCAATTTTCCCAATAGTTCGCCAGCAGTCGCAAGATGGAAAAGCAGACCAGCGACTTATATTATGTCGTGCAGAAGACCGGTGAATCCATCCGGAGTTATTTCAACAAGTTCAATGCAGAGATGATCAGTGTCCGCAACTGCGACGTCAAGACCGCGATCGAAGCCTATAAACGCGGTCTAGACGATAGTTCGGGTCTATACACCGATCTAACAAAGTATCCTCCGAAAAACGTCGAAGACGTCCGAGCAAGAACCCTAGCTTATATGATGGTAGAAGACGATGCTGCTTTTCGTCGAAAGTATTATGACGACAAGAGGTCGTTGAGTGTAAAGAAGCCAGAGTTCAAGACGAAGGCGGAATCCAAATCAGAGCCTGCACGACAAATCTCAAACGTCCGATTCGAGAAAAAGATGACTTCTACCACGACCAAGTTCCCTCAGTATCCCAAGGTATCCTCTTACGAATTCAAAGGAACTACTAAGGATTTGGTCGAGGCCCTGAAGACCGTCCAGGCGACTATCCGGTGGCCGAAGAAGTCCAACAAAGATGACGGTAAGAAAGATAAATCAAAGTGGTGCGACTTCCACGTCGACCACGGTCATATGACGGACGACTGCGTAGCCCTAAAAAAGGAGCTAGCATACCACATCCCGAAATGCAATCTAAAGGATATCATAAATGACGTCGTTACTCCAGCTAACGACGTTCGACCGCCAACACACGACCATGTGAAGGTCGTCAACTGCATAACTGGTGGGTCTGACGTATGCGGTCTGACGTATTCCGCAGCCAAACGTCATGCCAGCCAAGCACCTGACGATCGACCTACCCCTCGTTCATCAAGACCCAAAGGAGATCTGGAGTTAGAAGCTCTGAAGATTTCATTCGACCAGGACGACCTCGGGGACTCGTATAAAAAGCATCATGACGGGTTGATCATTCAACTCACGATTGGTAATTGCCTGACCCGATGAGTCTTAGTCGACGGAGGCAGTTTAGTGAACGTTATCTTCCTTGACACCATTAAAACCCATGGGAATCGATCGTTCGGAAATTACCCGACGCTCGACCACCTTGGTAGGTTTCAATGGAGACTCGACGAATACCTTTGGAGAGATTACCCTGCCCGTCTACGCTCGAGGAATCAACAAATCGACAAAGTTCAACGTCATCGATTGCGCGTCGGCCTATAACATCATTTTAGGTCGACCATGGATCCATGACATGAAAGCCGTTCCCTCGACCTATCATCAGACCATGAAGTTCCCTACGCCGTGGGGAGTCCAGGAGATCAAAAGTGAGCCAAAAGTCGCCCGCGACTGCTACAAGACGACCCTGAAACCGCAGAAGTAGGCCATCTTGCAATTACAGGTCCAGGACGCTCCTGTGTCAGCCGACGACTATTGCCTGGAGGAAGTCGTCCTGGACCAGAGCAAGCCTGACCAGATCGTCTTTATAGGTTCGTCTCTCGACCCTTGCCTTAAGTAAAAGCTAATCTCTTTTTTGCAGGAACATGCCGACTACTTTGCCTGGTCGCACGAAGACATGGTCGGCATAGACCCCAACGTTATTTCTCATAAGCTCAATGTCGACCCGTCATTTAAGCCTGTCAAGTAAAAGCGACGAAAATTTGCTCCTGAACAGAATAAGGTAATTAATGACGAGGTCGACAACTCCTCAAGACATGGAAGATTCGAGAAGTAAAGTACCCCGTCTGGCTTGCCAATGTCGTGGTCGTACAGAAGAAAAATGGCAAATGGAGGGTTTGTATCGATTTTACAGATCTCAACAAAGCTTGTCCAAAAGATCCTTTCCCATTGCCACATATCGATGCCATGGTCGACGCGACAACAGGACATGCACTATTGACGTTCATGGATGCTTATTCTGGATATAATCAAATCCTAATGCACGTCGAGGACCAAGAAAAGACTGCCTTCATGACAGATCGAGGTATTTATTGTTATAAAGTTATGCCCTTTGGACTAAAAAATGCAGGTTCTACCTACCAACGTCTAGTGAACAAAATGTTCAAAGATCACCTCGGCGACACGATGGAGGTGTACATTGACGACATGCTCGTCAAGTCGAAGCAAGTAGTCGACCACGTCGAGCACTTGAGGCAGTCGTTCGACATCCTCCGAAAGTATAGCATGAAGCTCAACCCGACGAAGTGTTCCTTTGGTGTCAGTGCCGGGAAATTCCTAGGCTATATGGTCACTCATCGGGGAATCGAGGCCAATCCCGACCAGATCAAAGCCATTATCGAGATCAAATCTCCGAGGAATTTTAAAGAAGTCCAAAGGCTCACTGGTCGGGTGGCAGCTCTGAACAGGTTTATCTCTCGATCATCGGATATATGTCACCTATTCTATAACGTCCTCAGAAAAAATAAAGGCTTCAACTGGACCGAAGATCATGAGCAAGCACTGCAGAAATTAAAAGAGTATATGACGTCGCCTCCTTTGCTATCGAAGCCACACTATCATGAGGTCCTGCAGCTATATTTGGTTGTTAGTCCTAATGCAGTAAGTGCCGTCCTGACGCGAGAAGATGAAAAGCAGCAACTGCCGATCTACTATGTAAGTAAATCTCTTTTGGACGCCGAAACCAGGTATTCCTCTATGGAAAAATTACTTTTGTTGCTAGTTACAGCCGCAAAGAAACTGCGACATTATTTTGAATCACATCCTATTACTGTCGTGACTAACTTCCCTCTTAAGTCTGTCTTGAGGAAACTTGAGTTGACAGGTCTCTTTGCAAAATGGAGCATATATCTCAGTAGTTACGACATCGATTTCAAGCCCAGGACAACAATCAAATCGCAAGCTTTGGCAGATTTTATCGCTGATTTCAGTCCTGAACTGGAAAAAGAAGCAGAGCTCGAGGTGCTCACTGTGGCGACTCACGACGACGTCCCCTGGACTCTACATGTCGACGGGTTGTCCAACATTAGGGGTTCCTGACTAGGCGTCGTCTTAAAGTCACCACATGAGGGCAAGATGGTGTATTCCGTATGATGCGGCTTCAAAACCACCAACAGCGAAGCTGAGTACGAGGCCCTGATCGTGGGAATGAATATGGGCCATGACTCGGGGGCAACCGCGCTACATGTCAAAAGCGATTCTCTCCTGGTCGTGAACCAGGTGAATGGAGAATTTGCGGCAAAAGATTCAAAGATGACAGCATACCTGAAAGTGGCAAAAGAAAAACCAGAAATGTTTAAATCATTTTCCATTGAACAGATTCCAAGGGACCAGAATACTCAAGTCGACGCTTTAGCAAACCTTGGGTCTGCACTTGTCGAACCAATATTCGACAACATTCCTATGATCCATCTGGCGACGTCGTCCATTGAAAATGACGATGTCGTCCAGATCGAAGACCAAGAGGATGATTGGTCGTGCGACATCAGAAATTTCCTTATGCACGACCAACTCCCGGAAGACAAGATAAAAGCTCGGAAGATCAGGTTCAAGGCATCCAGGTATGTCGTGATCGGAGATAGACTCTATCGATGATCATCGACAGGCTTAAACCTGAGATGTGTCACCAGCAAAAGTCAAGTTCAAAAAATCCTTAAAGAAATGTACGATGGGAAGTGTGGCAATCATTCAGGAGGTCGCAGTCTGGCCAATCGTGTCTCTCGACAAGGCTACTTTTGGCCAACGCTTCGACAGGACACCGTCAGGTATGTCCAGAACTGTGATCCTTGTCAACGACATTCAGGTACGTCCCATAAACCTTCTGAACCTTTACATTCGACACTGATCCCATGGCCCTTCATGAGATGGGGGACGGACATTGTCGGCAAGTTACCACCTGCCCCCGGGCAAAATGTATTTCTACTCGTACTTACAGATTATTTTTCTAAGTGGGTAGAAGCAACTGCCTTTTTCCAAGTCCGGGACAAGGAAGTCGTCTCTTTTATCCAGACTAACATCATATGCAGGTTTCGGATCCCATCCAAAATTGTCTACGACAATGGATCCCAGTTCATAAGCAACAGAACTCGACAGTTCTGTGAAGACCGCAATATAGCTGACGACCTCGACACCTAGGTATCCTCAGGCAAATGGACTTGCTGAGTCGAGTAATAAAACTATTATTACTTCGATCAAGAAAAGATTAAAAGCTGCTAAAGGAAAGTGGGTCGAAGAACTCCCTTCAGTCCTGTGGGCGAATCGCACGACACCACGCACGTCCACAGGATAGACCCCTTTCTCTTTGGTCTACGGTTGTGAAGCAGTCTTGCCGGTCGAGGTCCGGCTCCCGACCTCGAGGCATACTTCCGTCGACCATAACTTGGTTGATTTAAGTTATGACCTCGACGCCCTTGAAGAACTTAGAGAATCAGCATTGATCAGAATGGCGTCACAAAGGTAAGTGGTCAAGCGACACTTCAACAAGAACGTCAAGGCTAATGTTTTCTAGGAGGGCGACTACGTCCTCCGACGAGTGTTCCAGAGCACTCAAGAACTCAATGCAGGTAAAATTTTCACCAAGTGGGAAGGTCCATATCGAATCTCAGAAGTAGTGGGAAAAGGTGCCTATCGGCTCCAAACCCTCGACAACCAAGACGTCCTACGTAGCTGGAAAGCTACTGTTAATGATACTTTTAGTGTTGTAATCAAGGCTTATCTATTTTAAGCTTGTAATAAGTCTAGTTTGACTTTCTATAGTCAAGGGTATATAAACCCTTATGTTAGCTTTTGTAAACAACAATTCATATTTTGAGAGTAACACAGATGGCATATTTCTCTCTTTAGATTCTCTCTCTCTAATCTTGATAGATATTGGTTTATCAATTGGTATCAGAGCCGATTCAAGAGATAGAGAAGGATTTCTAGTGACCAAATACAATTTTTTGTTGATTACACAAGAAGATTTGATCGATTTCCTTGAATTTTTTCAAGAAAATCTCATTTTCTTGAGTTTTTAACAAATTTTGGTGTTTTTTGGTCGAATTTGATCAGGAATTAGTTCTTTGGATTCGGATTTGTTAGTAGAACATCTTTGTTTCACGAATCAAGAGCTAATTCAGAGTTTTGGATCATCAATTTGAAGATTTTGTGATTTTCTGGACTGTGTGCGACAGCGTACTGTTCGATCATTTCAGACGTTTTCAGACAAAATTCTTCAGTATTTTGTGCCAGGTTTTCAATTTCGATCAAGTCTGTAAAAGCTAGAATCACTAATTTTGCAAATTAGTGTGATTTTGATCGATTTGGTGAACTTTGCGCCAGATCTGAACTTTGCGCCAGCATCATAGTACTTTGCGTCTTCCTCTTTCAGCCTTCTGATTAGTTTTTGGACAAGTGAGAATCTCGCCAGCCTCTGTCACGAAAAGCTGATTTTGCGTCTCACTTTGCGCCACCAACTGTAGCGCATTTTACACTTTGCGCTACCTTCTGTGAAGAGTTTCAGAGTTCGATTTTTTTTCCTAAGTACAAATTGCGCCATCTTCTTTAGCGCATTTTCCATTTTGCTCCACCATCTTTGGCGCATTTCGAGCTTTGCGCCACTGTTTCTAGCGACTTTCTGACTTAGCATTTTTTTCGGAGTTTCAGCTGCTGTATTCTGTGTTCATTATGGCTTTTCAAGAAAATTCGTTCAAGAATGATATCATGATGTCATTAGGTTCAAACACAAGGCCTCCGGTTCTAATCAACGAAAATGAATTCTCTCAATGGCAAGACCGATTTATTAACTTCATAGAGACGCAAAATAACGGAGCAAATATAATGCGTTCTCTTACTGAAGGGCCTTTTGTCAAACCGTATGTGGATATTCCGGCAACCGCTACTGTTCCGGCTTCAAGGACTCTCAAAAATGTTATTGATTATACGCCTGAAGAGAATTTGAGATGTCAAGGGGATAGAGAAGTAAAGGCCTTTCTTATACAAGCTCTCCCGAATCACATCTATAACCGAATTGATTGTTTCAAGAATAATCCGACGATGATGTGGTCACAACTTGAAAAGATAATGCTAGGATCGGCGGTTGCTACTCAGCTAAAACAGACAAGGTTTATGAACAACTTTGAAGGGTTTAAAGCGAAAGAGAATGAATCCTTGAAGAGTGTGTTTGACAGATTTTGGGCGGTCATAAATGATTTTCATAAGATCAAAGTCACGAAGACTGAGTTAGAGGCAAATTTGAAGTTTTTGAATGCACTTCAACCAGAATGGAGCAAATCATGTCATAGGCTTCGGAATGATGTGCGAATTTCTTCGATGCAGATTCAAGAGCTATATGAGATTCTGATGACTGATGAAGATATGGTCAAAGAAAAGAAGGCCAAGTTAGATAAGAAAAACAAGGTCAAGACAATAGACCCGATTGCTTTGTTGGCAAGTCAGTTAGCCGAGAAAAGTTTGATAGATAATGCGTTTGATGGAAGTGTTGAAGATGATGGTGAAGCGTTAGAACAAGCTATGATACTTCTTACTCAACACTATCAAAAGAAGTATAACAACAGATCGGGGTCGAACAATCTGAGATTTTCTTCGGGCTCTAGAAAGGTAGATCGAGAAAGTGGTGGTACGAAACCCTTTATCCCAAAATTTGTAGCTACCAAACAAGAGGAGAAAATGAAAGAAGATGACAAGAAGGTAGTTACTTGTTTTAAATGTGGGAAAACGGGACATATGGCTAGAGAATGTAAAGTCAAAGTGGTTCGTGACTCATCTTACTACAAGAAGAAATTAGAATTGGCTGAGAAGAAGGAGAATGGAACGATTTTGTTCGTTGAAGAGGAATATTTTTTGGATTACTCCGATGATGAAACCCAGAATGAAGAAACTGCTGATATGTGTTTCATCGGGGATGATGCAAGTGATGATGAGGCTGATGATCAAGACAGTGCAAGCGACGAATCTGAGGTACCTTATCAATTTGATTATGATTTTATTTTATCTCAGATGAACATAGTCACAAATGCTATTCGTACGCTTCGTTCAAAACTTCTTTCTGAAAAAGAAATTAATCATGATAAATCAAAATCAATTAAAAAGCTTCAAATAAATATTCAAGATGAAAAGACGATTTTGATAGACACAAAAGATAAATTTCAAAAGAAGATAGAAGAATTAGAAGAAATGAACAAATCCTGTCTTGAATCTTTGAACTCTATGACCGAGCTAAAAGATATGTTTTCTGATAAAATTACAGAGTTAGAAGAGAAACTATATTTAAGAGGTCAAACTGAACAAACAGTTTACTTAAATAAACCAAGGAGTTATATTTCTACAAAGGAGAAATGGGGACTTGGATTTGAAAATCCACATTTTTAGAAGAGGCTAAAACGAAAGTTCCTACTTTATATGAATTCGATTTTTTACATCTCGGTAGATATGCTTCTCATTTTAAGATTAATTGGACAAATGACGAGGAAGTTTTAAAATTAGAAGAAGAGAAAAGAAAACTTACTACTAAAATGCAACTTCCATTTGTTTATACTCGTGAAAATGCGAAGTACATTTCTAAGTCTAAAAATTCCAACAAAGATTCTTTATCAAACGATTATTTTGACATATATGCTAATAATACTAATAAGGAGAATAAATCCAAAGTATTGAATGATACTAAAAGATATATTCCTCCTTTAGTATTAGAAGCTAAAATCGTTAGTCTTGAAAATAAAATCGTTGAACTTGAATCTAAGTTAGAAATTTTAGAAGATCAAAACATCTTGTCTGAGCTAGAAAGCAACATATTCTCTATATGTATGGATACTAGTCTTAAAGAAGATGTAAAAGTCAAACAAGATTTTGTTGATAAAGATAAAAGGAATGTACAAGCAGATTTTAAAGATGATAAAATGGATGTTGATCAAAACCAAAACCTTTTCTCTTCTGATATTGAAACTGATTCTGAGTCTGATAAATCTGAAAATGAAAAAGAAAATAACTCCGAGGGAAAAGAGAATGAAACTGTTTCAAAGATTGATGTTTTAAATAAAGTTCTTTCCTCGAAATCTGAAATCAAAACGGAGAAAATAGATGATACTTTTACGATAAATACAATTTTTTATAAAACTAAACGTCGTAAAAGAAGAAGGTCAAAGAAGTCAAAGAATCAAACTCCAAATTCTGAAAATGTCTCTGATTCTTCTTATTCTACTTTTTCAGATAGGGTTGTGAACAAGCGGCCAAGGCAAATCTGGAAAATCAAACGAATACCTCCAGAAATGTCAACTTCTGAGTCGAGCAACATAGATGACAGAATTTGTAATAGGAATACATTTGCTTGTAATAAAGAGAATTGTAATAATTCTTCGCGTTATTCAATAAAGCAAATGTTTCAAATTGCAAATGATGGTTTGTGTTGCTCATCAAGTTGTAATTCTGGTGGTAGTGTTGATTCTTCCGATACTGATTTTGTTCATGATTCGTTCTATAATTCACATGCATATTATAATAATAAAGACTTTAAAAAGAACAGGACTAATAAGAAAGGACCCAAATCCATATGGGTACCTAAATCTGTTTGTTGATCCCATTTTTGAGCAACAATAGAAGAAATATAAAGTCCATATTTAAATATAGAGATAAGATATACATGAAGAACAATCATAAAGAAACTTATCTCATATTCATTGATGATTAAATATGGAGAGGAGAAATGTTGAAGAACACCATACTAAACATGAAACGACTCTCATAAGAAACTAGTCTATGTGTGTTTTTGTGTGCTTTCCATATTTCTCACTTTGAAATAAGACTATGGACACCTCTTATATAGGGCCATTTACACATTATATATTTAAGATATCTAAAATCTAGACAATATCTAAAATATCTATATAAAATATCTAAGTAAATATCTATAAGAAAATATCTAAAACATTAAAATATCTTTATAAAACATTCATTTAATTAGGAGCTAATTAAAGCTAACAATCTCCCCTAATGTTTTATAAAGAAAGCATCATCTTATAGTCTCCCCTTTGCTTTCTTTAGAACCTTTGATGTTCCGTTCTTCAAGTCTTCAAAGCATCATGTGCTCCCCCTCAAATGTAGGCTCATCCACCGAGCTTTAAACGTGAATAACAGAGGATGAAGTGACATTTAAAATGTTACAAATGTAGCTTGACACCATGAAGAACCGTTGAGAGAACACCGTTCTTGAAAGCGGAAAGAGCATGAGTGAAATGCGATGCTTTCGGTGCAGCAAGAGTCCATTGACTTTGACACAGATTCTGACCATTAAGAACACTGATTCAGACCAAAATCAAAACATAAAAAAGTTTCACCTGTGTCTTAGGAATTCAACGCAACTGGACTCATGCGAATCGGAGCATCGAGTAGGAAGTTATGCGCGTGTTTCTGAAACAGTGCAAAGCTGACAGCAAGTAAACAAAAATCAGGCTCTGAGGTTGAGTCGCAGAGGTTCAGTCCACAGAGGCTCTGTCGGATTTCACAGAGGCTCTGTGGTGAACAGTAACACAGAGGTTTGGTCGCGTGCGGCAGAGGTTTGGTCGCCGCTCGGCAGAAGCTTAACAGAAGTGTTACACTTACTTTGACACTGATTTAGACCATTTTACCTCTGGAGTTTGCAAAAACTCAAAACACAAACAACTTTCATTAGTTTGTTATCTGTTCAGATCATCTTGAATCACCTCTTTTCGAGCTCGTACGACAAAGATATGGTTGATTTACCACAGTCGCGCAAATCTGTCCATCAGCTTTCCATCAGCACACTGTTGTCTACTTCAACGATGCATATGACCCTTATAAATTTCGAATCTCTGAATTCTCAAAACACGAAAGCTGTTCATCAATGTGTTTTGAATCCAGGGTCTTTTGAATCGCATCAATCGGTGTTTTTATGAGTGAGATATGATCAGTTTAATACAGCAGCGCAAATCTGTCATTAAATCTGATTTGATGTAAAAGATAAGACGATCTTCATATAATTTTTAAAACCGTGAGTGCAAATAATTCGATCTCTAATTGATCAAGTCAGAAAACTAATTAGAAGAACTCAAAGTTAAAAAAAAACGTTTCAGATCAGACTTTGAACATGTAACAAAACATCAAATCTTTCTCAAACAACTTTCTCAAGACCCAAATGATTTTGTTATCCATATATAAATGTTTATGAACAGCGGAAGACAAAAAAAATCTGGATCAAAGATAGTCCAATCTTGAAAATAAAGGTCAGATCAAACAAGGATCAACAACCTTACTACCAAGATGCAAAAAGAATTGCTATGGACTTAAGCACACACAAGGATGAGATCATAGATCAACCATCTACTTAGTGCTTATCAAATAAAACCAATGAATGAGAAAGAATCAAAACACACACATGAAGTATATCATAAACTAAACCATCTAAAACTTCCATTGTTGCATAGATGATCGATTTTGAAGAAAAGTTTCTTCAATCGGCTCTGATACCAATTGTTGATCCCATTTTTGAGCAACAATAGAAGAAATATAAAGTCCATATTTAAATATAGAGATAAGATATACATGAAGAACAATCATAAAGAAACTTATCTCATATTCATTGATGATTAAATATGGAGAGGAGAAATGTTGAAGAACACCATACTAAACATGAAACGACTCTCATAAGAAACTAGTCTATGTGTGTTTTTGTGTGCTTTCCATATTTCTCACTTTGAAATAAGACTATGGATACCTCTTATATAGGGCCATTTACACATTAGATATTTAAGATTTCTAAAATCTAGACAATATCTAAAATATCTATATAAAATATCTAAGTAAATATCTATAAGAAAATATCTAAAACATTAAAATATCTTTATAAAACATTCATTTAATTAGGAGCTAATTAAAGCTAACACTGTTCGATGTGCTTATTTGCAGCCAAGTCGTTTGTGGTATCTGGACTCTGGATGCACCAAACATATGACTGACAATAAGTATTTATTATCTAACTTTAAAGAAAAGTCATGTGGGTGTGTTATGTTTGGAAATTGCGCAACATCACCTATTCTTGGATATGGAGATCTCGTCCAAGGAAACGTTACTGTGAAAAGAGTGAGCTACGTTGAAGGTCTAAGTCACAATTTATTCAGCATTGGACAGTTTTGCGACAAAGAGTTAGAAGTTAGCTTCAAGTCCAAAAGAGTTGCTATGAAAAATGACAACGGAAAAGAGTTATTAGTTGGCAAAAGAAGATCCAATTTGTACACCATGGATCTCTCAACTATTAACACCCCCTCAGATATCTGTCTTTTGTCAAAAGCAACAACTCAACAAAGCTGGCTATGGCATAGAAGACTGGCTCATCTCAACTTTCGATACATGGATAGATTAGCCAAAGATGAACTGGTTCGAGGTCTTCCATCTCTAAGATTTCAAAAAGATCATCTCTGCCAAGACTGTGAAAAGGGAAAAATGAAGAAAGTTCCTCACAAGCCGAAACCTGATTTCTGCACGAAGGATATTCTTGATATTTTACATGTTGATTTGTGTGGGCCAATGAAGACTAAAAGTATTGGGAAGAAAAGGTACGTTTTGGTGGTGGTTGATGATTACTCACGATATACTTGGGTGAAGTTTCTGAAGTCAAAAGATGAAACTCCAGCAATCCTTATCAATCTCATCAAGACCATTTAGACTAATAAGCAAAAGGCAGTGAAAGTCGTCAGATCCGACAACGGTACGAAATTCAAGAACAGTATTCTACAAGCGTTCTATGAAGAAAATGGTATTACTCAACAGTTTTCTGCCGCAAGAACACCTCAACAGAATGGTATTGTGGAGAGACAAAATAGAACCTTGGTTGAAGCTGCTCGTACTATGCTTGCTTATTCAGGTCTTCCTTTATCTCATTGGGCTGAGGCAGTGTCTACGGCATGTCACACACAAAACAGGTCTATCCTTCATCGACGATTCAACAAAACTCCTTATGAGCTTATGAACGGCATCAAACCAAATGTCAGATATTTCTGAGCTTTTGGGTGCAAATGTTTTGTGTTGAATGATCGGGAAAATCTGAACAAGTTCAGTCCGAAAGCAGATGAAGGAATTTTTCTTGGTTATGCTTTTACTTCAGCCGCATACAGAGTGTATCTAACTTCAGCTAGAAAGGTGGTGGAAAGCGTAAATGTCAAATTTGATGAATCTGAAGAAATGGTTTCCGGCCAAACAGGACCAGAACCCAATTTAACAGGAATTTTAGCTTCTGGACAAATCGGTTCAGAACCTGTTCCACAACCGACAACTCAGGATCCGAATTTGATTTCTAATACGATTTCTGATCTTGATTTATTATTTGAGCATTTTTATAATGATGTGCCTTCTACTAATACTGATGTTATTTCTAATGTGTCAAATCAGGAAACTGTGAATGCATCTCCTTCTAATTCCGCTGCAACTAACTCTGTCAATGAAGTAGTTCCAGTCGTTCCTGAATACGAGGAACTGAAGATCAAACAGTGGTTACTGAAGAACCACAAGTGATATCTGAAATCCTGGAGCCGGTGACAATCGATGAACTGAATTCATCTCAGATTCAAGAAGAAACTGAAGTTGTTCAACCTAATGAGGAAGTAAACCAAAATCCGATTGTTAATCAACCGTCAGTTCAAGAATCTGAATCTGAGAGTGTAGTTGAGTTACCTCCTCTAACTCCAGAAGTGATACCTGTTTCTTTAAGTGAAGCAGAAATACCTGAACCTCCTTCTCAAGTTTTGGAAAGTGTTCAAGAGACAGTTGATCCCCTCCCTCCCTCAGCAAAATGGACAAAGGCTCATCCAATTCATCAAATCATTGGTGATCCTTCTGCAAACATTCTACAAGATCCAAGTCCGCGACGTCAACTGAATGCTTATTCGCTTGCTTTTTAAGCAATGTTGAACCATCGAAGGTATCCGAAGCATTGAATGATCCGGATTGGATAATTGCCATGCAGGAAGAGTTAAACCAATTTGAAGCATTGAAAGTGTGGAGACTTGTTCCAAGGCCTAAAGGAAAAAGTATAATTGGCACTAAGTGGATTTTCAAGAACAAAAAGGACAAAGATGGTATTGTTGTGAGAAATAAAGCTCGTTTGGTAGCAAAGGGTTATAGACAACAAGAAGGCATAGATTACGATGAAACATTCGCGCCGGTTGCAAGATTAGAAGCTATCAGAATGTTTCTATCATTTGCAGCATATCGAGACTTTACCGTATATCAGATAGATGTAAAGACAGCTTTTCTGAACGGGGTACTTATCTCAACCAGAGGGGTTTGTTAACAAAGACAAACCTGATTATGTGTATCGTCTTGACAAAGCTTTGTATGGCTTGAAACAAGCACCGCGCGCGTGGTACGACGAATTGTCAGCCTTTTTGCTTGAATCCGGATTCGTCAAGGGAGCTATAGACACAACTTTATTCATTTATCGTGAAGATCATGATATTTGCTTAGTACAAATTTATGTTGATGACATAATTTTTGGTGCTACTAATGCTTCTTTGTGTACTTGGTTTTCTGATCTCATGACCTCCAGGTTTCAGATGAGCATGATGGGAGAAATAATTTTTTTCCTAGGACTTCAAGTTAAGCAATTACCTGATGGAATCTTCATCAACCAGTCAAAATATGTCTTTGATATATTGAAGAAATTCAAAATGGATAAGTACACTACAATTCGCACTCCGATGGCTCATGGTGCGAAGATTGGTTTAGATCCAGATGGAAAAGTAGTTGATTTTCGAACCTAACGAGGGATGATTGGATCATTAATGTACTTAACTGCTAGTAGGCCAGATATCATGTTCTCAACATGTTTGTGTGCCAGATTTCAGGCTAATCCCAAAGAATCTCATCGGACGGCAGTCAAACGAATTTTCAGATATCTGAAAGGAACTCCATATCTAGGTTTGTGGTATCCAAAAAGTTCAGATTATAAACTAACTGCTTTTTCTGATGCAGATTATGGTGGAAGTCAAATGGACCGAAAAAGTACATCGGGTCATGTTCAATTTCTAGGAGATAGACTGATTAGTTGGGCGTCAAAGAAACAAAACTGTGTGTCAATTTCAACGGCTGAAGCGGAATATGTTGCCGCCGACAATTGCTGTTCTCAAGTTCTTTGGATGAAGACACAATTACAAGATTATGTGTTGCTGTACAAGACAATTCCGATATATTGTGACAGTAAATCAGCAATTGCTATTTCGGTCAATCCGATTCAGCACACAAAGACTAAACACATCGACATGCGATATCATTTCATAAAACATCATGTGGAGAACGGTACAATCGAATTATATTTCGTACCTACTGACTATCAACTTGCCAATCTTTTCACCAAGGCATTGGATGAAAAGCGTTTTAATTTTCTTTTATCAAAACTCGGCATGTTGAACTAGAAAGTTTGAACCTTCACAAATTTAATTCAATGAAGTGAAAATATTTCTATTTTCATTCAATGAATAAAATGTGTGTCAAGGGTGATTTTACAAGTAGTTTTGTGATTTCTGAGTTTTATTTGCTTCAACTTTTGCTTCTGAAATAAATCGAAAGGTCAGCAAAACATGAATGGAATTTTGATATATGCGCAAAAGTGTGTAAATCTAGACTTATAGAGAATACGATGCTCACAAAGCCTAATTGTCAGAATGAAGAATGGAAATGAAAATATGAGGGAAGCACAAAGTTTTATAACCAAGTGATTGAGATGCAATAAAAATAAAAAATAAAAAAATCATTAGGTTTAAAAGTTTGTGCCTGTGGCCTATCTGGTTTGGGAGATTAAGTCCCAAGGGGTACTCGATACCTAGCCCCTAAGATCAACTGGTCTGGGATTGGCTGACCCAAATCCTGCTATAGAACCAGATAGAAAGCCATGTCCTACTGGTACAGATGGGATTAGGATATATCGATGTAGCCTTTCTGGTTTGGGAGAGTAAGTTCCAAGGGGTGCTCGTCAGCTAGCCCCTAAGACCAACTGGTCTGGGATTGGCTGACCAAAATCCTGCTATAGAACCAAATAGAAAGTTACGTTTACGATGTATCTTAGTCTTAATAAACTTTTTGATAAAAAGATGCCAATGTGCACAAAATAAAAGATGCCAATGAGCACACATCTCTTATATCTTGGGGAAATTACAATGTCGCGATAAACTTATAAATTTGTGGAAATTCTGATTTCAGTCATATAGTGTGAGTAAGAGCAAAGTATTCTTATAGGTTTCAGAAGTACATTTGATTGTTGCAAATCATATTTCGCATGCTAGCACACCAATTAGATTTAATAAGAGGTTGAAACTGAACAAATTGTAACTTGATATGCAAGCATGTCTTGTTTCTGAATCCAAAAGTAGGCATTTGATGTCATTTGTTTGAAAAACATGTCTAATTTCACTGAGTTGAATTTTATTTGTTCGGTGTTCAAACATTCTATAGTTAGTAGGTATGTTATATAATTTAATGTATTTCAGTTTCCATTACTGATGTTTTACGTGAAATGTTTCATACTGTGATGTGTGGAGTTATGCTGATTTTGAGGGGGAGCGATTTCAAAAGTTAAGCTAATTTTGAGGGGGAGAGAGTTCATGAGATGTTATTTTGAAGGGAAGAAATATCATAGGTTCTCTATTTGAGGGGGAGCACATTCTGCTGAATGGTACGTATCTGTCAGTACAAAGATTGAGCAGGTATGGGTTTCTGATATTTTCTTCAGGAAAGTTCTCCAAATGCTATTTTAATCTGAGGTTATCTAATGCATTTGTGTAGGTGGAGTGAAAGAAGTCTAAAATGAGAAAACTAATTTTTCTGAAAAATGCACAAATACTTTCAAGTCTAATTTGCGCTACCCTTAGTGGCGCAAATCAAGATTTGCGCGACTTTAGGTGGCGCAAATTACATAAATTCAGTATTTTTGTTTTTTTTAAAAAGATGTTTTTCAAAGGGTTTTCAAGGGTTTTGACCATTTGTTGACTTTCACTTCATTTTCTTGCGATTTCTCTCTGGTATTTCTCTCGTCTCCTATTCGATTCAATTTATGAGATTGTGGGTACTATTCATTGATTCAGGTACGTTTTCGAATCTCTCTTCATTGTTATTTCATCATTTCTTAATCGATTTCATAATTTGTTTCATGTATTTCAATCGATTTGTGAAGTTTAGTCATTTTTATGTGCGACTGTTCTATCAGATTCGTCGATTTTAGATTCACATGAAATTAGGGTTTACTAAGTGTTGGCTTAGGGTTGTTTTATGCTTACAATGTACTTATATGATGAATCAATGCTTAGGTATATCTCTTGGTTGTCTAATTTGTGGATTTGATTCGATCTGAAGTCTATCGCGTTTTTTTGAAATCTGATTCAAGTGAGAATTGCGCCTCTGTCTTTAGTTCAATTCCCACTTTGCGCCACCGCTGGTAGCGCAATTCTCATTTTGCGCTAGTGCTTATGGCGTTTTTCTTCTGAATTTTGTCCATCTCAGAATTGCGCCTCTTCAGCTGGCGCATTTCTTGGCTGGCGCATTTTAGACTTAGATTTATTTTTTATTTTTTATTTCACAATTTTTTTCTATTTTCTTTCATAGTGTTTCTTGCTTATGTTTTATACATTGTTTGCATATTTCTTAGGGGATATATGGATTCAAATGATGATCAGAATCCTCAAATTCAGGAAGTTGAGAATCAACCATCGGATCATGCTTCTCGAGATAAACCTCTTCCATCAGCTCGTTTTTCGGGAGCTGATTTGTCTGCCAGAAGGAGTTCTCCAGAAGATGTTTTCCCACTCAAATTATATGTTTTGACTTACAAGCCAAACAATTATTTTGTCAATCTTGACAGAGTGAGAATTCATCCGATTATACGTGCTATTCTACGAGGTCATCCAATTAATTATGCACTTTCGGGACGTCATGGAGTTCCTGAGGTTTATCTGCAACAAGCCTGGCATACAATCAGAAAGATTGATAATATTTCCTATCCTCGATTCGAGATTCAGATCGATCAGTTCGAGACTTTTCTGGATTATCATCGTCTTCGGTTATTACTTCGTCTACCAGAAGCTGATTCGAGACCGGGTCGTACAGAATTTGATGATTATCCTCCGGAAGAAGATATATTGGCTGGAATTCGAGCACTGGGATATGTTGGTCCTTTGACTATGGTTGGTCAATTTGAAAAGTCACGTCTTCCACCAGTATGGTATGCCTTGAGCTCAGTTATCAACAGATGTTTGACATCCAAACATTCTGGTACCGATAATTCATGTCTGCATTACTTACGACTTTTCCATGCAATTATATATGATTTGCATGTGGATTATGCTCTTATCTTCTGGACCGAATTGTCTGAGCTTGTGTATGCCAAAAGCACGAACAAAGATCGCAAGTTCGTGCCATTCATTCGATTCTTGGAGCTTATTGTCTGGAGCATGCTTAGGAGTAATAAAGACATTCCAAGAAGACATAACTGGGTTCTAGCTCCTGATTATGAAATGGGTTACATCAACAGGTAGAAGCGTTCATTTGATAATTTTATGCCTATTCCTCCAGAGCTGATTCAGAATTATGCAAATCCAGAAGATGAAGCGGTAATTGATTATTGTGAAGAGCATGGAATAGAAATTCAAGAACAGAATGTTCAAGAAGAGACTGAACAAGAAGAACAACAAGCACAAGGTAAAGATGATGCTGACTCAAGTAGTTCTGAAAGTGATGATGGTGATGACGGAGTGGATGATACAGATAATGATGATGATAATGAAAATGGTGGAAATGATGCTAATATGAATTTTGGAGAATCTGTCTTAAGAGAATCAGTAGTGGAGACCATACATATTTCTGAAAGATTGTTGTCGGAAAGTAATACGGTTGACACTTCGGATACCGTTCCGATAAACACCAATGTGGCAAATATTGAGGTAGATGAACTTGATATTCGTTTTGCCAGACCATCTACTAGGAATGTAGATACTCAGGTTTCAGCTCCTTTGATTTCTTCGGGTGTAACAGTTCTAGAAGTAACTACGACAGCTCCTTCTACAGTCGTTACATCTGAATTACTCAGAACGTCGGATTCAATGTCTCTTGATAAGCTATTAAAGACAATGAATGACCAAATGGATGCCGAAAAGAATGAGCAGTTACTCAAAATGAAGGCGATGCTGAAGGGTAAAGGGAAAGTAACATATATTCCTAAGATTCCAGTTGATATTCCATTTAGACGACCGGCGGGTGTTATTATTCGGGAGCTTTCAAGTCGACCAGTTTCTCAACCGCCAACTCAACCGCCAATTCAGCCTTCAGTTCAAGCTCCACCTTCATCGCAACAGGGTATTCAGGATATTCCGGTTTCAGAACTTTCTGATATGCTCTACACGCTATTATTATCTATGTCTTCTCCGGAGCTTCAGGATAAAGATCTTATTTCTCTGCTTCGAAATTTTCTACCGACTCCGCCTCCGCTTTCTACTCCTACTCCGGTGTCAGTTCTTGATTTTCGTGTATCTTCGTTGGTGAATGAGCTACAGTCTTTCAGGACTGAGGTTCGTAATAGTTTTTCTAAAATTCAGCAAGGTTTAAAGTTGATGACAGATGCCCTTTCTACGCTTTCTAAAAGAGTAGCTAGACACGAAGAAACTTCCCAATCTGCCGCCGGTTCGTCTCTTAAGCGTAGACATGACCAAGATGATCCGGGTCATCAAGGTCATGAGGGGGAGAATTCTAAGAGACGAAGAGTTGAAGAAAGTGTGAATGAAGAATCTACTAAAAATGTCAATGAAGAAAGGGCAAATGAGGGAAGAGCAAATGAAGAAAGAGATGAAGAAGCTGATACGGAAAACTTAGTTGATGAGTTACTGAATGAAGTTGATTTGACGGCTATGGCTTCGGAGATTAACTATGTTGAGCCCGGGAATGCGAACAATCTGCAACTAGATGTTTATGTTGACCCAGATTCTGCACCTGTTTCAACTGGATGTCCGGAGACTTCTAATGTGCATGAGTCTGAAGAATTTGAAGATATGCGTAACTTCTTTTCAAACTAGGTTGAGATTGATTCAGATGATGATGTTCAAAGAAAGTTTGATAAGTTCTGGAAGATTAAAGAAGAAGATCAAGATGATATTGTAGTTATATCTGAAACAGAAGTTGAAGTTGAAGTAGATGAGAAAGATATTGAGGTTGTCAACATGCTTTATGGAGACATATCAGATAATGAAGATATTGGTCATCAATCTCCATTAGCACATTCTCAATTTCAAGAACCAGAAGTTCCAGTCCAACAAAGTCCTCCGGTTGTTCCTATTGTTCCAGCTCCGACCACTACTACTACTGAAAGTACGTTTGTTCAGGGTGAGTCGTCCAGAGCTAACTTAGAGGTTCCTGATCCAACTCTGAATATTTCATCTAGTATTTTACAACCAGGTCCCTCATTGGATAGACAGCAAAGAATGGAGAGGCTTGAAGCAAGATACCAGGTTACCAGAATGAGATCCGCTTTTCTTGAAGACACTGAACGAAATTTCTATGTCAAGAAAAGAAGAAGAGTGAATATCAATGCTATTCTGTGGATTGAAAAGGAACCTGCTTGGTATCAATACGAGTACCTGATGTTTATTAAATGTCTTCGATAAGGAAGATATCTGGTATTTTCTAAGCACGGCATTGTAAGGGTACTTAAGGTGGAAATAGCCAGTTTTGTCAGAATTTGGTATCCGATATTCTATGTGGAACGTCAGGATTGTCAGACTTATCGGTTTACTGAAACAGAGTTCAATGAAATTTCTATCGATGACTTTAAGGTAATTTATCATCAATTTCGAGATATGCCTATTCGTACTGATGATATCCTCAGGGCTTTGGAAGCAGTCAAGCGTTTCTTACGAAGACAAGTTAGATTTTATCGATGCTTTGACTTCCAGCTTGCTGTTGAGAGCTTCCAGTCTGTAGTCAATATGAGAAGACCAGATAGAGAATTGTCAAACATTGACAGCTGTTTGGGCAAAAAATCACGTCGCTCGACCGCGACCAGAACAGGTAAGACGTATGATTAGGGACTATATCTTGTATTAAGATAAGGTCTCGACAAAGACCTAGAACACCATTGTCGTCCCTCATAAAAGGTAAGTCGAGAGATCCTTACGACGCTCGACCATAGCGTCGCCCGATCCGCACGACTATTATATAAGGACGTGCGACTTCGACCAAAGCTAACGTTAACCATGACCGTTTAATAAGTGTTTAATGCAGGAGTAAAAGTCATTAAGGAGCAACGACTATAACCGACACAATCATTAAACAGCCGGCAACCGTAACGGACGAAGATCATTACTCCGGCGACCGTTTCCAACCGTTAAGGCCATTAAAGGAGCATTCATGGATGAAGCTAAGGACGCGAAGACTATAAATATCAAGCTCAATCAACATTTCAACACATCAAATATCCGGCGATTAACAACCGAAGCAATATTCAAGAACACCTGAAGTGAAGAACCATTATTCTAAGTATCGCTCTCGACGCACGACAACAGCCCTCGACCATCAGTTCATACTTTGTTTCGTACACGACCAACACTTGTTTTTACGTTCAAACACTTGTACTTTACATTTCGAAGCATTTTCTTCATTTGTATTGTAATCACTGTACGATCGACACCAGTATCCAAGGACATCGCCCCTGATTGGCGACCATAGTGCAGCGACGACACCCACTGTCGTCCGCAGGTTTTTCCCTCGATTGAGGTTTTTCCTGCGTCATCAAATCCCTTGTTTCTTTATTTTATTTATCGTCGCACGTCTAGTCGAAAGATTCTTTCTTTAGTTGTTTAAGTCCACATCGACCTTAAGTTGTCCCTTTGGTGCGATTTTTGGCATTAACAGTTTGGCGCCATCCGTGGGACCACATCTAGAGAAAATCCTCGACGAACGTGCATTCTACTAATAGTTTCTTGGAGTTTCTTCTATTTTCTGTTGCAGGAAAATGGCAGCCCCTGGAAATCCACAGCAACCCTTCGCTCAGATGTATCAGGAGCTCGAGGTTGCCAGGAATCAACTCAATGCAATGGCAGAGCAGAATCGCAGAGCAGCTGAACAGATCGCGTGGCTAAGGAATCCTTTTGGATCCCAGAATGGTCCTAGACCATTCATCCAGAATCCAGGTCCGGGACCAGGCCCGTCCGCGCAGAATCAGCATCCAGGTCCATTCATGCAGAATCAGCAGCCGGGTCCGTTCATTCTGAATTCCCAGCCTGGGCAGATTCCCCCTCAGCACATCCGACCACCACCCTTGAACAATGGATCCCAACGATTGCAAGGTGGCACCCAGCCATTTCTGAATGTATCCCAGCCGTTTTCCCAGCCGTTCCAAAGTGGTCCGCAAC
Source organism: Saussurea involucrata (assembly GCA_033807775.1). Lineage (NCBI taxonomy): Eukaryota > Viridiplantae > Streptophyta > Magnoliopsida > Asterales > Asteraceae > Saussurea > Saussurea involucrata. Next base: position 69,251,768 of record CM066318.1, on the reverse strand, counting down.
CTTTCCAGCAAGGATCGTAACCTTTCCAGCAAGGATCGCAATCTTTCCAGCAGAGATCGCAGCCATTTCAGCATGGGCCGCAATCGTTTCAGAATGGACCGCAACAATTCCACTATGGGTCACAACCATATTTTGTTCCGTTCAACGGGGACACCAATGGTTCGTCGCATGGTAATGGCACTAGTCCAGGAACCAACCCCTCGACAGGGGCAAATCCTGATCTTAACGATCCCGTCGCCCAGCGTTTGAAGATGTTAGAAGACCAAAATGAGCGCGTCCTATCCTTGCTCGCCAAGTTGCCTGGGGCAGCCGTGCCTGTCGACGTCGAGCCTCGCTCGGGGTATCAGGCGTCGCCCTTCATCGACGAGATCACCACCGTTGAGGTCCCAAAGAAGTATAACATTCCTGCCTTCACTCCCAAGTATTCGGGTGTGACCGATCCAACCGAGCATGTCGCTCAGTATAAGCAGCTCATGTGGACGATCTCGATTCCACACATGTACCAGGAAGTATGCATGTGCAAGAGTTTCGGGGCGACTCTCACTGGTCCAGCTCTCCAGTGGTTGATCAATCTCAAACCCAAATCTATCGGGTCGTTCGCCGAATTGGTCAACCAATTCTCCCGGCAATTCGCCAGCAGTCGTAAGATGGAAAAGCAGACTAGTGATCTGTACTATATCGTGCAGAAGACCAATGAGTCTATTCGAAGTTATTTCAATAGATTCAATGCTGAAATGATCAGTATCCGCAATTGTGACATCAAAACTGCGATCGAAGCTTATAAGCGTGGTCTAGACGATAGTTCAGGTTTATATATCGATCTGACCAAGTATCCCCCAGAGACTTTCGAAGACGTCCGAGCTCGAACCTTAGCATATATGAGGGTCGAAGACGACGCAACCTTTTGTCGCAAACACACTGACGACAAGAAGCCGTTAGGTGTCAAGAAGCCAGAATTCAAGCCGAAAGCCATATCCAGAATAGAGCCAGCGCGTCAGATTTCAAACGTTCGTTTCAAGACGAAGGCAGAAGTTAAAACCGCGACTAAATTCCCCATGTACCCCAAGATCTCCTCTTATGGGTTCAAAGGGTCAGCTAAAGACTTAGTCGAAGCTCTGTAGACCACCCAAGCAACCATCCGGTGGCCGAAGAAGTCTGACTTGGACGATGCTAAGAAGGATAAATCAAAGTGGTGCGACTTCCACGTCGACCATGGTCATGCGACATATGATTGTATCGCACTCAAGAAGGAATTGGCATATCATGTTCCACAAGGTAATCTCAAAGATATTATTGATAATGTCGTTATTAACAGCCATCGACCGTCGACTCCCGAGCATGCAAAAGTTATCAATTAAAATCCCCTACGCCATTAGGAATCCTGAAGATCGAGAATGAGTCGAAACGTCGCTATGGTGCCCAGTCGTACGACGATATGATCAATCACAGACAGTATCTCATCGGATCGTCGTGTCGTCCTGTCATTTAAAACCTATCTTTCTTTCCAAAAAGAATAGGATAATAAATGACAGGGGGCAATACCCCATGAAGGAGAAAGGTATGATTTCTAACTCTTTTCCATACAAAATTTTCTCACAAACAGCTACTGACTTAAGCATCGGAGGGTCGTTGGTGAGCCAACGACCAATCCTCGACATCGTTTTATCGCAGGATCGCACGACATAGACGATCAGGTCCATGACTTGATCACACCTTACATCTAATCGAACGACTTAATCGCACGATCGCATAGACGGCTTCGCAGCCTGAGCTTCTTAACTTAGAAAAACTTCGCGTTTTGAATAAATACCTTAGTCGCATGTATTGGTGTTTGATTAGCATACATTCTAAATGGATTTTTTCTTTCTTATACCCTGTATGGATACTTTGATCGTATGTTCTCATATTTTATAAACGCCTTGGTCGCATGATTTCTATGTATCTTATGTTCAATCGATGCGATAGTTGTTTACCAATAAAGTTCAAACCAAAAAAAGTGCATTCATCAGAAAAATTGTCAAAAACGTGCTCGACCACCAACGGTCGAGCAGTAAAACAAAAAAGAAAGAGAAAATTCTTAAACTAAAGAAGGAACATCCGTTGCATTCGTGCCCGAAGTCCCATCCATAAGGTTTTTGCCTGCCATCTCTTCTTCGACATCTTTCTCATCATCTAAGTCAAGATCTCTCTCGGTCCCAACGCCATTCAGATAGGTGTCCAACTCCTCCTTCGCCAAAGCAAGAGGGTCTTTTCCTAGTAGGTGTCGTCGCATGATAGCAGCACGCGCAGTAAGTCGAGCGTAAGAAAAGAAAGACCTATTCTCAACCTTCAACTCCTCGAACTCGTCCTCCAAGTTCGTCGCTTCAATCTTGGATTCTTCAACCTCCTTTTTCTTCGCAGCTAAAGATGCCTTCATCCCCTCCAGCTCCTCTCTCTGATCACGCATCAAAGATAGAGATTCCTTCAAACGAGAATCCACCTCGTCCCTTGCATGACTGAGGGCATCTAGCTCATCAAAAGCATGGTCAAGACGCATCGATACCGCCTCTTCGTGCTCTAGGGCAGCTTTTTCCTTAGCCAACGCTGCTTTTTCGTCCTTGATAACAGAAGCCGTCAAGCTCCCTACATTCGTCGTCTCAGCCTGTAATGCTAAGCAAGCTTGAAGTGCCTTCAAAATCATAAAGACGAACATCGTCAATAAACAACGACAACGACTGCGACAAAACAAGTTTTGAAAGAGAAACTTACCAAGAATACGAGTCCAGCTGCATGGAACTCTTTTATCTCAAAAGAAAACCCGTTAAAACGCTCCCTGAAAGACGGGAGCAAATATTTTTCTAAGTGGGGAAGCAACTTCGTCTCGTCCAAGACATTGTCGTCCAGAAAATCCGACGGCAACGTAAAGTTGACCGTCGTCTCCCCCACAGATCCTTTCTGCGCGCCTTTGCCCATGTCGGCCGACGAAGGGCCGGATAGGACGACGGGAAACATCGTCGACGGTTGCGCAATATCCACGGATTTTGCGCCGGTCGTGTCAAACGCAACCGACGCCATCGCCTTCCTAGACAAGGCAACCCTCGGTGGGTTACCCATCTTCAGAGACGGTTCCCTCAGAATGGACATCCTTGTCCTCTTCGAGAAGTCAAACCCAACCGTCGGGACTTCTTTTCTCTTCAAGAGACCCGACCCAGATGTCGAGACCTATTTCAGGACCCCTGACCCAGTCGTCGAACTGTCCTTCTTTCTGTCATCCCTCGCCTTGCAAGTCGGATCAACCTGAGTCATCATCCTAGTAACAGAAGATGACATCCGTGCATGAGATTCCCCTGTATGGGCGAAAAAAAAGGATTAGACACTCGAAGAATAAAAATAGATTAAGTTAAGAAGAGAAGAGAAGAACAATTACCGGTTATCTCTACTTCCAGATCATCTTCTTCAGTCCCCTCGGACTCCTCTTCTTCTTCATCATTTTTCTCCCTTTCCTCTCGACCCATTCTGATCCTATCACTCAAGAAAACAGTGTCGTCATCCTCATCTACCAGGTGACGATTAACGTACGTCCGATCCCTGCCACTGAACTCTAAAAACTTCTTGATCTTAGCCTTGGATTCTTGATCAGGTTTTACTTTGTCAAAATTAATATCTGAGCATAAGAGAAAAGAACAGTCAAAGAGGAATCAGATAAGAGCCGGTTAAAAAGATATAGATCGACAACTCACCTGTCATATTCCAGCCCTCTCTGATCCAGTGACTATCAGAGTCGAGCGTCGCCAACCGTACGAATACATATTTCTTCTTCCACCCACGATCATTGACTGATGTATTTAAAACCAAAGTACGATCACCTTTATGTCTCAAAAACAAGTTATAGCGCCAATACTGGTCCTTCGTGACTATGTACGCCGTCAGAAGGTCCCTCACACCCATCGGTGAATCCCAACCGGAAGTAAGTCGTTCAATGACCAAAATGACTCGCCAAAACTGGGGCATCAGTTGTCCTGGCGAGAGGACAAATTCGCACAGAAACTCCTTGGCTAGAGGCGAATATGGCCAGTGGAAACCAATCTTAAACGGGTACTCATATATAACAACATACCCTTTAGCAAACATTTCAGGACGAACACCACCAGCCCTATTTATAATGATCCCCATGGGAATCCTAGCCAGGCTTCTGAAGTCGTCTAGATCGTCCTCGGTTTCTATAATACTCTTAGGCTCCATCGACATCTCTAAACCTGTCAAATTAATAAGCAAGTCCGAAAAACCCCAGATATCCCAGTTCTTCTTAGGTTTCCTGGCAATGGACTTGCGGCGCATATGACGACTAAAGAATTGGTATCTTATATGATCCCGAAAATTGACAATTCTGAACAGGGTAATCGAACGAAAAGCGACAAAGAAACCCTAAGAGAAAGCTCTGCTCAACACTGTCCTAAATCGTAAACAGAAGAAAACCAATCGCAATCTCTATTTATGCGGACGGATATGTCAGATCGAGTCCTTCGGCAAATCAACACGCGTCCATGTCCTTTCGTATATCCGCCCGAATCTTCGACACCTGTCATCGACAGCTGGTAAGCATCATCGTGCGTTAGTATGATGTCACAACTTTTCAACTTCTCGTTCAGTTAAAGGCGAACCGGTCTAGTTCCACGACAACCAGGTAAGTCCCTCAACCCAGGTCACGAGCCTAAGCGTTCGACAAGCAAAATTTAAAACTTAAATTTGACATTTAATTTTCAAATTTTGGGGGCAAACTATTTGGGCAAAAATTCACGTTGCTCGACCGCGACCAGAACAGGTAAGACGTATGATTAGGGACTATATCTTGTATTAAGATAAGGTCTCGACAAAGACCTAGAACACCATCGTCGTCCCTCATAAAAGGTAAGTCGAGAGTTCCTTACGACGCTCGACCATAGCGTCGCCCGATCCGCACGACTATTATATAAGGACGTGCGACTTCGACCAAAGCTAACGTTAACCATGACCGTTTATTAAGTGTTTAATGCAGGAGTAAAAGTCATTAAGGAGCAACAACTATAACCGACTCAATCATTAAACAGCCGGCGACCGTAACAGACGAAGATCATTACTCCGGCGACCGTTTCTAACCGTTAAGGCCATTAAAGGAGCATTCATGGATGAAGCTAAGGACGCGAAGACTATAAATATCAAGCTCAATCAACATTTCAACACATCAAATATCCGGCGATTAACAACCGAAGCAATATTCAAGAACACCTGAAGTGAAGAACCAATATTCTAAGTATCGCTCTCGACGCACGACAACATCCCTCGACCATCAGTTCATACTTTGTTTCGTACACGACAAACACTTGTTTTTACGTTCAAACACTTGTACATTACATTTCGAAGACTTTTCTTCATTTGTATTGTAATCACTGTACGATCGACACGAGTATCCAAGGACATCGCCCCTGATTGGCGACCATAGTGCAGCGACAACACCCACTGCCGTCCGCAGGTTTTTTCCTTGATTGAGGTTTTTTCTGCGTCATCAAATCCCTTGTTTCTTTATTTTATTTATCGTCGCACGTCTCGTCGAAATATTCTTTCTTTAGTTGTTTAAGTCTACATCGACCTTAAGTTGTCCCTTTGGTGCGATTTTTGGCATTAACAATAGCTATCCACTATTTTCTATTGTAGAAGACCCTTATGGGATTGTGTATAGAGATCAGTCAGGTGTCAGACGTTTCCTCAGATTTGATGAAATCGGTAAATATTCTGATGGAACTTTGAAGAAGTTATTGGAAACAAGAAAAAGTCTTTACCAGGTTGATAATGCTGAGATTGGACTCTTGAGAAGAGAAATATAGACAATCGACACAAGGCTGAACTTCCGGAAAACACTAAGACGCTTGGAGATCTTAATTGGCAAGAATCGTCAACATAGAAGATTCGAGCGCCCTTGAATACAAAGGGGGAGATTGTTAATGCTACTTTTAGTGTTGTAATCAAGTCTTATCTATTTTAAGCTTGTAATAAGTCTAGTTTGACTTTCTATAGTCAAGGGTATATAAACCCTTGTGTTAGCTTTTGTAAAAAATAGTTCATATTTTGAGAGTAACACAAATGGCATATTTCTCTCTCTAGATTCTCTCTCTAATCTTGATAGATCTTGGTTTATCAGCTACACATTTGAAAAGGTATTTCTTCTAAGTCTTTTTCCTTTTTCATACGATTTTCTCTTCACGACGATTACTGACTTAAGCATCGGAGGGTCGTTGGTTATCCAACGACCAACCTTTGACCTTGTTTTATCGCAGGATCGCATGACATAAGTCGCTAAGTCTATTTCATGACTTCAGTGCATTTTCGCAGGAACGCACGACTTAATCATACGATCATAAGGTCCAAAGACCTCACGACCTAAGTCTTTAACTTAGAAAAACTGTCATGTTTTGGATGGATGCCTTAGTCGCAAGTACCTATGTTTGTATTACACGAATTTAAACTTAAAATAGTCTTTGCATTACGACGGATGCCTATGTCGCAAGTCTTTATGTTCATTTTTATACGATGTATATTTATTTGGTGATCTTCACGATTAGTATTGTACTTACTTGAAAAATAAATAAGACAGAGTAATGCATGAGAAAGATAATTTTCATTCATCAATGGTCAATTACATCGGAGGACTCGACCCCCAACGGTCGGCAAATAAAAGACAAATAAATAAATTTTTCTAAGATTGGGGAGGATCGTCGGCCGCATCCTTTCCAGAAGCTTCGCCCTTGAAGCCCTCGTCCACATCCTCCTCCTCGCCATCCTTCTCGTCGTCTGAGTCGAGGTCCCTCTCAGACCCGACGCTCGACAAGTAGAACGACAACTCTTCCAACGCCGACGCAAGGGATTCTTCCCCAACAGGTGCTGCCGCATAATCGCCGCTCGTGCAGTCAGTCGAGCAAGGTCGAAGACGGACTTTAGTTTGTCCTTCAGCTCCTTCACCTCTCCCTCTAACTCAGACACCTTGGACTTAGACTCCTTGGATTCATTTTCACTCGCAGCCAAGGACTCTTTCGTCCTGTCCAACTCGGCCCTCGAATCGGCGATCAGGGGCAGGGCCTGCTTGAGGCGACCTCTCGACTCGTCCCTCTCATGTTCGATGACCTCCGGGTCACTCTGAACGTCGTCGAGCCGTATAGACATGGCCTCGACGCGTTAGGGCGACTTTCTCCCTCTCCAGTGCCGCCTTCTCTCTTTCGAGAGCTGCGGGCACTAGACCCCTTGTCTTCTCCATTTCGAAGTACAGTGGAAGGGAGGACTGGAACGCCTGAAAAGTTACACAAAAGACAAAGGTTAGTAAACGCTCGACACAGTTACAAACATTAAAAAAGACAAGTTTTGAAAGAAAAACTTACCATAAACGCAAGTCCCACGACGTGGGATCCCGTATCCTCGACCGGGACTCTCTGAAAACGCTCCTTGAAAGAAGGGAGCTGATATTTCCCCAGATGGGGGAAAAGCTTCGTCCCGTCTAGGACATTATCGGCCATGAAGTCCGACGGCAACGTAAAGTTGACCGTCGTGACTTCGGCCTCTCCCGTCGCACGACCCTTGTCCTTGTCGGCCGACGAAGGGGTCGACGTAGCAGACGGAGACACCACCGTTTTCGCCGGAGGCGCCAAACTGACAGGCGTCGCGTCGATCGCATCCGAAGACGTCCTCGTCTTCACCGGAGATGCGATCGATGCCTTCGCCTTCTCAGGAGTGACGACTCTTGACGAGCTGCCTCACTTTGAAGACGCTTCCCTCGGCACCATCATCTTTGTCCTCTTCAGAACCCCCGACCCAGTGGTCGAGGTCCCCTTCCTCTTATCCATGCCCCTCCGGGCTAGTTCAGCTTGGGTTGCCTTCTTGGCAGCCACAGACGATATCTTCGTCTGAGATTCCCCTGAAAAACAAGAAGGAAAAGTGTTAACAGATGGAAATACAGGAAAGACTAGGTCGAGCAGAAAGGTCCAGGTACACTTACCAGTCATCTCCTCTTCTTCTTCTCTCGACTCTTCTTTCTCCTCTTCTCTCTCCTCTGCTCTTCCTTCCTCTTCGTCTGTCTCTTCCTCTCGGTTCTCTCCCAGGAAGACCACATCCTCGTCGTCCTCGTCCACGAGATGTCGTGTAACGAACGACCGATCGTCGACGTTGTACTCCATAAATCTATTGATCTTAGCCTGAGAGTTGGCGTAAGGCTTCACGTCCTCAAATTTGATATCTGTCGACAACCAAAAGGAAAGGTAAGTAAAAATGCAAGTCAACAAAATACAATGTAAGACGTACAACAAAGACTTAAAATCTCACCCGCCATGATCCAGCCGGCCCTGATCCAGTTGCTCTTAGGGTCGAGCTTCGATACACGCACGAACGCGTACCTAACCTTCCACTTATGGTCATTGACCGCAGTTTTCAGGACCAAGGTACGGTCTCCCTTAAATCTTGAGAAGAGACTGTAACGACGATACCCGTCCATTTTGACCTGATACGCCGTCAGGAGGTCGCGCACGTTCATCGGAGAATCCCAGTCTTTGGTCAGTCGCTCGATGACCTGGATGACGCGCCAGAATTAGGGCATTAACTGCCTCGGCGAAAGATCGAACTCGCACATAAACGCCTTGGCTAAAGGAGAGTATGGCCATTGAAAACCTATCTTGAATGGGTACTCGTATATCATGAAGTACCCGTCCGGGAACATTTCTGGTCGAACCTGACCAGCCCTACCCAGTGTAATCTCCGCAGGGATTTTTGCTAGACTCCTAAGGGAGTCGAGATCATCTTGATCTCGAATGGTACTCGCAGGCTCTGTCGACATTGAAAAACTTGTGAGCCAAATTTTTAAGTCTGAAAAGACGAAAAGATCCCAGTTCCTCCTAGGCTTTCTAGCAATGGACTTGCGACACATATAAAGGAGAAGGAGTCGTACCTTAAATAATGCTCTAATCCTCGAAGACTCTAAAATCGGTTCAAGATTTTTGTAGGTTTGGAATGGATTCGCAGAAGCAAAAAGGAAGAAATCTCGCTCTAAGGGATTCTGAAAACGTAAACTGGAAAAGATCCACCAAAGGCCTCTATTTATGTAGATGATCGTGTCAGATCGAGTCGTTCGATGATCGACACATGTCCCCACCTTTCCGTATGCACACGCGGATCGTCGACACCTGGCTTTAAGCAGCTGTCAAGCATAGAACATGCGTCAACATGACGTCACGATCTTATCGCCTTCTCAACTTCCATAGTTCAAATCAAACCGATTCCGTTCCAAGGCAATTGAATCGACCCTTTCGACACGTGTCACACACCTAGACATTCCTTTAAACAAAGATTTAAAAAGAATCTTTCTGACAAAAAATTTAAAAATTTGAAATTTGAATTTGCCATTTCATTTTTAAATTTTGGGGGCAAACTATTTGGATAAAAATTCACCAGGCACGACCACAATCAGAAAAGGTAAGATTTATGTTACACGATACGTTTTGGATTAAGATAAGGTCCAGAAAAGGTAAGATTTAAAACCTCCGTCGCCCCTTCTAAAGTTTAGGTCGAGACCTCTTTACGACACTCGACCACATTGTCACCCGATTCGCAGGACCGTCATAAGAAACCTTACGTCCTCGACCAACTAATGTATGACATAACTGTGATTACTCTGTTTAATGTAGGATCAACGATATTAATACCCAACGGCTTTAACCGACGATACAATTATGAGCATTAAACCACGGGATCCGTTACGACCGCTACTCAAGCTTTTATGGAGTCATTTAAAACTACGAAGGCTATATAAACAAGAGCTCCATCACCATTTGCGCACATCTGAACTCCCAAAACACTCACTGCATTGCAAAAAGAATTGGAAGCAAAGAACTCTCTCTCTAAAGATCGCTCACGACGCACGACACGTTACTTTTACACACGACACATAGTTCTTACGCACGATACACTTGTTACTTTACAAATTAACTTATTTATGTTATTTGTATTGTAATCATTATACTATCGACACTTGAAACACAAGGACATCGCACCTGTTTGGCGACCATATGCAACGACGACTGTTAATGCCAAAAATCGCACCAAAGGGACAACTTAAGGTCGATGTGGACTTTAACAACTAAAGAAAGGAATCGTTCGACAAAGACGAAAATGTAAATGAGACAGAGAATTTGATGACGCTGGAAAAACCTCAACGAGGAAAAAACCTGCAGACGACAGTGGATGTCGTTGCTACACTATGATCACCAATAAGGGGCGATGTCCTTGGTGTTACAGGTGTCGATCGTACAGATAATACAATACAAATGAAGGAAAGACTTCGAAATGTAAAGTTACAAGTGTTTTGAATATAAAACAGTATGCGCTGTGTGTGGTTGTCGTGCGTCGAGAGCGATCTTTTGAGGGTAATTCCATTGCTTCGAATGAATGTTCTTCAGAGTACTTGCGTCTGTTGTTCGATGCTCTTGTTATCGTTCTCTATGTTGTTTGTTGTGTTTTGTTTCGTCCCCTAAACTGAGAATTGAGCTTGGAATTTATCTTCGGGCACTTTAATTGAATCATTAAGATCTTTGATGATTGTTGTAACAGTCGTCGTCTTCAATGTAGGATTTGGATGCTCATAACTGATTTCGTCGGTTATAGCCGTTGTCCATTAATTACTTTGACTCCTGCATTAATCACTGAACAAACACCACAGTCGTATAACTCGTTAGTCGGTCGAGGTCGCATGATTCTATGCGACGGTCGTGTGAAGTAGGCGACGTCGAGGTCGAGTGTCGTGAGGAACTCTCGACTTACCTTTTAGGAGGGACGACGGACGGAGGTTTTTTGGGTCTTTGTCGGGACCTTACCTTAATACAAGATATAGTTCATAACATGTGTCTTACCTTTCTTGGTCGTGGTCGAGGCTGGTGAAATTTTGCCTAAACAGTTTGCCCCCAAAATTTGAAAGTAGGATGGCAAATTCGAATTTTAAATTTTGCTTGTCGGGTGTTCAGGGTCTTGTGTTGAAAATTACCTTGGTCGTCTTGGAACTGAATTGGTTTAGTTCTAACTGAACGAGAAGTTGAAAAGGTAAAGAGATCGTGACGTCATACTGACGCACGATTGTGCTTACCAGCTGTCATTTAGAAATGTCGACGGAGCCCAGAGGTACTATTAGAAATGAAGACGATCTAGACGACTTCAGAAGTCTAGCGAAAATTCCCATGGGGATTACTGTAAGCAAGGCTGGCGGGGTTCGACCGGAGATGTGTCCCGAGGGGTATGTCGTGATATACGAGTACCTGTTTAAGATAGGCTTCCACTGGCCGTATTCGCCTCTGGCCAAGGTATTTCTGTGTGAGTTTGACCTGTCGCCAGGGCAACTGATGCCCTAGTTCTGGCGAGTCATTCTAGTCTTCGAGCGACTTACTTCGCACTAGGAGTGGCGTATAAAGTCACGAGCGATCAATATCGTCGTTATAGTTTTACTTTCAAGGCTTAAAGGTAATCGTACCTTAGTTTTGAACACTGCTGTCAATGATCGCAAATGGAGGACGAGGTATGTACTTGTGCGGGTGGCGATGCTGGATACGGACAGTGATTGGATTAGATTCGTTGATACTGCACAACCGGCGACGATGTCTCATACTGCGCAACTGGCAACGATGTCTCATACTGCGCAACCGGCGACGATGTCTCATACTGAGCAACCGGCGAAGATGTCTCATTCTGCGCAACCAGCGACGATGTCTCCCATTACCGCATTCGGCCCTTCGACGGCCGACAAGGGCAAAGGCGCGCAGACGGGCTCTGTGGGGGAAACGATAGTCAACTTCACGTTGCCGTCAGATTTCTTTAATGATAACGTCTTGGACGAGACGAAATTCTTCCCCCACTTGGGAAAGTATTAGCTCCCTTCTTTCAGAGAACGTTTCAGCGAGGTTTCTCTTGAAGATATAGAGTCCCACGTTGCTGGGCTTGTGTTCGTGGTAAGTCTCTCTTTCAAGACTTAGTTTGTTTGTCATTGTTGTTGTCGTATGTTTTCTAACGATGTTTGCTTTATGATTCTATCAGGCGTTCCAAGCTTCCTTGGCATTACATGCCGAGACGTCGAAGGTTGTAGGTCTAATGACTTCTGCCATTAAGGAAGAGGATGTAGCGTTGGGGAAGGAAAAATCCGCTTTGGAGCGCAAAGAGGCGATGTCAGTGCATCTTGACGATGTTCTAGATAAGTTGGAAGCCGTCAACCATACGAGGGACGAAGTGAACTCGCGCTTAAAGGAGTCCCTAACTCTGATGCACGATCAAAGGGAGAAGCTGGAGGGGATGAAAGAATCTTTGGTCAAGAAGAAGAGAAAGACCGAGGAGTCTAAACCCAAGGCGGTGAATTTAGAGAAGGACCTAGAGGAGCTGAAGGATGAGAACAAATCCATCTTCTCCTATGCCCGACTTACTGCGCGTGCGGCAATCATACATCGTCACATGTTAGGCAAAAGTCCTCTGGCGTCGGCATCAGATGAGCTGTACCTTTTCTACAAAGAGGTCGGGACTGAGAGGGATCTCGAGAAGGAGATTGAGGAGGAGGAAGGTCTCCAGGGTGAGGCGTCAAGCAGGGACGCGACCGACGCTCCCCCTTTGCCTTAGGAAATGTCTTTGTCATTTGTTGTTTCTTTTGCTGCTCGACTGTCAGTGGTCGAGTTATTTTGAATGTAAATGACAAACTATTCAGGGAATGAAATTTAAATTTCCGTCGCACTCGTGTTTTGTATATTCAGTAAATAAATATCATGTCAATTATGAAATTACTGAGTGTAATATAATAGAAATCATGCAACTTAGGCATCTATTGCAACGCAACAGCTTAGAATGTAAGACATAGCGCTTGTAAATCTTGTAAACAAACATAGGAATGTGTGACCAAAGCATACATTCAGGATATGGAATCCTTCGAAGTTAAGAAATTGAATTCAAAAGATCATTAGATCTTGCGATCGTACGACTAGATCGTACGATGAGCTTGAATTATATGTACATGCGAAAGTATGAACAAGTGATAGACCTGATCATTTGTGGCGTACGACTTTGCAAAATTCAAGTTGTATAGTAAACTTGACGTGCGATCCTGCGGTAAAATAAGGTTAGAGGTTGGTCGTTGGCTTTCCAGACGTTCTGTAATTATGTCAAGCCATACACGTCGAAACCACTAGTGATGCAATTGACCACTTTTGTGTGCTTGGGGGTCGACGGTCGATGATCGTTAGCGGGAGTAACGACGTCATCGATGATATCTTTAAGATTGCCTTTCGGGACGTGATATGCTAACTCTTTTTTGAGAGCTATGCAATCGTTTGTCGCATGCCCATGGTCGACATGGAAGTCGCACCACTTCGACTTATCTTTCTTGGCGTCGTCCTGATCAGATTTCTTCGGCCAACGAATGGTCGCTTGGGCGGATTTTAAAGTTCGACCAAGTCCTTAGCGGTCCCTTTGAATCTGTATGAGGATATCTTGGGGTACTGAGGAAATTTGGTCGCGGTCTTGGCCTCTGCTTGTCTTGAATCGGACGTTAGAGATATGACGCGCGGGCTCTATTTTGGAAATCGCTTTCGTCTTGAACTCTGGCTTCTTTACACCTAACGACCTCTTGTTGTCGGTATGCTTGCGATGAAAGGCTGCATCGTCCTCTACTCTAATGTAAGCTAGGGTCCGGGCTCGGATGTCTTCGAAATTCTCTGGAGGATACTTGGTCAGGTCAGTGTATAAACCTGAGCTGTCGTCCAGACCACGCTTATAGGCTTCAATTGCAGTCTTGACGTCACAATTGCGAATGCTGATCATCTTCGTATTGAATCGATTGAAATAACTGCGGATAGACTCATTGGTCTTCTGCACGACGTAATACAGGTCACCGGTCTGCTTCTCCATCTTGCGGCTGATGGCGAATTGCTGGGAGAATTGGTTGACCAATTCAGCGAATGACCCGATGGACTTGGATTTGAGATTGATCAACCATTGGAGAGCAGGACCGGTGAGAGTCGCACCGAAGCTTTTGCACATACAGGCCTCCTGATACATGTATGGGATTGAGATCGTCCACATGAGCTGCTTATACTGGGCGACGTGCTCTGTTGGATCTGTCACTCCCGAATACTTAGGCGTGAAGGCGAGGACGTTATAATTCTTCGGGACCTCGAAGGTCGCGATCTCATCTATAAAGGGCGACGCCTGAAATCCTGATCGAGGCTCGACATCAACGGGCACGGCTGCCCCAGGTAGCTTGGCGAGCAAAGATAGGACGCGCTCGTTCTGATCTTCTAGCATTTTCAATCGCTGGGCGACGGGCGACGTGCTTGCAGATTGACTCCTGAACTGGTGCCATTGCCATGCGACGAGCCATTGGTATATCCGTTGAAAGGAACAAAAAATGGCTGCGACCCATTCTGAAACGGATGCGACCAATTCTGAAACAGATGCGACCCATTCTGAAATGGCTGCGACCCGTTCTGCATGGGTAGTGGCCTTATGTGCTGAGGAGGAACCGTGCCAAACTGGGGATTTGGGTTGTACGGGCCGGCTGTTGGTTCTGCATGAACGGACCTGGATGTTGGTTCTGAGCGAATGGAGCTGATCCTGGACCTGGGTTATGCGCGAATGGTCGAGGGCCATTCTGACCAAACGATCCTGGATTCTGAACGAATGGCCGAGGACCATTCTGAGGTCCAGAGGGATTCCTTAATCGTGTGATCTCCTCAGCTGCTCTGCGACTTTGCTCTGCCATTGCGTTGATTTGATTTCGAGCGACTTCAAGCTCCTGGTACATCTGGGCAATGACATGCTGCTGATTTCTAGGGGCTGCCATTTTCCTGCAACATAGAACAGAGAAAACTCCAAGAAACCGTTAGTAAGACGCACGTTCGTCGAAAATTTTCTCTAGATGAGGTCCCACGGATGGCGCCAAACTGTTAATGCCAAAAATCGCACCAAAGGGACAACTTAAGGTCGATGTGGACTTTAACAACTAAAAAAAGGAATCGTTCGACAAAGACGTGCGACAAAGACGAAAACGTAAATGAGACAGAGAATTTGATGACGCAGGAAAAACCTCAACGAGGAAAAAACCTGCGGACGACAGTGGATGTCGTCGCTGCACTATGGTCGCCAATCAGGGGCGATGTCCTTGGTGTTCCAGGTGTCGATCATACAGAGAATACAATACAAATGAAGGAAAGACTTCGAAATGTAAAGTTACAAGTGTTTTGAATATAAAACAGTATGCGTCGTGTGTGGTTGTCGTGCGTCGAGAGCGATCTTCTGAGGGTAATTCCTTTGCTTCGAATGAATGTTCTTCAGAGTACTTGCATCTGTTGTTCGATGCTCTTGTTATCTTTCTCTATGTTGTTTGCTGTGTTTTGTTTCGTCCCCTGAACTGAGAATTAAGCTTGGAATTTATAGTCTTCGGGCACTTTAATTGAATCATTAAGATCTTTGATGATTGTTGTAACGGTCGTCGTCTTCAATGTAGGATTTGGATGCTCATAACTGATTTCGTCGGTTATAGCTGTTGTCTATTAATGACTTTGACTCCTGCATTAATCACTGAACAAACATAACAGTCGTATAACGCATTAGTGGGCCGAGGTCGCATGATTCTATGCGACGGTCGTGCGAAGTAGGCGACGTCGAGGTGGAGTGTCGTGAGGAACTCTCGACTTACCTTTTAGGAGGGACGACGGAGGTTTTTTGGGTCTTTGTCGGGACCTTACCTTAATACAAGATATAGTTCATAACATGTGTCTTACCTTTCTTGGTCGTGGTCGAGGCTGGTGAAATTTGCCCAAACAACGACCATCATAGTCGTCCGCGGGTTTTTTCCTCGTTGAGGTTTTTCCCGCGTCACCAAAATCTTTTCGTCTCTTTACTTTTTGTCTTTGTCGCACTGTTTTGTCGAACGATTTCTATCTTTAGTTGTTGATTGGGTAAAAATTCACCAGTCTCGACCACGATAAGACATTAAGAACGTTTATTGCACTTCTCTTGTAAGCAAAGTCAAATCATAAACACTCCGTCTTTTGACCAAAACCAGAGTCGAACGTACCTCTCGACCATTGTGTAGAAACGCACGACCTTGACCGACTAACGTATGACTCTTCTGTTATGATTTCCTCATTTAATGCAGGTCAAACGACTTTTATGGCCAATGGACGAAATCGATAGAGCAGTAATGAACATTAAACAACAGAGACCGTTTGCGACCGTTACTAGAAGATTTCATGGAGTCATTAAATGCATGCGAAGACTATAAATACGAAGACAAAGCCATCATTTGGATGGTCGAATTCAGAAATCTCACTGCATATTCAAGAACATCCAAAACAAAGAACTTTCTCTCAAGTGATCGCTCTCGACGCTCGATTTACACTCTCAACCAGCAATCTTAGCACACGACACACTAGTTTTACATTCAATACACTTGTTATTTCCACATTTCAAGTCATTTGTATTGTAATCATTGTATTCTCGACACCAGAAACAAAATACATCGCCCCTGTTTGGCGATCATAGTGCAGCGACGACTTCCACAGTCGTCTGCGGGTTTTTTCCTCGTTGAGGTTTTTCCCGCGTCACCAAAATTATTGTCTCTTTGCGATTTTCTGTCTTTGTCGCAAGCTTTGTCATAAGATTCCTTTCTTTAGTTGTTAAGCTCCACAATCAACCTTAAGTTATCCTTCTGGACGATTTTTGGCATTAACAGTTTGGCGCCCACCGTGGGGCCCCTCTAGAGAATTTTTTTGACAAACGTGCGTCTTACTAACGGTTCCTTGTAGTTTCCTCTGTTTTCTGTTTCAGGAAAATGGCAGTCCCTGGAAATCCAGAGCAAGTCATTGCCCAGATGTACCAGGAGTTTGAAGTTGCGTGAAACCAGATCAACGTCATGGCTGAGCAGAGTCGAAGAGCAGCCGAGGAAATCGCGCGACTGAGGAATCCCTTTGGACCACAGAACAATCCAATACCATTCGTCCAGAATCCAGGTCCGGGATCATTCGGTCAAAATCCAGGATCTGCTCCGTTCGCCAGTAATCCAGGTCCAGGTCCGTTCGTTCATCACCCTGGACCAGGACCGTTCGGTCAGAATCAGCAGCCAGGTCCATTCATGCAGAACCAGCAGCCGGGATCGTTTATCCCGAATCCCCAGTTCGGACCAGTTCCTCCTCAGCATCTGAGGCCTCCACCCATGCATAATGGATCGCAGTCGTTTCAAAATGTATCGCAGCCATTTCAGAATGGATCGCAACCATTTCAGAACGGGTCGCAGCCATATTTTGTCCCTTTCAATGGGGACGCCAATGGCTCGTCGCACGGCAATGGCACCATTTCAAGAGTCGACCCTCTAACAGGTGCAAATCCCGATCCTAGTGACCCCATTGCCCAGCGATTAAAAGATGCTAGAAGATTAGAACGAGCGCGTCCTGTCTTTGCTCG
The DNA here is from genome assembly GCA_033807775.1 of Saussurea involucrata. Lineage (NCBI taxonomy): Eukaryota > Viridiplantae > Streptophyta > Magnoliopsida > Asterales > Asteraceae > Saussurea > Saussurea involucrata. The sequence goes on along the minus strand of CM066318.1, from coordinate 69,234,293 downwards.
CTAAGCTGCCGGGGGCAGCTGTGTCTGTCGACGTCGAGCCTCACTCAGGATTCCAAGCGTCGCCTTTCATTGACAAGATTGCGACGGTCGACGTCCCGAAGAAATTCAACATCCCCGCCTTCACGCCCAAGTATTCAGGGGTGACCGGTCCAACGTAGCACATCGCGCAATATTAGCAGCTCATGTAGATGGTTTCAATTCCACACATGTATCAAGAAGTATGCATGTGCAAGAGCTTTGGGGCAACTCTCACTGGTCCTGCCCTCCAATGGTTGATCAATCTCAAACCCAAGTCCATCGGGTCGTTTGCTGAGTTGGTCAACCAGTTCTCCCAGCAATTCGCTAGTAGTCGCAAGATGGAGAAGCAGACCATCGACCTGTATTATGTCGTGCAGAAAGCTAATGAGTCTATTCAAAGTTATTTCAATAGGTTCAATGCAGAGATGATCAGTGTCTGTAATTGTGACGTCAAGACCGCGATCGAAGCTTACAAACGAGGTCTAGACGACAATTCGGGCTTATACACTGATTTGACCAAGTATCCCCTAGAAAATTTCGAAGACGTCCGAGCCCGAACCCTAGCGTTTATGAGGGTAGAGGACGACGCTGCCTTTCGACGTAAGCATTCCGAAGACAAGAGATCGTTAGGTGTAAAGAAACCAGAGTTCAAGACAAAGACAGTGTCCAGAACAGAGCCCACGCGCCAAATCTCCAACGTCCGGTTCAAGACAAAGGCGGAAGCCAGGACCTCGACCAAATTTCCTCAGTACGTCAAGATATCCTCATACGGATTTAAAGGGACCACTAAAGACTTTGTCGAAGCTCTGAAGTCCGCCCAGGCGACCATCCGGTGGCCAAAAAAATCCGATCAGGACGACGCCAAGAAAGATAAGTCAAAGTGGTGCGACTTCCATGTCGAGACCTCATGGTCAAGTTTGCCTTTATCTATGACGATTTCTTTGACCTGTGACTGCCAAACAACTTATTTTCGCGGATTCAGGGTGGTCTTATAGCAGTTACGGGTGACTTTCGGCTCACTTTTGATTTCTTGGACTCCCCACGGCGTAGGGAACTTCAGGGTCTGATGATACGTCGAGGGGACGACTTTCATGGATCCATGGTCGACCGAAGATGATGTTATAGGCCGACGAACAATGCTTGTTGATTCCTCCGGCATAGACCGGCAGGATGATCTCTCCACAGGTGCTCGTTGATTCTCCGTTGAAACCGACCAAGGTTGTCGAACGTCTGGTGATTTCCGAGCGATCGATTCCCATGGCCTTGATGGTGTCAAGGAAAATTACGTTCGCTGAACTGCCCCCATCGATCAAGACTCATCGGGTTAAACAATTGCCAATCGTGAGTTGAATGATCAACCCGTCATGATGCTTCTGATAGGAGTCACCGAGGTCGTCTTGATCGAACACAATCTTCATAGCTTCTAGTTCCAGATCTCATTTGGGCCTCGATGAACGTGGTATAGGTCGATCGTCAGGTGCTTGACTGGCATGACGCTTGGCTGTGGAGTACGTCAGACCACACACGTCGGAAGCACCAGTGATGCAATTGACGACCTTCGCATGCTCGGGGGTTGGCGGTCGATCGTCGCTAGTTGGAGCAACGACGTTATCGATGATATCTTTGAGATTTCCTTTCGGGATATGATATGCTAACTCCTTTTTGAGAGCTATGCAATCATCTGTCGCGTGACCATGGTCGCCATGGAAGTCGCACCACTTTAACTTATCTTTCTTGGCGTCGTCCTGATCGGACTTTTTTGGCCACCGAATGGTTGCCTGGGCGGTCTTCAGAGCTTCGACCAAGTCCTTAGTGGACCCTTTGAATCCATAAGAGGATATCTTGGGGGTACTGAGGAAATTTGGTCGCAGTCTTGGCCTCTGCTTTTGTCTTGAACCGGACGTTTGAAATCTGGCGCACGGGCTCTACTTTAGGAATTGCCTTTGTCTTGAATTCTGGCTTCTTCACACCTAACGACCTCTTATCGTCGGTATGCTTGCGACGAAAGGCAGCGTCGTCCTCTACCTTCATATATGCTAGGGTTCGAGCTCGGACATCCTCAAAATTCTCTGGAGGATACTTGGTTAGAACTGTGTACAAACCCGAACTGTCGTCCAAACCACGGTTATAAGCTTCGATTGCGGTCTTGACGTCACAGTTGCGGACACTAATCATCTCTACATTGAACCTATTGAAGTAGCTTCGAATAGACTCATTGGTCTTCTGTAAGACATAATATAGGTCACTGGTCTGCTTCTCCATCTAGCGACTGCTGGCGAACTGCTGAGATAATTGATTGACCAACTCAGCGAACGACCCGATGGATTTGGGTTTGAATTTGATCAACCATTGGAGGGTAGGAACAGTGAGGGTTGCTCCAAAACTCTTGTACCTGCATACTTCTTGGTACATGTGCGGGATCGAGATCGTCCACATGAGCTGTTTATATTGCGCGACGTGCTCTGTCGGATCTGTCACTCCTGAGTATTTGGGCGTGAAAGCGGGGACGTTATATTTCTTTGGGACCTCGACAGTCGCAATTTCATCGATGAAGGGCGACGCCTGATACCCTGATCGAGGCTCGACGTTGACGGGCACGGCTGCCCCGGGTAGCTTGGCGTGCAAAGACAGGACACACTCGTTCTGATCTTCTTGCATCTTCAACCGCTGGGCGACGGGGTCAATAGGATCAGGATTCGTACCTGTCTGTGGATTGACTCCTGAACTGGTGCCATTGTCGTGCGACGAGCCATTGGTGTCCCCGTTGTAAGGGACAAAATACGGCTGCAACCCATTCTGAAACGGCTACGATCCATTCTGAAACGGCTGCGATCCATTCTGCATGGGTGGTGGCCTTATATGCTGAGGAGGAACCGTCCCGAACTGGGGATTTGGGTTGAATGACCCCGGCTGCTGGTTCTGAGCAAACGGACCCGGATCCTGATTCTGAGCGAACGGACCCGACCCTGGACCTGGATTATGCACGAATGGTCTAGGACCATTCTGACCGAACGATCCTTGGCCTGGATTCTGAACGAATGGCCTAGGACCATTCTGGGATCCAAAGGGATTCCTCAGCCGCACGATCTCCTCAGATGCTCTTCGACTCTGCTCGGCCATGGCATTGATTTGATTCCGAGCAACTTCCAGCTCTTGATACATATGAGCAATAACATGCTCTTGATTTTCTGGGGCTGCCATCTTCCTGAAACAGAAAACAAGGGAAACTCCCAGAAACCGTTAGTACGACGCACGTTTGTCGAAGATTTTCTCTAGATGGGGCCCCACGGTGGGCGCCAAACTGTTAATGCCAAAAATCGCACACAAGTACAACTTGAGGTTGATTGTGGAGCTTAACAACTAAAGAAAAGAATCTCTCGACAAAGCGTGCGATTAAGATAAAAAAATGTAAAAGAGACAGAGAATTTGGTGATGCGGGAAAAACCTCAACGAGCAAAAAACCCGCGGACGACTATGGAAGTCGTCGCTGCACTATGGTCGCCAAACAGGGGCGATGTCCTTATGTTTCAGGTGTCGATCGTACAGAGAATACAATACAAATGAAGGAAAGACTTCGAAATGTAAAGTAACAAGTGTTTCGAATGTAAAAACAATGTGCGTCGTGTGTATAGTCAATGTGTCGTGCGTAAAAACTATGCGTTGAGCGTGGGAGTCGTGCGTCGAGAGCGATCTGTTATGAGAAAGTTCTTTTCTTCGTACGTTCTTGAGTACGTAGTGTGATTCTTGGAAGCGGTCCCCTTCAATGATTATGGAACTCTATATTTGTACCCTTCGGGTGCTTTGATTGATTTCTTGAATGCTTTACGTAATTGTCGTAACGGATGTTGTCTTTAATGCTGTTAATGGCCCTTTACTGGTTGTAGCCGTTGGTCATTAATGACGTTGACTCCTGTATTAAACACTGAACAAACGTAACAGTCATAACGAACGTTAGTTGGTCGAGGTCGCATGGTCTTATGCGACGGTCGTGAGAACTTGACGACATCGTGGTCGAGTGTCGTGAGGTAGATAACGTACGATTTGACTTTTAACCAAGGGACAAGGTACTATAATTTTACCTTACTATGGGGAAGTAAAATAAGTGTTTTCCTTACCTTGGTCGTGGTCGAGACTGATGAAATTTTGCCCAAACACTTAGATCATGAGATCTTTGGGCCTTATGATTTGTGTAATTAAATCGTGCAATAGACCTAGTCCTATGCGTCATGCGTTCCTGCAATCGTGCAATCAAGTCATATAGTATACCTGGTTGCTTATGTCGTGCGATCCTGCAAAAATGTACTTAAGTTGTGTAATAGACTTAGTAACTTATGTCGTGCGATCCTGCGATAAAACAAGGCCAGAGGTTGGTCGTTGGCTAACCAACGACCCTCCGATGCTTAAGTCAGTAATCGTCATGGTAATAAAAAATCGTATGAAAAAGGTTAGTTAGAAGAAATACCTTTTCAGATGTGTTGCATTCCAGCTGCGTGGGATATCTCGATTGTCGAGGGTTTGGAGTCTATAAGCACCCTTGCCCACGACTCCTGAGATACGATAAGGACCTTCCCATTTGGTGGAAAATTTACCTACATTGAGCTCTTGAGTGTTCTGGAACATTCGTCAGAGGACGTAGTCGCCTTCTTGGAAGACTTTAACCTTAACATTCTTGTTGAAATGTCGCTCGACCGCTTGCCGTTGTGACGCCATTCTGATCAGTGCTGATTCCCTAAGTTCTTCAAGGGCGTCGAGGTCGTAACTTAGATCCACTAAGTTATGGTCGACAGAAGTATGCCTCGATGTCGGGAGCCGGACCTCGACCGGCAAAACTGCTTCACAACCATAAATCAAAGAGAAAGGGGCTTGTCCTGTGGACGTGCATGGCGTCGTGCGATTTACCCACAGGACCGAAGGGAGTTCTTCGACCCACCTTCTTTTCGCAGCTTTTAACCTCTTCTTGATCGAAGCAATAATGGTTTTATTACTCGACTCTGCAAGTCCATTCGCCTGAGGGTACGTAGGTGTCGAGGTCATCAGCTTGATATTACGATCTTCACAGAACTGTCGAGTCCGGTTGCTTATGAACTGGGATCCATTGTCGCAGACAATTTCGGATGGAATCCCGAACCTGCATATGATGTTAGTATGGATAAAAGAGATGACCTCCTTGTCCCGGACTTGGGAAAAGGCAGCTGCTTCTATCCACTTAGAAAAATAATCTGTATTACGAGAAGAAATACATTTTGCCCGGGGGCAGGTGGTAACTTGCCGACAATATCCACCCCCCATCTCATAAAGGGCCATGGATTAGTGTCGAATGTAAAGGTTTAGAAGGTTTGTGGGACGTACCAGAATGTCGTTGACAGGGATCACAATTCTGGACATACCTGACGGCGTCTTGTCGTAGTGTCGGCCAAATGTAGCCTTGTCGAGAGATACGGTTGGCTAGACTGCGACCTCCTGAGTGGTTGCCACACTCTCCGTCATGCATTTCTTGAAGGATCCTTTGAACTTGACTTTTGATGGTAACACATCTCAGGTTCAAGCCTGTCGATGATCGTCGATAGAGTATTTCTCCAATCACGACATACTTAGATGCCTTGAACCTGATCTTTCGAGCTTCCATCTTGTCTTCTGGGAGGTGGTCGTGCATATGGAAATTTCTGATGTCGCACGACCAATCATCCTCTTGGTCTTCGATCTGGACGACGTCGTCATTTTCGATGGATGGTGTCGCCAGGTGGATCATAGGAATGTTGTCGAATAAAGGTTTGCTGAGTGTAGACCCAAGGTTTGCTAAGGCGTCGGCCTGAGTATTTTGGTCCCTTGGAATCTGTTCGATGGAGAATGGTTTAAAATCTTCTGATTTTGCTTTTGCTACCTTTAGGTACGCTGTCAGCTTTGAATCTTTGGCCGCGAATTCTCCATTCATATGGTTTACGACAAGGAGAGAATCACTTTTGACATGTAGTGCGGTTGCCCCCAAGTCGTGTGCCATGTTCATTCCCACGATCAGGACTTCGTACTCGGCCTCATTGTTGGCAGTTTTAAAGTCACATCGTACGGAGTATACCATCTTGCCCCCTTGTGGCGACTTTAAGACGACGCCTAGTCCTGAACTTCTAATGTTGGATGACCCATCAACATGTAGAGTCCAGGGCACGTCGTCGTGAGTCGCCACAGTGAGCACCTCGAGCTCTGCTTCTTTTTCCAGCTCAGGACTGAAGTCGACGATGAAATCTGCCAACGCTTGCGATTTGATCCCTGTCCTGGGCTTGAGGTCGACGTCGTAACTACTGAGATATATGCTCCATTTCACCAATCGACCTGTCAACTCAGGTTTCCTCAAGACCGACTTAAGAGGAAGTTAGTCACGACAGTAATAGGGTGTGATTCGAAATAATGTCGCAATTTCTTTGCGGCTGTAACTAGCGACAAAAGTATTTTTTCCATAGAGGAATACCTGGTTTCGGCATCCAAAAGGGATTTACTTACATAGTAGATCGGCAGTTGCTGCTTTTCGTCTTCTCGTGTCAAGACGACACTTACTGCATTAGGACTGACGGCTAAATATAGCAATAAGACCTCATTATCATGAGGATTTGACTGCAAAGGTGGCGACGTCACGTACTCCTTCAGTTTTTGCAGTGCTTGCTCATGATCGTCTGTCCAATTGAAGCCTTTGTTTTTTTGAATGACGTTGTAGAATAGATGGCATCTATCCGATGATCGAGAGATAAACCTGTTCAGGGCTGCCACTCGACCAGTGAGCCTTTGGACTTCTTTAAAATTCCTTGGGGATTTGATCTCGATAATGGCCTTGATCTGATCTGGATTGGCCTCGATCCCTCGTCGTGTGACCATATAGCCCAGGAACTTCCCTGCACTGACGCCAAAGGAGTACTTCGTCAGATTTAGCTTCATGCTATACTTTCGGAGAATGTCGAACGACTGCCTTAAATGCTCGACGTGGTCGACTGCTTGCTTCGACTTGATGAGCATGTCGTCAATATACACCTCCATCGTGTCGCCAAGATGATCTTTGAACATCTTGTTCACCAGACGTTGGTAGGTAGAACCTGCATTTTTTAAACCAAAGGGCATAACTTTATAGCAATAAATACCTCGATCTGTCATGAAGGCGGTTTTTTCTTGGTCCTAGACATGCATCAGGATCTGGTTGTATCCGGAATAAGCATCCATGAACGTCAATAGTTCATGTCCTGCTGTTGCGTCGACCATGGCGTCGATATGTGGCAATGGAAAAGGGTCATTTGGACAAGCTTTGTTGAGATCTGTGAAATCGATACAAACCCTCCATTTGCCATTCTTTTTTTGCACGACCACGACATTTGCAAGCCAGTCGGGGTACTTCACTTCTAGTATCTTTCCCATCTTGAGGAGGTTGTCGACCTCGTCATTGATCACCTTATTCCGTTCAGGAGCAAATTTTTGCCGCTTTTGCTTGACAGGTTTTAAAGACGGGTCGACGTTGAGCTTATGAGAAATTACGTCGGGGTCTATGCCAACCATATCTTCGGGCGACCAGGCGAAGCAGTCGGCATGTTCCTGCAAAAAAGATATTAGCTTTTCTTTAAGGCAAGGGTCGAGGGATGAACCTATAAAGACGGTTTGGTCAGGCTTGCTCTGGTCCAGGACGACTTCCTCCAGGCGATAGTCGTCGGCTATCCCAGGAACATCCTGGACCTGTAATTGCTAGATAGCCTACTTATACGGTTTCAGGGTGGTCTTGTAGCAGTCTCGGGCGACTTTCAGCTCACTTTTGATATCCTAGACTCCCTACGGCGTAGGGAATTTCATGGTTTGATGATACGTTGAAGGAACGACTTTCATGTCATGGATCCAAGGTCGACCTAAGATGACATTATAGGTCGACGAGCAATCGATGATATTGAACTTTGTCTGCTTGTTGATTCCTCGAGCGTAGACAGGCAGAGTAATTTCTCCAAAGGTACTCGTCGCGTCTCCATTGAAACCTACCAAGGTTGTCGAGCGTCGGGTAATTTCCGATCAATCGATTCCCATGGCCTTGATGGTATCAAGGAAGATGACGTTCGTTGAGCTACCCACGTCGACTAAGACTTGTCGGGTCAGGCAATTACCAATCGTGAGTTGAATGATCAACCCGTCATGATGCTTTTGATGCGAGTCCCGAGGTCGTCGTGGTCGAACGTAATCTTCATGGCTTCTAGCTCCATATCTCCTTTGGGTCTTGATGAGCGAGGGGCAGGTCGATCGTCAGGTGCTCAGCTGGCATGACGTTTGGCTGCAGAATACGTCAGACCGCAAACATCGGACCCACCAGTTATGCAATTTACGACCTTTGTATGGTCGGGAGATGGTGGTCGAACGTCGTTAATGATAGACGAGTTTACACCCCCCTTTGACTAACCGCAAGTGTACTGTGTCGTCTCAAATAATACGTATGGAAGTACGAGTATCGAACCCAAAGGAACTAGGTGTCAAGTACCGCAATGACTGTAGTTACTATTAACTGAACGGTTAAAACTTTGATTTGGTTTGATTGTTGAAATATCCTGACTAGTAATGCGTATAAAAGTACGGAAAGTAATTGGTAGTAGTATCAAGAGAGAGGATGGAGGTGTTAGTGCAATATGTCTTCAAGGTTTAAATATAGAAAGGTCAAAGTCAAAGTCAATGTATTGAGTTGTATTGTGTTGTTTACACCTTGTAAAGTGTTTAGTATAAATAGGTTTTGTTGTGTTTTAGTAGGAAGGACTCTAAACATACTTAACTCATATTCGTATATTCTAGAGAGAGAAACACTTGTACAGAACTCCTAATCTTGTAATGTGTTCTTGATCAATGAGATGACGAATTCATATCTTCTCAATCTTGATTAGATCTTGGTTTAACAATTGGTATCAGAGAAGGATCAAGATTCAGAGAAGGAATTTTACTGGAAATTCATTCCGATTTGGTGATTTCCCAAGAAAATTTGATTGATTTTCTTGATTTTTCAAGAAAATATCTTTTTTCTTGAGATTTTATCAAATTTTGGTGATTTTTGATCGAATTTGTTCAAATCTTAGCTCATTGGATTCGTTTTTGATAGAGGAACAGTTATTGTTCAAGGATCGAAGGCCAATTTCACTGTTTTGAGTTTCAATTTTGAAGATTTGTGAAGTTTTTGGGGTTTGAACTCGATCTTCTGTTCGATCTACAAGAATCAGATTTCAGTCGTTTTCAGAGGTTTTTGTGTATAGGAAAAATATTCAGACTGATTTTTCGAGCATATCTGTGAAATTTCGTGCAGAGATGTTCAGATTTCAGACGTTTTTGAGGATTTTTGTGAACTTTTCGCAAGATCTGTGCTTTTCGCAAGACTCATCGAGGTTTTCGCAAGACTCATAGAACTTTTCGCAAGTTCATCATCTTTCGAAGGTTTTCAGAATCTAAGTGAAGTTTTCGCATCTTAAAGACAAGTGAACAGGAACTTTTCGCAAGCTTCTTTTACGAGAACAGGAGCTTTTCGCAACTCAAAGGCACGCAAACAGTGACTTTTCGCAAGCCAAAGTCACGCAAACCTCAGATCTCTTAAAAAAATTCTAAGTCAACTTTTCGCAACCGTTGCTTGCGAAAACTTTGACTTTTCGCAACTGTTGCTTGCGAAAACTGACTCATAGTCGAATTTTTTTTACTGTTCATCTGACTTGGTTATTTTCTGGAGTTTAAAAAAAAAGTTTAAAAAAAACCGACTCTTAGTCGAATTTTGAGAAAATTTTTTATACTAAAATTTTTTCTATAGTGTATTTCATACATTTTAAGAGTTTTTCAAGAAAAAGTTTTATATATTTTTTAAGATGAATTTTCAAGCTTCAGGTAATCGTCCTCCGATGCTTAACAAGGATTCAGATTTTGTGAAATGGACGGTCGACTTCATGGATTTCATTTCGAGAAGAGAAAATGGAGATTTAATGATAAAATCTTTCACCGAAGGCCCGTTGATCCTTTATAAACAGGAAGAAGACTTTACTGAAGAAGAGATATATCGGAAGAGAGCTGATAAAGATGCAACATCTTATTTGATCCTTGTTATTTCCAAACTTCCACAATATACTTGTGCTCGATTAAATGCTTTCAAAAATAATCCTATGTTGTTTTGGAAGGAATTAACGAAGCTAATGCATGGATCATATGTTGATTTCAGGGTAAAGAAAGTGAAGAATGCTGATAAGGAGAAATCAAATCAGGCAACATCAGAAATTCACAAAGAGGAATCGTCAAAAGCGGAAGAAAAGAAAGTTGATTTAGAGAAAAAGGAAGACATGAAGGATGTGATAGAAGATTCTGAGAAGATCACTGAGCTTACAAAGAGACTTTCAGATTTAGAAAAATTAATAAAAGATGAAAGAGAAGAACATAAGAAAGAAAGAGAAGGTCTAGTTCAAAGAATTGAAGATCTTAAGAAGGCGTTGAAGATGAAAACTAGAGAATGTGAAGATAAGAAAAGAGAAGTCTTATTTTTAGAGAAAGAAAAATTGGAGAAGGAAAGACTTGTGTTTGAAGAGAAAAGGAAAGATTTTGAAGCTATAAATGGAAAGCTGTTAGAGAAAATTTCTGAGCTTCAAAAAGAGTTTGATAAGGAAAGTGAAGAGCTTGAGAAGATGAAGAAAGCAGATTTTCAGTCAAAGAGCGTAAAGGATGAATTTTCTGTTGAAAGGAAGATATTTCAGCAAGAAATACGAAAGCTCACAAAGAATTTGGCCATGTTATCGACTGACATCATGAAAGAGAAGAGGGTCAAGTCTAATATTCAGAAGAAGCTAGATTTGGTGACAAAGGAACGGAACGACTTATCCTACAAAGTGAAGTCACTTAACAAATCCAAACGCTATTCTGAATGTCCGATTCGTCCGTCTAATCTTTTCTATGATACTTCAATGGATAATTCTTCCAAATTTCAATCTGCTGATCTTCCTACATACAAGAAAGTAAACATGCAATGGAGAGTAAAAGGTACGTCTCCTAGAACAGAGTTACCAAAATCATCTGTTCACAAAAAGAACACTAATCTGAAAGCTAAATCTTTTGCTAATCCTGATTCATTCTATTCCGCAAATCATTTAATCAGATTAGCACAAAAGAATATTTGCTGTTCTTTTTGTGGAACTAATGATTTTGTTAAAAATGATAGTATTCAATATTGGTATGGTACTTATCATTTTCCTTCCTATAGAGCTCCGCTTAACAAGCCAGGACCCAAGACTCGTTGGGTACCAAAATCTACTTAATCTGTTCTTGCAGATTTAGAAGCAAAGCGTTGAACTCTCGGAAGAAGATTATTTGTGCATTCAAGAAGATATTGAACATCACATATTTTCAGGGAGTTTATTATTTTTTTTATATACATGTGATTAATGACAAATCGTTTGGTATTTTGTAGGGGGACAAAGATAAAAGACTATGGTTTCTAAACACATCAGTTTAGAACCCGGATTTCAAAGTAATGGCTTTTGAACACATCAGTTCAAAACCCGCACTTCAACGGTATTGGTTTTTGAACACATCAGTTTAAAACCCGCACTTCAACGGTAAAGGCTTCTAAACAAATCAGTTTTGAACCCGTACTTCAAAGACTATGACTTCTAAACAAATCAATTTAGAACTCGTACTTATCAGGTGATATCCTTTCACTGTCATATCTTTCTATTTTTAGGACATGTGCTTAAAGGTAACATTGTGTTATATTTTATGTCTACTAACGTTGAAAGTTTGAACCTTCACAAATTTAATTCAATGAAGTGAAATTCTTCAATTTTTCATTTAATGAATAAAATGTGTGTTAAGGATGATTTTACGAGCATTTTTGTATCTTCAGAGTTATATTTGTTTCTACTTTCGCTTCTGAAATAAGTCGAAAGGTCAGCGAAACATGTTTGAGATTTTGATATAAGTGCAAAATTGTGTAAATCTAGACTTATTTAGAATACAATGCTCACAAAGCCTATTCGTCTTAATCATGAATGGAAACGAAAATATGGGAGAAGCACTATGTTTTTGAACCAAGTGATTGAGATGCTATTAAAAAAAAAATTATATATATATATATATATATATAATAAAATCATTCAGTTTGATAGTCTGTGCCTGTGGCCTATCTGGTTTGGGAGATTAAGTCCCAAGGGGTACTCGTTACCTAGCCCCTATGATCAACTGGTCTGGGATTGGCTGACCCAAATCCTGCTATAGAACCAGGTAGAAAGCCATGTTCTACTGGTACAGATGGGATTTAGGTATATCGATGTAGCCTTTCTGGTTCGGGAGAGTAAGTTCCAAGGGGTGCTTGTCACCTAGCCCCTAAGGCCAACTGGTCTAGGATCGGCTTACCCAAATCCTGCTATAGGACCAGTTAGAAAGTTACGTTTACGGTGTATCTTAGTCTTAATAAACTGTTTGATTATAAAAGATGCCAATGAGCACATAATAAAAGTTGCCAATGTGCACAATATGAAAAGATGCCTAAGAGCACACATCTCTTGAAACTTGGGGAAAATACAAAGTCGCGATAAACCTGTAAATTTGTGAAAATTCTGTTTTTGGACAAATAGTGTGAGTAAGAGCAAAGTATTCTTATTGGTTTTAGAGGTGCATTTGCTTGTTGCTAATCATATTTTGCATGCTAGTCCACCAAATAGATTTTATAAAGGGGTTGAAATTGAACTTTTGTAACTCGATATGCGATGATGTCTTGTTTTTGAATCCAAACGCATGCATTTGATTTCACTTGATGGAAATATCTGTTACATTTCATTAAGTTGAATTTCTTTTGTTTGGTGTTCAAATGATTAAATGTTAGTAGTTATAAAATGTTGTTCAATGATTTTTTTTTTCTTTATATAAGTTTGTTAAATTGTGCGCTGATGAATTTTTTTATGCAAATTTTCAGGGGGAGAAAATCAACTTGCTCTACAATTCTTATTTTTAGGGGGAGCAAGATCTTTCGCTTATGGGGAGATTGTTCGTGTTTTTCAAGGGGAAGAAATATTTTTGAAGAGGGAGATTGTCCGTGACTGAAATTGAAAAGATTTTCGATGCTTGTGTTGCTCACTTTCATCGAAAAAGGGGGAGAATGTCTACATCAATTTCATGTCAAAGAAAGTTTAAAATCAAAGATTCATTTTAATGTCAACGGGGAGATTTGTAGAAAGAAGACGTCGTTTCAAGAAAGGATAGGGGGAGTTTTATTCTTCAAGAGTTTTTAAGAAATCGATTGATCCTTTCAGTGATCTCTTTCTTTTGAACTCGCGCGTTTATGAAGATCGACACTGAAGAATGAAATTCTCAAGTCAATGGAAATGGGGAGAATTCTTCAAGAGTTTGAGGAAAATCGATTGATCATTCTGTGATCTATTTTTCTTGAACTTGTGCTTATTTGTATTAAAAAGCTTTGTGTGAAGTTTCACATTCTCCTGTTCGAAGAAAGAAGTTCGTTATTTGCCGTTTGAAGATTGGATGACGTTTTGACTTTGACAAGCTTTGATGAAGACCGAAGATTCAAGAAAGCTAAAGCCTGCGGATCGCATTTGTTTAAACCTTAAATCCAAGGGGGAGATTGTTAGTGCAATATGTCTTCAAGGTTTAAATATAGAAAGGTCAAAGTCAAAGTCAATGTATTGAGTTGTATTGTGTTGTTTACACCTTGTAAAGTGTTTAGTATAAATAGGTTTTGTTGTGTTTTAGTAGGAAGGACTCTAGACATACTTAACTCATATTCATATATTCTAGAGAGAGAAACACTTGTACAGAACTCCTAATCTTGTAATGTGTTCTTGATCAATGAGATGACGAATTCATATCTTCTCAATCTTGATTAGATCTTGGTTTAACAGGAGGGATGGAATCCGAATGAATTCAATTAACGAGACTTCAAAGTGATTTATAAATGATTAAAATGATTAATGACCTGTAGAACCTGACTCGTTACACTTCTTCAAGTTGCACCGAGGCTTAACTCAATTAAAGTTGCTTATCTTTCGATCTTACACAACACCGAAGGAATTGGGGTATCTCTACCCAATTCCCCTCAATGGCCATTGAAATCGAACTCAATCTTGAGTTTTCCATCGAACAACTAAAGAGTTATCAAATCATTTAACAAGTGATCAGTTGGTTAAAAGCATTAAGCATGATTTCAAAAACGTCATCCATCTATTAAAACCGAAATACAAATCGTTCAAAGTCTACATCTATGAAACATCCATCATCCAACCCCCCAACATGGAGTTTAGCTCATGTTGGGGGTGTGTAAAGAAAACTGAAAGATTACAAAAGAAGTAAATGAAACCATGTTTGAAAAGTTCTGCAGAAAAAGATAAATAACTCCCTGAGAAGAATCCCTTCCACGATCACGTACTCAGATGTTGTTTTCTTCCAATCGATCTCTCGTCACCTCTGTATTCGTGCTCTCAATCTGCTCCAAAAAAATAGCCCTTTCACTTGCAGCCGCCCCCTCGTCTAGCTGATAACCCAAAAAATGAGAAAGTAGGATTTAAAACAGATCTGATACTTGGCGCTAGTTTCGGCGCTACTTGGGTCGCGCCACAAAGCGCGCCATCCTCTGGACCACACGGTCTTTAATCATGCGCGCATAACGCCGCTAGTTGGGTAGCGCCATAAAGCGCGCCACACTCTGGATTCCACTTCTTCACATTTCTGCGCGCAATACGACGCTAGTTGGGTCGTGCCGGCTTCTGATTCGTCTTTTTCCAGCTTTCGAGCTTTCTCTTCGGAAAAATATACGCGATCCTCTTCATTCCTCTTCCACTCTGATTAACTGTACATCTCAAGAAACTCCTCAGTAAAAGTCACTATTTCACTTGAAAACATCCAACAATCACTCGATTCGATAGTTAAAATAATGTCGAAACCCGACATTATCACAACCCCAAATCAAGCGTTGATTGTCCGCAAGAAAAATAACGATAAAAATAATCAAAAACCAGAGTTATAACAGAATTCGCACAAATGTGAAATCGGTGGTGTCATTATGGATCTTTACAAATCTTATTCAACTAAAGGAATTTATAGATTAATCAGAATCCTTAACCAAAACACCCCTAGTTTCCAAAGGTCGAAACACTAACTCTTTGAGAATAGAACTGGTCAGGAATACACTACATCAAACTCCACCTAAAATCATGCATGATCAGAGAGGATTTTTCCTCGACCCTACCTTACGAGATGTTCTCAATTCACTCGATCATAGGTTGTCGCACATGTTGTTCATGCTTTGGAGTTTATGTACAATAATTCACGAGATATATGCATGAACAACTAAACATGAAAGACGCACACATGTACAAGAAGGTGATCTCAGAACAAATCAAGTAGCAAGACAAGGAATATCGATAAAGGTGGTTGTAAACTCTCATCACATTTTCCAGAAGATCATTCAGGTCTTTAACAGGGGTTATGGTTAGGTAATGAAGGGTAAAACGGATCAAAAATCCTGAATGTGTCAATCCTAGAGAAGTTCTGATCTTTCTGAATTTTTCTTCTATCACTTGGCCCTTTTGTCATCACTATGGTTGCTTGACCATCTTATTTATTTCTATCTATTCTATCTAGACAATAATTTATTTTGTTTTCTTGTTTTTTTTATGGGGCATCATTGGCCCTCTTTATTCACTTGGAACTACATTGGCCCCTCTTTTCTATCCTTATGACTGGCCTGTATTTCTCTTTTTTGCTCTCTCCTCGGCTGTTCATTTCTGCTTATGATTGACACATTTTCGGATCAGGGTTGGCTAAGGCTTTTGGCTAGGGTTTGATGGCGGGTTTTGAACTGAAAACTTCGGTGAGTGTTCGGCTGCAAAGGGCTTTGGGGTACACACATATTGGGTTAAAAAGGAACGATAGGTAAAAACTGGTTTATCACGCACACAATGCCTGAAATCATATCTTAAGGTCCACACGATATGGTTTACTGTACCTTTACCTAATATCCTGATGGTTATCTTTGCTACTCAATGCAAAAGTACAGCGAGATCAATCTATACTCACGACAAGGAAATTGAAAAAGTGTATCGGATTTTAAGCTTAATTCCCTCGCAATGAAAGTACGTCATTTTAGGCTCGAATCTCACCAGTGGGTGGTCTCCACTAATGTCCCTAATGCATGCAATCTTTCGGGTCTCCACTAATGTCCCTAATGCATGCAATCTTTCCGTTAGTGTTCTACTTACAACTAACGGAGAATAAGAAAAAATTCAAGCATAATGACTACAATTCCGTTACTTGCCTAAGATACAGTAAAGATCATCAAAATGCCACCGTCGACTTACTGCCACCCCAAACCAAAATACACATTGTCCCCAATGTGTAACAATATTAATTACAGTCATCCCAAATATTTGTGCGAATTAATATACAGTCATCCCAAATGAAGTAAATATCAAAGAAAAAGAAAAAGAAATCAAACCGCCTTCCCTAATCGCGGTTTCGTCGCCTCGAAGATGAGCTCGCCCCGGGTGGACACCTCCTCGCTCGTTGTGCCGGTGGTGGATTAGGTGGCCCTGCTTCATCCGGGGCCCGTTCACCTGCTTTCGCTCCAGTCAGGGTGTCAAACCTCATATCCATTCTCGCGAATCCTGACCGCATCTCCCGTTCGATAGAATCTAA
The DNA here is from genome assembly GCA_033807775.1 of Saussurea involucrata. Taxonomy (NCBI): domain Eukaryota; kingdom Viridiplantae; phylum Streptophyta; class Magnoliopsida; order Asterales; family Asteraceae; genus Saussurea; species Saussurea involucrata. Next base: position 69,217,610 of record CM066318.1, on the reverse strand, counting down.
GCGTGTATGCACCCGTGAGTCGGTGCCAGTGGGTTGATGGCCCTCATCCACTGCGGGATCATAGTCCACATCGTTCGCTTCCACATCATCAACCCCTTGGGGAATGTTCATCCGCTCGTTAGCAACGGCCGCTTGCCGGTCCAACCTCTCTGCGGCTGTCACTTGTGAACGGTACGCGCATCGATCATATGGGGCGAAGGGTGGAATAGTTCTGCTGGTAGCAATCCCCGCATTCCTGCAAAATTGCGTTATCAAACATGGGAAAGGGAGTACACCTGTGCAGTTTTCCGCAACCGCGTCTATCATGTGAAGTCGGATAATATGTCCGATGTCTAACAGCAGACTGTGCTGTATGCAATACATAATACGCGCCACATATGGATTGAGAGTCGTATAGTGGGATTAAGGTGCCAAACTCCCCTTCACGAACAACAGCCACAAGCCCAACTCCGGCTCCATCGCATTCTTCTTTATTTCCGCGTCACGCACAATCCACTGCTCCCGACCACTCCGGCGGAGAGAAGATGCAATTATTGGACTATGCGTCTCATCCTGCCTCACCCCGGGAATGGGTGGAATTCCAAAAGTGACCTCGAGATTTTGGGGCCTCGGAACCCCATAGTGTGCACATATATCGTCGTTCGTCATCCTGATTGGGCGGCCCTGAACAATCACTGTCGAGAACTCCTCGAATGAGGCCGGAACCATGGCAGCGTAAAATTCCAGCACTAGCGCAACATCATAAGGCTCCGGGTTCTGGATGTACGTATGCCATCCCCTCTCTTCGGCAATCTGTCTAGCTCGAGCATTGGCGATTCCCTGTAAATCTAACCCTCTTTCTGCTAAAATCGGCCGGGGTGCGAAACTTCGGTGACGAGACTCATAGGATGGGTTCCGTCTACGACTCCACCCCATCCTCTCTTCCTGGCTCAAGTTATAATAGTGAAAGAACCTTCCTGCAGCATTTGGGTTAGTGTGCACCATGATCTGCAAAAGAAAGTAAGCTATTAGTATTTTGCCCGTTAGTTCCACCACCCCAAACCTAATCCTTGTATTAGGTTTGTTGTACAAATAGCATACACTTACTAGAGCAATAAAGGACACCCCAAACCTCGGTAAAACCGAGGTTTGCAATGGGGTGATGTGTGTGAAAAATAAAACCGAAAGTGGACACCCCAAACCTAAGTGCTACTTAGGTTTGTTTGGCCTTTTTGTCTAGTGAAAATTTAACTCAATATCACACACAAGCACATAGACCACAAACATTCAGCAGCTTAATCATTAGGCACAACTATTAAGCGCGTACCATACAGCAGAGTTCCATTACTTTTAGAAGCCCTAATTAAAACAAGGAAGTGTCACCAAAGTCCTAAACATATCAGATTCACATTCTCAAAATCAACAGAGCTTAATGAATCAACACTCATCACTCACAAAATTACAACATTCTTACCACAAAAACCATATGCATTATCAGTTTAGTACAAGTTAACAACATAAAGAAATTGACCACTCAAACTCATACTAACATCCCCTAATGCACATATTCAAGAATAAGACCCTAAGTGAAAGAACTCAAGTAATAACATGGTGGAACAATCTCATGGTATCACTCATCCCACAAATCGTGCATACCCACTTGAAAATGAAGAACAATGGAAGAAATTAACAATACCTTCGGTTTTGCTTGAAACTTTTCCACCAACAGAAAAAATTAGGGTAAGAGATGTACCTTTTAATGTTTTGTGGATGAGAAGATGAGGAAGAACTTGGAAAACCTTGCGATTGGAGGTCGAAATTGAAATAGGGAGATGGTCTTGAGAGAAAAACGGCTGTAGATAAATGCTGGGGTTTGCAAAAGTGAGGAAAAACTGAAAAGGTTGCTTTTATACTTGTCTGTGCGTCCGCGCGAGTGACCGCGCCACTGAAGTCGCGCCGAAAAGCGTGCGGTCCTCTGGATTCTTTAGAATAATTTATTCCGCGCTCTTTCCCCCGCGTTTGTACCCGCGCCGTAATGAGCGCCAATCCACACTTCAGTGCTCCGCGCTAGTTCCACGCTGGTTAAGTAGCGCCAGAAAGCGCGCCACTCTCTGTTCCTTTCTCCTTTGGCTTTTTCGTTCCGTTTTCACTCCTTCCGACGATGCTCAATCTCGAAGGCTTACTCCTCAGGGAAAAACACACAAAAAAATAAAAGAAATAAAACTCACTAAAAGAAATTAAAATGAAAACTAACCTACGGTGGGTTGCCTCCCCCCAAGCGCCGTATTTAATGTCGGGGCACGACTTCTTATGCAATCACTCCTTGGGCTCGTCCAGATAGATGCTCGATGTGGTCACAACTTTATCGCCCAGGTACGGCTAAACCATTTGTCCGTTCACTTTGAACTTCTGTCCATCCTTGCCCTCTAGCTCCACTGTTCCGTAAGGGTACACTTCGGTCACCGTGAATGGACCCGACCACTTCGACTTCAGTTTACCTGGAAACAACCACAAACGTGAGTTAAATAAAAGGAATTTCATTCCTGGGGCAATTACCTTTTCTCGAATCCGGCGATCGTGGAACTTCTTCGTCCGTTCCTTGTAGATTGCTGCGTTCTCATATGCATCCAAGCGGATTTCTTCCAATTGATTTAGCTGTAAAAACCTCTTCTTACCTGCCGCGTCTAACTCCATATTCAAACGTCTAACTGCCCAGTAGAATTTATGTTCCAGCTCGATTGGCAAGTGGCACGACTTCCCAAACACCGATCGATATGGTGTGGTCCCAATTGGCGTCTTGAAAGCCGTACGATATGCCCATAACGCGTCGTCCAGCTTTGTTGACCAGTCCTTCCTCGATGAATTCACCGTTCTCTCCAATATGCACTTCAACTCGCGGTTGGATACTTCCGCCAACCCATTTGCTTGCGGATGATAGGGGGTGGTGACTCGATGTTTTACACCATACTTCCGGAGTAGCATGTCGAGATACTTATTGCAAAAATGACTTCCCCCGTCACTAACCAATGCCCTTGGACCCCGAACCTCGAGAAAATATATTTCTTGAGAAATTGGATAACTACCTTCGAATCGTTGGTCGGTGTCGTGATTGCCTCTACCCACTTCGATACATAGTCGACGGCGACTAGTATGTACTTATTTCGGAACGAAGGGGGAAAAGGCCCCATGATGTCGATGCCCCATACATCGAACAATTCTACCTCCATGAATATCTGCATTGACATATCATCCTTCCTTGAGACATTCCTAGTTCTCTGACATCTATCACATCGAGAAATGAAGTGGCGAGCATCCTTGAACAATGTTGGCCAGAAAAATCCCGACTGCAGCACTTTCGCAACAGTTCGATCGATACTGAAATGACCTCCACATTCCAACGTATGGCAAAATGCCAATACTCCTTTTTCCTCATCGGGTACGCATCTTCTAATCATCCCATCGCCGCATTGTTTGTACGAGCACAGTTCGTCCCAATAGTACATATTGGCATCCGCAAAGAATTTCCGACACTGATGCGAGTTTAGTCCGTAGGGCGTCACGTTACCTGCAAGAAATTTCACAAGGTCAGCATACCATGGATCATAAGACTTAATAGAAAATAACTGCTCATCTGGAAAAGAATCATTTATAGGGATAGTTTCAATTGTTTCCGATGGCTCCTCCCCGATTCTAGGTAAATGGTCGGCCACTGAATTCTCGGCCCCTTTCTTGTCCCGTATCTCGATATCAAACTCTTGCAACAGCAGCACCCATCGAATCAACCTTGGTTTTGCGTCCTTCTTCACCATTAGGTACTTCAACGCCGAGTGATCAGTGTAGATAATGATCTTGGATCCGACTAAGTATGACCGGAACTTCTCACAAGCGTACACCACCGCCAACAACTCTTTCTCGGTGGTTGCATAATTGATCTGTACCTCATTGTAACGTCCCATAATTTCAATAAATTTTGACTTTTAAAATTAAACATTTTTATTAAATGAAACCTCATTACATATCCAAAACCGTTTCGTTTGCAACTTAACAATAATTATTCTCATTAAGGATAAACAGCAGAATTAAATTGTTTAAATGATAATTCTAAATCTCATAAATATGATAAACCTTTCGCGCGCGCCAGTGTGTACCCGTCACGCCTTGGAGCCACTAGTACCTGAAACCACAGTTTATAGGAAAAGGGTAAGCACGAAGCTTAGTGAATTCAATACCACATATAATCCAATTATATCACACTACCCCTAAAACAGGTAGATACACTTAACCAAGCATGCAAGTCTAAGAACGCATCCTAAACAAGCATACCAACACCAACCCACCTAAACAGGCGTCCATCGGTCCCACCGATGACACACGATAACCGTGCGCGCATCCCTCGGTCCCACCGAATTCCTACGCCACTCGTGTACACAATCCTCGGTCCCACCGAGTTAACACAAAGTCCAAGATCCATACTAGACACCCCCTATCTAGTACCACACAACAAGTAATAACACTATCACACACGTGCTACAGCAATGTAAATATAACCGTCATTATACGTAGTGAGTGAACTCACCTTGAAAGCAACGTAGAATTCGCGAACGATCACACGGGCTATCCAACTCCAAAGTCACTTCTCGACACCTAATTGAATGCTATAAAGCGTTAACACGAGGCCCGGACCCTTAAATAAACACATAAGATTAAACGGCGATAAATCGTCTTTTCGGCCTAAACTGCAGGTCTGTTCGGGACCTGCTTAGCCCTCTCTAGACCTACAATTCAGAGATTAAAATTTACCAACAGCTAGATCCAGGTCTTAGCTTTCCAGGGACATATTAAACGCGTTCTAACGATTTTCCTACGATTTAATATGAATTTTCTAAGAATGGGACGCGAGTCTGCCTTATTCGGACCTGCTGTAACAACAGCTATTTTACACCTAGCTAGAGGCCGAACCAAACTTTCGCTAAAACACGAAAAGTGTGTCCGACACAGTATGTGAAACGTGGACACCGGATTCGTCTCAAACCGAGCTACGACGAGAAAGTTACAGGCGAAATACGAACTGGACAGAACCCTTTTTATTCACATAAAATCATAGAAATCGATTGGAGTTAAGCAAAGGCGGTTTAGGGTTTTGTCCAGCGGTATTAGGGTTCCGCCAGGGTGACGTTGAGGTTTTGACACAGCCACCACCCACTGCCGCCTCCGGCAGCGGGTCACGGCGGCGGCTCCGGCGGCGCTCCGGCGGAAGCCGTACACGCGCATCGCACCTACGCACCCCAAACACTAAACACACCAACCCACACACACACACTCTGCCGTCACGTACCCCAACCACTCGTGGAGGATCACGGCTGCCACCGCCGGCAGCGGCCAAGGCCGAGTGCGGCAGCGGCGGTGGCGGTCTAAAACAGTCGGTGACGAAAGAGAAACAGGGAAGAAAGGAAGCAAACTTACCTGATGACAACAACGAAACCACAACCGCAACGCGATCTCGGCTTTCTCCCGGTTATCGTTTCCTCCTCTCTCTCGCTCTTTCTCCCTCTCACTCACTCTCTGTCTCCAGCGGAAGACCATGGCGTCGTGTGGTGGTGTTGGGTTTGCACGGCAGTCGCAGCAGCAGGGAAGGGGGGTGGGGAAGGCGATTTAGGTTTTCTTTTCTTGCTTGGGACGTAAGTGAAGAGAACAAGGGGGAAGGGGTCGGTCCCCTTATGGGCCGAACCCCATGCAACTATTAAGGAAATTACAACAATGGTCCCTGTAAGAACATTTCACATTAATCCCCAAATATCCAACTTTTGCAACTAAAGTCCTTACCGCCCACCCCGTTAACTAGCAACGTTAGGAGAGAAAGAAATATTTAACTAAAAAGAAAACATACCGGGATACGGGCTTTACAACTCTCCCCCGATTGAATTAGACTTCGTCCCCGAAGTCTACGTCCGCAAACAGCTCTGGGTAGTTCTCCCGCATCTCAGTCTCGGGTTCCCAAGTCCACTTGGAACCCTTCTGGTGCTGCCACTGGACTTTCACCAAGCCAATTACTTTGTTCCGCAAAGTCTTCGTCTTCCGCTCCACAATGGCTATTGGCTTCTCCACATAATTGAGCCGCTCGTCGATCTGAATATCTTCGAGGGGAATTACTGCCGACTCATCCACCACACACTTCCTCAACTGGGAGACATGGAAGGTGTTGTGAATCAAGCGCAGCTCATCCGGTAACTCCAAACGATAAGCTACCTTCCCCACGCGCGCAATGACCTTGTAAGGTCCAATATAACGGGGTCCTAACTTTCCCCGCTTGCGGAACCGAATCACCCCTTTCCAGGGCGACACCTTCAGGAGAACATAATCCCCAACCTGAAACTCTAAATCCGATCGCCTCTTGTCGGCGTAGCTCTTTTGCCGACTCTGTGCAGTAACCAACCAATCTCGTACCATCTGAATCATCTCAGTCGTCTTCAACACGACATCGGTGCTCCCTAATACCCTGTGACCAACCTCGCCCCAGCAAATGGGCGTCCGACACTTCCTGCCATATAATACTTCGTAAGGTGGCCTGTCGATGCTGGAATGATAGCTATTATTGTAGGAGAACTCATCTAACGGAAGATACTGATCCCAACTACCCCCAAAGTCAATAACACATGCTCGCAGCATGTCCTCGAGTGTCTGAATAGTACGCTCACTCTGTCCGTCGGTCTGAGGATGAAAAGTTGTGCTGAAATGCAACCGTGTACCCATCTCACCCTGAAACTTCTCCCAAAACCGGGAGGTAAAACGAGTATCCCGATCCGAGACAATCGAGACTGGCACCCCGTACCTAGTCACAATCTCTCGGATGAAAATCTCCGCGAGCTTCTCCGCCGAGGAGCTCTCTCTGATCGCCAAGAAGTGAGCGCTCTTAGTCAGACGATCCACAATTACCCATATAGCATCATTCCCTCGCGGGGTTCGGGGAAGCTTCGTGATGAAATCCATCGTAATCTGCTCCCACTTCCACACCGGGATCTCCAACGGCTGTAACTTCCCATGCGGTCGTTGATGTTCCGCCTTGACCTTCCGACAGGTCATGCATACCTCAACACATTTGGCGACATCCCGCTTCATGCCGGGCCACCAATAATCTTCTCGTAAGTCTATGTACATCTTAGTAGCTCCCGGGTGAATCGAAAACTTGGACTTATGCGCCTCGTCCAATAGTTTCTGTCGGTTCCCACCGGTGAATGGAACCAAAACTCTACCGTATCGAGTCAACAACCCTCGACTATCACGGACAAAATTCGGGATTTCTCCCGAAACCCTCTCACGTTTTGCATTTCCCTCCAAAACAACCACCTCCTGAGCGCTACCTATCGACTCCAGAAGAGGTGCAACCACTGTCAATCGCTGACACAAACCCGTTAGTGGTTCACCAAACGGATGTCGGTTATGTGCGTCCGCGACCACATTTGCTTTACCCGGGTGGTAAAGTATCTCGCAATCATAATCTTTGACCACATCGAGCCACCTTCTCTGACGCATATTAAGATTCTACTGATCCATCAGGTACTTGAGGCTCTTATGGTCATTGTAAATCGTACACTTGACGCCATATAGGTAGTGTCTCCAAATCTTGAGAGCAAACACCACCGCTCCTAGCTCAAGGTCGTGAGTCGGGTAGTTTGCTTCATGAGGCTTCAACTGCCTCAAAGCGTAGGCTATGACCTTGCCGTGCTGCATAAGCACGGCACCCAAACCTTGGTGTGAAGCGTCGCAGTACACCACCAAATCCTCCATGCCCTCGGGCAAAGTTAACACAGGAGCCTCGCACAAACGCCTGCGTAGCTCCTCGAAAGCCTTCTGCTGCTCCTCACCCCAGCTGAAAGCCGCAGATTTCTTCATCAATCGGGTCATAGGCAATGCAATCTTGGAGAAATCTTGGATAAATCTCCGATAGTACCCCACCGACCCTAGGAAACTCCGTACCTCGGTGGGAGTTTTCGGCACTTCCCATTACATCACCGCTGAAATCTTGGTCGGATCGACCATGATACCATCCTGATTCACGACATGTCCTAGGAATTGGACCTCTCGTAACCAGAATTCATAATTGGAGAACTTAGCATAAAGTTTCTCCCGTCGCAGAGCATCTAAAACCTCTCGCAAATGCATCTCAAGCTCCTCCTTTGTCTTCGAATATACGAGAATATCGTCGATGAACACAATCACCGACCGGTCCAACATCGGGCTACATACCCGGTTCATAAGTTCCATGAATGCTGCTGGTGCATCGGTGAGCCCAAAAGGCATCACCACAAACTCATGATGGCCATAACGCGTGCGAAATGCCGTCTTCTCCGTATCCACACTCCTTACCCGCATCTGATGATACCCCGATCTCAAGTCAATCTTAGAGAACCACGAGGCTCCCTGAAGCTGGTCAAACAGATCGTCAATCCTTGGCAGGGGATAACGATTCTTCACCGTAAGCTTATTCAGCTCACGGTAGTCAATGCACATCCGCTGAGACCCGTCCTTCTTCTTCACAAATAATATCGGAGCTCCCCACGGTGAACAGCTCGGCTTAATGAACTCCTTCTCAAGAATTTCCTGCAACTGAGCGTACAACTCTTTCATTTCCGGTGAAGCCAGGCGGTAAGGTGCCTTGGCTACCAGAGCAGCACCCGGAATTAGATCAATTCGAAACTCTACCTGTCGCTCGGGAGGTATCCCCGGTAATTCATTGGGAAACACGTCAGTAAACTCCCTCACGACTGGCACATCCTCGGCAGTCTCCTTCACTCCGTCAACACGCGTGTCTAACACGTACGCCAAGTATCCCTGCCCACTATGCTGAAGGTATCTCCGAGCCCTCGCAACTGAACATATCGCCGAAGTCCGTCTAGGCGAGTCTCCGTGGACCAACAGTTCTCCCCCGCTTGGGGTTCGAACTCGCACTTGTTTGTGACGACAAACAATCTCCGCATCAAACGTATCCATCCAATCCATGCCCACAATCACACAAAGTTAACGCATCTCAATCGGAATCAAGTCGATGGGAAATCCCACACCCGAGATTTCAAATGTGCATCCCCGATACACATCCGTGACCGTCAAGGTCCTATCATCAGCCACCTCAACTACAAGAGGACACCCTAACCGTCCTACAACTCGGCCCAAACTCTCGCTAAAAGTGCGAGACACAAACGCATGAGTAGCCCCACTATCAAACATTACAACCGCAGGCACCGAGTTAACTAGGAACGTACCTAACATACAATTAAACAACATATAAATACATATGGCATAGAAAGGAAAGACAAAACGAGAGAGTGATGAAATGTACCTGTCACCACCTTAGGCGTCGCCTGCGCCTCGTCCACCTTAGGTGTCGCCTGCGCCTCGTCCACCTTTAGCTGGTGAACTCTACCTCGAGCTGCCTCCGTCCCCGACTAGACCACTCGACCGTCAGTAATGCGCAGTGGGGCATTTGCAGGAGCCCTCTGTGCCCCACTCCCATCAGCTGCTCTAGTGTTCGGACAGTTGGCCTTCATGTGGCCCGTCTGCTTGCAGTTAAAGCAGACCATCAACGACATTTTACAATCCCGGCTGAAATGACCGGACTGCCCACACTTGAAACATCCATCAGTCCTCTTCCCACTAGTATCCCTGTGCTTAAACCCACCGCTCCTATAACTCGCGCGTGAATCCGTGAACCTCGACTTCTTCGGTACCGCAGAGATTGGCGTCACCGCCTGTGCCGCCTTTCTCTTCTTCGCCTGAGTCTCCAACTCAAGTTCCCGTCTCCGGGCAGCCTCCATCATCGCAGTAAGGGAAGCATACTGCGCCGTGCTCACGAACTTCCTAATCTCGGTACGCAACATGTCCTTGTACCGAGACATCTTCATGTCTTCCGAAGCAGCATACTGAGGACAGAACAACGCCATCTCGGTGAACTTCCGGTTCATCTCCTTCACCGTCTCCGTTGTCTGAGTGAGCTCCAGGAACTCCTTAGCAATCCGCTCCATCTCTACCGGAGGTACGTACTCTGCGCGAAATCGAGTGACGAACTCCTCCCAGGTCAAGGTAGTGCGCTCGGCAAGCGTCAATGCCGTAGCACACCAATCCTTCGCTCCGTCACGAAGTAAGTTCACCGCGAAGCGAACCTTCAGGTTGTCGGGGCAGCCACTAGTAAAAAATGCACACTCCATGTCCGTTATCCAACGCATGCTGATAATCGGATTCGGGTCTCCCTTGAACTCAGGCGGAGAACAAGCAAAGAGATCCCAGTACTGAAACTCTCTAGCACGCGGCTGTCCAACCGCCGGTGGTGGGATCGCCGCAATGCGCTCGTCCATCAGAACTACCACCTCATCGCGGATGGCAGTGATAATCTCGGGGATCGCCTCCCCGATCGCATGTGCCACCTCAGCATCAATCATCTCTCGGATCTGCTCCACAGTGATCCCGGCGCCAGTCTCTGGCTCAGTAGTGTTGTTTCTCCTAGTGATGGCCATTTCTGGAGTAGAAATTACAACGAGTTATTAGCACATAATAACTCACACTAACAACACTCATGCTCAACTCCTTGGATTCCTCGTGACTTTCCCCGACTTGAGCATTGATCCTGTGCTTCCGGTAGTAGGAGCTCTACTACTACCATCCACACCTTTCATTGCCCGTTCCGAGTCCCATCCCGAAGTGTCCAAGTAGTTTCTCGCCGAAAAACTATACACATATGTCCGCACCAGCATATGTACACACTCTTCCTAGCTCCCTAGGAATTCCATCCCAAAGCACTACCCTTACTACCCCTGAATCCCTACTAGCCATAATAAGTTGCCTTACGAATACCCAGTCGCACGCAGCGCGAAACAAATAGACATTCGAATACGAGATTCTATCCTAGAACGGTTGGACTCAAACAAGAGCTGCACAATAGAACTAAATCAAATATTCGAAGGATATATGATTCTTACTGCATACAACCTATAGGCATTCACTTAACAACCTATTATAACTAGCATTAATTTCTACTAGCAAGCAATCATCATACAGTACAGTGTAAACAATATAGGCAATCTAGCATGCATACCCTATGATCTAGAAAGCAATAAATACACCAAGTACTGTACATTTTCCTTTGGTTCCGGCTGACTGTACACACTGCGCCCTCGATCACCGTTTCTCAAACGGGTTTTCCTTTCTTTTATTTTCTAAAAATTTAAAAGAAAATGTTTTATAGCCGCAAACTTGAAATCAAACACACCGAGATGTGTTTGATTCACTCAAGCTATGCTCTGATACCAACTTGTAACGTCCCAAAATTTCAATTAATTTTGGCTTTTAAAATTAAACTTTTTTATTAAATGAAACCTCATTACATATGCAAAACCGTTTCGTTTGCAACTTAACAATAATTATTCTCATTAAGGATAAACAGCGGCATTAAATTGTTTAAATGATAATTCTAAATCTCATAAATATGATAAACCCTTCGCGCACGCCAGTGTGTACCCGTCACGCCTTGGAGCCACTAGTACCTGAAACCACAGTTTATAGGTAAAGGGTAAGCACGAAGCTTAGTGAATTCAATACCACATATAATCCAATTATATCACACTACCCCTAAATCAGGTAGATACACTTAACCAAGAATGCAAGTCTAAGAACGCATCCTAAACAAGCATACCCACACCAACCCACCTAAACAGGCGTCCATCGGTCCCACCGATGACACACGATAACCGTGCGCGCATCCCTCGGTCCCACCGAATTCCTACGCCACTCGTTTACACAATCCTCGGTCCCACCGAGTTAACACAAAGTCCAAGATCCATACTAGACACCCCCCTATCTAGTACCACACAACAAGTAATAACACTATCACACACGTGCTACTGCAATGTAAATATAACCCTCATTATACGTAGTGAGTGAACTCACCTTGAAAGCAACGTAGAATTCGCGAATGATCACACGGGCTATCCAACTCCAAAGTCACTTCTCGACACCTAATTGAATGCAATAAAGCGTTAACACGAGGCCCGGACCCTTAAATAAACACATAAGATTAAACGGCGATAAATCGTCTTTTCGGCCTAAACTGCAGGTCTGTTCGGGACGTGCTTAGCCCTCTCTAGACCTACAATTCAGAGATTAAAATTTACAAACAGCTAGATCCAGGTCTTAGCTTTCTAGGGACATATTAAACGCGTTCTAACGATTTTCCTACGATTTAATATGAATTTTCTAAGAATGGGACGCGAGTCTGCCTTATTCGGACCTGCTGTAACAACAGCTATTTTACACCTAGCTAGAGGCCGAACAAAACTTCCGCTAAAACACGAAAAGTGTGCCCGACACAGAATGTGAACCGTGGGCACCGGATTCGTCTCAAACCGAGCTACGACGAGAAAGTTACGGGCGAAATACGAATTGGACAGAACCCTTTTTATTCCCATAAAATCATAGAAATCGATTGGAGTTAAGCAAAGGCGGTTTAGGGTTTTGCCCAGCGGTATTAGGGTTCCGCCAGGGTGACGTTGAGGTTTTGACACATCCACCACCCACTGCCGCCTCCGGCAGCGGGTCACGGCGGCGGCGACGGCGGCGCTCCGGCGGAAGCCGTACACGCGCATCGCACCTACGCACCCTAAACACTAAACACACCGACCCCCACACACACACACTCTGCCGTCACGTACCCCAACCACTCGTGGAGGATCACGGCTGCCACCGCCGGCAGCGGCCAAGGCCGCATGCGGCAGCGGCTGTGGCGGTCTAAAACAGTCGGCGACGAAAGAGAAACAGGGGAGAAAGGAAGCAAACTTACCTGATGACAACAACGAAACCACAACCGCAACGCGATCTCGGCTTTCTCTCGGTTATCGTTTCCTTCTCTCTCTCGCTCTTTCACCCTCTCGCTCACTCTCTCTCTCCAGCGGAAGACCACGGCGTCGTGTGGCGGTGTTGGGTTTGCACGGCAGTCGCAGCAGCAGGGAAGGGGGGTGGGGGGAAAGGCGATTTAGGTTTTCTTTTCTTTCTTGGGACGTAAGTGACGAGAATAAGGGGGAAGGGGTCGGTCCCCTTATGGGCCGAACCCCATGCAACTATTAAGGAAATTACAACAATGGTCCCTGCAAGAACATTTCACATTAAGCCCCAAATATCCAACTTTTGCAACTAAAGTCCTTGCCGCCCACCCCGTTAACTAGCAACGTTAGGAGAGAAAGAAATATTTAACTAAAAAGAAAACATACCGGGATACGGGCTTTACACTCGTCTAACGTTTTGCTGGCATAGTAGATCACATGCATCTTTTTCTCCTTTCTTTGGCCCAGTACAACTCCCACAGCTATGTCACTCGCATCGCACATGAGCTCAAACGGAAGATTCCAATCGGGTGCGGTAAGTATTGGTGCCGAGATCAGCTCCCTCTTCAATCTGTCAAAAGCCAAAGTACACTCATCAGAAAAATCAAATTTAGCATCTTTTAATAGCAAAGAACATAAAGGTTTAGCAATTTTAGAGAAGTCCTTGATGAAACGCCGGTAAAACCCTGCGTGTCCCAAGAAGCTTGTCACTCCCTTCACTGTTGTTGGATATGGCAGATTCTCTATCATAGCTACTTTCGCTTTGTCCACCTCTATGCCTTCCCTCAAAATCTTGTATCCAAGCACGATGCCTTCCGTTACCATGAAGTGGCATTTTTCCCAGTTGAGTACTAGGCTCGTTTCTTGACACCGCTTTAAGACTGCTTCCAAATGATCGAGACATGCGTCGAATGAATCTCCAAACACCGAGAAGTCATCCATAAATACCTTTATCGTCTTCTCTACCATGTAAGAGAAGATCGCCATCATGCATCGCTGGAATGTAGCGGGAGCGTTGCATAACCCAAAAGGCATTCGTCGGTATGCAAACGTTCCATACAGACATGTAAATGTTGTTTTCTCTTGATCCTCGGGTGTTATAGGGATCTAATTGTATCCTGAGTAACTGTCAAGAAAACAATAGTACGCATGCCCGGACAGTCGCTCCAACATTTGGTCAATAAAAGGAAGAGGGAAGTGGTCCTTTTTTGTCGCATCGTTTAACTTTCGGTAATCTATACAAACTCTCCACCTGGTGACTGTTCGGGATGGTATCAACTGATTGTTGTTGTTCTTGATTACCGTGATCCCCCCTTTTTTGGTACCACTTGCACCTGACTGACCCATGGGCTATCGTCTACTGCATATATGATGCCCACATCCAAGAGTTTCAACACTTCTTTGCGAACTACTTCCTTCATGTTTGGGTTCAACCGACGTTGATGTTGAACCGTCGGTTTATGCCCTTCTTCCATGTTGATTCTATGCATATAAAAAGTAGGTCTTAACCCTTTCAAGTCCGCAATCGTCCACCCAATCGCTATTTGGTGGGCTCTCAATACTCGTAACAGCTTCTCTTTCTCTAATGGTGCAAGATCGGCAACAATTATTACCGGTAGTGTTTGATTCTCTCCCAAGAATGCATATTCTAAGTGACCCGGCAATTGTTTGAGTTCTAGCTGTGATGGCACTTTTGATGATGGCTGTGATTTGGCAATTGGTTCACCCAAATCTTCTTTCATTGGTCTTCTCGGACCTCGATACTCGGGCAATGCATTCAGTTGCATCACACTCTCGTTCTCGCTTCGGTGCACATTCCAATCAATGCATTCCCCAGTTGTTCATCACTATGATTAACTTGGGAAGTCTTCTCAGCAATCTCTTCTAGTACATCCACCCGATAGCAAGTACATCTTTCCACCCCGACCTGTGCTGTTGGGAAAACATTGAACACGACTCTTTCTTCACCAACATGGAGAGTAAGCTTCCCTCCTTGCACATCGATTAGTGCACCGCCGGTGGTCAAAAATGGTCGGCCCAAAGTGAGAGGGACCTCCTTATCTTCGTCCATGTCTAAGATAATAAAATCTACTGGAAAGTAGAATTTGTCCACCTTCACCAAAACATCTTCGATAACTCAGTACGGATATTTGATGGATCTATCCACCAGTTGGAGTGTCACGTTCGTCGGCTGCACCTTTCCCAGTCCAAGCTTCCTAAAAATGGACAAAGGCATCAAGTTAATGCTTGCACCTAAATCACACAGTGCCTTACCAAAATCAGAACCTCCTATTTGAACAGGAATCGTAAAACTCCCTGGATCTTTCAACTTTTGAGGAAGTTTGTGATGGATTATTGCACTGCACTGTTCAGTAAGTGCCACGGTTGCGTGTTCCTCAATTTTCCTCTTGTTAGAGAGGATGTCCTTTATGAACTTCACGTAAGATGGCATCCAAGCTAATGCATCTGCAAAGGAAATGTTAATGTGTAACTTTTTAAAGACTTCTAAAAATTTAGGAAACTCAACCTCATCCCTTTGTGCTTTCAAACGGTTCGGATATGGAACTTTCGGTGCCACCGGTGGTATGGTTGTCTTCGGTGTAGATTTTGGCACCTCAGTGCTGGAAGCTTTCTGATCTTTCATTTCAAGCTCCTCATCTATCTTCTCTTCGTCTTCTTCTTCCGTCGTATGATCATGAGTTTCTTTCTCCACCTCTCTCGCCTCAAGACTTGGGTCTTTGACTAACTCTTTCCCGCTCCTCAGCTGAACTGCCTTACAATCTTCTCTTGTCTTCTTCTCGGTTTGGCTTGGGAATGTGCCTTGACTCCGAATAGCTAACGCATCTGCCATCTGTCCCATTTGTCCCTCAAGAATCCGAATCGATGTTGTATTCTGATCCGTCGCAGCTCTTATCGTTCCGACTGAACTTGTCAGTGTCCCAACGGATGATGTCAACTCTCCAACCGCATTGTCCATCTTTGAAACAAATTCCATTAACATCTTCTCCAATCCAGACTTCTTCTCCCCTCCTTGTCCTTCTTCTTGCCTCCTTTGATTGTAAATTGGAGGACGATAAACATTAGTAGATTGAGTAGAAGAGTTAGAATTATTACCGAATTGGTTCTGTTGTTGCTAGAACATGGTCTCTTTCTGTGCGTTCTGTGGTTGACTCCACGAGAAGTTAGGATGTCGTTTCCATCCCTCATTGTAAGTATTCGAGAATGGGTCGTTCCTCGGCCGGTTGTTGCGATTTTGAAGGAACTGCACTTGCTCCGGTGGTGGAAACTCTTGAGACGAACCCATTGGCTCTTGGTAGCCCATATCTCCTTGGAAAGTTGGCTGAATTGTTGTCCCTTTCAGCTGATTCGTAATAGCCGCAAAATGCGCTTTAATAACCTTCAGTTCATCATTCTCTTGCACACGCGCCACCCTCCTAGTGGCTGCCCCGAGGTATGGCATAGCTATTTTTCGCGAGATTCTCAATCAGCTCATACGCGTCCTCATGTGACATATTCATCACTGCACCACCAGTAGCGGCGGTGAGGTCATTCTTATGATGTGGATGCAGTCCTCCAAAGAACGTTTAGATAACCATCCATTCTTGCAAACCATGGTGAGGGCACTTTTTCAGCATACCCTTGTATCGCTCCCAGGCCTCGTACAATGACTCTTGGTCCCATTGGGCAAAGTGAGTGATATTAGACAACAGTTGGGCCGTTCGCCCCGGTGGAAAGAATTTGTTAGGGTCAGTTTTTGTTGAATTAAACTGAGTCTAGTTAGTAAACGGGCCGTGGGCTTGTTAACCACGGGCCCGCCATATATAAGCTTTGTTTAGCCTTTGTGTTTAGGCTAGTTGTTCATTTGCTTTCATAATTCATATTGTAAACTCTGTCAAGTTGAAAGCTAATTGGATGACCAGTTGAAATCATAACCACTGTATTACATCTATTGATTTCAATATTGTTCGTTGCACGGATCTGGAACTAACAATTGGTATCAGAGCAGACGGACAGATCGATTCAAAGCACTCTTCTTGATTTCTGGTAAGTTTTCTGAACAATACGGCGGAGTTCTTGATTGAATATCAATTTTTTGATTCTGGTAAAATTGATCGATTTCGTTTATTGGGTATTGTTAGTATCATTGTTATTAGTGATTCTGCAAGTTTTCGTACTATAATTCAATCGTTCGAGTGAGTTTTAAGCAAATTAAGTTCAAAAGTTTTGAGTGTGTTCTTGGTAAAAATCAAATTTTTAACCATCAAAACTTGTTTTTGCTTCAAAATCGATTTGGGTAGTGTTATTTTTGTGTATGGTCGAGTTTCTATTCTTTCAGGAACGTTTTTGAGCAACCTTAGTCGATTCCCATTCGATTTGAAAATCCCAGCCGCTGTTTTCGGGTAAACCAACAGCAGTTTCCGGACAACCATTAGCTTTCCGGAACTTCGCTAACTCTTTCCGGACGCGACTCAACAATTGTTCCGGAAACCAAAAGTTTCCGGTAAAGCGTTTTATCCGGACAACTCAAAGTTTCCGGTAAAACATTTTATCCGGACAACTCAAGGTATCCGGTAAAATTGATTTCTTCCGGAAACTCACTCTATCCGGGAAGCTTGTCATCCGGAAACCCCTATCTTCCGGTAAGTCCTGTTTTTTACTGATTTCATACGGAAACTATTGCCATCCGGAAACCTTTGTTATCTGAATCCTTAGGCTGTCCGGACTCTTTGTTTTATCCGGACACTTCTGTTTTTGAACTGCTATAACTTAATCTGATCCGGACACTTCCAGATCAGACATCTGGATTCCTATCCGGTAACTTCATTCCTGTTGAATTCTTACCTGTTACTAGTTCTTATCAGTCGTAGAACCTACGTTAGGATATCACTCATAGTGCCTTGCGTTAGGTTATCACTTTGAATCGAACACATTGTCTGACGATCATTCCAGTACAACCAAAGATGTCTTCGCGCGACGCTCTTGCAATCGGTACCGACACCAAACCACCTTGCCTCTATCAAGGTGAGTACAGCCAGTGGCGCGACAGGTTTAAATTCTTCATTGAGTCGAAGGACAACTTCGAGTACATTTGGCAAGCCTTAGAAGATGGGCCAATTCCTACACCAATGAAGGACGTTCCACCAGCTCAAGAAGGTGGGAAAACACTCAATGTGCCAAAAACTCTCTCCGATATGACCGGCGATGAAAAGGGCATGCTTGAGGGAGAAAAGCATGCTAAGCGGTACGATTATAAGGACAAGTATGAAGGAAAGAAGAAGGGCGATGAGCAAGATCAGTCTGAGAAGAAGGAGAAGACGGAGAAAGATGACAGTAAGAAGAAAGATGAGCCCGTGACCCGTTACAACTGCGGAAAGCTTGGTCACTTTGCGCAAGATTGTCGAAGGCCTGTTGTAAAGAACGTTCACTACTACAAGGCGAAGCTCGCATTGGCTGAGTAGAAGGAAGCTGGAGCAACTATGTTTGTGGAAGACGACTACTGGTTGGGTCGTTCTGATGATGAAAGTGATTCTGATGGTGCTAATGCTTTCATGGGATATCACTCTCCAGCCGATGAAGAAAAGTCAAGTGAGGTATGTGAATCTAACCAACAAGACTTCTTGAATAAAATGCAATCACTTATTGAACAGGCAGATTCCTTTAAGGCCACCTCTAATGAACAACGGCTTGAGATTAGATCACTATCTGAAAAGCTAGATGTTCAAAAGAGAATAACTGAGAAATATAAGTCTGAAATTGTTAATTTAAAAAACAAATGCAAAAATCTTTCAACAGCACCTAAAGACTTAAGGGCCAAAATATCTGAACTTCAGTCTCAGTTTGATCAGTGTATGAATGAGAAAGCGGAAATAGTTTATCAATGTTCTGCTCTTCAAGTTCAGCACAAGGAATTTGTTACTAAAATTCTTGATCTTGAAACCAAACTTCATAAAAGAGGTCAAACTGATCAAACTATCCATATGAATACACCAAAGGAGTTCACGTATTTCATATGAATACACCAAAGGACTGGGGAATCGGATATGATAACCCGCACTACCTGAAAAAGGGTATAGCCAAAAGACCTATTTTGTATGATTTAGTTGTCTTGGAATAGCCAAAGATTATCTGGAATATGAAATTAAATGGACTGGTCCTCTTGAACCTGAAAAGGAAGTGGAAACTGAGGAATACAAGCGCACATGCACATCCAAAATGCAACTTCCATTTAGTTATGGATCTTTAAATTATTCCTATCAGAAAAACAAGAAGTACCTCTCGAATGACTACTTCGATTGCTATAAGGTTACAACGCCCAAGAATTCCTCCAAAAAGGATGAGGTCCAAGCAACCGAAACCAAGACTAAGACGGATGAGTTTAAACTCTATGTTCCCCCTCTCATCTTGGAAGCAAAGATAGTCGAGTTGGAGGAGTCACTCGAGAAAGAAAGGTCAAATTTTCAAAAGGAGAAGCAAGCGCTAATCAAGGATCTTGAGAATCTTAAATCGGTCAAAACCGAAACTGTATCTGATGGACCAGAAGAGCACATCGGGGCATGTGCAGTTTTTGGGAGATAGTCTGGTGAGTTGGGCGTCCAAGAAGCAGCAACGCGTTTCTACGTCGACTGCCGAGGCGGAGTACGTGGCCGCCGCGAGCTGCTGTTCTCATGTAATCTGGATGCGGACGTAACTCAAGGACTACGGCTTTACGTATGTCAAGGTGCCCATTTACTGCGACTCGAAGAGCGCTATTGCCATATCCAGCAACCCGGTCCAACACACTAAGACAAAGCATATCGACGCTCGGTATCACTTTATCAAGGATCACGTAGGAAGAGGTACAGTCGAACTCTACTTTGTAAGTACTGAGCATCAGTTAGCAGACTTGTTTACAAAACCCTTGGACGAAAAACGTTTTAATACTTTGGTGTCCAAGTTAGGTATGCTAAATCTGAAGACTTAATCCGATTGTGTGCCCGTTACAAGTTCCATACATCTACGCGAAACTGTCTAGTCATCATCCGGTGTTCACACTCCCGATGATTGAGCACACACTTTCACGCACTTGTATTCTACTTGTTTCAGTTACATAGTTAGATTACGTCTCTGTATTTATTAGGTAGATTTCGCTTGTTTCCTTTCTTTCTTCGTGTGTTTCTTTTTTCTTTCATACTGTCGTCTTATGTTATTTGCTTATATCTATGCTTTCACGAATGTTCATGTGTTCAGGTGGCGCACACAGCGGTATCAGGTAAGTTAATTCTACTGTTGAGGGGGAGCGTCACACACAATTTTTTTTATCTGATGAAAAAGTTTTTTTGGTGTGTGTGGATACTCTCGTGTGCATTTTACTCTACGTTCATCATTTGAGGAGGAGCGACACAGTGTTTTCATTTCAATGTCCAAAGTTTTTTTTGTGTGTCGGCCTCTCTATTGCACAATTTTGCACTATTCGAGGGGGAGCAAAGTCATCCCCATGTTCAGTTTGAGGGGGAGCAAGAGAAGGTTCGTTTTTTAAATCCAAATAGTTCTATTTTTGCAAAATCTCCATGAACAGGGCATTTTTTGTGAAAATTCCAGAGTGTCCGGACAGGTATCCGGAAACCCTATCTTTCCGGATAGGTTTCCGGACCGGGTCCTGATCCGGATTGGATGGGAACCCGGATACCTCATCCGGATTCTTGGCTTTATATAAATAGCACCCGGACTCCTTTGTTTCATTATCCGGAAACACTCGCAAAAACCCCTAAACCTCTCGCATTTTTCTCTATCGTTCGGTCTCACTAACGTTCCACGATTTTCACTCTGTTTTTCGCTCCCAATCAGGTATGTCCCTCGAATCACTCTTTAAATCGTTTATTATCATGTTTCTCGCACTTCACACCACAAATCGACCACAGATTTGGTCGACTGCGTGCGTCCGAAAAAACCTTTTGGGTCACTTCGATTTCGGGTCCAATCGGTCTAGTACATGGTGATTTTGTCAATCTTGAATGTTTTATCTGCTTAAATCGATACTACTTGTATGCGTTATAACGTGTTTGGGACATTGATTTACTCGTTTGATGATTTAGACACTCGTCCGGACACATTCATTTTGTCCGGAAACATTCATAACTATGATGTTTTGTCCGGAATCGTGCATAAAATAGATATTCTGTCCGGTAATACTTAACATCCGGAAACCTAGTTGTCTGGAAACCTCAGGGTTTCCGGTAAGTTCAACTACCGGATAGTTGAGGTGTCCGGACCCCAAGTAATCCGTTAACCCATTTCTCATCCGGAATGCTCTTTTGTCCGGAATGCCTTTTTATCCGGAAACTCTCATATCATCCGGAAACTGTTGCTGTCCGGATACCTTTGTCCGGATACTATGGCTTATCCGAAAAATCTTGTATAACATTGTATTATCTGGACACTCTGTATTTATAAGTCCAGTACCTGTTTTCTTACTACCAGTCCTCAACCTGTCTCAGATTGAGCCATTTACTTCAAAGGTACGCACCGGAACTTGTTTATCCGCATTCATTACTAACTTGTGTTCTGTTACAGATATTCAATGGCGGATCAAGATCAACAACCACAACAAAATCCGGAAGAGAAAATTCCTCAAGAGGAATTTATCGATGAGGCAGCTGATAACGCTTTGGTCGACCCTGGCCATGGCACTAAGATAGAGCCCAACAATCATCACCTGGACCCCACTCAGTTCCTACCACAACCACAACACCGTGTGGTCGTGGATATCTTAACGCGTCACCCTCTCCGTGAGGCCCTCACTGCGACAACCGACGTTCCAGTGCTCTACGTATACCAGGTGTGGCTCTCTGCCCAAGTCATCACAGCTGCTAATTCCCAGACAATCACGGCACAGATCGACAACCAACCTTTTACGCTCACACCAGAGTCCTTCCGGCGTCTACTTTCACTACTAGAAGCCAACGCCGACGGACACCAAGGCTATGACCCTGCGGTCAACGACACGACTCTGTGTGCTCAAGTCCGCGCACTCGGGTAGAATCACGACCTCAACCGTCCTTCCGCGTTCAACAGAGAGTACCTGGCCCCCATCTAGTACACACTGTTTACGATTCTGAACAGGTGTCTCTCATCCAGATGGAAATGTATCGACCAGTGCACCGGCGATTTTCTACGCCTATTCCATGCCGTGTGCTACAACCGCCATGTGGACTTCGCGATGATCATCTGGCGCGAACTGGTCCAAGAAATTCGTCAAATTGGAGGTTCAAAGCAAAATAAATTCCTCCCATACCCTCGTTTCCTTTCATTGGCTGTGCGACATCATATGGACGCGAATCCGGCGATACCGCGACGTCTTAACCATCGGGTATGTCCTCCTCACCACTTGCAATATATGGTGATTTGTAACCCATCCAACGCCATAGCCATGCCCATACCTGAAGCCACTGCACCGAGTGTAGTAGCATATAGGGAAGCGTTAGGGAATCCCATGGTCCAGCCAGCGCCGGAGGGACCTCCCCAGGGATATAGAACCGAGGGACGTGAGGGTCCTAGGACAAGAGGAGGAAGGTCCTGGGCAGCAGGGGCTCCTGGGCGGGGTGTGTTGAGCATTCGTGGGAGGGGAACTGGAGTGAGCGGTGCAGTGGAAACGCGTCCCAGTACTAGCCAATCCCATTAAGCCGGTACATCATCTCGACCATTGCTCCATCGTGACACCGAACCTTATTTATCTGACCCACCTTCACCTACTCGACACGTTGAAAATGTGGAATCTGACTCCACGGAATCCGATACGGATCGCACCATACGGGCAACACTTATCCCTCCCCGTATCGGACTAAACCCAGACTTTACCGAAGGCATCCCATCCGACTCACCAACACCACCTCTCATCCCTACTACCCAGACTGCTATGGAAGTTACAAGGAGACTGAGGGAGTATTAGTTGAAGAGTAACAACATGTGAGGCGGAGGGAATTACGGTCGAAAGCGAACCAAGAAAGATTAAGCCGTAAAGATAAAGAGGCTTCTGGGCGACCCCACACCAGTGTCACTCGGGTTGCCACATCTGCTATCCCGTCTCATCCGTTGGGACGGGGTATTGAAGAAGCCGCCGTGGACCCAACGGCGCACTTGCACAACATCCTCAGCCACTCACCCGTCTCTCAAAAAACGGGTGTTTCAACTTCTGATGGGGATAAAGCACAACTTCTATTGGTCTCTCACTCGGAGAGTACTGGTATTGAAACAAGAGACCAGCCTCCCCCGGTCTCGACTTCTTTCAGTGCACCATTGAGTCTAGAGCCACTTGATTTATTACATTCTTCAGCTAGGACACAAGATGATATCCTACAAATCGAGTCTCTTCGTGACCCGATCGGAACCTCCGTATTGTCTCTGCATTTAAGCGGAACGGGAGGATCGGAGGGAAATCCTACCACAGCTACCGAATTGACAACTGTGAATGTAGGTGGCTCTGCCTCTAAGGTAGATGCATCAACGGGTGCTCTAAGTGACCCTGGCGTTATATCCCCCGACTCTGTGTCAAAGGGATATCTGGACGGCGCCCTAAAGGCCGTCCATGAGGCTATGGAACAACAATTTACCAATGAGCTCGAGAAACTGAAGACTCTGATCAAAGGTAAAGAGAAGATGGTCGAACCTGAAACTGCACCCACACCTCCACCAGCTCCCGTACAACCAACTCTTTCGGTGGATACCCTGAAAACCATGCTTCTAGCTCAGCTGCTCCAACAATCAGAAACTGACGCCTCAACTGAAGCAGACCTGATATTCGTTTTGAAATCCCAGGTCACTGCTCCTTCGTCATCGATCACCACTCGGATGGATAACCTTGACTCGACTCTTAAGGACGTTCAATAAATGCTTACAACGCTGTCCGAAAGGGTCCGTTCACTCGAAGATACCTGCAAGAGTCATGTAGGCCGTCTGAAGCGCAAGCACGATGATCAGAATGATCCTGATCACCGTGAGGGGGAGAAAAGACAACGACTAACCGAGAACGCCCCGATCCTCACTGAAACGACTACTGCGGTTCATCAGGAACCCTCAACTGCGGCTACTACAACCGAAGAAGTACCCGACGCCGAGTTACCGTTAGCCGAGATGGTAATTGATATGGATATTTCAGATGACGAAGAGCTGACGGTTGAAAAGCCTGAGGGAACTACACAGGAACTGGTTACTTTTGACACATCAGATAGCATGATACTAGATTTGATTGACCCAGACTGCGAGACCAACCCGGAGACCGAAGATGCATGGTATGAAAAAGCCGCCAGTGCCGTAAATCTCCAGGTTAATTTGGCCTTCCCTACTAATGAAGATGATAATATAGACTACAACCAGTTCATTCTTCAGAATTTGTATGGTTCACCCGTTCACTCAGCTCAAGCCACCGAAACTTCAACAAGACCCGAAACTACAACTGCCGATATTCCGACATCTCCTCAACAACAACCGACAACTTCTGATCTTCCTCCTCCTCAACAGCAACAGATCCGATGAGAGAAGATCTCGATATTTATTCCTCATCTGGAGGAATCCCTGAAAAGGTTGTTTGTTCACAAGATACACCCAATCGAGCCTACCTTCTGCTTTGGTATTTACAGCTCCAACCCAGAATACCAACGCCGGTACATAAGCGCAATGAAGCGGTGTCTACCAGTTAGCCAAGTCCGAACCAAGCATAAGATCACCGAAGTGCTCAACATCCATCCAGGCCGTATTATGAAAGTAGTTTATCCAGTATTCACCGTCCGACGTGAAGATGGTAATGAATGGAGATTTTCCGAAGCTGACTTCAAGCACCTCCGACCGTTCGACTTCTATGCTATTCTGAAGGACCGCTTCCTGTAACTAAAGCGCTCGAAGCTGTTCGTCGATTCCTTGTCCATACCATCATGATGTATTATCTCACGGACTTCCAAATGGCAATCGAGAACAGGGCAAAGAAGGTAAATCTGATTAAGCCGGATCTGAAAGCACCTGAGTTGAAGATGTATCCCGAGAACGCACTGCTTCTGGAACCAGAATTTGGGATAGTCGACATCAACGAACAGAAAGTGAAGAGATTTCTGCGCTTCAGTCAGGTAGACAGATTTTGCGACGGCACGCTATTCAAAGTTCAAGATGCTCTTTGGAAAATCATCTCGTTCAAATCAGAAAATCGAAGACTATTGTATGTTCCTAATCCGCATGAAATTACTCCTCGAAAAGCCTTAGAAATGATTGAAGAATGCATCGACTATCGCCGTGCTATCTGAATGTTCGAGGTACACTTTGCACTCCGTAAAAGATATGTCGCAAACTGGCGCCAACTCGAACTTCAATTCAAAGGGGGGGATTGTTAGGGTCAGTTTTTGTTGAATTAAAGTTCAAGGGGCTATTTGTATTTGTTTAAACTGAGTCTAGTTAGTGAACGGGCCGTAGGCTTGTTAACCACGGGCCCGCCATATATAAGTTTTGTTTAGCCTTTGTGTTTAGGCTAGTTGTTCATTTGCTTTCATAATTCATATTGTAAACTCTCTCAAGTTGAAATCTAATTGGATGACCAGTTGAAATCATAACCACTGTATTACATGTATTGATTTCATTATTGTTCATTACACGGATCTGGAACTAACAGAATATATTCAAGAAGGCTGTCACAATGTCGTTCCATGTGCGAATCTGGCCGACTGACAAACTCTCTTCCCATTCAGTTGCTCGACCCCTCAGTGAAAACGGAAAGAGTCGGAGTTTGATCGCATCTGGACAACTCCATTCACCTTGAAGGTGTTGCATATCTTCTCGAACGTTCTCAAATGGCTGTGCGGGTCTTCAGTTGCTGCTCCTCCGAACATGTTCGCTTGCACCAATTGGATGGTGCCAGTCTTAATCTCGAAGTTGTTTGCTGCTATCGGAGGGACATACAGCCCTCTCTGTGCGGCCCCCATGTTCGGGTTGGCAAAATTCCTCATAGGAACCCTTGGTAGTTGGACTCGGTTATTGTGATTCCGGATGTTGTGATTTTGATTAACCGACATCTCATTGTTCACCGGAATCCCGTTGTTACGATTGTTGTTATTGTTGAGATTCTGGTTAACTGGTATTTCGTTGTTGTTCACTGGAATCTCGTGGTTACCATGGTTCTCATTGTTGATTGGCATCTCGTTATTAACAGGAATCTCCCAATTTACTTCTGTCATCTCTTGCTGATGTCTGAGTCTAAGCTGTCTCCTTAGTCTCCTTGCAGTCCTCTCGATCTCAGGATCAAATGGTTCGAGTTCACCAGAGGAACTCCTCCTTAGCATAAACTAGAAGTGATCTGCAGTAAAAAAAAAATAAGTCACCAGTTAGATCCCGTAACAATGTAGTAGCAAGAAACTTGGGTCAAAATTGTGAATACAGAGAAATAAAACAAAAATAACTTGCAATTAAAAGAAAAATGCTTAATATAATAATTCCTACAGCTGGTATAGATATTAACACAAAACAAGTTCCCCGACAACGGCGCCAAAAACTTGATAGACGGGTTTACACCCCCCTTTGACTAACCGCAAGTGTACGGTGTCGTCTCAAATAATACATACGGAAGTACGAGTATCGAACCCAAAGGAACCAGGTGTCAAGTACCACAATGACTGTAGTTACTATTAACTGAACGGTTAAAACTTTGATTTGGTTTGATTGTTGAAATATCCTGACTAGTAACGCGTATAAAAGTATGGAAAGTAATTGGTAGTAGTATCAAGAGAGATGATGGAGGGTTGGAATCCGAATGAATTCAATTAACGAGACTTCAAAGTGATTTATAAATGATTAAAACGATTAATGACTTGTAGAACCTGACTCGTTACACTTCTTCAAGCTGCACCGAGGCTTAACTTAATTAAAGTTGCTTATCTTTCGATCTTACAGTTGAATTAAGTTAAAGTGACTGGTTTAGAACACAACACCGAAGGAATTGGCGTATCTCTACCCAATTCCCCTCGGTGGCCATTGAAATCGAACTCAATCTTGAGTTTTCCATCGAACAACTAAAGAATTATCAAATCATTTAACAAGTGATCAGTTGGTTAAAAGCATTAAGCATGATTTCAAAAACGTCATCCATCTATTAAAACCGAAATACAAATCATTCAAAGTCTACATCTATGAAACATCCATCATCCAACCCCCCAACATGGAGTTTAGCTCATGTTGGGGGTGTGTAAAGAAAGCTGAAAGATTACAAAAGAAGTAAATGAAACCATGTTTGAAAAGTTCTGCAGAAAAAGATAAATAACTCCCTGAGAAGAATCCCTTCCACGATCACGTACTCAATTGTTGTTTTCTTCCAATCGATCTCTCGTCGCCTCTGTATTCATGCTCTCAATCTGCTCCCAAAAATCGCCCTTTCACTTGCATCCGCCCCCTCGTCTAACTGATAACCCGAAAAATGAGAAAGTAGGATTTAAAACAGATCTGATACTTGGCGCTAGTTTCGGCGCTACTTGGGTCGCGCCACAAAGCGCGCCATCCTCTGGACCACACGGTCTTTAATCCCGCGCACATAACGCCGCTAGTTGGGTAGCGCCATAAAGCGCGCCAAACTCTGGATTCCACTTCTTCACATTTCCGCGTGCAATACGTCGCTAGTTGGGTCGCGCCAATGGTCGCGCCGGCTTCGGAAAAATATACGCGATCCTCTTCATTCCTCTTCCACTCCGATTAACTGTACATCTCAAGAAACTCATCAGTAAAAGTCACTATTTCACTCGAAAACATCCAACAATCACTCGATTCGATAGTTAAAATAATGTCGAAAACCGACATTATCAGTTAACTGGGGTAACGACGTTGTCGATGATATCATTGAGATTGCCCTTCGGGGCGTGGTATGCTAGCTCTTTTTTAAGGGCTATGCAATCGTCCGTCATATGACCATGATCGACATGGAAATCGCACCACTTTGATTTGTCCTTCTTATCGTCATCTTTTTCGGTCTTCTTCGACCACCGGATGGTCGCCTGGACGGTCTTCAAGGCCTCGACCAAATCCTTGGAAGTTCCCATGAATCCATAGGAGGATACCTTAGGATATTGAGGGAATTTGGTCGGGGTCGCGGTCTTCTTTTTCTCGAATCGAACATTCGAGATCTGTCGTGCGGGCTTCGATTTGGATACCGCCTTCGTCTTGAATTCTGACTTTTTTTACACTCAGTGACCTTTTGTCATCAGAATGCTTTCGACGAAAGGCAGCGTCATGTTCTACCCTTATGTAAGCTAGGGTTCTTCCTCGGACGTCTTCGAAATTTTCTGGGGGATACTTTGTTAAGTCAGTGTAAAGACCCGAACTCTCGTCTAGACCGCGTTTGTAGGCTTCGATCGCGGTCTTGACGTCGCAGTTATGGACACTGATCATTTCTGCATTGAATCTGTTGAAATAACTCCGTATAGATTCACCGGTCTTCTGCACGACGTAGTATAGGTCGCTAGTTTGCTTTTCCATCTTACGACTACTAGCGTACTACTGGGAACAATGATTGACTAACTCAGCAAAGGACCCAATGGATTTTGGCTTGAGGTTAATCAACCATTGGAGAGCGGCACCCGTGAGGGTCGTCCCAAAACTCTTACACATACAAACCTCCTGATACTGGTAAGGGATCGACACAGTCCACATCAGTTGCTTATACTGAGCGGCGTGTTCTGTGGGATCTAAGATACCAGAATATTTGGGTGTGAAGGTCGGGATACTATATTTCTTGGGAACCTCGACTAGAGCAATCTCGTCGATGAAAGGGGACTCCTGAAACCCCGTATGAGGTTCAACGTCGACAAATACGGCTGCCCCTGGTAGCTTAGCGAGCAAAGATAGGACACGTTCGTTCTGATCTTCCAACATCTTCAATCGCTGAGCGACGGGATCGTGCGAACTGAAACCGTTGGTCGCGGCTGGGATGAATCCAGAATTTGGAAATCCATTTTGCTGGGATGAACCTGCGGCTTCTCCGTTGAAAGGGAACATTTGTGGCGGGATCGTCGGGATCGGCATTTGCGCTGGTTGACTTTGAGGGACTGGGACGAGAGTGAACGCTGGGGGTCTTGGTGGTGGCAGAGGCAGAGGTCCTGCCCAAGGTGCACCAAACAGTTGACCTGGACCGTTCTGCTGTCCGAATGACCCATTCGGATTCTGATTCCTCAGTCGCGCGATTTCTTCGGCTGCCCTTCGCCTTTGATCAGCAAGGGCATCGAGGCGATTGCGCGCAACTTCTATCTCCCAATGCATTTGGGCGATGATCTGCTCTTGATTCCCCTGACCTGTCATTTTTCTGAAAGATAAAAACAAAAAACTCCAAGAAACTGTTAGTCAGACGAACGTTTGTCGAAGACTTTCTCTAGATGGGGCCCCACGGTGGGCGCCAAACTGTTAATGCTAAAAATTGTCGAAATATATAATTTAGGGTTGATGTGGAGCTTAACAACTAAAGAAAAGAAATATTTCGGCAAACTATGCGAGAAAGACAAACAATAAAGGAGACGAGATTTTTTTTGGTGACGCGGAAAAAACCTCAACGAGGAAAAAAACCCGTGGACGACAGTGGTGGTCGTCGTTGTACTATGGTCGCCAATCAAGGGCAACGTCCATATGTTTCAAACGTCGAGAGTACAGTCGGTGGTAATACAAACGATTACAATTTGAAACAGAAAGAACTTAAATTAAAAAATGTGCGTCGTGTGTGAAAAACAATGTGTCGCGTGTATGTGTCGTGAGCTATTCTTTGAGAGGAAATGTTTCTTTGTTTGAATACTTTTGGTATGCTATGCTTTTTCTTGAGCTCAGATGTGTGCAAATGAGGCTGAAGTCTTTGTTTATATAGACTTTGTAGCCTTAAATGATCAATATAAAAACTGGATAACGGTCGTAACGGTTTCCGAGAATCAATGTTCATTGATGATCTTCGTCGATTAGCCGTTTGTTATTAATGGTGTTGATCCTGCATTAAACAGAGAAAAGATAACAGTCATGTCGTATGTTAGCTAATCGTGATTGTCAGGGATCTTACGACGGTCGTGTGGTTTGGGCGGCGTTATGGTCGAGTGTGATGAACAGTACTCGACCTAGACTCAGTTTTTGACGATAGAGTTATCGAGTGTGTATGGTCGTTAGGTCTTTATCTTAACATAAGATGTGTCGTGTAAGAAGTGTCTTTTCCTTTTTCTGTCGTGGTCGTGACATATAAATTTTTATCCAAACAGTGTACACCCATGAAAACTTCTATGTCACCGGGTACGAAGTTACACACCGATCCTGACGGAAAGGTCGTGAACACTACTACCTATACTATTCCTTCTAAATTTAGAAGTTGGTTTTCATTGTGAAATCTTGATCACAGCTGGGGCCTTTGATTGAGAACTGCTACCCTTTAGAAATTTTACCGGACGATTGACTACTGGAGTCAAAAAGTCAGAATGACTCAGAAGAGGTTTGTCGAAGGGGAACGACTTAAACTCTCCATCAGAATTGCCTTCGGAGTTCATATATTCTGAAAAATGGACATCCGGAATTACTGGACTTGGATCGGTCGAGGAAGGTGAGGAACACTTTGTGCTTTCTGTAGTGTGCTTTGAGGAATTTGGTGCGGAAGCGTTTGAAAAATCAGAGTTTAGATTCCTTTGAACACATTCGTCTTGAGAGACGTTACTTTCTTGAGAAGAGATATTTGCAATGAAGGCTTTGCACGAGGATGTGTCAGATGAGTCGGAAGAAAGATCAGGTGAATTCTGCTTTTGAGCTTGGAGAAGGTCAATCTGCTCTTGGAGTTGACCATTTCTCATGTGCTATTTCATCGTTTATCTTGTCATTTCAGACAGTTTTGATGAGAGCGTATTGATTTCCCACAGAAAATTTTCCTTTTCCTCACTTGACACACCGTCGGCTTTCTCTGATTTGAGTTTCTCAATCTCAGAGATGAGCACTTTCTTTTCGTTTTGAAAAGTAGACCTTTCTTTCTCCAACGACTCCTCTAACTCGAAAATCTTTTGCTTCCAAGATGAGATGGGGAACATAGAGTTTAAACTCGTCCGTCTCAGTCTTGGTTGCTGATGCTTGGTCCTCATCCTTTTTGGAGGAATCCTTGGGCTTAGCGACCTTGTAGGGGTCGAAGTAGTCATTTGAGAGATACTTTTTGTTCTTTTTATAGGAATTATTCAAAGGTTCACAACAAAACGGAAGTTGTATTCCTCGTTTGTGTGCGCGCTTATATTCCTCGGTTTCCTCTTCCTTTTCAGGTTCAAGAGGACCAGTCCATTGGATTGCATATTCTGGATACTTTTTATCTAATCCAAAACAAGCAAAATCATATAGAGTGGGTACATGCCATCTTCCCTTTTTCAAATAGTGTGGGTTATCATATCCGATTCCCCACTCTTTGTTAAAGTATGTGAACTCTTTAGGTTTATTCAGAAAGATGGTTTGATCCGTTTGACCCCTTTTGTGGAGTTTTGTTTCAAGATCAGTGATTTTATTTACAAACTCCTTATGCTGAATTTGAAGAGCAGAGCATTGATAAACTATTTCTGCTTTTTCATTCAAGCACTGATCAAACTGTGACTGAAGTTCAGATAATTTGGCCCGTAAGTCCTTAGGTGCTATCGTAAGATTTTTGCATTTTTCTTTTAAGATAGCATTTTCGGACTTATATTTCTCAGTTATACGCGTTTGAACATCTAGCTTTTCGGATAGAGATCTGATTTCAAGCAGTTGTTCGTAAGTAGTGGCCTTATGGGAACCTAACCGATCAGTAAGAGATTGTATTTGATCAAAGAGTTCTTGAGAAGTAGATTCATTTACCTGACTTGTTGCCTTTCCTCCATTGGCAGGAGACATCTTCAGTTGCACTGGAGTGATCGTCAGACGAGGTGATTGATTCAAAGTGAAACAATATCAAGGATACTTAAATGTCCCCCTCCTGCGACTTAGCACGGGGGTCCCGGATTGTGGAATCTGGGTGGTTTCTGGATAGGGAATCCGGAAAAATGAGGTTACCGAGTCGACGCTAACAGGGTTTCAAAACCCTTCGGATTGCTCATTCGATCTAAAATCGGACCTAATCGCATCTAAACTCACCTTAAATCGAGGCCTTAGTGTGTTTTCGATCATCACTCTACGTATTAGATTGACCAATTTTGAGTTAGGTTTTGATTTTGTCCTGATTGGACTCCTGATTCGATTTCGAAAGTTGAAGGATCCGGAATGCTTGTTCTTAAGTTCCGGTATTCATATGAGTTCCGATAATCATATGAGTTCCGATATTCATAGGTTCCGGTACTTGTCCCGGAGTTCTCAAATTTATTATGTTCCGGCATTGTTAAGATTAGGGTTCCCGTATACTATTGATCCGGAATGAGTTCCGGATTTCGTGATGTCCCGGAACGAGTTCCGGTATTTAGTTGTTCCAGAATGTATATGTTTCGTATCCGGTATCCCTAATGTTCCGGTATATCAAGTTCCGGAGCCGATGTAATTTTAGTTCCGGATTACACCTAGTTCCAGAATGGTCATGTTCCGGATCCGGTCCCATTAGGTTCTGGATCCTAAGCGGTTCCGGTATGCATTACGGATCCGGACCCAATAGACTCCGGGAGTACTGTTTTATTGTTGCTAAATTGCTTTTGGTGGTCTGTTTACACTTGAATGCACACACTCACTCCGGGCTCGTTAAGACCCGAGTAGTGAACTGTTTCGGACAGTCACCGACTCCCGGTACTCCAAATCCGAGAATACGAGCACCGAGACGTGTATTTGTCTTACTCGAGCCATGCACACCCAACACCTGTTGTCTTCAAACAAGTACTTCATGGCTCAACCGAATCCACAAGGCGATGCTCCACTACTACCTGAAGGACCGAATCTACCCCTCATTGCAAACAACTTCCACCTGGACACGGCAAACCTCATATGCCAATGTCCAGTTATAGTGGAAATTCTGAAGGGCCACACGCTCAATCGAGCATTGACGGCCACCGCTCCAGTTCCAGCCGTCTATGTGCACCACTTGTGGCGCTCACTCACACCTGTCGCACGCGGCCAAAAGTTTATCCTTCGAGGCCCCATTGGAGATTCTCATGTGCTCATCACTCGCGACATCTTCCGTCAGATCCTTGATCTGCCGGAAGTGACAGCCATTCCAGGACGTACTGCATACGACACTCAGGTTTCCTACACAGTCCTCTGCCGGGAACTGCGCGCCCTCGGTTACGCAGCCGCGCTCGCCCAACCATCACACTTCTCAAGAATTCACCTTCAGCATGTCTGGTACACCTTGTTCACAACACTTAACAGGTGCCTACCAGCAATCAACAAAGGCATCGACCAGACGACCATCAACTTGTTCAGACTATTCCATGCCGTCGTCTACAGCCGACATGCCGACTACGCATCAATACTATGGACGGAGCTGATAGAGAAAGTTCAAAAGAAGCAGGGAAGCAAACGCCTTACGTTCCTGTCGTTCCCGCGCTTTCTACAACTGATCGTCGCTCACTTTATAGAGACAGACCTAACCATTCCTCGCCGCCCCGATCATGAGGTACTTTTATCAACTTGCATGACTATGATCCAGAACAAGCTAGTGATCCCGGACCTAGTCCCCATGGTGACCCCAAATGACTTGCTAGCTATCGCAGACCAATCGGCACCGAGTGTGATAGCTTATAGGAGAGAGAACAACCTAGACGCTCTGATGGTCCAGCCAGATCCGGCAGGACCTGCCCAAGGAGCGCGACCCGAGAGACGTGAGGGTCCACGTATGCGAGGCAAAGGGGTCCGACGAGTAGGGACTCTCGGACGGGGCATGACGAGAGAAAACATAGTGAGGGGAACAGGCGTGGGTGGTCCCGGTAGGTCAACACACGAAGCTAGCACGTCCAGACCCTCATCCACTCCACCACGTACACCGACACCTCCTAGAGAAGAAGAGGTGGAAAGTGAAACCCAAGAACAAGTCGCGGAAGAGGCAGCCTCCTCTTCCAGCTCCGAGCCTGGCTCAGCCTGCGGACCAGCTTCCGGGTCCACCCTGGCTGCCAATCTGGGTCCGAATCCGAGTCTCAATCAGGCTCGGCTTCCGGTTCCCAATCAGGGTCAGACGAATCCAGTAGTGAGGCTAATGAGTCGGATGATGACGATGATGATGATGACACACCCTAAACCGCAACCATATCTGGAGAGACAAGGAGAGCGGAGGGTGTATTAGTTGAAAAAGAAAAAGAAAGTGAGGTTGTGCGTGAAAGGAGGAGTAAGAGAAAAAAATGAGAGTGAAAGAGTGATGGAGCAATCTTCACGGGTTGCTCCCAACCAGCCTCCACCTAGCCAAGCAGCCACAACTGCTATCTCGTCGCCTCCGTTTTGACAGGATATTGAAGAAGACGTCGTGGGCCTAGCGACGCAACTTCACACCCCACCTAGCCATTCAGTTTCCTCTTAAAAGGAAATTGTTTCAACTTCACACGGGGATTCAGCACAACTGCCACCGGTCTCTCACTTGGAGAGTTCCGGTGTTGAAATAAGAGAAAATCAGCCCCGGTTCTCGCCTTCCTTCAGTGCACATACGAGTCTAGATCCATTTGTTGAATCTATTCCTTTGGCTAGGACACCGGTCGTATCTACTGCTAACGTCAAGAATCTTTGTGCCTCGACCGGAACGCCCAGAGTAAGTCTACATTTTGGTAGCTTGCAAGGACAGGGCGGAAGACCTAGCACGGCTATCATCAAGCCAACCGTGAGCGTAGGCGGTACTGGGGTGCAATCCACCACAGCTACTACAACTGAGAGGCTAAGTGCTTCAGAAGTTAGTCCCCCGGAGTTCGTCTCCAAGGAACAAATGGACGGTGCCTTAAAGGTTGTCCAAACAGAGATCTTGAAGAAGATATCCGATGAAATGGCCTTTATCAGAAGGGCAGTCGCGGGTAAAGGCGTGGCTACAGATATTCCCCCTTCGCAACCACAGATCCGATTGCCAACCCAAACCCCGAACATACAGAATATGAGCGTCGAAGCACTCAAAGCCGCCTTACTGGATAAACTACTGTCCCAATCCAACATCGACGCCTCATCGAAAGCAGACTTAGTGAGTATTCTACGCTCACAATCCCAACCACCACCCCCAGTCACT
Organism: Saussurea involucrata; assembly: GCA_033807775.1. Classification (NCBI taxonomy): domain Eukaryota; kingdom Viridiplantae; phylum Streptophyta; class Magnoliopsida; order Asterales; family Asteraceae; genus Saussurea; species Saussurea involucrata. Next base: position 69,182,630 of record CM066318.1, on the reverse strand, counting down.
CCAACTGATCCACAAGCCCAAACCACCGCCAAGCTTGATACTTTTACCAACACTCTAACCGAAGTCAAGAAGGCCTACAAAACTCTATCCGAGAGGGTTACCAGCTTAGAAGAAACGTGTAAGGGTCAGGCACAAGGCTCCAAATGACGACGTGATGATCAGGAGGATCCTGACCAACATGAGTGGGAGAAATGACTCAGACTGACTGAGCTGTTAACTTCAACGACAGAACCTGCAACCGTCACTCCAGCTGAACCTGAATCTCAACAACAACCTGAAGACTCATAAATGGTTCAAGACATGGAGCTTTCAACACCGGCTAGAGATACAATGCCAGAGTCAGCAGACCCAACGGTTGAAAAGCCCGAGGGTAAATAAGAAGAAATCTTAATGCTGACGGTTCTAGAAAGGCCAGTCCTGGAATTAATCGATGAGGACTCAGCTGGCGATCCGGAACAAGAAAGAGAATGGAGAGAGAAAGTCGTGCTAGCTATTCAATCTGAGACAGATGTGTTATGGAACTTTTATGACGAAGAAGGGCTTATGAATGACGATGACTATGACCAGTTCCTCCTTCAGAGCGAACAAATATCGACTACTCAACATGATATTCACGATACTGCAGGTACTTCAGAGCTTTCAACTTCAGTCCCGGAAACGGCTCCACCTCAGCCTGCTCAACCAGCTCGTTGGGAAAGAGTCCGGATCTTGGTTCCATATCTGGAGGAATCACAGAAGAATATTTTCGCTCACTGGACCAGGCCTCTCGACCCGATCATGTGCCATGGGGTCTCGTTCTTGAAAGAACCAGTTCGAGCTCAGTATTTAGAGCTAATGAAGGGAAGCAGAATGGTCCACCAAGTCCGCACGCGACACAAAATTACAGAAATAGTGGACATCGTGTCTGATAAAGTTCTCAGTGTATGGTTCCATGTTTTCACAGTTAAACGGGATGACGGAAAAGAATGGGTATTCTCGGAAGCCAACTTCAGGGATTTGAATCTGAACGACATCCCGGTTTTACTGAAGGAGTTGAAGACCCACACCATCCGACCGTTACCGTACACCAAAGCCCTCGAGACGATAAAGAGATATATGAAGTGCACAATCACGATCGCCTACATCAATGACTTCCTATTGGGTTTAGAAAGCAATAGAAAAAGATCAACATTCTGAAGCCCAATCTGAATCTTCCCGAAGATGTACAGGTACATACTATTCTTTCCAAACCAGAAACAGGGATTGTGTATCTGAACAACCAAGGGGGGAAAAGGTATATGAGAATCAGTGAGCTGCATAAGTTCAGTGAGGGAACTTTGATGAACATACAATCCGTGCTGAAGAAGATTATAGAAGAAGAGAACGAGTCATCGGAGAACTTCACCAACGTCAGAAAGTATCTAGCAGAAGAGCTTCTCAAAGCAATCGAAGAACGGCTAGAGTTCAGGAAATCCATTCGGCACTTCGAGATATTATTTGCTATTCGAAAACGATATGTCCCTAACTGGCGTGAGATCGAACTTCAATTCCAAGGGGGGGATTGTTAGGTCTCATGTTAGTGGAATAGAAGTATAGGGACCAGTATTGTCATATCTTGTAAATACCTTTTGTTAGGTATAAATAGTTTGCTTAATCCTAGGTTTAGGGTTAATGATCATTATAGCTTTATCACAGTTTACCGTTGTACGACTCTGCCAATATCTTTCTGTTCATGAATGACAAGTGAGATTTATGACTGATTATGCTTTATTGTGTTGATTCAATGTGATTGATTGTTAATCTGGGACCCATATAAAGTCAGAGCTATCATTGCCCTCGCTCTGCCTAATGAAGTTTACCACTCTCTTGTGAACTTTCCCACTTCTAAAGCAATGTGGTCTACTCTGTGTGTTCTCTATAAAGGTACTTCTGAAGTCAAAAAGAGCATAAAGATGTTGGGTTTTGTTCAAAACAAGATTTCAAAAAAACATTTTTTAAATTTGCAACGGAAGCTTAAAATTTGAACAACATGAAAAAGCATTTCATTACCCACCAAGGATCCATTTGCATGAACATGAAAGATTAAAAACAACCATAGGGGGTTTAAGAAATTACAACCTCTATAGTCCTTTGCTAGTTCTTCAAGTATGGTGATGGCAAGAACACAAAGAAGTGTTCCTCTAAAGAAGTCCACCAAGCAAGCTCCCAACACCTTGATGTATGCTAGTACCTTCTTGAATCTTTTGCAAAAGCCAACTTCTACTCCAAGTGTACAATATACTTGAAGATTAGAAGAAGCAAAAAGAAAAACATACACTTGTGTGTGTTCTTGAGTTTGGTTGAAAGTAGGGAGAGAGAGAGAGGAAGGAGTTACTTTCTTTTAATTGCTAGTTATTACTCTCTTGAAAATGCCAAGTAAATATAAAACCAAAGGCATATTCTATTGGACCATAAAAGGGTCCAATGAGAGTCCATGCAATGTTACAATAAAACCCTTCTAGTTTTAAGACGGTTAAAATTATATTTTAACTATGTTCAACTTTTCTCCTCAAGTCCCTCTTTTAATTTTAGTTATAAAATAAATCCATCACATGTATTATTTTATATAACCAAAATTTAATTATTTGCATCTAATATTATAAATCATATTCAAAAATATAATTAATAATATTTTATCAAGAAATAATAATATTTATCAAGAATCAAATTCTTATAAATATTAATTCGGTGTCTACTTGCTATATGGTGTGACCCTATAGGATCATATATTACCGGTAATATTATTTTATAATCATTCTCGAGCATATAAAATCAACAATCTCCCACTTGCTCAAGATTGGATTATAGAATGATATAGACAATGGTGGACGTCTAGCAACATCACTGCCTCCATCAATGTATGACTGTCAGTGTCATTCAACAACATCCAATTCCAATGAGCTCATAGCTTCAATTGATGTATAAGGTGTTGTATCAGTTATCCCTTTGTTTAGACATCATGTTGAACATGAGACATGGATCACTATCATTCTCATATATTGTTCAACTTTTGGTAAGGCGCCTTAGATATCTCACTCTTAACATATTTAGAGAAACAAATCCCATCTTGATTACATACGCCTCTTATGCAGTTCATGCCATGCCCAATAATGGCCTTTATAGCTGCCTTTTTCAAGAACAACGGTTAACCATATCAAAACATAACAGTTCCTACACTTGAGTCCCAAATATGCATCTTAGGTCGAAGGATACAAAGATACTTCCTTTATTCCAGACTCACTTATGACGACGATCCATGAGGTGATCTTGAAGCGGGTCATGTCCAATACTTGTTCCCTAACAAGTACCTATGAACTTGGTTGCAACACTTTGTCACCTTTACTCTTAAAAGTCAACCAATCCAATTCATATTAGTCTTACTTCATAGTTGCTCCCACAACTATGATCGATTATGGACATTTAGAATAACTAATTTATTCAAGGATTTAAACATGCTAATATAGAACACAACGAGTATGAAAAGATCATATCCTATATATCTAACTAAATACTATACTTGTTGCTTTACTTGTTCCAATATCCAAATACTAAATTCCAAATCAAATTGATTTGTGTGAACTTTGTGAATACTAACTTCTCTATTTTTAACTTTATTCCGAATATAGTTAAAGTTTGGAGTAGGTGCTTGGTAATCTGAAGTGATTCGGGTCCTTTAGCTTGCGTAACGGCACCCACATTCTCACAAAAGATTTCTAAGTGATCCTGAATGGGAGGCATCTACCTAGCTTTTCAATGAATGCTTTCATCCAAGCATCTTTCTTGTGCAGCTTCTAAAGCAACAATGTATTCTTATTTTGTAGTGTATTATGCAACTTTTATCTTTTCCTTGAACCTTTTCAAAACGAACTAGTTCTTCATTCACAATGAAGACATTTCCCTTTTGTGATTGAGAACCTTCTCAATCTTTATGGAAGCTATCATTAGTGCAGCATTTTGCTATGATTTTCTTCCATCCCTCAGTTAAAGAACACTTCCTTGGTTCTTCATAGGTACCTTAAATTGTTCTATGCCATCATCCAATGACATTCCCTCGTATTTCGTTGGTATCGTTTACTAATGCTCTAAAGCATTTTGACACGCTCGATCTAGTGCATGTCATGGCATATATGATAGATCCAATTGCCGAAGCATATGGAATACTAATCATTTTATCTAGCTCAACCTTTGTGCTAGAATATTGAGACATGCTCAAAATGATGCCATATCATATTTGCAAGAAACTACCTTTAGAGCCTTGCATCTTGAACCATTCAAGATCATGTCAACATATGCACTTTGACTTAAACCTATAAGTCGTCTTGATCTAACTCTAAAGATCTTTATTTCAAGAACAAAATTTGCCTTTTCTAAGTCTTTTATTAAGGAAATACTGTCCGAGCTAAAACATGATGCTTTGCTATGTCGGAAAGTTAATTTCCAAATACTAGTATGTCTTGCACATACAGGATTAGGAATTTTACTGCGCTCCCACTAGTTTTAGTAAATACATGAGTCATCTTTTATTTTGATGAAAATTAAACTTTTAATTTTCCTGTCAAAATGAAGATTCCAGTTTTGAGATACTTGTACTGATCCATGAATGGATTGTATCTCAGTGTTCATGACTCTAAGCCACTCACTAGATTCAGAATCTGACATAGCACTTTAGCAGTTGATGGGTTTACTAGAACCTAGTCATAGATCATTCTTTATAAGAAATCGATATCTCTCGAATTTCTGAATGATTCTACTAGATTTGCGAACACTTGGTGTTTTTACTAAGTTTCTGATCAATCAAATCGCTCAGTTTCAACGACCTTTGTTTGATAACTAGTGCCAACCAATAAGTGCATTGGGTTAGGAAGTTCTTGATTCCCTTCAAGTTCCTTAACACTCCCACTTGCCTTGCCCATTAAAAAACTTGCTTTCTAAGAACTTGGCTTTGGAACAATAAACAATTTTATTGTTTGTGGGATTGTAGAATCGGTATATAAAAACAATTCATAGTATATTCTACAATATATGCATTTGGTAGATATTGGGTTGAGTTTACTTGAAGCTTATTGTCTTACATGAGCTTCATAAACCTACACCTTCAACTATGACCAAGGATGAAAAAAAAAACTTTCATACGAAATCTTATAAGGTGTCTTGTCTACCTTTTGGTTTGTGTCAAAAAGTACGGTTTACTTTAACTAGGACAGAATTCCGAATTTGATATAGGAATAGTACTTCTACTCATCATAGAGCGAACAATATTTAATAAGGTTCGGTTCATCCTTTCGGATGTACACAATTTCTATGATGATCCAAGAGTTATTGGTTTAGTTACTATCCTTATATATCATAAAAGACTTTAATGGTCCTGCTGAGTTGTTTTCTTAATCTTCACTTTGAAACAACTTGAATTACATCAAATGCTTCATCTTTATGTTCCATAAACTTCAACAATTGAAATCGTCAGTGAAGGTATTATCTATCACCATATCTAGACTTGGTTTTGAAAAACCACATACATCAACATGTATCAATTCTAAAAAAACCTTTTTCCTTCTCTATGAATTAGAGAAAAGAGCTATATTCAACTTTATCAAGATCGCATATATCAAATGAAAATATTTATATTTAGTTTAAAAATAAAAACACAGTTTTGAAATTTAGATGTGCGTTTGTGCGTTTAATTTTCTTGATTAAGTTGACTATTTTATGTGTAGACTTGATTCAAATCACATTTGAGTCTTATGGTGTTTATATAGAATTATGTTTTAGAAAGCTTTTGAGATTCACTTTATTATTCAATTAAGAGAACTATTTCTCGAAATAGAATAATTCATTTTGAATATGAATATAATCGTTTCCAAAACGGTTAAGTGAATTTCATTCAATCAATAAACAAGTGACTGAAAATCAATAATTTAGTCAAACTAAATTTAAACATTGTTCGAAACAAACTTGTTTAACAATACAAGCCATATGGTTTCATAATAAAATCTCCTATAAGCTTGGTACGCAATCTTGCTTCCTTGCTTACATGGATCACAATTTTGCTTGTCTTTCAGTCATTTACCTTTCTTGATTATCTGTAACATATTACAGAAGTGAGTTCTACACTTAGTATCAAATACACAAGTGTAAAAAAGTTCTATCTTAAATATTGATATTTGAAGGACTTTCCTTCGTTAGAAAACATTTATTTCTCAGAAGGACAATCTCCTCTTCTATGACCAATGTTGCCTCATCTATCACTACATTCAGATTCTTGACAAAAACATCAAATGCGTTGGTCAGAGATTTGAGGATTACATCTACGGCTCACCCATTAGAATAAGGATAGCCAAGTCTATCCAAATAGTCAAGTTGCGTCCTCATTTTGTGAATATGAGAGCTTATATATTGGTCTTTGTCCAATTGTATCGAAGCGTTCAGGGACCATATGCATTTGGTAATATTTTGGTAATCGGTTTACCATGTCAAATGCCCTCAGTGGAAACGTTTCCATTCTTTCTAGTAAGGATGGAACCATGGTTTCAAGCATAAGACGTGATACATTGATTGAATCATCATTATGTTTCAATCAAGTATCGTTAGCTTCTATGGAGGTAAGAGGAGGTTCTTGAGGAATAGGTACGAGGAGTATGTATAATTTGTTTTCACGTCTGAGAACGCGTCTCAGTGTTTTGAAAACAAATTGGGAAGTTCTGAGTGGTTAACTTTTCTTTCAAAAGAAAAGGTCTTAGGGATGTGTTAATTGTAGTGTTTGCATTTTAGGCCATCTACAAAATTTAACAAAGTTAATATAGTATTTTCAATATTAATTTTTAGCAAATTAATTACCCTTTAGTTTTCTAAAAACATTAATTTGCATAAAATCTAGGATCCAACGTTGCAAAACAAATGAAACGGTTAGGTGACCTTTATCCCGTCCATTTAATCCAACAAGGTAGATAACGTTTATCGATTACATCGAATTTAATTCCTAGCGTTATGGGATCCTTAACAACTTGTTTGTTAATTGACATGTTTGATCCCATCTATGCCTTGGGTTTCTAATGCTTAGGTGACCTTTATCACAAAAGATTCCCAATCAAGTCATCCTACATGAACCAACATGTGAAACTCACATCCATGCGGTTAGGTGACCTTTATCCCACAAAGACATAAGAATCACCTCATCCATCTCAAGACAATCCAAGTGGTTAGGTGACCTTTATCCCACAAAGGTCTCATAGCGACGTATTGAGTGTTTCTCAAAAGGACGGCATAGACTTGCGTTTATTAAAGGGATTTTAGATGCATTACAATTCTAGTTTTGTAAACATTTTAGTATCATGTGTTAGTATTCAATAAGATATGGTACTATATTTAAAAACTTATTTCTCATTAAATGGTTCCTTTTAGTTAAATAAAATCTCTATTTTAACAACTAATTATATATGATCATTTGTTAATAACATACATTATCGTTTGAGTTTGATCATAATAAGAACCATTTATAGTCTTTCAATAAACACTTTTATTATTAGACTATGAGTTTGTATGAGTTTCAAAATCTCCATTTAAACTCTTTTCATAAAATTCAAAATCTCAATTTTAATTTTAAAACTCATAGTACCATATTATTGCATACATCCAATAACACATGGTACTTAAAAAAAACTTTATTGGTTCTTTTAGTCTAAAATAAAATCTCCATTTTATTAACTATTTTGATGCGGTCAATTTTAAATTTATATCATATATTAAATTTAGAGTTGATCGCATTAGAATCAATTTTAGTTCTTTTAATAAAACAACCTTTTTATTATTAGACATGGAGTTTGGATGAGTTTTAAAATCACAATTTTAACACATTTTACTACTTCAAAAAATTTAAGAGTTTTTGTAATAAAACTCATTTTATTGTTTTTTAAAAAAAACATTTTTCTCTAAAAAAATGTTCTCTATCTTTTAATTCAAAAAGCACAAGACCACATGCAACTCCTATTGGACCACAAAAGTGTCTAATGAGGTTTGAGTCTCTCATGCAATATTTCCTTTTAACCCTCCAAGTATAAAAATAGTTAAAACACAATTTTTACTATTTTAAACTTTATTGCTTAAATCCCTCATATTTTATCATTTTACAATAAAAGGATATTTTGAAAAACCAAACTCCAAAAGATGATTTATTTTTATGTTCAAAATATTATCTAGCATGCAAAATCCTATTTCAACCACACATGATAATATCAACATATAAAAAAATGTAGAAAGTGTATAAACCAAGCCAAAAATCTAGTGACAATTCTTGTGAACCAAACAAGAATGTCAAGTCCATTCCTAAGGGACAAGATGACCAAAAAAAATTTAGGTCTTCAAGCTCCCACTTGCAAGAACATCCAAATGCATGCAAAACTTCTAGGAACTCCATGGCTTCTTGAAAGTCTTCAAAAGGTCTTCATTCTTCAAACTTGTTACATTTTATATAAATAAATCTAATCTAACATAAATCTATTTATATATAAAAATTAATAAAAAGAAGAATGTCTATTTACTATTACATACTTTATGAATAAATAAATATTACAACCATAAAATAAAAAAAGGGTCTTTGGCTTGTCTATACACTTTATATACATTTATAAAATTATAAACAAACACTTTGTTTTTCTAAGGCAACTTTTATGACAAAAAATGCATGTAAATTTTGGTCACATTAAATATAAATTTTTTTGCCAAAGATGCCATGTATGAACATCTTCATACAAAATGAAAAATCATCCATGGCTTTCAAAAACCAAGTATTTTTCATAAAAACAAAAATCTAAACATGCATGCAAAAGAGGCTCTGATACCACTTGTTGGGTTTTGTTCAAAACAAGATTTCAAAAAAACATATATTAAATTTGCAACGGAAGCTTAAAATTTGAACAACATGAAAAAGCATTTCATTACCCACCAAGGATCCATTTGCATGATCATGAAAGATTAAAAACAACCATAGGGGGTTTAAGAAATTACAACCTTTGTTGTCCTTTGCTAGTTCTTCAAGTATGGTGATGGCAAGAACACAAAGAAGTGTTCCTCTAAAGAAGTCCACCAAGCAAGCTCCCAACACCTTGATGTATGCTAGTACCTTCTTGAATCTTTTGCAAAAGCCAACTTCTACTCCAAGTGTACAATATACTTGAATATTAGAAGAAGCAAAAAGAAAAACACACACTTGTGTGTGTTCTTGAGTTTGGCCGAAAGTAGGGAGAAAGAGAGAGAGGAAGGAGTTACTTTCTTTTAATTGCTAGTTATTACTCTCTTGAAAATGTCAAGTAAATATAAAACCAAAGGCATATTCTATTGGACCATAAAAGGGTCCAATGAGAGTCCATGCAATGTTATAATAAAACCCTTCTAGTTTTAAGATGGTTAAAATTATATTTTAACTATCTTAAACTTTTGTCCTCAAGTCCCTCTTTTAATTTTAGTTATAAAATAAATCAATCACATGTATTATTTTATATAACCAAAATTTAAATATTTGCATCTAATATTATAAATCATATTAAAAAATATAATTAATAATATTTTATCAAGAAATAATAATATTTATCAAGAATCAAATTCTTATAAATATTAATTCGGTGTCTACTTGCTATATGGTGTGACCCTATAGGATCATATATTACCGGTAATATTATTTTATAATCATTCTTGAGCATATAAACCAACAAAAGATTGCTCTAGTTAGAAAATATAAACTTTTCTCTTATGAGAAAGGAGAATCTCTTTCAGACTACTATAACCATTTTTAGAGTCTTCTTAATGATCTTAAACTATTGGGTCGCATTTATGATAATGAGGAAGTCCTGTGTATGTTTATGGAATGTCTTCCTGACTTTTGGGAAAACATATACACTTGTATAAGGACAACCAAGGATCTTGATTATATGTCTCTCACTACTCGTTATGGAACTTTTTTCAACTATGAGCAGACTAAGTTGCAAAGGAAGTATGTCATCAAACTTATAAAGAGTTCTTCCAAAAGAACTATGGGTGTTCCAAGAATGACCTACCCATCTGATGACTCTGACCATAATAGACAAGAAGATCCCAATGATCATTCAGAGGCATATCTTAGTGTTGCTAATGATGAAGGTGAGGAAACTTTTGTTGACCAATTATCAGATGGAATGGACATGTTGGCGGGGTATTCTAAATCTAAATCTTGCTTTTCTTCGGGTAAATCCAAGCTCACTAAAAACCCTCATCTTCACTCTCCAAACATTCTTCTTTTGACAAATCAAATGAGGAATGTTTCAAATGTGGGAAGAAGGGTCAATTTGCCTCTGAGCGCAGAAGCAGACGCCCTGAAAGACTCAAAATCTCCTCATTTGGCCGATTCTCCTCAAAATCTGGCAGACCGTAGCCAGAAACAAATCTCTCTCCCACACGAAAACTTGGCTAACCTGTTTCCTCTGTAAACTATAACTGATCTAAAAAATACAAAGCCAAATACAAAAGAGAGAAGGAAAGAAATGAATTTCTTGCAAGAAGGGAAAGGATCTGCTAGCCAAAACTCATGACTGGGCACATGAACCGACTTCTGACAGTGAAAAGGAAACATCTAACGTTTGCTTTATGGAAAAAATCAATGACATGAATGATTCTGAAGGACTCCCATCTTCAATGGCTTTTGATAGAAGTCTGAGACTCTATCAACAGTCTGGTATCTAGATAGTGGATGTTCGCGACACCTGACAGAAAATAAATCCCTTATTGTAAACTTCGTGCCTGCTAAAGGTCCTTATGTATCCTTTGGTGATTACTCTAGAGGCAACACTAAATGATACAAGACCCTCACAAATGGTTCTGTTACATTTAATAAAGTAGCATGCATTGAAGGCATGATGCACAATCTCTTCCGCGTAAGTTAGCTATGTGATCTGGGGTATAAAATCACTTTTAAACTATTTGTGTGTACCATAACTGGAAAAACATGCAAGTTGTGCTATCTGGCTACAGAGGGGAAAATGTCTCTGTAATTGACATGGGACAAAGTTCATCATTCGGAACAAACATTTGTTTTGTCTTTGAAAACTCAGCCGAAAGAAGCTGGCTTTGGCATAAACGTCTTTCTTATCTCAACTTCAAGACTCTGAATGTTCTTTCAAATAAAGAGCTTGTTACTAGAATGCCAAAACTATCTTTTGTGAAAGAAAAGTTATGTACTGCATGTGAAAAAGGAAAACTTACCAAATCCTCTTTCAAGTCCAAACAATGTTTCTCCATCTCTTTACCTCTTCAAATGCTTCACATATATCTATGTGGACCAGTCAGCACTCCCATCCTTGCTGGAAAAAGATACATATTAGTTATTGTTGATGAATTTACCCGTTACACTTGGGTATTCCTTCACAGGTATAAAAGTGACACTACTGAATAAATCATGAACTTCATCAAAAAGTCTGAAGTGCTGAATAGAACACTAGTGAGATCTGTAAGAAGTGAGAATGGTACTGTATTCAGAAATAGTACCTTAGATGACTTTTTCAATGAAAAAGGCATCTCACAAAACATCTCAGCTGTCAGGACTCCACAACAAAATGGTGTGGTGGAAAGAAAGAATAGAACCATGTGTGAAGCTGTCAGATCCATGCTGAGTGAATCAAATCTTCCTACCTACTTTTGGGCTGAAGCAATTAACAATGCATGTTTTACCCAAAATAGGTCCATAATTGTCAAAAGACCCAACAAGCTTTCTTCACGTTTTTTGGTGTGTCTGCTTCATCCTAGATAATAGAGAAAATCTGGGGAAATTTGATCCAAAAGCTGATGAAGGAATCCTTTTGGGATATTCTCTAACTTTAAAAGCCTTTAGAGTTACAATCTTCGAAGAAAATGTATTGATGAATCTATTCATGTAAAGTTTGATGATATTAAATATCATCACTCTCATGTGATGATGATGAATTGAATAGATGGATCTCATCTTGTATTGGTGAAGAACCACATCCAACCTCAATAGACCCAACTCCCTCCTTACCTTTTCTTAAAAATATTCCTTCTCATAGTGGTGATCCTTCCACATCATCAAACCCATCTCTTTATCAAGAAACCACTCCTCCACCTAACCAAAGTTCCCCGACTTCAAACTCCCATGAAAATATTCTTCGAAGTACCACAAATTCACATCCACCTAATATTCCAACCACATCAGCTCCCACTGATTTACATCATGTCTCCAGTCTTGAAGACATCCCTTCTACTTATCAACTACAACCTACTCCTCCTCCAGGACTACCTCCTGCCAGCAAATAGACTAAAGATCATCTAATTGATCAAATAATTGGTAATCAACAAGTTGGTTGATAAATGCTTAATTTTAAATACTTAAGCACTTATTTCTTTGGTTTAGATAGGACTTTTTCATTCTAAAATCCTAACTTTGAGTCCTTTTTATAACTTTTTTTTCATTTATGTGTTTTTGGCAAAATCTCTAAAAACAGGGCATTGTTGCAGCAATGGCACAACATGGATCTGGTGATCAAGGGGAAGAAGAAACCGAATCTCTGAGGTGGAATTTATTATTTTGGATTAAAATGATCTTTTGTAACCCTGAAACACTATTTAGTTTGTATTGTTAGTTTAACTAATGTCTTAGTTGGCCAATGTACTTTTAGTTAGCTAGTTGTACTTTCTAGTTAAGCTTAGTTCCTTTTATTTACCAAGATGCCCCTCCATTTTGTTATTAATAGAGGGGCCTTCTAGCATTAAACTCATCCATCTTAGAGCTGATCTTAAATCAGTTCTAAACTCTCTCTTTTTATTTCCAGAATCTTATGAATGTTTCTTTAAATCTTCAAGTGTTCTTCATTTTCTTTTTATTTTTCTTTAAATACACTTATGCATTGCTGTAGCATTGGAATAACATCATAACTGCACCTTTTAATTTTTTTTTATTTATCTTGCATCTCTATTCTTTCTATCTACATTCTTGTCTTTATTTTCAGTGCTTAAAGTAGTTAGTTCCAGATTAACATTCCATTTTGTACTCTTGTCATTTATTAGCTTACTTCTTACATTCTTGTCTTTACTTTTAAAGTCATTTATTTATAGTATTTTACTTTTCAAGCATTTACATTACAAGCATCATGTTTACTTTCCAAATTTCTTACATTTGCTTTACTTTATCTAGTGTAATGAGTAGCTAATCACCTTAGCTTGGGTGTGAGGCAAGTGGTGTTATGTTGACCAAAAGAATGTAGGCATTTTTGTGGCAAAAATGATGTTTTATTATTCCAACCCAAGTTTCTTCAAGATAATATAATCCTTTGAAAAATTGATCACTTTGATAGTGTTAAAGTGTCATGGACCTAGAGATAGGCTATTGAATAACACGTCAATTTGGATGACATAAGGGGTAATATCGAGAGAGTTACTTGCAACGAGAGTTGTTACTTTTGATTTTCAAAATGATTCATTCTTGATAAGTTATCTTTTTCTCAAAGGGTTAAAATGGAATAGACTTAGAGATAAGCTATTTGGAATATAACAACTTGGGAGGTACGGGGGTTATATCGAGAGAATAACTTTTAACAAAGAGGATTTGTTTTGCCGTATATTTCGAGAACTCCACTCCCATCACTACGTTAGTTTGGATTCTGCTCAGAGATGAGATTGTCTAACGCTACTGGAGTTATGGGATGGTGAGAGTCCGAGAGGAACGTGACTCGAAATAGATAATAAAACTAGTTTTTGTCACCATCATGCTGCAGCATTGTTATATCATTATGTTGTAGCATTGTTGTCGTATTAGTCTGCTGGAATTCGGTTTAACATAACATCACGAGTCTTACACCCTTGCTTCTCTTTTATTCTTGCTAATTAGATTCTATGATAATCAACCAACCAACCAACCAAAATATTTTCTTCCAAATCGTCTTCTGAAATCACTTCTTTCATCATACTTTAATAGCAATTTTAACTCCAATCTCTGTCGGACGATAATCGGTATTTTACCACTTTATTACTTGAGAGATGACATAGTTTCGTATAAGTGTACTTGCTTATTTAGTTCTATTAGCACACGTCGGTAGGTGTATTCAAAGCATTGACACTCATCAAGTTTTTGGCGCCGTTGTCGGGGATTGGTAAGATAAAAGTCTATAAAAGTATTTTAAAAGATTTGATTTTTCTAACACCATTTGGGAATTTTAAAGAGTTTTTGAAAGTTATGTATGCCAAGAATACAACGTAGGGAACATTTCGAACTAGATCCGGACATTGAGAGAACTTTTCGCCAAAGAAGAAGAATTCAAAGAACATCAAACTCTCTCAATATGGACGGACCCCCACCAGGTTTTGAAAATATACCACCAAGACCACCACTTTTAGAAAATCCCGTTCGACCACCTTTGAAAAATCCAATGAGACCACCTTTAGAAAATCCAATTCAGCCTCCGCCAATCTTGGTAAATAATCCACCACTGTTTGGTAATCCACCATTTCAACCAAATCCACCACCTGACGGTGAGGATGAAAATGATGTGGGATCTGTTGGTAATATTGAACCACTTAACATCATTGACCTTGCAAATTCGAAAGATGGAAGATTTATGGACTACGCAATCCCTAATTTTGAGCAATTAAATTCGGGGATTGTTAGGCCACAATTAGATACGATACATTTTGAACCAAAACCCATCATGTTTCATATGTTGCAAGCCAATGGCCAATTTGTCGGATTACCATCGGAGGATCCACATTCACATTTAAAATCTTTTATGGAGATCACCAATGTTTTTCTAATCCCTGGAGTATCTCCCGAAGCCTTAAGGCTCACTTTATTTCCAATTTCTCTAAGGGATAAGGCAAGAGTTTGGTTTAATTCAGTAGCACCAGGTTTTGTACCATCTTGGAGTGATATGGCTGAAATTGTTTTGCGAAAATATTTTCCATCTACCCGGAATGCTAAGTCCAGAAACGAAATTTGCATGTTTAAACAAATGGACGATGAAGCAATTCCCGATGCTTGGGAATGGTTTAAAGAATTGTTAAGGAAATGCCCTCACCATGGCATTCCCTACTGCATTCAACCAGAGACGTTTTACAATGGACTTGATTCAAAGGCAAAACAAATGCTCGATGCGACTTCAGGAGGGGCCTTTACCTTTAACACCTACAACACCGGGTATGAAATTCTTGAAAAGATTTCGGCAAACAATGGACAATGGGCTGATCCAAGGGCTCAAACTCAAACTCAAATAAAGACTGTCGGGTTGCATGAGGTAGATGCATACACTACATTGACAGCTCAGCTTGCTTCCATGACTAATATGCTTAAAAACATCACTTCCGGTTAAGGAGCACAACCAACTGTCAGTACACCATCACATGTACTTGTCCTTTCTATGCAATGTGTCTGTTGTGGTGGGGAACATTCTTATGAACATTGTCCTCATAATAATGAATCTGTAAACTATGTTCAAAATAGACCTAATCCTCACTCCAATACATACAATGCTCGTTGGAAGCAACACCCAAACTTCTTCTGGAATAGTCCATGTTTGAATCCACCTGCACAAAAACCACAAGGGAACTCCAATTTTCAAAATCAAGCAAGTAGTTCCCAAAACCATCACGAGGGAAATTTTCAAAGCAACAATCATCAGAATAATCGTAATCAAGGTTTTCAAAACACTCAACCACCTTTTCAAAACCACAATCATTCACCTCCACAAGATGATTCAAATGTACCTATTGAGACACAGATCAAGAATTACATAGCACAATCACAAGTTCAACAACAACAAAATCAGTCTCTTTTAAATCAACACAACACACTTTTGAGGAACTTAGAAACCCAAATCAGTCAATTGGCACTCAACCAGATCAACAGGGCCACAGGTACTTTGCCTAGTAAGACAGAAATCCCAAAGGTCCCAGGAAAAGAACATGTGAAAGCTGTAACTCTTAGGAGTGGGAATGAATTACCTGGAGCTGTGGAAAAGGAATTTGACCCTTTAACCAAAACCGATTTTGATAAATTGTCCAAAGCCATTCCTACACTAGAGATTCAAGTTATTCCTAAACCACCAAGTCAAAACGAAGACCAAGACCCTAAGATCACAAGTTCAAGTCCACCCAATATGACCAACACCAAAAGCATACTGGAACCATCTTGCTCAAAACCTTCAAACAAAGCTGTTATCAAACCAGTTCCCCCTTACATCCCTTATCCCTACAGGATGAGGAATGAGAAGGAGGAATTGCAATTTAAAAGGTTTTTGGATGTTTTCTTACAATTGCACATCAACGTACCTCTTGTTGAAGCAATTGAGCAGATGCCCAACTTTGCCAAGTTCCTTAAGGACATTTTGAGTAAGAAAAAGAAGCTGACTGAGTATGAGACTATTGCCCTCACTAAAGGTTGCAGTGCTCTGTTTTCCAATAAAATACTCCCTAAGCAAAAAGACCCAGGGAGTTTTACCATTCCTTGTTCCATAGGTGGGAAATAAGTTGAACAAGCCTTGTGTGATTAAGGTGCCAGTGTCGACCTTATGCCCTTGTCAATTTTCAAAAGCTTAGGCATAGGAGAGGCCAGACCTACCACAGACACACTCATTTTAGCAGATAAGACCATTGCCTATCCAAAGGGTAAGATTAAAGATGTGTTAGTCCACGTTGACAAATTCATCTTCCCGACTGATTTTATCATTTTAGACATTGAGGCTGACAAAGATATTCCTATTCTTTTAGGAAGACCTTTCTTAGCCACAGGTAGAACTTTGAAAGATGTCCAGAAAGAAGAGTTGACCATGAGACTTCAGGACCAAAAAGTCACATTTAATGTTTTAAACTCTATAAAGTACACTAATGATATGGAAGACTGTTTAAGCTTATGTACCATTGAGTCATTGTGTCATGAGGAAGGAGTCAAACAGACCTGTAGGATAGAAGAGGAGGATGAGGAAGAGACTGAGGAATATGATGATGATGATGATGATGATGAAATTTCCATAGAGGATGAGATTGTCCCTTAGGTTGTTGCAGCATTTGAGCTGCTGGAAAATAATGAGCAAAAATCAGCTATTCCTTCTATAGTCTCACCACCTGACCTGGAGTTAAAAAAAACTCCCATCTCACCTGAAATATGCCTTTATAAAAAAAGAAGACAAATTACCTGTCATCATATCAGCTACCCTAGAATTCCATCAGGAAAAGAAGTTAGTGTAAATGTTGAAGTTGCACACCAAAGCCATAGGATGGACCATTGCTGACCTCAAGGGGATTAGTCCTTTTATTTGTCAACATAAGATCATCTTAGAAGAAAAGAACTTCAAGTCCATAGAACCTCAAAGAAGGCTGAACCCTGTCATGAAAGAGGTAGTGAAAAAAGAAAATTTAAAATGGTTACATGCAGGAATTATTTTTCCAATAGCCAGTAGTTCTTGGGTTAGTCCAGTCCAATGTGTGCCTAAGAAGGGTGGGATCACTGTTATTTCCAATGACAAGAATGAACTCATCCCAATGAGAATAGTCTCCGGATGGAGAATTTGCATGGACTACCGTCGACTAAACTATGTTACTCAAAAAGATCATTTTCCTTTACCTTTTGTTGATCAAATGTTGGACAGGTTGGTTGGAAAGGAGTTCTACTGCTTCTTGGATGGATACTCAGGATACAATCAGACAGCCATAGTACCGGAAGACCAATAGAAGACTACGTTCACTTGTCCTTTTGGCACTTTTGCTTTTAGGAGAATTCCTTTTGGACTTTGCAATGCACGTGCCACTTTCCAAAGATGCATGATGTCCATATTCTCTTACATGCTTGAAAAATCCATTGAAATTTTTATGGATGATTTTTTTGTATATGGTTCATCTTTTGATCATTGTTTGGAAAACTTAAAACAAAGTCTTAAAAGGTGTGAAGAAACTGACTTGGTCCTTAACTGGGAAAAATGTCGTTTCATGGTTAAAGAAAGAATTGTCCTTGGTCATTTAATTTCTAAAGGAGGAGCTGAGGTAGACAAAGCTAAACTTGAAGTTATTGAAAAACTACCTGAAACAACCACTGTTAAAGGAATCAGAAGCTTTCTTGGTCATGCTGGTTTTTATAGACGTTTCATAAAAGATTTTTCAAATATTTCAAAACCTTTGTGTCTATTATTACAGCAAGACCAAAAATTTGATTTTAATGAGGATTGCAGAAATACATTCCTTACTCTAAAGAAAGCTTTGGTAACTGCTCCAGTGATTGTTGCTCCTGAATGGGACAAACCTTTTGAAATCATGTGTGATGCAAGTGATTGGGCTGTTGGTGCAGTTTTAGGTCAAAGAAAAGGAAAGATTTTTAATTCCATCTACTATGCAAGCGAAACCCTAAATGAAGCTCAAATTAATTACACAACAACTGAAAAGGAACTATTAGCAGTGATTTTTGCATTTGAAAAATTTAGAGCATATTTGATGGGAGCTAAAGTCATTGTTCACACTGACCATGTTGCCATCAAATATCTTATTTCAAAGAAAGATGCAAAACCAAGGCTAATAAGATGGGTTTTGTTATTGCAAGAGTTTGACCTAGAAATTGTTGATAGGAAAGGTGTGGAAAAGCAAGTGGCTAATCATTTATCTAGGTTAGAAAAGCTAGTTGAAAGAAGGGAAGGAGGAGACATCATAGAAACCTTCCATGATGAAAAGATTCTTATAGTGCAATCATGTAACACCCTAAAATTTAAACATTAAATATAGGGAAAATTCCGGAAAATGGGTAAATTTAAACTTCAAAATATAAGCCAACTAAAACCCTTAATGCCATGGGGTAGTTTGGACAATGTACAAATAAAGGAGTATTTAGACATAACATACAACAACTTATTAATCTAGACTATAATTAACTAGATTAATCCGGGTGTCACTATATCTCCAAAAGTGTCTCTCATCTCATTTTCCTAAAAAGTCCGACCTTCCCAAACTCCTAAGCATGGTCGGCAACACGACGAACTAGCCGCCGCTAGGTGGAACCTGTATTCCACAACATACACCCAAGTGTTAAACCAAGAGTTTAATACGATTCGAATTATAGACGTAATATCAAAGAATTATAATAACGCCAAAAGTAAAGATACCGTCTCCACTTAATTTCCCACATTACCAATTATTCACAAGTTATTGTGATCCACACATGTCATAAAATAAAAGAGACAATTCTCCAAAACGGGGGAGACCCGTTACCATCTAGGTGACGAGAACACGTGAGTGGGGTCACCTTGATGTTGATGGATTACAACTCAAGTCCCGGTCTTAGTTCTCATGCCATAAAGACATCACAACCTCAAACCATAAATAGATTGCATTTATTGCCTACTCCGTCGAGTTACAACTCAAGGACTTACGGGGACCATATTGCATATCCATCATAATCGAGTTACACCTCAAAGACGAATATCCTTTATTGCATACTCGCTAGTAGCCACCAATGGCTTATCCAATACATACATAAATTCCATAAAGGTCTAAGTCCTCGTGCACAAGGAAGTAGACTATATCAAGACCCAAATCATATCATGAATGTATACCACAGAATTTGCATAAGGTAGCATGGTAGTTAATTCTTCATGTTAACACAACGAGTTATTTATGAGGCACGCGAGGCATTCAATTCACATCACTTTCCTTAATATCTTAACTAACAATATGGGTACATCTCACTCCACGAACATTCATTGATGCATACACACACACACACACACACACACACACACATATATATATATATATATATATATATATATATATATATACACACATGTATACAAGAGTCAAGTATTTCATATATATATATATATATATATATATTTATTTATATATATACATATATATACATTTACATAAACATTTATAGTTATGAACAAACATGCTTATTTACTCCAAATGATAGTTTAATGAGAAACCCTTACTTCCCAAATCAAGACCCAATCATGTTGTACAAATCTCATATAGTACAAAAACAAAATATAAGTGAATTATAAAGGTCTAGACACTCACCTAAGGGTTCTTGCAAGGAAGCCCTAGAAGGTTGGAATACTTGGACTTTGAAGAAGAAACCCTAGATTTCAATAGATACAACCCTTAGTTATGGGAATCTTACATAAAGTTGTAGAAGTCAGGCCTTAGTTATGGGAATCATGTTGTACAAATCTTACAACCCTTAGTTATGGGAATCATGTTGTACAAATCTCATATAGTACAAAAATAAAATAGAAGTGAATTATAAAGGTCTAGACACTCACCTAAGGGTTCTTGCAAGGAAACCCTAGAAGGTTGGAATACTTGGACTTTGAAGAAGAAACCCTAGATTTCAATAGATACAACCCTTAGTTATGGGAACGTACTTGAAGGTGAAACTTTCTAAATGAGGAAACCCTAATTTTTCTAAGTAGCTTTACTCTATGAGATCTCGAGAAAGGAGGTAATGACTCTCAATAATTAAGGCAAGATCAACAACCAATAACCACCATTAATACTTGAGAAGCTCAAGGCATTAAATGAAGAGAGAAGGGACAAGAAGGATGAGAAAATCTCCTAAGTATGGAGAGAGTGTCGGCTGTAGCAAGATGGAGAAAAATGATATGCAAAACCCCCAAAGCGACACAAGTAGCAGCAGGTCATGACCCTAGCGGGACATTGCCCTCGCGACAATGCCATGGGGCAAAGTTGCAAGCATAGTCGCGACCCGCCTGCACCCTTCTATCCGATTTCGGTTGATGGCCGCGATCATGACCACCGCGACTATGCCGCGGCATAGTCGTCATGCATAGTCGCCCTCCGTCCCCTAGCTGCTGTCCAAGCCCAACGATTGACGGTAAACCCTCGATCCTCGATGATAGCGACTCGGCTGAGTTCCCATGCGATTATATACCAATGTATGGTCAACTAACTAAGTGCATGCGAAAGAACGAAACGTGACCTACGCGGGAAATAATAATGGTTGAAATCGGTAAGGTTACTTACGTGAAGAAGTTCAGGGTGTTACAATCCTCCCCTCCTTGAAGAAATTTAGTCCTCGAAATTTGGCATTAAGTGAAAAGGTGAGGGTACTTCCTCCTCATCTCCTCTTTCGGTTCCCACGTGACATTTTCCTCTCGATGGTGCTTCCATTGCACTTTTACCCTTGCTATCTCTTTGCAACGAAGTCTCCTCGTTTCCCTATCCAAAATAGATTCCGGCTCTTCTATACATCGGTTATTGTCCACACGGATGTCCGATAAAGGAATAACGTCATTTTCTTCCGATAAACACTTCCGTAAATAACATACATGGAACGTAGGGTGTATCCCACTCATCTCGGGCGATAGTTCCAACTTGTAGGCTTGAAGTCCCACACGCTCGACGATTGGAAAAGGTCCAAGGAAACGGGGACTAAGCTCCCCACGCTTTCCAAACCTAATGATCCCCTTCCAAGGAGAAACCTTCAAAAATACACGATTGCCTACATGAAACTCAATTGGTCGTCTCTTCTTATCGGTGTAACTCTTTTGGCGATCTTGAGCGGCCTTCAACCAATCTCGGATGCCTTTCACCTTGTCGGCCGTTTCTTGAACAAGTTCTGGTCCAACAAACTGTTTTTCACCTGCTTCGAGCCAACATACGGGTATTCTACATTTCCGACCGTACAATACCTCAAATGGTGCCACACCGAGGCTCGAATGGTAACTGTTATTATAAGCAAATTCCACCAATGGGAGATGAGAGTCCCAATTTCCCCCGAAGTCGATTACACATGCCCTCAACATATCTTCCAAAGTCTGGATTGTCCGCTCGCTTTGTCCATAAGTTTGAGGGTGGTAAGCCGTGCTCAATTTTACCTTTGTTCCCAATTCTCTTTGGAAGGCATTCCAAAAGTGATAAGTAAAACGACTATCTCGGTCGGATACAATAGACAATGGCACCCCATGCCTCGAGACCACTTCGTTGATATACAATCTTGCCAACTTGTCCAACGGTAATGTTTCCTGCATAGCCAAAAAGTGAGCACTATTGGTCATCCGATCCACAATTACCCAAATGGTGTCGTGACCTTTCAAAGTCTTTGGTAATTTCGTTACAAAGTCCATTGTAATGTGATACCATTTCCATTTCGGTATTTCGAGCGATTGCAAACTGCCATAAGGTCGTTGATGCTCGGCTTTCACTAGCGAACATGTGCTGCACTTCTCCACAACACTGGCCACATCAAGTTTCATGACCGGCCACCAATAATTCAATTTCAAATCTATATACATCTTGGTAATTCCGGGATGTATAGAGTACTTTGACTTGTGAGCTTCTTCCATAAGTAACTCCCGACACCCTCCGATTTTAGGCACCCAAATGCTTCTTTGGAAAAGTTTCAATCCTCTACCATCTTCCGTCAATAAATATGGTGTTTCACCATAGATTCATTCTTGAGGTTCGTCTCAAGTAGTGCTTCGGATTGAACGGTCTTGATCATATCCATTAAGCCCGAGATGATTTCAATTCTTGCCAACGAAGTTTGCACTTTCCCGCTATACTCCTTCCGACTCAGAGCGTCCGCTACCACATTTGCCTTGCCCTGATGGTATAGTAGTTCACATACCTAATCCTTAAGCAACTCTAGCCATCTTCGTTGATGCATGTTCAATTCCTTTTGATCAAAGACATACTTTAAACTTTATGGTCGGTGTAGAGCGTATATTTCGTGCCATACAAGTAGAGTCGCCATAAATTCAAGGCATACACGACCGCCGCCAATTCGATATCATGAGTTGGGTAATTATTTTCGTTTTCTTCCAACTGTCTTGATGCGTACGCTATCACCTCCCCCTTTGCATCAAAACACAACCCAAACCCATCTTGGATGCATCAATATACACGACAAAGTCTTCGGTTCCTTCGGGTAAGGATAAGATCGGAGCTTCACAAAGTTTTCGTTGCAAGGTCCAAAATAATTCTTCTTGCGTGCTAGACCACACAAATTTTACATTCTTACGAGTCATAGAACCGTTAGTGAGGAGGCAATCTTTGAGAAGTCTTGTATAAATCTACGGTAGTACCCGGCCAACCCCAAGAAGCTTCTAATTTCCGTAGGACACTTTGGAGGCTCCCAATTCATCATCACCTCAACTTTTGTGGGATCCACCTTCAGCCCTTCTCGAGTCACTACATGCCCAAGGAATTGCACTTCACGCAACCAAAACTCACACTTCGAGAATTGATACGGGGTTTTGACACCCCGCGAATCTTACCGCAAGTGTACGGGTCGAAGTCAAGTAATAGTACTTGAGAAAGTACGAGTATCGAATCACGGGGAACTAGGAACTAAGTATCACAATTACTATAAGCTCGATTAACTGGACTGTCGAAATTGGAATATGGGTTTTAAAACTAATTACTAGCAAATCACAACTTAAACGTAAACGGAACAAAGAACAAATTAAGAACTTCGATAGAGAGAAAAGTTGAGGGTTGGAAATCCTCCGGTTCTACACATGCACACAAACAACTCAAACAATTACCAGTTTATCCCCTTAATGATTCCCAAATCTTTTAAAGTCATCGTTGTTCTCTTTCAAGCCACAACGGGTTTTATTTTGAAAAGGATAAGTTTAATCTCTCGATCTCACCTATGGATTTCAAAACACATTAAGTACTCGATTTATATTTAACTTGGCCAGATTTTCTCTCAAAATCAACCTAACGGGTTAATTGGGGCTAAGACTTATTCAGTATATCTCTATCACTGATTTATCGTCTTAGGCATGCAATTCCTAGTTCTATTTAACAGTTAATTCTATCGAACTCAACTGAAAATAATAAGTCAATTAAAAGCTAGCTAGACTTTCAAAGGCATTAAACACAAAATCATATGCTTCATTAATCAAAGAAAAACCAATAAAAGTTCAAATCATCTGGTTACATGCTTTATAAACCGAATTCATTCCAACCCCCAACACGAGCCGGTTAGTTCATGTCGGTGGTGGATTCAAACACAAGAGAGAAAGATGAAACTACGTATGTAAATATGGTAACGCGAAAGATTAAAAACATGAAAAATAACGTGATGAACTCCCTTCAATCGTGCTTGTATCTACGTTCCATGATGGTTGTCTCCGTGATCGGCCCTCTAACGTGACTCCGAAAGCTCCGAAAAGTCGCCGGAAATCGCCCCAAAATCGCCCCTGGTCGTCTGCCGAAAGTTGGATCCCGAATAATGACCTAAACCCTGGATAAAATAGCTGAAAATCGCGAAACAGTGACTTACGCGACTTGCCACGCGACTTGCAGGTCGCGGGCTAAGTCGCGCGTATGATTTTTGCTGTGTGGGTCGATTTCTGGTTCGCGGGTCGGGTCCTGATTCGGTCGCGGGTCTTGGGGTTGGCTTTTGGGCTTTTGTTAGGCTTCGTTTGGACTCGTTTTGGGCTCTTTTTAGCTTCTTTTCTCGAGGAATGTCGCCTTTTAGATAACCTGTGTAAATCACTAGATAAACCGTAAAATACACGCCTTTTTACTTAAATACAAGCCAATCTCATTGGTTTCAGAACTGAAAATAACGCCAAAAGGTGGCGTTATCAACAACCCCAAACTGAGTGTTGCTTGTCCCCAGGCAAATTAGCGATAAAAATGGAATAAAAGCACATAGTGGAATAACAATAACTGTACAATTCCCAATCGGTACCAAGTGATGCATCGGGGATTTCCCATACCCGTGAATATCTATCTCACTCTCGCCTCATTCTCATTTCGTTTGACCTATGACCTTCCATTGTGAGTTGAACTCGTGACCGTTCCGATTACATTAGGGTTAGACTAAGTCCGAGCATACTAGAGAAAACATTTCGCCTCGACCCTACCTCACGGGATACTCTTATTTCGCTCGAACCTAGGTTATCGCTCGTGTTGTCATGTTTATGGAAGTTATGTACAATAATACTCGAAATATTACATGACAACTCTAAAGAAAGACGCACAAATGTCCAAACTTTTGATCTCAGGAGGAATCAAATAACAAGACAAGGAATATCGGTAAAGGTGGTCATAGACTCTAATCATGTTTTCCAGAAGATCATCCAGGTCTTTATAACGGTTGTAACGGGGCTAAGGTTAAGGCTAAGAAACGAAGGGTAAAAGGATCAAAAATCCTCGGCGTGTCAATCATTTGCAATTCTGAACTCTCGTTGCCTCACATTCGCTCACTTGGTCCTTTTCGCCATTATTGGAGTCCCTTTGACTCACTTATTATGCAGCTCTACTAGAGACTATCTAACTAACGGTATTTTTTTTATTTTTTTTAATGGGACTTCATTGGTCCTCTTTATTTGATTGGGGCATCATTGGCCCTCTTTTCTATTTCTTGACTGGACTGATTTCTTTCTTTTCCGCTCTATCTCTCTAAGTTCATTACTTCTTCCGATTGACACACTTTCGGATTAGGTTGGCTAAGGCTTATGGCTAAGGGTTTAATGATGGGTTTAGAAACGAAAAGGTGAGTGTTTGGCTGCAAAGGGGCTAAGGGTACACGCAGAAGGGTAAAAGGTACGATAGCTAAAAACAGGTTAAATAAAACACACAATGCCTGGAATCATATCTTAAGGCCCACACGATATGGTCTACTATACCCTTACCTAATATCCCGATGTTCGTCTTTGCTACTCAATGCAATAATGTAGCGAGATCATTCTACATTCACGACAAGGAACTCGAAAACGTGTATATGAATTTAGTGTATGAATCCCTCGAAATGAAAAACGTCTTTTCAAGGCTCAGAACTCACTATTGGGTGGTCTCCACTAATGTCCCTAGTCATGTCCTTTCCCGGTCTTTCCCTAACGGTCACGTCACTATCACAAGATTCTTCCCACAATAGTCGGTCTCAATCATTCAAAACAAAAAATTTAGCTACTTTGATCTAGACACTCAGAAGTGTAGGAATTCTACGTGCATAACTTGGGCCCGATTGGGCAACCCCAAACCTTACCCACACATTGTCCCCAATGTGCAAGTAAAATCGCAGGCGATGCGACGCAGTCATTGTGCAGTTATTAAGAAGAGCAGGCAAGGAATCATATAGCATAGCATAAAAAAAACTACCCAAAGTTTCCGAAAATAGGCACCCCAAACCTAGGCCATGGCCTAGGTTTGCCAAATAAAAGCCAACCCCAAACCTCGGTAAAACCGAGGTTTGCACAGGGTCTACTGTGAGTGTGTAGATGGTTCAAAAATGAGGCACCCCAAACCTAAGTGAAACTTAGGTTTGTTTCATCTCGTGCAATTAAAATAGAACAACACGTCAAACACCACTATTTTAGCAGAGAAATGATTAGAACATACCTGTTTTGCCCGGCCAGAGGAGATTCTTGAAAGATTGAGCATTTGGAGAAGGAGGGGAGAGCACGCACACACAAAAGAAACAAACAAACGACGAAAGAAAAACAAGAAAACAGACACACACAAAGCAAGAAAGGAATAAAAACGAGGCAAATGGGACTCCCGCGGTTTAGCCCGCGACTTACAAGTCGCGTGGCAAACCGCGTAACCCTCTGTTTCAGAAAACCAACAGAGGGCCCCGCGACTTGCTGCGCGGTATGCAAACCGCGTGACAAGTCGCGTATGTCCCTGTTTCAGCTATTTTTGACTTTTTCGATTTTTATGGCTTTTTTCATTATTTAAACACACTCAAAAATAAAAATAAAACTAAGCACGCAAATAACAAGGAAAACAAACCTTGGTGGGTTGCCTCCCACCCTGCGACGTATTTAAAGTCGTGGCACGACTATGTTGTTTCAGCTCGGTTTAGTATCCGCGGAATTGGATCGCCCACACATACGGTTCTTCGTGGACTCTTTTACTTTTGGCCCTCCATGACCAGCTTCAGATCCTTCATCTCTTCCAACTCTTACCTTCTCGAACATCTTGAAGATTTCGCTTTGGTCGCCGACTCGGAAGGTTATCTTGCCTTCTTCCATGTAAATCAAAGCTCGGCTCGTAGCCAGGAAGGATCTCCCCAGAATTAACGGGACCTCTTCGTCTTCGTCTATATCTATGACTACGAAGTCGACGGGAAAATAGAACTTACCTACTTTGATGAGCACGTCCTCGACCACTCCATACGGGTGTCGGATTGATCTATCCGCGAGCTTCAGAGTCATGTATGTCGGGCTTACCTCACCCAGGCCAAGTTTCCTGAAAATAGAAAGAGGCATCAGATTAATACTAGCCCCTAAGTCACATAAAACCTTATTAAAAGTAAACTCGCCAATATGAATAGGGATAGAAAAACTCCCTGGATCTTTAAGCTTCAAGGGAGGCTTATTCTGAAAAATCGCGCTGCACTCTTCAGTGAGTGCAACGGTGGCCTGGTGATCAAGTGTCCTCTTCTTCGATATAATCTCCTTCATGAACTTAGTGTAAGAGGCCATTTGTGTAAGCGCATCTGCAAAAGGGATGTTGATAGTTAGCTTTTTGAAAACATCAAGAAATTTTGAAAAATTGACATCATCCTTTTGCGCTTTCAATCTGCTCGGGTAGGGTACTCTTGGTGCTGCATGCTTGACCGGTGGTGTCACTTCTTTCTTCTTCGGTTCACTTTCCTCGCTTTCTTCAGCTTCAACTTCCTTCACCTTCTCAACCTCTTTTTCCTCAGGCTCGACTTCCCTTGCTGGCTTCCCATTCAGTTCTTTACCATTTCTCAGATAGATGGCATTGCAATGTTCTTGGTTCCTCTTTTCGGGTTGACTTGGGAAAGTACCGGGAGGTCGGTTTTGTAGGGCTTCAGAGATTTGCCCCACTTGCCTCTCGAGGATTTTAATGGAGGCGGTGTTCTGCTCAGTTGCAGCTTTTACCGTATTCACCGTGCTCGCTAGCTCTCCGACCGTGCTGTCCATTTTTGACATGAACTTCATCATCATCTCTTCCAGCCCCGGTTTCTTTTCTCCGGATGGTCCTTCGCTCCTTTGCTGAAAAGCTGATTGTGGTTGACCGGGATGATTCCATTAAAGATTGGGATGTCTTTTCCATCCCTCGTTATAAGTGTTAGAGAAAGGATCGTTTCTCGGTTGGCTCCGGTTTGACACAAAATGGACTTGATCAGGTTCTTGAAGGTTGTCGGCTTGCAAATGGCTCGTAATCGCTGGTAGTTGGGTTTTTATCTCTTTGAGTTCGTCTGATTCCCGAACACTCGCTACTCGTGCAACGGACGATCGTGGTGTGGAGTAGCTATGCTTGGCTAGATTCTCGATTAACTCGACTGCTTCTTCATAGGTCTTGTTCATAAGAGCTCCCCCCACTGCAGCCGAAATATCATTCTTGAATTGTGGGTGAAGGCCTCCAAAGAACGTTTGGATTATCACCCATCCATGCAATCCGTGATGCGGGCACTTCTTCAACATCTCCTTATAGCGCTCCCAAGCTTCATATAACGTCTCTTGATCCCATTGCGCGAAGTGCGTAATGTCGGCCATCAGTTGAGCAGTTCTTCCCGGTGGGAAAAACTTTTGAAGGAAAGCTGCTTTCAAGTTTGCCCAAGTTGTGATAAGATCTGACGGTAGACCCTCTATCCAGATTTCAGCTCTACCCTTTAATGAAAAGCTGAAGAGCCTTAGCTTGATTGCGTTCTCCTCCATTCCGTTGATCTTAAACGTGTTGCATATCCGTTCGAAGGCTCGTAGATATGCGTGGGGGTCTTCAGTTGGTGCTCCCCCGAACTGATTCTGTTGTACCATTACGATGGTACTCGACTTTATCTCAAAGTAGTTAGCCACAGTGGTAGGTGGTTGAATACCTATGCGGGCCGCTGCCACATTTGGGTCGGCAAACGACCGCATAGGGACTCTTTCAGGAGGTGGCGGTCTCTCGTCACTCATATTCAATTATTTTCTAGCTTTCGATTCTTTACGTAGGCGACGAGCAGTTCTCTCTATTTCTGGATTAAGTTCTTCAATTTCTTTCCCTCGTGTTGTTCTTGGCATAAACCAAGTGGTACCTGAAAAGAAAGAAAACAAAGTCAGTAATCCAAAAACTGAAAGTGATGGAGTGAAACAACGAAAAAAAAAATGTCCAATCTAACAGCTCTTATAGATGGTAGTGCTATTAATTACAACTAGTTCCCCGGCAACGGCGCCAAAAACTTGACACGGGGTTTTGACACCCTGCGAATCTTACCGCAAGTGTATGGGTCGAAGTCAAGTAATAGTACTTGAGAAAGTACGAGTATCGAATCACGAGGAACTAGGAACTAAGTATCACAATTACTATAAGCTCGATTAACTGGACTGTCGAAATTGGAAGATGGGTTTTAAAACTAATTACTAGCAAATCACAACTTAAACGTAAACGGAACAAACAACAAATTAAGAACTTCGATAGAGAGAAAAGTTAAGGGTTGGAAATCCTCCGGTTCTACACATGCACACAAACAACTCAAACAATTACCAGTTTATCCCCTTAATGATTCCCAAATCTTTTAAAGTCACCGTTGTTCTCTTTCAAGCCACATCGGGTTTTATTTTGAAAAGGATAAGTTTAATCTCTCGATCTCACCTATGGATTTCAAAACACATTAAGTACTCGATTTATATTTAACTTGGCTAGATTTTCTCTCGAAATCAACCTAACGGGTTAATTGGGGCTAAGACTTATTCAGTATATCTCTATCACTGATTTATCGTCTTAGGCATGCAATTCCTAGTTCTATTTAACAGTTAATTCTATCGAACTCAACTGAAAATAATAAGTCAATTAAAAGCTAGCTAGACTTTCAAAGGCATTAAACACAAAATCACATGCTTCATTAATCAAAGAAAAACCAATAAAAGTTCAAATCATCTGGTTACATGCTTTATAAACCGAATTCATTCCAACCCCCAACACGAGTCGGTTAGTTCATGTCGGTGGTGGATTCAAACACAAGAGAGAAAGATGAAACTACGTATGTAAACATGGTAACGCGAAAGATTAAAAACATGAAAAATAACGTGATGAACTCCCTTCAATCGTGCTTGTATCTACGTTCCGTGATGATTGTCTCCGTAATCGGCCCTCTAACGTGACTCCGAAAGCTCCGAAAAGTCGCCGGAAATCGCCCCAAAATCACCCCTGGTCGTCTGCCGAAAGTTGGATCCCGAATAATGACCTAAACCCCGGATAAAATAGCTGAAAATCGCGAAACAGTGACTTACGCGACTTGCCACGCGACTTGCAAGTCGCGGGCTAAGTCGCGCGTATGCTTTTTGCTGTGTGGGTCGATTTCGGGTTCGCGGGTCGGGTCCTGGTTCGGTTGCGGGTCTTGGGCTTGGCTTTTGGGCTTTCGTTAGGCTTCGTTTGGACTCGTTTTGGGCTCTTTTTAGCTTCTTTTCTCGAGGAATGTCGCCTTTTAGATAACCTGTGTAAATCACTAGATAAACCGTAAAATACACGCCTTTTTACTTAAATACAAGCCAATCTCATTGGTTTGAGAACTGAAAATAACGCCAAAAGGTGGCGTTATCAAGAATTTAGCATACAATTTTTCCTTCCTTAACACTTCTAAAACCTCCCGACGATGTTGCTCTTGCTCCCCTTCATCTTTGGAGTACACCAAAATATCGTCGATGAACACGATGATCGACTTATCCAAGAACGATCGGCATACCCGATTCATTAAATCCATGAAGATTGCTAGAGCGTTCGTCAAACCGAATGGCATGACAAGGAACTCTTAGTGCCCATACCGAGTTCTAAATGCCGTCTTTGAAATGTCTTTTTCCTTAACTTTCACTTGGTGATACCCAGATCGGAGATCAATCTTGGAGAAGCATCCGGCTCCTTGAAGTTGATCAAAGAGGTCGTCTATTCAGAGAAGTGGCTACTTGTTCTTCACGGTCACCTTGTTTAACTCCTGATAGTTGATACACATCCGCATCGACCCATCTTTCCTTTTGACAAACAACACCGGGGCTCCCCAAGGTGATAATCTTGGCCTTACAAAACCTTTCTCTAGGAGTTCTTGCAGTTGTGTCACCATTTCTTGCATTTCTATCGGAGCGAGACGGTAAGGTGCGCGTGCTATCGGTGCCGCTCCCGGAACCAAATCGATCTTGAACTCTACTTGACGGTCGGGTGGCAAACCCGGCAAGTCATCGGGGAATACATCCGGATATTCCTTGACAACTTTTACATATTCCACTTTCTTTTTCTCTAGTTTGTTGTCCACCACATAGGCTAAAAACGTCGGATACTTCTTCATTAGACACTTCCTTGCCTTGATGGAAGAGATGATAGCCACCTCGCCCTTGCGTTTCTCACCATACACAAGTACAAAGTCTCCACTTAGGAGAGGTATCCTTATAAACTTCTTTGAGCAAAAAATCTCCGCTTTGTGCTTGGCTAACCAATCCATCACGGTCACTACGTCAAAGCTTCCGATAGACATCGAAAGTAGGTCCACTTCAAAAACTCCGCCACTTATCTCAAGGCGACACTTTTCCAAGATTTCCCGTAAGACTACCTTTTCCCCATTTGCTACCTCGATGACTAATGCATCTCGTAGAGTACTAATAGGCACATCCAAAGACTTGCAAAATACATTCGAAATAAACGAACAATTTGCACCCGAATCAAACAATACTCTAACGGGTAAAGAGTTAAGTAAGAACGTACCCGACACCACGTCGGTGGTTTCCTTCGCTTCTTCCTTCGTCATTTGGAAATCCCTCCCTTGCGGTTTGGGAATGGCCTCCCGGGTCGGTTGACTTCCTGAACCGGTCCCTCTAGAGTCTCCCTTCATCATGGGACAATCCCGCTTCACGTGTCCGACCTCCTTGCACTCAAAACAAACCGTCACCTTAATGTGGCACTTCAGACTAGTGTGCCCCGTCTTCCCGCACTTGAAACAAGTAACTTGACCCGTATTGCAACACCCGAAGTGCTTGTTCTTCCACTCAGGACACCACCTTGCCTCGCGGCGGTTGTCTCCTCCTCTACCACCTGGTTGGAACCTTGGCCTCTTGAACAAATTCTGTGGGCTCTTCCACTTCCTCTTCTCTCCCACCTTTGCTTCTCCTATTTGTCTCTCGCGTAGACCCTTTCCATAACCTTGGCCTCATCAATAGTCTCCCGGAGATTAGTCGCCCTAGAGTTCCGAACCATGGCCATCATATCAGCATGCAATCCTTTCAAGTATGCCTTAATCTTTTATTTCTCAGTCGGGGCCACATGCTCCACAAGTTTCAGCTTCTCCATAAAGAGTCGGGTGTATTCTTTAACTGACAAATTTCCCTTCTTGATTGACCGGAACTCTTCCTCGATCAAATCCATCTCTTGTTCGTTGCAATACTCTTCTAAGATATTTTTCTTAAAAGTGGCCCAAGTCATCTTGGTCAGCCTAGAAGTCTCTATGGTGGAAGTGTAAACATTCCACCAAGTCAAAGCCGAACTTCGGAGCATTTGAGAACCAAACTTCACTTTCTGATTCTCCTCACAGTCACAAGCCTGAAAGCCTTGTTCAATCTCTCGAATCCAGTTCATGCAGGCAACTGGATTGTCAGAACCGGCAAACTACGGCGGTTTACAACATAGGAAGGTCTTATAATAGCATACTCTTCCCGTCAGTCTCGCCTCCAGTGTAACTAATCCATCAATCCGGTTTTCATCACTGGTTCCCCCGAATCCCCCACCCATATTTTCTTCAATTGTCTCATGACGGCGCGGTTGTGCATCTCTATCTTCCAAATTTTTCATGAACAACTCTTGTTGCTTAGCCATAGTATCGTTCATGGCCCGTATCATGTCCATCATCTGAGTTTGAGGGGTCACTTCCGTTATGAACCGGGTTGGTAGAGGCAATACTTCTTCTCGAAGTCTGTTCCACACTCCCGCCCAACAAAACTGGGATTGGAGGAGGTAAAGATGATGTGTCGATGTTTGGTTGATCGGCCGTGGATTCGGCCACGGCATTATCTTCCTGAGTTCTGCTCCGAGTATTTACCATTTCTGTCTGCCACATCAGGGATGAAGATAAGAACATAGACCATGAGATAACATAAGGAAACGTACTAGAACAATCATTGATCCTAATAATCATAGCAATAAAGCATGCTCACGTAACAATATATTCATAATAGCAATAGCTAATTGAAATTATGAACACATTACACATAAGAATTATCGTTACCACTTTCATAATTCGCAATAACGTAATTTCCGTTGACTCCGAAACGTCCCATCTTAGTGTTTCTACCCAATTTCACCACATTCCATCACCTAATGGTCTCATCTTAAGTCTAGGCATCACACTAGCACACCTAGTTCACTTAAACTAGAGCTCTGATACCAACTTGTAACACCCTAAAATTTAAACATTCAATATAGGGAAAATTCCGGATAATGGGTAATTTTAAACTTCAAAATATAAGCTAACTAAAACCCTTAATGCCATTGGGTAGTTTAGACAATGTACAAATAAAGGAGTATTGAGACCTAACATACAACAGCCTATTAATCTAGAGTATAATTAACTAGATTAATCCGGGTGTCACTATATCTCCAAAAGTGTCTCTCTTCTCGTTTCCCCAAAAAGCCCGACCTTCCCAAGCTCCAAGGCATGGTCGGCAACACGACGAACTAGACGCCGGTAGGTGGAACCTGTAATCCACAACATACACCCAAGTGTTAAACCAAGAGTTTAATAGGATTCGAATTATAGATGTAATATCAAAGAATTATAATAACGCCAAGAGTAAAGATACCGGCTCCACTTAATTTCCCACATTACCAATTATCCACAAGTTATTGTGATCCACAGATGCCATAAAATAAAAGAGACAATTCTCGAAAACGGGGGAGACCCGTTACCATCTAGGTTTCGAGAACACGTGAGTGGGGCACCTTGATGTTGATGGATTACAACTCAAGTCCCGGTCTTAGTTCTCATGCCATAAAGACATCACAACCTCAAACCATAAATAGATTGCCTTTATTGCCTACTCCGTCGAGTTACACCTCAAGGACTTACGGGGACTATATTGCCTATCCATCCTAGTCGAGTTACACTTCAAAGACGAATGTCCTTTATTGCATACTCGCTAGTAGCCACCAATGGCTTATCCGATACATACATTGATTCCATAAAGGTCTAAGTCCCCGTGCACAAGGAAGTAGACTATATCAAGATCCAAATCATATCATGAATGTATACCACATAATTTTCATAAGGTAGCATGGTAGTTAATTCTTCATGTTAACACAACGAGTTATTTATGAGGCACGCGAGGCATTCAATTCACATCACTTTCCTTTATCTCTTAACTAACAATATGGGTACATCTCACTCCACGAACATTCATTGATGCATACACACACACACACACACATATATATATATATATATATATATATATATATATATATATATATATATATATATATATATATATATATATATTACTACCTTAATATTGGTTTTGATCAAAACTCTTAATTACTATCTTCTATGCATTGAGTACCATCATTTTATGCATCAAATTTGAAAGTTCTTAAATACAAGTGATAATGCACTATGTGCAAGTTATTTATGCAGCCTTTTAACCTTGCTCAGTCTTTTCCTAAAATTGGTATTTGAACATCTCTCTTTCTTCTCTGTAAAAGTCTTACGTTTCCATCTCCATGAATAACTTTTATGATTCATTTCATCAGGCCAAGTTGAGAATGCATCAGAGTTCTCTTTCTTCCCTCTACAAACTTCCTCCTATTTTCAGCTTTTATGATTTCTTACCAGACCTTTAACCTATTCTTCAACAAACATGGGAGGTCAACAAAGTTCTTTCATAACCTAACTTTTTCTTGTAACCCAATTTCATGTCTATATGTCTCCAAGACAGATGAATCGGAGAGGCTCCCATCTATGTATAAATCTGATAGAAGGTTTTCTAATCTCCAATTTAGGTTTTGTAAGCAGACGAACATACAGAAAAGGGAATCAGTGAAGGTATTCGTGCCCTATGTTTTTTTATGTTTTCAATTGACATTTTTATGTTCCAAACCAAAAGTTCGATTTTTTATTTCTGTATTTGTTGATCTTCTTTCAATCGAGTTTTTTTTTCTTTGTTGATCTGCTCTCAATCAGATGGGGTTGTTGTTTACACATTTAGGCTCGGTTCCTCCCTTCAATGGATTCAGAAAACTGGGAGTGTACTCACTGTGACCATGTCCATGTGAGGCTTCGATGATTACCAACAAACAGGTGAGTGATGTACCTTCAAATACTTCCATTCGAGCTTTTGCTTTGTTGAATCAACGTATTAACAATCTGGTTTATCCTTCTCGATGTAAAAGGTACGATCTCGAGTTACTTTTTTGATTATTTTTTGTTTTCATTCTGATCGAACAGGTAATTGTATGTGTTCGCTAGGATTTCTGTTGGAATCATGTCCTCTTAATGTCTACGGTTTTGCTAAGAATTTTACCTTCGTCTTCCTATTTTAGAATTTTTTGTTTTTGCTATATAATGCTCTTTATTTTGGTTGTTCTTGGAGCACAAAGAGAAACTTATACATTTCTGCTGTTCGTTTTAATGATGTAGGGAGATCATCTTGTGGGTTTCTTGTTGAACCTCACGGTGAGTTTTTTTCTTCTTCTGATTTGAAATTTCTTACGATCGAGTATCAACAACATGTACATCATGAAACTTTCCATATAACCTTTTAATTAAGACCTTCTTTTAGATTTGTGTCAATCTTTTACGTCATTGATTTCATATGTTTCTTTTGTTTTGTATGCAGTTGCCGACTCAGTCTACATAACTAGGGTAATAGTTTTGGGACTAATTTATACAAATGTTCTTGTTGTACTTTGTTTAATATGAAATTAATCTTCCTGGTAAACACTAATCAGGCTGGTAAGAGTTATCACTCTCACTAACTGGGGTAACACTCTTACGTTTGTAATTGCCGGTGCTAATTGATGAAGAAATAGTATATAACATTGAAATATGATGATAAGCGCATGCTAATGCATCCTGCCCAGCAGCATCTCCTATCCACAAGAAAAGGTTACGGATGTATTTTCTTATTAATAGGTTTTGTTCAAAAGTTGTATATTAATGGTGTTCTCTATATAACAGTTAATAATTAGTTGATTTGAGGTCACATATATGTGCATACGTACGATACAGTTTTGGCGTTTTTAGCCCTTTGTGAAATTGGATATGGTTTTGCATGTTCGTCTTACATAACGTCATAGTTTCATTAAAATGGTTGCAAATTTAGGTAGTTTGCTTTTACTAACTTGACATTCTACCTTATTTTGGTCTATCTTTTGACAATTTTATATGATGAGATTAGTTTTTGGTACAGTTTCCATGAGTCATTGATATGCTCAAATATCATTTCCCTTTAATCAGACTCTAAAAAGGTAGTGTATTTAGGATTCAATTATAGGCCAACCATTTTTCTAAGCAAGAGTTCGGTCATTCTCTGTGACTTTCTCATGTGTACAGAAATTCAAGTTAACTGAGTGGAGTTTATGGAGGTCCAAAACATTTTACTGGGCGGGCATTGCATCTGTTCCTACTAAACAAAATATGCTCATGAATCCCTGGTTGTCATATGACTAATAAGAAGAAGTATCTCATTTGATTGAAACACTTGTGATGTACATATTTTATGAATTTTCCTTTTGCAATTATTCTATATTTTTTTTTATTCGTACAATGTCTACGATTAACATATTGTTGTAGAATTTTTTTCTTTTAAGGTGGACTTGTGTAAAATTTTCTATTTTGACTTGCAATGAAATTTTGCATCTCATTGCATAGGAAAACAACTAATGCATGTCATTCTATGTTAATAACAACTATTAGAGCGACTCCAACTCATAATAACCCTCTAAAAATTGCACGAGGTGAATAATACTTGTCATATTTGTCGTTCTTGGTGAGAAAAAACATTTTTGAAATTGTTTTACCAGCTTGTTGGAGATGATCTCATGGGATGCTCTTTCAATTCCGTAAAACTAACTAATAACATCTTTAGATATAAAATAATACTCTCTATCGTTTATCTTTGTAACTTATAGTTAGACTATATTACACAACATTTGGTTAAAATCTTAAATACATAATATCATTCATTAGGAAACGTTAATTAAAATATGTTCCTTAAAATTCATAGGTACACGTTATAGTACCTTGTACAACTTTTTGAAGCTTCATGTTTCAAAAAATATATATTAATCGATAACAAGTGATAGTCATGTTTAATATGTGTTTATCATTATTAATAGATTTTCATCCCTACTAATTCCTAATAAATATACATCTACTCCATAAATAATTTTTTTTAACGATGGTTGTAAGAGGCGTAAAATGGCTGAATCACAAAAATACCGATAATCAACCTTTTGTTTACAAATTGGTGAGGTGACTTTGCATAAATACATAATAGGTCATGGGTTCGATCCCAGGCCCTCCACTAGCCTCAGCTGCTGAATGAGCCAAAAAATTCCCCCTCACATTGTTGTCCTTGGAGGCAAGTTCCGTATGGGGCCGATTAGGGTGGCTGGTAATCAACTTTTTGCCTAAAAACGAAGAATTACATAGATTTTTCATTTGTAAGCAAAAAACTGAATATCGGTAAACCGATCGGTCCAACATTGAACCCACCTCCTATGAACCACATGTGAGAAGGCATTTAAAAGTCGACTTAGTGGTTCAGGAGCTACATGGGATTTTCATTTTCCATTTACAATAAAATTTCACACCTTACTCAGCCTGTGCATTGCACGGGCATATTGCTAGTATATATATATATATATATACATGTATATATGAACATATTTGCCCATATATATATGTATACTTACAATCATACAAGAGTCAAGTATTTCATATATTTATATATTTATATATATACATATACATAAACATTTATAGTTATGAACAAACATGCTTATTTACACCAAATGATAGTTTAATGAGAAACCCTTACTTCCCAAATCTAGACCTAATCATATTGTACAAATCTCATATAGGACAAACATAATATAAGTGAATTATAAAGGTCTAGACACTCACCTAAGGGTTCTTGCAAGGAAACCCTAGAAGGTTGGAATACTTGGACTTTGAAGAAGAAACCCTAGATTTCAAGAGATACAACCCTTAGTTGTGGGAATCTTACATAAAGTTGTAGAAGTCAAGCAAAAGAGAACTTACTTGAAGGTGAAACTTTCTAAATGAGGAAACCCTAATTTTTCCAAGTAGCTTTACTCTATGAGATCTCGAGAAATGAG
Organism: Saussurea involucrata; assembly: GCA_033807775.1. NCBI lineage: Eukaryota > Viridiplantae > Streptophyta > Magnoliopsida > Asterales > Asteraceae > Saussurea > Saussurea involucrata. The sequence continues at coordinate 69,144,356 of CM066318.1, read as the reverse complement.
GTAATGACTCTCAATAATTAAGGCAAGATCAACAACCAATAACCACCATTAATACTTGAGAAGCTCAAGGCATTAAATGAAGAGAGAAGGAACAAGAAGGATGAGAAAATCGCCTACGTATGGAGAGAGTATCGGCTGCAGCAACATGGAGAAAAATGATATGCAAAACCCCTAAAGCGACACAAGTAGCAGCAGGTCATGACCCTAGCGCGACATTGTCCTCGCGACAATGCCATGGGGCAAAGTCGCGGGCATAGTCGCGACCCGCCTGCACCCTTCTGTCCGATTTCGGTTGATGGCCGCGATCATGACCATCGCGACTATGCCACGGCATAGTCGCCCTCCGTCCTCTAGCTGCTATCGAAGCCCAACAATTGACGGTAAACCCTCGATCCTCGATGATAGCGACTCGGATGAGTTCCCATGCGATTATATACCAAAGTATGGTCAACTAACTAAGTGCATGAGAAAGAACGAACGTGACCTACGCGGGAAATAATAATGGTTGAAATCGGTAAGGTTACTTACGTGAACAATTTCGGGGTGTTACAATCCTCCTCTCCTTAATGAAAATTTCGTCCTCGAAATTTGGCATTAAGTGAAAAGGTGAGGGTACTTCCTCCTCATCTCCTCTTCCGGTTCCCACGTGACATTTGCCCCTCGATGGTGCTTCCATTGCACTTTTACCCTTGATATCTCTTTGCGACGAAGTCTCCTTTTTTCCCTATCAAATATATATTCTGGCTCTTCTATACATCGGTTATTGTCCACACAGATTTCCGATAAAGGAATAACGTCCTTTTCTTCCGATAAACACTTTAGTAAATAGCATACATGGAACGTAGGGTGTATCCCACTCATCTCGGGCGGTAGTTCCAACTTGTAGGCTTTGAGTCCCACACGCTCGACGATTGGAAAAGGTCCAAGGAAACGGGGACTAAACTTCCCACACTTTCCAAACCTAATGATCCCCTTCTAAGGAGAAACCTTCAAAAATACACGATCGCCAACATGAAACTCAATCGGTCGTCTCTTCTTATCGGCGTAACTCTTATGGCAATCTTGAGCGGCCTTCAACCGCTCTCGGATGCCTTTCACCTTGTCAGCGATTTCTTGAACAAGTTCTGGTCCAACAAACTATTTTTCACCTGCTTCGAGCCAACATACGAGTGTTCTACATTTCCGACCGTACAATACCTCAAATGGTGCCACACCGAGGCTCGAATGGTAACTGTTATTATAAGCAAATTCCACCAATGGGAGATGAGAGTCCCAATTTACCCCGAAGTCGATTACACACGCCCTCAACATATCTTCCAAAGTCTGGATTGTCCGCTCCCTTTGTCCGTCAGTTTGAGGGTGGTAAGTCGTGCTCAATTTTACCTTTGTTCCCAATTCTCTTTGGAAGGCATTCCAAAAGTGAGAAGTAAAATGACTATCTCGGTAGGATACAATAGACAATGGCACCCCATGCCTCGAGACCACTTTGTTGATATACAATCTTGCCAACTTGTCCAACGGTAACGTTTCCCGCATAGCCAAAAAGTGAGTGCTCTTGGTCATCCGATCCACAATTACCGAAATGGTGTCGTGACCTTTCAAAGTCTTTGGTAATTTCGTTACAAAGTCCGTTGTAATGTGATCCCATTTCCATTCCGGTATTTTGAGTGATTGCAAACTGCCACAAGGTCGTTGATGCTCGGCTTTCACTAGGGAACTTGTGGTGCACTTCTCCACAACACCGGCCACATCAAGTTTCATGACTGGCCACCAATAATTCAATTTCAAATCTCTATACTTCTTGGTGCTTCTGGGATGTATAGAGTACTTTGACTTGTGAGCTTCTTCTATAAGTAACTCCCGACACCCTCTGATTTTAGGCACCCAAATCCTTCCTTGGAAAAGTTTCAATCCTCTACCATCTTCCATCAATAAAGATGGCGTTTCGCCATAGATTCATTCTTGAGGTTCCCCTCAAGTAGTGCTTCGGATTGAGCGGTCTTGATCATATCCATTAAGCTCGAGATGATTTCAATTCTTGCCAATGAAGTTTGCACTTTCCCGCTATACTCCTTCCGACTCAAAGTGTCCGCTACCACATTTGCCTTGCCCGGATGGTATAGTAGTTCGCAGTCATAATCCTTAAGCATGTTCAACTCCTTTTGATCAAACATATACTTCAAACTTTTATGTTCGGTGTAGAGCGTACATTTCATGCCATACAAGTAGTGTCCCCATAACTTCAAGGCAAAAATGACCGCCGCCAATTCGAGATCATGAGTTGGGTAATTCTTTTCGTTTTCTTTCAACTGTCTCGATGCGTACGCTATCAACTTCCCCCTTTGCATCAAAACATAACCCAAACCCATCTTGGATGTATCACGATACACGACGAAGTCTTCGGTTCCTTCGGGTAAGTATAAGACCGGAGCTTCACAAAGTTTTTGTTGCAAGGTCCAAAAAGCTTCTTCTTGCGCGCTAGACCATACAATGTTTACATTCTTACGAGTCAAAGCCGTTAGTGACGAGGCAATCTTGGAGAAGTCTTGTATAAATCTACGGTAGTACCCGGCCAACCCCAAGAAGCTTATAATTTCCGTAGGACTCTTTGGAGGCTCCCAATTCATCATCGCCTCAACTTTCGTAGGGTCCACCTTCAGCCCTTCTCGAGTCACTACATGCCCAAGGAATTTCACTTCACGCAATCAAAACTCACACTTCGGGAATTTAGCATGCAATTTTTCCTTCCTTAACACTTCCAAAACCTCCCGAAGATGTTGCTCATGCTCCCCTTCATCTTTGGAGTACACCAAAATACCTTCGATGAACACGATGATCGACTTATCCAAGAACGGTCGGCATACCCGATTCATTAAATTCATGAAGATTGCCGGAGCGTTCGTCAAACCGAATGGCATGACAAGGAACTCGTAGTGCCCATACCCAGTTCTAAATGCCGTCTTTGAAATGTCTTTTTCCTTAACTTTCACTTGGTGATACCCAGATCGGAGATCAATCTTGGAGAAACATCCAGCTCCTTGAAGTTGATCAAAGAGGTCGTCTATTCGGGGAAGTGAATACTTGTTCTTCACGGTCACCTTGTTTAACTCCCGATAGTCGACACACATTCGCATCGACCCATCTTTCTTTTTGACAAACAACATCGGGGCTCCCCAAGGTGATAAGCTTGGCCTTACAAAACCTTTCTCTAAAAATTCTTGCAGTTGTGTCATCATTTCTAGCATTTCTATCGGAGCGAGACGGTAAGGTGCGCGTGCTATCGGTGCGGCTCCCGAAACCAAATCGATCTTGAACTCTACTTGACGGTCGAGTGGCAAACCCGGCAAGTCATCGGGGAATACATCCGGATATTCCTTGACAACTTTTACATCTTCCACTTTCTTTTTCTCTAGTTTGGTGTCCACCACATAGGCTAAAAACGTCGGATACTTCTTCATTAGACACTTCCTTGCCTTGATGGAAGAGATGATAGCCACCTCGCCCTTGCGTTTCTCCCCATACACAAGTACAAAGTCTCCACTTAGGAGGGGTATCCTTATAAGCTTCTTTGAGCACAAAATCTCGGCTTTATGCTTGGCTAACCAATCCATCCCGATCACTACGTCAAAGTTTCCAATAGACATCGGAAGTAGGTCCACTTCAAAAATTTCGCCACTTATCTCAAGACGACACTTTTCCAAGATTTCCTATAAGACTACCTTTTCCCCATTTGCTACCTCGATGACTAATGCATCTCATAGAGTACTAATAGGCACATCCAAAGACTTGCAAAACACATTCGAAATAAACGAACAATTTGCACCCGAATCAAACAATACTCTAGCGGGTAAAGAGTTGAGTAAGAACGTACCCGACACCACGTCAGTGGTTTCCTTCGCTTCTTCCTTCGTCATTTGGAAAACCCTCCCTTGCGGTTTGGGAATGGCCTCCCGCCTCGGTTGACTTCCTAAACCGGTGCTTCTAGAGTCTCCCTTCATCTTGGGACAATCCCGCTTCACGTGTCCGAGCTCCTTGCACCCAAAACAAACCGTCACCTTAATGTGGCACTTCGGACTAGTGTGCCCCGTGTTCCCACACTTGAAACAAGTAACTTGACCAGTATTGCAACACCTGAAGTGCTTGTTCTTGCACTCAGGATACCACTTTGCCTCACGGCGGTTGTCCCCTCCTCTACCACTAGGTTGGAACCTTGGCCTCTTGAACGAATTCTGTAGGCTCTTCCACTTCCTCTTCCCTCCCACCTTTGCATCTCCTTTTTGTCTCTCGTGTAGACCCTTTCCATAACCTTGGCCTCTTCAATAGTCTCCCGGAGATTTGGCGCCCTAGAGTTCCGAACCATGGCCATCATATCAGCAGCAAATCCTTTCAAGTATGCCTTCATCTTTTATTTCTCACTCGGGGCCACATGCCCCACAAGTTTCAGCTTCTCCATAAAGAGTCGGGTATTCTTTAACTGACAAGTTTCCCTTCTTGATTGACCGGAACTCTTCCTCGATCAAATCCATCTCTTGTTCGTTGCAATACTCTTCTAATATATTTTTCTTAAAAGTGCCCCAAGTCATCCTGGTCAGCATAGAAGTCTCTATGGTGGAAGTGTAAACATTCCACCAAGTCAAAGCCAAACTTCGGAGCATTTGAGAACCAAACTTCACTTTCTGATTCTCCTCACAGTCACAAGCCCGAAAGGCTGGTTCAATCTCTCGAATCCAGTTCATGCAGGCAACTGGATTGTCAGAACCGGCAAACTACGGCGGTTTACAGCATAGGAAGGTCTTATAATAGCATACTCTTCCCGTCAGTCTCGCCTCCAAGGTAACTAATCCATTAGTTCGGTTTTCATCATCGGTTCCCCCGAATCCCCCACCCATATTTTCTTCAATTGTCTCATGACGGCGCGGTTGTGCATCTCTATCCTCCAAAATTTTCATGAACAACTCTTGTTGCTTAGCCATAATATCATTCATGGCCCGCATCATGTCCATCATCTGAGTTTGAGGGGTCACTTCCGTTATGAACCGGGTTGGTAGAGGCAATACTTCTTCTCGGAATCTGTTCCACTCTCCCACCCAACAAAACTGGGAGTGGAGGAGGTAAAGCTGATGTGTCGATGTTTGGTTGATCGGCCGTGGATTCGGCCACGGCATTATCTTCCTGAGTTCTGCCCCAAGTATTTACCATTTCTGTCTGCCACATCAGGGATGAAGATAAGAACATAGACCATGAGATAACATAAGGAAACGTACTAGAACAATCATTGATCTTCATAATCATAGCAATCAAGCATGCTCACGTAACAATATATTCATAATAGCAGTAGCTAATTGAATTTATGAACACATTACACATAAGAATTATCGTTACCACTTTCATAATTCGCAATAACGTAATTTCCGTTGACTCCGAAACGTCCCATCTTAGTGTTTCTACCCAATTTTCTCACATTCCATCACCTAATGGTCTCAGCTTAAGTCTAGGCATCACACTAGCACACCTAGTTCACTTAAACTAGAGCTCTGATACCAACTTGTAACACCCTAAAATTTAAACATTCAATATAGGGAAAATTCCGGATAATGGGTAAATTTAAACTTCAAAATATAAGCCAACTAAAACCCTTAATGCCATGTGGTAGTTTGGGCAATGTACAAATAAAGGAGAATTGAGACATAACATACAACAACCTTTTACTCTAGACTATAATTAACTAGATTAATCCGGGTGTCACTATATCTCCAAAAGTGTCTCTCATCTCGTTTCCCAAAAAAGCCCGACCATCCCAAGCTCCTAAGCATGGTCGGCAACACGACGAACTAGACGCCGCTAGGTGGAACCTGTAATCCACAACATACACCCAAGTGTTAAACCAAGAGTTTAATAGGATTCGAATTATAGACGTAATATCAAAGAATTATAATAACGCCAAAATTAAAGATACCGGCTCCACTTAATTTCCCACATTACCAATTATCCACAAGTTATTGTGATCCACACCTGCCATAAAATAAAAGAGACAATTCTGCAAAACGGGGGAGACCCGTTACCATATAGGTGACGAGAACACGTGAGTGGGGTCTCCTTGATGTTGATGGATTACAACTCAAGTCCCGGTCTTAGTTCTCATGCCATAAAGACATCACAACCTCAAACCATAAATAGATTGCCTTTATTGCATACTTCGTCGAGTTACACCTCAAGGACTTACGGGGACCATATTGCCTATCCATCCTAGTCGAGTTACACCTCAAAGACGAATGTCCTTTATTGCATACTTGCTAGTAGCCACCAATGGCTTATCCGATACATACATAGATTCCATAAAGGTCTTAAGTCCCCGTTCACAATGAAGTAGACTATATCAAGACCCAAATCATATCATGAATGTATACCACAGAATTTACATAAGGTAGCATGGTAGTTAATTCTTCATGTTAACACAACGAGTTATTTATGAGGCACGCAAGGCATTAAATTCACATCACTTTCCTTTATATCTTAACTAACAATATGGGTACATCTCACTCCACGAACATTCATTGATGCATACACAGGTATATATGAACATATATGCCCATATATATATATGTATACTTACAATCATACAAGAGTCAAATATTTCATATATTTATATATATACATATACATAAACATTTATAGTTATGAACAAACATGTTTATTTACCCCAAATGATAGTTTAATGAGAAACTCTTACTTCCCAAATCAAGACCCAATCATGTTGTACAAATCTCATATAGCACAAAACATAATATAAGTGAATTATAAAGGTCTAGACACTCACCTAGGGTTTCTTGCAGGAAACTCAGAAGGTTGGAATACTTGGACTTTGAAGAAGAAACCCTAGATTTCAAGAGATACAACCCTTAGTTATGGGAATCTTACATAAAGTTGTAGAAGTCTAGCAAAAGAGAACTTACTTGAAGGTGAAACTTTCTAAATGAGGAAACCCTAATTTTTCCATGTAGCTTTACTTTATGAGATCTCGAGAAAGGAGGTAATGACTCTCAATAATTAAGGCAAGATCAACAACCAACAACCACCATTAATACATGAGAAGCTTAAGGCATTAAAGAGAGTGTCGGCTGCAGCAAGATAGAGAAAAATGATATGCAAAACCCCCAAAGCGACACAAGTAGCAGCAGGTCATGACCCTAGCGCGACATTTCCCTCGCAACAATGCCATGGGGCAAAGTCGCGGGCATAGTCGCGACCCGCCTGCACCCTTCTGTCCGATTTCGGTTGATGGCCGCGATCATGACCATCGCAACTATGTCGCGGCATAGTCGCCGGGCATAGTCGCCCTCCGTCCTCTAGCTGATGTCCAAGCCCAATGATTGACGGTAAACCCTCGATCCTCGATGATAGCGACTCAGATGAGTTCCCATGCGATTATATACCAATGTATGGTCAACTAACTAAGTGCATGAGAAAGAACGAAACGTGACGTACGCGAGAAATAATAATGGTTGAAATAGGTAAGGTTACTTACGTGAAGAATTTCGGGGTGTTACAATCCTCCTCTCCTTAAAGAAAATTTCGTCCTCGAAATTTGGCATTAAGTGAAAAGGTAAGGGTACTTCCTCATCATCTCCTCTTCCGGTTCCCACGTGACATTTGCCCCTCGATGGTGCTTCCATTGCACTTTTACCCTTGATATCTCTTTGCGACGAAGTCTCCTTGTTCCCCTATCAAATATAGATTCCGGCTCTTCTATACATCGGTTATTGTCCACACAGATTTCCGATAAACACTTTCGTAAATAGCATACATGGAACGTAGGGTGTATCCCACTCATCTCGGGCGGTAGTTCCAACTTGTAGGCTTGGAGTCCCACACGCTCGACGATTGGAAAAGTTCCAAGGAAACGGGGACTAAGCTTCCCACGCTTTCCAAACCTAATGATCCCCTTCCAAGGAGAAAGCTTCAAAAATACACGATCGCCTACATGATACTCAATCGGTCGTCTCTTCTTATCGGCGTAACTCTTATGGCAATCTTGAGCGGACTTCAACCGCTCTCGGATGCCTTACACCTTGTCGGCGATTTCTTGAACAAGTTATGGTCCAACAAACTGTTTTTCACCTGCTTCGAGCCAACATACGGGTGTTCTACATTTCCGACCTTACAATACCTCAAATGGTGCCACGCCGAGGCTCGAATGGTAACTGTTATTATAAGCAAATTCCACCAATGGGAGATGAGAGTCCTAATTTCCCCCGAAGTCGATTACACACGCCCTCAACATATCTTCCAGAGTCTGGATTGTCCGCTCGCTTTGTCCGTCAGTTTGAGGGTGATAAGTCGTGCTCAATTTTACCTTTGTTCCTAATTCTCTATGGAAGGCATTCCAAAAGTGAGAAGTAAAACGACTATCTCGGTTGGATACAATAGACAATGGAACCTCATGCCTCGAGACCACTTGGTTGAAATACAATCTTGCCAACTTGTCCAACAGTAACGTTTCCCGTATAGCCAAAAAGTGAGCGTTCTTGGTCATCCGATCCACAATTACCCAAATGGTGTCGTCACCTTTCAAAGTCTTTGGTAATTTCGTTACAAAGTCCGTTGTAATGTGATCCCATTTCCATTCCGGTATTTTGAGTGATTGCAAACTGCCATAAGGTCGTTGATGCTCGGCTTTCACTAGGGAACATGTTGTGCACTTCTCCACAACACCGGCCACATCAAGTTTCATGACCGACCACCAATAATTCAATTTCAAATCTCTATACATCTTGGTGCTTCCGGGATGTATAGAGTACTTTGACTTGTGAGCTTCTTCCATAAGTAACTCCTGACACCCTCCGATTTTAGGCACCCAAATCCTTCCTTGGAAAAGTTTCAATCCTCTACCATCTTCCATCAATAAAGATGATGTTTCGCCATAGATTCATTCTTGAGGTTCGCCTCAAGTAGTGCTTCGGATTGAGCAGTCTTGATCATATCCATTAAGCTTGAGATGATTTCAATTCTGGCCAACGAAGTTTGCACTTTCCCGTTATACTCCTTCCGACTCAAAGCGTCCGCTACCACATTTGCCTTGCACGGATGGTATAGTAGTTCGCAGTCATAATCCTTAAGCAACTCTAGCCAGCTTCGTTGACGCATGTTCAACTCCTTCTGATCAAAGACATACTTCAAACTTTTATGGTCGGTGTAGAGCGTACATTTCGTGCCATACAAGTAGTGTCGCCATAAGTTCAAAGCAAACACGACCTCCGCCAATTCGAGATCATGAGTTAGGTAATTCTTTTCGTACTCTTTCAACTGTCTCGATGCGTACGCTATCACCTTCCCCTTTGCATCAAAACACAACCCAACCCATCTTGGATGCATCACTATACACGACGAAGTCTTCGGTTCCTTCGGGTAAGGATAAGATTGAAGCTTCACAAAGTTTTCGTTTCAAGTTCCAAAATGCTTCTTCTTGCGCGCTAGACCATACAAAATTTACATTTTTACAATTCAAAGTCGTTAGTGACGAGGCAATCTTGGAGAAGTCTTGTATAAATCTACGGTAGTACCCGACCAACCCCAAGAAGCTTCTAATTTCCGTAGGACTCTTAGGAGGCTCCCAATTCATCATCGCCTCAACTTTCGCGTGGTCCATCTTCACCCCTTCTCGAGTCACTTAATGCCCAAGGAATTGCACTTCACACAACCAAAACTCACACTTCGAGAATTTAGCATACAATTTTTCCTTCCTTAACACTTCCAAAACCTCCTGAAGATGTTGTTCATGCTCCCCTTCATCTTTGGAGTACACTAAAATATCGTCGATGAACACGATGATCGACTTATCCAAGAACGGTCGGCATACCTGATTCATTAAATCCATTAAGATTGTCGGAGCGTTCGTCAAACCGAATGGCATGACAAGGAACTCGTAGTGCCCATACCGAGTTCTAAATGCCGTCTTTGAAACGTCTTCTTCCTTAACTTTCATTTGGTGATACCCGGATCAAAGATCAATCTTGGAGAAGCATCCGGCTCCTTGTAGTTGATCAAAGAGGTCGTCTATTCGGGGAAGTGGATAATTGTTCTTCACAGTCACCTTGTTTAACTCCCGATAGTCGATACACATCCGCATCGACCAATCTTTCTTTTTGACAAACAACACCGGGACTCCCCAAGGTGATGAGCTTGGCCTTACAAAACCTTTCTCTAGGAGTTCTTGCAGTTGTGTCATCATTTCTTGCATATCTGTCGGAGCGAGACGATAAGGTGCGCGTGCTATCGGTGTCGCTCGCAGAACCAAATCGATCTTGAACTCTACTTGACGGTGGGTGGCGAACCCGGCAAGTCATTGGGGAATACATCCGGATATTCCTTGACAACTTTTACATCTTCCACTTTCTTTTTCTCTAGTATGGTGTCCACCACATAGGCTAAAAACGTCGGATACTTCTTCATTAGACACTTCCTTGCCTTGATGGAAGAGATGATAGCCACCTCGCCCTTGCGTTTCTCCCCATACACAAGTACAAAGTCTCCACTTAGGATGGGTATCCTTACAAGCTTCTTTGAGCACAAAATCTCCGCTTTGTGCTTGTCTAACCAATTCATCCCGGTCACTACGTCAAAGCTTCCAATAGACATTGGAAGTAGGTCGACTTCAAAAATTTCTCCGCTAATCTCAAGGCGACACTTTTCCAAGAATTCCCGTACAACTACCTTTTCCCCATATGCTACCTCGATGACTAATGCATCTCGTAGAGTACTAATATGCACATCCAAAGACTTGCAAAACACATTCGAAATAAACGAACAATTTGCACCCGAATCAAACAATACTCTAGCGGGTAAAGAGTTGAGTAAGAACGACTCTTGTTGCTGACATGTCAACAGTTTCATGAAAGAGTTGAGTAAAAACAACTCTTGTTGCTGTTGATTATGTATCAAAGTGGGTGGAAGCCATGGCATGTGTTTCAAATGATGCAAAAACTGTTGTTAAGTTTTTACAAAAACAAATTTTTACAAGGGTTGGTACCCCCCGTGCACTAATTAGTGATGAGGGTACCCATTTTATAAACAATTTGTTGAGTAAAGTTCTTGAAAAAAACATTGTGAAACACAGAGTTGCCACTGCCTATCACCCATAAACAAATGTTTTAGTTGAGCTATCAAACAGAGAAATTAAAGGGATTTTAGAAAAGGTTGTTAAGCCAAATAGAAAAGACTAGGCTTTCAAATTAGATGATGCTTTATGGACATACAGGACTGCTTTCAAAACACCTTTAGGTATGTCCCCATATAAGTTAGTCTTTGGAAAGTCTTGTCACCTCCCTTTAGAGTTAGAACACAAAGCATACTGGGCTATAAAGGAATTGAACATGAATGATGCTGGTAACAAAAGAAAGTTACAACTCTGTGAACTAAAGGAACATAGAAACATGTCCTATGAGAATGCCAAGGTCTATAAAGAAAAGACATAGAAGTGGCATGACAATAGGATTAGACACAAAGAGTTGAAAGCAGGTCAGAAATGCCTTTTATTTAGTTCCAGGCTGAAATTGTTTCCAGGTAAACTTAAGTCTAGATGATCAGGACCATTCCTCATTCACAAAGTGTATCCATATAGGGCTGTAGACTTAGTAAATTCGGAGGACAATAGTGTGTTCAAAGTAAATGGCCAGAGAGTGAAGTTATACCATGATGCTGCAGCATCTCCACAGCATTACCATGTGGAGGTGATTTCTTTGTGCTAAAAGCTTGAAACCAAGATGGGAACTATCTCAAAGTTACAAAAATTGTGTGTAAATCTTCTTTTCAATGTGTTGTTATGTTTCCTTACTAGTTATAAGTAATGTGTTTACTGATGTGCAGCTAATTAGGCAAACAGGGAAAAACAAAGGATGCTGGATCAATGCTGCAGCATCAGGGGTTTCAGTTTTTTCATGAAAATCATACGGGAATAAGAGGGGAATTAAATACTATTTGTGGAAAATCATAACCAAACCAGAAGTCTTTGGCCACCTAAAACAAACAAATGATGGCTAAAAGTACTATAGGATGCTTCCTAAGTGTACTTTCCTTAAACTACCCATGGGTAATACCCATTTCCAGCTGTGACCCACCTCCTTAATTCAGATAAGGACACATAGGGAGGAGTTACTGTCTTTTCAACTCCCTCCTAAAAACCCTCCCCTAATTCTACTGACTGACCCACTCTCCCTTTCTCTCTTCTATCTTCTCTCTTCCCTGCGTCATATGAACAACACCATCCCTCCCAAAACTCAAATTTATCTCCTCTAACCTGCAAATTCCATGGCTAGAGTAAAAAGAACTTCACCTCGAGACCCTAATGTCGAAGGAAATTAGCAGAATGTGAGAAGAAGTGGCCGAAACAGGGCTGTGGTGTGCCCCCTGTTTCGCATCAAGAACCTGAAATGGTGGTTCTTGATGATGATTTCATCCCACCTTTATGTTGTGTACCATTTTCAAAAGCTTCACCAAAGAAAATGGAAAGAGGAGAAGGGTCTGGAGTGAAGAAGACAGCCGAAGCCTCCACTGCACCCCCTGTTTCAACCAAAGAAGCAGAGACTACATCAAACACTCTTGCCCTAGTTTCTTACACAGGTCCACAATCCATCCCTTCGGCTATGGGTAAGAAAAAGGTAGCAACTCCTCTCTCAAATACTCCAGTGGATGGTAATTTTACCTCTTGCTCTAAAGATGATCATACAGGACCCATAATTTCTATAAAAATATATGTCACATTTTTCGAAGCCCATGAGTTTGATTGGCCATTCGGACCACAACACTCCACCACATATGCTCAAAAATCTGTTTCTAAAACCAATGTGGTGGAGGACAGTGCTGAAATGGTGATGGAAAGCATACAAACACCTCTTGTGGTCCAAAGGAGTCCAAATAGAGAGATTCCTAATCTAAATGAGACCAGATGGACTGATGATGATGAACCATTGATTGAGAGGGTTGTGTCTAAGAAAAGGAAGAACTTAGGCAAAAGACATGCTATTAAAACTAAAAAGGCTGAACCATCTAAGAAAAAGGCCAAGAGACTGATTGAGGAAGGGGAACCATCTAGTTTAGAACCCTTAGAAACCAATTGTTATGCTGCAGCAACTGTGCAGCATGAACAATCTGTTGGAAAGAAGCAAAAAGAAGATAAGGGTGCTGAGTTTGTCACTAGGCCACCAAAACCACATAATGGCTTTAGCTCTAAGGCTGCAACCAAAATGTGGTCCAAATTTTAAACTAGAATTAGACTTCCAGACAAGGGGTTTGCTGAGCAAAATATTAGAGAGTTTCATTTCATCAAACAAGTTGTGGAGACCCAAGGACTTGAGAAGTTGTGTGAAGTACATAGTTCCTACAATCTCACCCTTATAGGAGAGTTCTACTGTGAGGTGGCCACCAACTCATCTTCTAGGCTGGCCATCAGGGGTGTTCCAATCTATCTCACTGCTAAGAAAATCAACAGCTTCTTGTCACTTTCCCCTCCAAGCAAGACTGAGTACCATAGACTAGTGACTAAAGCCACTTTGGAGGATCTGAATGAGGCTGATGCAGCATTGGGAAAGCCAAAGACCACATGGGAATACCACTCCAATATGATGTTGAAGACCTTCAAAGCCACCAACCTTTCTGATGACTATAATGTGTGGATAAACCTGGTGAGACATTCCATTTCACCAACCGCACATGATAGTACCATATCTGTGGAGAGAATGTTTCTCTTATTGTTTAATGACAGGTAGGACCATCAATTTGGGAAGGCTAATGCTTAAGAGCATTAGAGAATGTGCTACCAGAGTGAAAGGGAAGTTCTCTTTCCCTGGGATGTTGACCAAGCTGTTGGTGGAATTGGGTGTGCCCCAATACAAAGATGGTCTGATTGTTAGAGAGCAAAGGGAGAAATGGCAGATTGACCTGAAGGCAGTTCAGAGGTTGAGGGACAGGAAAGAGAAAGGAGTAGGGGCTGCTGATATGGTGACCATGATGCAAGACATGCTATCCCAAAATAGTACCCTCTTGGATACTATTTTGCAACATCGGAATGAATTCGTGGACAAGATTGAGGAGATGAGGATAGAGATGATGACTGTAGTTGCAGACCAGAAGAGGAAAGCTGGAGAGAGGGGCAATATCAGTTTGCCCAAGATGAAGAGGCTGTTAAGAACCAAAGAAGAGGAGAATGCAAGGCTGAGAAAGGAAAACAAGAGGCTGGAAGCAGTAGCTGCTGCCAAATGTGGTGCTGCAGCATCCACTGCTGAGGGATCACACATCACTGCCACTACTGGATGGACACAACCTACTCCAACTGAGTAGGACAGGTTTACTCATGCCCTTTTCGCTCCATTTGCTGTTTTATTTTACTTTATTTGAGTCTGGGATTAGTTTTTACACGTTATAGGTTTATTTTCTTGCATTAAGGGTCATGAATGGTCATTGTTAACATGTTTGCATAGCCCAAATAATTTTTACAAGTTCACATTTCATTCATAGGAGTGATTTATGCTAGAACTAACCACACTTGTGCTTGGGACACAATTTGGTCCACATTCATCATAAATCACAGAAAAGATGCATGTTTTTGCTCATTTTTAGCCACTTAAAAATATATACACTTCTCCACAACAATGAGGTCATTGTCAATTTCTTAGTTTGGGGTGGTGGTTCCTAAAAGTGGCAACAAGAGCAAATCTCTAACAGCCATAAAAAATGGTTCAAAGACACCAAAAATGCTCCATAGGGGCAGGTGTATGTTTCCAACCAAAAAGAGCACATAAAGTGCCAAAATTTGAAACTTTTCCAGTGTTGGAACATGGGGTGAGAAAAGGCAAGGTGAGAAAAATTATGCCAAAAAGAGAGAAAACCTTCTCCCATCTTAAAAGCCTTTGGTAATCTGTGATGATGAATTGTGTGAACATAACAAAAAGACTGTGTGGTTAGCTTATGCTTCATAATCACAAATTGAATGAGATGTTGATCACTTTAGAATTATGAAAGGCTATGTTACGCATTCTTGACATGTCCATACTCATGATGTGCACTTAATGCCATACTTGTGCAAACTTTTTCAAAAATTTGAGTCTTTTCTTTTGTCTTTTTGTTGCTTGGGGACAAGAAAATTTCTTAGTTTTGGGGTGGTGATAGGTGCTTAATTTTAAGTACTTAAGCACTTATTTATTTGGTTTAGATAGGACTTTTTCATTCTAAAATCCCAACTTTGAGTCCTTTTTATCTTGTTTTTCATTCATGGACCTAGGGATCATGGTTTACATGTTTTTACTATGTTGATAGGCTAATTTATGAGTTTTTGGCAAAATCTCTAAAAACAGGGCATTGCTGCAGCAATGGCACAACATGGATCTGGTGATCAAAGGGAGGAAGAAACCGAATGGCTGAGCTGGAATTTATTATTTTGGATTAAAATGATCTTTTGTAACCCCTGAAACACTATTTAGCTTGTATTGTTAGTTTACCTAATGTCTTAGTTGGCCATTTGCTTTACTTTATCTAGTGTAATGAGTAGCTAATCACCTTAGCTTGGGTGTGAGGCAAGTGGTGTCATGTTGACCGAAAGAAAGTAGGCATTTTTGTGGCAAAAATGATGTTTTATTATTCCAACCCAAGTTTCTTCAAGATAATATAATCCTTTGACAAATTGAACACTTTGATAGTGTTAAAGTGTCATGGACCTAGAGATAGGCCATTGAATAACACGTCAATTTGGATGACATAAGGGGTAATATCGAGAGAGTTACTTGCAACGAGAGTTGTTACTTTTGTTTTTCAAAATGATTCATTCTTGATAAGTTATCTTTTTCTCAAAGGGTTAAAATGGAATAGACTTAGAGACAAGCTATTTGGAATATAACAACTTGGGAGGTACGGGGGTTATATCTAGAGAATAACTTTTAACAAAGAGGATTTGTTTTGTCGCATATTTCGAGAACTCCACTCTCATCACTACGTTAGCTTGGATTCTGCTCAGAGATGAGATTGTCTAAAGCTACTAGAGTCATGAGATGGTGAGAGTCCGAGAGGAACGTGTCTCGAAATAGATAATAAAACTAGTTTTTGTCACCATCATGCTGCAGCATTGTTATAACATTGTGTTGTAGCATTGTTGTAGCATTAGTCTGTTGGAATTCGGTTTAACATAATATCACGAGTCTTACACCCTTGCTTCTCTTTTATTCTTGCTAATTAGATTATGTGATAATCAACCAACCAACCAACCAAATTATTCTTCCAAATCGTCTTCTAAAATCACTTCTTTCATCATACTTTAATAACAATTTTAACTCCAATCTATGTGGGACGATAATCGGTATTTTACCACTTTATTACTTGAGAGACGACATAGTTCCGTATAAGTATACTTTCTTATTGGTTCTATTAGCACACGTCGGTAGGTGTATTCAAAGCACTGGCACTCATTACTAGTGTTTAAACCAGGAGAGGAATCGGTAACATATGTCTCTATGTGACTTTTCTGTCTATAATAGAACCAACGAGAATCTAAGAAGCCTTACTTGATTCATGTTCGATCACTGTAATGCAAGAAGAACTCTCTCAATTTGAAAGAAATAAAGTATGGAGACTTTTTCCTCGTCCATCCAGGAAAACAATTAGAGGAATCAAAGTGAGTCTTCAGAAAAAAATGGATGAAGAAGGCACTGTAATCAGAAACAAGGCTAGACTTGTGGTTCATGTTTATCGGCAGGAAGAAGGAATTGACTATGATGAAACTTTTGCACCTGTTGCTAGATTGGAAGCCATCAGAATATTCCTTGCTCATGATGCATATAAGTACTTCAGAGTTTTTCAAAAGGATGTCAAAAGTGCCTTCCTTAATGGAGATATAGCTGAAGAAGTTTATGTGAAACAACATCATGGATTTGAAGATGCCACTCATCCTGACTATGTCTACAAATTGGACAAAGCTCTTTATGGTCTCAAGCAGGCTCCTCGTGTCTGGTATGATACCTTGGTAAATCTTCTCTGAAAAACAAGTATTCTCGAGGTAAGATTGACAATACACTATTCATCAAGCAGAATGTAGGTAATCTCATTCTTGTCCAAATCTATGTGGATTATAACATTTTTGGTGACACATATGAATAGATGTGTGATAAGTTTGTCTCTCTTATGAAAAATCAATATGAGATGTGGATGATGGGAGAGCTCACATTTTTTCTTGGGTCTCCAAGTAAAACAAACTTATAAAGGAATTTTTATAAATCAAAGTAAATATATTCGTGATCTCCTCAATAAGTTTAGATTTGAAAACTGCTCCCCCATGAAAACTTTTATGGAACCACCCTTGCAAATTCATGCTGATTCAGATGGTAAATCTATTAATGTTACGAATTATTGGGGTATGATCGGTCTCTTCTTTATGTTACTGCAAGTAGGCCTGATATAATGTTTGTTACCTGTCTTTGTACGCACTACCAAGCCAATCCTAAAGAATCTCATTTGGATGTTTGTTAAATGCATCTTTAGGTATCTAAAGGGTACCATGCATCTGGGTCTTTGGTACACAAAGTACAGTTTAAGGTACAAAAGTCATGTAAAGCCATGTCCTTAAATCAAGGATAAGCAAGATATCATCATTACTACCAAAAAAACACTTGGACAGATTTATTTGACAAAATTAAATGGATTTGAAGTTCTAGTTAGATCCATAGTTATATTTGCTCCTCAAAAATCCACTCCAACGTCCAGATCGAATGTTGTAGCAATGTTGAAAACAACAGTCTGCAAATATTAGCCTTCCTAAGATGTAAAAACAGGTAAATCAAGTACTTAGCTCCATGAAACAAAAAGGGAAAATAAAGTTATAAAAAGGACTCAAATGTTGGGATAAATAAAATTATC
The DNA here is from genome assembly GCA_033807775.1 of Saussurea involucrata. Lineage (NCBI taxonomy): Eukaryota > Viridiplantae > Streptophyta > Magnoliopsida > Asterales > Asteraceae > Saussurea > Saussurea involucrata. The sequence goes on along the minus strand of CM066318.1, from coordinate 69,126,464 downwards.
TAGCTAAAAATCGAAGAAAAAAGTACTTTATGCATTGAATGAGCAATGTATATCACACCCTTAAGTTTAAAGTGTTGTTTGTCCCCAAGCAACTAAAAGACAAAAAAAGGAAATTGACTCAGTTTTTGAAATTTTATGCCAGACCATGGCATTAAGTGCCCAGACAATGTAGAACATACCCCATGCAACACATAGCCTTTCATAAATATCTAGTCATCCATTTATAGCCTAGATGTGTGTGTGAATCATAAGCTAGCAACATTCTTCCCTTTGTTTGACTCAACTTATCTTACATTTAGGATCAACAGGGCTTCTAGGGTCCCTTGTTTGACAATTCTTTTCTCACATAGTCTTTTCTCACAAAAGCAACTAAAAGACAAAAAAAGGAAATTGACTCAGTTTTTGAAATTTTCTGCCAGACCATGGCATTAAGTGCCCAGACAATGTAGAACATACCCCATGCAACACATAGCCTTTCATAAATATCTAGTCATCCATTTATAGCCTAGATGTGTGTGTGAATCATAAGCTAGCAACATTCTTCCCTTTGTTTGACTCAACTTATCTTACATTTAGGATCAACAGGGCTTCTAGGGTCACTTGTTTGACAATTCTTTTCTCACATAGTCTTTTCTCACAAATGAACTTCAACGAATTTTTTTAGATCGGCACTTTGTGCTCTTTTTTGTTGACTTCATGCACGTTTCCCCTATAGGACATTTTTGGTGCCTTTATGAATATAGGGTATCAGATAAGAGCATCTGCTCTTTTATGTTGATCTTTTCTTCTTTAGGGTGTAACCCTTCCACCCTCAAATTTGGAATTTACAATGTCCATATTGTAAGGAAGTGAAAGTGTATAGGTGTTTCAAGGGTTACAAATGGCTATTAGAAATTGAAAAGAAGGCATAGATCATTCCCTAAATATGTGTAGTTTATGTGAATCAGTTTGTGTCCCAAGAAGATAGGTGCTAGTTCTAACAAGAACACAAAACTAGGTTAATAGCATGATACCAAAAGTTTATTAGGGGTTCGAACTCAAAAAGGTATAACTCTACAACTGTGCAATCTTGCAAGTAAAATAAATCTAAAAATTATAAAAACTATCCTAGACACAGAGAAAATAAAACATGGAGACTAAGGTAAGTGATTTGAACCTGCTCTATTCCATAGAAGTAGGTTGTGAAGCCTGCTTAGGTGTTGTTGTTGCCAATGCTGCAGCATCTACTACTGCCTTCTCTCTTATCAGACTGGATATTTCCTCCCTCAGTTGCTGGTTCTCTTCACACAACCTCTTGTGGAATGATGGAATTTGTTGGAACACATTAGTATGCTCCTCAAACCTAACCGTACTTACCAACTTAACTTGGTGTTTCTCTTTCCACTTATGCTTATATACTTTTCTCAGCACTCGATTCACTGCTTGATCACAACACTAGATTTGAATGGAACAAATGGGGGAATAATTCATCCTACAAAGAGTTTTCCACATCACCTCACAAACAATAGAACTTGATTTTATGAAGCTTCCCGTCCCTGGATTGATCATCATGCCCCATTTTAAAAACAACTTGAAGATTTTCTATACAACTTTGTTGCATGAATGTTGCAGTATCTGCAACAAGCCAACAATATGTTTTTCCTGCACAGATTAAAAGCAAGGGTTAATGACAATCTTGGCATTGTGTTGCACCTCTTCACTATTTTGAAGTGAAGAGGGGTTGCTCCAATGCTCAAGTGCTTCCTCGAAACTCTCTATCTCTTGACTATTTTCCAAAGTATTGACCTCATCCTCATCCTTACCAACACACTCAAATTTTTCAATCTCACTTGGTATAGAAATCTGGATTTGGCTATTGATATCTTCAACATAGGTAGGCCTGATATAATGTTTGTTACATGTCTTTGTACGCGCTACCAAGCCAACCCTAAAGAATATCATTTGGATGTGTCTTTAGGTATCTAAAGGGTACCATGCATCTGGGTCTTTGGTACAAAAGGTACACTTTAAGGTACAAAAGTCATGTAAGGCCATATCCTTAAATCAAGGATATAAGCAAGCTATCATCATTACTACCAAAAAACACTTGGACGGATTTCTTTGACTAAATTAATTGGATTTGAAGTTCTAGTTAGCTCGATAGTTATAGTTACTCTTCAAAAATCCATTCCAACGTCCAGATCTAATGTTGTAGCAACGTTGACAACAACAACCTGCAATCAAGTTCATATTACCCTTCCTAAGTTGTAAAAACATGTAAATCAAGTACTTAGCTCCATGAAACAAAAAGGGAAAATAAAGTAACAAAAAAGACTCAAATGCTGGGATAAAGAGAATTATCTAGCTAAAAATATTAGAAAAAGATACTTTATGCATTGAATGACTAATGCATATCAATACACTAACGTTATTTTTCAAAATCAACACCGTAACATGACATGTAGTTACATTTATTTGTTAATATTGTCACCATACTATGAATACGGTGACTTTTATGTTCAAAACCGTCATCGTAGCATGACATATGGTGACATTTACTTTCAAAGTCATCAATATAGCATTACATATGGTGGGGTTTTGTTTTTAAAACCATCAATATACACTACAAAACAGAAGGCTATTACCGACAAAAAAATCTGTTCGTAATCGGTTGCTAAAAGTTGGATCCGTCTGTAAATGTCTATTAGGAAAAGCTTGGTGGGTAGAGGCATCACCGACGACTTGTACGATATATCACCGGTGACCCGCTTCACTGACAGACCCTTATTACCAACAAATCATCGATGGTTGTCATACCGACGGATCATCGATGACCCTTATTACCGACGCTAACCAGCAACCTTTATTGTCGACGACTCACCGATAGTATTATTAACGACAAATGAGCTTATGTTTAGCGATGGATTTTTGTCGGTGATCCGCTGCTAAAGTTTGATTTTTTAGTAATTAAAATGTTTATTATTTTTGTTGGTGATCCGCTGCTAAAGTTTGCTAAAGTTAGTCAAATCTTACTTGCAAATCACACACTTAAGTTATTAACTTTACAAAATTAGGAAAGGGTCAAATCAGGAAAGGGTTGGCTAACGGCACTTCTAACCCTCTATATCATCATTACATTTTTTTTCTTTTTTTGTGTTTTTGTGTATTTTGGTTTTTTTGTTTTTGTTTTTATTAATTATTTGTATTATATTTTATTTATTTTAAATTGTTTTGTATTTTATTTATTTGTATTATATTACATATCAATTTATAGTATCTCCTTTTATTACGTACAATTAATATGAATTATTGATAATAAATCAAATACTTTATATATACCCTTGAGTTCTTTTTGTTTTATTTTTATTTAATTTTTTGAATTTTATATATAAATAAATAAAATGTTAGTTTTTTCTAATATATAAGATATAGAACTTATAATATCTATTTTTTATACTAACGACGCGAGGAGTATTTTTTTTAGTAATTCAGTCCAAAATTTTTTAAATATTGACAATTAATTTTAAATCATGGTTAAAATTCTTAGTAACCTATAATTTCGAACTTAAAAGGTTTTTATCAATCTATTTTTTCATATATATGAGATGTATTGTTGCATAAATAAATCTGATCAATTTTATACGAAATAGGGTCAGCTAGGATCGTATTCACACACACAGACACACACACACATACACACACATATACATATATATATATATATATATATATATATATATATATATATATATATATATATATATATATATATATATATATATATATACTATATTATAAAGCATTTATGAAAAACTACAAAAAACAACCCCTAAAGCTTTATGTACCGCTATTTAATGCTAATTACTTAAAATATATCTTAAAAACAACTAATGAAGCTTTATGTGTCGCTTTTAATGCTAATTACTTGATTAATACTTATCTCTAACCATTTTCAAATCCTCAAATCATGAACTTCTAAAAATGCGTTATTCTTTAAACAAGTTTATAAAAAAACATAACCGTTTTCTCAAAACCACACATTAAACTAAATTTGAACATTAAAATCGAGATATATCGCGTTGCATTGTGCGATTACACTTCTAGTATATGTAATAACCAAGGTCGAAAAAAGAAAGAATAAGAGTTTTGTGGAAAATGTTGTAAACTTATATCTTCAGGGTTGTTTTGTAAATTTTGGAAAGAGGGTATCAAACCCTCAATTTTGGCTCAAAACCCTAGGTCTTGACAATCATACTGGCCGGTTATGTGTGTGTGTGTGTGGATGGGCGTGTAAAGAGAGCAGAGTTGAGAGAGAGGTGTAACACCCTGATTTTTATCCCAATTGAAGAAATGTTGAACTGGGGGAAATCAGTAAAGAATGAACCAATTATGAAGTATGACTATAGTGCCATGCAGTTGTGACATCTGTCACAATAGCACCAATGGTACTGAAGGTACGGTAGTCTCGGCTATAGTGTCATGTGATTTTGACATATGTCACAATAGCAACGGCGTTACCGAGTGGTTGGTCGTCCCAATGAATGTGTCATGTAATTATGACAATGGGGTAGCACCCGTAATTTTTTGGGTAAGCACAATTTCAAGTTAGTGTAAAAATAGATCTTTTAAGAGAGATAGAGGAAATAGGATTTTGGGTTTACGTCCTAGATTTTATGGTATTGTTGGATGAAGAATTCAAATATGAGTCCAACTGTTCTTTCCGGAGCTAAAACGGAGCTAAAACGAAGAAGTTATGACTTAAACAGTGTTCGGTACATTCTGTGCTATAGTGCCCGCGATTGTGACACTGTCACTATAGCATGTCACAATCGTCGGATGCCAAAAACCCTCGGTACATTTTGTGCTATAGTGCCCGCGATTGTGACACTGTCACAATCGCATGTCACTGTTTGGGCAAAATTTCATCAGTCTCGACCACGACCAAGGTAAGGAAAACACTTATTTTACTTCCCCATAGTAAGGTAAAATTATAGTACTTTGTCCCTTGTTTAAAAGTCAAATCGTATGTTATCTACCTCACGACACTCGACAACGATGTCGTCTAGTTCTCACGACCGTCGCATAAGACCATGCGACCTCGACTAACTAACGTTCGTTATAACTGTTACGTTTGTTCAGTGTCTAATGCAGGAGTCAACGTCATTAATGACCAACGGCTACAACCAGTAAAGGGCCATTAACAGCATTAAAAACAACATCCGTTACGACAGTTACGTAAAGCATTCAAGAAATTAATTAAAGCACCCGAAGGCTTCAAATATTGAGTTCCATCATCATTGAAGGGGACCGCATCAAAGAATCACACTACGTACTCAAGAACATACGAAGAAAAGAACTTTCTCACAACAGATCGCTCTCGACGCACGAATCCCACGCTCAACGCATAGTTTTTACGCACGCCACACTGACTATACACACGACGCACATTGTTTTTACATTCGAAACACTTGTTACTTTACATTTCGAAGTCTTTCCTTCATTTGTATTGTAATCTCTGTACGATCGACACCTGAAACATAAGGACATCGCCCTTGTTTGGCGACCATAGTGCAGCGACGACTTCCATAGTCGTCCGCGGGTTTTTTCCTCGTTGAGGTTTTTCCCGCGTCACCAAATTCTCTGTCTCTTTTACATTTTTTATCTTAATCGCACGCTTTGTCGAGAGATTATTTTCTTTAGTTGTTAAGCTCCACAATCAACCTTAAGTTGTACTTGTGTGCGATTTTTGGCATTAACAGTCACAATCGCACACGGGCACCTAAGCTTTAAAAAATGCGATTTTCAATCCCATTTCACTCCTCACTTAACCCATTTCATCCCTTTCTCTCCCAAACTAAAACCCTAAGCCTCCAAAGTCGATTTTGAGCTATTTAGCCACAAGATTCAAGATTTGCAAGTGATTTTCTTCATCTACCATGGTTTTGGGAAACTAATCTAGAACCCTTTCATTTTATCTTCTTCATCAAAGCTTTCTAGGGTTTCATCCCACCTTTTTGTCCATTTTGAAGAGTTGGAGCTTGTGGTGCCTTGTTGGTGACCTAGAAGAGTTTTGTTGGTGGATTATTGTTGTGGTTGAGGTAATCTTCTTTTTTCTTCATCTATGGACATTAGGGTTTTGGTATAAGTTGAGATTATTGATGAAAATGTTTGGGGAACGATTTTAAGTGGTTGGATATGAATACTTATGGTTAGAAACTTATGGATCTAGGTTTTTGGAAGATTTGGCTTGAGGATTCAAGTTTCTTCAAAGGAGCTCAAATTGGGGGAAATCTAGATTTAGCATTAATCTAGCAAGGTGAGTTCAAGTTGATTTGTGAAGCCGTTGTACATGCCAAAAATGTTATTTTTCAAGTATTTGTGTGTTTTACATAAAATTATCAATTGTTGAGTTATTTGGTGGGTTTTGATCTTTTGAAATGTTTAACTTTATAAACCTTGTAAAACACCCATTTTAGGATCTTCGGATTTTTTTGATAAGTAAACCTCATAAATATGTTTTCAAATGGTTTATTGCTCAAATGGAGTTTGTTCATTGGTTTAAGCATGTTGGTGTAGTTGATTTTATAAAGCATTTGGGAAAATGCTTATTTTTGTGGTATGAGGCATTTTGGAATTTTAAGGGTATGAGTCCATTTGGGAAACCATTTGTCCTAATCTGTGACGAGTTTTGTGTTAATCATGTCTTTGGGGTATACGTTTACATAAGTGTCGTTTAAATGTATTTTACATTATGAGGACCGTTATTTATTAGTCTAATGGGTTTTGAGCATTTAGCTCGGTTTTGACTTTAAATGAGTCTTGGGGACATCTTGTCCGATTTTGATGGCTCAATGTAGAGTCCTATTTATGGTTTACATTTATTGCAACTTATTGCAACTTATTGATAATTACATGCTCGTGTGCAGTCGTCATTCCTGTGTAGTCATGTAATTTTAGATTGTGTTGCATTGGATCCATAGGCACTTAAGTCAGTCTTTATTTGATGGTCTACTAGGTGTTGCGGGATTTGAGGGAAGTTCAGTTCCTAGGCCATGTGGTGTCGGCAAACGGTATCAAGGTAGACCCAGCCAAGATTGAAGCAATTAAGAATTGGGAATCGCCAAAGTCGCCGTCGGAAGTAAGAAGTTTCCTCGGATTGGCGGGTTACTATCGGAAGTTTATCCAGGACTTCTCTCGTATAGCCACTCCGTTGACATCATTGACGAGGAAGAACGTTAAATTCGTGTGGACCAAGGCTCAGGAGGCCGCTTTTGTTAAATTGAAGGAAAGTCTGTGTAGCGCTCTGATCTTGTCATTACCCAACGGGTCCGAAGAATTTGTTATCTACAGTAACACATCCAAGCTTGGGTTAGGATGTGTCTTGATGCAAAGAGGGAAGATGATTGCTTACGCGTCCCGACAGTTGAAAAATCATGTAAAAATTACCATACGCACGACATGGAGCTAACGGTAGTGGTGTTCGCATTAAAGATATGGCGACACTACTTGTATAGAGTTAAGTGCCAGATCTACACCGATCACAAAAGTCTTAAGCATCTCTTCGATTAGAAGGAGTTGAACATGAGACAGTGTTGATCCAAACCCTCAGTGATTTGATAATGACCCTCTCTTAAATACTTAGTGAAAATTGTAAGTAAACAATATGTATTAGAGTTTCACTATCGCTGATAAGTACTAAGACTTTACAGTACCGCTGATAGGAACTCTCACTCTTTAGATTAGATATTCAGCGAACACTGTTCATCATCTTATAACTCTGAGCCTGTTCAGTCTATGAGATGATCGCTGATAAATTAGTTGTTTACTTATGATCCCTGAAGACAAGTTTCACGTCAACCAAAGTTCTACGCTGAAGTCGAAGATCAAGCTCAAGAACCAGCGAGAAGTCTACTCATGAACTGATGCGGATATCAGTGAAGCAAAACCTGTCCATTCAACGTGAAGTATCAAGTAGAAGACTTCAGCAATCGCTGAACTTTATCATTCGCTGATAAAGATCTGACTCAACAAAAGCTGATCGTGAAGTCTCCCTGCATGTTACTATTGTCTTACCTCCCTTGCACGTCTCCGTACGAACTGTCAGAACGGACATCCCTTTTGTTTGTAATCGTACAACAACCCTGATTCTACACTGTGCACCATGCGGCTACTAAGGTTGTCTACAAAGGTCAATGACATGCAACCACTCAGCTGCTGCCACGTGTAAAGCCATACTACCATGCATTAAATGCATGCAGTATATAAGAAGAACCTTACTTCAGTTTTGAAGTGTGCTCGGACCATCTTCTTATCTCTCTCTTATTGTTAAGTTATTATTCGTAATTTCTTTAACTCTTTCTAGTGCAAAAAACTTAGTGTTTCTCAAGACTTGTTAAGATTAGGTTTATCCTTAATCTTGTTCCGCAACAAGTTGTAAATTGTCTTGATTTATCAATAAACAATTTAGAAAAGTAAAAACGTGTGTTTGTATTCAACCCCCCCCCCCCCCCTTCTACAAACTTGTATAGCCCTTCGGGACCAACAAGTGGTATTAGAGCAGATTTGTTTAATCTCATAAACAAGATCTGATCTATACTAAGATTTCTCTTCTTTACTATTTCTTAAAATGGCTACCAACACAAACACAAACTGTATTGACAACGGTTCTCTTGCAAAACCCCCTAGATTCTCCAGAGATAATTTTAATCTATGGAAAAATAGGATGATTCTCTTCTTAGAAGGTGTAGACCCTACTATGCCTTACTATCTTGAAAACGGCCCATATATTCCTGTAAGAATTGATGCTGCAGTTCCAGCCGCTGAGAATAGACCTGCTATTCCAGAAAGGCTGATTCCTAAGGAAATTCATATATGGACTGATGAAGATAAGAAGAAAGTGGCTATCGACACCAAAGCCAGATCCATACTCTCCATGGCTCTTCCTGACGAAGTCTACCATTCCGTCATGAACCTAAAAACCTCAAAAGCTATGTAGGATACAATCTGTGTTCAGTATGAAGGTACTTCTGAAGTCCAGGACTCTCGAAAGATCAACCTGGTAAGACAGTACGAAAGCTTCATTTGTGGTAAGAATGAAACTCTCTCTGAAGTACACCAACGTTTTAACTGCTCAATAATAGATCTGAAAACTGTTGGTAAGGAATATTCTAACTTTGAAGTACTGACAAAGTTCTTAGAATGTTTACCTGAAAGCTGAGACCGTTATTCTATGTGTCTCAAGCTGTCAAATGATCTAAAATCAATGACCCTTTCTACCTTATATGGCACGATGCTGAATCATGAGCAATCGAGTAATCTTAAGAAGAATCTTGTAAAATATTCCAAAAGCACCCATGTTGCTTTAATCTCAGAGTCACCTTCCACTCAGCGATCAACTATCACTGTCACTGAGTTGGAAACTAACTCTGAAAGATCATCAGAATCTGACATTTCAGATAATGATGAAACTCTGGCATTCCTGGCTAATAAGTTCAGGAGATTTGCTAGAAAGAGTAATTTCAAGAAGAATAAACCTCTTGCTATTACTGACAAGCCAAGATCATCAACCCCTGTTGATAAGGCTACTGCTACTTTCTATAACTGTGAAAAGATAGGACATTTTGCTAGCGAGTGCAGGTCAAAGAAAGTCTCTAGACCCTCAGCTTTTCCCAAGAAAAACTTTACTCACAGGACTAGAGATGAAAAATACAAAAAGCTGAAAGAAAGGTATTCAAAGCTGAAAACCTTTAAGAAGAAAGGCAAAGGCCTTATGGCTGACTATGATTGGGCTGCCTCTGACGAAGAAGAATCATCTGACTCTGAAGATGATGATGAAGCCAATCTATGTCTCATGGCCAAACTTGAAGATGAGGAAGAAAATTCTGACATTCCCTCTACTTCAACCTCTGCTACTAAGGTATCACCTTCCTTCTTTACCAATATTTAAAATATTGATGAAGCTGATAGTATTCGAAAGATCGATCTCTTGACTAGAAGTTTATATGAAGCCATGAATGGCAAAACTGTGGTTGAAAATCAAAACCTTGATCTCGCTGAACAGCTTAAAAACTTTCACCTTCAAATAGAAAATATTTCTAAAATTGAAGAAGATTTTAAAGATCAAGTTCACCTAAATCAGCTAGTCAAAATAGAGCACGAAGAAGCTATCGCTGCATTAAAAGCTGAAAAAGCTACTGTTGATGGATGGTATAATTCCTCAACAAAGATCACTGAGATAATTAAGTCTCAGATTCCCCTGAGTGATAAACGTGGTCTTGGTTACAAAGCTGATACTCTAGAACCAACCACTGACCGTTCCATGCTTAAGTTTGGAATGTTCATATCCTCTATCCCTGACACTTTCTCATCTCAGTGTTCCTCTTCTAAACCGACTATCCCTGAGGAAATCTCTACCTTAGCTTCTAAAGGTAAGGAAAAAGTTATTTATCCAAAACCTACCTCAGTCTTTAAAAACAAAGGTAAAGGAATTGCTTTTAACCAAAATCCTCAGAAGGGTACCTCTGTACCAAAGCTGAACGCTTCTAATGCTTCAGTGATTTATCCCTCTAGTTCAAAGAATAAGATCCCTGGATTTATTCAGCGTGGATCTATTCAGCGATCTACTCCTAGAATCAAAGTGGAAATTATTGGTAAGAAATCCAAAGAACTGAATGTTCCTCCCATTTCAAAAACCAATAGCTTAATTGGTGCTGTTGGAACCCAGATATAACAAGTAACAATAATAATAGCAATAATCTTTGTATTGATTGATAAAGAGAAGAGTTTACTTGATAAGATTGATGAAAATTCTCTCTTTGAAGCTCTCTTGCTTTCTGCGTATGTATGAATATTGAAAATAGAGGCTTAACCTAAAATTACTCTAAAACATGACTTTATAACCAATACAACAATTGGTTATTTACAATTTTAGCCCTTGACACTCAACAAATACAAATAAGTCCTTGACACTATTCTTTATAAAACATTTATATAAATTAGGGGCTAATAAAGCTAACAATCTCCCCCTAATGTTTTATAAAGAAAGCATCATCTTGTAGTCTCCCCCTTGCTTTCTTTAGAGGCGTTCGAGTGTCAATCTTCAAGTCTTGTAAGAGTCTTCTTTTCCTGATCTTCCACAATTTCAATTGCTCCAATTCTTTCTTTAACCCCCCTTAATTGTTGCCTACTCCCCCTTGAATGTTTCTTTACTTTTCAGATCCCAATTATCTCCCATAGATTAAACTCAAACAATCAGAGAACGATTTAAAGTGCGGAAGCTTGTATAACCAGCTTGAGTAAAAATCGTTGGTAGATAAACTGATAAGGTGGTTGAGTAGCAAGCATAGTCAGCTCATGAAGATCTGCTTTCAAAAGACAATAAGTAACCAGGGGTAACAGCTAACACAGAAGCACATAGCAACTGTTATCACAACAATTAAAATAATTGTGTGGCCTATATTCAGAGTTGACATTTATGAAGCTCTGATAGGACTTCCAGTTATCATAGAAGTAGAATTATAAAATTAAACTTCTCAAACTGTTCTGGCAATATCACATAGATATGCATGTGGAATCACAAAGATTCGTGATATTGTGTGGAAGAAAAATAGAATATTATCTATTAGGCTCAAAAGTGTGTAAACTGTTTGGACATAACAGGTTTCCACAGACTCAATGTGCATGAGTGAAGTGTGAAGGTGGGGCAACTTTCCTTCTTTTCAATATCTAACCTTCCAAAGAAATATCAGATAACATATGTGCTGCTTCCCCGTGGAAAAGTGAAACAGTTCCTTGTGGAGAAGGAAGTGAGTAGCTGGTGGGGTTAATTCAAGAGTTGGCATGGGCTAATTGCCTGTTTCAATGATAATCACCAAAGAGTCGTGATAAATCAGTAATGTGGCTTGCCCGACTCAGAAAAAGATAGTGCAGAGTTGTATATTTCTTTTGACTCTGTTCTCACACCCTCTTTCTTTTTATCATGTAGCTCACATCTAACCAAACTCTCTTTTTAAATTTTACCTCTTAAGCACGATGAGAAAAACTCAGATGAGTTATCTCCCCCACTCTTTGATGTAGACCCTTCACCTCTCAACCACTCAAGGTTTACTTCTTGGGTAGGAAACACAGGTTTAAGTGATCCATAGAAGTTCTATAAAGCTCACACATTGATCCCATGAAATTGTTGTCCTAGAGGTTGGATTGTTCCACACACTGACTACTTGTAGTCTCAGAAAAGCATTTAAAATCCAAATTTCTATAGCAGATAAAGCATTTTAGCATGTAGAAGTGGTTTGACCATTTGAAAGAGGTTTTATCATTCTAAAGATGGTCTTTCTCTAAAAATGATGAGTTTAAAGGTTTAGAAATTTTACCTTTACATGGTCAGATCTGATTTGTTTTCTCCCCCTCAAATTGAGCAGTAAATTTAATTTAAGCTCAATTTGAAATCAGATATCCTATAAGAATCAGAAAGTGTTGGTAATCATCTTTGATGATTCCACATTTGTTAGGAATATCCAACAACACAAATAATTCCACTTAAAAAAATACAAGGTGCGGGGGATCAGAGTTTAGAAATTACCGGCCAAAAACTCTGATTTGAACATATCTGAAGTACTTGTCCTACACTGAATTACGTAGAAGCAATGAGAACACCGTTCTTGAAAGCGGAAGGAGCATGAATTAAATGCAATGCTTTCGGTCCAGCACCTTACAGCAGACTTTGAAGCTGTTTTCGGCATATCAGCACAGATAATTTGAGAAAACGAAAAGTATCAAAGTCGTGCGTCTGTGAATTATCTTTCCAATGCAACTGGAATCGAGTAATTTGGAGCACCGAGTCAAAAGTTATGCGCATGTTTCTGAAGCAACGCAAAGCTGACAGCAAGTAAACAAAAATCGGGCTCTGAGGTTGAGTCGCAGAGGTTCAGTCCACAGAGGCTCTGTCGGATTTCACAGAGGTTCTGTGGTGAACAGTACCACAGAGGGTGGTCGGCAGAGGTTGTGCAGCAGAGGTTGCTCGTAGTGCCGACAGAGCTCTGATGATGATTTTTGTGAAACACAACTTTTTGTCCAGCAGATGTATACTGACTTTAGCAGAGATTCTGACCAAGAAGAACACCGATTCAGACCAAACTCAAAACATGAAAAAGTTTCATCGTTGTCTTAGGAATCCAACGCATCTAGACTCATCAAATTTGGAGCTTCGAGGAGGGAGTTCTGTGGAAAATACGACAGGTGCGCAAAGCTGACAGCAAGAACTAAGACGTTGCGCTATGGGCTCTGAGGTTCGGTCGCAGAGGTTCAGTCCACAGAGGCTCTATCGGGTTTCACAGAGGCTCTGTGGTGAACGGTTCCACAGAGGGTGGTCGCAAAAATCTGAGCCAAAGTATGAGTTGTCGCCAGAAGTTGGTCTGAGTGGTCGACAAAAAAATGATCGTGGCTTGACAAACGCTTGACAAAGGCTCTGCAGTGGTTTGGTCGCGGCTTGACAGAGGTTGTCGCTGCTCGGCAGAGGTTGGTCGCGTGCGGCAGAGGTTTGGTCGTGTGCGGCAGAGGCTTGGTCGCGTGCCGCAGAGGCTTGGTCGCCGCTCGGCAGAAGCTTAACAGAAGTGTTACACTTACTTTTACACTGATTTAGACCATTTTACCTCTGGATTTTGCAAGAACTCAAAAGACAAACATTTTTTATTTGTTTGTTATATATTTAGATCATCTTGAATCACCTCTTTTTGAGCTCGTACGACAAAGATATGGTTAAATTAGGGGCTAATAAAACTTCAATCTGATTTAACCAACAAATTGTTAAATTCCCGTGCACCTAATTTAATTCACCTAATTTGTTAAAACCAACAAATTCCCTAATTTAACCATATCTTTAACCCCTAATTGTTAAATCACCTAATTTAATTCCCGTGCACCTAATTTAACCAACAAATTCTCCGAAGCAAAACATAGTGCAGCAAAATAAAACTCCGAAAATTGATAAAAAACAATGGATTGAAGCACAAATTCGAATCTGTTTGGCTCTGATACCAATTGTTGGAACCCAGATATAACAAGTAACAATAATAATAGCAATAATCTTTGTATTGATTGATAAAGAGAAGAGTTTACTTGATAAGATTGATGAACATTCTCTCTTTGAAGCTCTCTTGCTTTCTGCGTATGTATGAATATTGAAAATAGAGGCTTAACCTAAAATTACTCTAAAACATGACTTTATAACCAATACAACAATTGGTTATTTACAATTTTAGCCCTTGACACTCAACAAATACAAATAAGTCCTTGACACTATTATTTATAAAACATTTATATAAATTAGGGGCTAATAAAGCTAACAGGTGCTGGTCCTTCTAATTCAAAATCAAAAGTTCACCATGCAAATGGTCCTAGAATTACTTTTAGTTATAGGAAATGTTATCATTGTGGACTTACCAATCATATTGCTAGTAAGTGTCCCACAGCCACCCAAGCTGAAAAGATAGCTAAGCTGAAGATCATTGCCCCCAAGGCAACGAAGACCACTGAGGTTAAGAAATTAACCAAAGTGAAGACTGACAAAGTTGAATCTTCAAATGCTGCGAAGACTGCTGAACCTTCCACCTCCTCTTCTACCCCCACTGACAAGTGTGTACACATGGTTAAGTGGGTACCCAAGAAAAACTAATCTTCCTTTGTAATGCAGGTTAAGAAGGGTATCTGGTATCTCGATAGCGAATGCTCTAGACACATGACTGGTATGAAGAACCTGCTCACTGAGTACAAAAAAGAGAAGGGTCCCTCTGTAACTTTCGGTGGAAATGGAAAAGGACATACCCGAGGGTTTGGTGTACTCTCTAATGGTACAACAACCTTCAGAAGAGTCGCATATGTTGAAGGGCTGAAGCATAATCTTCTAAGCATCAGTCAGCTTTGCGACAAGGATAACAAAGTAATCTTTACTAAGGAATCCTGCTTTGTCACTGACAAAAAGAAGAAGATAGCTCTCAGCGGTTATCGTTTGGAAAATGTTTATGTAATAAACATGGACTCAACAACCACTGAGAACTCCTATTTCTTCTCAAAAGCCTCATCTGATGTCAACTGGCTATGGCATAAGAGTCTCTCTCATCTCAACTTCAAGACACTGAATACACTTTCTTCAAAAGAGTTAGTCACTGGTCTACCTCAGCACTCATACGCCAAAGAATCCTTATGTTCAGCGTGTGAGAAAGGCATGTAGACCAAAGCATGTTTTAAGTCAAAGCAAGTTTCCTCAGTGTCATCTCCTCTACAACTTCTCCATATGGATTTGTTTGGCGCTGTTAACAAACAATCCATCGCTGGAAAGAAATATACGCTGGTCATAGTTGATGAATTCTCTAGATATACTTGGGTTATGTTTCTCCGTTCTAAGAATGACACCCCTGAAGAACTCATCACCTTTGATCGGAAGATGGAAACCCTGAACAACTTGACCGTTCGCTCAATAAGGAGTGATCATGGGACTGAATTCAAAAACAGTTCTCTTGATTCCTTCTTTAAGAGTAAGGGTATTTCTCACAACTTTTCTTCAGTGAGAACACCGCAACAAAATGGAGTCGCTGAAAGAAGAAATAGAACTATTATTGAAGCTGCACGTTCAATGCTCAGCGATTCTCACCCGCCTACTCAGTTTTGGGCAGAAGTTGTCAACACTGCTTGTTTTACGCAAAACAGGTCGCTGATAGTTAAAAGATTTAATAAAACATCCTATGAACTTTTTCATGGGAGAAAGCCTTCAATTAGCTTTCTTCACATCTTTGGATGTCAGTGTTTCATACTGAACAACAGAGATGCCCTTGGAAAGTTTGATCCTAAGGCTGATGATGGAATCTTTCTTGGATATTCTTCAATCTCCAAAGCCTTCAGAGTCTTCAATCGAAGAAGACAAACTGTTGAAGAAACTATTCACGTCACTTTTGACGAATCCCCTTCAGCAAATTCTCGACCTTCTACTGATACTGAAGAACTAAATCAATGGATGTGTTCTCATCTTGGTGATTCAGAAGATATTCCCACTCCTCATACTCATACAGTTGAAGATGATGGTCCTACTATCATCCCAAACATGCAAAATAGTGAAGCTGAAACATCATGGGTCTCAGCTGTTCCTTTAAACACTATACTTGCGTCTGAACCAAATGTCTTAGGCATTCCATCTACTTCTCAGCAATCAGTGAATGAGATGACATCTGCACCTACTCCTCTCTTGGCTGATATTCCAGAAGTTGTTGAAGCCTCATCTTCAGCTCCTCCAGTTCAATTTGAGTCAGCGACTTATGCTCCTGCTCAGCGATGGACTGTAAATCACCCAATTGATCAAATCCTTGGTGATCCAAACACTGGTGTTCAGACTCGACGAAGTGCAAGTAATATTTGCTTATTTGTTAACTTTATTTCTCTGATTGAACCAAAGAAAATAGATGATGCCCTCAAAGATCCAAACTGGGTCAGCGCCATGCAAGAAGAGCTGACTGAATTTGAAAGAAAAAAAGTTTGGAAACTTGTTCGAAGACCAACTGACAAGACAGTGATAGGCACTAAATAGGTCTATCGAAACAAGTTGGACGAACATGGAACTGTAACCCGCAATAAGGCTCGTCTTGTTGCTCAGGGATACAGACAAGAGGAATGCATAGATTACGACGAAACATTTGCTCCAGTAGAAAGACTAGAATCTATTCGTCTATTCTTAGCATACGCTGTACACAAAGACTTCAAAGTATATCAAATGGATGTTAAGTCAGCATTTCTCAATGGAAAGCTGAATGAAGAAGTCTATGTGGAACAACCTCCAGGATTCTCAGATCCTAAGCGTCCAGGTTATGTTTATAAACTGGATAAGGCAATTTATGGCTTAAAGCAAGCTCCACGTGCATGGTATGACACTCTCTCTACTTATCTCCCAATTGAAAATTTTGAGCGAGGTAAAATCGACAAAACTCTATTTTTCAGAATAGTGAAGGGTCATATCATTCTTGTTCAGATATATGTTGATGACATTATATTTGGTTCTACTAACCCTGATCGTTGTACTCGTTTCTCTAAAAGGATGAAAGAATAGTATAAAATGAGTATGATGGGTGAGCTAACATATTTCCTTGGTCTTCAGATAAAACAAAATGAAAAAGGAACTTTTATTAATCAGGGAAAGTATGTTAAAGATATGTTGAAGAAATTCGATTTAACTCAGAGTTCAGCTATGAAAACCCCTATGGAACCACCGCTGACACTAAACAAGGATTCAAATGGAGTTCCTGTTAATGTCACGCTGTACCATGGGATGATCGGCTCTCTCTTGTATCTTACAGCTAGCCGACCCGATATCATGTACGCAACCTGTTTGTGTGCATGATATCAAGCTGAACCTAAGGAATCTCATATGATCGTTGTAAAGCGAATCTTTCGTTACCTTAAGGGTACTATGAACCTAGGTCTTTGGTATCCCAAAGACTCAGGGTTTGATCTAATCGCCTATTCAGATAGTGATTTTGCAGGTTGCAAATTGGATAGGAAAAGCACCACAGGAGGCTGTCATCTCCTGGGTGGAAAGCTGGTGAGTTGGATAAGTAAAAAGCAAAACTCAGTGTCCACCTCAAATACTGAAGCTAAGTATGTAGCCGCCGGAAGCTATTGTTCTCAGGTCTTGTGGATGAGAAATCAACTACTAGACTATGACCTTCAGCTCTCGAAAATTCCAATCTATTGTGACAGCACAAGTGCCATCGCTATAGCCAACAATCCAGTGCTACACTCAAAGACCAAACATATCGAAATCAGGTATCATTTTATCAGAGATCATGTGATGAATGGTGATATAGAACTTCATTTTACCCCAACTAACTATCAGTTAGCTGATCTGTTCACCAAACCTCTTGATGAGACAAGATTCAACTTTCTCATCAGCGAGCTTGGAATGCTGAACTTTGAAGAGTAAAATCTTCAGTGGTTCACATTTTATCAGCTATAGGATAAAACAATTACATAACCCATTCTATCATTCTCTCTCTGAACATAATTGATTCGCTAATATCAAGGTATGTTTTCTCTCTTGCTCGCTGACGTTCGCATGTGAATGTAAGATTTCAAAATAAATTGCATCGCTGAATATCTCTTCCTTAACAGCGATACTTTGAAATTTCTTAATCTAACACTCTTATTTCTATTCAGTGCTTCATGTTTTTCAAAATAGTCCCTGAGCTTTCAAAACCTCAGAGACATCCTAAAATATGAAAGGACATTTGTGACATCATCACAACGGATAAACCCTGGCACGTTCCTTATCTGACATACGTTTGCACGTTTCGTTTACCTTCCAATCAAATGCAAACACGTGTCCGTGTCATGATGAAAAAATTTCCCGCTCGAGTTTTTCTCTCTCTAAAATCTCTCTATATAAACTATTTTGGGTTTATATTTTTTTTCTTTACGCGAACTTCTTCTCCAATCAAGAAAAGATTTGTTGTTCCTTATTTCCAGAAATCTGTTCATCTCCTTCTTCGATTACCAGGTTAATATTCTTATTATTTACCTACATAACTTGTTTTTGATCTTCTTATTGCTTTTAAAAGATCAAACAAAAGAAACCTTTTCTAAAATGAAATCATTTCTTTCATGGTTTTATGATCACAACCTTTTCATGGTTGTTCTTCAAGTTTAAAACTCAATATCTTAAACTTGTTCTTCATTCGTTTTTCCAGAATCCTTATCTAAAGGAAAATGGAAAACAAGACTATTACTGGGTTTGTTTTTCTTTTACAAACAAGAAAACCCTAATCTTCATTAAGACATTTCTTTCTGAATGGAATGGACAAAAATCGGAAAACATCTTATTGGAAAATCTTTCACATTAAGACTATTCTTTATCTATGTTCATGGTTGACATGTTAAACAGAAAATGGCATCTTCTACTCTTGCTCCTACCGCTAAGAATTCCACGGCTGCAAAGAAACTGACTCTTGTCAAAGCTCCTCAGGTCAAGTTCAAGCTTGAGGAAATCGATTTTTCAAAATCAAACAACCTTCATGTACTTTTCGAGTTTCCTCCTCGAAAGCAAGTCACACATTTGGATGATGCTGTGAACTATCTAAAAACATGTTGCTTATCCACAGCCCTGACCATTACACCCCCTGCTCATCAATTCCTACTTTCTCAGTTCTGGTATACTGCCAGAAGAGCTCAGGTACCCCATGCCAAAGACCCAACGAAGATCGTTGACTCTATTCTGTGTGACACAAAATTTGGCACCACCAAAATCAACCCTGCTATAATTAGGAAAGCACTGAGCCTTCCTACCTCTACCAAAGAAAACCGATTTGTACCTCTCCCAAACCACAAAAACCATGCTGATAGGGAAGCCATCATTGCATTCTTCGATGCAATGGGTTACGCATGGGATACTGGAAGGGACAAGAAGCATGAGATGAAACTGACAAAAATCAAGAAGTCCAAAATGCCCAGCGAGATAAACTTCATCTTCGCACATCTGATAAGCTGCATGACTACGAAAAGTGGCTCCTCTGATCAAGCTGCTCAACCTCAGCAAGCAATGGGCTATGCATTGCTGAAAGGTCTAAATATTGACTGGGCCTCAATCATCTACGACGACCTTGCATTCAGAGTGGATATGGCTGAAAGATCTGCATGGGTTCAGCGCCGTCTTTCAACAAGGACTTGGCGAAAGGTACCCAACAGAGGGTGATCTGAGACTCTCTCAGGTTGGCCCTAAGGTACTCGACTTCAAGCCGTTGGAAAATGAGGTACGTCTTTCTACTCTCTTATCTCTTCTCAATCCTCCTTCTTCTACTTCTGCAGCTCATTCAGTGGAAATCCCCACCGCTGATACCCACGCTGCAACCTCCACTCCTTCTCGAAAAAGGAAACACTCAACTTCCCAACTTGGTTCCAAAAGAATCAAGAAAACTAAGGAGCAACCCCTCAAGCATTTACATGCTGAAGACTCCTTGGCTCATCTTGAAGAGCTGAGGGAAAGTTCAGTGGTACGCTCTACCACAGCTGATCAAGCCACACCTTCCATCCCAGCTTCAGCGTCTCTAAACGCTGAAGTTATAAACTTGGAAATGAACCCACCTCCTTCAGCCTCTCTACAGACTAAAGTGATTGACAACGGATCCAACGCTGAACCCCGCACCCAACCATCATTCTCATCCCTCATTCCTCCTACTCAATCTTTGGTCTCTTCATCAATTTTCCTAACTTTCTCAGGGACACCCTTCATCGTACATGACTCAGCTGCAGACACTCTAAAAGATATTAGATGCAAACTTAGGATCTGCAGACACCTCCATTCGCCAAGGTACTCTTGAAGGCGACATGAAATTTCATTCAGGACATAAAGGGTCCGACAACTTCGCCAACCGGCCTGTAGGTCCTAATTTGAGGGATATCAACACCTCCCTGAAGGCCCTGGAAACAAAGGTGGAGAATTACAACACCATTCTCTCCACAAACTCTTCAGCGGTTACAGACGCTGGAGAGAAACTCAAAAAGCTGCCCGATATCGTCGATACAAAAGCCTCCAAAACTGATCTGGTGAAGGTGGATGGTAGCATCGCTCAATTTGCTACCACCCTCGCTGACAATTCAATCGCCACCACCTCTCTTTCAACAAACTTCACCTGTCTGTCCAATGAAGTTACATCATTGAAGACAGAGGTTGGTTCTCTTAAGGGTGAAGTTTCCACGATCAAGGCTGACGTCTCCGCCGTCAAAGAAATTGTTCAGAAATTGCTTGATCGCCTGAACGTCCCAACTTCAAATTTTTCTCAGGTCGATCGCGAAGCTCTTGAAAAGATCAATCCTGCTATAACTGGCCTAGAAGTCAGATTAGCAAAGATTGAAAACTGTATTGGGATCTCTGGCCTAGAAGACAGGGACCAAATACACACTGCTGCTGAATAATCTATTACCTCCCCTAACCATAATGTGGAAGAGTGGGAGAAGACTAAAGAAGACCTTCCCTATAATGCTGAGGGGGTTGGTATTGAAACTGCTGCTGCTGGTACTTCTACTCCACAACCTCAGGGAGTTGAAAACCTGATAGGTCGGTTTACACCCCCTTTGACTAACCGCAAGTGTACGGTGTCGTCTCAAGTAATACGTACGGAAGTACGAGTATCGAACCCACACGAACTAGGTGTTAAGTACCTGAATGACTGTAGTAACTATTAACTAAGCGGTCGAAATTTGGTTTGGTTGAATATTTGAATTACTGAATTAACAAAAGCACACAAAAGCGTTGGAAAAGTCGATTAATTGGAAAAGTTCAGAGGGAAGAAGGAGGGTTGGAATCCGAATGACTTATTGAATGAGAATTCTTAGGGAATTATGATTAGTTCTAACGATTAATGACTTGCAAAACCCGGCCTTATTGCACCCTTTCAAGCTACAACAAGGATTAATTCAATTAAAATTGTTTTTCTATCGATCTCACAAGTAAGTTGAATTAATGACAAAGATTTAGAACACAACACCGAAGGAATTGGTATATCTCTATCCAATTCTCCTCGGTGGCTATTGAACCCGATCTAAATCTCAAGACTTCTCTCGTGTAATAACCAGGTATTTTATCTAATTTAAAATTGGAATTTATAAGTCTTGATTTTCGTATTTTGTGGAATTAAGAAATTTAGGGATAAGTTTTTATTTTATAATAGAAGCTTAAGGGTGTGATTTGTCAAGTAAAGCAAGTTTAGGGTTAGTTGGGTATTTTACCCAAACCTTTAAGACACAAACCGACTCAGTATACTAAATAGAAGAAATATCTCAAATTGAAACAGTAAAGTAGAACCCAAATAGTGTATGCGTGTGTGTGAAATTGTTCACGGCTGAGAGAGAGAAAGAGAAAGAACCGTAGAAGAAGAAGAAGAAGAATTAAAGCCACTTCAGCTGGAATTTTGTATTGGTGCAGTAAAATCAAAGAGGTAATTATCTTATTCAAACACTCTTTTATAAGAATTAGGTTTCTTTTGGATTTTGAGGTGGCTTTAGGTAATCTTAGATGAATTTGTGTATTTTAGTGGCAATTTAGAGTGTTAAAAGGGGTTTAGAACATTTTTTGGCAATCTGGGGAAAAGTTGGATTTCCTGAAAATGAACTGAACTTATCTGAAAAAGACGATGAACAATGTTCTTGCGAAAAGTAGGAATTCGCAAGCCTTGGTTGCGAAAAGTCCACTTTTCGCAAGCAGCTAAAGCGCATAGTTAAGTTTTCGTATCTGTTGGTTACGAAAAGTAGGGAACTCGCAACTGTGGGTTGCGAGAAGTGAGGTTTTCGCATCTGTTGGTTGCGAAAAGTGAGGAACTCGCAATTGTAGGTTGCGAAAAGTAAACTTTTCGTAATAGTGGGTTGCGAAAGTTGGGTTTTCCTGTTTATGTGTTAAAGAGTATGTATGCTTTAATTTGTTTCAGATATTAAGGATCTGGGTTAAAAGATAATCTATTTTGAAGAAAGTTTGAAGGACCTTGCTTAAAAGATCAGGTGAGTTTTATTTTAAAGAGTATTTTTACTGGAATACAATATGTGAATAATGAATTGTGATAAGTGTATGAATATGTCATACGTGGGTGATTATAATGGGATATTATAATTACGTGAGTATTATATGAAAATATAATACGTGGCCGGGCTTTGGACCGGTGTGATAAATTGGCTCGCAACCAATTGATTTGGCCATTGGTGGAGGGATAAGGTGGAATGAGACAGGTATGATGATTAATTGTTAGTTGGTATTATCTTACGTGTGTGGTATTTGTATTTATATAAATAGTATTTTATATAAATGAGTTTTTAATGAATTACAAATGTCAGGGATTTACTCACTAGACCCTTAGGTCTAACCCTCATTTTCTGTTTTAAAAATTATGTAATCCAGGTGGTGATTCCAGTAAGAACAAGTAAATAGAATACTTGTTGGCTAGCTTTGGAGAAGATAATCATCATGATGCTACGGATGCTTTTGTAGTTATAATTTTTGTTATCACTATGTAATTCAAAGTGGATCAAGTTGTAATGAATTTTTATGTTCAGACTTTAGATGGGACCAAATGTGAAAGATGAAGTACTTTGTTGTAAACATGTTATGGAATGTATGTTATATGTATGTTTCGTTATGCGGGACGTTACAAAGAGAAAGAACCGTAGAAGAAGAAGAAGAAGAATTAAAGACACTTCAGCTGGAATTTTGTATTGGTGCAGTAAAATCAAAGAGGTAATTATCTTATTCAAACACTCTTTTATAAGAATTAGGTTTCTTTTGGATTTTGAGGTGGGTTTAGGTAATCTTAGATGAATTTGTGTATTTTAGTGGCAATTTAGAGTGTTAAAAGGGGTTTAGAACATTTTTGTGCAATCTGGGGAAAAGTTGGATTTCCTGAAAATGAACTGAACTTATCTGAAAAAGACGATGAACAGTGTTCTTGCGAAAAGTAGGAATTCGCAAGCCTTGGTTGCGAAAAGTCCACTTTTCGCAAGCAGCTAAAGCGCATAGTTAAGTTTTCGTATCTGTTGGTTACGAAAAGTAGGGAACTCGCAACTGTGGGTTGCGAGAAGTGAGGTTTTCGCATCTGTTGGTTGCGAAAAGTGAGGAACTCGCAACTGTAGGTTGCGAAAAGTAAACTTTTCGTAATAGTGGGTTGCGAAAAGTTGGGTTTTCCTGTTTATGTGTTAAAGAGTATGTATGCTTTAATTTGTTTCAGATATTAAGGATCTGGGTTAAAAGATAATCTATTTTGAAGAAAGTTTGAAGGACCTTGCTTAAAAGATCAGGTGAGTTTTATTTTAAAGAGTATTTTTACTGGAATACAATATGTGAATAATGAATTGTGATAAGTGTATGAATATGTCATACGTGAGTGATTATAATGGGATATTATAATTACGTGAGTATTATATGAAAATATAATACGTGGCCGGGCTTTGGACCGGTGTGATAAATTGGCTCGCAACCAATTGATTTGGCCATTGGTGGAGGGATATGGTGGAATGAGACAGGTATGATGAATAATTGTTAGTTGGTATTATCTTACGTGTGTGGTATTTGTATTTATATAAATAGTGTTTTATATAAATGAGTTTTTAATGAATTACAAATGTCAGGGATTTACTCACTAGACCCTTAGGTCTAACCCTCATTTTCTGTTTTAAAAATTATGTATTCCAGGTGGTGATTCCAGTAAGAACAAGTAAATAGAATACTTGTTGGCTAGCTTTGTTGAAGATTATCATCATGATGCTACGGATGCTTTTGTAGTTATAATTTTTGTTATCACTATGTAATTCAAAGTGGATCAAGTTGTAATGAATTTTTATGTTCAGACTTTAGATGGGACCAAATGTGAAAGATGAAGTACTTTGTTGTAAACATGTTATGGAATGTATGTTATATGTATGTTTCGTTATGCGGGACGTTACAGATGGTATCAGAGCCCTAGTTTAAGGGATTTAGGTATTAGTATCTGTACCTAGACTTAAACTGCATGTGAAGTAGGATGTCCCTATTATTTTTAGAACCTGGGGATGCTAAGTATAAAAGGTGGAAGGAACATCATGTAAGGTAATTTCAAATTACACCAGGCCAGTGTAATTATGATTTTACAGGTGCATGTTTGAACTGGAATACCTTGTTATATAGGGTATGTGCTTATGTGTATATTAACTTTGTTTGAATCTTCAGAATGGCAAGTGGCACTAGACAAAAGAATCAAAGAGGAGGAAGGAATTCGGGTGGAGGGAATCCACCAATAGGAACAGGGGGAAGAGGAGGAGATCGTGGTAGAGGCAGTACCGGAAGGGGAACTGGGGGCCGAACTGGAAGAAGAACACAACCACAGGGCACAGAGTTTGTTACACGGGACGATTTGATGGCAGAAATTGGAAGGTTACAATATAACATACAAGCTATGTTTGAACATAATCGCCACAATGAAACTGAAAGATCAAATCCGGAACACGAAGTTGAAATACCAATTACTTCTACTATCTTACCGATGATGAAAAGGTGTGACTATAAAATGTTTCTTAGTTGTAAGCCCCCTACATACTCAGGAGACCGAGATCCAGTAAAGGCGATGAGGTGGCTGAAAGAACTAGAGGCCATCTTCAAGACGTGTAAGTGTGCTGAAGAAGACAAAGTGCTTTATGGAGCTGCGATGCTGAAAGGGGATGCTCTGTATTGGTGGGAGGCTCATATAGAATCAAGAGGAACGGATGTTTACACTACTTTTGCATGGGAGGAATTTGTGTTAGCTTTCACAACGCACTTCTGCCCACAAGCTGCTGTCAGACAGTTAGAAGAAGAATTCATGAATCTACAACAAGGAAATCTGTCGGTTAGAGATTATACTGCATGATTTTTGGAGAAGTCTCGTTTTGCAGGATATTATGTTGCTACAGAAAAGATGAAAATGGAGAGGTTTATTTATGGGTTAAATTCAGAAATTCGAAGATTGGTGACTGCAACAAGGCCAGATACTTTTACAGCTGCGGTGGATGCTGCCGAGAATGTGGAAAGAGATAATAAAAGGGATGCCGGTGATAAGAGCTTGGGGAAAAGGAAATGGGAAGGACCGCCACAGGATCCAAAGAGGTCTAGATTCCAGAGGTTTGATAACCGTCCGTCATTCCGACCAACGGAAAGACCATGTCCGAAATGTAATTGTTAGATCTGAAGTTTTGTCAATAAACCAAGTGTTGAAGATCTGATAAGAAGATTCAGATGTTCTGAGTAGAGAAGTCAGAGGTCTGACTGTGAAAGCTCAGAAGTATTGATAAGTGAAATCAAGTCTGGAAAGTGAAGTCAGATGTCTGAGTTAAGAAGTCAGAAGATCTGAGAAGCTTTATCAGAAGAATGTTCAGAAGTTCTGAACTACCTGTTCAGAACTTATGACGAGATACTTTACTTAGTATTTTATAAACTAATTAGGACACGTGTTATGTTCTTATTAGTCTTTCTTATTTGTACTGTAGCTTTAAGATGTCCGTTGCAGTATAAATAGTAGTTAGCTCTACATTGCTAACTGATTGATTTTTCCCGTATAACTTTGTATTCATTCTTTGTAATCTTTGAGATTCTCTCTCTCATAGATCTGTAATTCTGTTCATCATTGAATACAATTGGGCTTGATCATACAACTTCTCAATTACTGCTTTCTATATTGATTGTAAGATTAGATCCTGTTCTTTCAGTAATCGCTACCATCAGGGAAATTGTCAAGTGGAATCGCGGGTTTGTTTTAAATGTGGGAAAACTGGGCATGTTGTAAAGGATTGTCGAGTAACACGATTTTGCTTTTTGTGCAATTCTCCGGATCACCTTCAATCAGATTGTCCGCGGGGTAGAATACAATCCGGGGGTACATCGGGGAAGCCAGCCATTACTAGACCAGTGGTTCCAAGAATAGAACCGCCTAGAACGAGGGGTCGTACATTTCAAATGACAGCGAAAGAGGCGGAGGAAACTCCAGATGTGGTTACAGGTACATTTTTCATAAACTCCACGCGTGCTAAAGTGTTATTTGATTCTGGTGCAAACCGATCTTTTGTGTCTCCATCTTTTGCTGCTCACATGCATTTCGGTAAATTTGTCATTGTGTTTATCGATGATATACTTATTTATTCCCGATCCCAAGAGGATCATGCGCAGCATCTTCGTTTGATTTTGGAGTTATTGAAGAAAGAAAAGTTGTACGCTAAGTTCTCTAAATGTGAATTCTGGTTGCGGGAAGTTCAGTTTTTGGGTCACGTAGTTTCAGAGAAGGGTAAACAAGTCGATCCAGCGAAAGTGGAAGGAATTGAAAGATGGGAACCGCCGAAGACAGCAACCGAAGTACGTAGTTTTCTGGGTCTAGCTGGATATTACCGGAAATTTATAAAAGACTTTTCTCGAATCGCGACACCATTAACCAAGCTGACTCGGAAGAATTTAAAGTTTGAATGGAAGGCAGAACAGGACGAGGCATTCAGAATATTGAAGGAGAAACTCTGCAGCGCGCCGATATTAGCATTGCCAGAAGGTTCAGATGGTTTTGTGGTCTACAGTGATGCTTCTAAGCTGGGTTTGGGATGTGTACTTATGCAACGTGGAAAGGTGATTGCTTATGCTTCTCGTCAACTGAAGGATCATAAAAGACAATATCCTACTCATGATATGGAACTAGCAGCAGTTGTTTTTGCCTTGAAGATTTGGAGACATTATCTTTATGGTTCTAAATGTCAAATTTTCACTGACCATAAGAGTCTCCAACATCTTTTTGATTAGAAGGAACTGAATATGAGGCAAAGAAGGTGGTTGGAATTGGTAAATGATTATGATTGTGAAATCCTTTATCACCCCGGGAAGGCGAACGTGGTGGCAGATGCGCTAAGTCGTCAAGAAAGGAGTGGAACGATAAAAGCAATATCTCTTCGAGCTGAACTGCTTCCAAATATTTTTGACGAATTATTGAAATGCCAAATAGATGCTTATCAAGAAGAAAGTTTGAAGTCAGAACGGTTGGTTGGGATATCAGCACTGCTTGGGAAAGATGACCGTGGGTTGTTGTGTATGGGAAACAGAATTTGGGTACCTCGTTTGGGTGGATTACGTGATCGTGTACTACAAGAGGCTCATCAATCTCGATTTTCTATTCACCCAGGTACAAATAAAATGTATAGAGATTTGAAACAATTCTATTGGTGGCCGGGAATGAAGAGAAGTGTTGCTAAGTATGTGGAAGATTGTACTACCTGCAAGAAAGTAAAGATTGAGCATCAGACACCGTTTGGCCAGTTACAACGACTAGATATACCAATGTGGAAATGGGATCAGATCACTACTGATTTTATTACCAAGTTGCCTAGAACTTCAAAGGGATTCGATTCGATTTGGGTGATTGTGGATAGATTGACGAAGTCTGCTCACTTCTTGCCGATAAAAGAAACTGATTCCTTGGAACGTTTAGCTAAATTGTACATTAATGAAATAGTAACTCGACATGGAATTCCAATCTCGATTATTTCCGATCGAGATAGTCGTTTTACTTCTAGATTTTGGAGAAGCTTTCAAAAAGAGATGGGAACGCAGATAAAGTTGAGCACAACATATCATCCACAGACAGACGGGTAGAGTGAAAGAACAATCCAGACTTTAGAAGATATGCTCCGGGCTTGTATAGTGGATTTTGGGAGATCATGGGATAAACATTTACCTTTGATAGAATTCGCCTACAACAACAGTTATCATTCTAGCATCCAAGCGGCACCGTTTGAAGTATTGTATGGTAGAAAATGCAGAACGCCTCTATGTTGGAATGAAGTGGGGGAGAAGCAATTGGCAGGGCCAGAAATAGTACAGTTAACAGCAGATAAGATTACCCAGATTCGGGATAAATTGAGAACAGCTCAAGACAGACAGAAAAGCTATGCTGATCGACGTCGGAAACCGTTAGAGTTTCGGGTTGGGGATTTTGTAATGTTGAAAGTATCGCCCTGGAAAGGAGTCATACGTTTTGGGAAGCAAGGTAAAATCAGTCCGATGTATATTGGTCCATTTGCAATTACTGAAAGAATTGGGGAAGTGGCTTACCGATTAGATTTACCTCCAGAATTAAGCAGGATTCACAACGCGTTCCATGTATCGAATTTTAGGAAATGTTTGGTAACTTCAGACCAGGCAGTCTCTCTACCAGATATCCACGTTGATGAAAAGCTGAACTATGTGGAGGAACCAGAAGCTATAGTTGATCACAAAGTCAAAGTATTGAGGAACAAAGAAATCAGACAGGTAAAGGTTCAGTGGAAACATCATTGAGGTCAGGATGCGACGTAGGAATCGGAGTCGGAAATGAGAGCCAAATACCTTCATCTGTTCTCTTAACTGAATTCCGGGATGGAATTCTTTTAAGGGGGGGATGTTGTAATAACCAGGTATTTTATCTAATTTAAAATTGGAATTTATAAGTCTTGATTTTCGTATTTTGTGGAATTAAGAAATTTAGGGATAAGTTTTTATTTTATAATAGAAGCTTAAGGGTGTGATTTGTCAAGTAAAGCAAGTTTAGGGTTAGTTGGGTATTTTACCCAAACCTTTAAGACACAAACCGACTCAGTATACTAAATAGAAGAAATATCTCAAATTGAAACAGTAAAGTAGAACCCAAATAGTGTATGTGTGTGTGAAATTGTTCACGGCTGAAAGAGAGAAAGAGAAAGAACCGTAGAAGAAGAAGAAGAAGAATTAAAGACACTTCAGCTGGAATTTTGTATTGGTGCAGTAAAATCAAAGAGGTAATTATCTTATTCAAACACTCTTTTATAAGAATTAGGTTTCTTTTGGATTTTGAGGTGGGTTTAGGTAATCTTAGATGAATTTGTGTATTTTAGTGGCAATTTAGAGTGTTAAAAGGGGTTTAGAACATTTTTGTGCAATCTGGGGAAAAGTTGGATTTCCTGAAAATGAACTGAACTTATCTGAAAAAGACGATGAACAGTGTTCTTGCGAAAAGTAGGAATTCGCAAGCCTTGGTTGCGAAAAGTCCACTTTTCGCAAGCAGCTAAAGCGCATAGTTAAGTTTTCGTATCTGTTGGTTACGAAAGTAGGGAACTCGCAACTGTGGGTTGCGAGAAGTGAGGTTTTCGCATCTGTTGGTTGCGAAAAGTGAGGAACTCGCAACTGTAGGTTGCGAAAAGTAAACTTTTCGTAATAGTGGGTTGCGAAAAGTTGGATTTTCCTGTTTATGTGTTAAAAGTATGTATGCTTTAATTTGTTTCAGATATTAAGGATCTGGGTTAAAAGATAATCTATTTTGAATAAGGTTTGAAGGACCTTGCTTAAAAGATCAGGTGAGTTTTATTTTAAAGAGTATTTTTACTGGAATACAATATGTGAATAATGAATTGTGATAAGTGTATGAATATGTCATACGTGAGTGATTACAATGGGATATTATAATTACGTGAGTATTATATGAAAATATAATACGTGGCCGGGCTTTGGACCGGTGTGATAAATTGGCTCGCAACCAATTGATTTGGCCATTGGTGGAGGGATAAGGTGGAATGAGACAGGTATGATGAATAATTGTTAGTTGGTATTATCATACGTGTGTGGTATTTGTATTTATATAAATAGTGTTTTATATAAATGAGTTTTTAATGAATTACAAATGTCAGGGATTTACTCACTAGACCCTTAGGTCTAACCCTCATTTTCTGTTTTAAAAATTATGTATTCCAGGTGGTGATTCCAGTAAGAACAAGTAAATAGAATACTTGTTGGCTAGCTTTGGAGAAGATTATCATCATGATGCTACAGATGCTTTTGTAGTTATAATTTTTGTTATCACTATGTAATTCAAAGTGGATCAAGTTGTAATGAATTTTTATGTTCAGACTTTAGATGGGACCAAATGTGAAAGATGAAGAACTTTGTTGTAAACATGTTATGGAATGTATGTTATATGTATGTTTCGTTATGCGGGACGTTACATCTCGAATGTACTTAAGAACGATAAAATCATTTAACTAGTGATCAATTAGTTAAACGCAGTGAGAATAAGTTCACAAACGTCATCCATCTATTAAAACCAAAACATAAATCATCCAAAGTTTACATCAATAACCCAAACATCATCCAACCCCCCAACATGTAGTTTAACTCATGTTGGGGGTGTGTAAAAGAAACTGAAAAGTTATAAAAAGCTTCAAAGAATTCGTGGTTCGAAAAGTTCTAGAGGTAATGATAAATAACTCTCTGGGAAGAATCCCCCTCGATCTCGCGTGCTCAATTGTCTTTGATTTCTTGTTCCGATCCGTTTCCCTCGTGTCTCCCTCTTCAAAGATCTTTGTTTTTCCTCCAAAAATCGCCCCTTGGCCAGCCGTCGTCGTGTCTAGTCAAAAGTACCCAACCCTAGTTGAAAGAAAGAGTTTTAAATAACTGGGCGTCGGGGCCAGTACTGGCGCCAGTTGGCTGGCGCCAAGACTGGCGCCAGGTTCTGTTTAATATCTCAGCGCGGATAGCGGCGCCAAGACTGGCACTGGATTCTGTTTTAGTTCTTGGCGCAGATTGTGGCGCCCGTTCACTGGCGCGGCTGCTGGCGCCAGCTTCTGTTACCATTTCCTCGATTCTTCTCGTTTTTAGATCCGGAACTCGAATCTGTTGCTCTTTTGGAAACCAATGCTTAAACCTGTACTTTCTCAACAAAAACCCGTTAAACATTCGTATTTCACTTGAAGACATGCGTAAACCGCCTAATTTGAGATTGAAAATAATGTCGAAAACCGACATTTTCAAAACCCTGAGGAAACCGAGAAACCTTCCCCTGTATCTGAGGGGGAGCAACTCGATGAGCAACTGATGGAAGCTGTTGCTGACGTGACCGAACCTTATGCTGAAGAGATCGAGTAAGAAGATGATGAACCTGTCGACATCTCTGATGAAGAACCATCATCATCCCCCCAAAGAGGATGATGGTGAAGATGATGATGATGATTTCTTCTACGTCCAGCCTGTTGCAAAAGCCCCAGCTCAAAAAGGGATCAAGATAAAAGAACCTTCAGGGGAGCGGACCAAGACAAAGCCTGCAACATCTGAAGCTGACAAAGGCAAAAACAAAGGCCTCGCTGAAGAAGACAATCTGACGATCTTGCTTCAAAAGCCAGTTTGTCAGGTACACTACCTTCTATTCCCTTACACTGCATCCCTCATCTATCCCTTCTCAATCTCAATCCTTCTATCCTTAAAACCTCTATACACTTAAGCACATTCTTTTCTCTATCTCTTTCTTCCCAACTTTTCTTACTTAAACAATCGCTGTGTTTCAGCTAGTCCTCTCCCCTGCTTGAGGATCCCGCTGAAGCTCTCACGACTACACTAGGAATAATCCCAGCCACAAGAGCTGAAGAAATAATCCCAATCTTGGATTTAACCACTGAGACTGATGAACCTGAAGAACAGCTACTCTCTCACAAAAACAGACCTTCCTTGGCTCCTCAAAAGCTAAGTGAAGAGGATCAAGAAAAGAGAGATGCAATGATCAAACAGTTTGAAGATCAACGAATCATTCTTCCTCGTGACAAAATCCCTGCTCCCATAAAGTTCAGGATCTCAAGGAAAGAATACGAGGATCATCTAAGAGCTGAAAGATTACTCGCCGAAAAGAAGGAAGTTGAATAAAAAGATAAGGCTCTCGCCATCTAGCTTGTCCAAAAATAGGTGAAAGACCCCGCGTTGAAAAGAACTCCCATTGATGTCCAACGTCAGCTATGGGATGATGCCCAAAGGATCGTTGAAGAAAAGACTAAAGTATCTGATACGACTTTGGAATGGTGTAAAGAAATGTTGAACTATCGATATCGACCATCCAAAATCATCAAAGTAAACATCAGAGGAAGACTGTTCGTTGACGTTCCTGTTGTTGAAGTTGATGTATTCAGAGAAGACAAAACCAAACAAACCTTCTATGCTGGTACTTTAGAGAAGTTTGGTTTCTCTGAATGGTTGGAAGTGAAACTAGCCATTCAGCGATCGCGCTCAAAGTTCAAGAGCCATGCCGATAAAAATTTAAATACTCAGATCGACTTGGTATCTTTTGTTGTGGATATTCCTCCTTCCACTCTTCTTCCTCCTCAACAAAGGAAAAGAAAGCCTCAGACTCAGGTCCTCCTATACGGAATGAAACAGGTATTGGTTTCTCTCGTGCTGAAGTTCTCGGTCCGGATGCTGACCTCTCAGCGCTTGACACCTCCCTACCACCTGGTAAAACTTTCATTCCTGGCAAAGTCGTAAGTTATCCCTATGGTATATTCTTTCTAGACTACCAAGGAAATCAACACTTTCAACGCATCTCTGAGCTTCCAATCACTCCCATCGAACAGCTCAGAGATCTTATATACTGGTGTGAAGTCAGACGCGACATTCAGGCACGTCACCTCAAGCCCCTGATCTTTGAAGAAGCAAAGAACAAAAAGGATCAAGGTGTCACTGTCTCTGACTGGATGATTCCCACATCAAAGACCCTCGATGAACTTCTCATCAAGGAAGAACCTTTTGACGGATAGGATCGCCTTGTAATTCTTTCTATCCTTATCTGTCTACATCTTTTGTACTTGTAATTTTATTTGTTGTACTTGTAATTTTTCCACTTCCCTATGTAATCTTTACGAAGTTTAAAGAAAATTTTCCGCGAATGACTTTACTCCATCAGAAAAGATCCCAAAAAACAGTAACAGGGACAAATATTTTATGAGTTCTTTTTATCCTTTTGTTTTCATTAAATAGCAAATTTCCCTGTTGCTATGTCATAATCAAATAGGGGGAGATTGTTGATCCAAACCCTCAGTGATTTGATAATGACACTCTCTTAAACACTTAGTGAAAATTGTAAGTAAACAATATGTATTAGAGTTTCACTATCGCTGATAAGTACTAAGACTTTACAGTACCGCTGATAGGAACTCTCTCTCTTTAGATTAGATATCCAGCGAACATTGTTCATCATCTTATAACTCTTAGCCTGTTCAGTCTATGAGATGATCGCTGATAAATTAGTTGTTTACTTATGATCCCTGAAGACAAGTTTCACGTCAACCAAAGTTCTACGTGAAAGTCGAAGATCAAGCTCAAGAACCAGCGACAAGTCTACTCATGAACTGATGCGGATATCAGCAAAGCAAGACCTGTCCATTCAATGTGAAGTATCAAGTAGAAGACTTCAGCAATCGCTGAACTCTATCATTCGCTGATAAAGATCTGACTCAACGAAAGCTGATCATGAAGTCTCCCTGCATGTTACTATTGTCTTACCTCCCTTGCACGTCTCCGTACGAACTGTCAGAACGAACATCCCTTTTGTCTGTAATCGTACAACAACTCTGATTCTACACTGTGCACCATGCGACTACTAAGGTTGTCTACAAAGGTCAATGACATGCAACCACTCAGCTGCTGTCACGTGTAAACCTTACTTCAGTTTTGACGTGTGCTCGGACCATCTTCTTATCTCTCTCTCTTATTGTTAAGTTATTATTCGTAATTTCTTTAACTCTTTCTAGTGCAAGAAACTTAGTGTTTCTCAAGACTTGTTAAGATTAGGTTTATCCTTAATCTTGTTCCGCAACAAGTTGTAAATTGTCTTGATTTATCAATAAACAATTTAGAAAAGTAAAAACGTGTGTTTGTATTCAACCCCCCCGTTCTACAAACTTGTATAGCCCTTCGGGACCAACAGACAGAGGAGATGGATGGAGCTGCTGAATGATTATGACTGTGAAATCCTTTTTCAGGGGGGTAAAGCGAACGTTGTGGCCGACGCGTTGAGTCGAAAGGAGAGAAGCGAGGCGACCAAAGTGGTGGCTTTCCGGGTAGAGGCAACTTCAAATGTTCTCGACGAGATCAAAAAGTTTCAAGAGGTAGCAGTGCTGAAAGAAAATGTGAAGAGTGAACGTATAGTCGGGGTGGAAACCTCGCTAAGTGTCAACAGTAACAACTTAAGATGCTTAGGGAGCCAAGTGTGGGTTCCAAAGTTGGGGAAACTGAGGGTAAGTATTCTGGAAGAAGCGCATAAGTCGCGGTATTCAGTGCATCCAGGAACGAATAAAATGTACCAAGATTTAAGGCAGTTCTATTGGTGGCCCGGAATGAAGAAGGACATCGCTCACTTTGTGGAGCGATGTGTGACGTGCCTGAAGGTCAAGGCAGAACATCAACGACTTTGTCTAAATTGCTACCATAGAGGACCTTTTAGTAATGTCTTTGTCTAAACCGCTGCTTTATGTTTCTAGCTTTTTTATAAGGGTAAGGAGTCTTAAAAAACTGTTACTAAAACAATTCTACTTTTCTCTGTGACTTTTTGTCACGGTTCTTTACCAAACCGTTACACACCCTCTTTTTCAAAACCGTCACAAAAAGTAATTTTTTTACTAGTTATAAGAAATATGGTTTGGACTTTTATAACATGAAATAGGCATTGGGTCATCATAGGCAATATGATTCGGAATTTTAGTGTCGGGCATCGACCATTACACAATATAAAGTAATTTTTAGTGGACAAGTTTAACTTGGATCCTTGGAGATCTTAGGTACACCTTGAGTGGTTGAGCTTGAGGGCTCCACATGGAATAGACCTAGAGTGGTTGAGCTTGATGAATCCTTAAACTATAGAACCAAAGTGGTTGAACTTAATGAACTTTGATCCATAGTTATGCTTATTAACATAGATATGTGACCTACTTTTGTGTTTTAGCACTACCAGCGGTAAATCATGTCTCCCTCGTCATTACAAGATGTATTGTGACAATATGATATTAAAACTGCGTTATTGAAATGGTTGACGTGGTTAAAGCTAAATTACAAATTTAAATGTTTATCATTTAATTATTAGTTGTTTGAGCTCACTAGGTGTAAGTCGAACACTTTTTCTCAATTGACATGTATATAAGGATCCTAGGCGGCGGGGCCACGAATGCTTGAGTGGGGTGTTGGGTGGAGGTAGAGGCATTTTTGGAGTGCTCGTGAATGTGTACCACATCTCTATATATTTTTATATATTTGTTTTGCTAATTACAAACAAATGAAATATTTAAGGGATTAACAGTTCTACCAGATGTATATTTATAAAATATTGAGAATCAAGTAAAGAATCATGTTTGATCAAATAATCCATGAAATTCTTCGTCTCGAGAACGTGCCACATTGCATCCATGCCCAGAGCCCACAAAAAGTAGGAGCCCAAACTTTTTTTAGTATATACTATATACTATATAGTAGTAGTTCAAAAAAATTAGTCAATAAAATAGCACAATTTTTTTAGTATCTAATAGCACCCAAAAATATATTAACATTATATTAACGGCCCACAAAAAGTAGGGGCCTAATTTTTTTTAGTATATAGTACTAGTTAAAATGATAGGCAATAAAAGAGACACAATTTTTTTAGTATTTAATAGAACCCAAAAATAACTTAACTTTATATTAAAGACTAACAAAAAGTAGGGGCCAAACGTTTTTAGTATATATATAGTAGTAGTTCAAAAAATTAGTCAATAAAGAGTCACAAACTTTTTTTAGTATTTAATATGACCCGAAAATAATTTAACATTATATTAAGGGCTCAAACATTTATATTAGAATATAGTAGACTTCTTGTTATTAACTAAGAAAGCTCATTTCTTTTGAAAAATCTACCAACCATATGGGACTATCCACCATATATCTATATTTAGGATTTCAAAACTAACCTTGTATTTACATACATTATGGATTTTCTTATTACCTAATATTGAATGCATAATTTAAGTATTCTCCTATATCTACAACAAGAATTAGATCTCAAGTTATAACCAACACAGACTTTTGATTCTAAGATTGATGGTTCGTAAACGTATGCATTAACCCTAAAAGTTTAAAATGGTGAAAACATTAATATGAGGTGATATGGTAACCGAACCGATTTATATTAATTTGCATATAGTGTTACTCTGAATAGTCAATATTGGGACATAAAATGATGTCGGTCTATATAGTAAAGGTACATCATATGATGTGTTTGACGGTGGAACGAATTTATGATGCTAGGTAAAAATGGTGTGATAGATAATATTAATTTAGAAATAATTATTGATTGATTTTCTGTCTAGGACTTCTCGGAAAAACTGTTTTATATGAATTAGTAATATTTCTTGAACTCAGTGTTATTTCTAATGACAAAAGACAACATATTGAAAAAAATCATACTTATCGAGGGCCATTTTTACATCTCGCCCAGGACCTACAATATGTCAGGAACGACCCTAAAGTTGGATGTTATGCGGGTGTTTTATTTATTTAATTAGCTATCTATTTAATTGTTAAAACCTTAAACAATTAACTTGAGGGTTTATGTTTTAATATTTAGTAGTTATATTATTCATATATTGAGTGGTCTAAAAAGCTAGAACATGTAGACATTTTTTTCTTTATATATATATATATATATACACACACACAAATATGCAATAAATGGGTTATGGAGCTAGGTGGTAAACGTGATGCTTAGTAGGGATGGTAAAAAAAATCCGAAACCGACGGGGAAAACCGAAAACCGAACGTTTCGGGTCGGGTTTGAGGATCTCTTAACGGGGACGGGGCGGGGATCGGGGATTTTAACGTGGAGGGGGACCATCCTCACCACCCCGGCCCAGCCCCGATATAATATATATTTTATATATATGTATATAATTTTTTTATATCTACACAATTTTTGTTGGGTTACAAGATAAATATATATGTACTTAAAGTCCAAACCTAATTCAAATCATATTGGATATTTGGGGAAATTTGAGATAAGAAAGGAAATCGAATAGAGAGCAAAGGTGTCTCTCGTTTGAAAGAAGAAAAAGAAAACAAAATCTTCAAAGAAAGATGATGATCGGCTTTCAGCTCTTGAGAGATTCAAGGGATAGCAACTATTTAGAAAGGAAATTGTGTTTTTTTATGTATGAGAAACATGTGTTTTTTTTGTTTTGGTTCGGATTCGGGTCGGGTTCTTAACGGGATCGGGGAAAATCAGTGGGGACCCGATGGGGATCCCCGACGGGGATCGGTACCGTTACGGGGACGGGGATGCTTATCGGTTTTGGGGACGGGGACCTTAAAAACCGTCCCGAAACCGGTCAGTTGCCATTCCTAATGCTTAGTCGGGAGAGTGAAGTCAGCCGACTACTGTTTGGGTAAAATATCACACCCTTGACCGACTTGGGAAATTCCCTCGACATGTCCCATGGACATTGATTTCCCTAATAACCAAGGATATTGTTGATCCAAACCCTCAGTGATTTGATAATGACCCTCTCTTATATATACTTAGTGAAAATTGTAAGTAAACAATATGTATCAGAGTTTCACTATCGCTGATAAGTACTAAGATCTTCCAGTACCGCTGATAGGAACTCTCGTTCTTTAGATTAAACATTCAGCGAAACTGTTCACCATAATACTCTGAGTCTGTTCAGTACTTATGGTGATCGCTGATAAGTTAGTTGTTTACTTATGATCCCTGAAGACAAGTTTCACGTCAACATAGGTTCTACGCTGAAGTCGAAGATCAAGCTCAAGAACCAGCGACAAGTCTCCCAATGAACTGATGCAGATCAGCGAAGACTCAAATTTGTCCACTCAACGTGAAGTATCAAGTACAAGACTTCAGCTATCGCTGAACTCTATCATTCGCTAATGAAGAATGATAGATCGCTGAATCATCGAAAAGTTGATCATGAAGTCTTCCGTACAAAGTACTTTTTGTCTCATCCACCCTTGCACGACTCCGTACGATATGTCAGAATAGAACCTCCTTATTGTCTGAAATCGTACAACCACTCTGATACTACACTGTTCAAACATGCGGCTACTAAGGTTGTCAACAAAGGTCAATGACATGCAACCAATCAGCTGCTGCCACGTGTAAAGTGTAAACTGCAATGCATTAAATGCATGCATTATATAAGAAGAAGAACTCACTTCATTTTGAAGTAACTTGCTAACTCTGGACAAGTTCATCCTTCTTATATTGAGATAGGTTATTATTAGTAATTTCCTTCTCCTTCTTAGTGCAAGAAACTTAGTGTTCCAACTTGTTTAGATTTAGGATTTATCCTTAATCTTATTTCCGCAACAAGCTGTAAATTGTTAATGATTTATCAATAAACAATTTAGAAAAGTAAAATCTGTGTGTTTGTATTCACCCCCCCTTCTACAAACTTGTATAACCCTGCGGGACCAACAAGTGGTATCAGAGCAGATTTGTTTAATCTCATAAACAAGATCTAATCTATACTAAGACTTCTCTTCCTTGCTATTTCTGAAAATGGCCACCAACACAAACACAAACTATATAGACAATGGTTCTCTAGCAAAACCCCCTAGATTCTCCAGAGATAATTTTAATCTATGGAAAAATAGGATGACTCTCTTCCTAGATGGTGTAGACCCTACTATGCCATATTATCTTGAAAATGGCCCATTTATTCCTGTAAGAATTGATGCCGCAGTACCTGCCGCTGAGAATAGACCTGCTATTCCAGAAAGGCTGGTACCCAAAGATGTTCATACGTGGACTGACGAAGATAAGAAGAAAGTGGCTATCGACACAAAAGCCAGATCCATACTATCCATGGCTCTTCCTGACGAAGTCTACCATTCCGTCATGAACCTGAAATCCTCAAAAGCCATGTGGGACACAATATGTGTTCAGTATGAAGGTACTGCTGAAAGATCAACCTGGTAAGACAGTATGAAAGTTTCATTTGTGGTAAGAATGAGACTCTCTCTGAAGTTCACCAACGTTTTAATTGCTTAATATTAGATCTGAAAACTGTTGGTAAGGAATATTATAGCTTTGAAGTGCTGACAAAGTTTCTAGAATGTTTACCTGAAAGCTGGGACAATTATTCTATGTGTCTCAAGCTGTCAAAAGATCTAAGATCAATGACTCTTGCTACCTTATATGGCACAATGCTGAATCATGAGCAATCAAGCCATCTTAAGAAGAATCTTGTAAAAGATTCCAAAAGCACCCTTGTTGCTTTAATCTCAGAGGAACCTTCTACTCAGCGACCCTCGGTCACTATCACTGAGTTAGAGAGTAACTCTGAAAGGTCATCAGATTCTGACTCTTCAGATGATGATGAATCTTTGGCTCTCCTAACTAAAAAGTTCAAGAGATTCGCCAAAAAGAAAATGTTCAGAAAGAACAAACCTCTTTCTATAACTGATAAGCCAAGATCATCAGCTACTATTGATAAGGCTACTGCTACTTGTTTTAACTGCGAAAAGACTGGACATTTCGCTAACGATTGCAGGTCTAAGAAAGTATCGAGAAACTCAGCGTTTCCCAAGAAATCTTTTATTCCCTGAAATAAAGATGACAAATATTCTAAGCTGAAAGAAAAATATGCAAAGCTGAAAAGCTTCAAGAAGAAAGGCAAAGGCCTGATGGTTTGTGATTGGGTTTCTTCAGAAGAAGAAGAATCATCATCTGACTCTGAAGATGATGAAGCCAATCTCTGTCTTATGGCAAAGATTGAGGATGAGGAAGAAAGTTCAGACATTCCCTCTACTTCAACCTCTGCTGTTCAGGTATCACCTTCCTTCTTTACAAATATTGCAAATATTGATGAAGTTGATAGTCTCCGCAAAATCGATCTCTTGACTAGAAGCATATATGAAGCCATGAATGGCAAAACTATAGTTGAAAACCAAAACCTTGATCTCGCTGAACAACTTAAAAACTGTCACCTTCAAATAGAAAAGTTTTCTAAAATTGAAGAAGATTTTAAAGATCAAGTGCATTTAAATCAGCTAGTCAAAATCGAACGAGCAGAAGCTATCGCTGCTTTGAAATCTGAAAAGGCTACTGTTGAAGGATGGTGTAACTCTTCAACAAAGATCACTGAGATAATTAAGTCTCAGATACCCCTGAGTGATAAACGTGGTGTTGGTTACAAATATGAAACTCAAGAACCAACCACTGATCGTTCCATGCTCTTATTTGGAACTTTCGTATCCTCAGTCGCTGACAATTCATCCTCTCAGTATTCGTCCTCTAGAGCGCCTATCCCTGAGGAAATCTCTGCCTCTTCAAAAGGTAAAGAGAAAATGGTTTATCCAAAACCTACCTCTGTCTTTAAAGATAAAGGTAAAGGAATTGCGTTGAACCAAAATCCTCATAAGGGTACTTTAGCACCAAAGCTGAATGCTTCTAAAGCTTTAGTGATGTATTCCTCTGGATCAAGAAATCATATCTCTGGATCTACTCAGCGTGGGTCTATTCAGCGATCTACTCCTAGACTCAGAGTGGATATCCTCGGTAAGAAATTTGAAGAACCAAGTGTTCCTCCCATTTCTAAAGCCAAAAGCCTATTTGGTGCTGGTCATTCTAATTCAAAATCTAAAACTCAGCATTCAAATAGTCCTAGAACTATTTTTAGTTATAGGAAATGTTATCACTGTGGACTCACTGATCATATTGCTAGTAAGTGCCCCACAGCCACCAAAGCTGATAAGATAGCTAAGGTGAAGATTGCCCCCAAGGCAAAGAAGACCACTGAGGTTAAGAAATTAACCAAAGTGAAGACTGACAAAGCTGAATCTTCAAATGCTGCGAAGATTGTTGAACCTTCCATTCCAACTGCTTCCACTGACAAACGTGTACACATGGTTAAGTGGGTACCCAAGAAAAACTAATCTTCCTTTGTGATGCAGGTTCAGAAGGGTATCCGGTATCTCGATAGCGGATGCTCTAGACACATGACTGGAAAGAAAAGCCTGCTCGCTGAATACAAGGAAGAGAAGGGTCCCTCTGTGACTTTCGGTGGAAATGGAAAAGGACATACCCGAGGGTTTGGTGTACTCTCTAATGGTACAACCACCTTCAGAAGAGTCGCATATGTTGAAGGGCTGAAGCATAATTTGTTAAGCATCAGTCAGCTTTGCGACAAGGATAACAAGGTAATCTTTACCAAAGAATCCTGCTTTGTCACTGACAAAAAGGAGAAGATAGCTCTCAGCGGTTATCGTTTGGAAAATGTTTATGTAATAAACATGGACTCAACAACCACTAAGAACTCATGTTTCTTCTCAAAAGCCTCATCTGATGTCAACTGGCTATGGCATAAGAGGCTCTCTCATCTGAATTTCAAGACACTGAACTCTCTTTCTTCAAAAGAGTTAGTTACTGGTCTACCTCAACACTCATATGCCAAAGAGTCTTTATGTTCAGCATGTGAGAAAGGGAAGCAGACCAAAGCAAGCTTTAAATCAAAGCAAATCTCCTCGGTGTCATCTCCTCTACAACTACTCCATATGGATTTGTTTGGCCCTGTTAACAAACAATCCATCGCTGGAAAGAAATATACACTGGTCATAGTTGATGAATTCTCTCGTTATACATGGGTTATGTTTCTCCGTTCCAAGAGTGACACCCCTGAAGAACTCATCACCTTTGTTCGGAAGATGGAAACCCTGAACAATTTGACCGTTCGCTCAATAAGGAGTGATCATGGGACTGAATTCAAAAACAGTTCTCTTGATTCCTTCTTTGAGAGCAAGGGTATTTCTCACAACTTTTCTTCAGTGAGAACACCACAACAAAATGGAGTCGCTGAAAGAAGAAATAGAACAATTATTGAAGTTGCACGTTCAGTGCTCAGCGATTCTCACCTGCCTACTCAGTTTTGGGTAGAAGCTGTCAACACTGCTTGTTTTACGTAGAACAGGTCGCTGATAGTCAAAAGATTCAATAAAACAACCTATGAACTATTTCATGGGAGAAAGCCTTCAATCAGCTTTCTTCACATCTTTGGATGTCAGTGTTTTATACTGAACAACATAGATGCCCTTGGAAAGTTTGATCCCAAGGCTGATGATGGAATCTTTCTTGGATACTCCTCAGTTTCCAAAGCCTTCAGAGTCTTTAATCGAAGAAGACAAACTGTTGAAGAAACAATTCATGTCACGTTTGACGAGTCCCGTTCAGCGAACTTTAAACCGTCCGCTGATACTGAAGAACTGAATCAATGGATGTTTTCTCATCTTGGTGATTCAGAATATATTCCCACTCCTCGTGCTCACACAGTTGAAGATGATGGTCCAACTATCATTCCAAATATGCAGAATAGTGAAGCTGAAACATCATGGGTCTCAGCTGTTCCTATAAACACTATACCTGCTTCTGAAACCAATATCTCAGATATTCCATCCACTTCTCAGCAATCAGTGAATATAATGACAACTGCATCCATTCCTCTCTTGGCTGATACTCCAGACGTCGCTGAAGCTTCATCTTCAGCTCCGCCAGTTCAGGTTGAGTCAGCGTCTCACGCTCCGGCTCAGCGATGGACTATAAATAACCCAATTGATCAAATTCTTGGTGATCCAAACGCTGGTACTCAGACTCGACGAAGTGCAGGTAATATTTGTTTATTTGAAATTTTATTTCACTAACTGAACCAAAGAAAGTAGATGATGCCCTCAAAGATCCAAACTGGGTCAGCGCCATGCAAGAAGAGCTGACAGAATTCGAAAGAAACAAAGTTTGGAAACTTGTTCGAAGACCAACTTACAAAATAGTGATAGGCACTAAATGGGTCTATCGAAACAAGTTGGACGAACATGGAACTGTAACCCGCAACAAGGCTCGTCTTGTTGCTCATGGATACAGACAAGAGGAAGGCATAGATTATGACGAAACATTTGCTCCAGTAGCAAGATTAGAATCTATTCGTCTATTCTTTGCATACGCTGTACACAAAGACTTCAAAGTATATCAGATGGATGTTAAGTCAGCGTTTCTAAATGGAAAGCTGAATGAAGAAGTCTATGTGGAACAACCTCCAGGATTCTCAGATCCTAAGCATCCAGGTTATGTTTATAAACTGGATAAGGCACTTTATGGCTTAAAGCAAGCTCCACGTGCATGGTATGACACTCTTTCTACTTATCTCCATATTGAAAAATTTGAGCGAGGTAAAATAGACAAAACTCTATTTTTCAGGAAAGTAAAAGGTCATATCATTCTTGTTCAAATATATGTTGATGATATTATATTTGGCTCGACTAACCCTGATCTCTGTACTCGTTTCGCTGATAGAATGAAAGATGAGTATAAAATGAGCATGATGGGTGAACTAACATATTTCCTTGGTCTACAGATAAAACAAAATGAAAAAGAAACTTTCATTAATCAGGGAAAGTATGTTAAAGATATGCTGAAGAAATTCGACTTGACTGAAAGTTCAGCTATGAAAACCCCTATGGCACCACCGCTGACACTTGATAAGGACACTAAGGGTGTTCCTGTCAATGTCACGCTGTACCGTGGGATGATCGGCTCACTATTGTATCTTACAGCTAGCCGACCCGATATTATGTTTGCAACATGCTTGTGTGCACGATATCAAGTTGAACCTAAGATATCTCATATGAAAGCTGTAAAGCGTATTTTTCGATATCTTAAGGGTATAGCGAATCTAGGTCTTTGGTATCCCAAAGACTCAGGATTCGATTTAATCGCCTATTCAGATAGTGATTTTGCAGGTTGCAGAATGGATAGGAAAAGCACCACAAGAGGATGTCAGCTCCTGGGTGGAAAGCTGGTAAGTTGGACAAGTAAAAAGCAAAACTCAGTGTCCACTTCCACAGCTGAAGCTGAGTATGTAGCCGCTGGAAGCTGTTGTTCTCAGGTCTTGTGGATGAGAAATCAACTACTGGACTATGACCTTCAACTCTCAAATATTCCAATCTATTGCGATAGCACAAGTGCCATCGCTATAGCTAATAATCCAGTGCTACACTCAAAGACAAAACACATCGAAATCAGGTATCACTTTATCAGAGATCATGTGATGAATGGTGATATAGAACTTCACTTTATCCCAACTGATTATCAGTTTGCTGATCTATTCACCAAACCTCTTGATGAGACAAGATTCAACTTTCTCATTAGCGAGCTTGAAATGATGAACTTTGAAGGATAAAATCTTCAGCAGATCACATTTGATCAGCAATAGGATAAAATCAACTTGTATAACCCATTCTATCCTTCTCTCTATCCTGATTCGTTGATATCAAGGTATGTTTTTCTCTCTGACAAATCGCATGTAAATGCAAGATTTCAAAACAAATCTCATCGCTGAATATCTCTTCCTTATCAGCGATACTTTGAAATTTCTTAAAACCAACTGATATTTCTAAATTCAGTGCTTCATGTTTTCAAAAGTGTCCCTGAGTTTTTCAAAACCTCAGAGACAACCAAGAATATGAAAGGACAGTTGTGACATCATTACAACGGATAAACCCAGACACGTTCTTCTTTCTGACACACGTTTGCACGTT
Organism: Saussurea involucrata; assembly: GCA_033807775.1. Taxonomy (NCBI): domain Eukaryota; kingdom Viridiplantae; phylum Streptophyta; class Magnoliopsida; order Asterales; family Asteraceae; genus Saussurea; species Saussurea involucrata. Next base: position 69,081,601 of record CM066318.1, on the reverse strand, counting down.
TCGTTTACTTGCCAATCAAATGCAAACACGTGTCCGTGTCATGATGAAAATCTTTTCCCGCTCAAGATTTTCTCTTTCTAAAATCTCTCTATATAAACAAATTCTTCGTTTATATTTTTCTCTTACGCGAACTTCTCCTCCAAGCAAAGAAAGAATTAACTGTTGCATTTGGCTCTCGATTTTTCAAGAACAACTGTTCATCTTCTTCAAACATCAAAGGTTAATATGTTCTTATTATTTACCAAATGAAAATAACTTGTTTCTGATCTTCTCATTGTTTTAACAAGATCAAACAAAAGAACTTCTTAAAAATAAAATCATTTTCTTTCATGGTTTTATGAACACAACCATTTAATGGTTGTTCTTCAAGTTTAAATGCAAAAATCTTAAACTTGTTCTTCACACATTTGTTTTTCCAGAATCCCTATCTTCAAAGGAAACTGGAAAACAAGATTTTTATTGGGTTTGTATTTCGTTTTTCAAAAACAAGAAAAACCCTAATCTTCATTAAGACATTTTGTCTGGATGAAATGGACAAAATTCGAACCATCTTATTGGAAAATCTGTCCACATTAAGATTATTTTTATTTGTTAATTCTTTGGTTGAATTGATAATACATAAAATGGCATCTTCTGACATTCCCAAGAACACCAACGCTGAAAACACTTCTGCTGATGACACTGCTGAGGAAATGGACATCTTTAAGGCTCCTCAAGTCAAATTTGCCCTTGACAAACTGGATTGGACTAAGGTGAACAACCAATATGCGCTTCTCGAGTTTCCTCCTCGAAAGCAAGTCACACATCTAGCTGATGCTGTGAACTTCCTAAAGAATTGCTGCATCTCCAAAGCCCTGACCATAACACCTCCTGCACATCAGCTTTTGCTCTCACAATTCTGTTACTCATCCAGACACTCTCAGCTACCCTCAGCCAAAGACCCCTCCAAAACAATCGATTGCATCCTCTGCGATATCGAATATGGCACCATGAAGATTACCCCTGCCATAATTTGCAAAGCTCTCAGCCTTCCCATCGCCACCAAGGAAAAACCCTTTGTTCCCCTCCCTAACCCCAAGAAAAACTCAGACAGGGAAGCCATCATTGCATTTTTCGATGCAATGGGCTATGTATGGGAAATCGGCAGAGACATGAAGCCCGAGAAGAAGCTGACGATTATCAAGAAATCGAAAATGCCCAGCGAGATGAATTTCATCTTCGCCCATTTGATCAGCTGCATGACTGCAAAGAGCGGCTCCTCGGACCAAGCCGCTAAGCCTCAGCAAGCAATGGGATATGCTTTGCTGAAAGGTCTCAACATAGACTGGGCATCGATTATCTATGATGACCTGGTTCTCAGAGTGGACACCGTCGCTGACAGACCTCCATGGGTTCCATATCCTCGATTCATCAGCGCTATTTTCCAAAGAGGCCTGAAAGACAGCTACCCAGAAGAGGGTGACCTGAAACTCTCTCAGGTCGGCCCTAAAATACTCGACTTCAAACCAGTGGCGAATGAGGTACGTCTTTCTACACTCTTAACTCTTCTTAACCCTACTACTTCTTCTACTTCTGCAGCTCCTTCAGCGGACAAACCCACCGCTGATACCCCAGCTGCTACCTCCATTCCTCTTAAAAGGAAACATTCTGACACCCACCTTGGTTCCAAAAGAACTAAGAAGACCAAGGAGCAACCCAAGCAATCTCCTGCTAAAAACTCCTCAGCTCCTCCTGTTGAGCTGAAGGAAAGTTCAGTGGTACGCTCTGCCACACCTGAACAAGCCATCCCTTTAATCCCAGCTTCAGCGTTACCAAACGCTGAGGTAACAAACTTGGAATCTACCCAACCTCCCTCAGTCTCTCAAAAGACTGATGAAGTGATTCTCAGCGATTCCAACGCTGAACTCGGTAACCAACCTCCTTTCTTACCCTTCGCTTCTCCCTCCACTCATTTGGACCCCACTCCAGTTATCACAGCTGCACCTATCATTCCTCCAGGAGCAAAAGGAACGACGGAAGTAGGACCTGCAGAGCTGTCCATACGTCCACGTACTCTCGCTGACGATATGGAACTTTACTCAGTAACCCGTGATTTTGATGAATTCACCAATCCTCCTGCAGGTACTCACCAATCCCTATACACTGTTAGTAAACCCCAAACTTATGAGCTTTCCTCTGTTCACAAGTTTTTATATGTTATAGGTCCTAATTTGAGAGACATCAACAAGTCTCTGAAGACAGTAGAGACAACGCTGACTGGTCTCACGTCTACTCTTTCCGGCAACTCTTCAACTGTAACAAATGCTAGAGAGAATCTCTTAAAACTTACAACCGAAGTCGGAAAGAATGCCTCCAAAGCTGACATGGAGAAGGTTGATTAATCACTGAGCAACTTTGCCAAAGTTCTCGCTGACATCTACACAGACTACCTCGACATCAAGAAATCTGTAGATACCATGTCCAGCGAAGTCACAACGCTGAAGACATCGGTTGGTCACACTCGAAGGTGATATGTCTGCTGTAAAGACTGATGTCAGTTCAGTAAAAACTGATATGAGTTATGTGAAGACTGATGTCAACACGATGAAGAATGACATCTCTTCAATTCAGAACTTGTTGAAGCATATTATGACCAACACGACCGCCCCTGCACCTCCATCTTTTACTACGGCGGATCGTGCTGAACTTGTGAAGATCAATCCTGGTATTTCTGACATGGAAAATAGATTATCAGCGATTGAAATGTTTATAGGGATCCCTGGCCAAGAAGACAGGGAAACCACACAAGCTGCTGAATCTTCTCATTCCTCCCCCAGTCATCATGATAAAGAGGGGGAGAAGAGCGCTGAAGACCTCTGCAAAAGCGCTGAAGACCTTTCCCATGATGAATCTATTAGGGGAGAGAAGACTGAAGACCTCACCTTCACTGAAGAGGGTGAGAAGACAATTAAAGCTGAAGCAGCCGCTGGACCTCAGGGAGATGAAAACCCTGAGGGAACCGAGAAGCTCGCCTCTGTATCTGAGGGGGAGCAACTCGAAGAAGAAGCTGAAGAAACTGAGTCTGAAGCTGAAGATGAAGAAGCCATCGATTTGTCTGATGCTGAACCATCCTCTTCTCCAAAGAATGATGATGACGAAGATGACGATGATGATGATTCTTTTATCGTCAAGCCTGCTCAGAGAACTAAAGCTCTTAAAGGGATTCTGATAAATGAACCTTCAGGGGAGCGGACAAAGACAAAGCCATCAGCATCTGAAGCTGACAAAGGAACAGGAAAAGGTGTCGTTGAAGATGAAAATCTGATGATCTTGCTTAACAAGCCGGTTTGTCAGGTACATTAATCCTACGCAACATCCCTCCTCTATACACTTTATCAGTTCTCTACCTCCGCAAACCTCTATACACAATCCCATTCTTTACATCTATGTTCTACCCATGTTCTTACTTGTAAGATCGCTGCGTTTCAGCTAGTCCTCTCCCCTGTTTGAGGATATCGCTGAAGTTCCTACAGCTGCGACTTCAACAACAATCTCAGCTCTCAACGCTGAAGAAATAATCCCAGTCTTGGACTTGATCTCTGAGACTGATGAACTTGAAGAACAGACTCTCTCTCACAAAAACAGGCCTTCCTTGGCTCCTCAAAAGCTAAGTGAAGAGGATCAAGAAAAGAGAGATGCAATGATCAAGAGACTCGAAGATCAGCGAATCATTCTGAAGCGTGATCAACTTCTTTCTGTTCCTCCAAAGTTCAGAGTTTCCCAAAAGGAATAGAAGGAACACCTCAGAGCTGAACGCCTAATCGCTGAAAGAAAGGAAGCTGAAGAAAAAGATAGAGAATACGCCATCAAGCTTACTCAACGATCAATAAAAGACCCCAAGCTGAAAAGAGTTCCCATTGATGTTCAACGTCAGCTATGGGATGATGCTCAAAAGATCGTTAGAGAAAAGACTAAGGTCTCTGACACGACTTTGGAATGGGCTAAATAAATGCTGACCTATCGATCTAGACCATCCAAAATCCTCAAAGCAAACATCAGAGGAAAACTGTACGCCGACATTCCTGTTGTTGAAGTGGATGTCTACAGAGATGACAAAACCAAGCAAACTTTCTATGCTGCTACCTTAGAAAAGTTTGGTCTCTCTGAATGGTTAGAAACAAAATTAGCCATTCAGGGATCGCGCTCAAAGTACAAAAGCCATGTCGAGAAGATCTTAAACAAACAGATCGACCTGCTTTCTTCTGCTGTGGATATTCCTCCTCTTCCTCAACAAAGAAAAGTCTCTGCTAAGAAAAAGAAAGTCTCTGATTCAGGTCCTCCTATACGGAATGAAACAGGTATTGGTTTCTCTCGTGCTGAAGTTCTTGGCCCTGATGCTGATCTCTCAGCACTTGACACCTCCCTACCACCTGGAGAAACTTTCATTCCTGGCACAGTTGTAAGTGATCCATATGGTATATTCTTTGTAGACTACGATGGAAACCATCACTTTCAACGTATCTCTGAGCTCCACCTCGCTCCCATCGAACAACTCAGAGATCTCTTATACTGGTGTGAAGTCAGACGCGACATCAAAGCTAGACACCTGAAGCCCTTGACACCTGAAGCCCTTGATTTTTGAAGAAGCTCTGAAGAAAAAGAATCAAGGAGCAGATGTCCCTGATTGGATGATTGCCACATCAATGACCCTTGATGAACAACTCATTAAGGAAGAACCTTTGATGGATAGGATCGCCTTGAAATTCTTTCTATCCTTATCTGTCTACATCTTTTGTACTTGTAATTTTATTCGCTGTACTTGTAATTTTTCCACGTCCCTCTTTAATCTTTACAAAGTTTAAAGAAAAATTTCAGCGAACGTACTTTACTCCACCAGTACAGAAAAGATCCCAGAAAACAGTAAAAGGGACAAATATTTTATGAGTTCTTTTTATCCTTATGTTTTCATTATATAGCAATTTTCTCTGTTGCTATGTCATAATCAAATAGGGGGAGATTGTTGATCCAAACCCTCAGTGATTTGATAATGACCCTCTCTTATATACTTAGTGAAAATTGTAAGTAAACAATATGTAACAGAGTTTCACTATCGCTGATAAGTACTTAGATCTTCTAGTACCGCTGATAGGAACTCTCGTTCTTTAGATTAAACATTCAGCGAAACTGTTCAGCATAATACTCTGAGTCTGTTCAGTACTTATGGTGATCGCTGATAAGTTAGTTGTTTACTTATGATCCCTGAAGACAAGTTTCACGTCAACATAGGTTCTACGCTGAAGTCGAAGATCAAGCTCAAGAACCAGCGACAAGTCTCCTAATGAACTGATGCGGATCAGCGAAGACTCAGATTTGTCCACTCAACGTGAAGTATCAAGTACAAGACATCAGCTATCGCTGAACTCTATCCATCGCTGATGAAGAATGATAGATCGCTGAATCATCGAAAAGCTGATCATGAAGTCTTCCGTACAAAGTACTTTTTGTCTCATCCACCCTTGCACGACTCCGTACAATATGTCAAAATAGAACCTCCTTATTGTCTGAAATCGTACAACCACTCTGATACTACACTGTTCAAACATGCGGCTACTAAGGTTGTCAACAAAGGTCAATGACATGCAACCAATCAGCTGCTGCCACGTGTAAAGTGTAAACTGCAATGCATTAAATGCATGCAGTATATAAGAAGAAGAACTCACTTCATTTTGAAGTAACTTGCTAACTCTGGACAAGTTCATCCTTCTTATCTTGAGATAGGTTATTATTAGTAATAAATGTTTTCCCTTTTTTGGTTGTGGTCGAGACTGGTGAAATTTTACCCAAACAGTTTGCCCCCAAAATTTAAAAATAGAGTGGCAAATACAAATTTTAAAATTTTGTCAATCGGACGTCTAGGGTCATGACACGTGTCGAAAGTCGTTGGCTAGGCAACTGAATCGGTTTGATTTGAACTATGAAAGTTGGGAAGGCGATAAGATCGTGACGTCATGCTGACGTGCGATCATGCCTAATAGTTGTAGATGCCAAGTGTCGACGATCCGTTCGTGCATTCGAGGAGACATGGACACGTGTCGATCATCGAGTGACTCGATCTGATACGATCAATTGCATAAATAGCGACCCACGGTGGATCTTTTCCATTTTACGTTTTTAGAGAGTTTAGAGAGAGATTTCTTTCCATTTCTCAATGAATCCTCTCCAAACCTGCAAAAATCTTAAGTCGATTTTTAGAGTTCTTGAAGATTAGAGCGCCTATATAAGGTACGACTTCTTAGTCTTTGTTTGCGTCGTAAGTCTGTCGCTAGAAAACCTAGGAAAAACTGGAGTTTTTCAGACTTACAAATCTGTTTAATCGAGGTTAGCAATGTCCACCGAACCTGAGACTTCTATTCAAGATCAAAAGGATCTTGACGACCTTAGGATTCTAGCAAAAATCTGTTAATGCCAAAAATCGCACCAAAGGGACAACTTAAGGTCGATGTGGACTTAATCAACTAAAGAATGGATCTTTCGACGAGACGTGCGACGAGGTAAAAATAAATAAGACAAAGGATTTGATGACACAGGAAAAACCTCAATCGAGGAAAAAACCTCAATCGAGGAAAAAACCTGCGGACGACAGTGGGTGTCGTCGCTGCACTATGGTCGCCAATCAGGGGCGATGTTCTTCGGTACTGGCGTCGGTCGTACAAGGGTTACAATACAGATGAAGGAAATGTTTCAAAATGTAAAGTACAAGTGTTTGAATGTAAAAAACAGTGTTTGTTGTGTGTGAATACAAAGTGTAAACTGTTGGTCGAAGGCTGATGTCGTACGTCGGGAGCGATAAATTGAGCTTTTCTTCGAGCGTTCTTGAGTACGTAGTGTGGTTCATGAGCTGGAATGATTGTAGTAGATTACTCTGCAGATGTCCTTCAGATGATCTCCAAATGTTCTCTACTTAGAAGTTCGATGGTCGGTCCCCCTGAAATGAGGATTCGGCTCTAGCTTTATAGTCTTTGGGAGCTTTGATTAGCTCATTGATTTCTTCATTAACAGCTTTAATTGTCGCAACGGTCTGTAACGGCTGTCGGCGTGATCATCCATAATGGTCTTCGTCCGTTATGAGTAACAGCTTGCGTCGGATAACGGCTTGCGTCGGATATAGCCGTTACTCCTTTAATAGGTTTGACTCCTGCAATAAACACTTAACAAAACATAACAGTCATGGTTAACGTTAGTTTTGGTCGAAGACGTATGGCTCGATGCGACAGTTATGCAGGACGGGCGTCGCTATGGTCGTACGTCCTAGGAAACTCTCGACTTACCTTTTACGACGGACGACGGTCATTCTGCGGGTCTTGGTCGGGACCTTGTATTAATCCAAGATGTCTTTCATGATGCGCGTCTTACCTTTTCTGGTCGTGGTCGTACGACGTGAATTTTTGCCCAAACAGTTTGCCCCTAAAATTTGTAAGAAGGATGGCAAATTCGAGTTTAAATTTTGTCAATCAGACGCGTAAAAAATAGAGCAAAGGGTCAGAAAAAATTACCTTGACCGCTTTGTAACTGGGCTGGTTTGCCTCTAACTGAACGAGAAGTTAAAAAGGGGAACGAGGTCGTGATGTCATGTTTACATACGATCGTGCTTACCAGCTGAATGTCGACGGAGCCCAGAGGTGCTATTAGAAATGAAAAAGATTTTGACGAATTTGGAAGTCTAGCGAGGATTCTCATGTGTATTACCATAAGCAAGGTTGGCGAGGTTCGACCAGAGATGTGTCCTGACGGACATGCCGTGATATATGAGTACCTGTTTAAGATGGACTTCCACTGGCCGTATTCGCCTTTGGTCGAAGTGTTCATGCGTGAATTCGATCTTTCACTGAGGCAACCGATGCCCCAGTTCTGGCGAGTTATCCTGATCATCGAGCGACTTACCTCGCACTGGGAGTGGCGTATAAAGTCACGACCGATCAATATCGTCGTTATAGTTTACTTTCAGGGCTTAAGGGTGATTGTACCTTAGTTTTGAACACTGCTGTCGATGATCGCAAATGGAAGATGAGGTATGTGCTGGATACGGACAATGATTGGATTGGATCTGTTGATACTGCACAACTGGCGACGATGTCTCATATTGCGCAACCGACGACGAGGTCTCATACTGCGCAACTGGCGACGATGTTTCATACTGCGCAACTGGCGAAGGTGTTTCATACTGCGCAACTGGCGACGATGTTTCATATTGCGCAACTGGCGACGATGTTCTCTACATCCTCCTCGACCCTTTCGTCAGCCGCCAGGGGCAAGGGTGTAAAGACGAGAGAGAATGAGGTAGAGTTTATGGCGACGAACAACTTTGCGTTGTCGTCAACCCTCCTGATTGACTACGTCCTCGTCAGGGCAGAGTCACTTCCGCATCTGGGGAAATATCAGCTCTTATCTTTCAAGGAGCGTTTTCGAAGAATCTTTGTTGAAGAGATTGGACTGTGTTTAGCCGAACTGGCGTTCTTTGTAAGTTTTTCTTTCAAAACTTGTGTTATCGAAGTTCTTTAGTATATTTCTTTTGTAATTTGCAGATGCTTCTGTTTCCTCTCATTGAATATGTGAAGGTAGAGGAAATGCTGGAGTGGAGGTCGATCGTTGAGAAGGATATATTCCTTCCTCCAACCTTAACATTAATCTTTAGAGCTATATTCTCAGAATGTCGAAGCGTAAGGAGTTGGAAGACCACTCCTAATATACTCGTTTGATCCTTGCATCAGTTCTTCGGGATTGGCAGGGCTTTGAAGGTCGAGACTTTTGGGCAAAGCTTGCCATCGACGCTTTTCTCTAGGTTTAGGAAATGCTATGTCTTTTCATGTCTCGACCGTTGGTGGTCGAACCAATTTAACTTTGTATACTCGACCGTCTGTAGTCGAGTTCTTTTGAATATAACCGACAGTTTTGTAAATGAAACTTTGAACTTTTGATTGAACTTGCGTTTTATATATTTGGTAAACAAATACCATATCAATTATGAAATTGAATATGGGAATCATGCGACTAAGGCATTCATTGTAACACAATAACTGGTACGTAAGCCATAAGACTTTTAAATCGTGTGTATAAACATAAGCACATGCGACTAAAGCATACATTCGGAGTATGAAATTTTTCCAATTTAAGAGGCTTAGATCATGAGATCGTTAGACCTCACAATCGTACGACTAAGTCGTGTGATTAATTTGAATGGTATGTCCCTGTAAAGGATGATCAAATCATAGATTTGGTCGTTTATATCGTGCGACCTTATGAATTTAAAGTCATATTGTAGACCTAATGACTACTGTCGTGCGATCCTGCGATAAGTTGTCGTGCGATTCTGCGGTAAAATTATGTTAAGGGTTGGTTGTTGGCTAACCAACGACCCTCCGATGCTTAAGTCAGTTTGTGAGAAAAAATCGTATGAAAAAGATTTAGGAACATACCGTTAGATTCTCTTTTAGTGGGATATTGCCCCTCTGTCATTTATTATCTTATTCTTTTTGGACGAAAGATAGGTTTTAAATGACAGGATGACACTGCGATCTGATGAGATATTGTCGTGCGACAGGGCACCATAGTAGACTTATCCCTGTGGAAAAGATATAATCTTAGAAGAACGAATCTGTCAAAGGCGCCTGACTTTGGAGTATGTCAGACCATACATGTCTGAACCACCGGTGATGCAATTGACGACTTTTGTATGCTCGGGGGTCGACGGTCGATGGTTACTAGCAGGAGTAGCGTCATCGTCGATGATATCTTTGAGATTTGCTTTTGGGAAGTGATATGCTAGCTCCTTCTTCAGCGCGATGCAATCGTTTGTCGCGTGACCATGGTCGACGTGGAAGTCGCACCACTTTGATTTATCCTTCTTAGCATCGTCCAAGTCAGACTTCTTCGGCCACCGGATGGTTGCTTGGGTGGTCTTTAGAGCTTCGACTAAGTCTTTAGCTGACCCTTTGAACCCATAAGAGGAGATCTTGGGGTACACGGGGAATTTAGTCGCGGTTTTAGCTTCTGCCTTCGTCTTGAAACGAACGTTTGAAATCTGACGCGCTGGCTCTATTCTAGATATAGCTTTCGGCTTGAATTCTGGGTTCTTGACACCTAACGACTTCTTGTCATCAGTGTGCTTGCGACGAAATGCTGCGTCGTCCTCGACCCTCATATATGCTAAAGTTCGAGCACAGATGTCTTCGAAATTCTCTGGGGGATATTTAGTCAGGTCGGTGTAAAGACCCGAACTATCGTCTAGACCACGCTTGTAAGCTTCGATCGCGGTCTTGATGTCACAATTGAATCTATTGAAATAACTTCGAATAGACTCATTGGTCTTTTGCACGACATAGTACAGATCACTAGTCTGCTTTTCCATCTTACGACTGCTGGCGAATTGCCGGGAGAATTGGTTGACCAATTTGGCGAACGACCCGATAGATTTGGGTTTGAGATTGATCAACCACTGGAGAGCTGGACCAGTGAGAGTCGCCCCGAAACTCTTGCACATGCATACTTCCTGGTACATGTGTGGAATCGAGATTGTCTACATGAGCTGCTTATACTGCGCGACATGCTCGGTTGGATCGGTCACACCAGAATACTTAGGAGTGAAAGCGGGGATGTTATATTTCTTTGGGACCTCGACACGTCGATAAAAGGCGACGCCTGAAAGCCTGATCGAGGCTCGACGTCGACTGGCACGGCTGCCCCAGGCAATTTGGCGAGCAAGGACAGGACGCGCTCATTTTGATCTTCCAGCATCTTCAAACGCTGAGCAACGGGGTCATTATGACCGACAGCTGCCCCTGCTTGAGGGTTAACTCCTGAGCTGATGCTATTATCATGCAACGAGCCATTGGTGTCTCCATTGAACGGGACAAAATATGGCTGCGACCCATGATTAAATTGCTGTGATCCATTCTGGAACGGCTGGGATCCTTGCTGGAAAGGCTGCGAACCACCGTGGAATGGCTGAGATCCACTTTGAGGTCCATTCTTAAATGGCTGTTGAAATGGCTGCGACCCCTGATGGAAAGGCTGCGACCCTTGTAACGGCTGCGACCCATTATTCATGGGTGGTGGCCTGAGATGCTGAGGGGGAATTGGTCCGAACTAGGGATTTGGGTTGAACGGCCCTGGTTGCTGATTCTGCGTAAACGGACCTGGATGCTGATTCTGCGCGGAAGGATCTGGTCCTGTATCTGGATTCTGAACAAATGGTTTAGGACCATTCGGAGGTCCGAAAGGATTTCTCAATTGTGCAATCTCCTCAGATGCTCTGCGATTCTGCCCCGCCATTGCATTGAGCTGATTCTTGGCGACTTCGAGATCCTGATACATCTGAGCAACGACTTGCTGTGGATTTCCAGGGGTTGCCATTTTTCCCGCAATAGAAAACAGAAGAAAACTCCAAGAAACCGTTAGTAGAATGCACGTTCGTCGAGGATTTTCTCTAGATGAGGTCCCACAGATGGCGCCAAACTGTTAATGACAAAAATCGCACCAAAGGGACAACTTAAGGTCGATGTGGACTTAATCAATTAAAGAAAGGATCTTTCGACGAGACATGCGACGAGGTAAAAATAAATAAGACAAAGGATTTGATGACGCAGGAAAAACCTCAATCGAGGAAAAAACCTGCGGACGACAGTGGGTGTTGTTGCTGCACTATGGTCGCAAATCAGGGGCGATGTTCTTCGGTACTGGTGTCAGTCGTACAAGGGTTACAATACAGGTGAAGGAAATGCTTCAAAATGTAAAGTACAAGTGTTTGAATGTAAAAAACAGTGTTTGTCGTGTGTGAATACAAAGTGTAAACTGTTGGTCGAAGGCTGATGTCGTACGTCGGGAGCTATAACTTGAGCTTTTCTTCGAGCGTTCTTGAGTCCGTAGTGAGGTTCTTGAGCTGGAATGATTGTAGTAGATTACTCTGCAGATGTCCTTCAGATGATCTCCAGATGTTCTCTACTTAGAAGTTCGATGTTCGGTCCCCCTGAAATGAGGATTCGGCTCTAGCTTTATAGTCTTTGGGAGCTTTGATTAGCTCATTGATTGCTTCATTAACAACTTTAATTGTCGCAGCGGTCTGTAACGGCTGCCGGCGTGATCATCCATAATGATCTTCCTCCGTTATGAGTAACAGCTTGCGTCGGATATAGCTTTGACTCCTGCATTAAACAGTTAACAAAAGGTAACAGTCATGGTTAACGTTAGTTTTGGTCGAAGACGTATGGCTCGATGCGACAGTTATGCAGGACGGGCGTCGTTATGGTCGTACGTCCTAGGAAACTCTCGACTTACCTTTTACGATGGACGACGGACGTTCTACGGGTCTTGGTCGGGACCTTGTATTAATCCAAGATGTCTTTCATGACGCGCGTCTTACCTTTTCTGGTCGTGGTCGTACGACGTGAATTTTTGCCCAAACAAAATCCATGCGGTGATTACACTGATTAGAGCAGGTCAGACTCGACTAGATATGTCTCCAGAGGGGTTCGTCGTTATATACGAATACCCTTTTAAGATAGGTTTTGAATGGCCTTATCCGCCTTTGGCCAAGGCATTCATGGTCGAATTTGATTTAGCGCCGGCCCAATTGATGCCTCATTTTTGGCGAGTCATACAAGTGATCGAGCGCCTTACCAAAGACTGGGAGTCTCCCATGAATGTTCGCGACCTCCTCTTGGCTTATTAGGTCAAGAGGGATGGATGTCGCCGTTATAGCCTGTTTTCTAGGCATAAGGGCGATCGTACCCTTGTTCTAAAGACTGCGGTTAATGACCGTAAGTGGAAGACCAGGTATGCGTTCGCGCGCGTATCGACGCTCGATTCTGAAAGCGGCTGGATTAGGACCGGCTGGAATATGTCGAGTAAGATTTTGTATCTTTTTGTCGTGCTTTGCATGCTAGTTCCAACTTGTTTCTATTCCATCTTTCATGTGTCGTGAGATATTAAGTTTTAGGACGTGAAGCCCTACGCCAATTCTCAAGCAAAGATCGACGCATTCTTGGAATTTAGCGCTGTCGAGTGGTCGTTTTTCACACGACACCTTGTAGACGACGACGAAGACTTGGTGTATCTGGGAGAGAATCAGGGGAAGAAACGTGAGGAGGAGGAGGAAGAAGAGAAAACAGAGGAGACAGGGGAGGAGTCGAGAGAAGAAGAAGAAGATATGACTGGTAAGTGTACCTTATTCTTTTCTACTCGACTTCGATTTTTTTCACTTATGTCTGTCGTGTAACGTTTCTCTCTTTGCTTTTTCCAGGGGATTCTCAGGTGAAGGTGTCGACTGCGACTGCCAAAAGGGCGGCTCAAGCTGAACTTGCTCGTAAAGGCAAGGAAAAGAGGAAGGTGACCTCGACCACTTGGTCGGGGATTTTAAAGAAAACGAGGATGACGATCCCGAGGGAACCGTCTTCAAGGGCCGATGACTTGTCGAGAGTCGTTACGCCTGAGAAGGCGAAGGTATCAGTTGTTTGGGTAAAATTTCACCAGTCTCGACCACGACCAAAACACACAACATTTATTGCACTTCTCTCATAACAAAGTCAAATCATAGACATTTTATCCTTTGACCAAAACTGAAGTCAAAAGTTCCTCTCGACCTCGACCGTCGTCTAGAACCACACGACCTCGAACGACTAACATGCGACATCTCTGTTAGGTTTTCCTCATTTAATGCTGGGTCAACGCCATTTATGTCCAATGGATGAAACCGACAGAGACAATTATGAACATTAACAACAGTGACCGTTGCGACCGTTACGAGAGGATTTTATGAAGTCATTAAAGACGTTCGAAGACTATAAATACGAAGGCCAAATACTGAATTCTAAAATCACACACTGCGTACTCAAGAACATTCGAAGCAAAGAATTCTCTCTCAACAGTTCGCTCACGACGCACGACGCACGACTCATACACACGACACTTAGTTTTTACATTTGTTACACTTGTTACTTTACATTTCAAGTCTTTACTTCATTTGTATTGTAATCATGGTACTCTCAACACCTGGAACAAAGGATATCGCCTCTGTTTGGCGATCATAGTGCAGCGACGACCCCCATAAGTCGTCCGCGGGTTTTTTCCTCGTTGAGGTTTTTCCCGCGTCACCAAAATCTTTGTCTCTTTTACATTTTCTGTCTTTGTCGCACGCTTTGTCGTAAGATTCCTATTCTTTAGTTGTTAAGCTCCACAATCAACCTTAAGTTATCCTTCTGGACGATTTTTGGCATTAATAGTTTGGCGCCCACCGTGGGGCCCCATCTAGAGAAACTCTTCGACAAACGTGCGTTTTACTAACGGGCAATGTGAAGGTACACTTACCAGTCATCTCTTCTTCTTCTCTCGACTCTTCTGTCTCCTCTTCTTCTTCCTCTTCCACACGTTTCTGTCATAGATTCTTTCCTAGATACACCAGATCTTCGTCGTCGTCGTCCACTAATTGACGCGTGACGAAGGATCGTTCGACAATGCTAAACTCCAAAAATGCGTCAACCTTCACTTGAGAGTTGGCGTATGGCTTCACGTCCTCAAACTTTATATCGGTTGACACATAAGAGACAGGTTAATAATCGGTCGAAATTAACATACGACGTACGATAAAAGGCTAAAAAATCTCACCCGACGCATTCCAGCCTGCCCTAATCCAGCCACTCTCAGATTCGAGAGTCGACTTACGCACAAACGCGTACCCAGTCTTCCATTTACGATCGTTTACAGCGGTATTCAGGACCAAAGTATGATCGCCCTTAAACCTAGAAAATAAACTGTAGCGATGTCATTTGTCCTTCTTGACTTGATAAGCCAAGAGGAGGTCACGCACATTCATGGGGGATTCCCATTTTGTGGTAAGGTGTTCAATCACCTGTATGACCCTCCAGAATTGGGGCACTAACTGGCCTAGTGCTAAGTCGAATTCGGTCATAAAAGCCTTAGCCAAAGGCGAATAAAGCCATTAAAAACCTATCTTGAAAGGATATTTGTAGATAACTACAAACCTATCGGGGCATGTATCAGGTCGAGTCTGACCTGCTTTAATCAATGTAATCTCCGCAGGGATTTTGGCTAAACTTCTAAGGTCGTCAAGATCTTCAATGGAACTTACGGGCTCTATCGACATTTCTAAAACCTAAACGTTTCGCAAAGTTTCCTAGCAATAGACTTATGAAAAACCAAGAAATCGTACCTTATGTAGGTGCCTAAAACCTCGAAATCTCTAACACGTTGAAGATCTCTTGCAGGTTTGGAAAGGATTCGGCGAACAACAATAAAAAATCAGGGAGAATCTCTCTTAAAATCTCTCTAGAATCGTAAAGTAGAAAAGATCCGTCGAAGGTCACTATTTATGTAGAAAATCGTGTCAGGTCATGTCGTCCGATGAACGACACGTGCCCTTGCCTTTACGAATACCCGATAGATCGTCGACACCTGGCATTTACAGCTGTTATACATGATCGTGCGTCAGCGTGACGTCACGACCTTATCCCCCTTTTCGATTTCTTCTTTAGTTGGAATTAGACCGATCCAGTTCCAAGACAACTGAAAAGTTTTTTTTTGACACGTGTCACGATCCTAGGCTTCCGACAAAAAAAATTTTAAAAAAAAAATTGAAACTTAAATTTGCCACTCCATTTTTTAAATTTTGGGGGCAAACTGTTTGGGCAAAATTTCACCAGTCTCGACCACGACCAAAACACAGAACATTTATTGCACTTCTCTCATAACAAAGTCAAATCATAGACATTTTATCCTTTGACCAAAACTGAAGTCAAAAGTTCCTCTCGACCTCGACCGTCGTGTAGAACCACACGACCTCGACCGACTAACATGCGACATCTTTGTTATGTTTTCCTCATTTAATGCAGGGTCAACGCCATTTATGGCCAACGGACGAAACCGACAAAGACAATTATGAACATTAACAACAGTGACCGTTACGACCGTTACCAGAGGATTTTATGAAGTCATTAAAGACGTTCGAAGACTATAAATACGAAGGCCAAATCACCATTTACGGGACACTGAATTCTAGAATCACACACTGCATACTCAAGAACATTCGAAGCAAAGAATTCTCTCTCAACAGTTCGCTCACGACGCACGACTCATACACACGGCACTTAGTTTTTACATTTGATATACTTGTTACTTTACATTTCAAGTCTTTACTTCATTTGTATTGTAATCATTGTACTCTCGACACCTGGAACAAAGGATATTGCCCCTGTTTGGCGATCATAGTGCAGCGACGACCACCAAAAGTCGTCCGCGGGTTTTTTCCTCGTTGAGGTTTTTCCCGCGTCACCAAAATCTTTGTCTCTTTTACATTTTCTGTCTTTGTCGCACGCTTTGTCGTAAGATTCCTATTCTTTAGTTGTTAAGCTCCACAATCAACTTTAAGTTATCCTTCTGGACGATTTTTGGCATTAATAGTTTGGCGCCCACCGTGGGGCCCCATCTAGAGAAAATCTTCGACAAACGTGCGTTTTACTAACGGGCAATGTGAAGGTACACTTACCAGTCATCTCTTCTTCTTCTCTCGACTCTTCTGTCTCCTCTTCTTCTTCCTCTTCCACACGTTTCTGTCATAGATTCTTTCCTAGATACACAAGATCTTCGTCGTCGTCGTCCACTAATTGACGCGTGACGAAAGATCGTTCGACAATGCTAAACTCCAAAAATGCGTCAACCTTCACTTGAGAGTTGGCGTATGGCTTCACGTCCTCAAACTTTATATCGGTTGACACATAAGAGACAGGTTAATAATCGGTCGAAATTAACGTTCGACGTACGATAAAAGGCTAAAAAATCTCACCCGACGCATTCCAGCCTGCCCTAATCCAGCCACTCTCAGAGTCGAGAGTCGACTTACGCACAAACGCGTACCCAGTCTTCCATTTACGATCGTTTACAGCGGTATTCAGGACCAAAGTATGATCGCCCTTAAACCTAGAAAATAAACTGTAGCGATGTCATTTGTCCTTCTTGACTTGATAAGCCAAGAGGAGGTCACGCACATTCATGGGGGATTCCCATTTTGTGGTAAGGCGTTCGATCACCTGTATGACCCTCCAGAATTGGGGCATTAACTGGCCTAGTGCTAAGTCGAATTCGGTCATAAAAGCCTTAGCCAAAGGCGAATAAGGCCATTAAAAACCTATCTTGAATGGATATTTGTAGATAACTACAAACCTATCGGGGCATGTATCAGGTCGATTATGACATGCTTTAATCAATGTAATCTCCGCAGGGATTTTGGCTAAACTTCTAAGGTCGTCAAGATCTTCAATGGAACTTACGGGCTCTATCGACATTTCTAAAACCTAAACGTTTCTCAAAGTTTCCTAGCAATAGACTTATGAAAAACCAAGAAATCGTACCTTATGTAGGTGCCTAAAACCTCGAAATCTCTAACACGTTGAAGATCTCTTGCAGGTTTGGAAAGGATTCGGCGAACAACAATAAAAAATCAGGGAGAATCTCTCTTAAAATCTCTCTAGAATCGTAAAGTAGAAAAGATCCGTCGAAGGTCACTATTTATGTAGAAAATCGTGTCAGGTCATGTCGTCCGATGAACGACACGTGCCCTTGCCTTTACGAATACCCGATAGATCGTCGACACATGGCATTTACAGCTGTTATACATGATCGTGCGTCAGCGTGACGTCACGACCTTATCCCCCTTTTCGATTTCTTCTTTAGGTTGAATTAGACCGATCCAGTTCCAAGACAACTGAAAAGTTTTTTTTTTGACACGTGTCACGATCCTAGGCTTCCGACAAAAAAAATTTTAAAAAAAAAATTGAAACTTAAATTTGCCACTCCATTTTTTAAATTTTGGGGGCAAACTGTTTGGGCAAAATTTCACCAGTCTCGACCACGACCAAAACACAGAACATTTATTGCACTTCTCTCATAACAAAGTCAAATCATAGACATTTTATCCTTTGACCAAAACTGAAGTCAAAAGTTCCTCTCGACCTCGACCGTCGTGTAGAACCACACGACCTCGACCGACTAACATGCGACATCTTTGTTATGTTTTCCTCATTTAATGCAGGGTCAACGCCATTTATGGCCAACAGACGAAAACGACAAAGACAATTATGAACATTAACAACAGTGACCGTTACGACCGTTACCAGAGGATTTTATGAAGTCATTAAAGACGTTCGAAGACTATAAATACGAAGGCCAAATCACCATTTACGGGACACTGAATTCTAGAATCACACAATGCATACTCAAGAACATTCGAAGCAAAGAATTCTCTCTCAACAGTTCGCTAACGACGCACGACTCATACACACGACACTTAGTTTTCACATTTGATATACTTGTTACTTTACATTTCAAGTCTTTACTTCATTTGTATTGTAATCATTGTACTCTCGACACCTGAAACAAAGGATATTGCCCCTGTTTGGCGATCATAGTGCAGCGACGACCACCAAAAGTCGTCCGCGGGTTTTTTCCTTGTTGAGGTTTTTCCCGCGTCACCAAAATCTTTGTCTCTTTTACATTTTCTGTCTTTGTCGCACGCTTTGTCGTAAGATTCCTATTCTTTAGTTGTTAAGCTCCACAATCAACCTTAAGTTATCCTTCTGGACGATTTTTGGCATTAATAGTTTGGCGCCCACCGTGGGGCCCCATCTAGAGAAAATCTTCGACAAACGTGCGTTTTACTAACGGGCAATGTGAAGGTACACTTACCAGTCATCTCTTCTTCTTCTCTCGACTCTTCTGTCTCCTCTTCTTCTTCCTCTTCCACACATTTCTGTCATAGATTCTTTCCTAGATACACAAGATCTTCGTCGTCGTCGCCACTAACTGACGCGTGACGAAGGATCGTTCGACAATGCTAAACTCCAAAAATGCGTCAACCTTCACTTGAGAGTTGGCGTATGGCTTCACGTCCTCAAACTTTATATCGGTTGACACATAAGAGACAAGTTAATAATCGGTCGAAATTAACATACGACGTACGATAAAAGGCTAAAAGATCTCACCCGACGCATTCCAGCCTGCCCTAATCCAGCCACTCTCAGAGTCGAGAGCCGACTTACGCACTAACGCGTACCTAGTCTTCCATTTACGATCGTTTACAGCGGTATTCAGGACCAAAGTATGATCGCCCTTAAACCTAGAAAATAAACTGTAGCGATGTCATTTTTCCTTCTTGACTTGATAAGCCAAGAGGAGGTCCCGCACATTCATGGGGGATTCCCATTTTGTGGTAAGGCGTTCGATAACCTGTATGACCCTCCACAATTGGGGCATTAACTGGCCTAGTGCTAAGTCGAATTCGGTCATAAAAGCCTTAGCCAAAGGCGAATAAGGCCATTAAAAACCTATCTTGAAAGGATATTTGTAGATAACTACAAACCTATCGGGGAATGTATCAGGTCGAGTCTGACCTGCTTTAATCAATGTAATCTCCGCAGAGATTTTGGCTAAACTTCTAAGGTCGTCAAGATCTTCAATGGAACTTACGGGCTCTATCGACATTTCTAAAACCTAAACTTTTCTCAAAGTTTCCTAGCAATAGACTTATGAAAAACCAAGAAATCGTACCTTATGTAGGTGCCTAAAACCTCGAAATCTCTAACACGTTGAAGATCTCTTGCAGGTTTGGAAAGGATTCGGCGAACAACAATAAAAAATCAGGGAGAATCTCTCTTAAAATCTCTCTAGAATCGTAAAGTAGAAAAGATCCGTCGAAGGTCACTATTTATGTAGAAAATCGTGTCAGGTCATGTCGTCCGATGAACGACACGTGCCCTTGCCTTTTCGAATACCCGATAGATCGTCGACACCTGGTATTTACAGCTGTTATACATGATCGTGCGTCAGCGTGACGTCACGACCTTATCCCCCTTTTCGATTTCTTCTTTAGTTGGAATTAGACCGATCCAGTTCCAAGACAACTGAAAAGTTTTTTTTGACACGTGTCACGATCCTAGGCTTCCGACTAAAAAAATTTAAAAAAAATTTGAAACTTAAATTTGCCACTCCATTTTTTAAATTTTGGGGGCAAACTGTTTGGGCAAAATTTCACCAGTCTCGACCACGACCAAAACACAGAACATTTATTGCACTTCTCTCATAACAAAGTCAAATCATAGACATTTTATCCTTTGACCAAAACTGAAGTCAAAAGTTCCTCTTGACCTCGACCGTCATGTAGAACCACACGACCTCGACCGACTAACATGCGACATCTTTGTTATGTTTTCCTCATTTAATGCAGGGTCAACGCCATTTATGGCCAACGGACGAAACCGACAAAGACAATTATGAACATTAACAACAGTGACCGTTACGACCGTTACCAGAGGATTTTATGAAGTCATTAAAGACGTTCGAAGACTATAAATACGAAGGCCAAATCACCATTTACGGGACACTATATTCTAGAATCACACACTGCATACTCAAGAACATTCGAAGCAAAGAATTCTCTCTCAACAGTTCGCTCACGACGCGTGACTCATACACACGACACTTAGTTTTTACATTTGATATACTTGTTACTTTACATTTCAAGTCTTTACTTCATTTGTATTGTAATCATTGTACTCTCGACACCTGGAACAGAGGATATTGCCCCTGTTTGGCGATCATAGTGCAGCGACGACCCCTAAAAGTCGTCCGCGGGTTTTTTCCTCGTTGAGGTTTTTCCCGCGTCACCAAAACGTTTGTCTCTTTTACATTTTCTGTCTTTGTCGCACGCTTTGTCGTAAGATTCCTATTCTTTAGTTGTTAAGCTCCACAATCAACCTTAATTTATCCTTCTGGACGTTTTTTGGCATTAACATCAGTCGCATCACCCGTGAAGACGAAGATGTCTTCTGGTGTGATTGATGCGACACCTATCAGTTCAGCGACTCCGGCGAAAACGGCGAAGTCTCCGTCTACCACGTCGACACCTCCGTCGGCCGACAAGGGCAAGGGCCATGCGACGGTAGAGGATAAGGTCACGACGGTTAACTTTACATTGCCGTCAGACTTTATGGCCGATAATGTCCTAGACGGGACGAATTTGTTTCCTCATCTGGGGAAATATCTGCTCCCTTCTTTCAAGGAGCGTTTCGTGGGAGTCCCGGTCGAGGAGACGGGATCTCACGTCGCCGGACTGGAGTTCATGGTAAGTGTTTCTTTCAAGACTTGTTTATCTTTTGTCGTTTAGAACTTCGTCGTGCGTTTACTAACCTGTGTCTTATGTTTTTCAGGCGTTCCAGTCATATCTTGCCTTACACTCTGAAACGGTGAAAATAAGGGGTTTCGTGTCCTCTGCTCATGAAAGGGGGAATGCGGCGTTGGACAGAGAGAAACTCGCTTTAGAGCGTACCGAGGCTATGTCTAAACGTCTCGATGAGGCCCTGAATGAGTTAGAGGCCATCGGACGTGCAAAGGATGAGGCAAACCACTGTCTGAAGCAGCCTTTGTCCTTGATCGCCGATCAAAGGGATGAGCTGTACAAGACGAAGGAGTCCTTGGCTGTGGAGGAGAAACAAGCCGAGGAATCCAAGTCCAAGGTGGCGGAGTTGGAAAAGGAGGTGAAGGAACTCAAGGACGAGGCTAAGTCCGTTTTTTCCTTGGCTCGTCTGACTGTTAGGGCAGCGATCATGAGGCAACATCTGTTGGGGAAGAATCTCCTAGCCTCAGCGTCGAAGGAGCTTGCTTTCTACCTGAGAGACGTCGGATCCGAGAGAGATCTCGACTCAGATGACGACGAGGAGGTGGGAGAGGGCTCAAAGGGCGAGGCCTCTGGCAAGGACGCGACTGACGATCCTCCTCAGACTTAAGAAAATTTCTTAACTTTTGTTTTTTATCGCTCGACCGTTGGTGGTCGAGCCATTTGGATGTAACTAATCGTTTGATGAATGAATTCTATATTTCTTTCGAACTCGTGCACTACACTTTATGAATATCAACTATGAAATACATCGTATAAAAATGAACAAGAAGACATGCGACTTGGGCATCCATCATAACGCAACAATTAGAACATGAGTCATAAGATTTTTATATTTTTAAATCGTGTAAGCAAACATAAGTACATTCGATCAAAGCATTCATTCAGAACATGAAATTCTTCTAAGTTAAGAACTTAGATCGTGGGGTCGTTAGATCTTATGATCCTACGATTAAATCGTGCGATGAACTTAAGTCGTGCATTCCTGCGAAAATTTATTGAAGTCGTACAATAGACTTGGCAACGTATGTCGTGCGATCCTGCGATAAAACAAGGTCAGAGGTGTGTCGTTTGCTAACCAACGACCCTCCGATGTTTAAGTTAGTATTCGTCGTGATAAATAAAAATCGTATAAGAAAAAAGGGTTTAGAAGAAATACCTTTTCAAATGTGTTGCATTCCAGCTACGTGGGACATCTTGATTGTCGAGGGTTTGGAGCCGATAGGCACCTTTACCCACGACTTCTGAGATGCGATAAGGACCTTCCCACTTGGTAGAAAGCTTACCCGCATTAAGCTCCTGAGTGCTTTGGAACACTCTTCAGAGGACGTAGTCGCCTTCTTGAAAGACTTTAGCTTTGACATTCTTGTTGAAATTGCGCTCGACTGCTTGCTTTTGTGACGCCATTATGATCAATGCTGATTCTCTGAGTTCATCTTGGGCGTCGAGGTCATAACTTAAATCAACCAGGTTGTGGTCGACGGAAGTATGCCTCAAGGTTGGGAGCTGGACCTCGACCGGCAAGACTGTTAGGACCATAAATGTTTAGAAAGATATATAAATAATTATATAGTGCTTAATTAGTTTAAATATTTAATTGTAAAAGCCTTAATTGTGTTATATGGGCTTTGTTTAGGCTTAATGGGCCGTGGACCTCAGGCATTAGGCCTTGGTATATATAGTTTGCTTTGCCATACAAATAGGGTGGGTCATTCATTCCATAGAGAATTGAATAAGTCGTCTTTATTGCTTTTCTATACTGTATTGTAAAACTCTCTGATTGAAAGCATTATATGGATGACCAGTTGAAATCATAAACGTCTCTGTTATTATATATTGATTTCATTGTTCGTTGCACGGATCTGGAACTCACAATTGGTATCAGAGCAGGTCACGGGTTCGAATCCCATGGAGTGCATTTAAAATGCCAAAGGCATGTTGTGCAGCCATTGACTTCTAGCGAAGCTCTTGTTAGTGCTGGCAGATGCTGGGGGGGGGGGGGGGTATTGTTGGGTCATTGACCAGCATCTCCCTAAATTGAAATGTGGCGCTGGCTGCTACGCTATATGGAAATAAGTTGCACCTTCTCCACCAGCAATTTCTTTTGGCGTAGTGGTAAGCGCTTGGATCCTAACATGTGGTATCAGAGCGTAGGCTTGCTTTGAGCACTCTAATTTCTTCAAAGTAACAGCGCCGGAGGCACGACCCAGCCAATTAAGGCCAGGAGCGCATCGCCGATAGAAGGGACGAGTAAACCGGTACACACCTAAAGGCGGACCGGCCGACCCAACCCAAAGTCCAACTACTTGGTCAAAAGGTAGAGTCATATATGTTTTCCTCAAATGAACAACTTCTTGAAATTAACTCGTTAAAAGTAAAGTTTGATGCTCAAACAAAGATAACTGAAAAGCTTAAATCTGACAACACATACCTAAAGGAAAAGTGTGTTAATCTTTCGATAACACCAAAAGATCTTTGAGCTAAGATATCTGATCTGACCATAAAGCTTGATCAGTGTTTGAATGAGAAAGAAGAAATTGTTTATAAATGCTCTGCTCTTCAAATTCAGCACAAGGAGTTTGTGTAAAGCCCGTGTCCCGATATACATTTCATTTAATTATTATACTGTTTATTTAACGAAATTATTTGACGGGGTTAGTCGAGTTGGGTCAAATCGTTAAATGGTCGAAATTTTTTGGTTTGCGAGAAGAGTTTAGTTGGGGGACCTAGAGTGGCAAGTAGGCCAAAGTTCAAGCATGGGGTCGGCCCATGCAATGGAACCGAGACCCATTTTGCTGGTTTTGTTTTGGTCTCGAGATTAAAAAAAAAAGAAAAGAAACAACAAACCCTTTTTTTTGTTTCCTTGCGCCGTGAGAACCCAAACCAAACACCCTTCTCTTTTTTTCGTGGCTGCCGTGAAACCAACGACCACCAGCAGCGCCGGTGATGTTCACGCCGGCGAAAGAGGAGTGCAGCGTGAGGGAGAAGAAGCTGGACTTGGGTTTGCCTTTGTGCCATCGACGAGGTAAAGCTTCCCTTCCCTTCGGTTCTTTCTTGTCGTTTCCGCCACAAAACAACCACCATCGTCGGCGTCGCCATCTTGACTGCCGACGAGTGTGCCGCCGTGCACCACCAATAGGTGGCTGTAATGGCGGGTTGCTACCTTGTGTTGCGGTGTTGTTCGCGAGAGGGAAGTACGCTTCTCTTTCTTTCCTTTTCTTTTCTTTTCGTTTCGGCGTCGAAAACCCAGGAAAAACGCCATCACCGCCGGTAGCCGCCGCCGCCGACCACCACTGCCGGAGGTGGCAGTGGGTGGTGCGCGGTCGAGTCCAGACCCTAGTCACCTTGAAACCCTAACCCGTAACTTTATCGCGTTAACCCTAATCGTATAAGCCGAACTCGTAAACGTTTTTATAAATCGTGATTTTATGTAAATTCTAAGTGTGCTGTCCAGTTTTCATTTGATCATAACTTTTCCGTCGTAACTACGTTTGAGCCTAAATTGGCGCCCACGGTTCAAGTTCAGGGCCAGGCACGTTTTCCGTGTTTTAGCGGAAAACTGGTTCGGTCTCTAGCTGGACGAAAAAGTGGTCGCAAGTTCGGTGTTTCGTCATTTCATGTGAAAATTTCTGGAATATGCCTGGATCTTGCGAAAATCATAACGTTCTGCTCGTAACTCGGTTTGGGGTGAAACTGGTGTCAAAAGTTCCCTTTTTGAGTCTAGAAATGTTTCTGTGTTTTGTGCAAAACCCAGTTCGGGACGTAGCATGGGTCGATTTGTCGTTTTATACTGAAAGGTGCTGAATTTTCGCTGTTCCGGAATCTGTTTTTGTAAAATCCGTAGTAAATTGTAGAAAAATCGTTAGGAGGCGTATAATATGTACTTGGAACCCTAACTCAGAGTACTTTCTGGTCATGAAATAATATTGGGAATTTTCTGGGTTTAAAGGGGTCGAAACAGGTCCCGAACAGACCTGTTTTGGGTGAACGGAAGTTAGTTTTAGTGACGGTTTAAGCGTGTGTCGTGCCATAGGGTCCGGGTCTCGTATTGACACGTTTTAACATGCGTTTAGGTGCTGGGAAGTGACCGTAATTGTGGAGCTTGAATTGTGTTGTTAAGCTGGGCGCGCATTCGAGGTGAGTTCTCTCACTGTGTAGTTAGGGTTGTATGCATGTCATAATAGTTTGTATGTACTACTGTCTTTGTAGTGTGAACTAGTTGTTTGTGGTGTGTAATATTTGATTGGGTTGAATGCTTGGTTACATTACAATTCGGTGGGACCGAGGCCTCGATGGTACTGAGGTGTTGGTTACATTACAATTCGGTGGGACCGAGGCCTCGATGGTACTGAGGTGTTGGTTACATTACAATTCGGTGGGACCGAGGCCTCGATGGTACTGAGGTGTTGGATACATTACAATTCGGTGGGACCGAGGCCTCGATGGTACTGAGGTGTTGGATACATTACAATTCGGTGGGACCGAGGCCTCGATGGTACTGAGGTGTTGGATACATAATTACTTGTAGGCGTTTACTCGTTTTATGTAACTGTGATGTTGTTGCTTATGTGCGGATAGGGGTGATGTGTATATAATTCCTATCTGCGCATGTGTTGGAATTCACTAAGCTTCGTGCTTACCCTTTCCCAATAAACAGTGGTTTCAGGTCCGAGCGACTTCAAGGCGTGACAAGTACACACTGGCGCGCGAGGAGAGCTGGTTGTTTTATGGTTTTATTAATTAAACGTTTATTCCGCTGGTTTTTATTATAAAGATATTAATTATGAGTTTGCAAACGAAACGTTGGGATTCATTTAATGAGTTGTTATAAATGAATTGTTTATTTAATAAAAAAATTTAAATTTGCTTGTAAATTTTGGGACGTTACAACTTGGTATCAGAGCACAGCTTGAGTGAATCAAACGCACCTCGGTGTGTTTGGTCTCAAGTTGCGGCTGGAAAATTTTCAAATTCTTTATTAAATCTTTTTGGAAATAAAAGAAAAAGTAAAGACCCGTTCGAGGAACGGTGATCGGAGGCGCAGTGTGTACGGTCAGCCGGAGCCAAAGTGGAAAGGTACCGTACTTAGTGTTTTATTGCTTTCTAGATCATAGAGTATGCATGCTAGATTGCCTGTTGTGGACACTATGCTGTATGTTGAACTACTTGCTATTAGAAATTTATGCGAATTATGATAGGTTACTAAGTGGATGCCCTCTAGGTTGTATGCAGTAAGAGATTTATAGCCTTAGAATATTCGATTTAGTTCTATTGCGCAGCTCTTGTTTGAGTCCAACCGTTCTAGGATAGAGTCTTGTATTCGACTGTCTATTTATTTCGCACTGCATATAATCGGGTATTCGCGAGGTCACTCGTCGTAATTAGTAGGGATTCGGTAGTAGCAAGGGTAGTGGGATAAGAGGAAATTCCTAGGGAGCTAGGAAGGGTGGTGTATATATATGCTGGCGCGGGCATATGGTTAACTATATATTTAATTGTTGTTGAATGATTGGGGGTGACCGATGGTTTATTATGTATACAATTGTGGCTGTCTGATCGGGGAGACCGATGGTTTTGTATATACAGTAGTTGTATGAGTTTGCCTGTTTAGGATATGTTCTTGAACTGGCATGTGTGGATTAATTGTATTATGTGTATAGTTTCGGCGAGAAACTACTTGGACCCTCGGGATGAGACTCGGAACGAGCGATGATAGGTGTGGAAGGTAGTAGTAGAGCTCCTACTACCGGAAGCACAAGATCAATGCTCGAGTCGGGAAAGTCACGAGGAATCCAAGGAGTTGGGCGTGAGTGTTGTTAGTGTGCGTTGTTATGTGCTAATAACGCGTTGTATTATCTACCCTGAATAGCCGTCACGAGGAGAGACAAATATAGTAGATCCACTGGTGCATGTGTATACTTGACTTGCTTTGACGGGATGACCGTTGGGGTAGTGTCGAAGGCTCTAAACTGGCAGTCGTTGGAATAGAAAGACGATTATAGTTTTAGTCACTTGGAGTGACGATAAGGATGATATTTGTTGTAAGCAGATCATTTCGAACCAAGA
Organism: Saussurea involucrata; assembly: GCA_033807775.1. Classification (NCBI taxonomy): domain Eukaryota; kingdom Viridiplantae; phylum Streptophyta; class Magnoliopsida; order Asterales; family Asteraceae; genus Saussurea; species Saussurea involucrata. The sequence goes on along the minus strand of CM066318.1, from coordinate 69,054,324 downwards.
TGGAAGATTGTGCTAGAGTCATAGGCTTTTAGAGCCGACTTTGATTTGAGGAAAAATCGTAGGGATTATTTGACGTAATTTTCCATCTTGCCCCAAGAGGCTTAAATGTCCGGAGGACGATAGTGGATTGGAAAGGTAGAGAGGAGCATGAGTCGAGACGTTGAATGTCAACTGAGTCGTGCACAGAGTTTATTTTGAAAATAGGATTGCATTAACTAATCCTTGTGTTTCCAATCCTTATATGGATTGTGTTTTGAAACTTTGGGAAATGTTTAGCACACACACAAGATTTCGAATTATAGTTTTGAAAATGCTTGAAACCGTTTTATCACGGGAGTTGAAAACTTTGTAAAAGATTGTTTCATTTGATTATTTTCCAACGGTTCTTTCGGGTACGATAATATCCGTGTTTTGTGGTGGTTAAGATGTTGGGTAAGTGACTACGGCTTGAGACTCTAACATTGGAACTCCTCCACATGTGTTAGAGTTGAGACGGAAAGTTACATTCCACGATGTCTGTTTAAAGGCTATTTTAGTGATTTGTCTAAAATGAGTTTGGAATTCTAGTGTCGCTTAACTTTTCGTTCGAGAGTTTGTGTTACTAAGTGTTTATTTTGCAAATAGTTCAGTGTGTGGATTGATTCATGCGTGACATAAGTGATGCATGGAGGAATTTTGGTAACATTTCATAAGGAGTTGTTTAGTGCGCTTTTTAGTCAGCTAAAGGTTTTTTTTGACATTTTCATGAAAATGCGATTTATCGACTTAGGGGTATGCATACTGGGGTAACCTTTGTTCTCGGCATTTTGATGAACGAGTCGTGCAAGAAAATGCTTTAGTTCCTTTTTGTCGAAATGAAAGACCATTTGATCCAAGGAGTGTTTTAATGTTGTAAACATCATGCATACGATTACAATGTGTTATATTTTGGAAATATAAATGCGTAGATTGTTGACATTCGGTTAATTTAGAATTACCGTTCATTTTTTTGGGAAATTAAAAACTTTTGCTTTGGAGGAAACGAGTATTTTGAGCATTTTCGATAAATACATTTTTTTTAAACTATAATGTTTTGACATTATATGCCCCAAGTACGAAACTTGAGGAAGTGTTACAAGCTTGCATGCCTGCCCCCAGTTTGAGATTTTACGAGGTTTTTAGTCGATATTTCCAATTATTAGAAGCGGACTGGTTTCTGTCTTCAAGTTTGCAACTTACACGAGACAATTGTGTTTTAACAAAAATATATTTGTAAACCGTGTCATCGTTTTGTGTGACTAGCTGACGCACGAAAATTTGTGGAGAACCCTGTGCCACGTCATTTTATGATTAAAAAGAAGAATTTTTGAATCAAATGTCGTGAAACTTATTTTGAATTATGTGCACACCTTTGTCGCACCCTGTTTAAGGTCAAGCGGTTACTTTAAGAGCACATCATGAGTCAATCCATACTGGAATCGAGGCGGTTCATTTTAAAGAAATTATTTATTACGCTTTGCTTTTGTGTGAGTAAACTGAACTGCAATGGAACGATTTTCAACATGATTATCCTATGTGGGACGAGCGTGTCCAGTTTTGCGTAACTATCGATCAGGTAATAGTAGTTTTATTACATACGATCTTTTTGAGATGAAAATCCTGATGTTGAAAATATTTTGTAAATGATTTTGTAAACCATTTGGGGAAATGTACTTTTAAGTGTCATGTGTCATTTCGAGAATTTTTAGGGTGTGAGTCCTTTTGGAAAACTCTTTTGGTTAACCTGTATTGAGTCTGGGACTAAGGTTGATTTCAGAGTATTGATTGCTTAAACTTTGTTTAAACGTATTTTCCGACCTATGGGTCTAGCAAGCGTGGAGCATTTTGCTCGGTTTTGACTTGGAGTTAGTCATGGGCCAATTGCCCGGTTTTAATGGCTCGATGTGGAGTCTAGTGATGAGTTGTTTTTGTCGCACCGTTTGGCATTCTTTGCACTTTGAGTGTTTACATGTTTGGGTGAGTGAGACAATCCGGAATAGGCACTTGTGGGTAGGCTGTTTTGCTCTGGATCCTTAGGCACGTTAGTCAGTCGCTGGTAGTGGTCGGTTGGGTATCTCGGGGTGAGGCCCCGGTGTTCAGGTGTTATAGCCCAGGCTTTCTAGTAGGTGCTAGGAGGATATAGTTGTGGGCACTCACTTGAGAGGTAATTCCGATGTGCGGGGCCCTGAGGCGTTACCTGAGAGGTAGGCGTCGGGGTGTATCCTCGGTTCAGATAATTTTAGCTTTGTAAAGCGTGTGTGGGGGATACGTCGATGGTGGAAGGTAGATATTCCACGCGTGTTGGTAATGTAGGCCGGGTAGTATGGATTAAGGGAATGACCTACGTGTGTGTTAACTAACTTGATTGTAGGGGTTATCTATTTGTGTTAGTGTCTAGGATAATACCACGCTTATGTTTGTTATTGTGATCGGTTGGACCGATGTTCGGCGGGTGGCCGATGTCTGTTATTGTAATCAGTTGGACCGATGTTCGGCGGGTGGCCGATGTTTGTTATTGTAATCGGTTGGACCGATGTTCGGCAGGGGGTCGATGTTTTGTTAATATAAGTTATTTAAAATCTTTGGAATCTATTAGAATTCGTGGAAGTTAATCGACAGTTAATGATAGGAGGGATCGTAGTCGAGTATCCTGTAGGGTATTCTGGGAGCAGCTTTAGAATGGTTAGAGCTGGAGATTTGACTCGGGATGTGTGGAATATCTAAGGCTGGGGGACAACCGTAGTCGCTTGGCTAGGAATGATTTCAATTGTCGGGGTGTTCTGCCGATCATAATCCCAGTGTCTTAGAAAGAGTACGTTAGTAAGAATAGTATTCGAGAAGTTTAGTAGGGGTTTCAAGTGGACTTAGGAACCTGAGGTTGAGATGAAGGAGAACCATCTAGAGCTATTCACGGGCATAGACTTCGAGGACGAAGTCTAATCCAAGTGGGGGAGAGTTGTAAAGCCCGTGTCCCGATATACATTTCATTTAATTATTATACTGTTTATGTAACGAAATTATTTGACGGGGTTAGTCGAGTTGGGTCAAATCGTTAAATGGTCGAAATTTTTTGGTTTGCGAGAAGAGTTTAGTTGGGGGACCTAGAGTGGCAAGTAGGCCAAAGTTCAAGCATGGGGTCGGCCCATGCAATGGAACCGAGACCCATTTTGCTGCTTTTGTTTTGGTCTCGAGATTAAAAAAAAAAGAAAAGAAACAACAAACCCTTTTTTTTGTTTCCTTGCGCCGTGAGAACCCAAACCAAACACCCTTCTCTTTTTTTTTTCGTGGCTGCCGTGAAACCAACGACCACCAGCAGCGCCGGTGCTGTTCACGCCGGCGAAAGAGGAGTGCAGCGTGAGGGAGAAGAAGCTGGACTTGGGTTTGCCTTTGTGCCATCGACGAGGTAAAGCTTCCCTTCCCTTCGGTTCTTTCTTGTCGTTTCAGCCACAAAACAACCACCATCGTCGGCGTCGCCATCTTGACTGCCGACGAGTGTGCCGCCGTGCACCACCAATAGGTGGCTGTAATGGCGGGTTGCGACCTTGTGTTGCGGTGTTGTTCGCGAGAGGGAAGTACGCTTCTCTTTCTTTCCTTTTCTTTTCTTTTCGTTTCGGCGTCGAAAACCCAGGAAAAACGCCATCACCGCCGGTGGCCGCCGCCGCCGACCACCACTGCCGGAGGTGGCAGTGGGTGGTGCGCGGTCGAGTCCAGACCCTAGTCACCTTGAAACCCTAACCCGTAACTTTATCGCGTTAACCCGAATCGTATAACCCGAACTCGTAAACGTTTTTATAAATCGTGATTTTATGTAAATTCTAAGTGTGCTGTCCAGTTTTCGTTTGATCATAACTTTTCCGTCGTAACTACGTTTGAGCCGAAATTGGCGCCCACGGTTCAAGTTCAGGGCCAGGCACGTTTTCCGTGTTTTAGCGGAAAACTGGTTCGGTCTCTAGCTGGACGAAAAAGTGGTCGCAAGTTCGGTGTTTCGTCATTTCATGTGAAAATTTCTGGAATCTGCCTGGATCTTGCGAAAATCATAACTTTCTGCTCGTAACTCGGTTTGGGGTGAAACTGGTATCAAAAGTTCCCTTTTTGAGTCTAGAAACTTTTCTGTGTTTTGTGTAAAACCCAGTTCGGGACGTAGCATGGGTCGATATGTCGTTTTATACTGAAAGGTGCTGAATTTTCGCTGTTCCGGAATCTGTTTTTGTAAAATCCGTAGTAAATTGTAGAAACATCGTTAGGAGGCGTATAGTATGTCCTTGGAACCCTAACTCAGAGTACTTTCTGGTCATGAAATAATATTGGGAATTTTCTGGGTTTAAAGGGGTCGAAACAGGTCCCGAACAGACCTGTTTTGGGTGAACGGAAGTTAGCTTTAGTGACGGTTTAAGCGTGTGTCGTGCCATAGGGTCCGGGTCTCGTATTGACACGTTTTAACATGCGTTTAGGTGCTGGGAAGTGACCGTAATTGTGGAGATTGAAATGTGTTGTTAAGCTAGGCGCGCATTCGAGGTGAGTTCTCTCACTGTGTAATTAGGGGTTGTATGCATGTCATAATAGTTTGTATGTACTACTGTCTTTGTGGTGTGAACTAGTTGTTTGTGGTGTGTAATATTTGATTGGGTTGAATGCTTGGTATAAATGTGTTACATTACAATTCGGTGGGACCGAGGCCTCGATGGTACTGAGGTGTTGGTTACATTACAATTCGGTGGGACCGAGGCCTCGATGGTACTGAGGTGTTGGTTACATTACAATTCGGTGGGACCGAGGCCTCGATGGTACTGAGGTGTTGGTTACATTACAATTCGGTGGGACCGAGGCCTCGATGGTACTGAGGTTTTGGTTACATTACAATTCGGTGGGACCGAGGCCTCGATGGTACTGAGGTGTTGGTTACCTTACAATTCGGTGGGACCGAGGCCTCGATGGTACTGAGGTGTTGGATACATTACAATTCGGTGGGACCGAGGCCTCGATGGTACTGAGGTGTTGGATACATAATTACTTGTAGGCGTTTACTCGTTTTATGTAACTGTGATGTTGTTGCCTATGTGCGGATAGGGGTGATGTGTATATAATTCCTATCTGCGCATGTGTTGGAATTCACTAAGCTTCGTGCTTACCCTTTCCCAATAAACTGTGGTTTCAGGTCCGAGCGGCTTCAAGGCGTGACAAGTACACACTGGCGCGCGAGGAGAGCTGGTTGTTTTATGGTTTTATTAATTAAACGTTTATTCCGCTGGTTTTTATTATAAAGATATTAATTATGAGTTTGCAAACGAAACGTTGGGATTCATTTAATGAGTTGTTATAAATGAATTGTTTATTTAAAAAAAAAATTTAAATTTGCTTGTAAATTTTGGGACGTTACAGTTTGTTGCCAAAATACTTGATCTTGAAACCAAACTCCATAAAAGAGGTCAAACGGATCAAACCATCCACATGAATAAACCCAAAGAGTTCACGTATTTTAACAAGGAATGGGGAATCGGATATGATAACCCATACTACTTGCAAATGGGTATATTCAATACACCTACTCTGTATGATTTTGGTTGTTTTGGATTAGATAAAAAGTATCCGGAATACGCAATTCAATTGACTGGTCCTCTTGAACCCGAAAAGGAAGAGGAAACTGAGGAATACAAGCGCGCACACACTTCCAAAATACAACTTCCATTTTGTTATGAACCTTTGAATTATTCCTATCAAAAGAACAAGAAGTATCTCTCGAATGACTACTTCGATTGCTACAAGGTTTCAAAGCCCAAAGATTCCTTAAAAAAGGATGAGGACCAAGCAACCGAAACCAAGGCTGAGACAGATGAGTTTAAACTCTATGTTCCCCCTCTCATCTTGGAAGCAAAGATAGTCGAGTTGGAGGAGTCACTCGAGAAAGAAAGGTCAGTTTTTTAAATGGAGAAGCAAGCGCTTATCCAAGAACTTGAGAATCTTAGATCGGTCAAAACCGAATCTGTATCGGATGAAGGACAGGAAATCCTTCGGGGTGAAATCACCAAACTCACATCAAAACTGGCTGCTTTGGCAACAGATGCGATGCAAGAGTATACGAAAAATGGTCAACTTCAAGAGCAGGTTGACCAACTCCAATATGAAAAGCAGATTTCATCCGAACTTTCCTCAAGCTCATCTGATACGTCTTTGTGGCAAGCTTTCATAAGCAAAATTTCCTCTACACAAGACGGTAAAGATTCTCAAGATGAGAGTGTTTTAAGGAATTTGAACTCTGATTTTTTCTTAGCATCCGCACCAAATTCCCCAAAGCACACTGACACTAAGTGTTCCTCTCCTCCCTCTACCAATCCTAGTCCATCGATTCCGGATATCAATTTTTCCAAATTCATGAATTCCGAGGGTAGTTCAGATGAAGAGTTTGAATCGTTTCCATTTGACAAACCTTTTCCCAGTCATACCGACTTTCTTTCAAAAGCGGTAAATCATCCGGTCAATTTTCTAAAGGGTGATTGTTCTAACACAAAGGCCCCAACTGTGATTAAGATTTCTAAATCTAAACCTGTTTCTCAAAAACAATCATAGCCACGGCAAAAGACCGGTCGATCGAATGACATACATCCTTCCCACTCACGCTCTGTTGATCATACCTTTAATGATAAGTCAGATAATAATGGTCGGAGAAAGTCGTTCAAACAAGTTTGGGTGGTAAAGGGATCACATGAAAGCAACACGAATGCAAAGTCATTTAAGCCAGTTTCGCATGTTAGGACATACAATCGCAATCATGATGCTTTTAATTCTCGTACGTCTGTTGAACAAAAGGTGATGTTTCCCTTAAAAGTTTACTCAATTCAACAGTTGCTTCAACTTTCTCATGATTGTATCTGTGGTTCTACATGTGGTTCGAATGATTTTGTTGATTGTAAATTCGAATCTCGTTGGTATGGTACCTATAGTATTCCCGGTCCTCACTATAATAGGGAATCTAACCGTCAAGGATCCATCAATGGATGGATACCAAAATCCTTCTAAATTATTTTGCAGGAACGTCATGTGCACTCAGTTCAGAACAATCTTTTCACATGACTGCATTCAAAGGTTATGCCAATTTTGAGGGGGAGTACTGAAAGGTAAGTGAGCTGTAACTAAATTCAAAGACCGTGGAAATTCATTATGAATAACTTACTTGTGTTTGTTATTCTCAATTTTAAATTCCATGATTGCCACGTGTCAGTTCATTGACTTAGTTATTTCCATGTCTCACATATTCGTTGTTTTTTCGATGGAAATACACTCGTTTGAATTCCTAGTTGTTTTCCAAGTTCACTATTTCTTTAAAATGATTCAATTCTTATCTGATATATTAATTGTGACTTGTTCTTCACAATTAAACTTTCTGATCATTGTTTCATTTATTTCAAACATTGTGCTCACTGAGTCAATCTGTTTTGCCCTTGATCTTGTTCCTTGAAATTCTATATTTCAAATGAATTTCGCGACTTCTGAATAATTCAGTTCAGAACTCGTTCTTAAAAGTATGACTTCTGATCATCTCAGATCAGGACTCGTTCCTAAATGCGATGACTTCTAAATACTTCAGTTTAGAACTAGTACTTCACTGTTTTCAAAAATGTTCCACTCGATGCATAAATGAATGTTAGGACTTACATCGTTTCTATGGTCTATCAAGAACCGGAAGGACCTACCCAAGAAACACATCCCTTATAGACATCAGTGAGGGGTCTAGATTGATAGATGAGTTCGGTGTGAAAAGAATATGGTGAGGATGTGACAGGACTTAAAAGAATTATTGGTCCTTACCAAACCGAGTCAGTTATCCGGGTAACCACACAATCTATTTATTCTCGTTCTTTGGAGATGAATATTGAAACAGACATGGACCCAGTGTCGATAACTCGTGTTACCCCACCCAGCCACTTAAGTATCTAACAAAAGATGCTTGTTTCATATATTCTCGGAGAATTAGCACATAATCTATCTATTCCTCACTCGGAGGTCTTAGATATTGAAAAAGGAAGACATCAGCTCCGGTCTCCGAACTTCATATTCTAATCACTGTGTCAATTGATTTTTAACTTGCGTCCCAGGTTAAATCAATTTTTGAGCCAAATCGATAAGAATTATTTCTTTCACACATGCACGAGTCTTTGTGATTCCATTTGCATATCTTTGTGATATTGCCTGAACAGTTTGAGAAGTTAAATTTTTAAATTTTCTTCAGTGATAACTGGAAGTCCTATCAGAGATTCACCTTTGCAAACTATGAACATAGGTCACACAATTTTTTAAATTGTTGTGATAACAGTTACTAACGTGTTTCTATGTTAGTTGATTACCCCATTCTGGTTACTTAAGATGTTTTATCTGAATTCTTTCTACTCGTTACTATTGTCTTTGAACGTGCATGATGCTCCTACTAATCATAAGGGGGAGAAAGGGTACAGATTCAAAGACACCGAATATCAAGTTGAGGGGAGTTAGCAAAAGCCGAGGGGGAGTAAAGAAGTCCCCACGCAAAAGCCGAGGGGGAGTAAAGAAGTCCCCATCCAAAAGCCGATGGGGAGTAACTGTTAGCCGATTTTATACGAATGATTGATCTGTTCCGAGATCCAAAGAGCTCAAAGTGCATACAAGTGATCAAAGTGCTTACAAGTGATCAACTCTTTTCATCATTTATCAAGTGGTGTTCGCCTCAAATTACTTCCTCCCTCAAGCATATGGGTTCCACAAGTTCTTTTAAAGCTGAAAGCAAATTCAAGAGCTTTATTCAAGGGGGAGCGTCTAAACACATGAAGACAAGCAACACCGAAGTGTTTCAAAGATTCAAAAGGAAGAGAAGTTCAAGACTTGAAGATTTCACGACCGATTTTTATTTATATATCTTTAGGGGAGATTGTTAGGACCATAAATACCCTACATATTAGAAAGATATATAAATAGTTATATAGTGCTTAATTAGTTTAATTATTTAATTGTAAAAGCCTTAATTGTGTTATATGGGCTTTGTTTAGGCTTAATGGGCCGTGTGCCTCAGGCATTAGGCCTTGGTATATATAGTTTGCTTTGCCTTAGAAATAGGGTGGGTCATTCATTCCATAGTGAATTGAATAAGTCGTCTTTATTGCTTTTCTATTCTGTATTGTAAAACTCTCTGATTGAAAGCATTATATGGATGACCAGTTGAAATCATAAACATCTCTGTTAGTATCTATTGATTTCATTGTTCGTTGCACGGATCTGGAACTCACAAAGACTGCTTCGCAACCATAGACCTGGGAGAAACGGGTTTTTCATGTGGACGTGCGAGGTGTCGTGCGATTGGCCCACAGGACCGAAGGGATTTCTTCGACCCACTTTCCTTTTGCAGCTTTTAACCTTTTCTTGATCGAGGCAACGATGGTTTTATGGCTCGACTCAGCAAGTCCATATGCATGGGGATAGCTGGGGGTCGAGGTCGTCAGCTTGATATTACGATATTCACAGAACTGTCGAGTCCTGTTGCTTATGAACTCGGATCCATTGTCGCAAACAATTTCGGATGGAATCCCAAACCTGCATATGATGTTAATCTGGATAAAAGAGATGACTTCCTTGTCCCGAACTTGGGAGAAGACAGCCGCTTCTACCTACTTAGAAAAATAAACCGTAAGTACAAGGAGAAATACCTTTTGCCCTGGAGCAGGTGGTAGCTTGCCGACAATATCCATATCCCACCTCATGAAGGGCCATGGGATAAGTGTCGAGCGTAAAGGTTCAAAAGGTTTATGGGACGTACCTGAATGTCGTTGACAGGGATCACAGTTCTGGACATACCTGATGGCGTCTTGTCGCAGTGTTGGCCAAAAATATCCTTGGCGAGAGATACGATTAGCCAAACTGTGACCTCCTGAGTGATTGCCACACTCTCCATCGTGCATCTCCTGAAGGATCTTTTGAACTTGTCTTTCGCTGATGACGCATCTTAGGTTTAAACCCGTCGATGATCGTCGATAGAGTCTATCTCCGATCACGACATACCTGGATGCTTTGAATCTGATCTTCCGAGCTTCCATCTTATCTTCTGGGAGTTGGTCGTGCACAAGGAAATTTCGGATGTCGCACGACCAATCATCTTTTTGGTCTTCGATCTGGACGACATCGTTATTTTCGATGGACGACGTCGCCAGATGGATCATAAAAATGCTGTTGAATATTGGTTCGACCATAGCAGACACAAGGTTTGCTAAAGCGTCGGCTTGAGTATTTTGGTCTCTCGGAATCTGTTCGATGGAAAATGACTTGAATTTTTCGGAATTTTCTTTTGCTACCTTCAGGTACGCTGTCATTTTTGAATCTTTAGCCGCGAATTCTCCATTCATCTGGTTCACGACTAGGAGGGAATCGCTTCTGACATGCAGCGCGGTTGCCCCCGAGTCGTGGGCCATATTCATTCCCACGATCAAGGCTTCGTACTCAGCTTCGTTGTTAGTGGTTTTGAAGTCGCATCGAACTGAATACACCATCTTGCCCCCCTGTGGCGACTTTAAGACGACACCTAGCCCTGAACCTCTAGTGTTGGACGATCCGTCGACATATAGAGTCCAGGGTACGTCGTCGTGAGTCGCCATAGTAGACACTTCGAGCTCTGCTTCTTTCTCCAATTCAGGGATGAAATCAGCAATGAAATCCGCTAAGGCTTACGATTTGATCGCGGTCCTGGGCTTGAAATCGATGTCGTAACTGCTGAGGTATATACTCCATTTGCCAAGCGACCTGTCAACTCAGGTTTCCTCAAGACAGACTTAAGAGGAAAGTTAGTCACGATAGTAATAGGATGCGATTCAAAATAGTGTCGCAATTTTTTAGCAGCCGTGACTAGCGACAAAAGCAATTTTTCCATAGAGGAATACCTAGTTTCGGCGTCCAAGAGAGATTACTTACATAGTAGATCGGCAGTTGCTGCTTTTCATCTTCTCGCGTCAGGACGACACTTACTGCATTAGGACTAACAGCCAAATATAGACGCAAAACCTCATGATCGTGAGGCTTTGACAGCAAAAGAGGCGACACCATATATTCTTTTAATTTTTGCAATGCTTGCTCATGATCGTCGGTCCAATCGAAGCCTCTATTTTTCCGTAGGACGTTATAAAATAAATGGCATCTATCTGAGGATCGAGAGATAAACCTGTTCGATCCATCATGAATGCAGTCTTTTCTTGGTCCTCGACGTGCATCAGGAACTGATTGTATCCAGAATAAACATCCATGAACGTCAATAGTTCTTGTCCTGCTGTCGCGTCGACCATGGTATTGATATATGGCAATGGAAAAGGATCCTTTGGACAAGCTTTGTTGAGATCTGTGAAGTCGATACAGACCCTCCATTTGCCATTTTTCTTCGCCACGACCACGACATTAGCAAGCCAGTCGGGGTACTTTACTTCTCGAATCTTCCGCGTCTTCAGGAGGTTGTCGACCTCGTCATTTATCACCTTATTTGTTGGGAACTGAAGATTTTCTAAGTATGGTTAGTACTGCCAGAACAACATTAGTGCTGCCAGATCAAAGTTAGTACTGCTTATGCAATGGTTACTACTGCAAGACAAAGTTAATACTGCTAGATCATTGTTAGTACTGCTGATACATTAATACTGCAAGACAAAGTTAATACTGCTAGATCATTGTTAGTACTGCTGATACATTAATGCTGCTGGACCAAGGTTAGTACTGCTAGTCAAGTTAGTACTGCTGAATCAAGTTAGTACTGCTGGAACAAGTTAATGCTGCTGGAATGAGTTAATACTGCTGAAATGAATTAGTGCTGCTGGAGAATATTAGTACTGCTCATGCTGAATGAAGATTAATACTGCTGATGTGACAAGGTTGGAATGCGAAGATTTTGGGGATAAAAGTGGAATGAATGAAGATATGCTTAAAGAAGATTCAGTAGATCAATTTATTTTTGATAGTTATCTTGTACTTATTGTGTATAAATAGTTGTTGATAGATAGCTAATAGAAAATATACAAGAGATATACGTGAGATACCATTCGATTTTGTTTAGAGAGAATTAACCTCAAGGTTTAGAACCCTATTTCTAGAGAAGTAGAAGTCGTCTTGATTGAGCCTGTTCATCAAGATTGAGGTTTGGTTGTAAGCTTGTGAGTTGAATTAGTGAATACAGACAGCTGTGTGTTTTCTGATATATTGTTCATTGATTGTGCGAATTAAAGTTCTATTCCGCAGATTCTTTAATTCTGAATTCTAGGTATTATTAGTCTTGTTAAGATTCGATCCTGACAAGTGGTATCAGAGCCTGTGTTTCTTAGAATTCTACAATCATTATGGACAACTCTTTTGAATCAAACAGTACTCTTGTTTCTAAGGTTCCCATGCTCAGACCCAATGAATTTGACATGTGGAAAATTAGAATCAAGCAATACATTCTGCTTACTGATTATTCAATCTGGGATATCATAGAGAATGGTCCATGTGCTGAAGGAAGAACTGGACCAGATGGCAAAAGACCTCCTCCAAAAACTGATGCAGAGAGAAAAGTCAGACAAATAGAGATGAAGGCCTTAAGCACTCTGCTTTTGGCTATCCCCAATGAATATCAGCATCAATTTCAACACTGCACTGATGCTCAGATTCTGTGGAATGCATTGGAAAAGAGATTCACTGGCACCAAAAGTACCAAGAGGAATCAGAAGGCAATTCTCAAGCAGCAGTATGAAAACTTTACTTCTACTAAGAATGAGTCTATGACTCAAACTTTTGATAGATTTAATAAGCTGATTGGAGAATTGGCCACAGTAGGAGTCAAGATGGAGGCTGATGATGTCAACAGAAAGTTCTTAAGATCATTAGGTGAAGAGTGGACAATGTATACTGTGTCCTTCAGACAGAATGACCAACTGGAAGATAAAGAGCTTGATGATCTTTACAATTATCTTAGAGTCTTTGAAGCAGAGGTTGAAGCCAAAAAGAAGCCCTCTGGATATGTACACAATGCTGCACTTCTTTCAGCATCACCTGATTCTACTGCTAACACTGAATCAGTTAGTGCTGCTGGAGGAGTCAATCAGGAAAAGATCAATGATTCAGTACTAGAAGCCTTCTTTTCTAGTCATGTTAATTCCTCATTGATTAATGATGACTTAGAACAGATTAATGCTGATGATCTTGAAGAGATGGATATCAAGTGGCAGATGGCTATGCTGTCTATGAGGGTGAAGAGATTCATAAAGAGGACAGGGAGAAACAACTTTTCCCAAAGAAGAGAAGATGGTGCTGGATTTGACAAGTCCAAAGTTGAATGCTACAAGTGTCACAAGATGGGACACTTTGCCAGGGAATGCAGAGGTGGAACATCTCACAACAGCCATCAACAAACTCAGGCTGGAAGCTCCAATCAAAACAGAAACTCTATTCAAGCTCTTGTCTCTCAACAAGGAATGGGATTTGATTGGAGTGATCAAGCAGAAGAGGCCATCCAAAATCAAGCACTTATGGCTGAAGTTTCAGATCTTCCCACTTAGGTAAAATCTAATCTCTGTTCTCAAGCTTGTATAGACACTATGTAATAATTGTTGAGAAGTTTGAAGAACAGATTAGGGCTTTTCAAGCCAATGAACTTCAACACTCCTATGATACAAACTACTGGAAATGGGAAAAGGGTGGTCTAGAGTTCCTGCTTAAAGAATCCAGGGAAGAGTGTGAGAAACTAAAAGGAGAGCTTGAGAAAGTTAAACTTGATATAGAAAAGTTTAATTGTGCCTCTAAAGTCATGGACAACATAATCAACTCTCAAATCCATAGTAAGTTGAAACCAGGCATAGGGTACAATGCCACACCCCCACCCTACAACAACAACTACATCCCTCCTAAGTCAGACCTATTAGAAACCAAGGATAGTAAGGACTTACCTGAAGGAGCTACTAAAATAGATCCATCAGATGAAGTTGTTGTGGAGGATAAAACTGAAAAAGAAGAGTCTAAGAAAAGGAACAAGAATGTTAGTGGTGAGATTCCCTTAGAGAATTACATAAAGACTAATGAGGATGGTGGAAGTCCCTGGGATAAGAACAATGAGATGAAAAGATCTGAAAAAGGAAAGGGAGTTCATTACACACAGACCACTGTTGTGAAGTCCAATACCTGTGAACATTGTTCTTGCAAGAATTTTCAAAAGGATGAGCCCCAAAAACAAGATAAAAGGAGGGGAAATCAAAGAAATTGGAATAACCAGTGGGCACAAAAGCAAGGAGTTAATCTGCAAAGGATTAACAGACCAAAACCTTGTTTTATTTGTGGCAAATTGAATCATCTTGCCAAATACTGTTATTTCAATCCTATTAACCAAAAGAAAAGTTTTCAAAGAAGTTTTCAAAAATCTTCTGGTTATAGGAAGCCTGCAAGGAATAATGTGGCTAAGAAACAAGCTGAATCCAAAAGCCACATGAGAAAACAGACTGAAAAGGAATGTGTCAATATGTGGGTCCCCAAAAGCACTAATGTCAGTACTGCTACCTCAGATAGTACTGCTGACAAGGATAGTGCTGCTAGAAGCAATACTACTGCCAATACTGCTGCTAGCAGTGTTAGTGCTGCTAACTCTGTTAGTGCTGCTAACTCTGTTAGTGCTGCTAACTCTGTTAGTGCTGCTAACTCTGTTAGTGCTTCTTCTAAGGTTAATACTGCTTCTAGTTTTTGTGCTGCTAGACCAATCATATTGACAAAGTACTCCAATTCTGCAGTACCTAAGTTTGAAAGTCTCATCAAAACCCAGTGCAAGTACTTTGATGAGCAAGGGAGACCCAAGACCACTTTGGCTTGGGTTCCCAATAAAAACTAATTGATTTATCTTATGTGCAGGGCAACCAACAGCTCAAGGAGAAGAGCATCTGGCATGTTGATAGTGGTTGCTCCAGGCACATGACAGGTAACATGTCCTGCCTCAAGAATTTCAAAAGAATTGATGGAGGACGTGTTGCTTTTGGGAATATTCCTGCAGGAGGTAAGATAAGTGGTAAAGGTGATGTGTCAAAAGGTAAGATGACATTTGAGGATGTTTACTATGTTGAGCAATTGAGATACAACCTGTTAAGTGTATCATAGGTCTGTGACAAGAAACATAGTATATTATTTACTGATTCAGAATGCATTATTCTTGCTCCTGGATTCAAGTTAGTTGATGAAAACATGATACTATTGAGAACTCCTAGAAAGGATAATGTGTATTGTTTAGATTTAGAAAGTGTTTCATCTGATTCATCTCTAAACTGTTTAGTTTATTCAATAGATGAATCATCACTTTGGCACAGAAGGATGTGTCACATGAATTTTAAAACAATGAATAAACTTGTTAAAAATAATCTTGTTAGAGGTTTACCATCAAAAGTCTATTCATGTGATGATCATTGTGTTGCATGTCTCAAAGGCAAACAACCCAAAACTTCTCATAAGTCCAAAGAGATAAACACTATCTCAAATCCTCTTCAGTTGTTGCATATGGATCTGTTTGGCCCTACAAATGTCATGAGCATGGGCAATAAATCATACTGTTTAGTTATTGTTGATGATTACTCTAGATTTACTTGGGTATATTTTCTGAGAACTAAAGATGAGACAAGTGGACTGATCAAATCTTTTATTCTTAGAATTGAAAACCAATCAAATCAAAAAGTGAAAGTCATTAGATCAGATAATGGGACTGAATTTAAAAACCTTGATCTAAACACCTTTTGTGAGGAAAAGGGAATTGAGAGACAATACAGTGCTCCTAGGACTCCACAACAGAATGGTGTTGCTGAGAGAAGGAATAGGACACTGATTGAGGCTGCTAGATCTTTGTTAGCTGATTCAAAATTACCCACTACTTTTTGGGCAGAAGCAGTTAATACTGCTTGTTATGTTCAAAACAGAGTGTTGGTAATAAAGCCTAAAAACAAGACACCTTATGAGCTTTTTCTGAAAAAGAAACCATTTATTGGATTTTTCAAACCATTTGGGTGTCCTTGTACAATTCTCAATACCAAATCTCACTTAGGTAAGTTTGATAGCAAAGCAGATGATGGTTTTCTTGTTGGTTACTCATCTCAGAGTAAAGCTTACAGAGTGTTTAATACCTCTTCTAGAATAATTGAAGAAAGTGACAATGTCAAATGCAATGAGAACACACCAAGTCCTATTGGTTCAGGTCCTGATTGGCTGTTTGACATTGATTCACTCACTAATTCTTTGGGTTTCAGTAGTGATGTAAATACAGGACAAAGGGAGGCACCTCCATCAGATCACAGAATTCAATCTGTGATATTTCCACTCCCTACCATTGATCCTGTTGATTTCTGTGAACAAGAAAAGGAAGCTGAACCCATTCAGAATGAAGAAGAGAGAAGAATAGAGGAAAATCAGACTTCAAGAGAGCCTGAAGTGACTGAAGAAGCTGAAGAAGATCCAGACTTAAATGAGTCAAATCTGGATGGGAACTTAGTTGAGGAACCTGGTCATCCATCAAGAACTCAGAAAAATCATCCTCTTGAGTTGGTTATAGGAGACATTGCTTCTCCCATGATGACTAGGAAACAAAGCAGACTTCAAGAGCTACAAGATCAGCAGAATACAGTTAATACTGTACTTACTTGCTTTCTATCCCAAATTGAGCCCAAAAAGGCTTATGATGCTATGAAAGATCCAAGTTGGATAGAAGCAATGCAAGAGGAGCTGCTACAGTTTAAATTACAGGATGTTTGGGACTTGGTGGAACTTCCAAAAGGTCATAGAGCAATTGGCACCAAGTGGGTTTTCAGAAACAAGAAGGATGACAGAGGAATTGTGATCAGAAACAAAGCAAGGCTAGTTGCACAAGGGTATACTCAGGAAGAGGGCATAGACTATGAGGAAGTCTTTGCTCTAGTGGCAAGGATTGAAGCAATTAGGCTATTTCTAGCCTATGCCTCATACATGAAGTTTAAGGTCTACCAAATGGATGTAAAAAGTGCTTTTCTGTATGGAAGTATTGATGAAGAAGTATATGTCTGTCAACCCCCTGGATTTTAGAATCCATTGCACCCTGACAGAGTGTACAAGCTGAAGAAGGCACTTTATGGTTTACATCAAGCCCCAAGAGCATGGTATGACACCCTGTCTACCTATCTCCTGAAAAATGACTTTGAAAGAGGAGTCATTGACAAGACCTTGTTCATTAAGAGGAGAAAGAAAGGCACACTACTTGTTCAGATCTATGTGGATGACATCATCTTTGGATCCACAAATGATCACATGTGTAAAGAGTTTGAAGAGTTAATGCACAAGAGCTTCAAGATGAGTTCCATAGGAGAACTTACTTTCTTCCTTGGGCTTCAGGTGAAACAGAGGAAAGATGGGATTTTCATAAGCCAATCCAAATATGTGAAAGACATCCTGGACAAGTATGGTTTAACAGACTCAAAGCCAGCAAGCACACCAATGGAGACACACAAACAGATCACTGCAGATCTTGAGGGGGAGGATGTGGATGTCCATCATTACAGATCTATGATTGGATCACTCATGTATCTCACAGCCTCTAGACCAGACATTATGTTTCCAGTATGTGTTTGTGCCATATTTCAGGTTACACCTAAACAATCACACATGCATGCAGTCAAAAGAATTTTTAGATACCTAAGAGGGCAACCTAGATTAGGTCTTTGGTATCCTTATGAATCTTCATTTGACTTGCTTGCATACTCAGATAGTGATTTAGGTGGAGCTAACATGGATAGAAAGTCTACTTCAGGTGGATGTCAGTTTTTGGGTGCAAGACTTGTATCATGGCAGTGTAAGAAACAAACCACAGTGTCCTTATCCACAACAGAAGCTGAGTATATAGCTGCTGCAAGTTGCTGTTCTCAGGTGTTATGGATTCAGAATCAGATGTTGGACTATGGGGTAACATTTCTTCACACTCCAATCTTCATTGACAACAACAGTGCCATTAGCATTGTTAACAATCCTGTCAAGCACTCAAAAACAAAGCACATAGAGATCAGGTATCACTTTATTAGAGACTGTAATGAAAAGAAATTGATTCAAGTGGCTAAAGTTCATACCAATGACCAGTTTGCAGATCTATTCACAAAAGCTTTTGATGTGGGTAGATTCACTTTCTTGGTAGCCAGTGTGGGCTTAATCAACCTTGAATAAATTCATAATTTTTATTTTTTTTCTATATATACCTGTATTTCTTTGTTTATTTGGTATTACTAACTAGCTTTCTAAAAACCTCAGTATGACTCAGATGGACAAGTGCTGCAAAGTGTAAGTATAGTTACTACTGCCAGTGCAGAGTTACTACTGCTAGTACATATTTTCTACTGCCAATGTGTTGTTAATACTGATTTGTAGTTAATACTGCTTTGACGTTAATACTGCTTAGTAGTTAATACTGCTTTGAAGTTAATACTGCTTTGAAGTTAATACTGCTTAGTAGTTAATACTGCTTTGAAGTTAATACTGCTTAGTAGTTAATACTGCTTAGTAGTTAATATTGCTTGTGTAGTTAATACTGCTGTGTAGTTAATACCCTTCAGTCGTTAATACTGCTAAGTAATTAATACTGTTGTGTAGTTAATACTGCCTTGCAGTTAATACTGCTCAGTCGTTAATACTGCTAAGTTGTTAATACTGCTTTTAAAGAAAATCAGGGCTAATACTGCTATAAATACTCTTTCAGCCCGCCAAAGTTCATAACGTCTTTTTGCATTCAATTCATCTCTTTCTAACCTTTTCTCCCAAGAATCTCTGTGTTTTCTATCCAAATCCTCAGGAAGAATGACGACAATGGAGTTTGTCGATGAGCACAATGAGATTGCGATGCTTCAGAAGCCGAAGCAGGCCGCAGGATTTCATGAGATTGTGGATTTTCTCAAGTCCTCACACATCTCTCATGCCCTAACAGTATGCCCAACCATATATATCGAGCATCAAAAGCACTTTTGGGAGAATGCCGCTGTTATTTTCGAAGATGGGCAGAAAATCATTCGAACAAGGGTTTGTGACAAACCCTTGAAGGTCACAGAGGAGGTTATTCGCATCAATCTTCACTTAGATGATGCCTCAGGTATAACCTATCTATCTAATGATGAACTTTTCTCGACCTTACCAAGAATGGGGTATGAAGGTCCCATTGGCGTTTTTAAATTCTTCAAGTCAAAATTCTACACCCAATGGAGATTTCTTGTTCATACTCTTATGCACTGTATTTCAAAGAAAACAACTGGATGGAGTGAGTTTAGCAGTACCATTGCTTATGCCTTGGACTGCTTAACCACTGCCAGAAAGTTCAATTTTTCAGCAATGATTTTTAATGATCTTGTGGCAAACCTAGAATCCAAAAAGAAGTTTTACATGTATCCCAGGTTTGTCCAAGAAATAATTAACCATGAATTGACGGATTTACCTCAGTCTGCTGAGGTATATGTGCCAAAACCCCCTAAAGGGAAGGTTTTCTCAAATATGAGAAGAATTCCTAGGGACTCGGAAGGAGTTGACACACCATTATTCTCTACAATGATGGTTGTGTCCCACACCACTGAAGGTATGGCATCAGGGTCAAGGCCCCCATTAGACACACCCACTGATGACCAATCCCAACCTTCCATCACCAAAGAAATCCCACAGTCCATTCTTTTAAGACCCAATCCCAAAATCACCAAGAAGTTTGAAAGAAGAAAGGTACACAAGGTTCCTTCCTTGATGTACCTCCTAAAAGCCCAAAGCCTTTAAGCCCTCTAGTGGAGCATTCTCCATTAGAGAATATCGAAAGGGAAACCACAGGGGTGTCTCCCAACCCCAAGAAGGTGCTCTCTAAGGAGAAGGATGAGCATGTGGGCTGCAAGGCTGCCACTACTTCTGCTAGCAAAGAGAAGGACAGTGGTAACATCAATAAGACCTTCCCCACGGCAACTCAGAATGTGAAAACATTCAGAGGACCCAGGCGCCAAGAAACCATGGGAGTAGGCAGTGCTTTTGCTAGGCAAAAGACACCTACTAAAATTTCCAGTGATCCTTTAACGGAGGTAAACACTCCTAAACAGGGTGAGGATAGATATACTTATGAGGAATTGATGGAAACTATTGCCAACATCAACATTGATGTTATAAATCAGCAGAAGGAGATTGATGAGCTTAAAAAGGTGATTCTTTATCAACACACCAAGATAGAGAAAAATAAGAAGATGATCACCAAGCTGCTGCAAAGAAGAAAGAAAGCTCAGTATGTTCTGAGAAAGAGAAGATCAACCACTGATGCTTCCAAAAAGGGGGAGTTAGAAACTGAACTAAACATGGAGGATGCAAAGGTTGAGGGGGAGAATGAGCATAAAGTTGAGGGGGAGGCTGAGCAGGTTGCAGAAGTTGCAAAGGAAGCAGAAAGTGAGAAAGCAGCAGTAACTGAAGCAGCAGAAACCACAGAAAAAGCATTAGAAACAGTTAATGCTGCAGTATCTGAGATTGAAGCAGCAGTAACTGAAATTATACATAGTCTTGTTGATGCAGCAGTATCTGACAGTGAGAAGGAAGCAGTATCTGTTTCTACAGTAACTAAATCTGAGATTGAAGCAGAGGTATTTGAGATGGTGAAAGCAGCAGTATCAAAGATTTTAAAAGAAGCAGTAACAGAAAAAGCAGCAGAAATGGTTAATGCTGCTAATGCTGCTAGTCAAAAAGCAGCAAAAACCATTCAAGCAGCAGAAATGGTTAATGCTGCTGAAAAACATAAGGCAGCAGAAACCATTCCTGAAGCAGCAGAAGCAAAGGAAACAGCTGAAACCATTCCTGAAGCTGTTAAAACACTCAAAAGAACCAATATGATGTCAAACAAAAGACCAAGACCAAAGTCTATAGCTTCAAAGAAGAAAGTTGTAAAGAAGCCTAGGGTGGAACCCAGTGTAGAAGAAGCTAAGGAGGAAGTTGTGAAAGAGAAAGTTGATCATAAAGTTGCTGAAGAAGAAGTGGCAACTCTATCAGGTCAACCAAGCAATGTACAATCACCAACAAATACTCAATGTGATATGTATATTACTGTGGTTGATTCTAGTCCTATCAAAGTTAAACCATTAGCTTCTATGGCTCCTGAAATCATCTTCTGGGATACTTTGAAAGATCAGAGAAAGGAGTACATTAGAGTAAAAAGAGCAGATGGGAAGTTTGAGGTCAGTTCTACATGGGGAAGACTTTTAAGGATGTGCTCTAGATCAGATTTGGAAGAGATGTTCAAGGTGGGAATGAAGCTTTATGGAAATATGCTGACTGAGAATGGAATGTCCATCACCAAAATGGTACTTGAATATTTGTGTCTAATGTTCAATACAGAAGCAGTTAAGTATTTGACAGAAAGGCAATTTCAAACTGTTACCAACTGGATGCTTATTGAAAATTGTGGTGTGTATGTCATAACGCTTGACTATGCATATCATGAGTATTATTTGGTGGATAAAATATACGAGCACAGCATGACAAGGTTGAAAGGAATGCTAAAAACTAAGTTGGTGAGTAACAAAGATTCTAAAATGGTAAGAT
This sequence comes from Saussurea involucrata, assembly GCA_033807775.1. Lineage (NCBI taxonomy): Eukaryota > Viridiplantae > Streptophyta > Magnoliopsida > Asterales > Asteraceae > Saussurea > Saussurea involucrata. The sequence continues at coordinate 69,032,757 of CM066318.1, read as the reverse complement.
ACCTGGTAAGAAGGATCTTAAATCAAAGTTTGGGATTGAATCCTGACTTGTGTGTTCAAGACTAAGTTTTGGAAGCATCATCATCTGAAGAACTTGACTTCTCTTTCTAAAAGTCAAGTTAGGGGGAGATTGTTGGGAACTGAAGATTTGCTAAGTATGGTTAGTACTGCCAGAACAACATTAGTGCTGCCAGATCAAAGTTAGTACTGCTTATGCAATGGTTACTACTGCAAGACAAAGTTAATACTGCTAGATCATTGTTAGTACTGCTGATACATTAATACTACAAGACAAAGTTAATACTGCTAGATCATTGTTAGTACTGCTGATACATTAATGCTGCTGGAACAAGGTTAGTACTGCTAGTCAAGTTAGTACTGCTGAATCAAGTTAGTACTGCTGGAACAAGTTAATGCTGCTGGAATGAGTTAATACTGTTGAAATGAATTAGTGTTGCTGGAGAATATTAGTACTGCTCATGCTGAATGAAGATTAATACTGCTGATGTGACAAGGTTGGAATGCGAAGATTTTGGAGATAAAAGTGGAATGAATGAAGATATGCTTAAAGAAGATTCAGAAGATCAATTTATTTTTGATAGTTATCTTGTACTTATTGTGTATAAATAGTTGTTGATAGATAGCTAATAGAAAATATACAAGAGATATACGTGAGATACAATTCGATTTTGTTTAGAGAGAATTAACCTCAAGGTTTAGAACCCTATTTCTAGAGAAGTAGAAGTCGTCTTGATTGAGCCTGTTCATCAAGATTGAGGTTTGGTTGTAAGCTTGTGAGTTGAATTAGTGAATACAGACAGCTGTGTGTTTTCTGATATATTGTTCATTGATTGTGCGAATTAAAGTTCTCTTCCGCAGATTCTTTAATTCTGAATTCTAGGTATTATTAGTCTTGTTAAGATTCGATCCTGACATTATTCCTTTCAAGAGCAAATTTCTGCCGCTTTTGTTTGATAGGCTTAAATGACGGGTCGACATTGAGCTTGTGGGAAATAACACGGGGGTCTATGCCGACCATGTCTTCATGCGACCAGGAAAAACAGTCGGTGTGTTCCTGCAAAAAAGATATCTGTTTGTCTTTAAGGCAGGGATCGAGGGACGAACCTATAAAGACCTTCTGGTCAGGCTTGCTCTGGTCCAGGACGACTTCCTCCAAGTGATAGTCGTCGGCTGTCCCAGGAGCATCCTGGACCTGTAATTGCTAGATGGCCTGCTTCTGCGGTTTCAGAGTGGTCTTATAGCAATCGCGGGCGATTTTCGGCTCCCTTTTGATCTCCTGGACTCCCCACGGCGTATGGAATTTCATGGTTTGATGATACGTCGAGGGAACAACTTTTATTTCATGGATCCATGGTCGACCTAAGATGATGTTATAGGCCGACGCACAGTCGATAACGTTGAACTTGGTCTGCTTGTTGATTCCTCCGGCATAGACAGGCAGGGTGATCTCTCCAAAGGTACTCGTCGCGTCTCCATTGAAACCGACCAAGGTTGTCGGGCGTTGGGTGATTTCCGAGCGATCGATTCCCATGGCCTTGATGGTATCAAAGAAGATGACGTTCGCTGAACTGCCTCCGTCAACCAAGACTCGTCGGGTCAGACAGTTACCAATCGTGAGTTGAATGATCAACCCGTCATGATGCTTCCGATACGAATCGCCGAGGTCGTCTTGGTCGAATGAAATCTTCATGGCTTCTAACTCCAGATCTCTTTTGGGTCTTGATGAATGAGGAATGGGTCGATCGTAAGGTGCTTGACTGGCGTGATGTTTGGCTGCGGAATACTTAAGACCGCACACGTCGGAACCACCAGTGATGTAGTTGACGACCTTCGCATGATCGGGAGTCGGTGGTCGAACGTCGTTAGCTGGAGTAACGACGTCGTCAATAATACTCTTGAGATTACCCTTCGGGGCGTGATATGCAAGCTCATTTTTGAGAGCTATACAATCGTACTTTAGGTGACCGTGGTCGACATGGAAGTCCCACCACTTTGACTTATCTTTCTTACCGTCGTCTTTGTCGGACTTCTTCGGCCACCGGATGGTCGCCTGGACGGTCTTCAAGGCCTCGACCGAGTCCTTAGTAGTTGCTTTGAATCCGTAAGAGGATATCTTAGGGTACTGAGGGAACTTGGTCGCGGTCGCGGTCTTGAACTCCGCTTTCATCTTGAATAGGAAGTTCGAGATTTGTCGGGCAGGCACCGACTTGGATACTGCCTGGGTCTTGAACTCTGGCTTTTTTACCCCAAGCAGCCTCTTGTCGTCAGAATGCTTACGACGAAAGGCCACGTCTTCTTCCACCCTCATATAGGCAAGGGTTCTGGCTCGGACGTCTTCGAAATTCTCTGGAGGATACTTGGTCAAGTCAGTGTATAGACCCGAACTGTCATAAATGATCAAAGAGATTGATGCTACACTAGGCTTATGTATGAAGAATCTGCTCTGATGCTACACTAGGCTTATGGATGAAGAATATGCTCTGATGATGATCAAAGAGATTGATGCTACACTAGGCTTATGGATGAAGAATCTGCTTTGATGATGATCAAAGAGATTGATGCTACACTAGGCTTAAGAAATCTCTGCCTCAAATTCTATGAAGAACTCAAGGAAGTAGGAAAAGACAACAGAAAGTACGACGACTTCCCAAAAGCAAAAATCTGAGTCTCTTCAAAGAACCTCTGTCAACGTTTTATTTATGTTCATTTAATGTACTCAAATGTAAATGCCTCTGGCATAAATTCCAAATGAAAGAAATAATCTTCTGAGGTATTGTTTAACCTCGGTCTATCTTAACTTAGCCTAAAAAGTCAAAATTTATTTTTCAATACTTAGGGGGAGATTGTTAGCTCAAATATTCTGAAATATTAGAAGTATTGAAAAATGGCCAAGTACAGAAGAACTTCCACAGAAGCTCTGTTGAGTGCAACAGAAGCTCTGTCGGGCATCTAAGAAGAAGCAAAGGAAGTTTTGATCAAGAGTGATCAAAGACCGAAGAAACTACAGAAGAACGCTACAGAAGATCAAGACCTCAGAACCTTTGTCACCAATAACAGAGCCTCTGCAGACAACTTCAGAAGACAAGGAACCCAGTGAAGACTACTCTACAAAGGACCAGACCGCAGAACTTCTGCAACACATTACAGAGCCTCTGTTGTCCTCACTGAAGACTCAAGATACTTATAATATCTTACCACTGTTAAAAAAATATATTGCTACTGTTCCAGGATCTGTTCATCAACTTGTATGGTAGCATGCCCTGTTCAACTTCAACACGTGTCAAATTCTGAGTGGACTCAATAGGGCTTAGTACTACATAGACGTCTGCGACATTAAATGCATGCAGTTTTCCAACTGTTCATACCATCTCTTCTTTCCTGTAGCAACAGTCTCTTGTCTAGAATAGATCTTTTGTAGTAGTATAAAAGGAAGACTCATGTTGAGTTCTTCCCAAGAATCACCGTTTTTACACTTTACAAGTTTACACAATCACTTAACACACAACACAAAACACTTACACTCAATTAGCGTCAAATCTGTACTAAGTGTTCTTGATATATTAAATACAGTGGGTCTTTGTGCTATAAATCTATTCTCTTCACTGTTTATTTGATAGTGTGTGTTCTAAATCTATTAAACATATCTGTTAGTTCTTCAAATACGCTTCCGCATCAAACATAAACTCGAACTAATAGACCTGACAATCTTGTATAAGCAAAACGGGAACCAACAAGGTTGAACACCTTTGAACTTGCTTTCTTCAAGTTTGTTGACCTTAACGGATAAATCATTTCGTTCTTTGAGAATTAAATCAAATTTCTTTTGTAAATTAGATTTAACCATTTGTTCCTTCAATATCTCGGTTGCTAATCCAGATAATCTCTGTGTAAGTTTAGAAATCTCAGTCTAAAAAATCTTTCTCTCTTTTGCAAAATCATCTTTCAAACATTTAGATCTAAAACCTTCAACTTTCTTTTCCTCAGTCTCCTTGCTTAGAATGTCTAAATCTTTCTCCAAATCGGATATTTTGAAAGAAAGTTCTCCATTCTTTTTAGAAAAAGATTTGCGTTCGGTTTCAAACTTTTCTCTTTCTAAAATCAAAACTTTTTCAAAGTCGGAGATTTGTTTTAAAAGTTTTAGACACATAAGCTCAAGACTCTTCTTCTCTTCAAGAGATTTGGTTTAAAAACCAGATTGCTTTTGCAAAACTTTCTTTTTCTTTTTCAAGAGAAGATAGTTTACTTTTAAGCTCGAGGTTTTCACAATTCAGGAGTTTACCTTCTCTTCTTCTTTAGCCAGCTTCTCAGAACTATTCCAGATTTGAGATTTTAGCTCCTTGACGTACTTGCTGCACAGTTCATCAGCTTGCTTGATAGTCTTTTCATAGAGTCTTGCTTGATCTTTCTCTTCTAGTGCCTTCATGTCGTCTTTCGATGACAATTGAGAAATCTTCCTTTTCAGCTCAGTGTTCTCAGTTTCTAAGATCGTTGCATTTTCTTCAGATTTAGCCAGCTTCTCAGAACTATTCCAGAATTTATATTTCTGTTCCTTCAGTTCTTTGATGTACTTGCATTTGGAAATATCAAGAACATATATCCTTTTCTTTAACTCAAGATTATCAATTTCGACAGCTTTTCTTTTCTCTTCAAGTTGAGTCAGATCTTGGTTAAAAGAAACTTTATCACGTCTCAAGCTGTCGATGAGTTCGTCGTTCTTCTTTGTAGAAGCTATAGCCTTGTAAAAATTCTTTTCCTTTGCCTTTCTTAGTAACTCTTTAACATTCATGAGTTCTTGATCTGAATCAGAATCAGACATTGTTACCTGGAAAAATTTGATCGTTGATCGGTGTTGTTTTGAAGAATCAAAAATTGCGGAAGAAAAACAAAAATTAAATTTTAAGAACAAATCTAAAAAATTAAATTCGTTTTCAAAAATTAAAATCTGATTATGATCGGAACGAACGAAATCAAACTCGAGAATGAAACCTGCAAGATTAACAAACCAAGTTAGATCAAGAGTGACAACTAAAATCACATACAATGATAATAGTCGCTAATAATAGCAAATCGTCGCAAATAATCTCAAGCGTCACAAAAAATTTCAGTTCGATTGATAAGAAAAATCGCAACTTTCGTTAAAGAAATTTTAGTCACGAGACGTGCGGTAACTCGGGTACCGATGAGAACTTACCAATCAAAACTTACCAAACACAACTTACCGGGTGAGATGTGCTTTCCGGATGAAAAAGATTTGCGACTTACCGGAAAGAGAAGAAATCCGGATGCGATTACCGGATGGATGAGTTTCCGGAAGAAAGTTGGTTCACCGGATAATGATAAGGTTACCGGTTAAGAGATAAACAAATACTTACCGGGTACTGAGATACCGGATGGAGTCCGGGTAATATGGCTTACCGGATGAGAGAGATTCCGGATGAAAATTGCACTTACCGGGTGATGGACAACTTACCGGATGGAATTGTTTAAGACTTTCCGGGTGAAAAGGAACTTACCGGACGAAGGTTGGTTCACCGGACACAACACTTTCCAAACAAAGCTTACCTGGTGAAAAAGGACTTACCGGATAAAGATGTTGTGACTTACCGAATGATAGGAAAATTGTGACTTACCGGATAAACTTGTTTCTCGAACAAAATCACACCAACAAACAAAAAAAATTAAAGCAAACAAAACAAAAGAAACTTCCAACTGAATATATATGTATGTATGGTGATGGATGTGGTAATTTGCATGCATTATATAATGATATATGGATGGCGATGTGTATAAATGGCATGCATGAGTTGGTGAACAAAAAATAGCTTACGTATGAATATGAAACCAATTGTATTTGCACCTAAACTATCATTACCGACTCAATGTTCAACGAAGTAAAACAAAGATGGTCAAAGATGAAACCAAAATAGTCAACAATATTGTTTGGGCAAAAAACCACGTCGTACGACCACGACCGGAGCAGATAAGACGCACGTCATAATCCAAATCGTGTATTAAGATAAGGTCTCGACGAGAACCCAGAAAACATCCGTCGTCGCCCGTAAAAGGTAAGTCGTACGTCCCCCATGACGCTCGACCATAGTATCGCCCGTCCCGTATGACCATCACATAAGATCATTGTACCTTCGACCAAAGCTAACGTTAACCTTGACTGTTACGTTTGTTAAGTGTTTAATGCAGGAGTCAAAGTCATTAAAGAACAACGGATATAACCTACGCAACCATAAACGATCGATAGCCGTAACGGACGAAGATCATCATGGATAATCACTCCGGCGACCGTTTCCAGCCGTTGATCGAACATTAATGGAGTTAATTAATGACGCGAAGGCTATAAAAGACAAGCTAAAGCTTCATTTCAAGGGACATCGGTTAACATCCAATACACTCTAGCGAACATCACCACACAGCAGAGAAAATCATCCAAACTCATAGCAAAGAACATTCAAACTCTGGAGATTAAGTATTGAAAGCCAGAATCTTACAGCGAACTCAAGAACACCCGAAGGAAAGCTCAAGTATCGCTCTCGACGCACGACAACAGCCCTCGACCAACAGTTTACACTTTGTATTCACACACGACAAACACTTGTTTTCACATTTAAACACTTGTACTTTACATTTCGAAGTATTTCCTTCATTTGTATTGTAATCATCGTACGACCGACGCCAGTACCAAGGACGTCGCCCCTGATTGGTAACCATAGTGCAGCGACGACACCCACTGTCGTCCGTAGGTTTTTTCCTCGTTTGAGGTTTTTCCTACGTCATCAAATCCCTTGTCTCGTTTATTTTTCCCCTCGTTGCACGTCTCGTCGAAAGATCCTTTCTTTAGTTGATTAAGTCCACATCGACCTTAAGTTGTCCCTTTGGTGCGATTTTTTGCATTAACAGTTTGGCGCCATCCGTGGGACCTCATCTAGAGAAAATCCTCGACGAACGTGCACTCTACTAATAGTTTCTTGGAGTTTCTTCTGTTCTCTATCACAGGAAAATGGCAGATGGCGGAAATTCAGAGCGAACCGCTGACCCAGCGCATGGAAAGCTTGAAAAGGCGCAAGATGTTCCTAAAGCCATCGGTGAATATTGTCTAGAAGAAGTTATCTTAGACCCAAGCAAGCCCGAGCAAAAAGTCTTGATAGGCTCATCTCTCGATCCCCACCTTAGGCAAAGGATAATATCTTTCTTGCGGGAATATGCTGACTGCTTCGCCTGGTCGCATGAAGATATGGTTGGCATTGACCCTAACATCATTTCTCACAAGCTCAATATCGATCCATCGTTTGAACCCGTCAAGCAAAAGCGCCGTAAATTCGCTCCTGAAAGAAATAAGGTAATAAATGATGAGGTCGATAACCTCCTCAAGACCGGAAAGATCCGAGAAGTAAAGTATCCCGACTGGCATGCTAATGTCGTGGTCCTGGCTAAGAAGAATGGAAAATGGAGGGTCTGTATCGACTTCACCGGTCTCAATAAGGCTTGCCCGAAAGATCCTTTCCCAATACCGCATATCGACGCCATGGTCGACGCAACCGCATGACATGAACTATTGACCTTCATGGATGCCTACTCAGGGTATAACCAAATCTTAATGCACGTCGAGGACCAGGAGAAAACCGCTTTTATGACGGATCGAGGTATTTACTGTTATAAAGTTATTCCTTTCGGACTAAAAAATGCAGGATCCACCTATCAACGTCTGGTGAATAAAATGTTCAAAGACCATCTCGGCGACACAATGGAGGTATATATTGACGACATGCTCGTCAAGTCAAAGAAAGCGGTCGATAATGTCGAGCATCTAAGACAATCGTTCAACATCCTTCGGGAGTATAGCATGAAGCTCAACCCTACCAAATGTTCCTTCGGAGTCAGTGCTGGAAAGTTCTTAGGCCACATGGTCACTCGCCGAGGAATCGAGGCTAACCCCGATCAAATCAAAGCCATCATCGACATCAAATCTCCACGAAATTTCAAGGAGGTCCAAAGGCTTACTGGTCGAGTAGCGGCCCTAAACAGGTTTATCTCCCGATCTACAGATAGATGTCATCTATTTTATAACGTCCTCAGGAAAAACAAAGGTTTCAACTGGACCAACGATCATGAGCAAGCATTGCAAAAACTCAAGGAGTATATGGCGTCGCCTCCTCTGTTGTCGAAACCTCACGATCATGAGGTCTTATAGCTGTCAGTCCAAATGCGGTAAGCGCCGTACTCACACGAGAGGACGAAAAACAATAATTACCAATCTACTACGTAAGTAAATCTCTCTTGGACGCAAAAACTAGGTATTCTTCCATGGACAAACTGCTTTTGTCGCTAGTCACAGCTGCTAAAAAAATTACGACACTACTTCGAATCGCATCCTATTACTGTCGTAACTAACTTTCCGTTTAAGTCTGTTTTAAGGAAACCTGAGTTGACAGGTCGCTTAGCAAAGTGGAGCATATATCTCAGCAGTTACGACATCGATTTCAAGCCCAAGACCGCGATCAAATCGCAAGCCTTGGCAGACTTTATCGCTGACTTCAGCCCTGAGTTGGAGAAAGAAGTAGAGCTCGAGGTGTCCACTGTGGCGACTCACGACGACGTGCCTTGGATCCTACATGTCGACGGATCATCCAACATTAGAGGTTCTGGACTAGGTGTCGTCTTAAAGTCGCCACAAGGGGGTAAGATGGTATACTCAATCCGATGCGACTTCAAGGCCACCAACAACGAAGCCGAATATGAAGCCTTGATCGTGGGAAGTATACTCAATCCGAATTGCACGTCTCCTCGAAAGATCCTTTCTTTAGTTGATTAAGTCCACATCGACCTTAAGTTGTCCCTTTTGTGCGATTTTTGCATTAACAAATATCATGCCCAAAAATACCCAACAATCCGGGTAAAAAAGATTTGTCCGGAATGTGTTTGTCCGGAAAGAAAAAAAAATTGACTGGAAAGTTGAAAAAAAAAATTGTATTCGGAAAGCTTTGTTTTGTCCGGAAAATGATGGGAAAATAGGAAACTTACCCGGAAACTATGAGAAACGTCCAGACACTGCGGATGTGGTTGCAATTCGGATCTGGGATCGATTGGGTTGCTTGAATTCACTCCTGTAAGGTTAGATTTTGACCAAAAACACAAAAACAAGCACACCCAAATCGATTTCTAAGCGAAATATATCCTATTTTCTAATAATCACCACAAAAACTTACGAACATCAAAAAACTCAAGAATTGATCTTCAAATTGAAAAATTAATACCTTTGAGAATCGATGTAAACGTAGATAAACGCGAGTAAACAATCGATTGAACTTTGCAAACCCGATTGAAGAACGATTTTCCTCAAGAAACTCTGCACTGTTTCAAAAATATTCTGGATGCCTTCTGGAGCTCAAACAATTAATCCAACCGTTCAGAATGTAAAAAGGAATGTCGTGGAGCTACTGTCCAAATATCGTGCCGATCCGACGGTTCAATATCCGGGAATAGGAAAAACGGCTCGCTGCGTTTTTCCCAAAAATTCAATACGAATTTCTTGCCTTTTCTTGCTTTCGCTCGATTTCTTTCGTATCTTCAAATCACCGATTCTGCACTGATACCAATTGTGAGTCCTAGTTTGATCATGTAACAATAAATCAGTAAGAAATAACACGAACAATTGATGATTTCAACTGGTCATCCCTCTCGTATTCATGATTCAAGATAGTTACAAAGGTTTGAATGAAAAACTCAACTATATCTCTCTAAACGATTAAGCTCACGATGACTCTCTATCAATTGCTAACCTAATTCTATAGGTTAAGGAAACCTTATATACTTAGGCCTTAAACAAACAAGGCCCAAGCCCATTAGGCTAAACTAAGCCCATTTAACACAAATAAGGCTTTTACAATAAATAATTAATCTAATTAAGCTCTATATAATTATTTATATATCTTTCTAATGTGTAGGACACTTATGGTCCTAACATGGACGAATGGACCTGGACCTGGATTATGGACGAAGGGAGCGGATCCTGGATTCTGACCGAACGATCCTGGACCGGGATTTTGAACGAATGGTCTAGGACCGTTCTGTGGTCCGAACGATCCATTCGGATTTTGATTTCTCAGTCGCGCGATTTCCTCAGCTGCCCTTCGACTTTGATCAACAAGGACGTTGATTTGATTTCGAGCAACTTCCAACTCCTGATACATCTGGGCAATGAGCTGCTCGTGATTTGCATTGGCCGCCATTTTCCTGAAACGGAAAAAGAGGAAACTCCAAGAAACCGTTAGTAAGACGCACGTTTGTCGAAGATTTTCTCTAGATGGGGTCCCACGGTGGGCGCCAAACTGTTAATGCCAAAAATCGTCCAGAAGGATAACTCAAGGTTGATTGTGGAGCTTAACAATTAAAGAATAGGAATCTTTCGACAAACCGTACGACAAATACAAAAAATGTAAATAAGACAGAGATTTTGGGGACGCGGGAAAAACCTCAACGAGGAAAAAAACCCGCGGACGACTTTGGGGGTCGTCGCTGCACTATGGTCACCAAACAAGGGCGATGTCCTTATGTTTCGGGTGTCGATAGTACAATGATTACAATACAAAGGAAAGAAAGACTTTAAATGTAAAGTAACAAGTGTATCGAATGTAAAAAACAAGTGCGTTGTGTGTAAGAACAATGTGTCGTGTGTTGGATCCGTGTGTCGAGAGCGATCTTTTGAGAGAGAGTTCTTTGTTTCGAGTGCTCTGCAGTGAGTATTCTTGAGAATTCAGTTGTTCAGAGATGCCAAGATGATGTCCGAGAGCCCCGAAAAGGGGATTTAATCTTTGTATTTATAGTCTTCGAATGTCTTGAATGATTCCATAAAAATCTCTGATAACGGTCGTAACGGCTACTGGCTTTAATGCTCATCGTCGTCCTTGTCGGTTATGTTTGTTGATCATTAATGACATTGATTCCTGCATTTAAACAGTGAAAATATAACAGAAATATCGCATGTTAGTCGGTCGAGGTCGCGAGGTTCCATACGACGGTTGTGTGAGCTAGACGACGTCATGGTCGAGTGTGGTGAGGTGGATAACTTTCGATTCAACTTTGATCAGGGGATAAAGTATTATGATTTTACCTTATTATGACAAAGTGTAATAAATGTCCTCCTTATTTTGGTCGTGGTCGAGACTGGTGAAATTTTACCCAAACATTTACCTTGTTTAATTCTATGGTTCATTCTATTGTTGATAAGGTCCGATACCAAACCTTAGATCGTATTTTTATGCGATTTTCGGTATAAGACAGTTTAGTGCAATTTTTTGCATTAACAGTTTGGCGCCATCCGTGGGACCCAACAAAGGATTTCCTTCGAAATAAACATCGTATTACTAACGTATCCTCTTATGCAGATCTTCGTTTTCTGTCAGTCAATTGAGCAAAACTCTAAAGCTCGTCAAGAACTTATAAATCTTCATCACAAGATGGAGAAACAAACTAGCGATATGTATCGCATCATCCGAGGGGCTCGGGGGCTCGTAACACCCTTCATAAACTGAGAAATACCATATTTTCAAAAGTCCTTGGAAAAGGCGCTTATCGATTCGAAGTTGCGGGTAACTATGACATCCCACTTAGATGGAATATGGTACAACAACTCTATATATATACTCGAAGTATATTCTCCTCGTTCAATAACTATGATCTAAGATATAAATTTTGATTTAAGCATCAAAGGATCATTGGTCAAACCATCAACCACCCCCGATTTTACATTACAGGCTCACAAGATCATATGAATTTAGGTCTTACGATTTACATCGTGAGAAACAAAAGTCTCTACGACTTAAATACAGGTCTTACGATTTACATCGTGCGAAACAAAAGTCTCTACGACTTAAAACGCATGTCTTACGATTTACATCGTGAGAAACAAAAGTCTCTACGACTTAAAACACAGGTCTTACGATTTATATCGTGAAAAACAAAGTCTCTACGACTTAAAACACAGGTCTTACGATTTATATCGTGAGGAACAAAGTCTCTACGACTTGAAATGCAGGGTGCAATTTATAGTCGTCGACAAAAGGCGACTCACATTTTAAAATCTTATGATCGCCAGTCATGGCAAACACAGGTTAAAGTTCTCGGTCGCCAATAAAAGCGACTTGCACGTTGAAATATCATGATCGCTAGTCATGACATATGCATTGTCGTCAATAAAGACGACTTGTACGTTGAATCTCACAATCACCAGTCATTGTAAGACACAATGCAAAACGCAAAAGTCGCCAATAAATGCGACCCGCACGTTTTAATCTCAGGATCGCCAATAAAGGCAAGTCGCAAGATTAACCGTATAATCACAAGTAAGGTAAAATTTTTACCGACTATCGCTAAAGCAAAACTTACAACTAGCTAAAAATACTAGACACAACGTAACTTATGTCTCTAACGACCATATCGGCTCGGAACGCCTGATCATAGGTCTCTAACGACCATATCGGCTCGGAACGCCAGATCATAGGTCTCTAACGACCATACCGGCTGTAAACGCCAGATCAAGGTCTCTAACGACCGTATCGGATCGGAACACAAGATCATAGGTCTCTAACGACCATACCGGTTGTAAACGACAGATCATAGGTCTCAAACGACCGTATCGGCTCGGAACGCCAGATCATAGGTCTCTAACGACCATACCGGCTCGGAACGCCAGATCATAAGTCTCTAACGACCACATCGGCTATGAACGCCAGATCATAAGTCTATAACGACCGTATCGGCTCAGAACGCCAGAACATAAGTGTTTAACGACTGTATCGCAAGATACTTAAATTTTATCTTGGTTCGATCATCTTATGATCGTCGCCAATTCCTTAAGCTTTACTTCGGCCCAATCGTCTTACGATTGTCTTCCGTTCCATACGTCTCATCATTTTACTTTGGTACAAGATCTGAAATTCAAATGACTTTGAAATTCAAATCTCGGGGGGCTAACTGTTTGGGTAAAAAATCACACCCTCGATGGACTTGGAAAATTCCCTCGACATATCCCATGGACATTGATTACCATAATAACCAAGGATATCTACGACAGTCATACCTCTAACCGACAGGGATAATACCCATTCTTGTCATACGTTAATAACCACGATAGTTGGTTATTGAAAGACATCTTATGTCGCCAGTCTTACCTCATTGGTCTTATGTCGCCAGTCTTACGTCATTGGTCTTATGTCGCCAGTCTTACGTCGCTGGTCTTACGTCGCCAGTTACTAGTCTTACGTTACTAGTCTTACGTTACTAGTCTTACGTCGCTGGTCTTACGTCGTCGACATCCTGGTCCTGCGACAGTATCGTCCTGACGACCTGTTTTACGACATCGACATCCTAGTCCTACGACAGTATCGTCCTGACGACCTTGGTCTTATGACATTTTCATCCTGGTCTTACGACATTTTCATAAGACCATTCTTATATTAAGATAAGGTCTTACAAGACATTTACAGTCATATACTTGGTCTTATATTTCGGCGATGGTCGTTGTTAATGCCAAAAATCGTCCAGAAGGATAACTTATGATTGCTTGTGGAGCTTAACAACTAATGATAGAAATCGTTCGACAAAGCAATGCGACAAAGACAATAAATGTAAATGAGACGAAAGGAATTTGGTGACGCGGGAAAACCTAAACGAGGAAAAAACCCGCGGACGACTGTGATGGTCGTCGTTGTACTATGGTCGCCAAACAGGGGCGATGTCCTTGTGTTCCAAGTGTCGAGAGTACAATGGTTACAACAAATGACAGAATTAAGCTGATTTATAAAGTAAACAGGTGTATCGTGTATAAAAACAAGTGCGTCGAGCGTAAGAACTATGCGTCGTGCGTCGTGAGCGATCTTTTGAGAGAGATAGATCTTTGCTTCGAATGCCTTTTTCGCTGTGTAGTAAGTGTTCTCGAATTCAGATGTCCGCAAGTGAGGCTAGAGTCTTTGTATTTATAGTCTTCGTAGCTTTAAATGATCCTCATGAATGTCGGAGTAACGGTCGTAACGACTTTTGTGAGTTAATGCTTGTAATTACCCTTGTCGGTTATATCCGTTGACCATTAATGGCGTTGATCCTGCATTAAATAGAGAAATCATAACAGTTGTCATATGTTAGTCGGTCGAGGTCGTAGGGTGTCTTACGACGGTCGAGCGTCGTGAGTAAATTTTGATTTAAACTCTGGACTTTAGACAAAATGTTTTATGATTTTATCTTAGCATAAAGAAGTGCAAGGAGTATGTTTTCCCTTTTCCGGTCGTGGTCGAGACTGATGAAATTTTACCCAAACAGTTTGCCCCCAAAATTTAAAATAAAAAGACAATTTTCAAATTTGAAATTTAATTTTTTGTCAGAGAAAAATCTTTGTTTAAAAGAATGTCCAGGGGTGTGACACGTGTCGAAAGTCGTTGTTTTTGGAAACTGAATCGGTTCGATTTGAACTATGGAAGTTGAGGAGGCGATATGATTGTGACGTCATGTTGACGTGCGATCATGCTTAACAGCTGTAATTTCCAGGTGTCGACAATCCACGCCTGTATACGAAAAGGCGAGGGCACGTGTCGATCATTGTTTGGGTAAAATTTCACCAGTCTCGATGTAACACCGTAATTTTCGGATAAGTACAATATCGAATCAGTGTGGAATCGATCTTTTAAGAAAAATATGAAAAATAGGATTTTGGATTAAATCCTAGATTTTATGGTCTTGTTGGATGGGGAATTCGAATACGAGTTCAACGGTTCTTTCTGGAGCGAAAACGGAGCTATAACGAAGAAGTTAGGGCCAAAACAACTTTCGGTACAATCTCGGCTAAAGTGACCAGCGAAAGTGACACTTGTGTCACTCTCGCGTGTCACTCTCGCCGGTTTTGTACCGAGAGCTATTTGAGCCCGGCGAAAGTGCCCAGCGAAAGTGACACTTGTGTCACTCTCGCACGTCACTTTAGCCGTCGGGTACCTGGAGCATAAATACGAGATTTTTAGCCCTCAAACTTTATTTTTTCATATCTCTCTCATTTCAACTCCGATTTTGGTCATTCAAGTTGCTATGGTTCCGATTTTGAGAGCTCTTCAAAGATCTAGAAAGAGTTTTGAAGTTCATAGGAAGATTCAAGGGTGTTTGGTGGTGGTAAGTCTCTCAAATCTCTTCCCTTTCTCTCCTAAATCGTTTTTCCTTCCTTCCTCACAAAACCCTAACCGGTTTTGGGGTTTTTCTTGGAGAATAATGTGTTTCTTATCCACTTTATGCTAGTGGTTTCATTTATTGATGCAAGAGCAAGTTTCATCCACAACACTAGAGATTTTTGGGGTTTTCTAGGTTTTCATCAAAGGTGAGTTCATCCTCCTAGCTTCTATACTTTCATATGAGTTATAAATGTTCCATTGATGATCTCCTAGTGTTTTGTTTCTTCAAATTCGCTTTGGATGATTTTGGGGAAGTTAGGTTAATATTGGGGTTTTGGTCAAAATGGAGATTTTGATATAAGATGTTGGGGTAAGTGATTCTAAGTGTTTGGGGATAAATATTTATGGTTGGAAATTGTGGATTTAGGTTTTTGGAAGATTTGAACTTGAAGATTTGGACTTCTTCAAAGGAGCATACGTTTGGGAAAAACTAGATTTAGCCTAATCTAGCAAGGTGAGTTCAAGTTGCTTTGTGAAAACTTTGTACATGCCAAAATGTTTCTTTTAAAGTATTTGTGTGCTTTATATGCAATTATCACTTGGTGAGTTAATTAGTGGGTTTTGATTAATCAAAGTGTTGAACTTTACAAATCTTGCAAAAACACCCACTTTTGGGGATTTTGAGTGATTGATGAATAAATCACGAGTGAAGGAGGTTTTGTTAATTTATTGCATAAGTGAAGGTTATTTGGTCAAAATACACTTTTAGTGTTTTGTGATTATGTGATAACTAGGATGTGGCACATTTTAAAGTGTGAACGTGTGAGTTGAGGATTTTGGTCAATCCGACCATGTGAATGTTTTAAGAGTTGTAAACCTTTATTTTGGGGCCGATGGCCTATTGAGGAATTAAAAGATAAAGATTTTTGGTAACGATGCATTTGGGTTTACGTAACCGTGTGAGTGACACGTATTTAACCAAACATTTATTTTGGCCTTAAAGGCTTGATTTATACTCAAATGAGTCTTTTGAGTGTTTGCCGGTTTTAGTGACTCGAGATGGAGTCTTGGATGTGTTATATGCTTAATTGCATTTTATTCGAATACGTGTCGGTTTAAGTGTTGGTATTATGTGTGAAGACCGTTTGATGATTTATTCTTAGTACCTTTGGGACTAATGAACCTTAGTGACTTATATGCATTGTCGAGTTATAAAAGAGTTGCATATACGTGTACATATAGATGAATATATGAGTTGACTTCATTGGGAAGGTGGCAATGATGGGGTTGTGAGATTATCATGCCTCGGAGCGTGTGTTGCATGATGTGAGTTAGATGCATTTCATTTGCATGAATTGATATTGATAAATGATCATTAGATCTTTTGAGCAGAGGGCTCGGTTTTGGACTCGATTGAGTCTCGAGGGCATTCGCCCGATTTTTAATAAGCTCGACGTGGGCTTGGGGTTAAAGTTGCACGAATTGCATTATATTTGATGTTTACATGACTTGAATGCATTAGTTATTCTTTTAGGGTCATGTATATATTTACGTCAAGTAAGCTTGTTTTGGATGGTGGGTTTCCAAGGTAAAGACCTAGTATGGTTGAACTTGGTAGTTTTAAATGGACTAAAGATCTAGTATGGTTGATGTCTAAGATGGGCTAAAGACCTAGCATGGTTGATGCCGAAGATTGACTAAAGACCTAGTATGGTTGATGTCAAAGATGGGCTAAAGATCTAGTATGATTGATGCCGGAAATGGACTAAAGACCTAGTATGGTTGATGTCTAAGACGGGCTAAAGACCTAGTATGGTTGATGCCGAAGATTGACTAAAGACCTAGTATGGTTGATGTCATCTGCTTTCCACATCCAAGAAGCTTACTTATGTTTATTAATTGTGGTTTAGTTTATGTGTTTGCCACATTCGATGAGATCGGGTCTCCCCCGTCACCGAAGGGTGTTGCTTTCGGGTATTTTATTTATTCGCATTGTTGAGGTTATATTACATGCATATGGACTGTTTTCCATGACAGATGGACGGATTTATGTTACATCCTTATTGGATGTTTTAACTACTGGAGTTTTATTCGCGGTGGTGATTATTTGAGAAATTATTATTAATTAACTCTTGATGTGAATTTTGGATTTGAGTCCTTTGCAGCGAAACGATTTTCATTGGAAGCCTTCCTCTCAGAAATTGTGTGCGTTTGGAAAATGGGTTGCCGATGTCTTTTATACAAACCCTTTTAGAAAATCATTTATTAAGTTGAAGCTGTCGATTTATCAAATGATTTGCTCATGATGTAAACTCTTTAACTCACTAGGCGTTAGCCTAATCTTTTTATTTGTCGCCATGTACAACAGGTTCAGGTTGGGAATAGCTGTAGCTACACTGCGAAGTGATGAGTGCTAGTAGAGTGCACGGGAAGTGAGATGCTTAGCGAAGTTTCCGCACTTTTGGGATTAGCAACTTTTATTTGGGTTAAGTAACACCCGCCTAGAGTTGTTAGCTGTTTAATTTGTGATGTTTAAAGTTTGAGGTATATTCAAGGATGATATGTAGAAGTAATTTTATCATCTTTTAGTTTAATTTATTAAAATTAAAGTTAGTTGCTCATTCCAAATTTAAGGGTGTTACAAGTTGGTATCAGAGCATAAGTTTGAGAGAATTAGGTGTTGATGTTGAATACCTAGACTCAAACTAGCGTTGTTTTAAGTAAAGGAGAGCGAGATTGCGCCATTAGGCACTTTGTTAATCCAAACCCTCAGTGATTTGATAATGACCCTCTCTTATATACATAGTGAAAATTGTAAGTAAACAATATGTATCAGAGTTTTACTATCGCTGATAAGTACTAAGATCTTACAGTACCGCTGATAGGAACTCTCGCTCTTTAAATTAAACATTCAGCGAACACTGTTCACCATTAATGCTTTGAGTCTGTTCAGTCATTATGATGATCGCTGATAAGTTAGTTGTTTACTTATGATCCCTGAAGACAAGTTTCACGTCAACAAAGGTTCTACGCCGAAGTCGAAGATCAAGCTCAAGAACCAGCGACAAGTCTCCTAATGAACTGATGCGGATCAGCGAAGACTCAGATTTGTCCACTCAACGTGAAGTATCAAGTACAAGACTTCAGCTATCGTTGAACTTTATCATTCGCTGAATAGATAATGATAATGATCTGAATCAACGAAAGCTGATCATGAAGTCCTTCGTACAAAGTACTTTTTTCTTAACCACCTTTGCACGACTCCGTACGAAATGTCAGAAAAGAACCTCCGACTGTCTGAAATCGTACAACCACTCTGATACTACACTGTTCATCCATGCGGCTACTAAGGTTGTCAACAAAGGTCAATGACATGCAACCAACCAGCTGATGACACGTGTAAAGTGTATACTCACTTGCATTAAATGCATGCAGTATATAAAGAGATGAACCCACTTCATTTGAAGTAACTTGCTAACTCTGGACAAGTTCAATCTCTTATCTCAAGATAGGTTATTATTAGTAATTTCCTTATCTCTCTTAGTGCAAGAAACCTTAGTGTTCCAACTTGTTTAGATTAAGGTTTGTCCTTAATCTTGTTTCCGCAACAAGCTGTAAATTGTTAATCATTTATCAAAAAAACAATTTAGAAAAGTAAAATCTGTGTGTTTGTATTCAACCCCCCCCCCCTTCTACAAACTTGTATAGGCCTTCGGGACCAACAAGTGGTATCAGAGCGGGTTTGTTTTATCTCATAAACAAGATCTAATCTAAGATATTTCTATTTCTTGCTATTATCTGAAAATGGCCACCAACACAAACACAAATTATATAGACAATGGTTCTCTTGCTAAACCCCCTAGATTTTCCAAAGATAACTTCAACTTATGGAAAAATAGGATGACACTCTTCTTAGAAGGTGTAGACCCTACTATGCCTTACTATCTCGAGAATGGTCCATTCATCCCTGTAAGAATTGATGCTGCTGTTCCAGCCGCTGAGAATAGACCTGCTATTCCAGAAAGGTTGGTCCCTAAGGAAATCTTTCAATGGACCGACGAAGATAAGAAGAAAGTGGCTATAGATACAAAAGCCAGATCCATACTATCCATGGCTCTTCCTGACGAAGTCTACCATTCCGTCATGAATCTGAAAACATCAAAAGCCATGTGGGACACAATATGTGTTCAGTATGAAGGAACGTCTGAAGTCCAGGACTCAATAAATATCAACCTGGTAAGACAATACGATAGCTTCATTTCTAGTAAGAATGAATCTCTCTTTGAAGTTCACCAACGTTTTAATTGTTTAATTATAGATCTGAAAACTGTTGGTAAGGAATATTCTAACTTTGAAGTTCTGACAAAGTTTCTAGAATGTTTACCTGAAAGCTGGGACAATTATTCTATGTGTCTCAAGCTGTCAAAGGATCTAAAATCAATGACCCTTTCAACCTTATATGGCACGTTGCTGAATCATGAGCAATCGAGCCATCATAAGAAGAATCTTGTAAAAGATTCCAAAAGCACCCCTGTTGCTTTAATCTCAGAGGAACCTTCTACTCAGCGACTCTCTGTCACTATCACTGAGTTAGAAAGTAACTCTGAAAGGTCATCAGATTCTGATTCTTCAGATGATGATGAATCTTTGGCTCTCCTAACTAAAAAGTTCAGGAGATTTGCCAAAAAGAAAATGTTTAGAAAGAACAAACCTCTTTCCATAACTGACAAGCCTAGATCATCAGCTTTTGTTGATAAGGCTACTGCTACTTGTTTTAACTGCGATAAGACAGGACATTTCGCTAACGAGTGCAGGTCTAAGAAAGTTTCTAGACCCTCAGCTTTTACAAAGAAATCCTTTGTTCCAAGGAATAAAGATGACAAATATTCAAAGCTGAAAGAAAAATATGCTAAGCTGAAAAGCTTTAAGAAGAAGAGTAAAGGCCTGATGGCTAACTATGATTGGGCTGCTTCTGATGAAGAAGCATCATCATCTGACTCTGAAGATGATGAAGCAAATCTATGTCTTATGGACAAGATTGAAGAAGAGGAAGAAAGATCAGACATTCCCTCCACTTCCACCTCTGCTATTCAGGTATCACCTTCCTTCTTTACCAATATTGCAAATATTGATGAAGCTGATAGTCTCCGTAAGATCGATCTCTTGACTAGAAGTTTATACGAAGCCATGAACGGCAAAACTGTGGTTGAAAACCAAAACCTTGATCTCGCTGAAAAGCTTAAAAACTGCCACCTTCAAATAGAAAAGCTTTCTAAAATTGAAGAAGATTTTAAAGATCAAGTATATTTAAATCAACTAGTCAAAATCGAACGAGCAGAAGCTATCGCTGCATTAAAAGCTGAAAAAGCTACTGTTGAAGGATGGTGTAATTCTTCAACAAAGATCACTGAGATAATAAAGTCTCAGATTCCCCTAAGTGATAAACGTGGTCTGGGTTACAAATATGATACTCCAAAACCAACCACTGAGCCTTCAATGCTTAAATTTGGAACGTTCGTATCCTCAGTCGCTGATACTTCATCTTCTTAGTGCTCCTCGTCCAATACACCAATCCCTGAGGAAACTCCTACCTCCTCAAAAGGCAAGGAGAAAATGGTTTATTCAAAACCTACCTCTGTCTCTAAAGACAAAGGTAAAGGAATTGTTATTTACCAGAATCCTCAGAAGGGTACCTTAGTACCAAAGCTGAATGCTTCTAAAGCTTCAGTGACTCATCCCTCTGGATCAAGGAAGCAGATCTCTGGATCTATTCAGCGATCTACTCCTAGACTCAGAGTGGATGTCCTTGGTAAGAAATCTGAAGAACTGAATGTTTGTCCCATTTCTAAAGCCAATGGTTTATTTGGTGCTGGCACTTCTAATTCGAAATCAAAAGCTCAGCATTCAAATGGTCCTAGAACTACTTTTAGTTATAGGAAATGTTATCACTGTGGACTTACCGATCATATTGCTAGTAAGTGCCCCACAACCACCAAAGCCGAAAAGATAGCTAAGGTGAAGATTGCCCCCAAGGCAAAGAAGACCAACCCTGGTGCAAATCAGGTCAAGGTGAATCCTACCACTGAGGTTAAGAAATTAACCAAAGTGAAGAAAGACAAAGCTGAATCTTCAAATGCTGCGAAGACTGCTGAATCATCCATTCCAACTACTTCCACTGACAAATGTATATACATGGTTAAGTGGGTACCCAAGAAAAACTAATCTTCCTTTGTGATGCAGGTTAAGAAGGGTATCTGGTATCTCGATAGCGGATGCTCTAGACACATGACTGGAAAGAAAAGTCTGTTCGCTGAAAACAAGGAAGAGAAGGGTCCCTCTGTGACTTTTGGTGGAAATGGAAAAGGACATACCCGAGGGTATGGTGTACTTTCAAATGGTACAACCTCCTTCAGAAGAGTCGCATATGTTGAAGGGCTGAAGCATAATCTTCTAAGCATTAGTCAGCTTTGCGACATGGATAACAAAGTAATCTTTACTAAGGAATCCTGCTTTGTCGCTGACAAAAAGGAGAAGATAGCTCTCAGCGGTTATTGTTTGGAAATTGTTTATGTAATAAACATGGACTCAACAACCACTGAGAACTCCTGTTTCTTCTCAAAGGCCTCATCTGATGTCAACTGGCTATGGCATAAGAGGCTATCTCATCTAAATTTCAAGACACTGAACACTCTTTCTTCAAAAGAGTTAGTCACTGGTCTACCTCAGCATTCATACGCCAAAGAGTCTTTATGTTCAGCGTGTGAAAAAGGGAAGCAGACCAAAGCAAGCTTTAAATCAAAGCAAGTTTCATCAGTGTCATCTCCTCTACAACTACTCCATATGGATTTGTTTGGACCTGTTAACAAACAATCCATCGCTGGAAAGAAATATACGCTGGTCATAGTTGATGAATTCTCTCGCTTCACTTGGGTAATGTTTCTCCGTTCTAAGAGTGACACCCCTGAAGAACTCATCACCTTTGATCGGAAGATGGAAACCCTGAATAATCTGACCGTTCGCTCAATAAGGAGTGATCATGGGACTGAATTCAAAAACAGTTCTCTTGATTCCTTCCTTGAGAGTAAGGGTATTTCTCACAACTTCTCTTCAGTGAAAACACCGCAACAAAATGGATTCGCTGAAAGAAGAAATAGAACAATTATTGAAGCTGCACGTTCAATGCTCAGCGATTCTCACCTGCCTACTCACTTTTGGGCAGAAGCTGTCAACACAGCTTGTTTTACGCAAAATAGGTCGCTGATAGTTAAAAGAATCAAAAAGACAGCCTATGAACTCTTTCATGGGAGAAAGCCTTCAATCAGCTTTCTTCACATCTTTGGATGTCAGTGTTTCATACTGAACAACAGAGATGCTCTTGGAAAGTTTGATCCTAAGGCTGATGATGGAATCTTTCTTGGATACTCCTCAGTTTCCAAAGCCTTCAGAGTGTTCAATCGTAGAAGACAAACTGTAGAAGAAACTATTCACGTCACGTTTGACGAATCCCGTTCAGCGAACTCTAAACCGTCCGCTGATACTGAAGAACTGAATCAATGGATGTTTTCTCATCTTGGTGATTCAGAAGATATTCCCACTCCTCATGCTCATCCAGTAGAAGATGATAGTCCTCCTATCATTCCAAACATGCAGAATAGTGAAGCTGAAACATCATGGGTCTCTGTTGTTCCTATAAACACTATACCTACCGCTGAACCAAATGCCTCAGACATTCCATCTATCTCTCAGCAATCAGTAAATGAAATGACAAATGCAAGTATTCCTCTCTTAGCTGAAACTCCAGAAGTAGCTGAAGCCTCATTTTCAGCTCCTCCAGTTCAAGATGAGTCAGCAACTTATGCTCCGGCTCAGCGATGGACCGTAAATCATCCAATTGATCAAATTTTTGGTGATCCAAACACTGGTGTTCAGACTCGACGAAGTGCAGGTAATATTTGTTTATTTGTTAACTTTATTTCTCTAACTGAACCAAAGAAAATAGATGATGCCCTCAAAGATCCAAATTGGGTCAGCGCAATGCAAGAAGAGCTGACTGAATTCGAAAGAAACAAAGTTTGGAAACTTGTTCGGAGACCAACTGATAAAACAGTAATAGGCACTAAATGGGTCTATCTAAACAAGTTGGACGAACATGGTACTGTAACCCGCAACAAAGCTCGTCTTGTTGCTCAGGGATACAGACAAGAGGAAGGTATAGATTATGACGAAACATTTGCTCCAGTAGCAAGACTTGAATCTATTCGTCTATTCTTAGCATATGCTGTACAAAAAACTTCAAAGTACATCAGATGGATGTTAAGTCAGCGTTTCTGAATGGGAAGCTGAATGAAGAAGTGTATGTGGAACAACCTCCAGGATTCTCAGATTCTAAGCGTCCAGGTTATGTTTATAAACTGGATAAGGCACTTTATGGCTTGAAGCAAGCTCCTCGTGCATGGTATGACACTCTTTCTACTTATCTCCATATTGAAAAATTTGAGCGAGGTAAGATTGACAAAACTCTATTTTTTAGAAAAGTGAAAGATCATATCATTCTAGTTCAAATATATGTTGATGAAATTATATTTGGTTCTACTAACCCTGAGCTTTGTACTCGTTTCACTGATAGAATGAAAGATGAGTATAAAATGAGCATGATGGGTGAACTAACATATTTCCTTGGTCTTCAGATTAAGCAAACTGAAAAAGGAACTTTTATTAATCAGGGAAAGTATGTTAAAGATATGCTGAAGAAATTTGATTTAACTCATAGTTCAGCTATGAAAACCCCTATGGCACCACCGCTGACACTTGACAAGGATTCAAAGGGAATACCTGTTAATGTCACGCTGTACCGTGGGATGATCGGCTCTCTCTTGTATCTTACAGCTAGCCGACCCGATATTATGTATGCAACATGTTTGTGTGCACGATATCAAGCTGAACCTATGCTATCTCATATGAAAGCTGTAAAGCGAATCTTTCGATACCTTAAGGGTACAGCGAACCTAGGTCTTTGGTATCCCAAAGATTCAGGATTCGATCTAACCGCCTATTCAGATAGTGATTTTGCAGGTTGCAAAATGGATAGGAAAAGCACCACAGGAGGATGTCAGCTCCTGGGTGGAAAGCTGGTAAGTTGGACAAGTAAAAAGCAAAATTCAGTATCCACTTCCACAGCTGAAGCTGAATATGTAGCTGCTGGAAGCTGTTGTTCTCAAGTCTTGTGGATGAGAAATCAGCTACTAGACTATGATCTTCAGCTCTCCAAAATTCCAATCTATTGCGACAGCACAAGTGCCATCGTCATAGCAAACAATCCAGTACTACATTCAAAGACCAAACACATAGAAATCAGATATCATTTTATCAGAGATCATGTGATGAATGGTGATATAGAACTTCATTTTATCCCAACTGATTATCAGTTAGCTGATTTATTTACCAAACCTCTTGATGAGACAATATTCAACTTTCTCATCAGCGTGCTTGGAATGCTGAACTTTGAAGGGTAAAATACTCAACGGTTCACATTGATCAGCGATAGGATAAAATCAACTCGTATAACCTATTCAATCATCTTCTCTCTGAATAAAACTTGGTTAAGCTGATATCTAGGTATGTTTTCTCTCTCTGACAATCGCATGAAAATGCAAGATTTCAAAACAAAATGCATCGCTGAATATCTCTTCCTTAACATCGATATTTTGAAAACTCTTAAAACCATCACTGATATTTTCATTCAGCGCTTCATGTTTATAAAAGAGTCCCTGAGCTTTCAAAACCTCAGTGAGATCCTAAAAGAATATGAAAGGACAGTTGTGACGTCATTGCAACGGATAAACCCCATCACGTTTCTCTTTCTGACACACGTTTGCACGTCTCGTTCAAACTTCCAATCAAATGCAAACATGTGTCCGTGTCATGATGAAAATCTTTTCCCGCTCAAGATTTTCTCTCTCTAATCTGTCTATATAAACAAACTCGTGGTTAATATCTTCCTTTACGCGAACAATCTTCCTCCGCAAGAACGAATTCACTGTTGCATTTGTGCTTTCTAAAACTTCAAGAACTGTTCATCATCTTCTTCATCAAACATCAAGGTTAATATGTTCTTATTTATTACCGAATGCGTATAACTTGTTTCCGATCTTTTCCTTGTTTTAACACGATCAAACAAAAGAGCTTCTTAAAAATGAAATCATTTTTTTTCGTGGTTTTATGAACACAACCATTTCATGGTTGTTCTTCAAGTTTAAATGCAAAAATCTTAAACTTGTTCTTCATTCGTTTCCAATATCTATTTCTTCATAGAAAACTGGATAACAAGAATAAATGGGTTTTACATTTCGTTTCTTAAAATCAAGAAAAACCCTAATCTTCATTAAGACACTTGTGTCTGAATGAAATGGATAAAATTTGAACCATCTTAATGGAAAATCTTTCCACATTAAGATTATTCTTATTTGTTAACATCTTTGGTTGAACTGATAATACAGAGAAATGGCATCGTCTGACATTCCGGCTACCGCTGAGAACATCTCCGCTGATTCTGAGGAAGTAGAAATTATCAACGCTCCTCAGGTTAAGTTCACTCTGGAACAACTAGATTGGACCAAAACGAACAACCTTTCTGCGCTTCTCGAGTTTCCTCCTCGAAAGCAAGTCACACATCTGAAAGATGCTGTGAATTTCCTAAAGAATTGTTGCATTTCAACAGCCCTGACCATCTCACCTCGTGCAAGTCAGCTACTACTATCCCAGTTCTGGTACTCTGCCAGACACTCTTAGTTACCATCCGCCAAAGATCCCTCCAAAACAATTGATTGTATCCTCAGCGATACTGAGTATGGCACGATAAAGATCACACCTGCCATCATTCGCAAAGCTCTGAACTTTCCTAACGCTACAAAAGAAAAGCCTTTTGTTCCTTTCCCTGACCATAAGAAACTTGCTGACAAAGAAGCTCTTATTGCATTTTTCGATGCAATGGGCTATGTAGGGGAAATTGGCAGAGACAAGAAGCCCGAGAAGAAGCTGACCCTGCTAAAGAAGTCGAAAATTCCCAGCGAGATGAACTTCATCTTCGCTCACTTAATCAGCTGCATGACTGCCAAGACCGGCTCCTCTGACCAAGCCGCTCAACCTCAGCAAGCAATGGGACACGCTCTGCTGAAAGGTCTACACATTGACTGGGCATATCTTATCTATGATGACTTGGTGCAAAGAGTAGACTCTGCCGCTGACAGACCCTAATGGGTTCCTTACCCCCGATTCATCAACGCCATCTTCCAATATGGCCTGAAGGACAGCTACCCGCAAGAGGGCGACCTGAAACTCTCTCAGATTGGCCCTAAGGTACTTGACTTCAAACCAGTTGAAAATGAGGTACGTCTTTCTACCCTTTTAACTCTTCTCAACCCTTCTTCTTCTACTTCTGTGGCTCCTTCAGCGACAATACCCATCGCTGATACCCTGGCCACAAAATCCTCTCCTTTTAAGAAAAGGAAACAATCATCTACCCCACTTGGTTCTAAAAGGATCAAGAAAACAAAGGAGCAACCCCAGCAATCTCATGCTGAAGACTCCTCAGATCTTTCTGCAGAGCTGAAGGAACGTTAAGTGGTACGCTCTGCCACACCTGAACAACCCATCCATTCCATCACAACTTCAGCGTCTCTAAACGTTGAGGTTACAAACTTGGAACCTACCCAACCTCCTTCAGTCTCTCAAAAGACTGATGAAGTGATTTTCAACGAATCCAACGCTGAACTCAGAACCCAACCTCCACTCTTATCATTCGCTCCTCCCTCTACTCATTTGGTCTCTCCTCCAGTTTTCGCTGGAGCTGCCATCATTTCTACGGAAACTAAAGCTGATACTCCAAGAATGATGAAGACAGGACCTGTAGGACAATCCATGGGCACTTTTGAAGATGACATTGAACATTTTTCAGGAACCCATAATTTTGACGAGTTCATCAATCCTCCTCCAGGTACACACCAACCCATAAACACTGTCACTAAACCCCAAACTTCTGAGCTTTCCTATGTTCACAAGTTCTTATATGTTACAGGTCCTAATTTGGGAGACATCAACGGCTCTCTGAAGTCCATGGACACAAAGCTGACAGGTCTCACCACTACTCTTTCAAATAACTCTACAGCTGTAACAAACGCTGGAGAGAATCTTACAAAGCTGACAACGGTGGTGGAGAAGAAGGCTTCCACAGATGACATGAAGCAGGTTGATAAAACTCTCAGCGACTTCGCCAAGGTGCTCGCTGACATCTACATAGACTATACCTCTCTCAAAAATTCAGTTTCATCCATGTCCAGCGAGGTCACAACGCTGAATACATCGGTTGGACAACTAGAGGGAGATATGTCTACTGTAAAGACTGACTTAGGCTCTGTAAAGACCGATGTTAGTTCGATGAAAACGACGAGCAGCTACTACACAAAGCGAATACTCCTACTCCTGCCCCTGCCCCTGTCCCTGCATCTGACAATTTCACAGCGGCGGATCGCACTGAGCTGGAGAAGATCAATCCTGCTATTTCTGGCCTTCAAGACAGAATGGCAAAGATTGAAGGTTGTATAGGTATCTCTGGCCAAGATGACAGAGAACCTGCCAAAGCTGCTGAGTCAACCCATTCCTCCCCCACTCATCATGAGAAAGAGGGGGAGAAGAGCACTGAAGATCTCTCCAAGAGCGCTGAAGACCTTTCCCATGATGAATCTATCAGGGAGAGAAGAAGGATGTTGAAGAAACCACCGCTGGACCTCAGGGAGATGAAAACCCTGAGGAAACCGAGAAGCTCGCCTCTGTATCTGAGGGGGAGCAACTCAAAGAAGAAGCTGATAAAACCGAATCCGAAGCAGAAGATGATGAAGCCGTCGACATCCCTGATGATGAACCATCCTCTTCTCCAAAGAATGATGATGATGATGACGAAGATGACGATGACTTCTTTATCGTCAAACCTGCTCCGAGGATCAAAGTTCTTAAAGGAATCTCGATAAATGAACCTTCAGGGGAGCGGACAAAGACAAAGCCCTCAGCCTCTGGAGCTGAGAAAGGCAAAGGCAAAAGCGTCGCTGAAGATGACAATCTGACGATCTTGCTTGAAAAGTCGGTTTGTCAGGTACAGTAAACATCTCTCACTCCATCCCTCCTCTATCATACACTATTAGTTCTACTACCCAAGCCTATACACTTGAACAAATTTTCTCTCTCTGATTCTACCCAAGTTCTTACTTGTAAGATCGCTGTGTTTCAGCTAGTCCTCTCCCCTGTTTGAGGATATCGCTGAAGGTTCCACAACTGCGACTTCACCAATAATACCAGCTGCTGCTGAAGAAATAATCCCAGTCTTAGATTTAATCTCTGAGACTGATGAACCTGAAGAACAGCTACTCTCGCACAGACGCAGACCTTCCTTAGCTCCTCAAAAGCTAAGTGAAGAGGATCAGAAAAGAAGAGAAGAGATAATAAAGCAATTCGAGGATCAGCGAATCATTCTGAGGCGTGATCAACTTCCTTCAGTTCCTCCAAAGTTCAGAATTTCCCAAAAGGAATACAAGGATCACCTCAGAGCTGAAAGATTAATCGCTGAAAGAAAGGAAGCTGAAGAAAAAGACAGAGAATACGCCATCCAGCTTTCTAAACGATCAGTGAAAGACCCCAAGCTGAAAAGAGTTCCTATTGAAGTTCAACGTCAGCTCTGGGAAGACGCCAAGAATATAACTGAAGAAAAGAGAACTGTGTCTCAGTCCACTTTAGCCTGGTGCAAAGAAAAGGTCAACTACAGACTCTCTCCTGCCAAAATCAACAAGGTATTCATCTCTGGAAGAACAACCCTTGTTTCAATCGCTGAAGTCGAGATATTCAGAGAAGATAAGAAGTACGAAAAATTCTATGCTGAAGCCATAACGAAGTACGGTCTCTCTGAATGGTTGGAGATCAGGTTAGCCATCCAGAAGTCTCAGTCGAAGTACAAGGAACATGTTGAAAAGTTGATCAACAAACAAATCGACTTAGTCTACTCCTGTGTGGATATTCCTCCTCCTCCTCCTCTCGAAAGTCAGAAAAGAAAGGCCTCAGCAAAGAAGAAGAAATCTAAATCTTCAATTGATGGCCCTGTCATACGAAATGAAACAGGTATTGGTTTTTCACGTACTGAAGTCCTTGGTCCTGATCCTGATCTTTCCATGCTTGACACATCTCTTCCTCCTGGTGAGACTTTCATCCCTGGCAAAGTCATAAGCGAACCCTACGGGATATTTTTCCATGACTACGATGGTGGAAAGCATTTTCAACGCATCTCTGAACTTTACATCACTCCCATCGAACATCTGAGAGATCTCATCTACTGGTGTGACTTCAGGAATGACCCTCAGGCACGACATCTGAAAGCCTTGATTTTTGAAGAAGCGCTAATCAAAAGAAAACAAGGTGTAACCGTTCCTGACTGGATGATTCCCACCACATCAATGACCCTTGATGAACTTCTCATTAAGGAAGAACCCTTTACAAACTGATATGATCGCCTATTTCTCTATTGTATCAGTTATTCTTTTGTACTTGTAATTTATTTCGCTTGTACTTGTAATCTTTCCATTTCTCTTTGTAACCTGATTCAAAGTTTTAAAGAAATATTTCAGCGAATGTACTTTACTCCATCAGTACTGAAAAGATCCCAGAAAACAGTAAAAGGGACAAATATTTTATGAGTTCTTTTTATCCTTATGTTTTCATTAAATAGCAATTTTCTTTGTTTCTATGTCATAATCAAATAGGGGGAGATTGTTGATCCAAACCCTCAGTGATTTGATAATGACCCTCTCTTATATACTTAGTGAAAATTGTAAGTAAACAATATGTATCAGAGTTTCACTATCGCTGATAAGTACTAAGATCTTACAATACCGCTGATAGGAACTCTCGTTCTTTAAATTAAACATTCAGCGAACACTGTTCACCATTAATGCTCTGAGTCTGTTCAGTCATTATGATGATCGTTGATAAGTTAGTTGTTTACTTATGATCCCTGAAGACAAGTTTCACGTCAACAAAGGTTCTACACTGAAGTCGAAGATCAAGCTCAAGAACCAGCGACAAGTCTCCTAATGAACTGATGCGGATCAGCGAAGACTCAGATTTGTCCACTCAACGTGAAGTATCAAGTACAAGACTTCAGCTATCGCTGAACTTTATCATTCGATGAATAGATAATGCTAATGCTCTGAATCAACGAAAGCTGATCATGAAGTCCTCCGTACAAAGTACCTTTGTCTTAACCACCCTTGCACGACTCCGTACGAAATGTCAGAAAAGAACCTCCGACTGTCTGAAATCGTACAACCACTCTGATACTACACTGTTCATCCATGCGGCTACTAAGGTTGTCAACAAAGGTCAATGACATGCAACCAACCAGCTGATGACACGTGTAAAGTGTATACTGACTTGCATTAAATGCATGCAGTATATAAAGAGATGAACCCACTTCATTTGAAGTAACTTGCTAACTCTGGACAAGTTCAATCTCTTATCTCAAGATAGGTTATTATTAGTAATTTCCTTATCTCTCTTAGTGCAAGAAACCTTAGTGTTCCAACTTGTTTAGATTTAGGTTTATCCTTAATCTTGTTTCCGCAACAAGCTGTAAATTGTTAATGATTTATCAATAAACAATTTAGAAAAGTAAAATCTGTGTGTTTGTATTCAACCCCCCCCCCCTTCTACAAACTTGTATAGGCCTTCGGGACCAACACACTCTAAGATACGATATTCCGAAGTTGTTGGGGTCACTTGAAACGAGGAGTCACGTCAAGAGTAGCAAGGATGATCATGTACGGTACATTCATAATTGCACCTGGCCAGTGTTATGGTGAACCTACCGGTTACATGAGAGTACTCGGACAACTCTAGCGTGATGACCATTGGGGTAGTGAAGGAGTTCTAAGCGAATAGTCGTTAGTAGAGGGTGTCGACTTTAACATTTGCCATTTGGAGTGGCGGTAAGCATGATTGATTGTATTAAGTAGACCGTTATGGTCAGACTTGATAGTTGGATTGGAGACGTAGGCTTATTGAAGTGACTTGATTCGAGGAGAAATGTGGGGTTAGTCGATGTGACCTTCCACTTTGCGTTAAGATGCGTGAGTATCCGGATGACAATAGTGTGATCGGAGAAATTGGAGGAATGTGACCTAGACGTTGAGGTGCCGACAAAATGCATGCACGAAATTTATTTTGCTTTTAAAATAAATTGAATCAATTATTTCTTATGTTTCGAATCGTCGGATGGACGGTACTGCTAAATCTGGGAAAAAGTTTGACATACGCAAGATTTTTAAACAAAGATTTTGGAACATGCATGAAATTATTTTACGACAGGCGGTTGTGAACCTGGTTGGGATTTATTTTATTCCTTGTAGTCGTCCACTACTACTTTCGAATGTTGTGATGTCCATGTTTTAATGTCGTTTAGGATTTTGGATAAGTAACCGCGACTTGCGACCTTAACATTGGATCTCCTCCACATGTGTTAAGGCTTGGACGGAGAGTTACATTCCTTTGTTTTAGTATTGATCTTTAATGGGAATTTCGATTTTGCGAGTCTTGACGAAAGAGTGTCGTTTTACTTTTGTGTTGTAACAAAAAGGAAGGTTTTATGATTTGTATGATTCGATCATAGTGTGGTTTTATGCGAGTTGTCTACTGAAAACGAAGACTTTGACACCATTTAATTGGTTTGATGCGGTTGAGTTCCATTGAGTTTTATGGAATCTTTGTGAAGTATGACCGAGTTTCGTTTTACGATGTTTTGCGGTGCATGGGTGACACTTTATTGCGTGTATAACTTGAATGCTTGTGTGCGTTAATACATGGGTTTGAGTGAGTATTGCGCCTCGTGCGAATTTTGTTAAAAAAATGCGTATATGTCGTATTGTACCAAAAAGAGTAGTTTTGGAGTTTTAATGCCGCGTGGCTTCTCTTTTGAGGATTGTGGTAGCATATTTGTTGCAACTTGCTAGATGTGCAAATTAATTTATACGTTGCATGAGTAAGGCATATAAGAGCATCATAATAGTACATCTCTAATGTTCTGTTTTATGCACTCTCATTTGTTGACATTGTTGGTATTCTTTCTCGCACATGCACTATATTGATTGATTGACAGGAATAGTTTTGTAGCCACTATATTAAGGCGTTAGTGTGCATCGCTTGTGTGGTTTGAGGTTTAAAGTTGACTTGAATTATTTGGTGTGTCAATCAAATTATGTGTACGTATGGTTTTCTGAAATTTTGAGAAAAACAAGTTGAGGTGTGCGAGCCCGGTCAAAAGATTTTATTTACTTGTCGTTATACGAATGAATGAGAGGTTTTGGAATTTTAGTCAATGAACTTCTACTTTGAAAAATTAGTATTGACTACCCGGTATGTGCTATACCATTTCAGAATGACTACTAAGAAAGTGCCGCAGACTGGCATGCAAAATTTTGATTTGAGATTTCTTTTCGATGTTTAAACTGATATTTCCAAATGATGAAATTGTCTTGTTACTTGATTTAAAAGACTGGGAGATGGCCCAGATCATGACGTGTTTTAACCAAGGTGTGTAGATGATTTGCTTCGTTTCTCTGTGAACAAACTGTCATATGCAAAGTTGTTAATGAATTGTGGTTCATGTCGTTTAGATAGTTAAAAAGTGAATTTTGGAAATCGATGTCGTGTAAATATTTTTGAAGTTCGTATAAACAGGTTGCTAGACAATGTTTAAAATGTCGGAGTATACTTTGCGCATGAGGCATAATTAAATTCGTGATGGGACCCTGGTGGTTCGTTTTAAAGGTTGTGGAGTACGTTTTTACGTTTCGGTAGTAAACTAATTTGTGATGAAAAGGTTTTCAAAAATTATTTTTCATACGTGGGACGAGTGTGTCCATGTTTGTGCATCCACTAGCTGGGTAGTGGTAAGTTTTTGTACGTATATGATGTTAGTATAAAAACTTTTGTGTTGAAAAATCTAGCGAAAACTTTATTGGCATATTTATTGAGTCTGTCACTTGAAAACCTTGAACTCTTTAGGCTTGGTGAGGTTGAGCAACCCCAGTTAGGGGTGAGGGCGTGTAGAACCTTTTGATGAAATATCGGGTTTCTAACGCGTGTGATTGTCGTGAGCCGTGTGACGTTGTTTGCGGGGATGAATCATTTTGTATGAACAACAAAGGTGGGACTTGCGGTGTCCCTTATTAGTGTTTTGGTAACCGTTCACTTCGGCAACCTTGTCTTGGGTTGTCTGTATTGCGTGAAGGTCACGTAGGACCCTTTAGACCGTGGGGATGAACATGGATTGGTGGGACTATTTGAGGAATGAAACTCGTGTGTGGAACTATGTGATAAGTCGAGTTCTGGTGGTGTGACTAGGTGTCAACTTTTGGAGTTTGAGGCCAAGGACCACTAGTGTGATTGGAAAGTGTAGTCCAATTTTGATAAATGGTGGTATCGGTTATGATGAACCTAAGTTCGATTGTGACGAACGGTTTAGCGGGATGACTCTCTGCTTGTGGTAAAAGAAGTTGTCGACTAGATAATCGGAGTTAGACGTGTTTTGGGAATGGTGTAACTGATAAGTCAGTGACGACCGTCAGTATTGGAGTCTAGTGGGACTCGTTAGAGGTAAGTGCCGGTTCGACAGTGAGAACCTTAGATTTGGAGGTTCGTTGATTTTAGATGTAATCAAGCCGTGGACTAATTGGTGAAATTAAGAGCGAGTGGACATGGATTGATTTAGAGTCGGGATTCATTATCGGGATGTATGGAACATCTAAGGTTGGGAGACAACCGAAGTCGTCTTACTAGGAATTATTCCAGTTGTCGGAGTATTCTCCCGGACATAAGTACATTGTACGTGAAGGGACTTTGTTGATAAGCAATTGTTCGAGGATTTGTCTTTATAAACTGTGTGGAGGGAATTTAGGTCCCAGTTAGGAACAGATAAATTATAGTCGGCGTTTAGTCAGTTAGCCTTGGGTTGAAAAGGATGTAGATTTCGAGGACGAAATCATCAAAAGGGTGGGAGGATTGTAACACCGTAATTTTCGGATAAGAACAATATCGAATCAGTGTTGAATCGTTCTTTTAAGAAAAATAGGATTTTGGATAAAATCCTAGATTTTATGGTCTTGTTGGATGGGGAATTCGAATACGAGTCCAACGGTTCTTTCCGGGGCGAAAACGGAGCTATAACGAAGAAGTTAGGGCCAAAACAACTTTCGGTACAATCTCGGCTAAAGTGACTAGCGAAAGTGACACTTGTGTCACTCTCGCGTGTCACTCTCGCCGGTTTTGTACCGAGATCTATTTGAGCCCAGCGAAAGTGACACTTGTGTCACTCTCGCACGTCACTTTAGCCGTCGGGTACCTGGAGCATAAATACGAGATTTTTAGCCCTCAAACTTCATTTCTTCATATCTCTCTCATTTCAACTCCGATTTTGGTCATTCAAGTTGCTATGGTTCCGATTTTGAGAGCTCTTCAAGGATCTAGAAAGAGTTTTGAAGTTCATAGGAAGATTCAAGGACGTTTGGTGGTGGTAAGTCTCTCAAATCTCTTCCCTTTCTCTCCTAAATCGTTTTTCCTTCCTTCCTCACAAACCCTAACCGGTTTTGGGGTTTTTCTTGGAGATTAATGTGTTTCTTATCCACTTTATTCTAGTGGTTTCATTTATTGATGCAAGAGAAAGTTTCATCCATAACACTGGAGATTTTTGGGGTTTTCTAGGTTTTCATCAAAACCTAAGTGGTGAGTTCATCCTCCTAGCTTCTACACTTTCATATGAGTTATAAATGTTCCATTGATGATCTCCTAGTGTTTTGTTTCTTCAAATTCGCTTTGGATGATTTTGGAGAAGTTAGGTTAATATTGGGGTTTTGGTCAAAATGGAGATTTTGTTATAAGATGTTGGGGGAAGTGATTCTAAGTGTTTGGGGATAAATATTTATGGTTGGAAATTGTGGATTTAGGTTTTTGGAAGATTTGAACTTGAAGATTCGGACTTTATCAAAGGAGCATACGTTTTGGAAAAACTAGATTTAGCCTAATCTAGCAAGGTGAGTTCAAGTTACTTTGTGAAAACTTTGTACATGCCAAAATGTTTCTTTTAAAGTATTTGTGTGCTTTATATGCAATTATCACTTGGTGAGTTAATTAGTGGGTTTTGATTAATCAAAGTGTTGAACTTTACAAATCTTGCAAAAACACCCACTTTTGGGGATTTTGAGTGATTGATGAATAAATCACGAGTGAAGGAGGTTTTGTTAATTTATTGCATAAGTGAAGGTTATTTGGTCAAAATACACTTTTAGTGTTTTGTGATTATGTGATAACTAGGATGTGGCACATTTTAAAGTGTGAACGTGTGAGTTGAGGATTTTGGTCAATCCGACCATGTGAATGTTTTAAGAGTTGTAAACCTTTATTTTGGGGCTGATGGCCTATTGAGGAATTAAAAGATAAAGATTTTTGGTAACGATGCATTTGGCTTTACGTAACCGTGTGAGTGACACGTATTTAACCAAACATTTAGTTTGGCCTTAAAGGCTTGATTTATACTCAAATGAGTCTTTTGAGTGTTTGCCGGTTTTAGTGACTCGAGATGGAGTCTTGGATGTGTTATATGCTTAATTGCATTTTATTCGAATACGTGTCGGTTTAAGTGTTGGTCTTATGTGTGAAGACCGTTTGATGATTTATTCTTAGTACCTTTGGGACTATTGAACCTTAGTGAGTTATATGCATTGTCGAGTTATAAAAGAGTTGCATATACGTGTACATATAGATGCATATATGATTTGACTTCATTGGGAAGGTGGCAATGAAGGGGTTGTGAGATTATCATGCCTCGGAGCGTGTGTTGCATGATGTGAGTTAGATGCATTTCATTTGCATGAATTGATATTGATAAATGATCATTAGATCTTTTGAGCAGAGGGCTCGGTTTTGGACTCGATTGAGTCTCGAGGGCATTCGCCCGATTTTTAATAAGCTCGACGTGGGCTTGGGGTTAGAGTTGCACGAATTGCATTATATTTGATGTTTACATGATTTGAATGCATTAGTTATTCTTTTAGGGTCATGTATATATTTACGTCAAGTAAGCTTGTTTTGGATGGTGGGTTTCCAAGGTAAAGACCTAGTATGGTTGAACTTGGTAGTTTTAAATGGACTAAAGATCTAGTATGGTTGATGTCTAAGATGGGCTAAAGACCTAGCATGGTTGATGCCGAAGATTGACTAAAGACCTAGTATGGTTGATGTCAAAGATGGGCTAAAGATCTAGTATGATTGATGCCGGAAATGGACTAAAGACCTAGTATGGTTGATGTCTAAGACGGGCTAAAGACCTAGTATGGTTGATGCTGAAGATTGACTAAAGACCTAGTATGGTTGATGTCATCTGCTTTCCACATCCAAGAAGCTTACTTACGTTTATTAATTGTGGTTTAATTTATGTGTTTGCCACATTCGATGAGATCGGGTCTCCCCCGTCACCGAAGGGTGTTGCTTTCGGGTATTTTATTTATTCGCATTGTTGAGGTTATATTACATGCATATGGACTGTTTTCCATGACTGATGGACGAATTTATGTTACATCCTTATTGGATGTTTTAACTGCTGGGGTTTTATTCGCGGTGGTGATTATTTGAGAAATTATTATTAATTAACTCTTGATGTGAGTTTTGGATTTGAGTCCTTTGCAGAGAAACGATTTTCATTGGAAGACTTCCTCTCAGAAATTGTGTGCGTTTGGAAAATGGGTTGTCGATGTCTTTTATACAAACCCTTTTAGAAAATCATTTATTAAGTTGAAGCTGTCGATTTATCAAATGATTTGCTCATGATGTAAACTCTTGAACTCACTAGGCGTTAGGCTAATCTTTTTATTTGTCAGCATGTGCAACAGGTTCAGGTTGGGAATAGTTGTAGCTACACTGCGAAGTGATGAGTGCTAGGAGAGTGCACGGGAAGTGAGATGCTTAGCAAAGTTTCCGCACTTTTGGGATTAGCAACTTTTATTTGGGTTAAGTAACACCCGCCTATAGTTGTTAGCTGTTTAATTTGTGATGTTTAAAGTTTGAGGTATATTCAAGGATGATATGTAGAAGTAATTTTATAATCTTTTAGTTTAATTTATTAAAATTAAAGTTAGTTGCTCATTCCAAATTTAAGGGTGTTTCAAGTTGGTATCAGAGCATAAGTTTGAGAGAATTAGGTGTTGATTGTTGAATACCTAGACTCAAACTAGCGTTGTTTTAAGTAAAGGAGAGCGAGATTGCTCCATTAGGCACTCTAGGATAGGATATTCGGAAGTTG
The DNA here is from genome assembly GCA_033807775.1 of Saussurea involucrata. Taxonomy (NCBI): domain Eukaryota; kingdom Viridiplantae; phylum Streptophyta; class Magnoliopsida; order Asterales; family Asteraceae; genus Saussurea; species Saussurea involucrata. The sequence continues at coordinate 68,995,195 of CM066318.1, read as the reverse complement.
TTGGGGTCACTTGAAACGAGGAGTCACGTCAAGAGTAGAAAGGATGATCATGTACGGTACGTTCATAATTGCACCTGGCCAGTGTTATGGTGAATCTTCCGGTTACATGAGAGTACTCGGACAACTCTAGCGTGATGACTGTTGGGGTAGTGAAGGAGTTCTAAGCGAATAGTCGTTAGAAGAGGTTGACGACTTTAGCATTTGCCATTTGGAGTGGCGGTAAGCATGATTGATTGTATTAAGTAGACCGTTCTAGTCAGACTTGATAGTTGGATTGGAGATGTAGGCTTATTGAAGTGACTTGATTCGAGGAGAAATGTGGGGTTAGTCGTGACCTTCCACTTTGCGTTAAGATGCGTGAGTATCCGGATGACAATAGTGATCGGAGAAATTGGAGGAATGTGACCTAGACGTTGAGGTGCTGACAAAATGCATGCACGAAATTTATTTTGCTTTTAAAATAAATTGAATCGATTATTTCTTATGTTTCGAATCGTCGGATGGACGATACTGCTAAATCTGGGAAAAGGTTTGACATACGCAAGATTTTTAAACTAAGATTTTGGAACATGCATGAAATTATTTTACGACAGGCGGTTGTGAACCTGGTTGGGATTTATTTTATTCCTTGTAGTCGTCCACTACTACTTTCGAATGTTGTGATGTCCATGTTTTAATGTCGTTTAGGATTTCGGATAAGTAACCGCGACTTGCGACCTTAACATTGGATCTCCTCCACATGGGTTAAGGCTTGGACGGAGAGTTACATTCCCTTGTTTTAGTATTGATCTTTAATGGGAATTTCGATTTTGCGAGTCTTGACGAAAGAGTGTCGTTTTACTTTTGTGTTGTAACAAAAAGGGAGGTTTTATGATTTGTATGATTCGATCATAGCGTGGTTTTATGCGAGTTGTCTATTGAAAACGAAGACTTTGACACCATTTAATTGGTTTGATGCGGTTGAGTTCCATTGAGTTTTATGGAATCTTTGTGAAGTATGACCGAGTTTCGTTTTACGATGTTTTGCGGTGCATGGGTGACACTTTATTGCGTGCATAACTTGAATGCTTGTGTGCATTAAAACATGGGTTTGAGTGAGTATTGCGCCTCGTGCGAATTTTGTTAAAAAAATGCGTTTATGTCGTATTGTACCAAAAAGAGTAGTTTTGGAGTTTTAATGCCGCGTGGCTTCTCTTTTGAGGATTGTGGTAGCATATTTGTTGCAACTTGCTAGATGTGCAAATTAATTTATACGTGGCGTGAGTAAGGCATATAAGAGCATCATGATAGTACATCTCTAATGTTCTGTTTTATGCACTCTCATTTGTTGACATTGTTGGTATTCTTTCTCTCACATGCACTATATTGATTGATTGACAGGAATAGTTTTGTAGCCACTATATTAAGGCGTTAGTGTGCATCGCTTGTGTGGTTTGAGGTTTAAAGTTGACTTGAATTATTTGGTGTGTCAATCAAATTATGTGTACGTATGGTTTTCTGAAATTTTGAGAAAAACAAGTTGAGGTGTGTGAGCCCGGTCAAAAGATTTTATTTACCTGTCGTTATACGACTGAATGAGAGGTTTTGGAATTTGAGTCAATGAACTTCTACTTTGAAAAATTAGTATTGACTACCCGGTATGTGCTATACCATTTCAGAATGACTACTAAGAAAGTGCCGCAGATTGGCATGCAAAACTTTGATTTGAGATTTCTTTTCGATGTTTAAACTGATATTTCCAAATGATGAAAATGTCTTGTTACTTGATTTAAAAAACTGGGAGATGACCCAGATCATGACGTGTTTTAACCAAGGTGTGTAGATGATTTGCTTCGTTTCTCTGTGAACAAACTGTCATATGCAAAGTTGTTAATGAATTGCGGTTCATGTCGTTTTTATAGTTAAAAAGAGAATTTTGGAAATCGATGTCGTGTAAATCTTTTTGAAGTTCGTATAAACAGGTTGCTAGACACTGTTTAAAATGTCGGAGTTTACTTTGAGCGTGAGGCATAAGTAAATTCGTAATGGGACCCTGGTGGTTCGTTTTAAGGTTGTTGCGTACGTTTTTACGTTTCGGTAGTTAACTAATTTGTGATGAAATGGTTTTCAAAAATTATTTTTCATACGTGGGACGAGTGTGTCCATGTTTGTGCATCCACTAGTTGAGTAGTGGTAAGTTTTTATGTTAGTATAAAAACTTTTGTGTTGAAAAATCTAGCGAAAACTTTATTGGCATATTTATTCAGTCTGTCACTTGAAAACCTTGAACTCTTTAGGCTTGGTGAGGTTGAGCAACCCCAGTTAGGGGTGAGGGCGTGTAGAACCTTTCGATGAAAGATCGGGTTTCTAACGCGTGTGATTGTCGTGAGCCGTGTGATGTTGTTTGCGGGGATGAATCATTTCGTATGAACAACAAAGGTGGGACTTGCGGTGTCCCTTATTAGTGTTTTGGTAACCGTTCACTTCGGCAACCTTGTCTTGGGTTGTCTGTATTGCGTGAAGGTCGTGTAGGACCCTTTAGACCGTGGGGATGAACATGGATTGGTGGGACTATTTGAGGGATGAAACTCGTGTGTGGAACTATGTGATGAGTCGAGTTCCGGTGGTGTGACTAGGTGTCAACTTTTGGAGTTTTAGGCCAAGGACCACTAGTGTGATTGGAAAGTGTAGTCCAATTTTGATAAATTGTGGTATCGGTTATGATGAACTTAAGTTCAATTGTGACGAACGGTTTAGCGGGATGACTCTCTGGTTGTGGTAAAAGAAGTTGTCGACTAGATGATCGGAGTTAGACGTGTTTTGGGAATGGTGTAACTGATAAGTCTGTGACGACCGTCAGTATTGGAGTCTAGTGGGACTCGTTAGAGGTAAATGCCGGTTCGACAGTGAGAACCTTAGATTTGGAGGTTCGTTGATTTTAGCTTTAATCAAGCCGTGGACTAATTGGTGAAATTAAGAGCGAGTGGACATGGATTGATTTAGAGTCGGGATTCATTATCGGGATGTATGGAACGTCTAAGGTTGGGAGACAACCGAAGTCGTCTGACTAGGAATTATTCCAGTTGTCGGAGTATTCTCCCGGACATAAGTACATTGTACCTGAAGGGACTTTGTTGATAAGCAATTGTTCGAGGATTTGTCTTTATAGACTGTGTGGAGGGAATTTAGGTCCCAGTTAGGAACAGATAAATTATAGTCGGCGTTGAGTCAGTTAGCCTTTGGTTGAAAAGGATGTAGATTTCGAGGACGAAATCATCAAAAGGGTGGGAGGATTGTAACACCGTAATTTTCGGATAAGTACAATATCGAATCAGTGTGGAATCGATCTTTTAAGAAAAATAGGATTTTGGATAGAGTCCTAGATTTTATGGTCTTGTTGGATGGGGAATTCGAATACGAGTCCAACGGTTCTTTCCGGAGCGAAAACGGAGCTATAACGAAGAAGTTAGGGCCAAAATAACTTTCGGTACAATCTCGGCTAAAGTGACACTTGTGTCACTCTCGCGTGTCACTCTCGCAGGTTTTGTACCGAGAGCTATTTGAGCCCGGCGAAAGTGCCCAGCGAAAGTGACACTTGTGTCACTCTCGCACGTCACTTTAGCCGTCGGGTACCTGGTGCATAAATACGAGATATTTAGCCCTCAAACTTCATTTATTCATATCTCTCTCATTTCAACTCCGATTTTGGTCATTCAAGTTGCTATGGTTCCGATTTTGAGATCTCTTCGAGGATCTAGAAAGCGTTTTGAAGTTCAAATCTCTTCCCTTTCTCTCAAATCTCTTCCCTTTCTCTCATAAATCGTTTTTCCTTCCTTCCTCAGAAACCCTAACCGGTTTTGGGGTTTTTCTTGGAGATTAATGTGTTTCTTATCCACTTTATGCTAGTGGTTTCATTTATTGATGCAAGGGCAAGTTTCATCCATAACACTAGAGATTTTTGGGGTTTTCTAGGTTTTCATCAAAACCTAAGTGGTGAGTTCATCCTCCTAGCTTATATACTTTCATATGAGTTATAAATGTTCCATTGATTATCTCCAAGTGTTTTGTTTCTTCAAATTCGCTTTGGATGATTTTGGAGAAGTTAGGTTAATATTGGGGTTTTGGTCAAAATGGAGATTTTGATATAAGATGTTGGGGGAAGTGATTCTAAGTGTTTGGGGATAAATATTTATGGTTGGAAATTGTGGATTTAGGTTTTTGGAAGATTTGAACTTGAAGATTCGGACTTCTTCAAAGGAGCATACGTTTGGGAAAAACTAGATTTAGCCTAATTTAGCATGGTGAGTTCAAGTTGTTTTGTGAAAACTTTGTACATGCCAAAATGTTTCTTTTAAAGTGTTTGTGTGCTTTATATGCAATTATCACTTGGTGAGTTAATTAGTGGGTTTTGATTAATCAAAGTGTTGAACTTTACAAATCTTGCAAAAACACCCACTTTTGGGGATTTTGAGTGATTGATGAATAAATCACGAGTGAAGGAGGTTTTGTTAATTTATTGCATAAGTGAAGGCTATTTGGTCAAAATACACTTTTAGTGTTTTGTGATTATGTGATAACTAGGATGTGGCACATTTTAAAGTGTGAACGTGTGAGTTGAGGATTTTGGTCAATCCGACCATGTGAATGTTTTAAGAGTTGTAAACCTTTATTTTGGGGCCGATGGCCTATTGAGGAATTAAAAGATAATGATTTTTGGTAACGATGCATTTGGGTTTACGTAACCGTGTGAGTGACACGTATTTAACCAAACATTTATTTTGGCCTTAAAGGCTTGATTTATACTCAAATGAGTCTTTTGAGTGTTTGCCGGTTTTAGTGACTCGAGATGGAGTCTTGGATGTGTTATATGCTTAATTGCATTTTATTCGAATACGTGTCGGTTTAAGTGTTGGTATTATGTGTGAAGACCGTTTGATGATTTATTCTTAGTACCTTTGGGACTAATGAACCTTAGTGACTTATATGCATTGTCGAGTTATAAAAGAGTTGCATATACGTGTACATATAGATGCATATATGATTTGACTTCATTGGGAAGGTGGCAATGAAGGGGTTGTGAGATTATCATGCCTCGGAGCGTGTGTTGCCTGATGTGAGTTAGATGCATTTCATTTGCATGAATTGATATTGATAAATGATCATTAGATCTTTTGAGCAGAGGGCTCGGTTTTGGACTCGATTGAGTCTCGAGGGCATTCGCCCGATTTTTAATAAGCTCGACGTGGGCTTGGGGTTAAAGTTGCACGAATTGCATTATATTTGATGTTTACATGACTTGAATGCATTAGTTATTCTTTTAGGGTCATGTATATATTTACGTCAAGTAAGCTTGTTTTGGATGGTGGGTTTCCAAGGTAAAGACCTAGTATGGTTGAACTTGGTAGTTTTAAATGGACTAAAGATCTAGTATGGTTGATGTCTAAGATGGGCTAAAGACCTATCATGGTTGATGCCGAAGATTGACTAAAGACCTAGTATGGTTGATGTCAAAGATGGGCTAAAGATCTAGTATGATTGATGCCGGAAATGGACTAAAGACCTAGTATGGTTGATGTCTAAGACGGGCTAAAGACCTAGTATGGTTGATGCCGAAGATTGACTAAAGACCTAGTATGGTTGATGTCATCTGCTTTCCACATCCAAGAAGCTTACTTACGTTTATTAATTGTGGGTTAATTTATGTGTTTGCCACATTCGATGAGATCGGGTCTCCCCCGTCACCGAAGGGTGTTGCTTTCGGGTATTTTATTTATTCGCATTGTTGAGGTTATATTACATGCATATGGACTGTTTTCCATGACTGATGGACGGATTTATGTTACATCCTTATTGGATGTTTTAACTGCTGGAGTTTTATTCGCGGTGGTGATTATTTGAGAAATTATTATTAATTAACTCTTGATGTGAGTTTTGGATTTGAGTCTTTTGCAGAGAAATGATTTTCATTGGAAGCCTTCCTCTCAGAGATTGCGTGCGTTTGGAAAATGGGTTGTCGATGTCTTTTATACAAACCCTTTTAGAAAATCATTTATTAAGTTGAAGCTGTCGATTTATCAAATGATTTGCTAATGATGTAAACTCTTGAACTCACTAGGCGTTAGCCTAATCTTTTTATTTATCGGCATGTGCAACAGGTTCAGGTTGGGAATAGCTGTAGCTACACTGCGAAGTGATGAGTGCTAGTAGAGTGCACGGGAAGTGAGATGCTTAGCGAAGTTTCCGCACTTTTGGGATTAGCAACTTTTATTTGGGTTAAGTAACACCCGCCTAGAGTTGTTAGCTGTTTAATTTGTGATGTTTAAAGTTTGAGGTATATTCAAGGATGATATGTAGTTAGTTGCTCATTCCAAATTTAAGGGTGTTACACTCGACCACGACCAAAACAAAGCAAAACATTTATTACACTTTCTCATAATAAGGTTAAATTGTAAACACTTTATCTTTCTGACCAAAGTTGAAATCGAAAGTTATCCACCTCGCGACACTCGACCATGACGTCGTCTAGTTCACACGTCCGTCGTATGAAACCTTGCGACCTCGACCGAATAACATGTGATATTTCTGTTACATTTTCAGTGATTATTGCAGGATTAATATCATTAATGACCAACGGCCATAACCGACAGAGACAGTTATGAGCATTAAACCCAGTGACTGTTACGACCTTTATCAGAAGTCTTTATGGAGTCATTCAAGGCGCTCGAAAACTATAAAAGCAAAGGCTAGAGCATCATTTCACGTATCTCGAATCATCTGACATCTCTCGAAGCATCTAAACACAATCGAACTCTGAAGAACACTCAGAATTCTCTCTCAAAGAATCGCTCACGACGCACGACATACACGCACGACGCTCAGTTTCTATACACGATTCACTTGTTTTCCACATATGATACACTTGTTACTTTAAATTTAAAGTCTTTCTTTTATTTGTATTGTAATCATTGTACTCTCGACACCCGAAACATAAGGATATCGCCCCTGTTTGGCGAGTATAGTGCAGCGAAGACCCCCAAAGTCGTCCGCGGGTTTTTTCTCGTTGAGGTTTTTCCCGCGTCACCAAAATCTCTGTCTCGTTTACATTTTCTGTCTTCGTCGTACTGTTTGTCGAAAGATTCCTATTCTTTAGTTGTTAAGCTCCACAATCAACATTAAGTTATCCTTCTTGACGATTTTTGGCATTAACAGTTTGGCGCCATCTGTGGGACCCCATCTAGCGAAAATATTTGATAAACGTGCTTCTTACTAACGTTTTCTTGGAGTTTCCTCTCTTTTCCTTTTCAGGAATATGGCAGGTGTTTGGGTAAAAAATCACACCCTCGACCGACTTGGGAAATCCCCTCGACACGACCCATGGACATTGATTACCCCCGACCGACAAGGATAATACCCGTTATTATCATATCCCCGACATACGTTAATAACCACGATAATTGCTTATTGAAAGACATCTTGTGTCAATAGTTACTCAAGACAGTGTCTTTACATCTCATGATCGCACGTCGCACATCGCTAGTCACACGTCACTAGTCTTATGTCGCCAGTTACGGCTCGTCGGTCTTACGTCGACAGTCTCCTGTCATCGGTGTTATATCGCTCTGGTCCTACGACAATATCGTCCTGACATCTTGGTCCTACGACCAAATGGTCTTATATTTTGGCAATAGTCGTATGTTCCATAAGACCGACATCCGAGACTTAAGACGGTCGTACGATTATACTAATCGTTAACAGTCAAACATCCATTTCTTTTGTTTATTAATGCAGGTCTTGACCACGAACAGAAAAGGTAAGACACTCGTTATGAACCATATCTTGTGTTAAGATAAGGTCCCGGCAAAGACCCAGAAAACATCTGTCGTCCCTCCCGAAAGGTAAGTTGAGAGTTTATCGCGACACTCGACCTCGACGTCGCCCTCTCCGCACGACCGTCGCATAAAGACAATGCGACCTCAACCAAGCTAACACATAATATAACTGTTATGTTTGTTAAGTGTTTAATGCAGGAGTCAACGACATTAATGGACAATGGACGAGTCATCAGTAACATTAATGACCCGACAGTGGTTACGAAAACCACTCATCAATGACATTAAAGCTCCCCGGCGGTTACAAGACCAAACATTAAAGCCTTTACTGAGCTAATTAAAGCTCCCAAAGACTATAAAGATAGAGTTCAATCCTCACTTCAAGGACATCGGAGACTAATTCACTACATTTCACAAGAGATTTCTAAGCTCAGAGAAGAAAACACTCAAGCTCAAGAACCACATTACGAACTCAAGAACACTCGAAGAACAGCTCAAGTTATCGCTCTCGACGCACGACATCAGCCTTCGACCAACAGTTTAAACTTTGTATTCACACACGACAAACACTGTTTTTACATTTCAAACACTTGTACTTTACATTTCGAAGCATTTCGTTCATCCGTATTGTAATCTTTGTACGACCGACGCCAGTACCGAAGGACATCGCCCCTGATTGGCGACCATAGTAGAGCGACGACACCCACTGTCGTCCGCATGTTTTTTCCTCGTTTGAGGTTTTTCCTGCGTCATCAAATCCCTTGTCTCGTTTATTTTTTCCCTCGTTGCACGTCTCGTCGAAAGATCCTTTCTTTAGTTGATTAAGTCCACATCAACCTTAAGTTGTCCCTTTGGTGCGATTTTTGGCATTAACAGTTTGGCGCCCACCGTGGGGCCCCATCTAGAGAAAATCTTCCACGAACGTGCGTTTATACTAACGATCTTGTGGAGCTTTTTCAGGTATATGGCGAATTATCAAGATCCCATGATTCAACTCCAATCGGAATTGAATGCGGCTCGAAGCCAGATTCAAGCCCTGAAAAAAGATAAAAAATGCTCCGTCAAAAGTATCACATGTGTCGCATCATCCAAGGGACTCGGGGGCTCGGAATACCCTTCACAAATTGAAAAAATACCACGTTTGATTTTGAAAATCCTCGGAAAAAGGCGCTTATCGACTCCATGTTACGGCTCGCAAGATTATATAAATACAGGTCTTACGATTTACATCGTAAGAAACGAAGTCTCTACGACTTAAAACGCAGGTTACAATTTATTGTCGTCGATAAAAGACGACTCACAGTTTTAATCTTGTGATCGCCTGTTATGGCAAGCGCAGGTTACAATTTATTGTCGTCGATAAAAGATGACTCACAGTTTTAATCTTGTGATCGCCTGTTATGGAAAGCGCATGTTACAATTTATTGTCGTCGATAAAAGACGACTCATATTTTTTAAATATTATGATCGCCAGCTACGGCAAACGCAGGTTACGATTTATAGTCGTCGATAAGAGACGAATCGTATTTTAAATCTTATGATCGCCAGTTATGGCAAAAGTAGGTGGCAATTTGTAGTCGTCGACAAAAGACGAGTCACCCCTTTTTAACCTTATGATCGCTGGTCACGACAAACTCAGGTTAAAATTCTCGGCCGCCAATAAAAGCGACTCGCATGTTGAAATCTTATGATCGCTAGTCATGACATATGTCGTCAATAAAGACGACTTGTACATTGAATCTCGCAATCACCAGTCATGGTTCCAAGGGACCAGAATACTCAAGCCGACGCTTTAGCAAACCTTGCGTCTGCTTTGCTCGAACCAATAATCGACAGCATTCCAATGACCTATCTTGCGACGTTGTCCATCAAAAATGACGATGACATCCAGATGGAAGACCAGGAAGATAATGGGTCAAACGACATCCGAAATTGTCTACGACAATAGATCCCAGTTCGTAAGCCACTCGACAATTCTGTGAAGACCGCGACATCAAGCTGACGACCCTGACACCCAGAGGCAAGCGGTCGAGCGACAAGAACGTCACATCTAAAGTCTTTCAAGAAGGCGACTACGTCCTCCGTCGAGTGTTCCAAAGCCCTTAGCGCAGGTAAACTTTCCACTAAGTGGGAAGATCCTTATCGTACCTCAGTAGTCGTGGGTAAAAGTGCCTATCGGCTCCAAACCCTCGATGATCGAGATATTCTACGCAGCTAGAATGCAACGCATATGAAAAGGTATTTCTTCTAATTCCTTCTTTCATACGATTTTTTATTCGTCACGACAATTACTGACTTAAGCATTGGAGGGTCTTTGGCTAGCCAACGACCAACCTCTGACATTGTTTTATCGCAGGATCGCACGACATTAGTTACTAAAGTCTATTATATGGCTTAAGTCTCGCAGGATCGAACGATATATAAGTCTATCATACGATCTTAACCTCGCAAGGTCGCACGACATAAGTAATCAGGTCTATGACTTGATCATTCCATCACAGGAACACATGATTCAAAGTTCATCGTATGATCACATCACACGATCATAAGGTCTAGCGACCCCACAATCTAAGTTCTTCAACTTAGAAAAACTTCATGTTCTGAATGAATGCTGTAATCGCATGCGCTTATGTTTGCTTATACGATTCAGAAATATAAAAGTCTTATGACTTACGTTCTAGTCGTTGTATTACAATGGATGCCCAAGTCGCACGACTTCTTGTTCATTTTTGTACTTAATGAATTTTTACAGTCGACATTACATCTGTCCATGACATGTACGAATCAGGTTCAATAGAAAGGTAAACTTTTTACCGACTATCGCTAAAGCGAAACTTACAACTAGCTAAAAATGCTAGACACAACGTATCATAGGTCTCTAGTGACCGTATCGGCTGTAAACGCCAGATCAAAAGTCTTTAACGACCAAATCGGCTCGAGCGCCAGAACATATGTCTCTAAACGACCGTATCGGCTGTGAAAGCCAGACCACAAGACCACGTCGACCGAGAACGCCAACCCGGCGACATGGACCCCTGTCTCCTCGATAGGAAAGCGTTCCCTGAAAGATGGGAGCAAATATTTCCCCAGATGAGGAAACAACGTCGTCCCGTCTAGGACACCAACAACGTCGTCCCGTCTAGGACACAAACAACGTCGTCCCGTCTAGGACACCAACAATGTTGTCCCGTCTAGGACACAAACAACGTCGACCCATCTAGGACAGCAACAACGTCGTCTCGTCTAGGACACCATCGGCCGATGACCCGTCCCCCTTGTCCGCAGACGCTGGGGACAACACCTTAGACACTAGCTTCGTCACTGTCGCCGGAAGCGCTGAACTTGCTGGTGTCGCGTCCATCGCGCCAGAACGGCTGGATGACGCCCTCGCCTCTTTAGGCGTGACAACTCTCGACGAAGCGTCATCCCGTGAAGACGGTTCCTTCAGAACTACCATCCTTATCTTCTTCAAGATTCCCGACCAAGCTGTCGGGGCATTCTTTCTCCTTTCCCGGCCTCGAAGGTCAAGCACAACTTGCGTCGCCTTCTTTGGCTGACCAAGTCAGTTTTCCATTGATGATCTTAGCAAAAGTAACACGTATCCGTAGCAACGCATTTTACTTTAGTGCGAGATCTGAGATTCCACTGGCTTTGAAATTCAGATCTCGGGGGGCTAACTGTTTGGGTAAAAAATCACACCCTCGACCGACTTGGGAAATCCCCTCGACACGACCCATGGACATTGATTACCCCCGACCGACAAGGATAATACCCGTTATTATCATATCCCCGACATACGTTAATAACCACGATAATTGCTTATTGAAAGACATCTTGTGTCAATAGTTACTCAAGACAGTGTCTTTACATCTCATGATCGCACGTCGCACATCGCTAGTCACACGTCACTAGTCTTATGTCGCCAGTTACGGCTCGTCGGTCTTACGTCGACAGTCTCCTGTCATCGGTGTTATATCGCTCTGGTCCTACGACAACATCGTCCTGACATCCTGGTCCTACGAACAAATGGTCTTATATTTTGGCAATAGTCGTATGTTCCATAAGACCGACATCCGAGACATAAGACGGTCGTACGATTATACTAACCGTTAACAGTCAAACATCTATTTCTTTTGTTTATTAATGCAGGTCTTGACCACGAACAGAAAAGGTAAGACACTCGTTATGAACCATATCTTGTGTTAAGATAAGGTCCCAGCAAAGACCCAGAAAACATCCGTCGTCCCTCCCGAAAGGTAAGTTGAGAGTTTATCGCGACACTCGACCTCGACGTCGTTCGCTCCGCACGACCGTCGCATAAAGACCATGCGACCTCAACCAAGCTAACACATAATATAACTGTTATGTTTGTTAAGTGGTTAATGCAGGAGTCAACGACATTAAGGGACAACAGACGAGTCATCAGTAACATTAATGACCCGACAGTGGTTACGAAAACCACTCATCAATGACATTAAAGCTACCCGACGGTTACAAGACCAAACATTAAAGCCTTTAATGAGCTAATTAAAGCTCCCGAAGACTATAAAGATAGAGTTCAATCCTCACTTCAAGGACATCGGAGACTAATTCACTACATTTCACAAGAGATTTGTAAGCTCAGAGAAGAAAACAATCAAGCTCAAGAACGACATTACGAACTCAAGAACACTCAGAACAGCTCAAGTTATCGCTCTTGACGCACGACATCAGCCTTCGACCAACAGTTTACACTTTGTATTCACACACGACAAACACTGTTTTTACATTTCAAACACTTGTACTTTACATTTCGAAGCATTTCATTCATCTGTATTGTAATCTTTGTACGACCGACGCCAGTACCGAAGGACATCGCCCCTGATTGGCGACCATAGTAGAGCGACGACACCCACTGTCGTCCGCAGGTTTTTTCCTCGTTTGAGGTTTTTCCTGCATCATCAAATCCCTTGTCCTGTTTATTTTTTCCCTCGTTGCACGTCTCGTCGAAAGATCCTTTCTTTAGTTGATTAAGTCCACATCGACCTTAAGTTGTCCCTTTGGTGCGATTTTTGGCATTAACAACAGGTAATGGAAACACATAGCAAGTCATTGCCCAGATGCAGTGGGAGCTTGAGAATGCGCGTCGCCAGATCGATGCCCTTGTTGATCAAAGTCAAAGGGCAGCTGAAGAAATCGCGCGAGTAAGGAGTCAGAATCCGGGCGGATCGTTTGGACCACAAAACGGTCCTAGACCATTCGTTTAGAATCCCAGTCCAGGATCGTTCGGTCAGAATCCAAGGTCCGCACCCTTCGTCCATAATCCAGGTCCAGGTCCATTCATTCATAACCCTGGACCAGGGCCGTTCAGTCAGAATCAGCAGCAAGTTCCGTTCGGTCAGAATCAGCAACCGGGTCTATTCATGCAGAACCAGTAGCCGAGATCGTTCATCCCAAATCCCCAGTTCGGGACGGTTCCCCCTCAACATCTAAGACCTCCACCCATGAACAATGGGTCCCAGCCGTATTCTGTTCCTTACAACGGGGACGCCAATGGCTCGTCGTATGGAAATGGCACCAGCTCAGGAATTAATCCTCAAGCAGGAGTAAATCCTGATCCTAATGACCCCGTCGCTCAGCGATTGAAAATGTTGGAAAATCAGAATGAGCGCGTCCTATCTTTGCTCGCTAAGCTGCCGGGGGCAGCCGTGCTCGTCGATATCGAGCCTCGTTCAGGATTTCAAGCGTCGTCTTTCGTCGACACGATCGCAAACGTCGATGTCCCGAAGAAGTATAATATCTCCGCCTTCACGCCCAAGTATTCGGGGATAACCGATCCAACAGAGCACATCGCGCAGTACAAGCAGCTGATGTGGACAATCTCGATTCCACATATGTATCAAGAGGTTTTTATGTGCAAGAGTTTTGGGGCGACCCCCACAGGTCCTTCCCTCCAGTGGTTGATTAACCTCAAACCCAAATCCATCGGGTCATTCGTCGAACTAGTCAACTTGTTCTCTCAGCAATTCGCCAGTAGTCGCAAGATGGGGAAGCAGACCAGCGATATGTATTATGTCATTCAGAAGGCTGGTGAATCCATCCGGAGTTATTTCAATAGATTTAACGCAGAAATGATCAGTGTCCATAACTGTGATGTCAAGACTGCAATCGAAGTATCCCCCAAACGTGGTCTAGACGACAGTTCGGGTCTATACACCGATCTGACCAAGTATCCCCCAGAGATTTTCGAAGACGTCCGAGCCAGAACCCTTGCTTATATGAGGGTAGAAGACGACGTGGCCTTTCGTCTCTGACGACAAGAGGACGCTTAGTGTAAGGAAGCCAGAGTTCAAGGCGAAGGCTGTATCCAATCCAGAGCTTGCACGTCAAATCTTGAACGTCCGATTCAAGACAAAGGCGGAATCCAAGACCGCAACCAAATTTCCTCAGTACCCTAAGATATCCTCCTACGAATTCAAAGGGACTACTAAGGACTTGGTCGAGGCTCTGAAGACCGCCCGTGCGACCATTCGATGGCCAAAGAAGTCTGACCAAGATGACGGTAAGAAAGATAAATCGAAGTGGTGCAACTTCCATGTCGACCACGGTCATGCGACAGATGATTGCATAGCCCTCAAAAAGGAGCTAGCATATCACGTCCTGAAGGGCAATCTCAAAGATATCATCGACGATGTCGTTACTCCAGCTAACGATGCTCGACCGCCGACTCCCGATCATGCGAAAGTCGTTACTGCATAACTGGTGGTTCCGACGTATGCGGTCTGACGTATTCCGCGGCCAAACGTCTTGCCAGCCAAGCACCTGACGACCGGCCTATCCCGCGTTCATCAAGACCCAAAGGAGATCTGGAGTTAGAAGCCATGAAGATCACGTTCGACCAAGATGACCTTGGTGACTCGTATCAGAAGCATCATGACGGGTTGAGCATTCAACTCACAATTGGTAATTGTTTAACCCGGCGAGTCTTGGTCGACGGAGGCAGTTCAGTGAACGTCATCTGCCTTGATACCATCAAGGCCATGGGAATCGATCGATCGGAAATCATCCAACACTCGACCACCTTGGTCGGTTTAAATGGAGACGCGACAAGTACCTTTAGAGAGATCACCTTGCCAGTCTGTGCCGGAGGAATCAACAAGCAAACCAAGTTCAATGTCATTGATTGCTCGTCGGCCTATAACATCATCTTAGGCCGACCGTGGATCCATGAAATGAAAGTTGTTCCCTCGACATACCACCAGACCATGAAGTTTCCTACGCCATGGGGGATCCAAGAGATCAAAAGTGAGCCGAAATTCGCCCTTGATTGCTATAAGACCACCCTGAAGCCGAAGAAGTAGGCCGTTTAGCAGAAGTCGTGGGTGAAGATGTCTATCGATGCTGAACCCTCGACAATCGAGGTATCCCACATAGCTGTAATGCAACACGTCTAAAAAGGTATGCCTTCTAAGTTGTTTCTATCGTTCATACGATTTTTTACCACGACGATTACTAACTTAAGCTTCGGAGGGTCGTTGGTTAGCCAACGACCAACCTCTGACATTGTTTTAGCGCAGATCGCACGCCATATGATTGCTAAGTCTACTACACGACTTTAATCTCACAAGGTCGCATGACATAAGTTATTAGGTCTATGACCTGACTATTCTATCACAGGAACTCATGATTCAAATTTTGTCGTACGATCTTATTGTATGATCGTAAGGTCTAACGACCCCTCAATCTATGTTTCTTAACTTAGAAAAGTTTCATATTCTGAATGAATGCTTCTGTCGTATGTGCTTATGTTTGCCGACATGATCTGAAAGGACAAAAGTCTTATGACTTGTGTGCTAATCGTCGTAATTACAATGGATGCCCAAGTCACACGATCCCTTGTTTGTTCTATACTTAATGAATTTCGCAGTTGATATTATAATTGTCCACGACACCTATGAGTCAAAATAACGCATGAGTTCAACAGAAAGGTAAAGTGTCATTTACGAAATAAATGATTACATCTAAGTAACTCGACCACCAACGATCGAGCTCTAAAAAACAAGACTAAAGATAAAAAAAATTCTAAGGCAAAGGAGGATCGACACTCGCGTCATTGCCCGAAACTTCACCCTGGAAGCCCTCGTCCACCTCTTCTTCCTCAGCCTCCTTCTCATCGTCAAAGTCGAGATCTCTCTCAGACCCGACTTTGGCCAAGAAAAAGGCTAGCTCGTCAGTCGCGGACGCAAGGGGATTCTTTCCCAACAGATGCTGCCGCATGATCGCCGCCCTAGCTGTCAAACGAGCTAGGGAAAAAGTGGACGCAGCCTCGTCCTTCAGTTCCCTTACATCCTTCTCCAGATCCGCCACCTTGGACTTGGACTCCTTAACCTCTTTCTCCTTCATGGTCAAGGACTCCTTCGTCCTGTCCAGTTCCTCCATCTGGTCGGCGATCAGAGACAGGGATTGCTTTAGACAAGAGTTCACCTCGTCCTTAGCATGTCCAACAGCCTCCAGCTCATTTAGAGCATCGTCAAGTCGTACCGACATATCCTCGGCACGCGCCAAAGCAGACTTATCCCTCTCCAACGCCGTATCCTCTCTCTTAAGAGCAGAGGTCACTAGACCTTCGATCTTCGTCGTCTCGGAATACATGGCCAAGGAAGACTGAAACGTCTGAAAAACATAAAAACACGTTAATAAATATTCGAAAACGACAACGTAAAAACAAGTCTTGAAAGAAAGACTTACCATAAACGTCAGTCCGGCAACATGGGACCCCGCATCTTCGACAGAGACCCTGTTTAAGCACTCCCTGAAAGAGGGGAGTTGATACTTTCCCAAGTGAGGGAACAGTTTCGTCCCGTCCAGGACATTATCAACCATGAAATCCGATGACAACGTTAAATTTACCGTCGTGACTTCTTTCTCGCCTCTCCCGTCTGCGCGCCCTTGCCCTTGTCGTCCGACGAGGGGCCCG
This sequence comes from Saussurea involucrata, assembly GCA_033807775.1. Taxonomy (NCBI): domain Eukaryota; kingdom Viridiplantae; phylum Streptophyta; class Magnoliopsida; order Asterales; family Asteraceae; genus Saussurea; species Saussurea involucrata. The sequence continues at coordinate 68,978,431 of CM066318.1, read as the reverse complement.
ACATGGCAGTAGGGGACATCGTCGATTTCGCCGGATGCGCAGGGTCGACGGGTGTTGCGTCAATTGTTTGGGCAAAAGTTCACAGGTCTCGACCACGACCAGAAAAGGTAAGACACATGTTATGAACTATATCTTGTATTAAGATAAGGCCCCGACAAAGACCGAAAAAACCTCCGTCGTCCCTCCTAAAAGGTAAGCCGAGAGTTCCTCACGACACTCGACCTCGACGTCGCCCGTTTCGCACGACCTTCGCACAAGACCGTACGACCTTGACTAACTTAATATACGACTGTTAAGTTTGTTCAATGATTAATGCAGGAGTCAAAGTCATTAATAGGCAACGGTCATAACCGACGAAGAGCAATTATGAAAAGTTACAACTGGCGCCCGTTATGGGTGTTATCAAAGCAATCAATGAGCTAATCAAAGCACCCGAAGGTTATAAAAGATCAAGTTAAACTTCAATTCCGGGGACCGAACATCGAACAACAGAAAATAAGCATCCCAGCTCAGAAGAACACTACAAGCAAAGAACTTGCACTCGAAGAATCGCTCCTGACGCACGACTTTCACTCTCGACCAACAGTTTACACATTGTTTTCACATACGACGCACACTGTTTTTACATTTCAAACATTTGTACTTTACATTTCGAAGTCTTTCCCTTCATTTGTATTGTAATCTCTGTACGATCGACACCCAGAACACCAAGGACATCGCCCCTGATTGGCGACCATAGTGCAGCGACGACATCCACTGTTGTCCGCAGGTTTTTTCCTCGTTGAGGTTTTTCCTGCGTCATTAAATCCTCTGTCTCATTTACATTTTCGTCTTTGTCGCACGTCTTTGTCGAATGATTCCTTTCTTTAGTTGTTAAAGTCCACATCGACCTTAAGTTGTCCCTTTGGTGCGATTTTTGGCATTAACAGTTTGGCGCCCACCGTGGGACGTCATCTAGAGAAAATCTTCGACGAACGTGCGTTTTACTAACGGTTTCTTGGAGTTTTCTTTGTTCTCTGTTTCAGGAAAATGGCAGCCCATGGAGATCAGCAGCATGTCATTACCCAGATGTACCAGGAGATTGAAGTAACTCGAAATCAAATCAACACCATGGCAGAGCAAAGTCGCAGAGCAGCTGAGGAGATCGCTGATAGGCGGGTTTACACCCTCCTTAACTAGCCGCAAGTGTACGGTGTCGTCTCAAGTAATACATACGTAAGTACGAGTATCGAATCCACAGGAACTTGGTGTTAAGTACCGCAATGACTATAAAGACTATTAACTGAACGATTGGAAATTGAGAGATGTTTGGTTTTAACTAATTAATTGCAAGAAGACAAATCAAAAACAAGACAGTAAACAGCTTTGGAAACTTCTGATAGAGAAAACAGTTGAGGGTTGGAAATCCTTAGGTTTTCACATACGAATATCAGACTTAAACGATTACCAGTTATTCTCTTATAACGAACCCAATTTTGTAAAAGTCACCGTTGTTCTTTCTCAAGCACAACGGGTTTTATCTTAAAGAGCACAAGTTTATCTTTCGATCTCACTTATGAAATTCAAAACACATTACGCACCAAAATTATGTTAAACAGTTAAGTGTTGTCTCTCGATCTCGACCTAACGGTTCAATTAAGGGCTGAGACTCACTCGGTATATCTCTATCACCGGTTTATCGTCTTAGGCATGCAATTCCTAATTCTAAATAATAATTAATTCTCTCGAACTTAATTACTAACAACGGATCAAATGTAAATTGGCCAAATTCACACAAGCATTAAACACAAAATTGCATACTTCATTAATTGAAGAAAACTGATAACAGTCATTCGGCATCCATCTATATGTTAAAATCTAATTCATTCCAACCCCCAACATCTAAAGATTAGTTCATGATGTTGGGGGATTCAAACACAAAAGAAGAGAAAACAACTATGAATGAAAACATGGCAAAAGTGATCGTGGTGAATGGTGTGATGTACCGATGAATATAAAGATGAACTCCCTTCTTCCGGCTCGTATCCACTTCGCGTGCTGAACGTGGCTCCGATTGATCCTCTAACGTGGCTCCGAAAGGTGTAAAAAGTCTCCCAAAATCGCCCCCTAAACTGCTCTGGCCGTCGTCTGTATCTTTCTCCCGAAACCCTAGCTGCAGAATGAGTTTTATAAAACTGGGCGTCGGGGCCAGCGCCGACGTGGATGGACTGGCTCCATGACTGGCCCCAACTTCTGTTTGGGTTTTTGGCGCGGATGGTGGCGCGGGTTGGCTGGCTCCAGCACTGGCTCCAGATTCTGTTTCGCGATTTCTCGATTTCTCTCGTTTTCAGCTCCGGAGCTCAACTTTGCTGCTTTTTTGGACAAGAATGCTTGTACCTATACTTTCTCAACAAAAACCCATGAAATACTCGTATTTCACTTGAAGACATGCGTAAACCACCTAGTTTGAGATTCAAAATAATGTCGAAAATCGACATTATCAACAACCCCAAACCGAGCGTTGCTTGTCCTCAAGCAAAATAGCGATAAAATAGAATAAAAGCACATATTAGAGAAACGTAATAACTGCACACTCCCAATTGGTACCACGTGATGCACTGGTGATTTCCTATACCCGTGAATGCCTATCTCATTCTCGCCTCATTCCTATTTCGTTTGATCTATGACCTTCCATTGTAAGTTGAACTTGTGACTGCTTTGTTTCCATTAAGGTTGTTCTAGGTCCGGACATACTAAGGAAAACATTTTGCCTCGACCCTACCTCACGGGATTCGCTCAATTCGCTCGAACCTAGGTTATCGCACATGTTGTCATGTCTAAAGAGTTTATGTACCAGAATACGCAATAATTACATGACAACTCTATTGAAAGACGCACAAATGTTCAAAAAGTTGATCTCAGAAAGGAATCAAGCAGTAAGACATGGAATATTGGTAAAGGTATTCATAGACTCTAATCACGTTTTCCAGAAGATCATCCAGGTCTTTACACGGGTTGTAACGGGGTTGAGGTTAAGGCTAAGAAATGAAGGGTAAAATGGATCAAAATTCCTCGGTGTGTCAATCATTGGCGATTCCTGAACTTCTTTACTTCATATTCGCTCACTTGGCCCTTTTCGTCACCACTGGAGTCGCTTTGACTCTCTTATTATGCAGCTACTGTTATCTAACTAACTGTATTTATTTGTTTTTTTTTGCTTTTTTTTTATAAAGTTGGGACTTCATTGGTCCTCTTTTCTATTTATTGGGTTACATTGACCCAATTCATTCTCATTGACTGGCCTGCACTATTTTCTTTTTCCGCTCTATCTTTCATAGTTCATTACCGCTCAGATTGACACACTTTCGGATAAGGTTGGCTAAGGCTTTTGGCTCGGGTTTAAAGGTGGGTCTGAAATGAAAAAGGTGAGTGTATGGCTACAAAGGGGCTATGGTTACACAAAAATGGGTGAAAGGGTATGAAAGCTAAAAACAGGGTTAAACAAACACACAATGCCTGGAATCACCTCTTAAGGTCCACACGATATGGTCTACTACACCCTTACCTAATATTCCGATGGTCGTCTTTGCTACTCAATAATATAATATAGTGAGATCAGTCTATATTCACGACAAGGATCTCGAAAAGTGTATATGATTTTCGCATATGAATCCCTCGACATGAATAACGTCTTTTAGGCTCAAGTCTCACTATAGGGCGGTCTCCACTAATGTCCCTAGTCATGTCCTTTCCCAGTCCTTCCCTAATGGTCACGTCACTATTACTAGATTCTTCCCACAATGGTCGGTCTCGATCATTCAAAACAAAAATTTGGGCTAAAGTGATCTAAGCATGCAGAGGTGCGGGAGATCTACGTGCATAAACGTGGGCCCGATTGGGCAACCCCAAACCTTACCCACACATTGTCCCCAATGTGCAAGTATCGGCGTAGGCGATACTAAGACAAGTATCGTTGTGCGGTTATTACAGGTATCAAACAGGTAAGGCATAACATGACATGAAGCACAAAGAGCTAATCTATCATTTTCAAAAACATGGGCAACCCCAAACCTCGGTGAAACCGAGGTTTGCACAGGGATAAAAGTGAGTGTGTAGATGTTTAAAAAGGCGAGGCACCCCAAATCTAAGTGAAACTTAGGTTTGTTGCATCTCGTTCAACTAATACTGAAATAAACATCGCACACCACTCATTAACATAATGAATTAGAACATACCTGTTTGCCCGGAGGGATTCTCTTGGAAGATCGGAACGCCCAGTTGGAAGATATCGGAGATGACGGAGAAGGGGATGCAAGAACAAAAACAAAAGGAAAAGGAAAGCAAAGAAAACATATATTTTTTTTTTCAAAAAAAAAACACCAAATGCAGAAAAATAAAGAAAATGCACACCTCGGTGGGTTGCCTACCACCCAGCGCCGTATTTAAAGTCGTGGCACGACTGTGTGGCTCTCAGCTTGGTTCGGTATCCGCGGAATTGATTCGCCCACACTTGCGATTCTTCGCGGATTCTTCCACCTCTTGCTTGCCATGACCAACTCCGTCTTTGTGCTTCCCACTCTCAAACATCTTGAATATCGCCTTTTCATCACCAACTCGTAAGGTCACCTCTCCTTCCTCCACATCTATCAGTGCTCGGCTCGTGGCTAGGAAGGATCTTCCCAGTATCAGCGGGACTTCTATATCTTCGTCGATGTCCATCACCACGAAATCCACCGGAAAGTAAAACTTCCCCACCTTGATGAGCACGTCCTCTACCACTCCATATGGGTACACTATGGATCGATCCGCCAGCTTGAGCGTCATGTACGTCGGCTTCACTTCCCCCAACCCGAGCTTCCTGAAAATAGATAGAGGCATTAAGTTAATACTCGCCCCTAAATAACACAACACTTTATTAAAACGAATATCACCAATTTGAATAGGGATTGAAAAACTCCCTGGATCCTTAAGCTTCGGCGGAAGCTTGTTCTGGATGAATGCACTGCACTCTTCAGTAAGTGCAATGGTCGATTGGTGATCAACCGCCCTCTTCTTTGACAAGATCTCCTTCATGAACTTGAGGTATGTCGGCATTTGGGCGAGTGCCTCTGCGAAAGGAATATTGATGTGAAGCTTCTTGAATATGTCGAGGAACTTCTTGAATTGTTCCTCATCATTGTGTGCCTTCACTTGATTAGGGAATGGTAGTGGTGGTATAAACGGTTTGACTACCGGCTTTTTCTCTTCACTTTTCTTGTTCTCTTCAATCACAACCTCATCGGCTTCTAGCTCAGTCACTTCTATGATCTCGACCTCTTTCTCTTTAGGATCGGTTCCTTTTGATGTGGGCTCTATTATTGGCTCTCCATTCAGCTCCTTGCCACTTCTAAGATAAATGGCATTACACTCTTCTCTATTCTTCTTCTCGGGCTGGCTCGGAAACGTGCCTTGACTCCGAACAGCTAACGCCTCTGCCATCTGTCCCATTTGACCCTCAAGAATTCGGATCGATGCGGTGTTCTGTTCCGTCGCAGCTCTTATCATTCCGACTGAACTTGACAGTGTACCAACAGAGGATAGCATCTCTTCCAATCCGGACATTTTCTCCCCTCCTTGTGCTTCTTCTTGCCTCCTTTGATTGTAACCTGGAGGACGATAAACGTTAGAAGATTGAGTAGAAGAGTTAGAAGTATTACCGTACTGATTTTGTTGTTGCTGAAACATGGGCTCTTTTTGTGCATTTTGAGGCTGGCTCCACGAGAAATTAGGATGACTTTTCCATCCCTCATTATAAGTATTTGAGAACGGGTCGTTCCTCGGCCGGTTATTGCGGTTTTGAAGGAATTGCACTTGCTCCGGCGGAGGAAGCTCTTGAGGTGAACCACATGACTCTTGACAGCCCATATCCCCTTGGAGAGTTGGTTGAATTATTGTCCCTTTCAGCCGATTGGTGATAGCTGCCAATTGTGCTTTAATAACTTTCAGTTCATCACTTTCTTGCACACTTGCCACCTTCCTAGTGGCTGACCGAGGAGTGGCATAACTATGTTCCGCAAGATTCTCAATCAACTCATACGCGTCTTCATACGACATATTCATCTGTGCACCACCAGCAGCGGAAGTGAGGTCATTTTTATGATGTGGATGCAACCCTTGATAGAATGTTTGGATAACCATCCATTCTTGTAGACCATGATGAGGGCACTTCTTTAGCATACCCTTGTACCGTTCCCAGGCCTCATAAAAGGATTCTTGATCCCATTGGCCAAAATGAGTGATATCTGACAGCAATTGGGTTGTTCGCCCTGGTGGAAAGAATTTGTTTAAGAAAGCCATCACCATATCATTCCATGTACGAATCTGCCCGTTTGGTAGACTCTCTTCCCATTCAGCTGCTCGACCCCTCAATGAAAACAGAAAGAGTCGGAGTTTGATCGAACCTGGGTCAACCCCATTCACCTTGAAGGTGTTGCAAATCTTTTCAAATGTTCTCAAATGGCTGTGCGGGTCTTCAGATGCTGCTCCTCCAAACATATTTGCTTGCACCAATTGGATGGTGCCAGTCTTGATTTCAAAATTGTTTGCTGCAATTGGAGGAACATAAGGTTCTCTCTGGACGGCCCCCATGTTCGGATTAGCAAAATTCCGCATAGGCACTCTCTGTCGTGGTGGTGGTGGACGATTCACATTATTGTTAATACCATTGTTGTTAACATTGTTGTTGTTAACGTTGTTGAGACCAGGATTAACATTATGGTTCTGGTTGTTGGGCTTGTTCGCATTCGAGTTTGGAATTGGTTCCTCGTTACCCATGGCGAACCCTTCTCCCCAATCTTCCCCAACATTGATGTTGTCATTGTTGTTGTTAACGATGTCGAGACCCTCCATTTCTTGCTGACGTCTGAGTCTGGCTTGCCTCCTTAATCTCCTTGCAGTCCTTTCGATTTCAGGATCAAACTGTTCGAGTTCACCAGAGGAACTCCTTCTTAGCATAAACTAGAAGCAATATGCAGCAGAAAGTAAGTCACCAATCAGAACTTGCAGCAATGAAGTAACAAGGAACTTGGGTCAAAATCTTGAATACGAAAAATGAAATAAAAATAAATTGCAAAAAAAAATGCTCAATGTAATAATCCCTACAGCTGGTAGTGATATCAACACAAAACAAGTTCCCCGACAACGGCGCCAAAAACTTGATAGGCGGGTTTACACCCTCCTTAACTAGCCGCAAGTGTACGGTGTCGTCTCAAGTAATACGTACGTAAATACGAGTATCGAATCCACAGGAACTTGGTGTTAAGTACCGCAATGACTATAAAGACTATTAACTGAACGATTGGAAATTGAGAGATGGTTGGTTTTAACTAATTAATTGCAAGAAGACAAATCAAAAACAAGACAGTAAACAGCTTTGGAAACTTCCGATAGAGAAAACAGTTGAGGGTTGGAAATCCTTAGGTTTTCACATACGAATATCAGACTTAAACGATTACCAGTTATTCTCTTATAACGAACCCAATTTTGTAAAAGTCACCGTTGTTCTTTCTAAAGCACAACAGGTTTTATCTTAAAAAGCACAAGTTTATCTTTCGATCTCACTTATGAAATTCTAAACACATTACGCACCAAAATTATGTTAAACAGTTAAGTGTTGTCTCTCGATCTCGACCTAACGGTTCAATTAAGGGCTGAGACTCACTCGGTATATCTCTATCACCGGTTTATCGTCTTAGGCATGCAATTCCTAATTCTAAATAATAATTAATTCTCTCGAACTTAATTACTAACAACGGATCAAATGTAAATTGGCCAAATTCACACAAGCATTAAACACAAAATTGCATACTTCATTAATTGAAGAAAACTGATAACAGTCATTCGTCATCCATCTATATGTTAAAATCTAATTCATTCCAACCCCCAACATCTAAATATTAGTTCATGATGTTGGGGGATTCAAACACAAAAGAAGAGAAAACAACTATGAATGAAAACATGGCAAAAGTGATCGTGGTGAATGGTGTGATGTACTGATGAATATAAAGATGAACTCCCTTCTTCCGGCTCGTATCCACTTCGCGTGCTGAACGTGGCTCCGATTGATCCTCTAACGTGGCTCCGAAAGGTGTAAAAAGTCTCCCAAAATCGCCCCCTAAACTGCTCTGGCCGTCGTCTGTATCTTTCTCCCGAAACCCTAGCTGCAGAATGAGTTTTATAAAACTGGGCGTCGGGGCCAGCGCCGGCGCGGATGGACTGGCTCCATGACTGGCCCCAACTTTTGTTTGGGTTTTTGGCGCGGGTTGGCTGGCTCCAGCACTGGCTCCAGATTCTGTTTCGCGATTTCTCGATTTCTCTCGTTTTCAGCTCCGGAGCTCAATTTTGCTGCTTTTTTGGACAAAAATGCTTGTACCTATACTTTCTCAACAAAAACCCATGAAATACTCGTATTTCACTTGAAGACATGCGTAAACCACCTAGTTTGAGATTCAAAATAATGTCGGACCGACTAACGCGTTATACAAACTGTTATATTTGTTTCAGTGTTTAATGCAGGAGTCAAAGTCATTTATGGACAAACAGCTATAACCGACGAAATAGTTATGAGAATCTAAACTCACATTGAAGACGACGACCGTTACAAACAATCTTCAAGGCACTTAAAGATTCAATTAAAGTCATCCGAAGACTATAAAATCCCAGCTCAATCATCAGTTCAAGACACCTGATCAACACCGAATAACACAGAGAGAGATAGAACAAGAGCATCGAACAACAGAAACAAAACACAAACACTCGAAGAATATTCATTCGAAGCAAAGAGATCATTCATAGAAGATCACTCTCGACGCAAGACTATCGCTCTCGACCAACAGTTTATACATAGTTTTAACACACGACGCACACTATTGTTACATTCCAAACACTTGTACTTTACATTTCGAAGTCTTTTCTTCATTTGTATTGTAATCTCTGTACGATCGACACCCGGAACACCAAGGACATCGCCCCTGATTGGCGACCATAGTGTAGCGATGACATCCACTGTCGTCCGCAGGTTTTTTCCTCGTTGAGGTTTTTTCTGCGTCATCAAATCCTTTGTCTCATTTACATTTTTGTCTTTGTCGCACGCCTTTGTCGAAAGATTCCTTTCTTTAGTTGTTAAAGTCCACAACGACCTTAAGTTATTCCTTTGGTGCGATTTTTGGCATTAACAGTTTGGCGCCATCCGTGGGACCCCATCTAGAGAAAATCTTCGACAAGCGTGCGTCTTGCTAACAGTTTCTTGGAGTTTTCTTTATTCTATGTTGCAAGAAAATGGCAGCCCCTGGAGATCAGCAACATGTCATTGCTCAGATGTACCAGGAGCTTGAAGTCGCACGAAATCAAATCAACGCCATGGCGGAGCAAAGCCGTAGAGCAGCTGAAGAGATCGCACGGTTAAGGAATCCGTTTGGACCTCAGAGTGGTCCTAGGCCATTTGTTCAGAATCCAGGCCAAGGATCGTTCGGTCAGAATGGTCCTCGACCATTCGCGCATAATCCAGGTCCAGGATCAGGTCAGCTCGCTCAAAATCAGCATCCAGGTCCGACCATGTAAAACCAGCAACCGGGACCATTTAATCCAAATCCCCATTTCAGGACGGATCGCAGCCATTTCAGAATGGGTCGCAGCCATTTCAGAATGGGTCGCAGCCATTTCAGAACGGGTCGCTGTTTGGGCAAAAATTCACGTCGTACGACCACGACCAGAAAAGGTAAGACGCGCGACATGAAAGACATCTTGGATTAATATAAGGTCCCGACCAAGACCCGCAGAACGTCCGTCGTCCGTCGTAAAAGGTAAGTCGAGAGTTTCCCAGGACGTACGATCATAGCGATGCCCGTCCTGCATAACTGTCGCATCGAGCCATACGTCATCGACCAAAACTAACGTTAACCATGACTGTTACATTTTGTAAAGTGTTTAATGCAGGAGTCAAAGCTATTAAAGGAGCAACGGCTATATCCGACGCAAGCCGTTATCCGACGCAAGCTGTTACTCGTAACGGACGAAGACCATTATGGATGATCACGCCGGCAGCCGTTACAGACCGTTGTGACAATTAAAGCTGTTAATGAAGCAATCAATGAGCTAATCAAAGCTCCCGAAGACTATAAAGATAGAGCCGAATCCTCATTTCAGGGGGACCGAACATCAAACTTCTAAGTAGAGAACATCTAGAGATCATCTGAAGGACATCTGCAGAGTAATCTACTACAATCATTCCAGCTCAAGAACCACACTACGAACTGAAGAACGCTCGAAGAAAAGCTCAAGTAATCGCTCTTGACGCACGACAACAGCCCTCGACCAGCAGTTCACACTTTGTTTCGTACACGACAAACACCTGTTTTTACGTTCAAACACTTGTACTTTACATTTCGAAGCATTTTCTTCATTTGTATTGTAATCACTGTACGATCGACACCAGTACCCAAGGACATCGCCCCTAATTGGCGACCATAGTATAGCGACGACACCCACTGTCGTCCGCAGGTTTTTTCCTCGATTGAGGTTTTTCCTGCGTCATCAAATCCCTTGTTTCTTTATTTTATTTATCGTCGCACGTCTCGTCGAAAGATCCTTTCTTTAGTTGATTAAGTCCACATCTACCTTAAGTTGTCCCTTTGGTGCGATTTTTGGCATTAACAGTTTGGCGCCATCCGTGGGACCTCATCTAGAGAAAATTCTCGACGAACGTGCATTCTACTAACGGTTTCTTGGAGTTTTCTTCTGTTTTCTATTGCAGGAAAAATGGCAACCCCTGGAAATCCACACCAAGCCGTTGCTCAGATGTATCAGGAGCTCGAAGTCGCCAGGAATCAGCTCAATGCAATGGCGGAGCAGAATCACAGAGCATCTGAGGAGATTGCACAATTGAGAAATCCTTTCGGACCTCAGGATGGTCCTAGGCCGTTCGTGCAGAATCCAATTCCGGGATCATTCTATCAGAATGGTCCTAGACCATTTGTTTAGAATCCAGATACAGGACCAGATCCTTCCGTGCAGAATCAGCATCCAGGTCCGTTTACGCAGAATCAGCAACCAGGGTCGTTCAACCCAAATCCCAGTTCGGACCAATTCCCCCTCAGCATCTCGGGCCGCCACCCATGAATAATGGGTCGCAGCCATTTCAACAGCCATTTCAGAATGGACCTCAAGGTGGATCTCAGCCATTCCACGGTGGTTTGCAGCCTTTCCAGCAAGGATCCTAGCCGTTCCAGAATGGATCACAGCAATTTAATCATGGGTCGCAGCCATATTTTGTCCCGTTCAATGAAGACACCAATGGCTCGTCGCATGACAATGGCATCAGCTCAGGAGTTAACCCTCATGTAGGGGCAGCTGTCGGTCATAATGACCCCGTTGCTCAGCGTTTGAAGATGCTGGAAGATCAGAATGAGCGCGTCCTGTCCTTGCTCGCCAAATTGCCTGGGGCAGCCGTGCTAGTCGACGTCGAGCCTCGATCTGGCTTTCAGGCGTCGCCTTTTATCGACGAGATTGCAACTGTCGATGTCCCAAAGAAATATAACATCCCCGCTTTCACTCCTAAGTATTCTGGTGTGACCGATCCAACCGAACACGTCGCACAATATAAGCAGCTTGTGTGGACGATCTCAATTCCATTTATGTATCAGGAAGTATGCATGTGTAAGAGCTTCGGTGCAACTCTCACTGGTCCAGCTCACCAATGGTGGATCAATCTCAAACCCAAGCCTATCGGGTCGTTCGCCGAGTTGGTCAATCAATTCTCCCAGCAATTCGCCAGCAGTCGTAAGATGGAGAATCTGACTAGCGACCTGTATTATGTCGTGCAGAAAGCCAGCGATTCTATTCAGAGTTATTTCAATAGATTCAATGCTGAAATGATCAGCATCCACAATTGTGACATCAAGACCGCGATCGAAGCTTACAAGCATGGTCTGGACGATAGTTTGGGTCTGTACACCGACTTGACTAAATATCCCCCAGAGAATTTCGAAGACGTCCGTGCTCGAACTTTAGCATATATGAGGGTTGAGGACGACGCAGCATTTTGTCGCAAGCACACTGACGACAAGAAGTCGTTAGGCGTCAGAAAACCGGAATTCAAGGCCAAAGCTGTTTCCAGAATCGAGCCCGCGCGCCAAATTTCAAATGTTCGTTTCAAAACGAAAGCAGAGGCCAAGACCGCGACTAAATTTCCTCCATACCCCAAGATATCCTCTTACAGATTAAAAGGGTCCGCAAAAGACTTAGTCGAAGCTCTTAAGTCCGTCCAAGCGACCATTCGATGGCCAAAGAAGTCCGACCTGGATGGTGCTAAGAAAGATAAATCAAAGTGGTGCGACTTCCACGTCGATCATGGTCACGCGACAGACGACTGCATCGCGCTGAAGAAGGAGCTAGCATATCACTTCCCAAAAGGAAATCTCAAAGATATCATCAACGATGACGCTACTCCAGCTAGTAACCATCGACCGTCGACCCCCGAGCATACAAAAGTCGTCAATTGCATCACCGGTGGTTCAGACATGTATGGTCTGACATACTCCACAGTCAGGCGCCTTTGACAGGTTCGTTCTTCTAAAATTATATATTTTCCACAGGGATAAGTCTACTATGGTGCGTTGTCGCACGACAGTATCTCATCGGATCGTCGTGTCGTCCTGTCATTTAAAACCTATATTCCTTTCCAAAAAGAATAAGATAATAAACAACAGGGGGGCAATATCCCACTAAAAAGAGAATCTAACGGTATGTTCCTAAATCTTTTTCATACGATTTTTTCTCACAACTGACTTAAGCATCAGATGGTCGTTGGTTAGCCAACAACCAACCCTTAACATCGTTTTACCGCAGAATCGCACAACAACTTATCGCAGGATCGCACGACAGTAGTCATTAAGTCTACAATATGACTTTAAATTCATAAGGTCGCACGATATAAACGACCAAATCTATGATTTGATCATCCTTTACAGGGACATACGATTCAAATTAATCACACGACTTAGTCGTACGATTGCGAGGTCTAACGATCTCATGATCTAAGCCTCTTAACTTGGAAAAATTTCATACTCCGAATGTATGCTTTAGTCGCATGTGCTTATGTTTATACACACTATTTAAAAGTCTTATGGCTTACATACCAGTTATTGTGTTACAATGAATGCCTTAGTCGCATGATTCCCAGATTCAATTTCATAATTGATATGGTATTTGTTTACCAAATATATAAAACGCAAGTTCAAACAAAAGTTCAAAGTTTCATTTACAAAACTGTCGGTTATATTCAAAAGAACTCGACTACAGTCGGCCGAGTATACAAAGTTAAAATGGTTCGACCACCAACGGTCGAGACATGAAAAGACATAGCATTTCTTAAACCTAGAGAAAATCGTCGATGGCAAGCTCTGCCCAAAAGTCTCGACGTTCGAAGCCCTGCCAATCCCGAAGAACTGATGCAAGGATCAAACGAGTATATTAGGAGTGGTCTTCCAACTCCTTACGCCTCGACATTCTGAAAATATGGCTCTAAGGATTAATGTTAAGGTTGGAGGAAGGAATATATCCTTCTCAACGATCGACCTCCACTCCAGCATTTCTTCTACCTTCACATATTCAATGAGAGGAAACAGAAGCATCTGCAAATTACAAAAGAAACATACTAAATGCTCCGCGAAAGAACTTCGATAACACAAGTTTTGAAAGAAAAACTTACCAAGAATGCCAGTTCGGCTAAACACAGTCCAATCTCTTCAACAGAGATTCTTCGAAAACGCTCCTTGAAAGACAAGAGCTGATATTTCCCCAGATGCGGAAGTGACTCTGCCCTGACGAGGACATAGTCAATCAAGAGGGTTGACGACAACGCAAAGTTGTTCGTCGCCATAAACTCTCCCTCTTTCTCTCCCGTCTTTACACCCTTGCCCCTGGCGCTTGACGAAAGGGTCGACGAGGATGTAGAGAACATCGTCGCCAGTTGCGCAGTATGAAACATCGTCGCCAGTTGTGCAGTATGAAACACCGTCGCCAGTTGCGCACTAGGAAACATCGTCGCCAGTTGCGCAGTTGCGCAGTATGAGACCTCGTCGCCAGTTGCACAATATGAGACATCGTCGCCAGTTGTGCAGTATCAACAGAACCAATCCAATCACTGTCCGTATCCAGCACATACCTCGTCTTCCATTTGCGATCATCGACAACAGTGTTCAAAACTAAGGTACAATCACCCTTAAATCTTGAAAGTAAACTATAACAACGATATTGATCGGTTGTGACTTTATACGCCACTCCCAGTGCGAGGTAAGTCGCTCGATGATCAGGATAACTCGCCAGAACTGGGGCTTCGGTTGCCTCAGTGAAAGATCGAATTCACGCATGAACACTTCGACCATAGGCGAATACGTCCAGTGGAAGCCCATCTTAAACAGGAACTCATATATCACGGCATATACATCAGGACACATCTCCGGTCGAACCTCGCCAACCTTGCTTATGGTAATACACATGAGAATCCTCGCTAGACTTCCAAAGTCGTCAAAATCTTTTTCATTTCTAATAGCACCTCTGGGCTCCGTCGACATTCAACTGGTAAGCACGATCGTATGTCAGCATGACGTCACGACCTCCTTCCCTTTTTTAACTTCTCGTCCAGTTAGAGGCAACCCAGCCCAGTTACAAGGCGGTCAAGGTAATTTTTTCTGACCCTTGCTCTATTTTTTACGCGTCTGATTGACAAAAATTTAAACTCGAATTTGTCATCCTTCTTTCAAATTTTGGGGGCAAACTGTTTGGGCAAAAATTCACGTCGTACGACCACGACCAGAAAAGGTAAGACGCGCGACATGAAAGACATCTTGGATTAATATAAGGTCCTGACCAAGACCCGCAGAACGTCCGTCGTCCGTCGTAAAAGGTAAGTCGAGAGTTTCCTAGGACGTACGATCATAGCGACGCCCGTCCTGCATAACTGTCGCATCGAGCCATACGTCTTCGACCAAAACTAACGTTAACCATGACTGTTACATTATGTTAAGTGTTTAATGTATGAGTCAAAGCTATTAAAAGAGCAACGGCTATATCCGATGCAAGCCGTTATGCGACGCAAGCTGTTACTCGTAACGGACGAAGACCATTATGGATGATCGCGACGGCAACCGTTACAGACCGTTGCGACAATTAAAGCTGTTAATGAAGAAATCAATGAGCTAATCAAAGCTCCCGAAGACTATAAAGCTAGAGCCGAATCCTCATTTCAGGGGGACCGAACATCGAACTTCTAAGTAGAGAACATCTGGAGATCATCTGAAGGACATCTGCAGAGTAATCTACTACAATCATTCCAGCTCAAGAACCACACTACGAACTCAAGAACGCTCGAAGAAAAACTCAAGTAACCGCTCTCGATGCACGACAACAGCCCTCGACCAGCAGTTCACACTTTGTTTCGTACACGACAAACACCTGTTTTTACGTTCAAACACTTGTACTTTACATTTCGAAGCATTTTCTTCATTTGTATTGTAATCACTGTACAATCGACACCAGTACCCAAGGACATCGCCCCTAATTGGCGACCATAGTATAGCGACGACACCCACTGTCGTCCGCAGGTTTTTTCCTCGATTGAGGTTTTTCCTGCGTCATCAAATCCCTTGTTTCTTTATTTTATTTATCGTCGCACGTCTCGTCGAAAGATCCTTTCTTTAGTTGATTAAGTCCACATCGACCTTAAGTTGTCCCTTTGGTGCGATTTTTGGTATTTGTTTACCAAATATATAAAACGCAAGTTCAAACAAAAGTTCAAAGTTTCATTTACAAAACTGTCGGTTATATTCAAAAGAACTCGACTACCGACGGTCGAGTATACAAAGTTAAAATGGTTCGACCACCAACGGTCGAGACATGAAAAGACATAGCATTTCCTAAACCTAGAGAAAATCGTCGATGGCAAGCTCTGCCCAAAAGTCTCGACGTTCGAAGCCCTGCCAATCCCGAAGAACTGATGCAAGGATCAAACGAGTATATTAGGAGTGGTCTTCCAACTCCTTACGCCTCGACATTCTGAGAATATGGCTCTAAGGATTAATGTTAAGGTTGGAGGAAGGAATATATCCTTCTCAACGATCGACCTCCACTCCAGCATTTCTTCTACCTTCACATATTCAATGAGAGGAAACAGAAGCATCTGCAAATTACAAAAGAAACATACTAAATGCTCCGCGAAAGAACTTTGATAACACAAGTTTTGAAAGAAAAACTTACCAAGAACGCCAGTTCGGCTAAACACAGTCCAATCTCTTCAACAGAGATTCTTCGAAAACGCTCCTTGAAAGATAAGAGCTGATATTTCCCCAAATGCGGAAGTGACTCTGCCCTGACGAGGACATAGTCAATCAAGAGGGTTGACGACAACGCAAAGTTGTTCGTCGCCATAAACTCTCCCTCATTCTCTCTCGTCTTTACACCCTTGCCCCTGGCGGCTGACGAAAGGGTCGATGAGGATGTAGAGAACATCGTCGCCAGTTGCGCAGTATGAAACATCGTCGCCAGTTGTGAAGTATGAAACACCGTCGCCAGTTGCGCACAATGAAACATCGTCGCCAGTTGCGCAGTATGAGACCTCGTCGCCAGTTGCACAATATGAGACATCGTCGCCACTTGTGCAGTATCAACAGAACCAATCCAATCACTGTCCGTATCCAGCACATACCTCGTCTTCCATTTGCGATCATCGACAACAGTGTTCAAAACTAAGGTACAATCACCCTTAAATCCTGAAAGTAAACTATAACAACGATATTGATCGGTCGTGACTTTATACGCCACTCCCAGTGCGAGGTAAGTCGCTCGATGATCAGGATAACTCGCCAGAACTGGGGCATCAGTTGCCTCGGTGAAAGATCGAATTCACGCATGAACACTTCGACCATAGGCGAATACGGTCAGTGGAAGCCCATCTTAAACAGGTACTCATATATCACGGCATATACATCAGGACACATCTCCGGTCGAACCTCGCCAACCTTGCTTATGGTAATACACATGAGAATCCTCGCTAGACTTCCAAGGTCGTCAAAATCTTTTTCATTTCTAATAGCACCTCTGGGCTCCGTCGACATTCAACTGGTAAGCACGATCGTATGTCAGCATGACGTCACGACCACGTTCCCCTTTTTAACTTCTCGTTCAGTTAGAGGCAAACCAGCCCAGTTACAAGGCGGTCAAGGTAATTTTTTCTGACCCTTGCTCTATTTTTTACGCGTCTGATTGACAAAAATTTAAACTCGAATTTGTCACCCTTCTTTCAAATTTTGGGGGAAAACTGTTTGGGCAAAAATTCACGTCGTACGACCACGACCAGAAAAGGTAAGACGCGCGACATGAAAGACATCTTGGATTAATATAAGGTCCTGACCAAGACCCGCAGAACGTCCGTCGTCCGTCGTAAAAGGTAAGTCGAGAGTTTCCTAGGACGTACGATCATAGCGACGCCCGTCCTGCATAACTGTCGCATCGAGCCATACGTCTTCGACCAAAACTAACGTTAACCATGACTGTTACATTTTGTTAAGTGTTTAATGTAGGAGTCAAAGCTATTAAAGGAGCAACGGCTATATCCGATGCAAGCCGTTATCCGACGCAAGCTGTTACTCGTAACGGACGAAGACCATTATGGATGATCACGACGGCAACCGTTACAGACCGTTGCGACAATTAAAGCTGTTAATGAAGCAATCAATGAGCTAATCAAAGCTCCCGAAGACTATAAAGCTAGAGCCGAATCCTCATTTCAGGGGGACCGAACATCGAACTTCTAAGTAGAGAACATCTGGAGATCATCTGAAGGACATCTGCAGAGTAATCTACTACAATCATTCCAGCTCAAGAACCACACTACGAACTCAAGAACGCTGGAAGAAAAACTCAAGTAACCGCTCTCGATGCACGACAACAGCCCTCGACCAGCAGTTCACACTTTGTTTCGTACACGACAAACACCTGTTTTTACGTTCAAACACTTGTACTTTACATTTCGAAGCATTTTCTTCATTTGTATTGTAATCACTGTACGATCGACACCAGTACCCAAGGACATCGCCCCTGATTGGCGACCATAGTATAGCGACGACACCCACTGTTGTCCACAGGTTTTTTCCTCGATTGAGGTTTTTCTTGCGTCATCAAATCCCTTGTTTCTTTATTTTATTTATCGTCGCACGTCTCGTCGAAAGATCCTTTCTTTAGTTGATTAAGTCCACATCGACCTTAAGTTGTCCCTCTGGTGCGATTTTTGCCATTAACAGTTTGGCGCCATCCGTGGGACCTCATCTAGAGAAAATCCTCGACGAACGTGCATTCTACTAACGGTTTCTTGAAGTTTTCTTCTATTTTCTATTGCATGAAAAATGGCAACCCCTGGAAATCCACAGCAAGCCATTGCTCAGATGTATCAGGAGCTCGAAGTCGCCAGGAATCAGCTCAATGCAATGGCGGAGCAGAATCGCAGAGCATCTGAGGAGATTGCACAATTGAGAAATCCTTTCGGACCTCAGAATGGTCCTAGGCCGTTCGTGCAGAATCCAGTTCCGGGATCATTCAATCAGAATTGTCCTTGACCATTTTTCAGAATCCAGATACAGGACCAGATCCTTTCGTGCAGAATCAACATCCAGGTCCGTTTACGCAGAATCAACAACCAGGGCCGTTCAACCCAAATCCCCAGTTCTGACCAATTCCCCCTCAGCATCTCAGGCCGCCACCTATGAATAATGGGTCGCAGCCATTACAAGGGTCGCAACCATTTCAACAGCCATTTCAGAATGGACCTCAAGGTGGATCTCAGCCATTCCACGGTGGTTTGCAGCCTTTCCATCAAGGATCCCAACCGTTCCATAATGGATCACAACAATTTAATCATGGGTCGCAGCCATATTTTGTACCGTTCAATGTAGACACCAATGGCTCGTCGCATGACAATGGCATCAGCTCAGGAGTTAACCCTCAAGCAGGGGCAGCTGTCGGTCATAATGACCCTGTTGCTCAGCGTTTGAAGATGCTGGAAGATCAGAATGAGCGCGCCCTGTCCTTGCTCGCCAAATTGCTTGGGGCATCCGTGCCAGTCGACGTCGAGCCTCGATCTGGCTTTCAGGCGTCGCCTTTTATCGACGAGATTGCAACTGTCGAGGTCCCAAAGAAATATAACATCCCCGCTTTCATTCCTAAGTATTCTGGTGTGACCGATCCAACCGAGCACGTCGCACAATATAAGCAGCTTATGTAGACGATCTCAATTCCATTTATGTATCAGGAAGTTTGCATGTGTAAGAGCTTCGGTGCAACTCTCACTGGTCCAGCTCTCCAATGGTTGATCAATCTCAAACCCAAGCCTATCGGGTCGTTCGCCGAGTTGGTCAATCAATTCTCCCAGCAATTCGCCAGCAGTCGTAAGATGGAAAATCAGACTAGCGACTTGTATTACGTCGTGCAGAAAGCCAGCGAGTCTATTCAGAGTTATTTCAATAGATTCAATGCTGAAATGGTCAGCATCCGCAATTGTGACATCAAGACCGCGATCGAAGCTTACAAGCGTGGTCTGGACGATAGTTCGGGTTTGTACACCGACCTGACTAAATATTCCCCAGAGAATTTCGAAGACGTCCGTGCTCGAACTTTAGCATATATGAGGGTCGAGGACGACGCAACATTTCGTCGCAAGCACACTGACGACAAGAAGTCGTTATGCGTCAGAAAACCGGAATTCAAGGCCAAAGCTGTTTCCAGAATCGAGCCCGCGCGCCAAATTTCAAATGTTCATTTCAAGACGAAAGCAGAGGCCAAGACCGCGACTAAATTTTCTCCATACCCCAAGATATCCTCTTACGGATTCAAAGGGTCCGCAAAAAACTTAGTCGAAGCTCTTATGTCCGTCCAAACGACCATTCGATGGCCAAAGAAGTCCGACCTGGATGGTGCTAAGAAAGATAAATCAAAGTGGTGCGACTTCCACGTCAATCATGGTCACGCTACAGACGATTGCATCGCGCTGAAGAAGGAGCTAGCATATCACTTCCCAAAAGGAAATCTCAAAGATATCATTGACGATGACGCTACTCCAGCTAGTAACCATCGACCGTCGACCCCCGAGCATACAAAAGTCGTCAATTGCATCACCGGTGGTTCAGATATGTATGGTCTGACATACTCCACAGTCAGGCGCCTTTGACAGGTTCGTTCTTCTAAAATTATATCTTTTCCACAGGGATAAGTCTACTATGGTGCCCTGTCGCACGACAGTATCTCATCGGATCGTCGTGTCGTCGTGTCATTTAAAACCTATCTTCCTTTCCAAAAAGAATAAGATAATAAATGACAGGGGGGCAATATCCCACTAAAAAGAGAATCTAACGGTATGTTCCTAAATCTTTTTCATACGATTTTTTCTCACAACTTACTTAAGCATCGGAGGGTCGTTGGTTAGCCAACAACCAACCCTTAACATCGTTTTACCATAGAATCGCACGACAGCTTATCGCAGGATCGCACAACAGTAGTCATTAAGTCTACAATATGACTTTAAATTCATAAGGTCGCACGATATAAACGACCAAATCTATGATTTGATCATCCTTTACAGGGACATACGATTCAAATTAATCACATGACTTAGTCGTACGATTGCGAGGTCTAACGATCTCATGATCTAAGCCTCTTAACTTGGAAAATTTTCATACTCCGAATGTATGATTTAGTCTTATGTGCTTATGTTTATACACGCGATTTAAAAGTCTTATGGCTTACGTACCAGTTATTGTGTTATAATGAATGCCTTAGTCGCATGATTCCCAGATTCAATTTTATAATTGATATGGTATTTGTTTACCAAAAATATAAAACGCAAGTTCAAACAAAAGTTCAAAGTTTCATTTACAAAACTGTCGGTTATATTCAAAAGAACTCGACTACCGACGGTCGAGTATACAAAGTTAAAATTGTTCGACCACCAACGGTCGAGACATGAAAAGACATAGCATTTCCTAAACCTAGAGAAAAGCATCGATGGCAAGCTCTGCCCAAAAGTCTCGACCTTCGAAGCCCTTCCAATCCCGAAGAACTTATGCAAGGATCAAACGAGTATATTAGGAGTGGTCTTCCAACTCCTTACGTCTCGACATTCTGAGAATATGGCTCTAAAGATTAATGTTAAGGTTGGAGGAAGGAATACATCCTTCTCAACGTTTGACCTCCACTCCAGCATTTCTTCTACCTTCACATATTCAATGAGAGGAAACAGAAGCATCTGCAAACAGTGTTTTACCGATTTCCATTTTAGGAAGGATTTTGGAAAAACGTATTTAAGAAGAAAGAGAAAGTTTAAAGAAAGTTTTTACGCTTGAGAAAAACTTTTGAAAGTTTTAATTGGAAATCATGAAGGAGATGATCTTCTAAGAATAAAAACACATTTTTGATCTATTTTAGCAAAGATTTAAGATCAAAAGAAGAGTTTTTGTTGTTCCAGAAGGCATTAAAGAGTATAAATAACAACATGTTTTGCTTGAAGGTGTGAAGAACAAAGTCTTAGGTTCAATAATCCGTTAAATTTGCAAAGGAGTTTTTCTTGCCTTGATAGTTGTATGAGCGTGTAAAGAGAAAAAAAATATAACCAAGAGTTGTTTATATAGGAATGAGAGGGGAGAGAGAAAGGGTGATGAGCGGGAAAAACACTCATCATGACACGGACACGTCTCGCGAAGGTGATTGTACAGGAGGTGTAACAGACGAACGTGTCAGACAAAAAGGCGTGCCATGGTTTATCCTCTTTTAATGACGTCCAAATAAAACTGTCTTTTTGTTTTCAAAAGGCACTCCTAATTGTTTTAAAAGATCAGGATTGGATAGTATTTTTCAAAGAATCACTGATGAGAAATATCAATAATGAGTTTATCTTTTTCAAAAGGATTACTGATAGAGAAATGCCAATGATCGAGTTTTCTTTTGAAAGACATATTACTGAAGAAACTGTAGTGATAAAGGATAGAAAACATACCTAAGCATCAAAAATCATTTACTCAGAGATTATAAGATGGATAGAAGAGATAGAACCTTATTGCTGATATAATGGTTTACCGTTGAAAGGTTATTCTTCAAGGTTCAGCATTCCAAGCTCACTGATGAGAAAGTTAAATCTTGTCTCATCAAGAGGTTTGGTAAACAAATCAGCTAACTGATATTCAGTTGGAATGAAATGAAGTTCTATGTCTCCATTCATCACATGATCTCTATAACACACTCAAATTTGGAAAGAGCAACTAACTTTAATTTCAATAAAACAACCAAAATAGGATAAAATCCTTTCTACAAACCATTCTTGAAAATACCTCAAAAGTTAAACATCACGACTTCTACAATTAACAACACAAGACGGGTGTTACTTAACACAATACAAGTTGCTAATCCCAAATAAGTGTGGGAGACATCACTAAGCAAATCACTTCACGTGCACTCTACTAGAACTCATCATGTAGCTAAAGCTATTCCCAACCTGAACCTGTTGCATATGCCGACAAATAAAAAGGTTAGGCTAACGCCTAGTGAGTTCAAGAGTTTACATCATGATCAAATAATTGGTTAGAGAAAAGAGTTTAACATAAATCATGAGTTCCGAAAATGGGATTTGTATAAAATACACCGACAACCCTATTTCCAAACGCACATTAATTCCGCGAGGAAAGCCTCCAATGAAAATTATTTCTCCGCAATGGATTCAAATTCAAAACTCACTCAAGAGGTAAATAAAAAATAAATTCTCAAATAATCCTCAATGCGAATATTACTCCGATAGTGGAAAACATCCAATCAAGGAGGAGACATAAAATACCGTCCATCAATCATGGAAAGACACCATACGCATATAACACGACGCCTCCAACATGGATAAACAATTACCTGAAAACAACACCCTTCGGTGACGGGCGAGACCCGATTTCATCGAATGTGGTGAACACATAAATTAAACCATAATTAATAAACACAAGTAAGCTTCTTTGATGGGGAAAACGTATGACATCAACCATAACTCGGTCTTTAGTCAACCTTAGACATCAACCCAAACTAGGTCTTTAGTCCATCTTAGACATCAACCAAACTAGGTGTTTAGTCCATCTTCGACATCAACCAAACTAGGTCTTTAGTCCATCTTAGATATCAACCAAACTAGGTCTTTAGTCCATCTTAGACATCAACCAAACTAGGGTTTTAGTCCATCTTCGACATCAACCAATCTAGGTCTTTAGTCCATCTTAGACATCAACCAAACTAGGTCTTTAGTCCATAAACGACCAAGTTCAACCCGACCAGGTCTTTACCTTGGAATCCCACCATCCACAACAAGCTTACTTAAATTAGAAACTAATACATGACTTCAAAGGAATAATCAATGCATTCGAATCATGTAAATCTCAAATATAATGCAATTCATGCAAATCAACCCCCAAGCCCATGTCGAGCTTATCAAAACCGGGCGAATGCCCTCGAGACTCAACCGAGTACAAAACCGAGCCATCGGCTCAAAAGATCTAATGATCGTTTATCAAAATCAACTCATGCAAATGAAGTTTATATAACCCACATCATGCAAACACATGCTCCGAGGCATGATAATCTCACAACCCCTTCATTGCCACTTTCCAAATGAAGTCCAATCATATATGCATCTATATGTATGTATGTGTGTGTATACGCAAATCTTTTATAACTCAACAATACATATATCCCGCCATAGCTCATTAGACCCAAAGGTACTAAGAATACAAAATCATCAAACGGTATTCACACATAAGACCAAACACTCACACCGACACATACTAAAATAAAACGCAATTAAGCACATAACACATCCAAGGCTCCACCTCGAGCTACTAAAACCGGCAAACACTCAAAAGACTCATTTGAGTATAAATCAAGCCTTTAAAGGCAAAATAACCATTCTGCAAAATACGTGCTGTTCACACGTTTTCCTTATGCCAAAACACTTTGTTACCCAAAATCTTTGCCTTTTCGATTCTCAATTGGCCCTCGGACCAAAATAAAAGGTTTACAACTCTAAAAATATTCATACGGTCAAGATTGACCAAAATCCCCAACTCACGCGTTCATATTTTCAAATGTAACATATCATAGTTATTGTTAATGCCAAAAATCGTCCAGAAGGATAACTTAAGGTTGATTGTGGAGCTTAACAACTAAAGAATGGGAATCTTTCGACAATCCGTACGACAAAGACAGAAAACGTAAATAAGACAAAGATTTTGGTGACGCGGGAAAAACCTCAACGAGGAAAAAACCCGCGGACGACTTTGAGGGTCGTCGCTACACTATGGTCGCCAAACAGGGGCGATGTCCTTATGTTTCGGGTGTCGAGAGTACAGAGATTACAATACAAATGAAAGAAAGACTTTAAATGTAAAGTAACAAATGTATCGGATGTAGAAAACAAGTGCGTCGTGTGTATAGATTATGTATCGTGCGTGTAAGTCGTGCGTCGTGAGCGATCCTTTCAGAGAGAATTTGTGGGTCCCGAAGGGTTATACAAGTTTGTAGAAGGGGTGTTGAATACAAACACACAGATTTTTACTTTCTAAATTGTTTATTGATATAATCAAACAATTTACAACTTGTTGCGGAACAAGATTAAGGATTAACCTAATCTAAACAAGTTAAGAACACTAAGTTTCTTGCACTAGAATTAAGATAGAAAGGAGTTAAGAATACTACGAGTAATATTCTAACACTAAGAGAGAAAGAAGAAGATGGCCGAGCACTTCATTTTGAAGTAGGGTTTCTTCTTATATACTGCATGCATTTAATGGATAGCAATATAACTTTACACGTGGCAGCAGCTGATTGGTTGCATGGTTTGACCTTGGTAGACAACCTAGTAGCCGCATGATGTACAATGTAGAATCAGAGTTTGTGAAATCCCAGATCTCTAGCAATAAGATATGAATGTAGTGAGAGAGAATCTAGAGAGCAAATATGTCATCCATGTATTGAGCTCAAAGGATTACAAAAGGTTTCTAAAAGATTACAAAAGCTTTTTTAAAGTGTTACTAACAAATGAACTAGACAAGCCTATTTATACCCATGACATACAAGGTATAAAGGCAATCACAACTAATACAGTACATTGACTTTACAGTAAATCTTGAATACAATAATGCTCTAACAATCTCCCCCTTTGGATTCAAGATTTAAAAAAAAATAACAGTAGTCTTCAGCTCTTTGTAAAGTCAATCTTCTTCAACAGACACTTTATCAAACTATCTTCAAGTAGCTTTATCTCCACTAGTTCACGGCGAACTATATGCTTTGACACTCTTTAAGAACTCAGCTTTGAAGAATCTTCAGACAAACATGAAAAGTCATTGTCTTTTTCTTTGAAAAATCAACCTTCTTCAATACAATCTTCAACAGATTGTCTTCAAGTCTTGAACATGGATTTCATATCTTTATATAGAACCATCAATTCGGAACAAGATAAATCAGAAACGATTAGAGTTTGGATCAGAAAGATGTGAAACCATCCACATTGTTGAACTTTTAGGTGTAAGCGCATTCCGATAACCACTCAGAACTAAGATAACCAAATTCAACAACATTTGGACTTCACATGATCCTTCTCCCCAATCTTCAGTCTTTGTTCACGAATCTTTGACTTGAAATATCTTTGATTTGAAAATTCTTTGACATGAAATTGAAATTAAACTTTTCTCCCCCTTTTTCGATGATGGTGAGCATCGAAAACCATTTTCAATTTCAGTCGTGTCTTTGAGTATTGCTAACAATCTCCTCCTTACAGAATAACCTTGCTCCCCCTCTAAATAAGAATTCTGGAGCAATTTATTTTCTCCCCCTGAAAGTATGCATATATTTCAATAACGTACAGTATTTGAAATTGTAGCACAAATTTTAAAACAAATTTACACAAGGAAAAAAACATTCATTGAATTTTATTTTATAACTACAAACATTTGATCATTTGAAAACTTTATAAAAGAAATTCAACTTAATGAAATTTAACAGATTTTTCAATCAAATGAAATCAAATGCATGTGTTTGGATTCAAGAACAAGTCATCATTGTATATCAAGTTAAAAAATGTTCAGTTTCAACCCCTTTATTAAATCTATTTGGTGTGCTAGCATGGGAAATATGATTAGCTTCAAGCATATGCAATTCTAAAACATATAAGAATATTTTGCTATACTCACACTATTTGTCCAAAATCAGAATTTTCACAAATTTACGGGTTTATCGCGACTTTGTATTTTCCCAAGTTTCAAGAGATGTGTGCTCATTGGCATCTTTGCTTTTGTGCTCATTGGCATCTTTTGATTTGTGCACATTGGCATCTTTTGATTTTGTGCTCATTGGCATCTTTTGATCAAAAAGTTTAGTAAGAATAAGATACACCGTTAAACATGACTTTCTATCTGGTTCTATAGAAGGATTTGGGTTAGCAGATCCCAGACCAGTTGGCCTTAGGTGCTAGGTGTCAAGCACCCCTTAGAACTTAATTTCCCAAACCAGAAAGGCCACTATCGATATATCTTAAACCCATTTGTACCAGTAGAACATGGCTTTCTATCTGGTTCTATTGCAGGATTTGGGTCAGCCGATCCCAGACCAGTTGATCTTAGGGACTAGGTGTCGAGCACCCCTTAGGACTTACTCTCCCAAACCAAAAAGGCCACAGGCACAAACTTTCAAACTAAATGATATTCTATATAAGTTCGAATTTCCATCACAAAATATGAATGATATCTCAATCACTTGGTTCTTAATCATAGTGCTTCCCCCATATTTTCGTTTCCATTCATCATTCTGATAAATAGGCTTTTTGAGCATTATATTCTATATAAGTCCAGATTCACATATCTTTGAGCATTCAGCATAATTTCATTCATGTTTTGCTGACCTTTCGATTATTTCAGAGGTGAAAGATGAAACAAATATAACTCAGATAAAACAAAAACACTTGTAAAATCATCTTTTAGCACACATTTAATTCATTGAATGAAAATTGAAAATTTTATCTCATTGAATTAAATTTGTAAAGATTCAAATTTTCAAAGTGGTAGAAACAAAATATAATCCAATGTTACCTTTTGCCACGTTCCTTGAAACAGAAAGATGTAACAGTTAAAGATATCACCTGAGAAGTGTGAGTTCTAAACTGGTTTGTTTATAAGTCTTAGTCGTTGAAGTACGGGTCATGAACTGAATTGTCCAGAAGCCATTGTCGTTGAAGCACGGGTTTTGAACTGATATGTTCAAAAGCCATTGATATTTTTCTCCCCCTTAATGGTACAAATAATTTTCAAAAAATACGCCGCTTCTCTTCTGTTTTCAGTCATGTGTGTGGTATGTATCTACAATTCAGTACAACACATGAAGAACCTGCAAAACAGATTAAGCAGATTTTGGTACCCAATGGCACTTGGGTCCTAGTGGGTTAGGTGTAGATTTCTTACAAGGAATACTGTAAGAACCATACCAATAAGAAGTATAATCTTTATGCACAAAATCATTTGATCCACAGTAAGAACAACAGATTTTCTTATGTGCCAACCTAATCAGATGATTTACAGAATAAATAGGATTAGGTTTAGCATAAGATTTACCTTTTGGCGCATTGTCCTTCTTTTCATTTGATGTGGATACAGATGATTTTGGCACTTCTTTCTTTGGAACTGTTGTGCCTTTTACTCTCCATTCCATCTTCACCCTCTTGAAGACTGGAACTTCTTCAGGTTTGGAAGTATTAACTTTAGGCACTTTTGTTTTGTTATCTGATTTATCATACAGAGGATTATAGAAGAGATTTGTTGAACGAATCAACCTTTTGAGAAATCTGTTGATCTATTAAATTGTTTAGAAGAAATGTTTTTAAAACTTGAACTCGAAGCAGTTTTAAAAGAGCATTCAGAATCATTTGAATCAACAAATGGAGTCTGAAAGATAGAATTATGACTAGCCTGCTTTGAGACATCAAATTTAAAAATGACGTCTTCAAGTTCTTTGACTTTGTTTATTAAAACATTTTTCTCTTTAGAAATTAGATCAAATTTCTTTTGGAGATCAGATTTGATCAACTGATCCTTCATAATATCAGCTGATAAACCAGATAATCTTTTGGTAAGATTAAGAATCACATCTTCAAAATATACACGTTCCGATTCAAAATCTTTTTCCAAAAACTTTCTTTTATCAGTAATCTCTTTGAAAATTTCCATATTTTTCTTTTTAAGAGTTTTACTTTACTTTTCAAAGAGATTTTTCTTTTCCGTGAAATCTTTTCTTTCCTTTTCCAAAAGATTTTCTAATTCAGAGATTTTCACGGAAAGTTCAGAACTTTTAATTTCAAAAGATTTGCGTTCAGTTTCAAATTTAGCTCTTTCTTTTTCGAGCTTGTCTTTTTCTAAAAATAAAACTTTCTCAAATTCAGAAACTTGTTTTGAAAGTTTTATACAATTAAGTTCAATTATTTCCTTTTCTTTAAGAATCTTCTCTCTCCTGTCTTCAATGCTCTTCAGATCAGCATTTTCCTTTTTAAGAGTTGTTACTTTCTCTTGAAGTTTCTCGATTTGATCGTGCAGACTTGAGTTGTCTTTGTCTTTCTTTGTTTCAAGACCTGCAATATAAACTTCAAGATCAGTTATTCTTTTAGTAAGTTTAGCATTTGAAGAAGAAATGTCTAAAATTTGTCTTTTCAGATTAACATTTTCTTCTTCCAATGCTTTATTTAAAATAGGAGTTGAAGAATTTGAAGCATTATCTTTAACAGGAGTTTCTGATATAGGAGATGGTTCTGATAAAATAACTTGTTGCAAAATTCCATTATTTGCCTTAGCTTTTTCAAGTGGCTTTGGAGGTGTTTTTGTTATTATGACTTGTTGCAACACTTCATTATTTGGTTTAACAGATACATGTGAATTAACAGATGTTTCTGTTATAATTGAAAGTTCAGGATACACTCTTACAATCAAATATGAACATTCAAGATCGTATTCACAGCAACTGGTCATATGATTTATTAACAATCTGTGAATTACAAGATATTACAATGAATTTCTCTAAATGGATTCACCAAAGATTATGTCAAAGATTCTCTCCAAAGATTCTATTAGCTACAGTTGCTAACTCCTATATATACTGTAGAGAATAGCTAAAGCTACAGTACATATAAGAAACAGACTAATAGAACAATTACACGTGTCCTAATTAGTAACTGAATATAACAGATAATATCCCAAGATATGAATTCTGAACATACTTCTGAATAAGCGCTTCAGAACATTTGTCTTCATAGTCAGAAGTTCTGAGTCTCCTACTCAGAACTCTGAACCTTCTAGTCAGAATCCAACACTTAGAATCTTTTTGAGATTTCTCACTCAGAACTTCTGAGTCTTCTACTCAGAACTTCTGAGTCTTCTGAGTCTTCTTTAGTCTTCTTACTCAGAACTCAACACTTGTGTTTTTGACAAAACTCTAGACCTAACAATCTCCCCTTTTTGTCAAACACACTTGTACTTTTCATCATCAAATTCTTAGAGCAGGAACAATCTTCAGAAGGAGCTCTTCTGAATGCTTTGACAACTTTTGCTCAGAATTCTGAATAATCTGAGTTAATAACTTCTGGTCAGTCTTTAATCAGCAGCAGCAATGATTTCCAAAATGATTTCTGTTACATATTTGCTTTTTCTTTGCTCCCCCTTGAAATGACAAATCTTATCTTTAGCTTTTCTCCCCCTAAAGTTTTGGAAAGCAAAATCATCTTCAAAAAAATCTTTAGCTTTTCTCCCCCTTGTTTTTCAAAACTTTAGCGATGCTTTTTCTTCGAATGAAGTCTATGCTTTTTCTCCTCCTTAATGCATAACCTTGCTCCCCCTCAAAATAAGAATTATGGAGCAATTTGTTTTCTCCCCCTGAAAATATGCATATATTTCATTAAAATTATTCATTTCAAATATATTTATACAAGGAAAATAAGATTCACTGAATTACACTTGATAACTACTAACATTTGATCATTTGAAAATTTTACAAAAGAAATCCAACTTAATGAATTTTATCAGATTTTTCAATCAAATAAAATCAAATGCATGTGTTTGGATTCAAATACAAGTCATCATTGCATATCAAGTTAAAGATGTTCAGTTTCAATCCCTTTATTAAATCTATTTGGTGTTCTTAGCATGCGAAATATGATTAGCTTCAAGCATATGCAATTCTAAAACATATAAGAGTACTTTGCTCTACTCACACTATTTGTCCAAAATCAGGATTTTCACAAATTTACAGGTTTATTGCGACTTTGAATTTTCCCAAAGTTTCAAGAGATATGTGCTCATTGGCATCTTTTAATTTTGTGCACATTGGCATCTTTTAATTTTGTGCACATTGGCATCTTTTAATCAAAAAGATTAGTAAGAATAAGATACATCGTTAAACATGACTTTCTATCTGGTTCTATAGCAGGATTTGGGTCAGCATATCCCAGACCAGTTAGTCTTAGGTGCTAGGTGACAAGCACCCCTTGGAACTTAATTTCCCAAACCAGAAAGGCCACATCGATATATCTTAAACCCATTTGTACCAGTAGAACATGGCTTTCTATCTGGTTCTATTGCAGGATTTGGGTCAGCCGATCCCAGACCAGTTGGTCTTAGGGACTAGGTGACTAGCACCCCTTAGGACTTACTCTCCCAAACCAGAAAGGCCACAGGTACAAACTTTCAAACTAAATGATTTTATATATATTTATATTTCATCTCAATCACTTGGTACTAAAACGTAGTACTTCCCCCATATTTTTGTTTCCATCCAACATTCTGACATTTAGGCTTTTTGAACATTATATTCTATATAAGTATAGATTTCATAACATTGAGCATTCGGCATAATTTCATTCATGTTTTGCTTACCTTTCGATTTAATTCAGAAGTGGAAGTTGAAACAAATATAGCTCAGATAATACAAAATACTTGTAAAATCACTTTTTGACACACATTTATTCATTGAATGAAAATTAAAAAAATCATATCATTGAATTAAATTGTTAAGATTCAAACATTCAAAGCAATAGAAATAAAACATAATACAATGTTACCTTTCACCACTTGTTCCTTGAAACAGAAAAATATGACAGTTAAGGATATCACCTGAGAAGTATGAGTTCTAAACTGATTTGTTTAGAAGTCTTAGTCTCTGAAGTACGGGTCCTGAACTGAATTATTCAGAAGCCATTGTCATTTTAAGTACGGGTTTTGAACTGATATGTTCAAAAACCTAAAACGTTGAAGCACGGGTTTTGAACTTCATCTTGAAACAATCAGATCAAATTTTGAGACAATCTTCCCTCTCAAATCAAGATAATCCTGCAAAATCAAGAGATTTTGGTAATCATCTTCGATGATTCCTCATTAGTTATCAAAAAAAAAAATTCTGAGTAGTAGAGTCAGAATTCTGATTAGAAGAGTCAGAATTATGAGTAACTTGCTCAAAATTCTAAGTATCAGAGTCAAAATTCTGATTAGTTGAGTCAGAATTCTGAGTAGTGGAGTCAGAATTCTGAGTAGTAGAGTCAGAACTTCTGAGTAACAGAGTCAGAATTCTGATAAAACTATCCAGAGAAAATTCCTTAGAAAAATTTTTGGATTTTGTGATTTTTGAACATTCTGAATTTCAAATCACCATAACTTGCTCAAAAATCAGAATTTTTCAACCAAAATTTGCAGGGTTGCTCAAAATGTGATTCTGAACACATTCTCTGGAAATGTTTTCTACTAAAAACACTCACATCTATGAGTTCGATAACCCCATAGTAAACAGAACTTTTTCAAAAAAAATTCTTCAAAAACAACAAATTGATCTGTATGAATCAGAAATCCATAATCAAGATGAGACAAATTGTAAGTCCATAATCACATTCAGACCGAGTTTTGGACTGAATTATCCAAAAGTCAAAATTCTCAATTAAGCACAACATCTGTTTTCAGTCATGTGTCGGTATGGATCATTCATTCATCTCTACACATGAATAACCTACAAAACAGATTAAGTTGACTTTGGTACCCATATGAACTTGGGTCCAGGTTTGTTAGGTGCAGTGGTATATGCAGATATTCTATAAGAACCATACCAGTGCTGAATAAAATTCTTGTTCACAAAATCATCAGTCCCACAATATGAACAACAAAGTTTCTTTTGTGCAATTCTGACTAATTGATTTACAGAATAAATCACATCATGTTTAACAAAAGATTTTCTTTGAAATGTATTGTTCTTCTTGACATTTGAATTAGGAACCTTTGATTTTGGCACTTCTTTCTTGGAAGTAGTTCCTTTAACTCTCCATTCCATTTTTATCTTTTTAAAAGAACAATTATAAGATTTGTCAATAGCAGAATCATAAAACAGATTAGAAGAACGAATCTGATCTTTTGAACTATGATTTGATTTGTCAACAACTTTCGTTTCAAATTCCCTAAACTTTTTAACATACAAATCAAACCTTGACTGCAAATCAGATTTGGACTTCCTCTCTATCATGATTTTAGTTGATAAATCAGATAATTTCTTAATAAGCCTCCTTATCTCCAAATTAAAAACTTTCTTTTCCTTCTCAAACTCATCTTTTAAGCATTTTTCTTTAAAGCCATTTACATTCTTCTTTTCAGTCTCTTTCCTTCCATCTTCTAACTCTTTCTCCAACTCATTGATTTTTACAGAAAACTCATTTAACATTCCTGTTTTCTTTTTCTCAAAACCAATCTTTTCTTTTTGAAAAACATTTTTCTTGCATTCAAACTCTTTTCTTTCTTTTGCAAGAATTTTCTCCAAATCAGAAATTTTCAAAGATAATTCAACAGACTTTGTTTCAAAACCTTTACTCACAGTTTGAAAGTCTCTTCTCTCTTTCTCAAATTTCACTCTTTCAAGTATAAGAACTTGTTCAAAATCATAGATCTGTTTCAAGAGTTGACAATTTTTCATTTCACATGATTTGATTCTATTTTCAGACTCTGTCAACATCTTTCTTCTAAAATTGCCTTTCTCTTTCAAATCAACATTCTCTTTTTCTAACAACTTTATGTTTTCTTGAACCTTTTCAAAATCCTTTAGAAAATCAGATTTCTCTTTTTGCAAAATCTTTATAACTTTTGCATATTCGTCTTGTTTTGCTTGAAGATTAGCAATCTTGCTTTCAAAATGAACAATCTCAGTTTTTGGTTCAGAAATTGTTTCTTTTGCTTTTACAGGACTTAATTTTTGTAAATTGTCTGAACTGGTTATAGAAATTGCAGGTCTCACAAAAACTTCAATAATCTCAGGCATGATGAAATGACAAATTCGAATATCAACTATGAATTATGATAAAAAATGAGAATCAACACAAATCTAGAACATGCAAGAATTAATCAAATCTGTCACATGCATTTCATCAAACAGTTAGAGTACATGAAGTAATGAAATCTTCTTTTCAACAAAAAAAATGAATACTAATCAACATGCAGCAGATATAATCACTTTGATCAAGAAACCAATCAAGAATTTCGAAAACATACCGGTGATCTCTGTTTAATTTCGAGAATTAATCAGCATAGAGAGAAAATCTTTGGATGACTTGATTGTAAGATATCGATTCAACAGAAAGACAAATTCAAATTTCTTGAATCAATGATAGAAACGAATTCAAGAATTGTTAGGAATTCAAGAAATGTTAGCAGCAGCGGAATCAATTGTCGAATTGATCAAGAAACTTCAAGAATGCGATCAAACACACTCTTGGACGAATTTGTTTGTTGATTGGCTCTGATACCAATTGAAAGTTCAGGATACACTCTTACAATCAAATATGAACATTCAAGATCGTATTCACAGCAACTGGTCATATGATTTATTAACAATCTGTGAATTACAAGATATTACAATGAATTTCTCTAAATGGATTCACCAAAGATTATGTCAAAGATTCTCTCCAAAGATTCTATTAGCTACAGTTGCTAACTCCTATATATACTGTAGAGAATAGCTAAAGCTACAGTACATATAAGAAACAGACTAATAGAACAATTACACGTGTCCTAATTAGTAACTGAATATAACAGATAATATCCCAAGATATGAATTCTGAACATACTTCTGAATAAGCGCTTCAGAACATTTGTCTTCATAGTCAGAAGTTCTGAGTCTCCTACTCAGAACTCTGAACCTTCTAGTCAGAATCCAACACTTAGAATCTTTTTGAGATTTCTCACTCAGAACTTCTGAGTCTTCTACTCAGAACTTCTGAGTCTTCTGAGTCTTCTTTAGTCTTCTTACTCAGAACTCAACACTTGTGTTTTTGACAAAACTCTAGACCTAACAATAATGACTTGTTGCAACTTTACATTTGGTTTAACAAAAACTTTTGCAATTGGAGGAATCTCCTTTTTCAGAGTTTGCTTCAAATCTTCACCACTGCTTTTAACAATAACTTGTTGTAAAACCATTTTGAATATTGCTAGAAATTGATCGTTCAGAAGATCAAGCAGACAGTGTATGAAAATACACAAAAAAAATATATAAAATTTTTTCTTGAAAAGCTCTTACAGTGTATGAAATACACTATAGAAAAAATTTCGGGATAAAAAATTTTCTCAAATTTTTTTTTTAAATTCACAAGAATTCGGATGAGTAAGGGTTCGAATTCAACGAATTCGGATGAAGAAGGATTCGAATTCAATGAATTCGGATGAATAAGGGTTCGAATTCAATGAATTCGGATGAAGAAGGGTTCGAATTCAATGAATTCGGATGCTGAAGGGTTCGAATTCACTCAATTCGGACTTAACTTGGTTCGAATTCAATGAATTCGGATGCTTAAGGGTTCGAATTCAATGAATTCGGATGCTTAAGGGTTCGAATTCTATGAATTCGGATGCTTAAGGGTTCGAATTCAACACTTGGAAAATTTAATCAACTCAATTCGAATCTAACACAGTTCGAATTCTCCTCAATTCGAATCTAACACGGTTCGAATTCTCCTCAATTCGAATCTAGCTGGGTTCGAATTCAATCAATTCGAATCCTTCTTGAGTCGAATTATACACTTGTATTTCCAAGAACACTCCGAATTCTTCTTTGAATGATCCGAATTCACCAAGAATGATCCGAATTCACCAAGAATGATCCGAATTCTGCACTTCGAACACGAAAATCACTAAATCAGCCATAACTTTTTCAATTCTTGATCAATTGTTATGAAATTTGCACAGATTTGTTCGAAATTTGATTCCACACACTTTCTTAGTTAATCACAAATCCTAATTCGATCAATTTAATCGAATTTTGATCCAAAAATAGTAGAAAAAGTTTTCGAACAAAAATGATATAAAATGATCAGATCTGCAAATTCTGTGCAGATTTTGGTGTTGATCCAAGAATTAAAGATGTTCAGGAATCAAATCCGAGTGCAATGATGTCAAGAATCAATCCAAAAGATCAAAAATTAAAGAAAAGATGAAATCTGGATGAATAGTAAATGAAGAAGGGTCAGAATTCTTGATGAACAGTGATGAATAGTGATGAACACCCAATCCGAATTCTTCAGCTTTAGTGTAAAAAATCTTCAATTTGGTCTTCGATCTGCTTGAATCTTCTGTTTAGCTCTGATACCAATTGTGAAATCCCAGATCTCTAGCAATAAGATATGAATGTAGTGAGAGAGAATCTAGAGAGCAAATATGTCATCCATGTATTGAGCTCAAAGGATTACAAAAGGTTTCTAAAAGATTACAAAAGCTTTTTTAAAGTGTTACTAACAAATGAACTAGACAAGCCTATTTATACCCATGACATACAAGGTATAAAGGCAATCACAACTAATACAGTACATTGACTTTACAGTAAATCTTGAATACAATAATGCTCTAACAGAGTTGGTTGTACGATTCTAGACAGAAGGGATGTCCATTCTGACAGTTCGTACGAAGACGTGCAAGGGGGAAAGACAAAAGTAACTTGTAGAGTAAACCTCATGATCAGCGTTCGTTAAATAGTACTTTATCAGTGAGTGATAAAGCTCAGCGATCGCTGAACTCTTCTACTTGATACTTCATGTTGAGTGGACAGATCTTGCTTCGCTGATATCCTCATCAGTGCATTAGTAGACTTGTCGCTGGTTCTTGGGCTTGATCTTCGACTTCAGTGTAGAACCTTTTGTTGACGTGAAACTTGTCTTCAGGAATCATAAGTAAACAACTAAACTATCAGCGATCATCAATAGGACTGAACAGGCTCAGAGCTCTATTGATGAACAGTGTTCGCTGAATGTTAAAATTAAGGAGCATGAGTTTTCTATCAGCGGTACTGTAGAGACATAGTACTTATCAGCGATAGTGAAACTCTAATACATATTGTCTACTTACAATTTTCACTAAGTGTTTCTAAAAGAGTCATTTTTAAATCACTGAAGGTTTGGATTAACAGAATTCTTTGCTTCGAGTGTTATTGAGAGTTCAGTTATGCCAAGATGTCAGAGATCCTCCTGCAAATGGTGATTGAGCCTTTGTATTTATTGTCCTCGAGTGTTTTGAATAACTCCATAAAAACTGCTGATAACGGTCGTAACGGCTACTGGTTTTAATGCTCATCATTGTCCTTGTCGGTTATGTCCGTTGATCATTAATGACATTGATTCCTGCATTTAAATTGTGAAAATATAACAGAAATATCGCATGTTAGTCGGTCGAGGTCGCAAGGTTCCATACGATGGTCGTGTGAGCTAGACGACGTCATGGTCGAATGTCCTGAGATGGATAACTTTCGATTTCAACTTTGATCAGGGGACAAGGTGCTTATGATTTAACCTTATTATGGAAAAGTGTAATAAATGTTTTCTCTATTTTGGTCGTGGTCGAGAATGCTGAAATTTTACCCAAACAGTTTGCCCCTAAAATTTAAAAATAGAGTGGCAAATTCGAATTTTAAATTTTGTTAGTCGGACGACTAGGACTATGACACGTGTCAAAAGTCACTTCGGTTTTCTTGGAACTGGATCGGTCCAATTCCAACTAAAGGGGAAGTCGAAAAAAAGGGGATAAGATCGTGAAGTCACGCTGACACACGATCATGCTTAGCAACTGGCATCGCTGTTTGGGCAAAATTTCACAGGTCTCGACCGCGACCAAAGAAGGTAAGACGCATGTCATGAGTTATACCTTGTATTAAGATAAGGTCCCGACGAAGACCCTAAGAACCTCCGTCATCCCTCCTAAAAGGTAAGTCGAGAGTTCCTCACGACACTCGACCTCGACGTCGCCCGTTCCGCACGACCATCGCATAAAACCGTACGACCTCGACCGACTAATGCGTTATACAACTGTTATATTTGTTTAAGTGTTTAATGCAGGAGTCAAAGTCATTTATGGACAAACGGCTATAACCGATGAAATCAGTTATGAGCATCTAAACTCACATTGAAGACGACGACCGTTACAAACAATCTTCAAGGCACTTAAAGATTCTATTAAAGTCATCCGAAGACTTTAAAATCCCAGCTCAATCATCAGTTCAAGACACCTGATCAACACCGAATAACACAGAGAGAGATAGAACAAGAGCATCGAACAACAGAAGCAAACACAAACACCCGAAGAATATTCATTCGACGCAAAGAGATCATTCATAGAAGATCACTCTCGACGCAAGACTATCACTCTCGACCAACAGTTTATACACAGTTTTCACACACGACACACACTGTTTTTACATTCCAAACACTTGTACTTTACATTTCGAAGTCTTTTCTTCATTTGTATTGCAATCTCTGTACGATCGACACCCGGAACACCAAGGACATCGCCCCTGATTGGCGACCATAGTGCAGCCACGACATCCACTGTCGTCTGCAGGTGTTTTCCTCATTGAGGTTTTTCCTGCATCATCAAATCCTTTGTCTCACTTACATTTTTGTCTCTGTCGCACGCCTTTGTCGAAAGATTCCTTTCTTTAGTTGTTAAAGTCCACATCGACCTTAAATTGTTCCTTTGGTGCGATTTTTGGCATTAACAGTTTGGCGCCATCCGTGGGACCCCATCTAGAGAAAATTTTCGACAAACGTGCGTCTTGCTAACGGTTTCTTGGAGTTTTCTTTGTTCTCTGTTGCTGGAAAATGGCAGCCCCCGGAGATCAGCAACATGTAATTGCTTAGATGTACCAGGAGTTTGAAGTCACCCGAAATCAAATCAACGACATGGCAGAGCAAAGCCGTAAAGCAGCTGAAGAGATCGCACGGTTAAGGAATCCCTTTGGACCTCAGAGTGGTCCTAGGCCATTCGTTCAGAATCCAGGCCAAGGATCGTTCGGTCAGAATGGTCCTCGACCATTCGTGCATAATCCAGGTCCAGGATCAGGTCCGTTTGCTCAGAATCAGCATCCAGGTCCGACCATGCAAAACCAGCAGCCGGGACCGTTCAATCCAAATCCCCAGTTCAGGACGGTCCCTCCTCAGCATATAAGGCCACCACCCATGCAAAATGGATCGCAGGCATTTCAGAATGGATCGCAGTCATTTCAGAATGGGTCGCAGCCATTTCAGAACGGGTCGCAACCGTATTTTGTTCCTTTCAACGGAGATGCCAATGGCTCGTCGCATGTCAATGGCACCAAACCAGGAATCAATCCGCAAGCAGGGGCAAATCTCAACCCCAATGACCCCGTCGCCCAGCGATTGAAAATGGTAGAAGATCAGAATGAGCACGTCCTATCTTTGCTTGCCAAGCTGCCTGGGGCAGCCGTGCCCGTCGACGTCGAGCCCCGATCAGGATTTCAGGCGTCACCATTCATCGATGAGATCGCGACTGTTGAGGTCTCGAAGAAATACAATGTCCCCGCCTTCACGCCCAAGTACTCAGGAGTGACCGATCCGACAGAGCATGTCGCGCAATATAAGCTGCTCATGTGGACGATCTCAATCCCACGCATGTATCATGAAGTCTGTATGTGCAAAAGCTTCGGTGCAACTCTCACTGGTCCTGCTCTCCAATGGCTGATCAATCTCAAACCCAAGTCCATCGGGTCGTTTGCTGAATTAGTCAATCAATTCTCCCAGTAATTCGCCAGTAGTCGCAAGATGGAGAAGCAGACCATTGACTTGTATTACGTCGTGCAGAAGACCAATGAGTCTATCCATAGTTATTTCAATCGATTCAATGCAGAGATGATCAGCATTCGCAATTATGACATCAAGACCGCGATCGAAGCCTATAAGCGTGGTCTGGACGACAGTTCAGGTTTATACACTGACCTGACTAAGTATCCTCCGGGGAATTTCGAAGACGTCCGAGCTCGAACCTTAGAATATATGAGAGTAGAGGACGACGCTGCCTTTCGTCGCAAGCGTACCGATGACAAGAGGTCGTTAGGCGTAAAGAAGCCAGAGTTCAAGACAAAAGCGATTTCCAAAATGGAGCCCACCCGCCAGATCTCGAACGTCCGATTCAAGACAAACGCAGAGGCTAAGACCGCGACCAAATTTCCTCAATACCCCAACATATCCTCTTACGGATTCAAAGGGTCCACTAAAGATTTGGTCGAAACTCTGAAGACCGCCCAGGCGATTATTCGATGGCCAACGAAGTCCGGTCAGGACGATGCTAAGAAAGATAAATCTAAATGGTGTGACTTCCATGTCGACCATGGTCATGCGACAGATGATTGCATAGCTCTCAAAAATGAGCTGGCGTATCACGTCCCAAAGGGCAATCTCAAAGACATCATCGACGACGTCGTTACCCCAGCTAACGATGTTCGACCGTCAACCCCCGAGCATGCGAAAGTCGTCAATTGTATCACTGGTGGTTCCGACGTATGTGTTCTAACGTATTCCACAGCCAAACGTCACGCCAGTCAAGCGCCAGACGATCGGCCTATTCCGCGTTCATCAACGCCCAGAGGAGATTTGTAGTTGGAAGCTATGAAGATTGTATTCGACCAAGTCGACCTCTGCGACTCATATCAGAAGCATCACGACGGGTTGATCATTCAACTCACGGTTGGTAACTGTCTAACTCGTCGAGTCTTGGTCGACGGGGGCAGTTCAGCAAACGTCATTTTTCTCAACACCATCAAATCCATGGGAATCGATCGCTCGGAAATCACCCGACGTTCGACAACTTTGGTTGGTTTCAATG
Organism: Saussurea involucrata; assembly: GCA_033807775.1. Classification (NCBI taxonomy): domain Eukaryota; kingdom Viridiplantae; phylum Streptophyta; class Magnoliopsida; order Asterales; family Asteraceae; genus Saussurea; species Saussurea involucrata. The sequence continues at coordinate 68,938,190 of CM066318.1, read as the reverse complement.
GAGAAGTGACGAGTACTTTTGGAGATATCGTTCTGCCTGTCTATGCCGGAGGAATCAACAAGCAGACCAAGTTCAGCGTCATCGACTATGGGTCGGCCTATAACATCATTCTAGGTCGACCATGGATCCACGAAATGAAAGTCGCTCCCTCGACATATCATCAGACCCTGAAGTTCCTCACGCCGTGGGGCATCCAGGAAATCAAAAGTGAGCCGAAAGTCGCTCGTGACTGCTATAAATCAACTCTGAAACCGCGAAAGTAAATCGTTTAGCAGATGCGGCACGACAGGTTCGTCTTTCTATCCATAGAAACAAACTTATGCCTTGTCTACAGAATAAAATGACCATATGGCCCTGTCGCGCGAAAACACAGTCAATGCACACCTAGATGGCATTTCCCAAGATCTATGTGTCGATCCGTCATTTAAAATCTATCATCTCCTAGAAAGAATAGGATATTAAATGACAGGGGGCAAATACTCCGTTAAGTAAAGAGAAATCTAAGAAGGTACGTTTCCTAATTTCTTTTTCTTCTTTCATATGATTTTTTCACGACGGAGATTACTGACTTAAGCATCGGAGGGTCGTTGGTTAACCAACGACCAACCTCTGACATTGTTTATTCCACAGAATCGCACGACAATAATCAAACGACTCTAGTTTCGCCAGGTCGCACGACATAAACGATCAGGTCTATGACTTGATCATCCCTCCACAGGGGCACATAATCCAAGCTCATTATACGACTCAGTCATACGATCATGAAGAATAACGACCTTATGGCCTAAGTTTCTAAACTTAAACACTCACAATGTATGCTTTAAATCGCACGATCTGCGTTCTAGCTAACATTTCTTTCAGAGATTTTTGTCGCATGTTTCTGCTGTTATATACATTGTGTCTTACGTCCTAAGCCGTTTTACAATGAATGCCTTAGTCTAATGATTTCCAGATTCAATTTCATAATTGATATGGTATTTGTTTACCAAATATATAAAACGCAAGTTCAAACAAAAGTTTAAAGTTTCATTTACAAACTGTCGATTACATTCAAAAGAACTCGACTACCAACGGTCGAAAGACAAAACAAAGAAAGTGATTTTTTTAAACTGTAGGAGGAACGTCAGTCGCATCCTTGCCTGAAGTCCCGTCCTGAGGGCCCCCGTCTGTCGCCTCCTTCACGCGACTTGCAACCTCTAGTTCGTGCAAAGCGTCGAAAAGCTGAATGGCCAATTCATCGGCGCGTGCCAAGGCCGACTTCTCCCTGTCCAGAGCTAACCTCTGCCTTTCTAGGGCCGCATCTTCTCTTTCGAGAGCCGACGCCACCAGATCTTCGACCCTCGACATCTCAGCGTATAACGCCTAAGAAGACTGAAATGTCTGCAAAAAATTCGTTAATAAATATCCAAATGACGACAGCGATAAATAAATCAAGTCTTGAAAGAAAGACTTACCGAGAACGCCAGACCGGCAACCTGAGATCCTGCTTCCCTGATCGGAGCCCTTTGAAAACGTTCCCTGAAAGACGGGAGCAAATATTTCCCAGATGAGGAAACAACGTCGTCCCGTCTAGGACACCATCCGCCATAAAGCCAGACGGAAACGTAAAGTTGACCGTCATGACTTCGGCCGACGACCCCTCGCCCCTGTCGGCAAATGTTGGGGTCGACACCTTGGACACCGGTTTCGACACCGTCGCCGGAAGCGCAGAACTTGCCGGTGTCGCATCCATCGCGCCAGGACGGCTGGATAACGCCCTCTCCTTCTTAGGCGTGGCTACTCTCGACGAATTGTCAGCCCATGAAGACAGTTTTCTCGGGATTGTCTTCTTGGTTTTCTTTATAATCCTCGACCCAGCTGTCGAGACATTCTTTCTATCACCTCGAAGGGCAAGCATAATCTGTATCCCTCTCTTCCTAGACACCGACCTTTTAACAGACGGTACTGCTGAAGAGACATACAAAGCGTCAGATAGGCAAAATAAACAAGAAAAATAAAGACTACGGTACGCTTACCAGTAGCTTCTTCTTGCTCATTATCCCCTTACTCATCTTCTTCTTCAGAGTCTCCCTCGCCCACTGCCACGTCTTCGTCCTCGGCCGCCGGTTGTCGCACGACGAAAGATCGATCATTGATACTATGATCCAGGAACCTCTCGATCTTGGCTTGGGAACCTGCGTTCGGCTTCAAGGCATCGAACTGAATATCTGAAGACGACAAAAGGCGGAGAGTAAGTAAAAAGCAGAAAAACCAAACAATGACATATGTTAAAATCAAAGAACGTACCTCCCATATTCCAGTCAGGACGAATCCATTTGCTGTTGATATCAAGCGAATCGATACGTACAAATACGTACCGAGACCTCCACCCACAATCATTGACACCGGTTTTTAAAACTAGGGTACGGTCACCCTTGTACTTGGAATATGGGCTATAGCGCCAATTCTTGTCTCTTTTGACTTGATAAGCCAACCAAAAATCATTTAGGGTCATAGGTAAGTCCCACTTTGCAGATAATCGCTCGATAACCAAAAACACTCGCCAGAGTTGGGGCATCAACTGCCCTGGTGACAAACCAAAACATCGCATGAAATTTTTGAATAAAGTCGAATACGGCCACTCAAATCCTATTTTGAATGGGTACTCATATATTACGAAGTATCCTTCAGGACAACTCCCAGGACGTGTATTTCTTGGACAAATCACCTCTATCCCCGCAGGGATCTTAGCTAGACGTCTAAAGGTATTTAAATCCTCTTGACTCACGATAGAACTCTCCGGTTCGGACGACATTGTTTACCAAAGAAAAAAGAAAGAGCAATGAAAATGAAGGAAGGAAGATGACGCTTTATACCTCGAGCAAACTCCACTGAGTCAAAGATTCTCAAAGATTTGGGACAAGGAAAGGTAAGAAATCGGGGCAAAATCTCTCCTCAAATGAGCACTTCAAATCACAAACAAAAGAAGATCAATCGTAATCTTTATTTATACCGGGAATCATGTCAAGACGAATCTTTGGATGATCGCCACGCGTCCCCGTCCTTTCGCATACCCGCATAGATCAACGACACCTGGCAAACGACACGTGGTAAGCATAAACGTGCGTCAGTATGACGTCACGACCGCGTTTTCTCTTCCACTTCTCCTTCGGTTAGAATTAAACCAATTCGGTTCCGAAACAACCAAGGTATTTTTTAACGCAAAACCCTGAGCACCCGACGAACAAAATTTAAAATTCGAATTTGCCATCCTACTTTCAAATTTTGGGGGCAAACTGTTTGGGCAAAATTTCACAGGTCTCGACCACAACCAGAAAAGGTAAGACGCATGTCATGAGTTATACCTTGTAAGGTCCCGATGAAGACCCTAAGAACCTTTGTCATCCATCCTAAAAGTTAAGTCGAGAGTTCCTCACGACACTCGACCTCGACGTCGCTCGTTCCGCACGACCGTCGCATAAAACCGTACGACCTCGACCGACTAACGCGTAATACAAACTGTTATATTTGTTTCAGTGTTTAATGCAGGAGTCAAAGTCATTTATGGACAAACGGGTATTACCGACGAAATCAGTTATGAGAATCTAAACTCACATTGAAGACGACGACCGTTACAAACAATCTTCAAGGCACTTAAATATTCAATTAAAGTCATCCGAAGACTATAAAATCCCAGCTCAATCATCAGTTCAAGACACCTGATCAACACCGAATAACACAGAGAGAGATAGAACAAGAGCATCGAACAACAGAAGCAAGCACAAACACTCCAAGAATATTCATTCGAAGCAAAGAGATCATTCATAGAAGATCACTCTCTACGCAAGACTATCGCTCTCGACCAACAGTTTATACATAGTTTTCACACACGACGCACACTGTTTTTACATTCCAAACACTTGAATTCAAGAAATACTAATTATTCATATAAAACACTTTTTCTGAATATTCCTAATGAAAATTCAGTCAATAGTTATTTCAAAATTAATATTATCTATCATATCATATTTACATAATATCATCAATTCGTTCCACCGTCAAAGGCATCTTATGATATACCTTTAATATATAGATTGACATCATTTGAGGTCATTATGTTGACATCATTTGGGTTGAGTTTTCATGTCACCTCATGTTAATATTTTCTATCACCATTTTAAACTTTTAGGGTTAATACAAAACTTTTTTAGAACCATCAATCTTATAATCAAAAGTCCATGTTGGCTATACGTTGAGGTATTATTCTTGTTTTGGAGATAGGAGAGTACTTAAGATTCATGGACTCAATATTAATTAGGTAATGAGGAGTCATATGAAAAAGGATAGTTTTGAAATCCTAAATATAGATATAAGTTGGATCGTCTTATATAGTTGGTAATTCTTTTTTCTAAATGGTATGGGTTTTATTGGTGGATAACAAGAAATGTATTATATTCTAAGAAAAAAATAGAATTCATATAGATGGAATAATCAAAAGAGTATGTGGAAGATGAATAATGGAGTATATATCAAGATTTATAGACAACATAGTTTTATATATTAGTACTAGATAAAAAAACATAGAGAAACAATAAACAACATTATAAAATGAAAGACCAATTAACTCTTTACAATTTTTCTTGTCCAATGTAATTAATCAATACATATTTGGGACCTTTATATAATGCATATTTTTTTTTGGTATCTATTATATACTAATTTTTTTTAACTACTACTATATAGTATACAAAAAATTGGGCCCCTATCTTTTTTTTGGGCCCTGATCGTGCGCCAGGCCCGCCCTCCCCCAGGGACGGCACTGCGGCTATTCTTTAGTTGTTAAGCTCCACAATCAACCTTAAGTTATCCTTCTGGACGATTTTTGGCATTAACAATCATCGAAAGGCTCGATCTGACATGATCGATTACATAAATAGAGACCCGCGGTGGATCTTTTCGTTTTTACAACTTCAGAAATCTTTAGAGTTATTTTCGTCTTTGATCTTTGCTTTCTTTCGGTTAATCCTTTCCAACCCTGCAAAAAATCTTTGAACCGATTTGAGTTTTCGAGGTTTAGAGCGCCTATATAAGGTACGACTTCTCATCCTTTGTATGCGTCGCAAATCGATTGCTAGGAAACCTAGGAAACACTGGGATCTTTTTGCTCTGAGCGATATAAAAATTTGGTTAGCTGGTTTAGCAATGTCGACCGAACCAGCGAGCACTATTAGAGATCAAGACGATCTAGACTCGCTTAGAAAATTAGCGAAAATCCTTGCGGGGATTTCACTGAGCAGGGCCGGTCAGGTCCGTCCAGAGATGTGTCTCGACGGGCATTTCGTGATATACGAATACCCGTTTAAGATAGGTTTCGAATGGCCCTATTCGCCTCTGGCCAAGGCATTCATGTGCGAGTTCGACTTCTCGTCGGGGCAGTTGATGCCCCAATTTTGGCGTGTAATCCAAGTCGTAAAGCGACTAGCCAAGGACTGGGCGTCGCCCATGAACGTGAATGACCTCTTGACGGCCTACCAAGTCAAGATGGACAAGTATCGCTGCTATAGTCTGTTCTCAAAACACAAGGGCGATCGTACCTTGGTTCTAAAAACTGCGATCAACGACCGCAAGTGGAAGACTAGGTACACATTCGTGTGGCGACGCTGGACCCTGACAGCGACTGGATTAGGTCCGGCTGGAATATGGCGGGTGAGTTTTTAGCCTTTGTCGAACGTCTTGTATTACATTTGACTTGTGTTTTTACTTACCTCTCTTTTATTTGTTTATCAGACATCAAATTCGAAGATGTGAAGTCGAACGACGATTCTCAGGCCAAGATCAACAACTTCCTGGAATTCAGCACCGATGAACGGTCGTTCGTCACTCGACATTTGGTGGACGAGGACAACGAGGACGTGGTCTTTCTGGGAGAGAACCGAGAGGAGAGACGAGAGGAAGAGGAAGAGGATGAGGAGACGGAGGAGAAAGAGGAGTCGAGAGAAGAAGAGGTAGAAATGACTGGTAAGTGTACCTTATGTCTGCTCGACTTGGCCTTTTCATTCTTTCAGTCATTTGACGTTCTTCCTTTTCCTTTATTTTTTCCAGGAGAATCTCAGGCGAAGATGTCGTCTGCGGCTGCCAAGAAGGTAGCCGAAGCTGAATTGGCCCGTCGGGGCAGAGAAAAGAGGAAGGGTCCTCGACAACTGGGTCGGGGGTTTTAAAAAGGACAAAGATGACGGTCCCGAGGGAACCGTCTTCAAAGGCTTTCGACCCGTCGAGAGTCATCACGCCTGAGAAGGTGAAGGCATCGGTCGCATCCGCTGGGAAGACGAGGATGTCTTCTGATGTGATCAACGCAACACCTGTCAGATCTGCGCCTCCGGAGAAAATGGCGGTGTCTCCCTCTGCCACGTCGACCCCTTCGTCGGCCGACAAGGGCAAGGGCCACACGATGGGAGAGCCTGAGGTCGTGACGGTCAACTTTACGTTGCCGTTAGACTTCATGGCTAATAATGTCCTGGACGGGATGAAACTTTTCCCCCATCTGAGGAAATATCAGCTCCCCTCTTTCAGGGAGCATTTCCAAGGGGTCTCAGTCGAGGAGACGGGATCCCATGTCGTGGGACTTGCTTTTATGGTAAGTCTTACTTTCAAGACTTGTCTTTCTTTTGACGTTTAAAACTTTGTCGAGTGTTCACTAACATGCACTTTTGTGTTTTTCAGGCGTTCCAATCCTCCCTTGCCTTGCACTCCGAAATAGAGAAGATAAGGGGTCTGGTGTCCTCTGCTCTCGAGAGAGAGAATGCGGCGTTGGATAGTGAGAAGGCCGCTCTATCGCGTGTCGCGGCGATGTCCATACGGCTCGATGACGCCCAGAATGAATCGGAGGCCGTCGGACGTGTGAGGAATGAGGCAAACTGTCGTCTGAAGCACTCCTTGTCCTTGATTGCCGACCAAAGGGCCGAGCTGGACAAGACCAAGGAGTCCTTGGCTGCAAGAGAAGAAGAAGCCAAGGACTCTAAGTCCAAGGTGTCGGAGATGGAGAGATAGGTGAAAGAACTGAAGGATGAGGCGAAGTCCGTCTTCTCCTTGGCTCGACTAACCGCCCGGGCGGCGATCATGCGACAACACCTGTCGGGGAGGAATCCCTTTGCCTCTGCATTGGATGAGCTGGCGTTCTTCCTATCGAATGTCGGGACTGAGAGGGACCTCGACTCGGACGACTAGAAGGAGGTCGAGGAGGAGGAGATCGATGAAGGCTCCAAGGGCGAAGCTTTAGGCAAGGACGCGGTTGTTGATCCTCCTCAGTCTTAGAAAAAATTCTAGTTTTGTTATTAACGATCGACCGTTGGTGGTCGAGTCGTTCAATGTAATCGACTGTTGATAAATGGAAATTTATCTTTCTTTTGAACTCGTGCATTACTCTGTCTTATATATTTTGTGAATATATACAATATCAATCGTGAATTTCATTAAGTAAATACACATCATATAAAAACGAATATGAAGACGTGCGACATAGGCATCCATTGAAATATAACGATTAGAACATAAGTCGTAAGATCTTTAGATCTTTAAATTGTGTAAAGCAAACATAAGGACATGCGATTAAAGCATTCACCCAAAATGTGAATAAATTTCTAAGTTAGAGAAACTTAGGTCGTTCGACAAATATGGGTCGTGCATTCCTGCAGCTGTGCAATCAAGTCATTTAGTGGACCTGACTGCTTATGTCGTACGATCCTACGAAAACGTACTAAAGTCGTGTAATAGACTTAGCAACTTATGTCTTGCGATCCTGCGATAAAACAACGTCAGAGGTTGGTCGTTGGCTAACCAACGACCATTCGATGCTTAAGTTAGTAACCATCGTGATGAATAAAAAGTCGTATGAGAAAAAGGGGTTTTAGAAGAAATTCCTTTTCAGATGTGTTGCATTCCAACTACGTGGGATATCTCGATTGTCGAGGGTTTGGAGCCGATAGGCACCTTTACCTACTACTTCTGAGATACGATAAGGACCTTCCCACTTGGTGGAAAGTTTACCTGCGTTGAGCTCTTGAGTGCTTTGGAACACTCGTCGTAGGACGTAGTCGCCTTCTTGAAAGACTTTAGCTTTGACGTTCTTATTGAAATGTCGTTCGGCCGCTTGTTTTTGCGACGCCATTCTGATCAACGCTGATTCTCTAAGTTCTTCAAGGGCATCTAGGTCATAACTTAAATCAACCAAGTTATGGTCGACGGAAGTATGCCTCGAGGTTGGGAGCCGGACCTCGACCGACAGAACTGCTTCACAACCATAGACTAAAGAGAAAGGGGTTTGTCTTGTGGATGTGCGAGGTGTCGTGCGATTCGCCCACAGGACTGAAGGGGGTTCTTCGACCCACTTTCCCTTTGCAGCTTTTAACCTTTTCTGGATCGAAGCAATAATGGTCTTATTCCTCGACTCAGCAAGTCCATTTGCCTGGGGATACCTGGGTGTCGAGGTCGTCAGCTTGATATTGCAGTCTTCACATAATTGTCGAGTTCTGTTGCTTATGAACTGGGATCCATTGTCGCTGACAATTTCGGATGGGATCCCAAACCTTTTGCCCTAGGGCAGGTGGCAGCTTGCCGACAATGTCCATTCCCCACCTCATGAAGGGCCATGGGATAAGTTTCGAATGTAAAGGTTCAGAAGGTTTATGGGACGTACCTGAATATCGTTGACAGGGATCATAGTTCTGGACATACCTGATGGCGTCTTGTCGTAGTGTTGGCCAAAAGTAGCCTTGTCGAGAGATGCGATTGGCCAAACTGCGACCACCAGAGTGATTGCCACACTCCCCATCGTGCGTCTCTTGAAGGATTTTCTGAACTTTACTTTTGCTGATGATGCATCTCAGGTTTAAGCCTGTCGATGATCGTCGATAGAGTCTATCTCCGATCATGACATACCTGGATGCCTTGAACCTGATCTTGGGAGCTTCCATCTTGTCTTTTGGGAGTTGGTCGTGCATAAGGAAATTTTGGATGTCGCACGACCAATCGTCTTCCTGGACTTCGATCTGTACGACATCGTAATTTTCAATGGACGACGTTGCCAGGTGGATCATGGGAATACTGTCGAATATTGGTTCGACTAACGCGGACCCAAGGTTTGCTAAAGCGTCGGCTTGAGTGTTCTGGTCCATTGGAATCTGTTCAATAGAAAATGATTTAAACACTTTTGATTTTTCTTTTGCTGCCTTTAGGTACGCTGTCATCTTTGAATCTTTGGCCATGAATTATCCATTCATCTGGTTCACGGCCGGGAGAGAATCGCTTTTGACATGTAGTGCGGTTGCCCCCGAGTCGTGGGCCATATTCATTCCCACGATCAGGGCTTCGTACTCAAGAGCTCAATGCAGGTAAGCTTTCTACCAAGTGGGAAGGTCCTTATCGTATCTCAGAAGTCGTGGGTAAGGGTGCCTATCGGCTCCAAACCCTTGACAATCAAAATGTTCCACGTAGCTGGAATGCAACACATTTGAAAAGGTATTTTTTCTAAACCCTTTTTTCTTATACGGTTTTTTAATCACAACGATTACTGACTTAAGCATCGGAGGGTCGTTGGTTAGCCAACGAACAACCTCTGACATTGTTTTATCGCAGGATCGTACGACATAAATTACTAAGTCTATTGTATGACTTCAGTAAACGTTCGCAGGATCGCACGTCTTAAGTTCGTCGCACAATTTAATTGTTCGACCATAGGGTCTAACAACCCCACGATCTAAGTTTTTTAACTTAGAAGAATTATAGTGTTTTGGATGAATACTTTAATCGCTCGTACTAACGTTTGTTTTACACGATTTAAAGATCTTACGACTTATGTTTTAATCGTTATATTTCAATGGATGCCTATGTCGCACGTCTCTATAATCATTTCTATACGATGTGTATTTACTTAATGAATCTCACGATTGATATTAAATATATATTCGCAATATATGTGAGACAAAGTAATGCGCAAGTTCAAAAGAAAAATATCCATTGATCAACAATCGATTACATCTTAGTTACTCGACCACCAACTACCGAGTGGTAGAGACCAAAAATAGAATCTTCTAAACCTGCGGAGGATCGTCAGTCTCATCCTTGCCTGAGGCTTCGCCCTGAAGGCCCTCGTTCGTCTCTTCCTCCTCGAACTCCTTCTCGTCGTCTGAGTCGAGATCCCTATCGGTCCCGACAGTCGACAAGAAGAATGCCAATTCGTTCGATGCTGAGGCGAGAGGATTCTTCCCCGATAGATGCTGCCTCATTATCGCCACACGAGCGGTCAATCGAGCCAAGGCGAAGACAGATGCCGCCTCGTCCTTGAGGTCCTTCACCTCTTTCTCCAAACTCGCCACCCTAGACTGGGAATCCCCAACTTCTTTTTCAATCGCAGCCAAGGATTCCTTAGTCTTGTCCAACTCCGCCCTTTGTTCGGCGATAAGGGACAGGGACTGCTTCAGACGGAAGTTCGCCTCATCCCTCGCACGTCCAACGGCCTCCGACTCGTTTAGGGCATCATCGGGTTGTACGGACATCACCTCGGCACGTACTAGAGCGGACTTCTCCCTCACTAACGCCGCATTCTCTCTCTCAAGAGCAGAGCCAGAGAAGACTGGAACGTCTGAAAAACACAAGAACATGTTAGTAAACACTCGATAAAGTTTAAACGACAAAAGATAAACAAGTATTGAAAGAAAGACTTACCAAGAACGCCAGTCCGGCAACATGTGATCCCATCACCTCGACGGCCACCCCTTGGAAACGCTCCTTGAAGTCCCGTCTAGGACGTTGTCGACCATAAAGTCCGACGGCAACGTAAAGTTGACCGTCATGACCTCAGCCTCTCCGGTCGCATGACCCTTGCCCTTATCGGCCGATGAAGGGGTCGATGCTGCAGACGGAGATACCACCGATTTTGCCGGAGGCGTAGAATTGACAGGTGTTGCGTCGATCGCATCAGAAGACGTCCTCGTCTTCTCAGCGGATACAATGGACACCTTCGCCTTCTCAGGCGTGACGACTCTCGACGAGTGTTTAGGCAAAAAATCACGTCGCTCGACCGCGACCAGAACAGGTAAGACGTATGATTAGGGACTATATCTTGTATTAAGATAAGGTCTCGACAAAGACCTAGAACACCATCGTCATCCCTCATAAAAGGTAAGTCGAGAGTTCCTTACGACGCTCGACCATAGCGTCACCCGATCCGCACGACTATTATATAAGGACGTGCGACTTCGACCAAAGCTAACGTTAACCATGACCGTTTATTAAGTGTTTAATGCAGGAGTAAAAGTCATTAAGGAGCAACGACTATAACCGACGCAATCATTAAACAGCCGGCGACCGTAACGGACGAAGATCATTACTCCGGCGACCGTTTCCAACCGTTAAGGCCATTAAAGGAGCATTCATGGATGAAGCTACGGACGCGAATACTATAAATATCAAGCTCAATCAATATTTCCACCCATCAAATATCCGGCGATTAACAACCGAAGCAATATTCAAGAACACCTGAAGTGAAGAACCATTATTCTAAGTATCGCTCTCGAAGCACGACAACAACCCTCGACCATCAGTTCATACTTTGTTTTATACACGACAAACACTTGTTTTTACGTTCAAACACTTGTACTTTACATTTCGAAGCATTTTCATCATTTGTATTGTAATCACTGTACGATCGACACCAGTATCCAAGGACATCGCCCCTGATTGACGACCATAGTGCAACGACGACACCCACTGTCGTCCGCAGGTTTGTTCCTCGATTGAGGTTTTTCCTGCGTCATCAAATCCCTTGTTTCTTTATTTTATTTATCGTTGCACGTCTCGTCGAAAGATTCTTTCTTTAGTTGTTTAAGTCCACATCGACCTTAAGTTGTCCCTTTGGTGCGATTTTTGGCATTAACAGTTTGGTGCCATCCCTGGGACCCCATCTAGAGAAAATCTCAAGCCAACACACATATCGCTCTACCGATCTTGTAAAGTTTTTTTCCAGGTATGTGGCGAATTATCAAGATCCCTTGATTCAATTTCAATCGGAATTGAATGCGGCTCGAAGCCAGACTCAAGCCCCGGTAAAAAAATGCTCCGTCAATGTATCGCATGTATCTCATCATCCAAAGGATTCGGGGGCTCGGAACACCCTTCATAAACTGAAAAAAAAATACCACATTCGATTTCAAAAGACCTCGGAAAAAAGGCGCTTATCGACTCCATGTTACGGTAACTGTGACGTCCCATTTAGAACAACTCTATATATATACTCTAAGTATATTCTCCTCGTTTAATTATTTTGATCTAATCGTTGATTCAAGCATCGAAAGATCATTGGTCAAAACCAACGACCACCCCCGATTTACATTACAGGCTCGCAAGATCATATGAATACAGGTCTTACGATTTATATCGTGAGAAACAAAGTCTTTATGACTTAAAATGCAGATTGCAATTTATTGTCGTTGATAAAATACGACTCACAGTCTTAATCTTGTGATCGCCAGTCATGGCAAGCGCAGGTTACGATTTATTGTCGTCGATAAAAGACGAGTCATATTTTTTAAATCTTATGATCGCCAGTGATGGCAAACGCAGGTTGCAAATTATAGTCGTCAATAAAAGACGACTCGCATTTTTTCTCATGATCGCCAGTTATGGCAAACGCAGGTTGCGATTTATAGTCGTCAATAAAAGACGACCCACATTTTTTGTGATCGCCCGTCACGCCAAACACAGGTAAAAATTCTCGGTCGCCAATAAAAGCGACTCGCGTATTGAAATCTCATCGCTAGTCATGGCATATGTCTTCAATAAAGATGACTTGTACAATCACCAGTCATGGTAAGACGCATGTCAAAATTCAAAAGTCGCCACTAAATACGACTCACATGCTTAAATCTGAGAATCGCCAAGTAAGGCAAATCGCGAGATTAATCATACAAACACGGGTAAGGTAAAATTTTTACCGGCTTATAAAAATACTAGACACAACGTAACTTTGGTCTCTAACGACGGTATCGGCTGTAAACGCCAGATCTTAGGTCTCTAACAACCGTATCGGCTCTGAACGCCAGAACATAGGTCTCTAACGACCGCATCGGCTCGGAACGCCAGATCATAGGTCTCTAACGACCGTATCGGCTCTGAACGCCAGAACATATGTCTCTAACGACCGTATCGGCTGTGAATGCCAAGACCACGTCGGCTATGGACTACATCGACTCTGAATGCCATATCATAAGTCTATAACGGCCATATCAGCTCGGAACGCCATAACATAAGTCATTAACGACTGAATCGCAAGATTCTTAAATTTTGCCTTAGTTCGATCAGTCTACGATCATCGCCAAACTTTATTGCAGCCCGATCGTATTACGATTTACTCCCGATCCATATGTATCAGTTTGATAAAGATCATCCTACGATCATCATCGGTTTCTTATATTTTAAGATCGTCTCACGATCGTCGTTAAATTTTTCATTCTTCACATTAGTGGATGAATACCACAAGTATCTTGCGCATTAAAAATCGTCTTTCGATCGTCGCAACTTACTTAAACACCATCGACTAGACTCACGATTTTAGCTAACCAAGTCGATTTTCTTAGCAAAAGTGACACGTGTCCGTAGAAACACATTTTACTTTGGTATGAGATCTGAAATTCAAATGACTTTGAAATTCAAATCTCGGGGGGCTAACTGTTTGGGTAACAAATCACACCCTCGACGACGTGGGAAATTCCCTCGACATGACCCATGGACATTGATTACCCTAATCTACGACAGTCATACCCCCACCCGACAAGGATAATACCCATAATTGTCATATCCCCGACATACGATAATTAGTTATTAAAAGACACCTTGCGTCAATAGTCATTCTAGATGGTGTCTTTACATCTCGTGATTGCACGTCACATGTCGCATGTTACATGTTTCTAGTCAAACTTCACTAGTCTTACGTCGCTAGTCTCATGTCGCCAGTTACGACTCGTCGGTCTTACGTCGACAGTCTCCTGTCGACGGTCTTATATCGCTCTTGTCCTGCGACAACATTGTCCTGACCTAGTGGTCTTACGACATTTTTATCCTAGTCTCACGACCTTTTTATAAGACCATTCTTATATTAAGATAAGGTCTTACAAGACATTTACAGTCATATACATGGTCTTGTATTTCGACAACGGTCGTATGCTCCATAAGACCGACGTCCTGAACTTAAGATGGTCTTACGATTACACTAACCATCAATGGTCAATAGCCGTTTCTTTTGTTCATTAATGCAGGTCTACAAGCCATTATGGTACAACGGTCAATAACGGTCGAGCTCTTAATGACATTAAAGACTCGACAGCGGTTACAAAGACAATCATCAAAGCGCATTTAATATCGGCAGCGGTTACAAGACCAACCATTAAAGCTCATTAATGACCGGCGGAACCTATATAAAGACACGCTCCAACCTCGAGCAAAGGACGAAATGATCAAGCTACATACACTTGAGCAACTGCATTCTCATCTACTTCTATATTTTCTCTCTCGCATTCGAGCACACGTCGCTAACGCAAGTACCGCACGACAACAGTTCACACCGCATGACAACCGTTCAAACCGCACGATAGCAGCATTATTTCGCACGTTCAACACACGACGCACACGTTTTACACACGACTAAGTGTATTTTTATTTCATTTGTAACCTATTGTACACAAATCGCCTGTAACACAAGGATTATCGCCCATGATTGGCGACTATACTGCACTGTCGACTCACATGGAGTCGACCGCGGTTTTTTCCTTGTTTTGGGGTTTTCCGCGTCACCAAATTCCTTGTCTCTTTTACTTTTTCCATGCAATTGTGTTATTTGGCTTGAGATACGTTTCTTTACTTGTTAAATGTCCACATCGACCTTAAGTTGTACTTTGGTGCGATTTTTGGCATTAACAGTCATCGAGATCATTGTTAACCCCGATAACCAAGTTTGTCGGTCTGAAAACCCCAAATGTCCCAGTTTTTCCTAGGTTTTCTCGCAATAGACTTACGACGCATACAAAGACTGATAAGTCGTACCTTATATAGGCGCTCTAAACCTCGGAATGCCTAATTGATTCGAAGAGTTTTGCAGGTTTGGGAAGGATTCACTGAGAAATGGCGAGGAATCGGAAAGAAATCTCTCTCTAAACTCTCTGAAATCGTAAAACAGAAAAGATCCACCGTGGGTCATTATTTATGTAAATGATCGGGCCAGGTCGAGTCACTCGATAAAAGACACGTGGTTTCTCTGTTTCAAAAGGCTCGACGGATCGTCGACACCTGGTATTTACAGCTGTTAGGCACGATCGCACCTCAGCATGACATCACGATCTTATCCCCTTTTCAACTTCCATAGTTCAAATCGAACCGATTCAATTTCTAAAACCAACGACTTTCGACACGTGTCATTTCCTCGACATTCCCTTCGACGAGAATTTTAAAAGGTTTTCTTCTGACAAAAATTTGAAATTTGAAATTGCTTTTTCATTTTAAATTTTGGGGGCAAACTGTTTGGGTAAAATTTCATCAGTCTCGACCACGACTAGAAAGTTACTCACGACACTCGATCGTCGTAAGACACCTCACGACCTCGACCTACTAACGTATAACAATTGTTATGATCTTCATGTTTAAATGCAGGGTCAATGTTAATGCCAAAAATCGCACCAAAGTACAACTTAAGGTCGATGTGGACATTTAACAACTAAAGAAACGTATCTTAAGCCGAATAACACAATTACGAGGAGAAAGTAAAAGAGACAAGAGATTTGGTGATGCGGAAAACCCCAAAACGAGGGAAAAAACCACGGTCGACTCCTTGAGAGTCGACAGTGCACTATGGTCGCCAAACAGGGGCGGTGTCCTTGTGTTTCGGGTGTCGATCGTACATTGATTACAATACAAATGAAGGAAAGACTTCGAAATGTAAAGTAACAAGTGTTTCGAATGTAAAAATAATGTGTGTCGTGTGTTTAAACTGTGTGTCGTGCACTGATGTCGTGCGTCGAGAATGATTCTTCTAAGAGCGATTTCTGTGCTTCAAGTGTTCCTCCGAGTTCGAGTGCTTGTGTCTGATGTTGTATGTTGTATCTGTGTTCCGTCCCCTGAAATGATGATTCTCCTAGATATTTATAGTCTTTGGGCACTTTAATTGGATCATTAAGGACTTTGGTAACTGCCGTAACGGTCGATGTCTTTAATGCGGGATTTAGATGTTCTTAAATGACTTCACCGGTTATAGCCGTTGTCCATTAATGGTGTTGACTCCTGCATTAAACATTGAACAAACATAACAGTCGTATAGCGCGTTAGTCGGTCAAGGTCGCATGGTTTTATGCGACGGTCGTGTGAACTAGGTGACGTCGAGGTCGAGTGTCGAAATACAAGACCATGTATATGACTGGAAATGTCTTGTAAGACCTTATCTTAGTATAGGAATGGTCTTATGAAAATGTCGTAAGACTAGGTCGTAAAACCACTAAGTCGTTAAACCTGGATGACGATGTCGCAGGACCAGAGTGATATAAGACTAGCGACGTAAGACTAGCGATGTGCGACGTGCGACACGTGACATGCGATCATTAGATGTAAGATACTGTCTTGAATGACTATTGACGCAAGATGTCTTTTAATAATCAACTATCGTATGTTGGGGATAAGGCAATAATGGGTATTACCTTCATCGATCAGGGGTATGACTTTTGTAGGCATTAGGGTAATCGAAGTCCATGGGTCATGTCGAAGGAATTCCCTAGGTCGGTCGAGGGTGTGATTTTTTACCCAAACAGTCAACATCATTAATGGCCAACGGACATAACCGACAAGGCAATTACGAGCATTAACCACAGCGACCGTTGTTAGATCTGAGTTTTGTCAATAAACTAAGTGTTGAAGGTCTGATGAGAAGACTCAGATGTTCTGATATGAAGGGTCAAAGTTCTGACTAAGAAGGCTCAGAAGGATCGCTTTGAGAGTTTGAGAAGAAGAGTCAGAAGTCTGAGAAGAAGAGTCAGAAGTAGAGCCAGAAGTTCTGAGAAGCCTTGTCGGAAGAATGTTCAGAAGTTCTGAACTACCTGTTCAGAACTTATAACTAGATACTTTCCTTAGTGTTTAGTTAACTAATTAGGACACGTGTATTGTTCCTATTAGTCATTCATATTTGTACTGTAGCTTTAATGTTTCCGTTGCAGTATAAATAGAGTGGTTAGCACTACATTGCTAACTGATTTTCCCGAATATATTTGTATTCTCTCTTTGTAATCTTTGAGATACGCTCTCTAAGATCTGTAATTCTGTTCTTCATTGAATACAATTGGACTTGATCATACAACTTCTCAATTACTGCTTTCTATATTGATTGTAAGATTAGATCCTGAACTTACAATTGGTATCAGAGCCAATCAACAAACAAATTTGTTCAAGATTGTGATCGCGAAGATCTATTGATCAATTTCTTGAAGATTTATTGATTCGTTCAAAAATCAATTCCGCTGCTAGGGCTAGTTCTTGAATTCTTGGCAATTCTTGAATTAACTGTTATCTTTCGATCAAGAAATTCGAATTTGTCTCTCTGTTGAATATTCTTACAATCATGTCTTCTAAAGAATATCTAGCCATGGGATCTGAAACGAAGCCTCCTGTTCTAATTCCTGAAGAGTACCAGCAATGGAAAATACGAATGATCCAATTCTTGGATAACATAGACGAGAATCTGATGGTCTCTATCCGAGAAGGTCCTATCGAGGTCTATATCGATGTGGAAGCAACTCCTGAGACAGAGACAACTCCAGAAATTCCGGCAACAAGGGTGAAGAAGAACCATTCTCAATACACAGCTGAACAGAAGAATAGGCATGCAATCGACAAAAGAGCAATTACATTGATGACACTTGCAGTTCCGAATGAAGTTCTTAACAGAATTGACAGTGGTTCATCCGCCAAGGAAATGTGGGATGAACTGGAAAGACAAATGTTAGGAACTGTCAGATCAATTCAAGCGAAGTTAAATCAAAGCATAAATGCTTATGAACGATTCAAGGCCAAAGAATCTGAAAGCTTAAGTCAGACGTATAGTAAATTTTGTACCATACTGAATGATCTGAGAAGGAATGGGCTGAAAAAGACAAAGTCAGAAATAAATTACAAATTTCTGAACAGTCTAAACTCTGAGCGGTCATCATTTGCTATAAGTCTACAAATGAACAAGGATATGTGTGAAGAAGATCTAAATGATCTATTTTGTGTTCTTAATCAGCATGAGGACTCTGTGAAAATTGTGGTTGAAGAGAAGAAGAATGTTGCAAAACAACTAGCCTTTCTGTCAAAGTCCAAAACTGTGAAAGCACCCAAGAAGGCTGCATATCTATCTGAGATACCCAATCTGGAGGAGTCTGATAAGGAAGAAGGATCAGAAGAAGATGAAGATATAAAAATGATTGCTAAAAAATTGGCCTTGTTGACTAATACTTTCAACAAGAGATATGGAAAAGGAAAATTCCAGGGCAAGTACAAGAAAGAGCAGGGAAGTTCAGATTTCAAGAAAAGAGAAGAGAGAGGAGAGAGTAAGTATGAAAAGAAGGAAGAAAGAAGGGAAGAGAATAGAGAAGAGAAGGAAGAAAGAAAAGAAAAGAATCTGTGCTTCAAGTGTGGAAAGTCTGGCCACTTTGCAAAGGATTGCAAAGTGAAAATAGTGAAAGATTATGAATACTATACCAAGAAGGCTCAACTGGCAAAGAAAAGAGAGGATGAAGTGGCAATGTTAGCTGAACAAGAGAACTGGTTGTACTACACTTCAGATGAAGATGACTGTATTCACTTTTCCCAGATGCAAAGTTATATGGCAAAGATGAAGAATGAGGATGACTCTGACTTTGAAGATACTGATTCTGAGTCATCTGCTGAGGTACATTCTGCACTTGAAATAGACTTAATGACACAGATTGGTGAAATGAAAACTGAATTTGTTAAACTAAGAAAACAAATAAAAGGAGAAAGAAATTTAGTTAACAAATTCAGAATTGAAAAAGAGGTGATAAAAGAACAATATGAGGAATATGAGATTGAGAAACTGAAAATTAAAACTGAAAATTCTGAGTTGTTGAAAAACCTTTCTGAATTAAAAATTGAGCTTTCAAAAGTTAAGGATGAAAAGGGTGATTTACAAATAAAGTTCAATATGCTATTTGAGGAAAGAAAGAATTTATACACTAAAATCAAAGAACTAGAAGATCTTAACTTGAAAAGAGGTCAGACTCAGCAAACATTAAATCTTCTAACAAGTAATGTTAAAGATACAAGATTTTATAATCCAAAGAAGGGATTGGGATTGGAAGAAAATGTTGTTTTAAAAAGAGCTCCAGTCAACTTGTATGATTTTGAAAAACTTCATGTTCCTAAACCAAAAATTCCAGAAGTTGTTGAAGTTTTCAAAAGATCTGCAAGTTCTATCACAAGTTCTGACAGTTTACAAAAATCAAGTACTAAAAAGACAAAGGAAATAGTTTCTGAATCAAAAACAGAAAAATCAGATGTTTCAGAAAATAAGGTTAAGAAAGAAATTTCTAAACCAAAAGAAGAGAAACCAAAATATAATGATGCTAAATTCAAATATGACTCTTTAAATGTCAGTTACAAAAATAAACAACAAAGTTTTTCACATTCTGACATAGAAAGTATATTTGATACTAGTAAGGTTTCTTATCAGTTTTCTGATTCTGAAGGTCAGAAATCTGAGTTCTTTAATCAGAATTCTGAATCAAAGAGTCAGAATTCTGAATCTTCTTATCAGTTTTTTGATTCTGAAGGTCAGAAATCTGAGTTCTTTAATCAGAATTCTGAATCAAAGAGTCAGAATTCTGAATCAAAGAGTCAGAATTCTGAATCAACTAAAGATTCTTAAACAAAATCAGAAGAATTTTTACAACTTGAAAAGAGGTTTACTCTTGTAAGTCAAGAACTTGAGGACTTAAGGAAAGCTTATGATGAACTTGAAAATGACCTCTGTGATGTGGATTTTGATCTTAAAAATGCTTTAAAAGAGAAGAATGTTTTCATTCAGAAAATAATAGAACTTGAGAAAATGAAAGCTGAGTATGATCTGTTCAAAATTAATGCTCTAAAAGAAAATGATAAATTATTTAATGAATCAAGTACATATGAAAAAGGTGAATCATCTACTTCTTCTTCTAACAAAAAGAAGTTGAATATTTCAGAAAAAGAGAAAAGCAAAAGGAAAGATGGTGTGAAAAGAGTTTCTGAGATGAATGGAGAGGTTCCAGCAACTGTACCAAAAGCACATAGTTATTGTGATAAATGTACTTGTATTTTGAAAACTAGCAATAAAAATGAAAAGGCTTATGGTACAGATTTGTTGTTACTTGCAAAGAAAAATCTTAGTTGTGTTCAATGTAAAAGTGATTATTTTCAATATTCTCATAAATGTCCAATTACAATAACATATGTTTCATTCATAAGAAAAGATATTAAGAAAACAGAAAAGAAAAATGTTTCTGTACCTCAGAATACAGAAAAGAAGAAGGTTTATGTTCCTCAAACTCAGAAGAAAGAAAAGATAAAAGAAGTGAATCCTCAAATAAAAATCAAAAGAAAGAATGAGAAAGAAAGTAGTGTAAAAGAAAAGAAAGTTGAAAACACTGTAATATCCAAATTTACAACATTCAAAAAGAAATTGAACAAGTTTGTGAACAGAAAATGTTCTGACTTCATAAAAGTTCAAGGTCAGTGGTGTTTAAAGAAAGATTTTGAATGGAAAGTAAAAGACACTAATGTTAAATCTAATGACAAAGCTAACAAAGATGGACCCATTCCAAAATGGGTACCTAAATCTAACAGATCCTTTTGCAGGGCTGTCATGTGTGGTTTTTAGATTCAGGAGCTTCAAGACACATGACAGGTCAGAAGTCTTTTCTATCAAACTTCACAGAAAAGGCTGGAGGAGCAGTAAACTTTGGAAATAATAGCAAAGGTCAAGTTAAAGGTTATGGGGATTTAACTAAAGGAGATCTGACTATCCAAAAGGTTTTCTATGTTGAAAGATTACAACATAATCTTTTCAGCATAAGTCAGTTTTTAGATAGTCTTTGTCAAATCAAGTTTCAAATAACAGGTTGCATGATTTTAACTGAACATGATGTTAAAGTTTTCTAGGCCAAAAGACATATGGACTTATTTGTGATTAATTTTTCAAAATTAAAAACATTAAATCCAGTTTGTCTTTTATCAAACTCAACTGCAAATGAATGCTGGCTTTGGCACATAAGATGTTCACATCTAAATTTCAAAGATCTTAACAATCTTGTTGCAAAACATCTAGTTAAAGGTTTACCAAAGATTAAATTTGAAAAGGAATCATTATGCTCAGCTTGTGAAATGGGCAAGATGAAAAAGAGTTCTCACAAATTAAAAATGGACTCATCTTGCAAATCACCATTAGAAATGATTCATACTGATCTTTGTGGTCTTATTTCAGTTCAGTCTATGGGAGGAAAGAAATATATGCTTGTGATTGTTGATGAATACTCCAGATACACATGGGTTGAATTCCTATGAGCTAAGTCAGAAGCTGCTACTACATTGATAAACTTTATCAAGAGGATTCGAGTTCTGCTACAACTTCCAGTTCAGAAAATCAAAAGTGATAATGGAACAGAGTTCAGAAATGAGACTCTTCAGAATTTTTTAGAAAATTCTGGGATTTCTCACAATTTTTCTGCTGTCAGAACTCCTCAACAAAATGGTGTTGTTGAAAGGAAAAACATAACTTTAGTTGAAGCTGTGAGAACAATGTTGGCTTATTCAAATCTTCCTACCTTCCTATGGGCTGAAGCAATTGCAACTGCCTGTTTTACACAGAATAAAACCTTAATCAATAAAAGATTAAATAAGACTGCTTATGAACTGATAAATAAAAGAAAACCATTAATCAAATTCTTTCATGTTTTTGGTTGCAGGTGCTATGTTCTTAAAGACAGAGAAAATCTTGCCAAATTTGATAAAAAGGCAGATGAAGGATACTTTGTTGGTTATTCTTTAACTTCCAAAGCATTCAGAATCTACAATAGAAGAACCAAGAGGATGATGGAAAGCATAAATGTAACATTTGATGAAGCCAGAATGAAGACTTCTGAACAAGACAGTTCAGAACTCATGCAGAACAAGACAAAAATGACTTCTGATACAAATTCTAATCCTATTTGTTCAGAACTCAATTTACTGTTTAAGGATGCTTTTCTAGAGCTAATTTCTGATTCTTATGCTGAATATGAAAACCCAAAAATGGTAAAAGAGATGAAGAATAGAACTCCAGAAATAGTTCAAACAACTGTAATTTCTGACAAAGGTCCATCAAAGGAATGTCCAAATTTGATAAATACAAGTGGTGAAAATTCTGATCCTTGTACTCAGAATTCTGAACCTTGTATTCAGAACTTTGAACAGATCACTCAGAATTCTGACTTCACTAATCAGAATCCAAACTTGGATACATTTCCTACACATATATCAGAACAAGGGGACAGTTCAGAATTACAAGCAATCATTGATGAGAATGATATAAACAACAATTTTTCAGAGATTGATGTACTTCCTAGTGCAAACAAATGGACTAAAAATCATCCTATTCATCAAGTAATAGGTGATCCATCAGCAGGAGTAAAGACCAGATCAACTACAACAAATGAAGCGATGTTTGCTGGTTTCTTAAGTGTGATTGAACCAAAGAAAGCTAATGAAGCCCTAGAGGATCCAGATTGGATTTCAGCAATGCAAGAGGAATTGCTCCAATTTGAAAGAAACAAAGTTTGGAGACTCATTCCAAAGCCTGAAGGTAAATCTATTATTGGAACTAAATGGGTGTTCGAAAATAAAAAGGATGAGTCATGTGTTGTTATCAGAAACAAAGCAAGATTGGTTGCTAAGGGATACTGTCAACAAGAGGGAATTGATTATGATGAGACATTTGCACCAGTGGCAAGAATAGAGGCAATCAGAATATTTTTGGCATATGTTGCACACAAGAATTTCAAAGTATATCAAATGGATGTCAAATCTGCTTTTCTAAATGGTAAACTTAATGAAGAGGTGTATGTTCATCAACCTGAAGGTTTTGTTGATCCAGAATTTCCTGACCATGTTTATATTTTAGACAAAGCTTTATATGGTCTAAAACAAGCACCAAGAGCATGGTATGACACTCTTACTCAACACTTGTTAGTTTCAGGGTTCAAGAAAGGTAAGATTGACACAACTTTGTTTTTAAAGAAACAGGGTGATGATTTAATTCTTATTCAGATTTATGTTGATGACATAATATTTAGTTCTACTAGTCCATAATTATGTGAAATTTTTTCTAAAATCATGTCATCTGAATTTGAAATGAGCATGATGGGTGAGCTGAATTTTTTCCTTGGTCTTCAAGTCAAACAATTACCAAAGGGTATTTTTATAAATCAAGGAAAATATGTCAGAGATGTTCTGAAAAAGTTCAAAATGTCTGATTGTGCTTCTATGAGAACTCCAATGGCAACAAACATAAAGTTAGATGCTGATCTCAAAGGAGTTTCAGTAGATAACAAACTCTATAGAGGCATGATTGGATCATTACTTTATCTGACTGCAAGTAGACCAGATATTATGTTTTCCACTTGTTTCTGTGCTAGATTTCAATCTAACCCAAAAGAATCACATATGTTGGCTGTCAAAAGGATATTAAGATATCTCAAAGGATCACCTGATCTAGGTTTATGGTATCCAAAAGAAATTGATTTCAAATTAACTGCTTTTACTGATGCTGATCATGCAGGAAGTAGGTTGGACAGAAAAAGTACTTCTGGGGCTTGTCATTTTTTGGGGGATAAGATAGTGAGTTGGGCGTCAAAGAAACAGAATTATGTGTCTACATCAACTGCTGAGGCAGAGTATGTTGCTGCTGCTGCTTCATGCTCTCAAACTTTGTGGATGAGAACACAACTCATGGATTATGGATATCAGCTCAACAAAATTCCCATCTATTGTGACTCAGAAAGTGCAATTGCTATTACTCAGAATCCTGTTCAACATTCAAAGACTAAACACATAGATGTGAGGTATCATTTTATAAAAGACTATGTGGAAAAAGGAACTATAGAGATGCACTATGTGCATACAAAGTATCAATTGGCTGACTTATTCACAAAGCCACTTGATCACAAAAGGTTCTCTTTTCTCATATGTAAAATAGGGATGCTTAATCTGACAAATTAAAAATATTTGTGTTTCTTAAAAATGATAAATTTTTCTAAGTAAAATTGTCTGAGTAGTGTACTCAGAACTCTGAGTCTTAAGTTCCGAAATTCTGAATCTTAAGTTCAGAATTTCTGAACCTTGAGATCAGAACTTCTGAATCTTGAGTTCAGAACTTCTGAGTCTTGAGTTCAGAACTTCTGAGTCTTGAGTTCAGAACTTCTGAGTCTTAAGGTCAGAGATTCTGAGTCAATGCTTCAGAAATCTAATTTTCAAGAATTTATTTCTGAGAAATACAAATACTTCAAATGTGTAGAATATGTCTTTTCTATTATCTTTTTATCTCATCTTTATGTAGCATATATGGTCAAGTACATGCTAAAGTCAAGGGGGAGCATCAATACCTTTTGGAAATTATTTCATGATGCTTAAAAGGTTTGTCTTCATTTCTTATATCTAATCATTCAAAGAGGAACAAGCTTTTAATGATAAAAATTTTTATCTTGTTCAAACTATATCTGAATTTCAAACAGTTTCATATTCAGATATAAGAGTTTAAATGATTTTTTAAAAATCATCATTATATGAACAGAATTCTGATGATAAAATGTGTTTCTATCTGTTCAAACCTCTTTACATCTATCAGAAGTTGATTTTAAATAAATTTGTTACAAGGTAAAATTCTTCTGAATAATGAAATCAGAACTCTGAGTAGAACAATCAGATATCTGATAAAGGAAAGTTAAATCTTCTGAGCGTGTTATTCAGATCTTTGACTTGAGTCAAAATTCTATCCACTAACACGTGTCATCTTCATATTCGGTTGATTATGCCACGCATTTCATTTAAATCTTTTGTGGCATTTCAAATGTGTTGACTCCGTTATAACACTAATTTCGCTTTTCCGTCAAACCTTTCAACTTCGCGGATTTTAAATAGGTCTTAAAATCCCTATTTCAAATTCTTTCAAATTCCATAGCGAAAAGTGAGATACGAATCAATCCATAGTTCTTTGAGTTTGTTTTCTTCTTAAATCATGTCTGGATTTCGAAGAAGTGGTCAAATTTCTCTACACTCCACTAAGTCTTTGATGAATTCATCTGATTCGGATAATGATGAAGTACAAAATAGAGCTGTTGAGGAAGAAGCAATTAGGGATGATGAAATAAATGAAGAAGATGAACAAATGGCTGAATCAGAAGGAAATGCAGATGAGGTAAATATAAATGTTGAACATGAACAGAGTGTTGCAGGTTCTATTATGTCGAATAGACCAATTTTAGTGGAAAGGGTTGTTCCTGAGAGTGAATGGTTGAAATTATCTGAAAATAATTGTGTTGTATTATTTGAGGAAAGTCGATTTAAACCTGAACACAGAATTATCATGGAGTTATTCAAACATCATCCTTACAGAAAATGGTTTACAAGAAGCAAAAATGTTCCTGTTCAGTACATTCAACAATGGTGGAAACATCTTAGGTTAGAAGATAATAAATTTGTGCCTGAAATTGGAGGAGTGACATTTGCCTTATCTATCTCTGCACTAAGAGAAATGCTGAATCTACCAGAGAAAGATGATGTACAAAGAAGGACAAATTTTGAAGACTCACCCTTAACAGAGGAATTAACAGCAGAGTTTATGAAGTTGGGATACAATGAAGGATTTAGGACTCTTAGTTTGTTCAGAAGGAACAAATTGCCACCTATTTGGGCTTGTTTCTTTCATGTGGTAAATAAGTGTTTGTCAGGGAAGAATAGTTCTGCTGATCAAGGTTCAAAACAGATTCTTCAAATCTTTCAGGGCTTAGTGAAGAATAGGCATTACGACTACACTTCCATACTGTGGGAAGACATGAAGAATACTTTTGAGAAGAATCAGAAAGCAATTCAGAAGAAGACAAAGGATACTCCTCTGACATACATACCTTACATAAGGTATTGGCAAATTGTAATCTGGTATGCAATGCAAGAAAATAGAACCATATCAAGAAGATCAAATGAAGAGCATGGTCCTACTTTCTATTTGGGTAAGATGACCTCAGTTACTAGACTTGAAAATTATCCAAATCATAAACTGTTGCCAAAATCACTTAGAAATTATATACCAAGGGAGAGTGAGATTTTAAAAGCTTATTGCACCTCTATGGGAATTGAATTACCTCAAATCCCTACCCAAGAGGACCAACCTGAGAAGAGAGGTGAGGGGTCTAGTCGAATTAGAGAGGGGGAGGATGTTCAAATGGGTGAACATTCTGAGAGAATTGAGGGGGAAAATTCTGAGAGCTTGGTTAGAATTAGTGAGGAAAAACATAATGAGGATGGTGAGGATGAGATATTGTCAACAGAGGTTCAAACAGAAAGAGATGCCTCTGAACCAGCTAATCTTAACCGGGTAACCACAACTGCTATTGGCTCACATTTCTTGGTGTCCAATATTGAAACAAACACCATGAACCCAGTGGTGGATCTTGAACAACCCATCCATGCCCACTCAGATGCATTTCAACATGCTATTGTTTCACATAACTTAGGGGAACCATCCCGAACTCATTTGGAGGGAGGTGATAAATCCCAACCTATTTTTCAACACATTGAGTCTGAATATCACAGTCCTATTCAATTTGAGCCTGAAATTCCTTCTAACACTTGCACAAATCAAGAATTTCGTATTTCTGACACAACATTCATAGACATACCTAATATTGGGTGTCGAGGATTGGATGGAAGTCCTGGTGAGGTGAACATTACAAAAGCCTCATTCAAACGTGCATCTGTTGTACAAGATGACTTTGTGTTATCTACAGGCCATGAGCCCTCTGGGCACATGAAAACTGGACCATCTGTTGGTTCAGGTTCACAGTTAGACCATTCTGAATTTGAAAAGATTCAGAATCAAAACAAGGCGATGGGGGAAAAGGTTGAAAAATTGGAGAAAAGGTGGATGATTTGAATGATGAGGTGACAGGATTAAAAGATATGTTGGAGAGTAAATTGAAATCTGTTGAAACTAAAATAGATACTGTGAAGGAATCCTTGGAATCTCATGAAAAGGAGATCAAGGATATAATGTCTGAATTTCAAAAAGATCTGGTGAAACAAATGCAGACTATGCAGGAATCCATCTTGAAAGCACTGAGTGTATCTAAGGCTTCTACTTCAAAACCTCTTGATCTTGTTCCACTTGCAGAAGCTGAACCTGAAGGTGTTTCTGGTCAGAACTCTAAAAGAAAGTTTGATGATAATGAATCTCATGATCATCAAAAGGGGGAGAAAAGGCTAAGGTTGAGTTCTGATGATGACATCTGCATAGAGGATTTTGAAATAGCAGATATGCACTTAGTCAGTACAAAGAATACAGAAACTCAGATAGTTCAGATTGATAGTTCAGATACAGAGGAAATGGAGGTGGAAAGCATAGATGGTGGTGATTCAGATAAAACTGAAGAATTGAATTTAGACACAGAGATGGAAGGAAACTCTGATAAAACTGAAGCTATTGAGGAATCTGTATTGAGATAAGAAGAAACAGTGAAAAGTTCAGTGGTCAACATGTGTACAGATATTATTCTTTATGACAGAAATAGTGCAATGGATTCTGAATCAGAGGAAAGAAGATTGAATGAGGAAAAAAGGTTGAATGAGGAATTGATTAGGAGGATGCATAATGAAGTAGTCAGAGCACTTAATATTCAGAAAATTCAACAAGGTGTAAAACTGATAAGGCCTATTGATCTGTTGGGAGAAGAAGATAGAACGGTTGTTTATTCTCAGAAGTTTAGGCATGAGTTTAGATATAACTATGCTGATGAGTTGAACACAGAAGAAGTATATGAGAAAGTGGAAGATTACTTTATGCCTTCTGAGTACATATTCAGAAAACCAATTGAGATTCCTAAGATGAACTTGCAAATTTTGGAGGAGCCTGTATGTTATTTTATCCTGGAGTTGAGTGATGTACCACTTGCTAGACAATTTCATGATGACATTTTTCTTGAGGAAATATATGAGAATCTCTATCACACAGAAGGAGATTATGAGCTATTAGAGAGCAACATTGATGGTTTCATGGACAACAGATCTCAGATGATTTATACAGAAGCCTCAAACAGATTCAGAATTCCTGATTCAAGACTACATATTCAGAAGAAGATTGAAAAAGTGTTGGTGTTTCAATCAGAAGAATTCAATGGTCTGATGTTCGTTAGATTGGAAGTGCTGAAAGAAAGAAATACAAAGGTTTCCATGTCCAGTTTTGGTTTTTACAGATTAACTCTTGATGATCAGATCTTTCTAGTTAAGTTCTTTGCCAGTACTGAAGAATCTTTGATGGAGATTGAGTGCAGAAGAATTCTGGGGATTTATGTCAGAAATATGTACATGTATGATTTTCAATTGGCAATTGAAGGAAGGAAAGAGAAATGCAACTTGAGTTGTCCAGCAATGGTTTCAGGGTTTGGTGTATACTTGAAGGGATTTATAAATGAAGGAATGGAGACTGAAGGGTTTGCATATCCAATTCAAGGAAGACTTGAAATATTTAAATTGAAAGAATTGGTGAAGTATAGTGATGCAACTTTGAGTTGGTTACTAACTGAAATGAAAGTTAATGCTGCTACTGAAAGAGAAAATCTAAAGAAAAAATGTATGAACTCTTTGGAAAGAAGATTAATTCTCAGAAGAAAAATCAGAAGCTGTGGTGAATGGCTATTATCAGAGGTCAATCCTAAAAAGATACTGCATAATGACTTTGTATGTCCTGCGGAATATGAGGTGAATGAGATTCTTTCAGAAGAAGTTGAAGAAGTTCAGAACACAACTCCTCAGAATGTGCAGATAACAAGTGTTGATCAAGCTGAACAATCTGAATCAAAAGAAGATGAGATGTCAATTGATTTGAATGGATACTTTCTTGAGTTTGATCTACCTGAGTTTTTCAAGCCTAAAGAGATACAATTTCTGAATGTATATTATGATAGACCAAAGGAGACTCAGATCTGGTTGGCAGAGAAATCAAGGTGTCTTGGGAAATCAAAACAAGTTGTATATCCAGACTTCTTAATCACAGGGATCAGAGAATTAAAAGTTAAACAATTCAGAAAGATGGAATACTTGTCTTTTGAAGTTTTGAGAGAAGATGGCAAAGTATACTATTTCACTGATGCAGATTTTGAAAAGCTATCAATAGTGGATTTCTACAGATTACATTGTATGCTGTGCTTCAAGGAATCAAGCAAAGATAAGACTGAAAGGAAGGCAAGAAGTGTGGTAATTGAAGCTATGTTTTACATCCTAAAATGGCATGGTTATACATATTTTCAAATAGCTCTGTATTTGCAAAGGCCATGTGTTTATCTGGCAAAACCCAACACAGATCATGATCAGAAAAAGGTGTTAAAAACTGGAAGTGTACTTAAATATCCAGATTTGGGAGTCTTTTTGAAAAACAAGAGTGAAAAGATCTTCTTCAGAGCAAAGGAGACTGCAAAATACTGCTCTGGAACTTTGAGATTCATCAAGCATAATTTGGAGAAAAAGATGTTGAAAATAAAGCAATGCAACATAACTCAGGAAGTGATGACTCAGCAGATTGAAACTGTTCAAGAAATTATTGACAAGATCGACAAAAGGCTTAATCAAAGAAATGTGCTCTTACAGAAGATTGCTCCTGCCTTGAAAGATTTGGATGATGCAAAGTATCAGTTTATTTGACAAAAAGGGGGAGATTGTTAGATCTGAGTTTTGTCAATAAACTAAGTGTTAAAGGTCTTATGAGAAGACTCAGATGTTCAGATATGAAGGGTCAGAGTTCTGACTAAGAAGGCTCAGAAGGATCGCTTTGAGAGTTTGAGAAGAAGAGTCAGAAGTCTGAGAAGAAGAGTCAGAAGTAGAGCCAGAAGTTCTGAGAAGCCTTGTCAGAAGAATGTTCAGAAGTTCTGAACTACCTGTTCAGAACTTATAACTAGATACTTTCCTTAGTGTTTAGTTAACTAATTAGGACACGTGTATTGTTCCTATTAGTCATTCATATTTGTACTGTAGCTTTAATGTTTCCGTTGCAGTATAAATAGAGTGGTTAGCACTACATTGCTAACTGATTTTCCCGAATATATTTGTATTCTCTCTTTGTAATCTTTGAGATAAGCTCTCTAAGATCTGTAATTCTGTTCTTCATTGAATACAATTGGAATTGATCATACAAATTCTCAATTACTGCTTTCTATATTTGATTGTAAGATTAGATCCTGAACTTACCACCGTTACGACTGTTACATTCATGAGGGTCATTCAATGTTGCGAAGACTATAAATACAAAGACTTCATCCTCATTTGCAGACAACTGAACTCTAAGGAATACTCATTGCAAGAACGAATAATACTCTCTCGAAAGATCACTCTCGACGCACGAATCCAACGCACGACACATTGTTTTTACACACGACGCACCCGTTTTTTCATTCGATACACTTGTTTACTTTACATTTAAAGTATTTCTTTCATTTGTACTGTAACCATTGTACTCCCGACATCGGAAACATAAGGATGTCGCCCCTGTTTGGCGACCATAGTGCAGCGATGACCCTCCTAGTCGTCCTCGGGTTTTTTCCTCGTTGAGGTTTTTCCCGCGTCACCAAATCCCTTGCGTCTCAATTACATTTTTGTATTTGTCGCATTGCTTTGTCGAATGATTCCTAATTTTAGTTGTTAAGCTCTACAATCAACCTTAAGTTATCCTTCTGGATAATTTTTGGCATTAACAACTGCGACAAGACGCCGTCAGGTATGTCCAGAACTGTGATCCATGTCAAAGACATTCAGGTACGTCCCATAAACCATCTAAACCTTTACGTTCGACACTTATCCCATGGCCCTTCATGAGATGGGGAATGGACATTGTCGGTAACCTACCACCTACCCCAGGGCAAAAGGTATTTCTCCTCGTACTTACGGATTATTTTTCTAAGTGGGTAGAAGAAGCTGCTGTTAATGCCAAAAATCGCACCAAAGGGACAACTTAAGGTCGATGTGGACTTAATCAACTAAAGAAAGAATCTTTCGACGAGACGTGCGATGATAAATAAAATAAACAAACAAGGGATTTGATGACGCAGGAAAAACCTCAATCGAGGAAAAAACCCGCGGACGACAGGGGGTGTCGTCGCTGCACTATGGTCGCCAATCTGGGGCGATGTCCTTGGATACTGGTGTCGATCGTACAGTGATTACATTATAAATGAAGAAAATGCTTCGAAATGTAAAGTACAAGTGTTTGAATGTAAAAAACAGTGTTTATCGTGTGTGAATACAAAGTGTAAACTGTTGGTCGAAGGCTGATGTCGTACGTCGGGAGCGATAACTTGAGCTTTTCTTCGAGCGTTCTTGAGTTCGTAGTGTGGTTCTTGAGATGGAATGATTGTAGTAGATTACTCTGCAGATGTCCTTCAGATGATCTCCAGATGTTCTCTACTTAGAAGTTCGATATTCGGTCCCCCTGAAATGAGGATTCGGCTCCAGCTTTATAGTCTTTCGGAGCTTTGATTAGCTCATTGAATGCTTCATTAACAGCTTTAATTGTCGCAACGGTCTGTAACGGCTGCCGGCATGATCATCCATAATGGTCTTCGTCCGTTATGAGTAATAGCTTGCGTCGGATAACGGCTTGCGTCGGATATAGCTGTTACTCCTTTAATAGCTTTGACTCCTGCATTAAACACTTAACAAAACGTAACACTCATGGTTAACGTTGGTTTTGGTCGAAGACGTATGGCTCGATGCGACAGTTATGCAGGACAGGCGTCGCTATGGTCGTACATCCTAGGAAACTCTCGACTTACCTTTTACGACGGACGACGGACGTTCTGCGGGTCTTGATCGGGACCTTATATTAATCCAAGATGTCTTTCATGACGCACGTCTTACCTTTCCAGTCGTGGTCGTACGACGTGAATTTTTGCCCAAACAGTTTGCCCCCAAAATTTGAAAGAAGGATGGCAAATTCGAGTTTAAATTTTGTCAATCAGACACGTAAAAAATAGAGCAAGGGTCAGGAAAAATTACCTTGACCGCCTTATAACTGGGCTTGTTTGCCTCTAACTGAACGAGAAGTTAAAAAGGGGAACGAGGTCGTGACGTCATGCTGACATACGATAGTAATTACCAGCTGAATGTCGACGGAGCCTAGAGGTGCTATTAGAAATGAAAAAGATTTTGACGACTTTGGAAGTCTAGCGAGGATTCTCTTGTGTATTACCATAAGCAAGGTTGGCGAGGTTCGACCGGAGATGTGTCCTGATGGACATGCCGTGATATATGAGTACCTGTTTAAGATGGGCTTCCACTGGCCGTATTCGCCTTTGGTCGAAGTGTTCATGCATGAATTCGATCTTTCACTGAGGCAACCGATGCCCTAGTTCTAGCGAGTTATCTTGATCATCGAGCGACTTACCTCGCATTGGGAGTGGCGTATAAAGTCACGATTGATCAATATCGTCGTAATAGTTTACTTTCAGGACTTAAGGGTGAATGTACCTTAGTTTTGAACACTGCTGTCGATGATCGCAAATGGAAGACGAGGTATGTGCTGGATACGGACAATAATTGGATTGGATCTGTTGATACTGCACAACTGGCGACGATGTCTCATATTGCGCAACCGGCGACGAGGTCTCATACTGCGCAACTGGCGACGATGTTTCATATTGCGCAACTGGCGACGGTGTTTCATTCTGCACAACTGGCGATGATGTTTCATACTGCGCAACTGGCGAAGATGTTCTCTACATCCTCGTCGACCCTTTCGTCAGCCGCCAGGGGCAAGGGTGTAAAGACGGGAGAGTTTATGGCGACGAACAACTTTGCGTTGTCGTCAACCCTCCTGATTGACTATGTCCTCGTCAGGTTAGAGTCACTTCTGCATCTGGGGAAATATCAGCTCTTATCTTTCAAGGAACGTTTTCGAAGAATCTGTGTTGAAGAGATTGGACTGTGTTTAGCCAAACTGGCGTTCTTTGTAAGTTTTTCTTTCAAAACTTCTGTTATCGAAGTTCTTTCACTGAGCATTTAGTATGTTTCTTTTGTAATTTGTAGATGCTTCTGTTTCCTCTCATTGAATATGTGAAGGTAGAGGAAATGCTGGAGTGGAGGTCGATCGTTGAGAAGGATATATTCCTTCCTCCAACCTTAACATTAATCTTTAGAGCCATATTCTCAGAATGTCGAGGCGTAAGGAGTTGGAAGACCACTCCTAATATACTCGTTTGATCCTTGCATCAGTTCTTCGGGTTTGGCAGGGCTTCGAAGGTCGAGACTTTTGGGCAGAGCTTGCCATCGATGCTTTTCTCTAGGTTTAGGAAATGCTATGTCTCGACCGTTGGTGGTCGAACCATTTTAACTTTGTATACTCGACCGTCGGTAGTCGAGTTCTTTTGAATATAACCGACAGTTTTGTAAATGAAACTTTGAACTTTTGATTGAGCTTGCATTTTATATATTTGGTAAACAAATACCATATCAATTATGAAATTGAATCTGGGAATCATGCGACTAAGGCATTCATTGTAACACAATAACTGGTACGTAAGCCATAAGACTTTTAAATCGTGTGTATAAACATAAGCACATGCGACTAAAGCATACATTCGGAGTATGAAATTTTTCCATGTTAAGAGGCTTAGATCATGAGATCGTTAGACCTCGCAATCGTACGACTAAGACATGTGATTAATTTGAATCGTATGTCCCTGTAAAGGATGATCAAATCATAGATTTGGTCGTTTATATCGTGCGACCTTATGAATTTAAAGTCATATTGTAGACTTAATGACTACTGTCGTGCGATCCTGCGATAAGCTGTCGTGCAATTCTGTGGTAAAACGATGTTAAGGGTTGGTTGTTGGCTAACCAACGACCCTCCGATGCTTAAGTCAGTTGTGAGAAAAAATCGTATGAAAAAGATTTAGGAACATACCGTTAGATTCTCTTTTTAGTGGGATATTGCCCCCTGTCATTTATTATCTTATTCTTTTCGGAGGAAAGATAGGTTTTAAATAACAGGATGACACTGCGATCTGATGAGATATTGTCGTGCGACAAGGCACCATAGTAGACTTATCCCTATGGAAAAGATATAATTTTAGAAGAACGAACCTGTCAAAGGCGCCTGACTGTAGAGTATGTCAGACCATACATGTTTGAACCACCGGTGATGCAATTGACGACTTTTGTATGCTCGGGGGTCGACGGTCGATGGTTACTAGCTGGAGTAGCGTCATCATCGATGATATCTTTGAGATTTCCTTTTGGGAAGTGATATGCTAGCTCCTTCTTCAGCGCGATGCAATCGCCTGTCGCGTGACCATGGTCGACGTGGAAGTCGCACCACTTTGATTTATCCTTCTTAGCATCGTCCAAGTCAGACATCTTCGGCCACCGGATGGTTGCTTGGATGGTCTTTAGAGCTTCGACTAAGTCTTTAGCTGACTCTTTGAACCCATAAGAGGAGATCTTGGGGTACACGGGGAATTTAGTCGCGGTTTTAGCTTCTACCTTCGTCTTGAAACGAACGTTTGAAATCTGACGCGCTGTCTCTATTCTGGATATGGCTTTCGCCTTGAATTCTGGCTTCTTGACACCTAACGACTTCTTGTCGTCAATGTGTTTGCGACGAAATGCTGCGTCGTCTGTTAATGCCAAAAATCGCACCAAATGGACAACTTATGGTCGATGTGGACTTAATCAACTATAGAAAGGATCTTTCGACGAGACGTGCGACGATAAATAAAATAAAGAAACAAGGGATTTGATGACGCAGGAAAAACCTCAATCGAGGAAAAACCCTGCGGACGACAGTGGGTGTCGTCGCTATACTATGGTCGCCAATCAGGGGAGATGTCCTTGGATACTGGTGTCGATCGTACAGTGATTACAATACAATGAAAAAAATGCTTCGAAATGTAAAGTACAAGTGTTTGAACGTAAAAACAGGTGTTTGTCGTGTACGAAACAAAGTGTGAACTGCTGGTCGAGGGCTGTTGTCGTGCGTCGAGAGCGATTACTTGAGCTTTTCTTCGAGCGTTCTTGAGTTCGTAGTGTGGTTCTTGAGCTGGAATGATTGTAGTAGATTACTCTGCAGATGTCCTTCAGATGATATCCAGATGTTCTCTACTTAGAAGTTCGATGTTCGGTCCACCTGAAATGAGGATTCGGCTCTAGCTTTATAGTCTTTGGGAGCTTTGATTAGCTCATTGATTGCTTCATTAACAGCTTTAATTGTCGCAACGGTCTGTAACTTCTGCCGGCGTGATCATCCATAATGGTCTTCGCCCGTTATGAGTAACAGCTTGCGTCGGATAACGGCTTGCGTCAGATATAGCCGTTGCTCCTTTAATAGCTTTGACTCCTGCATTAAACACTTAACAAAACGTAACAGTCATGGTTAACGTTAGTTTTGGTCGAAGACGTATGGCTCGATGCGACAGTTATGCAGGACGGGCATCGCTATGATCGTACGTCCTAGGAAACTCTCGACTTACCATTTACGACGAACGACAGACGTTCTACGGGTCTTGATCGGGACCTTATATTAATCCAAGATGTCTTTCATGTCGTGCGTCTTACCTTTTCTGGTCGTGGTCGTACGACGTGAATTTTTGCCCAAACAGTTTGCCCCCAAAATTTGAAAGAAGGATGGCAATTTCGAGTTTAAATTTTTGTCAATCAGACGCGTAAAAAATAGAGCAAGGGTCAGAAAAAAATACCTTGACCGCCTTGTAACTGGGCTGGTTTGCCTCTAACTGAACGAGAAGTTAAAAAGGGGAACGAGGTCGTGACGTCATGCTGACATACGATCGTGCTTACCAGTTGAATGTCGACGGAGCCCAGAGGTGCTATTAGAAATGAAAAAGATTTTGACGACTTTGGAAGTCTAGCGAGGATTCTCTTGTGTATTACCATAAGCAAGGTTGGCGAGGTTCGACCGGAGATGTGTCCTGATGTATATGTCGTGATATATGAGTACCTGTTTAAAATGGGCTTCCACTGGCCGTATTCGCCTTTGGTCGAAGTGTTCATGCGTGAATTCGATCTTTCACCGAGGCAACCGATGCCCCAGTTCTGGCAAGTTATCCTGATCATCGAGCGACTTACCTTGCACTGGGAGTGGCGTATAAAGTCACGACCGATCAATATCGTCGTTATAGTTTACTTTCAGGATTTAAGGGTGATTGTACCTTAGTTTTGAACACTGCTGTCGATGATCGCAAATGGAAGACGAGGTATGTGCTGGATACGGACAGTGATTGGATTGCATCCGTTGATACTGCACAACTG
Organism: Saussurea involucrata; assembly: GCA_033807775.1. NCBI lineage: Eukaryota > Viridiplantae > Streptophyta > Magnoliopsida > Asterales > Asteraceae > Saussurea > Saussurea involucrata. Next base: position 68,901,596 of record CM066318.1, on the reverse strand, counting down.
GCGACGATGTCTCATATTGCGCAACTGGCGACGAGGTCTCATATTGCGCAACTGGCGACGATGTTTCATACTATGCAACTGGCGACGGTGTTTCATACTGCGCAACTGGCGACGATGTTTCATACTGCGCAACTGGCGACGATGTTTCATACTGCGCAACTGGCGACGATGTTCTCTACATCCTAGTCGACCCTTTCGTCAGCCGCCAGGGACAACGGTGTAAAGACAGGAGAGAATGAGGGAGAGTTTATGGCGACTAACAACTTTGCATTGTCGTCAACCCTCGTGATTGACTATGTCCTCGTCAGGGCAGAGTCACTTCCGCATCTGGGAAATATCAGCTCTTATCTTTCAAGGAGCGTTTTCGAAGAATCTCTGTTGAAGAGATTGGACTGTGTTTAGCCGACCTGACGTTCTTGGTAAGTTTTTCTTTCAAAACTTGTGTTATCAAAGTTCTTTCGCTGAGCATTTAGTATGTTTCTTTTTGTAATTTGCAGATGCTTCTGTTTCCTCTCATTGAATATGTGAAGGTAGAAGAAATGCTGGAGTGGAGGTCGATCGTTGAGAAGGATATATTCCTTCCTCCAACCTTAACATTAATCTTTAGAGCCATATTCTCAGAGTGTCGAGGCGTAAGGAGTTGGAAGACCATTCCTAATATACTTGTTTGATCCTTGCATCAGTTCTTCGGGATTGTCAGGGCTTCGAAGGTCGAGACTTCTGGGCAGAGCTTGCCATCGACGCTTTTCTCTAGGTTTAGGAAATGCTATGTCTTTTCAGGTATCGACCGTTGGTGGTCGAACCATTTTAACTTTGAATACTCGACTGTCGGTAGTCGAGTTCTTTTGAATATAATCGACAGTTTTGTAAATGAAACTTTGAACTTTTGTTTGAACTTGCGTTTTATATATTTGGTAAACAAATACCATATCAATTATGAAATTGAATCTGGGAATCATGCGACTAAGGCATTCATTGTAACACAATAACTGGTACGTAAGCCATAAGACTTTTAAATCGTATGTATAAACATAAGCACATGCGACTAAAGCATACATTCGGAGTATGAAATTTTTCCAAGTTAAGAGGCTTAGATCATGAGATCGTTAGACCTCAAAATCGTACGACTAAGACATGTGATTAATTTGAATCGTATGTCCCTGTAAAGGATGATCAAATCATAGATTTGGTCGTTTATATCGTGCGACCTTATGAATTTAAAGTCATATTGTAGACTTAATGACTACTGTTGTGCGATCCTGCGATAAGCTGTCGTGCGATTCTGTGGTAAAACGATGTTAAGGGTTGGTTGTTGGCTAACCAACGACCCTCCGATGCTTAAGTCAGTTGTGAGAAAAAATCGTATGAAAAAGATTTAGGAACATACCGTTAGATTCTCTTTTTAGTGGGATATTGCCCTCTGTCAATTATTATCCTATTCTTTTTGGAAAGGAAGATAGGTTTTAAATGACAGGACGACACGACGATCCGATGAGATACTGTCGTGCGACAAGGCACCATAGTAGACTTATCCCTTTGGAAAAGATATAATTTTAGAAGAATGAACCTGTCAAAGGCGCCTGACTGTGGAGTGTGTCAGACCATACATGTCTGAACCACCGGTGATGCAATTGTCAACTTTTGTATGCTCAGGGGTCGACGGTCGATGGTTACTAGCTGGAGTAGCGTCATCGTCGATATCTTTGACATTTCCTTTTGGGAAGTGATATGCTAGCTCCTTCTTCAGCGCGATGCAATCATCTGTCGCGTGACCATGATCGACGTGGAAGTCGCACCACTTTGATTTATCTTTCTTAGCACCATCCAGGTCGGACTTCTTTGGCCATCGAATGGTCGCTTGGACGGACTTAAGAGCTTCGACTAAGTCTTTTGCGGACCCTTTGAATCCGTAAGAGGATATCTTGGGGTATCGAGGAAATTTAGTCGCGGTCTTGGCCTCTACTTTCGTCTTGAAACGAACATTTGAAATTTGGCGCGCGGGCTCGATTCTGGAAACAGCTTTGTCCTTCAATTCCGGTTTTCTGACGCCTAACGACTTCTGGTCGTCAGTGTGCTTGCGACGAAATGTTGCGTCGTCGTCGACCCTCATATATGCTAAAGTTCGAGCACGGACGTCTTCGAAATTCTCTGGGGGGATATTTAGTCAGGTCGGTGTACAGACCCGAACTAACGTCCAGACCACGCTTGTAAGCTTCGATCGCGGTCTTGATGTCACAATTGCGGATACTGATCATTTCAACATTGAATCTATTTAAATAACTCTGAATAGACTCGCTGGCTTTCTGCACGACGTAATACAGGTCGCTAGTCTGATTCTCCATCTTACGACTGCTGGCGAATTGCTGGGAGAATTGATTGACCAACTCGGTGAACGACCCGATAGGCTTGGGTTTGAGATTGATCAACCATTGGAGAGCTGGACCAGTGAGAGTTGCACCGAAGCTCTTACACATGCATACCACCTGATACATAAATGGAATTGAGATTGTCCACATAAGCTGCTTATATTGTGCGAGGTGCGAGGTTGGATCGGTCAGACCAGAATACTTAGGAGTGAAAGCGGGGATGTTATATTTCTTTGAGACCTCGACAGTTTCAATCTCGTCGATAAAAGGCGACGCCTGAAAGCCGGATCGAGGCTCGGCGTCGACTGGCACGGCTGCCCCATGCAATTTGGCGAGCAAGGACAGGACGCGCTCATTCTGATCTTCCAGCATCTTCAAACGCTGAGCAACGGGGTCCTTATGACCGACAGATGCCCCTCTTTGAGGGTTAACTTCTGAGCTGATGCCATTGTCATGCGACGAGCCATTGGTGTCTCCATTGAACGGGACAAAATATGGCTGCGACACATGATTAAATTGCTGTGATCCATTCTGGAACGGCTGGGATCCTTGCTGGAAAGGCTGCGAACCACCGTGGAATGGCTGAGATCCACCTTGAGGTCCATTCTGAAATGGCTGTTGAAATGGTTGCGACGCCTGTAACGGCTGCGACCCATTATTCATGGGTGGCGGCCTGAGATGCTGAGGGGGAATTTGTCCGAACTGGGGATTTCGGTTGAACGGCCCTGGTTGTTGATTCTGCGTAAACGGACCTGGATGCTGATTCTGCGCGGAAGGATCTGGTCCTGTATCTGGATTCTGAACAAATGGTCTAGGACCATTCTGATTGAATGATCCCGGAACTGGATTCTGCACGAACGGCCTAGGACCATTCTGAGGTCCGAAAAGATTTCTCAATTGTGCAATCTCCTCAGATGCTCTGCGATTCTGCTCCGCCATTGCATTGAGCTGATTCCTGGCGACTTCGAGCTCCTGATACATCTGAGCAACGTCTTGCTGTGGATTTCCAGGGGTTGCCATTTTTCCTGCAATAGAAAACAGAAGAAAACTCCAAGAAACTGTTAGTAGAATGCACGTTCGTCGAGGATTTTCTCTAGATGAGGTCCCACGGATGGCGCCAAACTGTTAATGCCAAAAATCGCACCAAAGGGACAACTTAAGGTCGATGTGGACTTAATCAACTAAAGAAAAGATCTGTCGACGAGACGTGCGACGATAAATAAAATAAAGAAACAAGGGATTTGATGACGCAGGAAAAACCTCAATCGAGGAAAAAACCCGCGGACGATAGTGGGTGTCGTCGTTATACTATGGTCGCCAATCAGGGGCGATGTCCTTGGATACTGGTGTCGATCGTACAGTGATTACAATACAAATGAAGAAAATGCTTCGAAATGTAAAGTACAAGTGTTTGAACGTAAAAACAGGTGTTTGTCGTGTACGAAACAAAGTGTGAACTGCTGGTCGAGGGCTGTTGTCGTGCGTCGAGAGCGATTACTTGAGCTTTTCTTCGAGCGTTCTAGAGTTCGTAGTGTGGTTCTTGAGCTGGAATGATTGTAGTAGATTACTATGCAGATGTCCTTCAGATGATTTCCAGATGTTCTCTACTTAGAAGTTCGATGTTCGGTCCCCCTAAAATGAGGATGGCTCTAGCTTTATAGTCTTTGGGAGCTTTGATTAGCTCATTGATTTCTTCATTAACAGCTTTAATTGTCGCAACGGTCTGTAACGGCTGCCAGCGTGATCATCCATAAAGGTCTTCGTCCGTTACGAGTAACAGCTTGCGTCGGATAACGACTTGCGTCGGATAACGGCTTGCGTCAGATATAGCCGTTGCTCCTTTAATAGCTTTGACTCCTGCATTAAACACTTAAAAAAACGTAACAGTCATGGTTAACGTTAGTTTTGGTCGAAGACGTATGACTCGATGCGACAGTTATGCAGGACGGGCGTCGCTATGATCGTACGTCCTAGGAAACTCTCGACTTACCTTTTACGACGGACGATGGACGTTCTGCGGGTCTTGGTCGGGACCTTAAATTAATCAAAGATGTCTTTCATGTCGCGCGTCTTACCTTTTCTGGACATGGTCGTACGACGTGAATTTTTGCCCAAACATCATCCTCGACCCTCATATATGCTAAAGTTCGAGCACGGATGTCTTCGAAATTCTCTGGGGGGATATTTAGTCAGGTCGGTGTACAGACCCGAACTATCGTCCAGACCACGCTTGTAAGCTTCGATCGCGGTCTTGATGTCACAATTCCGGATACTGATCATTTCAGCATTGAATCTATTGAAATAACTCTGAATAGACTCGCTGGCTTTCTGCACGACGTAATACAGGTCGCTAGTCTGCTTCTCCATCTTACGACTGCTGGCGAATTGCTGGGGGAATAGATTGACCATCTCGGCGAACGACCCGATAGGCTTGGGTTTGAAATTGATCAACCATTGGAGAGCTGGACCAGTGAGAGTTGCACCGAAGCTCTTACACATGCATACCACCTGATACATAAATGGAATTGAGATCGTCCACATAAGCTGCTTATATTGTGCGACGTGCTCAGTTGGATCGGTCACACCAGAATACTTAGGAGTTAAAGCGGGGATGTTATATTTCTTTGGGACCTCGACAGTTGCAATCTCGTCGATAAAAGGCGATGCCTGAAAGCCGGATAGAGGCTCGACGTCGACTGGCACGGCTACCCCAGGCAATTTGGCGAGCAAGGACAGGACACGCTCATTCTGATCTTCCAGCATCTTCAAACGCTGAGCAACGGGGTCATTATGACCGACAACTGCCCCTGCTTGAGGGTTAACTCTTTAGCTGATGCCATTGTCATGCGACGAGCCATTGGTGTCTCCATTGAACGGGACAAAATATGGCTGCGACCCATGATTAAATTGCTGTGATCCATTCTGGAACGGCTGGGATCCTTGCTGGAAAGGTTGCGAACCACCGTGGAATGGCTGAGATCCACTTTGAGGTCTATTCTGAAATGGCTGTTGAAATGGCTGCGACCCCTGATGGAAAGGTTGCGACCCTTGTAACGGCTGCGACCCATTATTCATGGGTGGTGGCCTGAGATGCTGAGGGGGAATTGGTCCGAACTGGGGATTTGGGTTGAATGGCCCTGGTTGCTGATTCTGCGTGAATGGACCTGGATGCTGATTCTGCGCGGACGGGCCTGGTCCCAGACCTGGATTCTGGATGAATGGACCTGGATGCTGATTCTGCGTGGACGGGCCTGGTCCCGGACCTGGATTCTGGATGAATGGTCTAGGACCATTCTGGGGTCCAAAAGGATTCCTTAGCCGCACGATCTCTTCGGCTGCTCTGCGATTCTGCTCTGCCATTGCATTGAGTTGATTCCTGTCAACCTCGTACTCTTGATACAGCTGAGCGACGGCTTGCTGCAGATTTCCAGGGGCTGCCATTTTCCTGCAACAGAAAATAGAAGAAACTCTAAGAAACTATTAGTAGAATGCACGTTCGTCGAGGATTTTCTCTAGATGTGGTCCCATGGATGGCGCCAAACTGTTAATGCCAAAAATCGCACCAAAGGGACAACTTAAGGTCGATGTGGACTTAATCAAATAAAGAAAGGATCTTTCGACGAGACGTGCGATGATAAATAAAATAAAGAAACAAGAGATTTGATGACGCAGGAAAAACCTCAATCGAGGAAAAAACCTGCGGACGACAGGGGGTGTCGTCGCTACACTATGGTCGCCAATCAGGGGCGATGTCCTTGGATACTGGTGTCGATCGTACAGTGATTACAATACAAATGAAGAAAATGCTTCGAAATGTAAAGTACAAGTGTTTGAATGTAAAAAACAGTGTTTGTCGTGTGTGAATACAAAGTGTAATATGTTGGTCGAAGGTTGATGTCGTACGTCGGGAGAGATAAATTGATCTTTTCTTCGAGCGTTCATGAGTTCGTAGTGTGGTTCTTGAGCTGGAATGATTGTAGTAGATTACTCTGCAGATGTCCTTCAGATGATCTCCAGATGTTCTCTACTTAGAAGTTCGATGTTCGGTCCCCCTGAAATGAGGATTCGGCTCTAGCTTTATAGTCTTTGGGAGCTTTGATTAGCTCATTGATTGCTTCATTAATAACTTTAATTGTCGCAACGGTCTGTAACGGATGCCGGCGTGATCATCCATAATGGTCTTCGTCCGTTATGAGTAACAGCTTGCGTCGGATAACGGCTTGCATCGGATATAGCCGGTACTCCTTTAATAGCTTTGACTCCTGCATTAAACACTTAACAAAACGTAACAGTCATGGTTAACGTTAGTTTTAGTCGAAGACGTATGGCTCGATGCGAAAATTATGCAGGACGGGCGTCGCTATGGTCGTACGTCCTAGGAAACTCTCGACTTACCTTTTACGACGGACGACGGACGTTCTGCGGGTCTTGGTCGGGACCTTATATTAATCCAAGATGTCTTTCATGACGCGCGTCTTACCTTTTCTGGTTGTGGTCGTACGACGTGAATTTTTGCCCAAACAGCTGCCTTTTCCAAAATTCGGGACAAGGAAGTCGTCTCTTTTATCCAAACTAACATCATATGCAGGTTTAGGATTCCATCCGAATTTGTCTGCGACAATGGATCCCAGTTCATAAGCAACAGGACTCGACAGTTCTGTGAAGACCGCAATATCAAGTTGACGACCTCGACACCCAGGTATCCCCAGGCGAATGGACTTGCTGAGTCGAGCAATAAAACCATCATTGCTTCAATCAAGAAAAGGTTAAAGCTGCAAAGGGAAAGTGGGCCGAAGAACTCCCTTCGGTCCTGTGGGCGAATCGCATGACACCTCGCACGTCCACAGGACAAACCCCTTTCTCCCTAGTCTATGGTTGCGAAGCAGTTTTGCCGGTCGAGGTCCATCTCCCAACTTCGAGGCATACTTTCGTCGACCACAACCTGGTTGATTTAAGTTATGACCTAGATGCCCTAGAAGAGCTTAGAGAATCGGCATTGATCAGAATGGAGTCGCAGAAGCAAGCGGTCGAGCGACAGTTCAACAAGAATGTCAAAGTTAAAGTCTTTCAAGAAGGCGACTACGTCCTCCGACGAGTACTCCAAAGAACTCAAGAGCTCAATGCAGGTAAGATTTCCACCAAGTGGGAAGGTCTTTATCGTATCTCAGAATTCGTGGGTGGTACGAGGTTTTCACACCCCGAGAATCTAACCGCAAGTGTACGGGTCGAAGTTAAGTAATAGTACTTAGAGAAGTACGAGTATCGAATCACGGGGAACTAGGAACTAAATATCACAAATACTATAATTGCTATTAACTGAACTATCGAAAATTGAGAGATTTGTATTAAACTACTATTGCAGAAAATAAATCAAACACAAGACAGACACTGAACAGCTTTGGAATTCAGATAGAGAAAACAGTTGAGGGTTGGAAATCCTATGGTTCTCGCATACAAACGTCTGACTCAATTCAAATACCAGTTATTCCTATCAATGAATCCCCAATCTTTATCTAATCATTGTTCTTTCTCAAGCTACAACGATTTTATTTGCAAAGCATGGTTCTTTTTCAAGCAACCGTGATTTCTATTTTGAAAACATAAGTTTTATCTTTCGATCTCACCATATAGGGTTCAAAACGCATTAAGCTTAAGATTCAAACGGGACTAAGATTTACTCAGTATATCTCTATCATTTCTTACCTTAGGCATGCAATTCCTAATTCTATTTCTCAATTACTTCTCTCGAACATAAATTGAAAGCAATAAAACAATTGTAAGGTAGCTAATCTCACAAAAGCATTAAACACCAAATTGCGTTCATTCATTAAAATAGGAAAACTGACAAAGGTCTCAGGTCATCTGTTTACAAGCTTAAACCACATTCATTCCAACCCCCAACATGAACCGGTTAGTTCATGTCGGAGGTGGATTCAAACACAATAGAAAAAGATGGAAACAAGTATGTAGACATGATAATCGTGGTAACTGTAAATGGAATGGTTACTCCCTTCTATCGTGCTCGTCTCTACTTCGCGTGATGAACGTGTATCTGATCCTCCCTCTATCGTGGCTCCAACGGGTGTCACTCGGCTCTGAAAATCACCCCTGGAACTGCTCTGGCCGTCGTGTGAAAGTTGCCCTTTGAATAATGACCTAAAACCCGATTAATAAAGCTGAGATTCGCGAAACAGTGGGTTACGCCACTTGCCACGCGACTTGCAAGTCGCGTGGTAAGTCGCGCGTATCCTTTTTGCAGCGTGGGTCGTCGTCTGGTTTGCGGTTCGGGTCCTGGTTCGGTCGTGGGTCTTGGGCTTGGCTCTTGGGCTTTTTTTAGCTTCTTTTCTCGATGATTGCCGCCTCTTAGATAACCTGTATAATTCACTAGATAAACCGTAAAATACACGCCTTTTTACTTGAACACAAGCCAATCTCATTGGTTTGAGAACTGAAAATAACGCCAAAAAGTGGTGTTATCAACAACCCCAAACCGAGCGTTGCTTGTCCCCAAGCAAATTAGCGATAAAATAGAATTAAAGCACACATAAGTGAAATAATAACTGCACAATTCCCAATCGGTACCAAGTGATGCATCGGTGATTTCCCATACCCGTGAATGTCTATCTCACTCTCGCCTCATTCTTATTTCGTCCGATCTATGACCTTCCATTGGGGGTTGAACTAGTGACTGTTCCGATTACATTAAGGTTAGACTAGGGCCAAACATACTAGGGAAAACATTTCGCCTCGACCCTACCTCACGGGATACTCTCTTTGCACTCGAATATAGGTTATCGCACATGTTGTCATGTTATGGAGGTTATGTACAAGAATACGCAATAATTTCATCACAACTAACATGAAAGACGCACAAGTGTCCAAAAGATTGATCTCAGAAGGAATCAAGTAGCAAGACAGGGAATATCAGTAGAGGTATTCGTAGACTCTAATCACCTTTTCCAAAAGATCATCCAGGTCTTTACAAGGGTTATAACGAGGCTAAGGATAAGGCTTAGAAACGAAGGGTAAAAGGATCAAAGGTCCCCGGTGTGTCAATCATTTTCAATTATGAACTTTCTCCTCCACTTTCTATCACTTGCCCCTATTTGTCACTCTTGGAGTCACTTTGACTCACTTATTATGCAGTTCTAAGTGCTATCTAAATACTGTATTTATTCTCTTCTTCTTTTTTCAGTGGGGCATCATTGGCCCTCTTTTCTATTTCTTGGGTTACATTGACCCGTTTTATTCTCATGACTGGCCTGTTCTATTCTTTTATGCTCTATCTTTCGTAGTTCATCACTGCCTTTGATTTACACACTTTCGGATAGGGGTTGGCTAAGGCTTTTGGCTAAAGGTTTAATGGTGGGTTTAGAAAGAATTAAGGTGCGTGTTTGGCTTCAAAGAGGGTTATGGATACACACAGAAGGGTGAAAAGGAACGATAGCTAAAAATGGTTAACAATAAAACACATAATGCCTGGAATCATATCTTAAGGTCCACACGATATGGTCTACTATACCCTTACCTAATATCCCGATGTTCGTCTTTGCTACTCAATGCAATAATGTAGCGAGATCATTCTACATTCACGACAAGAAATTAAGAAAAGTGTATATGACTTAAGTGTATGAATCCCTCAAAATGAACAACGTCATTAGGCTCAAAACTCACTATCGGGTGGTCTCCACTGATGTCCCTAGTCATGTCCTTTCCCGATCTTTCCCTAACGGTCACGTCACTATCACAAGATTCTTCCCACAATGGTTGGTCTCAATCATTCAAAACAAAAAATTTAGCTACTATGATCTAGGCACTCAGAGGTGCAGGAAATCTACGTGCCTAACTTGGGCCCGATTGGGCAACCCCAAACCTTACCCACACATTGTCCCCAATGTGCAAGTAAAGTCGTAGGTGATGCGACTCGAATCATTGTGCAGTTATTACAGTTATCAAAAGGACGGGCAAAGCATTACATAGCAAACAAAAGAAACCCCAAAATTTCTAAAATGGGCACCCCAAACCTAGGCCGTGGCCTAGGTTTGCCAATAAAAGCCAACCCCAAACCTCGATGAAACCGAGGTTTGCACAGGGTGAAAAAAGTGAGTGTGTAGATGTTTAAAAGACGAGGCACCCCAAACCTAAGTGAAACTTAGGTTTGTTGCCTCTCGTGAGACTAAAATAGACTAAAACATCATACACCACTCGTTTAGCAGAAAGAGTTAGAACATACCTGTTTGCCCGGACCGAGAGGATTTTCTTGACAGATTCGAGCACTTAGAGAAGATGGAGAGAGCATGCAAAACAAAGGAAAATCAAAGCACAAGACACAATGCAGGAAGATGAAACACACAAAGCAAGAAAGGAAAGAAAAACTGCACGAAAAACGAACAGGGGACACCCGCGGTTTGCTGCGCAGCTTGCAAGTCGCGTAACATCCCGCGTAACCCACTGTTTCACAACAGTCAGAGGAGTCCCACGGATTGACACGCGGTATGTAAACCACGGCATAAGCCGCGTATGTCCCTGTTCCAGCTATTTTTGATTTTTCGGAAATAAAAACACACTCAAACTAAAAATAATAAAAGGAAACAAACTTTTATGGGTTGCCTCCCACCCAGCGCCTTATTTAAAGTCGTGGCACGACTATGTAGTTTCAGCTCGGCTCGGTATCCGCTGACTCGAATCGCCCACACTTGCGATTCCTCGCGGATTCTTCTTCATTTGGCCTTCCATGACCAGCCCCGGATTCTTTTTCTCCTCCAACTCGCACCTTCTCGAACATTTTGAACATCACTCTCTCTCCGCCAACTCTGAATGTAATCTCTCCTTCCTCCATGTCTATCAGTGCTCTACTCGTAGCCAGGAAGGACCTCCCCAAAATCAGCGGGACTTCCACATCTTCGTCTATATCCAGCACCACAAAGTCCACCGGGAAATAGAACATTCCGACCTTGATCAGCACATCCTCCACCACTCCATACGGGTACACAATCGATCGATCTGCGATCTTCAGCTTCATGTAAGTCAGGCTCACCTCACCCAATCCGAGTTTCCTGAAAATAGACAACGACATTAGGTTAATACTTGCCCCTAAATCACATAAAACTTTATTAAAAGTAAAATCCCCAATTTGAATAGGGATTGAAAAACTCCCTGGATCTTTAAGCTTCTGGGGAAGCTTATTCTGAATAATCGCGCTGCACTCCTCAGTAAGTGCTATGGTCGACTGATGATCGATTGCCCTCTTCTTGGATAGTATGTCTTTCATGAACTTCGCATAAGAGGGCATTTGTGCCAAGGCATATGCAAAAGGGATGTTAATCGTTAACTTTTTAAATACATCTAGAAACTTGGAAAAATGAACATCATCCTTATGAGATTTAAGCCTGCTCGGGTAGGGCCCTTTCGGTGTCACCGGCTTGACCGGTGATTGTTTGGGTTTAGTCTCGTCAATCTTCTTGTTCTCTTCCTCCCTCGGGATCTCTTTCCTCATACGCTCTTCATCAGCCTCCAATGCATCCATGTCCATGATCTCCACATCATTCTCGGCTTCCTTTGGTAACGGCTCTCGTGTCGAGTCTCTAGTCAGCTCTTTACCACTTCTCAGGTATATGGTGTTACACTCCTCTCTCGGTTTCCTTTCAGCCATACTCGGGAATGCTCCGGGAGGTCGGTTTTGTAGGGCTTCAGAAATCTGCCCCACTTGCCTCTCGAGAATCTTGATTGAGGATGTATTTTGATCAGTTGCGGCTTTCACCGTGTTGATCGTGCTTGCTAATCCCTCGACCGTGCTGTCCATTTTTGACATGAACTTCATCATCATGTCTTCGAGTCCCAGCTTCTTCTCTCCGGATGATCCTTCGTTTCTTTGATTAAAACCTGGAGGACGGTACACATTATTAGTATGAGAAAAATTAGAAGAGTTAGACAAATTACCTTGCTGTGGTTGACCGGGCTGATTCCATGAAAGATTGGGATGCTTTTTCCACCCCTCGTTATAAGTATTCGAGAAAGGGTCGTTTCTCGGTTGGTTCCGGTTTTGCACAAATTGAACCTGATCAGGTTCTTGAGGATTTCCTCCATTCAGCCGATTTGTGATAAAGGCTAGTTGAGCTTTCAATTCATTCAGCTCATTACTTTCTTGCACACTTGCAACTCTTCTTACCGTTGATCTCGGAGTGGAAAAACTATGTTCGGCCAGATTTTCGATCAGCTCGCACGCTTCCTCATATGATTTATCCATCAGTGCTCCACCCGCGGTAGCAGTGATGTCATTTTTAAACTGCGGGTGAAGTCCACTGAAGAAGGTCTGAATAATCACCCAACCTTGCAACCCATGATGAGGACACTTCTTGATCATGTCCTTGTAGCGCTCCCAAGCCTCATATAGCGCTTCTTGATCCCATTGCGCCAAATGTGTGATTTCGGCCATTAGTTGGGCGGTTCGACTTGGCGGGAAGAATTTTTGAAGGAAAGCGGCCTTTAGTTGTGCCCATGTAGTGACTGAATCCGGCTGGATACTCTCTGTCCATGTCTCGGCTCGGCCCTTAAGTGAAAATCCAAACAATCTCAGCTTGATCGCGTCCTCGTTCATGCCATTAATCTTGAATTTATTGCATATCCGTTCAAATGCCCGAAGGTGTGCATGAGGATCTTCTGTCGGCATCCCTCCGTATTGGTTTTGCTGTACCATCACGATGGTACTTGGCTTAAGCTCAAAGTAATTCGCCCTAGTTGCGGGCACTTGAATGCCTATGCGTGCCGCCGCCACGTTAGGATCGGCGAACGACCGCATAGGTACCCTTTCCGAAGGTGGTAGAGGATCGTTGCGTGGTGGTCTCTCGTTGACAGGTCTCTCGTCACCCATTTGTAATTGTCGCTTAAATTTGGTCTCTTGACGTAGGCGACGAGCGGTTCTTTCAATCTCTGGATCGAATTCTTCAATCTCTTTCCCTCGGGTCGTCCTTGGCATAAACTAAGTGGTACCTGAAATGAAAGAAAGCAAAGTCAGTAATCCAAAAACTGAAAGTGATAAGGTAAACTAACAAAAATAAAAATGCTCAATCTAATAGCGCGTATAGCTGGTAGTGCTATTAGTTACAACTAGTTCCCCGGCAACGGCGCCAAAAACTTGGTACGAGGTTTTCACACCCCGAGAATCTAACCGCAAATGTACGGGTCGAAGTCAAGTAATAGTACTTAGAGAAGTACGAGTATCGAATCACGGGGAACTAGGAACTAAATATCACAGTTACTATAATTGCTATTAACCGAACTATCGAAAATTGAGAGATTTGTATTAAACTACTATTGCAGAAAATAAATCAAACACAAGACAGACACTGAACAGCTTTGGAATTCAGATAGAGAAAACAGTTGAGGGTTGGAAATCCTATGGTTCTCGCATACAAACGTCTGACTCAATTCAAATACCAGTTATTCCTAACAATGAATACCCAATCTTTATCTAATCATTGTTCTTTCTCAAGCTACAACGATTTTATTTGCAAAGCATGATTCTTTTTCAAGCAACCGTGATTTCTATTTTGAAAACATAAGTTTTATCTTTCGATCTCAACATATAGGGTTCAAAACGCATTAAGCTTAAGATTCAAACGGGACTAATAATTACTCGGTATATCTCTATCCTTTCTTACCTTAGGCATACAATTCCTAATTCTATTTCTCAATTACTTCTCTCGAACAAAAATTGAAAGCAATAAAACAATTGTAAGGTAGTTAATCTCACAAAAGCATTAAACACCAAATTGCATTCATTCATTAAAATAGGAAAACTGATAAAGGTCTCAGGTCATCTGTTGACAAGCTTAAACCACATTCATTCCAACCCCCAACATGAACCGGTTAGTTCATGTCAGAGGTGGATTCAAACACAATAGAAAAAGATGGAAACAAGTATGTAGACATGATAATCGTGGTAACTGTAAATGGAATGGTTACTCCCTTCTATCGTGCTCGTCTCTACTTCGCGTGATGAACGTGTATCTGATCCTCCCTCTATCGTGGCTCCAACGGGTGTGTCACTCGGCTCTGAAAATCGCCCCCGGAACTGCTCTGGCTGTCATGTGAAAGTTGCCCTTTGAATAATGACCTAAAACCCGATTAATAAAGCTGAGATTCGCGAAACAGTGGGTTACGCCACTTGCAACGCGACTTGCAAGTCGCATGATAAGTCGCGCGTATCCTTTTTGCAGCGTGGGTCGTCGTCTGGTTTGCGGTTCGGGTCCTGGTTCGGTCGTGGGTCTTGGGCTTGGCTCTTGGGCTTTCGTTGGCTTCGTTTTGGACTCGATTTGGGCTCTTTTTAACTTCTTTTCTCGATGATTGCCGCCTCTTAGATAACCTGTATAATTCACTAGATAAACCGTAAAATACACGCCTTTTTACTTGAACACAAGCCAATCTCATTGGTTTGAGAACTGAAAATAACGCCAAAAAGTGGCGTTATCAGTGGGTAAAGGTGCCTATCTGCTCCAACCCCTCGACAATCAAGATGTCCCACGTAGCTGGAATGCAACACATTTGAAAAAGTATTTCTTCTAAGTCTTTTTCCTTATTTCATATGATTTTTTATTCATCATGACGATTACTGACTTAAGCATCGGAGGGTCGTTGGTTAGCCAACGACCAACCTCTGACATTGTTTTATCGTAGGGTCGCACGACACCAGTTATTAAGTCTATCATATGACTTCAGTACACCTTCGCAGGATCGCACGACATAAGCAATCAGGTCTACTTTATGACCTAACTACCTTATCACAAGGACGCATGATTCAAGTTCATCATACGATTTAATTGCTCGATCATAGGGTCTAATAACCCCACGATCTATGTTTTTTAACTTAGAAGAATTTCATGTTCTGAATGAATGCTTTGATCGCATGTACTTGTGTTTGCTTACACGATTTAAAATATGAAAGTCTTATGACTTATGTTCTAATCGTCGTATTACAATGGATGCCTAGGTCGCATGACTTCATTTCACACTTAGTGAATTTCACAATTGATATTGTTCACAAGATGTATAAGACATTGGTTTAACGAGAAAGCAAATTTCATTCATTTTGATCGGTTACATCCAAATGGCTCGACCACCAACGGTCGAGCGATAAAAACAAAAACTAAGAAAAAATTTCCATAAGACTGAGGAGGAACGTCAGTCGCGTCTTTTCCAGAGGCCTCGCCCTATGAGCCGTCGTCTACCTCCTCCTCATCGGCCTCCTTCTCGTCGTCTGAGTCGAGGTCCCTCTCAGTCCCGACAGTAGAAAAAAAGAACGTCAGTTCATCCGATGCTGAGGCGAGGGGATTCTTCCCCAACAGGTGCTGCCACATGATCACCGCTCGGGCGGTCAATCGAACCAAGGCAAAGAAGGACTTAGCCTCGTCCTTCAGCTCCTTCACCCCTCCCTCCAACTCCGCCACCCTAGACTTAGAATCCTCGACTTCTTTTTCAATCGCAGCCAAGGATTCCTTAGTCTTGTCCAGCTCCGCCCTTTGTTCGGCGATAAGGGACAGGGACTGCTTCAGACGGAAGTTCGCCTCGTCCCTCGCACGTCCAACGACCTCCGACTCGTTCAGGGCATCATCGAGTCGTACGGACATCCCCTCGGCACGTGCCAGAGCGGATTTCTCCCTCTCCAACGCCGCGTTCTCTCTCTCTCAAGAGTAGAAGACATTAGACCTTCTATCTTTGCCGTTTCGTCATGCAGAGCCAGAGAAGACTGGAACGTCTGATAAACAAAAGAACATGTTAGTAAACACTCGATAAAGTTTAAACGACAAAAGATAAACAAGTCCTGAAAGAAAGACTTACCAAGAACGCCAGTCCGGTAACATGTGATCTCGTCTCCTCGACGGAGACCCCTCGGAAACGCTCCTTGAAAGACGGGAGCTGGTACTTCCCCAGATGGGGGAAAGGTTTCGTCCCGTCTAGGACATTGTCGACCATAAAGTCTGACGGCAACATAAAGTTGTCCGTCGTGACCTCAACCTCTCCAGTCGCATGACCCTTACCCTTGTCGGCCGATGAAGGGGTCGATGTTGCGGACGGAGATACCACCGATTTCGCTGAAAGCACAGAATTGACAGGTATTATGTCGATCGCATCAGAAGACGTCCTCGTCTTCTCAGCGGATGCAATCGACACCTTCGCCTTCTCAGGCGTGACGACTCTCGACGAGCCGCCCGTCTTTGAAGACGGTTCCCTCGGGACTGACATCGTTGTCCTCATCAGGACCCCCGACCCAGTTATCAGGGCCTCTTTCCTCTTTTCTATCGCCTTGCGAGCTATTTCGGCTTGGGCCGCCCTCTTGGCCATCGTAGACGACATTTTCGGATGGGATTCTCCTGTAAAGCAAGAAAGAAATAAGTCGAGCAGAGTAGGGTACACTTACCAGTCATCTCTACGTCTCTTTCTTCTTTCGACTCCTCTTTCTCTTCTTCCTCCTCTGTCTCCTCTTCCTCAAGTCTCTCCTGACGATTCTCGCCTAAGAAGACCAAGTCGTCGTCTTTGTCTATCAGATGACGTGTGACGAACGATCCGTCGTCGGTACTGATCTCCAGAAACTTCTCAATCTTGGCTTTGGAGTCGTCGTTGGCCTTCACGTCCTCGAATTTAATGTCTGAAGGCACAAACGATAAAGGATTAGTTGAAAAACAAACGAATAAATATCATAAAAAACACTCGACCAAATCTACAAACTCACCCGCCATGTTATAGCCAGACCTAATCCAGTCGCTGTCAGGGTCCAGCGTCGCTACACGCACGAATGCGTACCTGGTCTTCCATTTGCGGTCATTAACCGCAGTTTTCAGAACCAAGGTGCGATCGCCCTTGTGTTTTGAGAACAAGTTGTATCGACGGTACGTATCCATCTTGACCTGATAGGCTGTCAAGACATCATTCACGTTCATCGGTGACCCATAATTCGAGGTACGTCTCTCGATGACCTGAGTAACACGCCAAAACTGGGGCATTAACTGCCCCGGCGACAGGTCAAACTCGCACATAAACGCATTGGCTAAAGGCGAATATGGCCACTGGAATCCTATCTTAAATGGGTATTCGTATATCACGACATACCCATCAGGACACATCTCCGGTCGAATCTGACCGGCCTTGCTCACTGTAATCCCCACAGGGATTTTGGCTAAACTCCTAAGGTCGTCGAGATCGTCTTGATCTCGAATTGTACTCCTTGGTTCGGTCGACATCGCTAAACCTGTTAACCAAATTTGTCTATCTGAAAAACCCCAAATATCCCAGTTTTTTCTAGGTTTTCTAGCAATCGACTTACGACGCATACAAACACTACGAAGTCGTACCTTATATACGCGCTCTAAACCTCAAAATGCTTAATCGGTTCGAAGATTTTTGCAAGTTTGGAAAGGATTCGCTGAAAAATAGCAAGAAATTGAAAAGAAATCTCTCTCTAAACTCTTATAAATCGTAAACTAGAAAAGATCCTCTAAGGGTTGTTATTTATGTAAACAATCGTGTCAGGTCGAGTCACTCGATGAACGACATATGGCTTCTCCTTTGCAAAGACTCGATAGATCGTCGACACCTGGCAATTACAGCTGTCAAGCACGATCGCATGTCAGTGTGACGTCACGATCCTATCCACTTCTCAACTTCCATAGTTCAAATCGAACCGATTCAGTTCCCAAACCAACGACTTTCGACACGTGTCATGACCCTAGACGTCCGATTGACAAAAATTTAAAATTTGAATTTGCCACTCTATTTTTAAATTTTGGGGGCAATTTGTTTGGGTAAAATTTCACCAGTCTCGACCACAACCAAAGAAGGGAAAACATTTACTACACTTTCCCATAATAAGATAAAATCATAAACACTTTATCGTCTGACCAATGTTGAAATCGAAAGTTACTCACGACACTCGACCGTCGTAAGGAACCTTACGACCTCGACCGACTAACATATGACATTCCTGTTATGTTTTCACTGATTAATGCAGGGTCAATGTCATTAATGACCAACGGCTATAACCGACCAAGATCATCATGAGCATTAACCTCAGCGGCGGTTACAACCGTTACCTGCAGCTTTTAAGGAATCATTCAAGACATTCGAAAGCTATATAAACAAAGGCTCACACCTCATTTGCACACAACTGAATTCTAAAGAACACTCACGGCAAAACACTCAAAACAGAGAACTCTCTCTCGAAAGATCGCTCTCAACGCACGATTCATACGCACGACACTTTACTTTTACACACGACGCATTAGTTTTTACATTCGATACACCTGTTTACTTTACATCTAAAGTCTTTTCTTTCATTTGTATTGTAACCATTGTACTCTAGACACCTGAAAAATAAGGATATCGACCCTGTTTGGAGACCATAGTGCAGCGACGACATCCACTGTCGTCCGCGGGTTTTTTCCTCGTTGAGGTTTTTCTCGTGTCACCAAAATCTCTGTCTCATTTACTCTTTTGTCTTTGTCGCATTGCTTTGTCGAGCGATTCCTAACTTTATTTCTTAAGCTCCACAATCAACCTTAAGTTATCCTTCTGGACGATTTTTGGCATTAACAGCGACAAAAGCAATTTTTCCATAGAGGAATACCTGGTTTCGGTGTCCAAAAGAGATTTACTTACATAGTAGATCGGCAATTGCTGCTTTTCATCTTCTCGTGTCAGGACGACACTTACTGCATTAGGACTGACAGCCAAATATAGCTGCAAGACCTCATGATCGTGAGGCTTCGATAGAAAGGGCCGCGACGTCATGTACTCCTTCAGTTTTTGCAACGCTTGCTCATGATCGTCGGTCAGCTGAAGCCTTTATTTTTCCTGAGAACGTTATAAAATAAATGACATCTATTCGAGGATCGAGAGATAAACCTGTTCAGAGCTGCCACCCGACCAGTGAGCCTTTGGACTTCTTTAAAATTTCTCGAAGATTTGATCTCGATGATGGCTTTGATCTGGTCGGGGTTGGCCTCGATTCCTCGTCGAGTGACCATATAACCCAGGAATTTTACCGCATTGACGCCAAAGGAACATTTCATCGGGTTAAGCATCATGCTATACTTTCGGAGGATGTCGAACGACTGCCTCAAATGCTCGACGTGGTCGACTGCTTGATTCGACTTGACGAGCATGTCGTCAATATAGACCTCCATTGTGTCGCCAAGGTGGTCTTTGAACATCTTGTTCACCAGACGCTGGTAGGTAGAACCTGCATTTTTTAGTCCAAAAGGCATAACCTTATAACAATAAATACCTCGATCTGTCATAAATGCAGTCTTTTCCTGGTCCTCGACATGCATCAGGATCTGATTGTATCTAGAATAAGCATCCGTGAACGTCAATAGTTCATGTCATGCTGTCGCGTCGACCATGGCGTCGATATGTGGCAATGGAAAAGGATCTTTTGGACAAGATTTGTTGAGATCTGTGAAATCGATACAGACGCTCCATTTGCCATTTTTCTTCTGTACGACCACGACATTGGCAAGCCAGTCGGGGTACTTTACTTCTCGAATTTTCCGTGTCTTGAGGAGGTTGTCGACCTCGTCATTTATCACCATATTCCTTTTAGGAGAAAACTTTCGTCGCTTTTGTTTGACAGGCTTAAATGACGACATTGAGCTTGTGAGAAATAACACTGGGGTCTATGCCGACCATGTCTTCGTGCGACCAGGCAAAGCAGTCGGCATGTTCCTGCAAAAAATATATCAGTTTGTCTTTAAGGCAGGGATCGAGGGACGAACCTATAAAGACCTTCTGGTCAGGCTTGCTCTGGTCTAGGACGACTTCCTCCAGGCGATAGTCGTCGGCTGTCCCAGGAGCATCCTAGACCTGTAATTGCTAGATGGCCTGCTTCTGCGGCTTCAGGGTCAATTTATAGCAGTCGCGGGCAACTTTTGGCTCACTTTTGATCTCCTAGACTCCCCACGGCGTAGGGAATTTCATGGTCTGATGATACGTCGAGGGAACGGCTTTCATATCATGGATCCACGGTCAACCTAAGATGATGTTATAGGCCGACGAGCAATCGATGACGTTGAACTTGGTCTGCTTGTTGATTCCTCGGGCATAGACAGGCAAGGTGATCTCTCCAAAGGTACTTGTCGCGTCTCCATTGAAACCGACCAAGGTTGTCGAGTGTCGGGTGATTTCCGATCGATTGATTCCCATGGCCTTGATGGTAGCAAGGAAGATGACGTTTGCTGAACTGCCTCCGTCGACCAAGACTCGTCGGGTCAGACAGTTACCAATCGTGAGTTGAATGATCAACCCGTCATGATGCTTCCGATACGAGTCGTCGAGGTCGTCTTGGTCGAATGAAATCTTTATAGCTTCTAACTCCAGATCTCCTTTGGGTCTTGATAAATGAGGGGTAGGTCGATCGTCGGGTGGTTGGTTGGCGTGATGTTTGGCTGTGGAATACGTCAGACCACACACGTCGGACCCACAGGTTATGCAATTGACGACCTTCACATGATCGGGAGTCGGCGGTCGAGCGTCGTTAGCTGGAGTAACTGCATCGTCGATGATATTGTTAGCTCAAATATTCTGAAATATTAGAAGTATTGAAAAATGGCCAAGTACAGAAGAACTTCCACAGAAGCTCTGCTAAGTGCAACAGAAGCTCTGCCGGGCATCTAAGAAGAAGCAAATGAAGTTTTGATCAAGAGTGATCAAACACCGAAGAAACTACAGAAGAACGCTACAGAAGATCAAGACCTCAGAACCTCTGTCACCAATAACAGAGCCTCTGCAGACAACTTTAGAAGACAAGGAACCCAGTGAAGACTACTCTACAAAGGACCAGACCGCAGAACTTCTGCAACACATTACAGAGCCTCTGTTGTCCTCACTGAAGACTCAAGATACTTATAATATCTTACCACTGTTAAAGAAATATCTTGCTACTGTTCCAGGATCTGTTCATCAACTTGTATGGTAGCATGCCCTGTCCAACTTCAACACGTGTCAAACACTGAGTGGACTCAATAGGGCTTAGTACAACATAGACGTCTGCGACATTTAATGCATGCAGTTTTCCAACTGTTCATACCATCTCTTCTTTCCTGTAGCAACAGTCTCTTGTCTAGAATAGATCTTTTGTAGTAGTATAAAAGGAAGACTCGTGTTGAGTTCTTCCTAAGAATCACCGTTTTTACACTTTACAAGTTTACACAATCACTTAACACACAACACAAAACACTTACACTCAATTAGCGTCAAATCTGTACTAAGTGTTCTTGATATATTAAATATAGTGGGTCTTTGTGCTATAAATCTATTCTCTTCACTGTTTATTTGATAGTGTGTGTTCTAAATCTATCAAACATATCTGTTAGTTCTTCAAATACGCTTCCGCATCAAACATAAATTCGAACTAATAGATCTGACAATCTTGTATAAGCAAAACGGGAACCAACAACTGGTATCAGAGCGAAGCTTGATTATCAATATCAAGTGATCCTCGTTTTTACAAGATTTGTGATAGAAACTGTCTGTTTTTAACCTGTTCTTCATTCCTTCTAACAGATTCTGTTTTACTGCCATTTTCGATTTATTTGATCTGGTAACATCATAGAAACTGTTTCTTTCGTTAAAAACTTCATTTAAAATGTATAGAATGAAATTTTGTGGTGATGCTGATTCAATTTTTTATTCAAAACTCAGCACAAATTTTCGCCAAATAATTCCTTCTCTTGAAAAAGAACTAGATGAAAAGAACAAAAGCATTTTTATTATTTCTGATAAAATTGCTAAACTTGAAAAATCTGTTAAAAACTTAAACTGTGAAAATCTTGAACTAAAAAGGAACTTATCTTTGTCAGATGAAGAAAAGAAAAGACTTGAACTAAAATGTTTAAACTTCTCTAAACTAATTTTCAATTTTGAAAAGATTGTGGTCAATGAAAGAGGAAATTATGAAGAGAAGAAAATTGTTCTTGAAACAAAGTCGATGAAGCTTACTTATAAAATCTCAGAATTGCAGAATATCCTTGAAAAAGAAAGGAAAGAATCTGATTCTGAAAGAAAAGAATCTGAACAGTTGAAGGTTCAAGGATTTCAAGATTTAAGTCAAAAAGATGACTTTGAAAAAGAGAGAAGGATTTTTAAAACAGAAATATCCAAACTAACAAAAGGACTCTCTAATTTATCAACTGAAATCATGTTGGAGAAAAGATGCAAATCTAATCTCCAAAAGATGCTTGAGGAAAATTTAAGGAAAAATAATATTTTTGCTAAACGGATCAGGAAATTCAATTGTGAAGGATCTTTTAAGCCTAATATGTTTTCAAAACTTCAGACCTCAACATCGAAATTTTTGCATGATCATATGTTGGACAAATTAGTTAATCAAACTTTTAAAAATGTGAAAAAGGTTTGGATAGTGAAAGGCTCTATACCTATTCAAAATGCTCAAAAAGACAAAAAGCCTTTCATTTCTGGTATGTATGACAAATGCATAAAGGCGTTTCATACAATAGGACCCATACGGTTATGGGTACCCAAAACCTCTGTAAGTATAACATAGACACTGTATATTTTGTTAATATTTTTGTTTATTTATTATTTTCTGTATGTAAATTCTTAAATCTACAATAGTTCTTGATATCACAGAACTTCTGTAAGGTCTGCTCAGAACCTCTGACAACCTTCACAGAACCTCTGATGATCTTGACCTATGTCATGTGCACAACTTATCTTATTCTGAACCAAGCATAGGTCAAGGGGAGCAGAAGAAGACACTTGATCTACATAGGGTGTTAGATCAAGGGGGGGCGAAAAAGGAGACCTTGCTGAATCTACAGAGATTTATAAGTCAAGGGGGAGCTAAGAATGCGACAGAAGAAATCACACTCGCCAAACTAAAAGAACAAAAGGTTGGTATCTCGTACTTTTAGGTTTTTGAAAACAGTTTTCTAGGACAAAAATTGTCAAATATGTCCTAAATATACTGTGAATAACATTTCAAAAATCAAAAGATCAAAAAGTTTCATAAAATTTGAGTTATGAGAAATTTGAGGTCATAGAGCCTCTGCTGAGCTCAACAGAGGCTCTGCCAGAAATATGCTCTATGATCGTAAATTTAACCTCTATCGATCTTTTGGAATGTCATCTCGGAAACCAATTGCACGCACATTTCTACAGAAGTCTTAAGCTACAGATTACTTTCATCCAAAGAACCTCTGTAGATAACTCAAATCTTTCAAAAGACTTCTGCTGCACAAAATCTTTGAGATTTACAATTTTCTAGGACACCAACTTTCAAATAGGTCCTAAATACATTGTTAAATTTGATCAAAAACTTGGATGATCAAAAATGTTTATAAATCATTAGTTATTAGAAATTTCCTGTAACAGAGCCTCTGCTGGCTCTGGCAGAGGTCCAAAAACCTCTGTAGGACTATTTCTCTACTAAAGATTTATCGATCCTCTCCTTGCGTTTTTCAAACAAATTTTCATAAGATACAATCTACAGAGATAAAAGTTTTTCAAAATCACAGAGCTTCTGTAAAGATTTTCACTTAGGAACTTCTGTAACGGTAACTTTTTAACGGTAACTTTTCTGTGGTGAAAATTTAAACCCACGCGCTTTTCATTTAATATGGCCGCCCAAGACGTCTCGTCATCACTGACACTATTGACATGTCGAGTTTTCATTGACGTACATATAACGTCGTCCTGGAAACTTGCTCCACGCAAAATGAACTCGAGTGCGGACCTCAAATTTTATTAACTTTCTCACATTTTCACCGTTCCAAATTCTACCCGTTACCACAGTATAAAATCTAAGTTAAAATAACTTTCAAAACTTTACTATTCTCTCATCTTCTCCGGCGAACTTGCTTATTTCTTTCTGAAAACCTAGAACTTTCAAACTTACAAATGGCTTCCAGTTCCAAAGCTACTCACGTTTCACCGATGAACTCTCCACCACTCTCTCCAGTACATTCTGAGCACTCCCACAACTCACATACTACCGCCGATACCAACAGACATGACTCCGGCGACAAGGCATCCTTTGTACTCACTACCCACCTGCAACAATTTTTCTCTAATGACCATTTCGAGCAAACCCTTCCCATTAAATCGAACAATTGTTATCTTGTTCCTTCTCCTACGGCTTTTGGTAAAGAACATGCCATCCTGCTAAACATCCTAGAGAACCACTTTCTTTACCCTCTTCTTAGCAAAACCGTTGAACAATTACCTGTGCGTTACCTACATCAGTTTTGGCAATCTTGTCGTTATGACGCTGACACCGATTTGATAAGAGGCTATATCTCTAAGCCTGACCAAAGTAAGAGTCTTGAACTGATGTTCAACCGCACCATGTTCTCATTAGAATTTGGCCTTCCAACAAGAGGACTCATGGGAATCAAAAAGTATGCCCCCAACCAACAAATGAAGAACTTGTCGACTTTCTGCACATGTTAGGGTACAACCAACAGTTGAAAAAGAGGAACGATTTCCGCAGAGCAAGACTACCCCCTCTGTGGAATACCTTATTCTCCATCCTAAATCGTTGCCTCACTGGAAAAATCGGGAGCATCGATCAAAGCTCACCTCAAATTCTCTCAATCATGTATGGTGTGTACTATGATCTACCACTAGATTATGCCACCATAATGATGCAAGAGATCATCAACACCATCGATCGCAAAATCGCCTCCCAGAAAGCCAAAATATCTGATCACAACTGGTTGCCCCCTCTGCAATTCCAGCGAATCCTCAGTGTACTTTTCGAACCCCTACTCCTTATCCAAAAATGGCCAATGGACGGTCCCAAACCTAAGCAATTTCCTATGTCCAAAAACACCCCTACAGAACATGAGGACGGCTACCCGCCCAGCAGGCCACTGTCAAAGGTAATGTTAGGTTATGCTAGTAATGAAGAACTAGTTAGTGAGTACACACACGTTTACAGAACTCCTGAACCCAGTTCTGTAACACCCCCGCGTATAGGAATACCCATAGGAGGTAGTGTTGTAGAAAGACTAACAGAGGAAGAATGGAAGATAAAGTTGGCTAAACACAAGGCCAACCAGAAGAACTTCAGAAATATAAGGAAAGACCTTTATCCTTCAAAGAGGAAGTCTTCTGAGGGATCTAAAGAGAAGACGAAGAAAAAGGGAAAGAAAACCCAGACCCCTACAGAGGAACTACTTTCCTCTGCTTCTGCTATCCAAAAACCCCCTGCAGAACCATCTTCTCCACCCACTGAACATAACACAGAACCCTCATCTCCACCACAAACCCAATGTCACTCTGCCCCTCCCTCTTCCAAAAGAAAAAGAAAGTCAAAATCTACAGAGGAGAGGGCACCTAAGCCAAAGAAAAGGAAATCAAAGAAGAAGAAACTTTCTTCTCCTCTGCAATCAATTACAGAAGGAATCGAAAAAGAACAACCTCAACCTTCACCTCTGCAAACCCATACAATCACAGAGGGTCTTGATTCACTTCTGCCAAGACAAGAAACTGCAGAAGAAGAGGTCCAAATAGGTAAAATTACTGAAAATAGGTTAGAGGATAGGGTAGAAACTTCTGGAGGAAAAGAAAATGAAAAAGAAAAAGATGCCGAAGATGAAGAAGGCACACATCTCTCACCCCCTCCCAGTGCAACCCACACATCTAACTCCGCAGGTCTAGCTGCAGAAGGAGTTATTGAAATAGAGAAGCACAGCTCGATCCAAACCCAACCCAACCAGCCAAAAGTCACTCTTTTGACTTATGCGCCCACAAAAACCGGGGAATCCATTCCTAGGGAGTCTTCTCAAAGAGACTCACCTTTAGTTTGTGATCAATCGCCCCAGATCACACTAGAACACCCAACAGAGGAATTTGTTTCCTCTGCCACGCACTATATAGGGCCAAAACTTCTTTCAGAGAGAAGTAGTAAGCACAAAGACGAAGAGACTCTAGACAAGTCTCCAAGTCAAAAGAAGGACATTCCGATACCCACCTCTGGAGTAGATTTGGACACTATTCTTCACAGAACTTTTGTAGAGTTTGAAGCACTAGATGCTTCTGCTCGAAGATCAGATGGAAATCCTTCCACCCCCAACGTACAAACAAGGGTGAACGATGGTGTCCCAGGAGCAGGGACTCACTCTGGAGAAGGGGTTGTTCCTCCAGAGGTTACCCAAGAGGAACATGTTACGAAGAATGAGTTCCAAGTCTTTGTAACCTCTGTAACTCAAACATTGAATAAGTTGCAAAGCTCATTCACGACTTTTACTGATTCAACTTCAGGCGCGCTTACAGGATTAAATACCAAAGTGGATACCTTATCCACAGAAGTTAAAGAAGCCCTTGCAGAAATAAAGTCACATACAGAAGCTTCTGCTGCTGCTGCAACCACCTCTGCCACTGACATTGCCAAAACAACTGCTGCAGAATTCGAGAAAAGAGCAACCACAGCCTTCAAGACTTCGATCGCAATCTACCTTGAAACAATGAAGAAACAAGCAGCAAGGCAAGCAGCTCAAGACACCTGCAGAACAGAAGTTGCTGCTAAAAGAAGGCAGGATGATCCTGATGATGGTGCATCTGGTCATCCTGAGGGGGAGAGAACAAAGGAAACAACAAGGGCTGCTTCTGCAAAAACTACAGAGAAAACTGCAGAACCCTCTACAACAGAAACCCCGAAGGAAACACAAGGAACTCAACAGAGGCAAAACACCTCTATCTCAGCAGAGGATACACCAACCACAGAACCTAAGGTAATCACTCTTGCATCCTCATCCACAGAACAAACTCCACCCTCACCCAAAGAACCAACACCAACCCCACAACCAATCCCGCGCAAAACTAGAGTCAAAACCATAGCTCGAAAACCCCAAAGACCAAAACGCTCTGCAGAGTTCATTCTTCGCAGAATGGAATTTGTATCTGCTTTTCAATCAGCAAAGCGTTTTGACATTCCACCTCCAAGACCCGAAGACTCCTCACCAACAGAGACCTCACAACCCGAAGTATCAAAACCTTCAGAGGCAACAACCAAAACATCAGAGCATCCAACCCCAAAATCCACAGAACCTCTAACTGTGAAATCTACAGAGGTGCCACCCACACAAATCCAAAACCCAACCTCTGAAACCTCAAAACCAAAAGATAAAGGCAAGGGAAAAATGACAGAAGAAGAACCAAAGAAGAAGATGCCAGTTGCAACAGAGAAGTTGATGAAAGGTACCTTTAATGCCTTCATCACTCCTAATCCCGAAGAGGAAGACTGGGCATTCAACTTGAAACCTCTGTCAGAAAACCCAACCCTGGATCCCACAGCTAAGGTAACAGAAGGTAAAGTAGCAGACATCACTCGACAAATGGATAAGCTAAGGAGACCAATTCCAAGAACTACTCCAACCATTGAACAAATGGAATAGCATGTTTACAGTTATCTCTACAGACAACACTTCCAGAGCGATCTGCCAGCTCATGTCCGAGATCAGAAGCTAAGAGAAGAATTCGATGCCATCTTCACCTCTACAAAGTCAAAACCGGTCAATCAAGTTTACTCCATTCACAAGATAAAGAAGGTAATCTATTGTAGATACTCCAAAATGAGAACCTATCCTCATACGATGTATACAATCTGGAAAGTCAAAAGGTCTGACAGATCAGAGAATCAATTCTCTGATGCTGATATCCGAAACCTCAATCCCTATGACTTACCTGACCTTCTGCAATGTACGAAAGACAACTTCAATGACGACTGCCACCAAAGATCTTATCGAGTTCTCAGAAAGGCAATGCGTGAAAAGCTCCTAATCTACAGCATGCTCGACTTTCAACTAGCCATCGATCTAGGCGTGACTACTCTAAGCATCAGACCACCAGAGGATTTCTGCCCACCCAATGCCATACACAATTCGATTATCAAAACTCCAAGGTACGGGTTAGTATTCAAGAATCCTGGTGATCAACTTAAACTGTTTGTGACAATAGACTGTCAGAAGTACACAAACCGTACTCTAAACATGTTCAGAAAAATACTAGAGGAGAACAAAGCAACAGAGCTTATGGATGAAGAATCTGCTCTGATGATAATCAAAGAGATTGATGCTACACTAGGCTTAAGAAATCTCTGCCTCAAATTCTATGAAGAACTCAAGGAAGTAGGAAAAGACAACAGAAAGTACGACGACTTCCCAAATGCAAAAATCTGAGTCTCTTCAAAGAACCTCTGTCAACGTTTTATTTCTGTTCATTTAATGTACTCAAATGTAAATGCCTCTGGCATAAATTCCAAATGAAAGAAATAATCTTCTGAGGTATTGTTTAACCTCTGTCTATCTTAACTTAGCCTAAAAAGTCAAAATTTATTTTTCAATACTTAGGGGGAGATTGTTAGCTCAAATATTCTGAAATATTAGAAGTATTGAAAAATGGCCAAGTACAGAAGAACTTCCACAGAAGCTCTGCTGAGTGCAACAGAAGCTCTGTCGGGCATCTAAGAAGAAGCAAAGGAAGTTTTGATCAAGAGTGATCAAAGACCGAAGAAACTACAGAAGAACGCTACAGAAGATCAAGACCTCAGAACCTCTGTCACCAATAACAGAGCCTCTGCAGACAACTTCAGAAGACAAGGAACCCAGTGAAGACTACTCTACAAAGGACCAGACCGCAGAACTTCTGCAACACATTACAGAGCCTCTGTTGTCCTCACTGAAGACTCAAGATACTTATAATATCTTACCACTGTTAAAGAAATATCTTGCTACTGTTCCAGGATCTGTTCATCAACTTGTATGGTAGCATGCCCTGTCCAACTTCAACACGTGTCAAACTCTGAGTGGACTCAATAGGGCTTAGTACTACATAGACGTCTGCGACATTTAATGCATGCAGTTTTCCAACTGTTCATACCATCTCTTCTTTCCTGTAGCAACAGTCTCTTGTCTAGAATAGATCTTTTGTAGTAGTATAAAAGGAAGACTCGTGTTGAGTTCTTCCCAAGAATCACCGTTTTTACACTTTACAAGTTTACACAATCACTTAACACACAACACAAAACACTTACACTCAATTAGCGTCAAATATGTACTAAGTGTTCTTGATATATTAAATACAGTGGGTCTTTGTGCTATAAATCTATTTTCATCACTGTTTATTTGATAGTGTGTGTTCTAAATCTATTAAACATATCTGTTAGTTCTTCAAATACGCTTCCGCATCAAACATAAATTCGAATTAATAGATCTGACAATCTTGTATAAGCAAAACGGGAACCAACAGATATCCTTGAGATTACCCTTCGGGACGTGATATGCTAGCTCCTTTTTGAGAGCTATGCAGTCGTCTGTCAGATGACCGTGGTCGACATGGAAGTCGCACCACTTCAATTTATCCTTCTTACCGTCATCTTTGTCGGACTTCTTCGGCCAACAGATGGTCGCCTGGACAGTCTTCAGGGCCTATACCAAGTCTTTAGTAGTCCCTTTGAATCCGTCGGAGGATATGTTAGGGTACTGGGAAAATTTGGTCGGGGTCGCGGTCTTGAACTCCGCCTTTGTTTTGAATCGGACGTTCGAGATTTGTCGTGCAGGCTCTAACTTTGACACTGCCTTCGTCTTGAACTCTGGCTTCTTTACACTCAACGACCTCTTGTCGACATAATACTTTCGACGAAAGGCAGCGTCGTCTTTCACCCTCATATATGCCAGGGTTCTTGCTCAGACATCTTCGAAATTCTCCGGAGGGTATTTGGTTTAGTCAGTGTGCAGACTCGAACTATCGTCCAGACCACGTTTATAGGCTTCGATCGCGGTCTTGACGCCGTTGTTGCGGACACAGATCACTTCTGCGTTGAACCTATTGATATAACTCGGAATAGATTCACCGGTCTTCTGTACGACATAATACAAGTAGGTGGTCTGCTTCTCCATCTTGCGACTACTGGCGAACTACTGGGAGAATTGGTTGACTAATTCAGCGAACGACTCGATGGATTTGGGCTTGAGGTTAATCAATCATTGGAGGGCAGGACCCGTGAGGGTCGCCCCGAAACTCTTGCACATGCAAACTTCTTGATACATGTGCGGGATCGAGACTGTCAACATTAGCTACTTATACTGCGCAATGTGCTCCGTTGGATCGGTTATTCCTGAGTACTTGGGCGTGAAAGCTGGGATGTTGTACTTCTTCGGGACATCGACGGTTGCTGTCGTGTCAACGAAAGGCGACGCTTGGTACCCCGAGCGAGGCTAGACGTCGACGGGCACGACTGCCCCCGGTAGCTTAGCGAGCAAAGACAGGACACGTTCATTCTGGTCTTCCAACATCTTCAACCGCTGGGCGACGGGTCGTTAGGATCGGAATTCACACCTGTCGGAGGGTTGACTCCTAAACTGGTACCATTTCCGTACGACGAGCCATTGGCGTCCCTATTGAAAGGGACAAAGTACGGCTGAGACCCATTATGCATGGGTGGTGGCCTCAGATGCTGAGGAGGAATGGGCCCAAACTGGGGATTGCCAACGAATAATCCATGCTACTGGATTTGCATGAATGGACCTTGATGCTGATTCTGACTGAACGGTCCGGGTCCTGGATTCTGAACGAATGGACCCGAACCTGGATTTTGGATGAATGGACCCGAACCTGGATTTGGACGAATGGTCTTGGGCCATTCTGTGGTCCAAACGATCCATTCAGATTTGGATTCCTCAGCCGCGCGATTTCTTCAGCTGCCCTTCGACTTTGCTCAGCAAGGGCATCGATCTGTCCGCGCGCATTTTCAAGCTCCCAATGCATCTGGGCGATGAGTTGCTCTTGATTTCTATGACCTGCCATTTTCCTGAAACAGAAAAAGATGAAACTCCAAGAAACTATTAGTAAGACGCACATTTGTCGAAGACTTTCTCTAGATGGGGCCCCACGGTAGGCGCCAAACTATTAATGCCAAAAATCGTCCAGAAAGATAACTTAAGGTTGATTGTGGAGCTTAACAACTAAAGATAGAAATCGTTCGACAAAGCAATGCGACAAAGACAAGAAATGTAAATGAGACGAAAGGAATTTGGTGACGTGGGAAAAACCTCAACAAAGAAAAAACCCGCGAACGACTGTAATGGTTGTCGCTGTACTATGGTCGCCAAATGGGCGATGTCCTTGTGTTCCAAGTGTCGAGAGTACAATGGTTACAATACCAATGACAGAATTAAGCTAATTTATAAAGTAAACAGGTGTATCGTGTATAAAAACAAGTGCGTCGAGCGTAAGAACTATGCGTCGAGCGTAAGAACTATGCATCGTGCGTCGTGAGCGATCTTTTGAGAGAGATAGCTCTTTGCGTTGAATACCTTTTTCGTTGTGTAGTAAGTGTTCTCGAATTCAGATGTCCGCAAGTGAGGCTAGAGTCTTTGTATTTATAGTCTTCGTAGCTTTAAATGATCCTCATGAATGTCGGAGTAACGGTCGTAATGGCTTTTGTGAGTTAATGCTTGTAATTACCCTTGTTGGTTATATCCGTTGACCATTAATGGCGTTGATCCTGCATTAAATAGAGAAATCATAACAGTTGTCATATGTTAGTCGGTCGAGGTCGTAAGGTGTCTTACGACGGTCGAGTGTCGTGAGTAAATTTTAATTTAAACTCTGGATTGTAGACAAAATGTTTTATGATTTTATCTTATCATAAAGAAGTGCAAGGAGTATGTTTTCCCTTTTCTGGTCGTGGTTGAGACTGTTAAAATTTTACCCAAACAGTCGTATGCTCCTTAAGACCAACGTCCAGAACTCAAGACGGTCTTACGATTATACTAACCATTAAAGGTCAACAGCCGTTTCTCTTGTTCATTAATGCAGGTCTACGGGCATTCATGGCACAACGGCCAGTAACGTACGAGCTATTAATGGCATTAAAGACCCTACGGCGGTTACAAAACAGGCCATCAAGACACATTTAATACTGGCAAGAGCTATATAAGAGCCGGCTCACCATTCAAGTGGGGTTTTTTTTTTCTAACCTCAACCTCTTCTATAATTTTACATCAAGAGCATTCGAGTGCATATTTCTCACGCAAGTCTCGCACGACGACGGCTTATTTCGCACGATCTACGCACGACACCTAGTTTAATCACACGACTAAGTTCATTTTTACATTTATTTGTAATCCGTTGTACACAAAACACTTTTTAACCACATGACTTTCGCCCCTGATTGGCGATTATAGTGCATTGTCGACTTCTACAAGTCGACCGCGGTTTTTTCCCTCGTTTTGGGGTTTTCTGTGTCACCAAAATCTCTTGTTTCATCTACATTTTCTTTGTTATTTACCTTGTTTATTTTTATGGTTCAATCTATAGTTGATAAGGTCCGAAACCAAACCTTAGATCGTATTTTTATGCGATTTTCGGTATAAGACAGTTTATTGCAATTTTTTGCATTAACAGCTACCTATGCGGGTTTACCTGTGATGGGGTCTCCCCAGACAATGTTTGTGTCGGTCGTGGCTCAAAGGTAAAGGTATACAACAGAGTCTTATGCGGATGGCCGGCGGTTTAAGCCACATGCTAGCCCACCCAGCACCAGCATCTTTTTGTTTTTGGGTTGACTACCTCAGAAGTTGACCACCCAAATGCTTTTGAATGGAAAAACAATTTCATTCATCTCTTTTATGCCCTCGCCTTCTCTCTCTTTTTCTCTTTTTCTCACGCACCTACCCTCCTCCATTTTCTTTCCCATCAATTCCCTCGCCTCTTATAAACCATTTATTGCAAGCTTCATGAAAATTCCTTGGAGAAACATCTAGTTTTATCATTCTCTCAAGGCTTAGAGCAGTAATTTGTGGATCAAGTATCCTCTCTTAACCACTTTCAAAAGATTTATTTGTAACACCTGAAAAATTCTAAATAAATAAGATTATAAGTTAAATAAGTGTTTTATCCAGTTATAACTTATCTTGCATTTTATAGATCTTAAGGTAAATTTTTAAAACCCTATAAATATGTGTATATGTATATTTGTATATACATATATATGTATATATATTTTATATATATGAAAATATATATATATATATATAGGTTTATAATTATATATATATATATATATATTATATACATAAATACATATTTAATAGGGCAAATTGCGTTAAAAAGCAATGTACTTTCATCTAATTCCTACTTTGGGTAACGTACTTTCAAAACATTCATTTTGGTATTTCAAGCGTAAATTATCAAACTTCTAAGTACATGGGTTACCTACATATCAGGTAACCGGTCAACTTAAATAAAATATAATGTTTAATAATGACATGGAAATAAAAGATGACATGGAAATAATGATGTGGTAACAAATAAAAAATTCTAAAATCTTTTCTCCCCCAACACAGAACGTCGCCCTCTCTTCTCACTCTCCTCTCACGATTACCCTGTTCCTGTCGTCTTCATCGAGAGGCTTATTCCCGTCGTCTTCATCGAGAGGCCTATTCCCGTCGTCTACATCGAGAGCTTTGTTCCCGACGGCGACATCGTGAGTCATGTTCTGTCGCGGCGTCGTGAGCCCTTCCTCTCTTCCTCGTCGAGCAGATGAATACAAGGTTACTCTCATCCATTTTTTTTGCGATTTCTAGGGTTTTCCATCGACTCCATAAGCAATGTCATGTTCAATCGAACATGATACAAGGTTTTCCATCGATTTCTAGGGTTTTCCATCGACGAGAACCATTGGTATTTTTAGACAAGGTACAAATTGGTTTCTTGGAAACAAAACTCATAAGAGTAATTACCCATATATCGTTTCCAATCAGATTTACTATGGTGGTCTGCATGCAACAAAAGTAAAGAGTAATTACCCATGTATAAATGCTAGATAAATCTGGTTTCTTGCTTCTTGATTAAGGTGGTTTCTTGATTTATTGTATCAATGTTGCTACTAGTGCATGGAACCGAAACCTTTTTTTAAGCCAATCAGCAGCTATATGGCTGTATTTTGAGTGCTGGATCGATACAGCAGCCAAGTTTAAGGCTGTTATCGAAGGGCAATATTTAGGGGTTGTTGTGGGGTCGTTAGGAGCCTCTTGGGGTGCGTTATCGACGATAAACAAAGGCTTGTAGATGTTGTCCACTTAGTAACAATCCCCTAGACTGTTTGTTTATCGTTGGGACCTTAATTAGATCACACTGAGGTCAGTAAGATAAAGTGGAAGACGAACCCGTTTAAGTCGCCTTATTGGGTCCAACAGTGGTAGTAATAGGTTGCTGTCTTGATAGATTAAGGACTAATTTAAGACGGGATCATGGGGTTCAAGAGGGGGTGGTTCAAGTAGGGTTCAAGAGGTGGTGGTTCAAGTAGGGGCTAAAGAAGCGGTAGTTCCACCAATTGTGGTAAGTAACCTTGTGATTCTATCTGTTTTTTATTTAAATTTGCCCGAGTTGTTATTCATTAGGTAAGTAACGTGATTTTTTTTCTTATTTGAAGTTGAAGCAAGAGAAAGGGAAGAAACTCCATCTAAAAGGACTAAGTGAAGACGGGCGTAACATCGATTGAGCATTAACGACGTATCGAAGCATTTTGGTTTATAATTGGTCTTATGGCATTTTTGTAAAACTATTTAACCATTGGAAATATTTTGTTTCTTAACTTGTCAAAGTTTTTTTTTATTATTTTGGTCTTGTTTAGTTAATAAAAGTTTCAAGATAGAGTAGGCCTAAAAATGTACGGAAATGACAAACATTTAAAAAGAATTACAATCGTCTTTTTTTAATTACAGGTTTTATAGACTGAAAAATACATATTTCTTAAAAAATGGTGTGATTTTAATAACTGAAAAACATAGATTTTACAACAAAAAATGGCATGAATGTTTAATAGCCAAAAAATATAGATTTGAAAAAATAGAATAAAATAGGCATGAATGTTTAATAGCTTTAAAATACATATTTAAAAAAATTAAAAATATGATGTGTATTTTCTTTTCTTAGTTGGCATTTATAAAATAAATAAATAATGTCAAATCAATAAAAAATGATCCTAGTCAGCATTCGCAAGTCATTAGGTAACCCATGTACTTAAAAGTTTGATAATTTACACTTGAGGTACCAAAATGTAGGTTTTGAAAGTACGTTACCCAAAATAAGAATTAGATGAAAGTACGTTGCTTTTTAACGCAATTTGCCATATTTAATACTCTCACCAACCCTCTCATCCACTCTTTTTCTTCTTCTCCCTGATTTCTCTCCTCTTTATTTTTCTTTCTTTCTTCTTTCCTTTCTCTCTCTCACCATTTCTCTTCACCCCCAATAAACTTCTCCAATCTTTCTCTTTTATTTCTTCAAACATCAATGGTGGATTTCTCCTAAGTTATTTGGAGCTTTTAGGGTTGGATTTCAAACAACCGAGTCTCCTTCTCATCTTCACCAACTAATTTCTAGGGTTTCACTATTTTTCTAGGTTTTCTCCAAAAACCTAGTTTGTGAGTTCTTAAACCAATTGTCAAAACTAGATACGTCATTATGTGTTATTGTCTACATTGTTACTTGCAAAACCTCTTTACTCCATTAGTACACTTGTTTTCTCATATGTGGGTTTCTTGTTGGTTTTGGATGTAATATGGAATGCTTGAGGTTATTAAACTAAAGATCTTCATATTTCTTGATATTTGGTATGTTGGGCGTATTAAGCCACTTTTTAGGGTTTTGGCTTAATAAAATGATTTTAGGCTTAATGGCATGGCTTTGGCTTAATGAGATGGCTTCTAGCTTAATAATGTCGTTTTTGACTAAACGATGTAGTTTTGGCTTAATGAAGTTGTTTTGGCTTAATGTGCTAATGATGGGCTTAATGGAATGTTAATATGGATTAATGGGATTGTTTATGCCATTATAGATGAGAATATGACTCCTCTTGGGATGTATGTATATGTACAAGTGTTAAGAACAATTGGGTGACTTACATTAACCTATGATGGCTCATTGAGGTATCCTTGACTTAATATTGTGGGTTTGACCTAAGGGAAATGATTTTGACATAGAAAGTTGTTTTGGATTAATGGCTTCGTATTTAGCTTAATGGATTGGTATTTGGCTTATTAGATTGGTATATGGCTTAATGAGATGGTCTTGACTCAAAGAATTAGCTTTGACTTAATGTCTTGGGCCTATGGCTTAACGAATTGGTATTGGACTTAATAAATTCGCACTTGGTTTATTGGGATTGTCCATGTTATATATGTGCAAGTTTAATTGTTCATTTCATGTTTAATTGGGAATCAAGGGAATTATAGACTTGTATTTGGATTTAAAAACCTTATATGCTTGGTTTTACATGTCTATACATTATGGTTGGACCATACTGCTTATTGTGTACATCTTATACATTACTTGGAGTAATTTTGGTATGATGATGCTTTATTATAACTGAGATGAACCATCAAGTATGTACTCTATGATTACAGTCTTTGGGGGCGCCACCTTGGAGGTATGTGCCTAGACCCCTTGCCGTCCGGGACAATACCCTCGGGGTAATCCTTGATGTGATGCTGGGCCTTGTGGTATTATCCGTGGGGGTAGATACTAAGACGTATTGATCCATTGGGTGCTACTTGTTTGGTGTTTTGGGTCTCCCCCATTGATTCCTTGTTGAAATGATTTTCCTTAAATACCATTTACAAAATGCCACCTCTACACACCTTTCACTTGTATTAATGTGCCTCTTTGTCCTAGATGAAATTATTGGATGAATCGTCAAGTAGGCACTAGGAGGATATAGTCTTGGGAGCCACCTTTGAGGTATGTGCCTAGACCTCCGCTTTTGGGGTAATGCTTTGGAGGTAGTCTCCAATGTGTTGGGCCTTGTGGTGTTACTCATGGGAGTAGATGCTAAGGTATATTGTCTCTTGAGGTGAAACTTGATTTGATGTTTTGGGTCACCCCCATTGATTTCATTTGTGAATATTCATTAATATGTATTGTTATTATATGTCCTTACATGATGTTTACCTTTGTTCAACTCACTAGGCTTTTTGGCCTAACACGTGTTTGGTTTCGACATGTATCTCAGGCTTTAGCGGCGCCAATTCTAAGAAGGTTTACGGAGGACTAATGCGAGCTTGGGAAACACATTTTTGTGAAAATGCTTATAATTTGGGATTACAGAATGAATTGGAGGCGACACCCTTTTTGTAATCCTTATTCTATTTAGAATGTAGATTGGTTGGTTGTTGTCTATTTCCGTTATAGATTACAAACTTGTAATTGAAACAGGTGTGCTACATTTATCCCCTTTTTGGGAGGCTCATGCTATGGCATTTATACCACATCTCCGTTTTATGGAGGTTTTTGTTTATCCCAATTTTTGGGGTGTTACAAGTTGGTATCAGAGCTTTAGTTTAAGTGAACTAGGTGTCGACTCTAGTGAACCTAGACTTAAGCTGTATAGTATTAGTGGTTAAGTTATAGATCACGGGTAAAAGTCATAAGTGGGGAGAGAGAGTGTTAGGATTACGAAAATTACGTTGGTCGAAAAGTGTGACGATGGGGAACGAGGATTCTTGTGTATAACATGTTCACAATTTCAATTAGCTACTACTATTATGAATGTGTGGATACATAACCGTGCTTGCATGACTATTGTTGTGATGATTGACAAACGTGGTAGTCCGTCGATTCCTACTCCATAAAGTTATGATTTCTAACGTCGCAGACTTCCAAATGTGAATCAAGCACATAACAAAGAAGATAAACCTGCTGAAACCAAATCTGAAAGCACTCGAGCTGAAGATGTATCCCGAGAACTCACTACTCCTAGAACCAGAATTTGGGATCGTATACCTCAACGAACAGAAAGAAAAGAGGTTTCTCCGCTTCAGCCAGGTCGACGGATTTCGCGAGGTATGCTCCTGAAAGTCAGAGATGCTCTTCGAAACATCATCACCAAAGAATCTGAAAATCAAAAGTCATCGTTTGTCTGCAACTCAAACGAGATAACCGCTCAAGAAGCCTTAAAAGTGATTGAAGACCGCATCTACTACCGCCGATCCATCCGAAGTTTCGCGATCTACTTTGCGCTCCGAAAGAGATACGTCGAGAACTGGCGCGAACTCGAACTTCAATTCAAAGGGGGAGATTGTTAGGGATAAAATCGTGTTGAATAGAAGTTCAAGGGCTTATTATGTAAAAGGTGTATTTTGGGCTTAATTGTGTAAACGGGCCATGGGCCTTAGTGTATTAGGTTATGTTTAGAAAAATAGGTTAATCGTCATTATCATTCATATTATCATATTGTAATTCTCTGAAAGCATTAAGAAATATACGGATGACCAGTTGAAATCTTATTGATTGTTTCTACTTATTGATTTCTACTGATTGTATGCAGTAATAGTTTCTTTCCGGACATAGCTCTATCCGGTAACCCAAATCTTTCCGGACACTCAGCTATCCGGTAAATACATCAATCCGGTAAGTCTTTCATCCAGTAAGTTTGTTTACTTTCATTCGGTAAGTACAATCATCCGGTAACTATTATCTATCCGGTAAGCTAATTTTTATCCGGAAACTTCCTGTTATCCGGTAACCCTAGCTTGTCCGGACACTTCTACTATATGAACAATTTCACACACATCTGATTCGGACACTTCCAGATCAGACACTATTTCATCAAGATTCCTATCCGGTAAGTTCTGATTAGCTAGTTTCTTACCTGTTTAGCGTACATCACTCTTAGAACCTGCGTTAGGACATCACTCTTAGTGCCTTGCGTTAGGATTCCACTTTGAATCGAACAATCGTCTGACGATCACATTAGTGCAATCATCAAAGATGTCTTCTCGAGATGCACTTGCTATCGGCACCGACTCCAAGCCGCCGACCCTCTACCAGGGAGAATACAGCCAATGGTGGGACAGATTCCAGATATTCATCGAGTCGAAGGATAACTACGAGTTCCTCTGGCGCGCTCTAACTGATGGCCCACAACCTAAACCCATGAAGACTATACTGTTGGATCTATATGCTCAAGAATGATAATAAAATAATATTACCGGTAATATATGATCCTATAGGGTCACACCGAACAACAAGTAGACACCGATTTAATATTTATAAGAACTTGATTCTTGATAAATATTATTATTTCTTGATAAATATTATTAATTATATTATTGAATATAATTCATAATATTAGATGCAAATGAAAGTTTCTTATTTATTAAATTGAGATGAGTTCATATTTAATAAGAAGTTAAAAGTAGGGATTATATGTAATAAGTTTAAATAGTTAAAATAGTGATTTTAACAAATTTAAACTACAAGGGACCAAAGGGTAACTTTTGCATGGAAGCTTCAAATTCTATTGGACCATTTTTGGGTCCAATGAGAAAGAAGTCTTAGGTTACAAAGGGGTGTGAGCTAGTCATTTTGAAGGATACACTTGAAAAACACCAAAGTGAATTTTGCTCTCACTCTCTCCCTCTCCCCTACCTTCGGCCGAAACACACACACATAGTGTGTGTGTGTGTTTTGTGTTCATCTCTTTCAAGTTCTATAGTAGAGATTGTTAGAGTTCTTGCATCAAGATAGAAGAAGAACTAGCATTCTGGAAGGTGTCATTTGCTTGTGGTGGATACCGCTAGAGGAACACTTTTTGGGTTCTACATTCTTCATCAACATCCAACCTCCCGAGAGGATTCAAAGTCTTCAAAGGTTGTATTATCTTGAACTCTCTTGATATGTTCTTATTTATCTTTTCTTGCATGTAACAAGATCCTTGGTGGGAGTAAAATGGTTTTATGTTTTTGTTCAAAAACTTTATTTTTGCTTCCGTTGCGTAATAATTTTTACCTCTTATGAGTTTTTGAAACCGGTTTTTGAACATAAAATCCCAACAAGTGGTATCAGAGCCTATGTTATAATGCATGATTAGTAAATAAGTTTTTTTTTTGGTAAAAACATGGTTTTTGGAAGCCATGGATAAAATTTCATTTTTGTATGAAAAGTTCATGCATGGCTTCTTTGGCAACTTGTTTGTGAAAATTTTATATTTTATGTAACAAAATTTTAACATGCATTTTTGTTACATAAAGGTTGCCTTAGAAAAAACAAAGTGTTGTTTTATTTTATTTTGTTTATGAAAAATGTGCATAAACAAGCCATGGACCAATATGTTGGTTGTTTTTTTTTTTAAAAATTTGTTATAATTTTTATTATTATTCGTGTTGGTTTGTAATAGTAAATAGGTTTTATTATTTCATGTTTCTTTTGTTCATTTTGTAAGTATTAGATTAGTTGTTAGAACTAGTTTTTATTTTATAAAATGTAACAAGAAGAAGGCCAACATGGAGCTTGAAGATGGAGCTTGATGCATGGAGATGCTAAAGCAAGTGGGAGCTTGT
Organism: Saussurea involucrata; assembly: GCA_033807775.1. NCBI lineage: Eukaryota > Viridiplantae > Streptophyta > Magnoliopsida > Asterales > Asteraceae > Saussurea > Saussurea involucrata. The sequence goes on along the minus strand of CM066318.1, from coordinate 68,860,873 downwards.
TTATTTATTTATTTTTGTCCCTTAGGAATGGACTTGACATTTCTTGTTTTGGCTCACAAGAAATGTCATTAGAAATGGCTTTGTTTTATGCATATTCTTTTGCATGTTTTATGGTTGATTATGTTCTTTTTGATGCGTTAAAATATATGATATTGCATGCTAGTAAAAAAAACATAAAATTGGTTCAAATGCGCTTATTTAAAATTGTTTAAAGTTGAAGCGAGAAATTTTAAAATTAAATTTTAAATGAACCAAGTTTTAAAATAGAGATTATTATCAACAAATATTTAAAATGGAGATTTTAAAATTGATAACATGCAAATTGGTTCAAATACATTTTATGTAAAATTGTTTATTTAAAAATGAATTTTTAACTATCTCAAAACTAGAAGGGTTTGTTTGGTAAATATGCATGGCCTTCCTCCCTTTGGTTGGTCATATTGGGTGGCAAAAAGGAGAGCACATGCTCTTGATTTAAATAAATAGATTTTAATTGATCCAAATTATTTAAAATGGAGATTTTTAATTTATTCTTTTTTTTTTGAGAAATAGTTTATTTTTCTTAAAAGAGTACCTTGATTATTGGATGCATGCAATAATATGGTACCATGAGTTTTAAAAATTAAAATTGAGATTTTAAATGGAGTTTTCAAAACTCTTACAAACTCATAGTCTTAATAATAAAAGTGTTTTAAAAAAAAAGACTATAAATGGTTCTTATTATGATCAAACTCAAATGTTAATATTAACATATGATCATATATAATTAGTTGATAAAATAGAGATTTTATTTAAATAAAAGAAACCATTTGATGAGTAGTAAGATTTTAATTAAATACCATGTATTATTAAATGCATGCAAAATCACATGATACTAAAAATGTTTTCAAAACTAGAATTGTAAAACATCTAAAATCATTTTTATAAACACAAGTCATATGCCGTCCTTTTGAGAAACACTCAATACGTCGCTATGACACCCTTGTGGGATAAAGGTCACCTAACCACTTGGATTGTCTTGAGATGGATGAGGTGATTCTTATGTCTTTGTGGGATAAAGGTCACCTAACCGCATGGATGTAAGTTTCACACGTTGTTTCAAGTAGGATGACTTGATTGGGAATCTTTTGTGATAAAGGTCACCTAAGCATTAGAAACCCAAGGCATAGATGGGATCAAACATGCCAATTAACAAACAAGTTGTTAATGATCCCATAACGCTAGGAATTACATTCGATGTAATCGATAAACGTTATCTACCTTGTTGGATTAAATGAATGGGATAAAGGTCACCTAACCGTTTCATTTGTTTTGCAACGTTGGATCCTAGATTTTATGCAAATTAATGTTTTTAGAAAACTAAAGGGTAATTAATTTGCTAAAAATTAATATTGAAAATACTATATTAACTTTGTTAAATTTTGTAGATAATGCAAACACTACGATTAGTACACCCCTAAGAGCTTTTCTTAACGAAGAAAAGTTAACCACTCAGAACTTCCCAATTTGGTTTCACAAATTGAGACACGTTCTCAGACGTGAAAACAAATCATACGCACTTATCGTACCTCGTCCTGAAGAACCTCCTCTTACCTCCATAGAAGCTCACGATACTTGATTGAAACATAATGATGACTCAATCAATGTATCACGTCTTATGCTTGAAACCATGGTTCCATCCTTACTAGAAAGAATGAAAACTTTTCCACTGAGGGCATTTGACATGGTAAACCGATTACCAAAATATTACCAAATGTATATGGTCCGTGAACGCTTCGATACAATTGGACAAAGACCAATATGTAACCTCTCATATTCACAAAATGAGGACGCACCTTGACTATTTGGATAGACTTGGCTATCCTTATTCCAATGGGAGAGCCGTAGATGTGATCCTCAAATCTCTGACCAACGCAATTGATGTTTTTGTCGAGAATCTGAATATAGTGATAGATGAGGCAACATTGGTCATAGAAGAGGAGATTGTCCTTCTGAGAAATAAATGTTTTCTAACGAAGGAAAGTCCTTCAGGTATCAATATTAAAGATAGAACTTTTACTTTCTATCTTACACTTGTGTATTTGATACTAAGTATAGAACTCACTTTTGTAATATGTTACAAATAATCAAGAAAGGTAAATGAATGAAAGACAAGCAAAATGGTGATCCATATAAGCAAGGAAGCAAGATTGCGTACCAAGCTTATAGGAGATTTTATTATGAAACCATATGGCTTGTATTGTTAAACAAGTTTGTTTCGAACAATGTTTAAATTTAGTTTGACTAAATTATTATTTTTTTCAGTCATATGTTTGTTGATTGAATGAAATTCACTTAACCGTTTTGGAAACGATTATATTCATATTCAAAATGAATTATTCTATTTCGAGAAATAGTTCTCTTAATTGAATAATAAAGTGAATCTCAAAAGTCTTCTAAAACATAATTCTATATAAACACCATAAGACTCAAATGTGATTTGAATCAAGTCTACACATGTAATAGTCAACTTAATCAAGAAACTTTAAACGCGTATCTAAATTTCAAAACTGTGGTATTTTTGAAACTAAATATAAATATTTTCATTTAATATATGCGATCTTGATAAAGTTGAATATAGCTCTTTTCTCTAATTTATAGAGAAGAAGAAAAAGTTTTTTTTAGAATTAATACATATAGATGTATATGGTCTCTCAAAACCAAGTCTAGATATGGTGATAGATAATACCTTCACTGACGATTTCAATTGTTGAAGTTTATGGAACATAAAGATGAAGCATTTTATGTAATTCAAGTTGTTTCAAGATTAAGAAAACAACTCAGCAAGACCATTAAAGTCTTTTCTGATATATGAGGATAGTAACTAAACCAAGAACTCTTGGATCATCATAGAAGTTGTATACATCCGAAAGGATGAACCAAATATGGTTCGCTCCATGATGAGTAGAAGTATTATTCCTATATCAATTTCAGAATTCTGCCCTAGTTAAAGTAATCCGTACTTTTTGACACCAACCAAAAGGTAGACAAAACACCATATAAGATTTCGTATGAAAAGTTTTTTCATCCTTAATCTTAGTTGAAGGCGTGGGTTTATGAAGCTCATGTGAGACAATAAGCTTCAAGTAAACTTAACCCAATGTCTACCAAATGCATATATTGTAGAATAAACTATAAACTGTTTTTATATACCGATTCTACAATCCCACAAACAATAAAATTGTTTATTGTTCCAAAGCCAAGTTCTTAGAAAGCAAGTTTTTTTGGCAAGGCAAGCGGGAGTGTTAAGGAACTTGAAGGGAATCAAGAACTTCATAACCTAATACACTTATTGGTTGGCACTAGTTATCAAACATAGGTCGTTGAAACTGAGCGATTTGATTGATCAGAAGCTTAGTACAAACACCAAGTGTTCGCAAATCTAGTAGAATCATTCAGAAATTCGAGAGATATCGATTTCTTATAACTAATAAAGAATGATGTATGACTGGGTTCTAGTAAACCCATCAACTGCTAAAGTGCTATGTCAGATTCTGAATCTGGTAAATGGCTTAGAGTCATGAACACTGAGATACAATCCATTCATGGATCAGTACAAGTATCTCAAACTGGAATCTTCATTTTGACAAGAAAATTAAAAGTTTAATTTTCATCAAAATAAAAGATGACTCATGTATTTGCTAAAACTAGTGGGAGCGCAATAAAATTCCTAATCCTGTATGAGCAAGACATACTAGTTTTTGGAAATTAACTTTCCGACATAGCAAAACATCATGTTTCGGCTCGGACAGTATTTCCTCAATAAAAGACTTAGAAAGGGCTAATTTTATTCTTGGAATAAAAATCTTTAGAGATTAGATCAAGACGACTTATAGGTTTAAGTCAAAGTACATATGTTGACATGATCTTGAAAGGTTCAAGGTGCAAGGCTCTAAAGGTAGTTTATTGCAAATATGATATGGCATTTTTTTGAGCATGTCTCAATATTCTAGCACAAAAGATGAGCTAGATAAAATGATTAGTATTCCATATGCTTCGGCAATTGGATCTATCATATATGCCATGACATGCACTAGATCGAGCGTGTCAAAATGCTTTAGAGCATTAGAAAACGATACCAACGAAAAACGAGGGAATGTCATTGGATGACTATAAAGAACGATTTAAGGTACTTAGAAAGAACCAAGGAAGTGTTCTTTAACTAAGGAATGAAAGAAGATCATAGCAAAATGCTGCACTAATGATAGCTTCCATAAAGATTGAGAAGGTTCTCAATCACAAAAGGGGAAATGTCTTCATTGTGAATGAAGAACTAGTTCGTTTGAAAAGGTTCAAGGCGAAGGTCAAATTGCATAATACACTACAAATAATAACACACTGCCGCTTTAGAAGCCGCAAAAGAAAGATGCTTGGACGAAAGAGTTCATTGAAAATCTAGGTAGATGCCTCCCATTCAGGATCACCTAGAAATCCTTTGTGAGAATGTGGGTGCCATTACGCAAGCTAAAGGACCCTATCTCACATCAGAGTACCAAGCATCTACTCCAAACATTTAACTATATTTGGAATAAAGTTAAAAATGGAGATGTTAGTGTTCACAAAGTTTACTCAAATCAAGTTTCTGGATGAACCCATTCATGAAGCTCCTTATATAAGCTAAACTTGAAGGGTCATGTTTGAGCTTTAGAACTTCGTTATTCTAGTGATGGGATTTGATTTGAATCTAGTATTTGGATATTGGAACAAGTAAAGCAACAAGTATAGTATTTAGTTAGATATATGGGATATGATCTTTTCATACTCGTTGTGTTCTATATTAGCATGTTTAAATCCTTGAATAAATTAGTTATTCTAAATGTCCATAGTCGATCATAGTTGTGGGAGCAACTATGAAGTAAGACTAATATGAATTGGATTGGTTGACTTTTAACAGTAAAAGTGGCAAAGTGTTGCAACCAAGTTCATAGGTACTTGTTAGGGAACGAGTACTGGACCTGACCCGCTTTAAGATCACTTCATGGATCGTCGTCATAAGTGATTCTTGAATAAAGGTAGTATCTTTGTATCCTTCGACCTGAGATGCATATTAGGGACTTAAGTGTAGGGAGTACTATGCTTTGATATGGTTAAACGTTGATCTTTAACAAGGCAGTTATAAAGACCATCATTAGGCATGGCATGAACTACATGAGAGGCGTATGTATTCAAGAAGGGATTTGTTCCTCTTAATGTTTTAAGAGTGAGACATCTAAGGCGCCTTACCAAAAGTTGAACAACAGATGAGAATGATAGCGATCCATGTCTCACGTTCAACATGATGTCCGAACAAAGGGATAACTGATACCACAACTAATACATCAATTGAAGCTATGAGCTCGTGGAAATTGGATGTTGTTGAATGGCACTTACAGTCATATGTTGCTGGGGGCAGTGAGATGTTGCTAGACGTCCACCACTGTCTATATTATTCTATAATGCAATCTTGAGCAAGTGGGAGATTGTTGGATCTATATGCTCAAGAATGATAATAAAATAATATTACCGGTAATATATGATCCTATAGGGTCACACCGAACAACAAGTAGACACCGATTTAATATTTATAAGAACTTGATTCTTGATAAATATTATTATTTCATGATAAATATTATTAATTATATTATTGAATATAATTCATAATATTAGATGCAAATGAAAGTTTCTTATTTATTAAAATGAGATGAGTTCATATTTAATAAGAAGTTAAAAGTAGGGATTATATGTAATAAGTTTAAATAGTTAAAATAGTGATTTTAACAAATTTAAACTACAAGGAACCAAAGGGTAACTTTTGCATGGAAGCTTCAAATTCTATTGGACCATTTTTGGGTCCAATGAGAAAGAAGTCTTAGGTTACAAAGGGGTGTGAGCTAGTCATTTTGAAGGATACACTTGAAAAACACCAAAGTGAATTTTGCTCTCACTCTCTCCCTCTCCCCTACCTTCGGCCGAAACACACACACATAGTGTGTGTGTGTGTTTTGTGTTCATCTCTTTCAAGTTCTATAGTAGAGATTGTTAGAGTTCTTGCATCAAGGTAGAAGAAGAACTAGCATTCTGGAAGGTGTCATTTGCTTGTGGTGGATACCGCTAGAGGAACTCTTTTTGGGTTCTACATTCTTCATCAACATCCAACCTCCCGAGAGGATTCAAAGTCTTCAAAGGTTGTATTATCTTGAACTCTCTTGATATGTTCTTATTTATCTTTTCTTGCATGTAACAAGATCCTTGGTGGGAGTAAAATGGTTTTATGTTTTTGTTCAAAAACTTTATTTTTGCTTCCGTTATGTAATAATTTTTACCTCTTATGAGTTTTTGAAACCGGTTTTTGAACATAAAATCCCAACATATACCAGCACCAGAAGAAGGTGGTGAAGTTCGTTATGAGGACAAGACATACTCAGAAATGAGCGAGGACGAAAAGGGTATGCATGATGGTGAGAAGCATTCCAAGAGGTATCTTGTTCAGGCTCTACCGAATCCGATCTACACAGCCATAGATAGCTACAAGGACACAACAAAGGGCATGTGGGATCAGGTGGAGAAAATGATGAGTGGGAGCAAAGTCGGCAACCAACTGAAGATCAATAGCTGCATAACAAAGTTTGACAGCTTCAAGCAGCGCTCCGGCGAATCTCTCTCCCAGGCCTATGAACGGTTTTGTCTCCTACTGAACGAGCTCCACAGGAATAAAATCAATCGTTCAAATACAGAGAATGCGCTCAAATTCTTGAACAACCTCCTTCCTGAATGGAAAGTGTTTGCTTCTCACGTCAAACACAATCACTTGATGGAGGACGTTCCAATTCACGAACTCTATGAGATGCTTCTCCAGGACGAAGATGAAGTGATTGAGATTCTGAGCAACAAGAAGTCCGCTCCCAAATCACCTGCTGATCCACTAGCTCTTGTTTCTTCAAAGCGAGGCAAATCCTCTAGCCGTCGATCCAAACGAGTCCAAGAGCCAAGTGAATCTGAGCCAGAATCTGAGGAAGAAGAGGACAATGATTCTGATCCTGAATTGACTGCTGTGAAAAAATCAATGGCCCTGCTCTCCAGATCTTTCCAGCAGAAGAAGTTCTTCAAGAAGCATACATCCAATAATCTGCTCTATTCCACTTCCTCCAACAAGCGTCATGATTATCAGGATAAATACGAAGGCAAGAAGAAGGCAGCTGAGCACCAGCAGCCTGATAAGAAGGAGAAGGCTGAGAAAGAAGATCAAAAGCCCGAAATGAAGAAGAAGGACAAACCCATCACCTGCTACAACTGCGGGAAGTTGGGTCATTTTGCAAAGGATTGTAGGAAGCATGTCGTGAAGAACGCACACTACTACAAGGCCAAACTCCTGCTGGCAGAACAGAAAGAGGCAGGAGAAGCTCTCTTTGTTGAAGATGACCACTGGCTGGCTCGTTCTGATGATGAAAGCGATTCTGAAGATGTCGACGCTTTCATGGTCTACCATTCTCCTCCAGAAGAACAGGCAAAGCTGTGTCAGGTATGTCAACCTATTCATAAAGGCTTAATCGAACAGTTGGAACCTCTAGTTGAACGAATAGATTCCTATAAGGCCATCACTAATGAACAACTGCTTAAAATCAAATCATTAACTGAAAAGCTAGATGTTCAAAAGCGCATAACTGAAAAGTATAAGTCCGAAAATGCTAATTTAAAGGGAAAATGTACGAATATTTCAATAGCACCTAAGGACTTAAGGGCCAAAATATATTAACTGAATTCACAGCTGGATCAGTGTAAGAATGAGAACACAAAGATTATTTATCAATGTTCTTCTCTTCAAATTCAGCATAAAGAAATGGTTTCCAAAATAACAGATCTTGAAACCAAACTCCACAAAAGAGGTCAAACAGACCAGACCATTTATATGAACAAAGCCAAGGAATTCACATACTTCAACAAGGAATGGGGAATCGGATACGATAACCCTCAGTTCTTGAAAAAGGGTATATCCAAAAGACCGACACTTTATCACTTTGGCTGTCTCGGTCTGGCTAAGAAGTATCCTGAATACCAAATCAAATGGACTGGTCCTCTTGAACCGGAGAAAGAAGAGGAAACTGAGGAATACAAGCGTAAACATACCACCAAAATGCAACTTCCTTTTTGCTACGAGCCTATGAACTACTCGTACAATAAAAATCCAAAGAAATACCTCTCGAATGACTACTTTGATGGCTATAAGGTTGCGATACCCAATGAATCCTCCAAAAAGGATGAGGCTCAACCAACTGAACCCAAAACTGAGACGGACGAGTTTAAGCTCTATGTCCCGCCTCTCATTTTAGAAGCAAAAATAGTTGAATTAGAGGAGTCACTTGAGAAGGAAAGATCATGTTTCCAAGAAGAAATTGTCAACTTCAAGAGAAGATTGACCTACTCCACTAAGAAAAGACGATTTCACCCGAATCGTCCTCGGACTCGTCTGACACATCCTCGTGCAAAGCTTTCATTGGAAAAACATCTTCTCTAAATGGTAAAGGGTCTCAAGATGAGTGTGTTTTAAAGAATCTAAACTCTGACTTTTTCTTAGCTTCCGCACCAGATTCACCTAAACACACCGACACAAAGTGTTCCTCACCTCCCTCGACCAATCCAAGTCCATCGATTCCGGTTATAGATTTTTTCAAAATTTATGAATTCCGAGGGTAGTTCAGATGAAGAGTTTGAGTCATTTCCATTTGACAAACCTCTTCCAAGTCATACTGACTTTCTTTCGCCATTGGTAAATCGCCCGGTAAATTTTCAAAAAGGCGAATGTTCTACAAAAACTAAAACCCCGGTTGTGATCAAGGTTTCTAAAACTGATTCATGTTCTCAAAAACAATCACAGCCGCGGCAAAAGACCGGTCGATCTTTTGATAAACGTCTTGTGTACTCAACCTCTGCTGACCATACTGTTAATGTTGTTTCAGATAAAAATGGTCGGGCTAAACAAGACAAACCAAAGTAGGTATGCAAGGAACCAATCGAGAAAAATGCAGCATCAAAGTCATTTAATACTGTCTTTTATCCTAGAATGAACAAGAATGATTGTGCTTTGAATCAGAAGAATGATTTTGTTGAACAAGATGTTAAATTCCCGATTAAACTTTATTCTATTCAGCAATTGATTCAATTATCGCATGATTTCTTGTGTTGTTCTAGTTGTGGTTGGAATGACTTTGATGACATTAGAAATTCAACTAATTGGTTTGGTTCTTATCACGTCTATAATTCAAAAACAACTCGCAAACCCCGTAAAAACAAAAAGAAGCCAAATTTAAAACGAGGTCCCCAATCAGAGGTTAAACCTAAACAAGAAAGGAAACCCATTTCAAAACAGGTTCCTCAACCAGGTGTCAAACCTAACCCTCAGGACCCATTTTCAAATGGGTACCTAAAGTCCGTTAATCTCGTTTTTGCAGGACGGTCATGTGTGGTACTTAGATTATGGATGCTCCAAGAACATGACCGGGAGGAGGGAGCTGCTCACGAACTACACCGAGAAATATTGCGGAGACGTGAGATTCAGAAACGATGACAAGGCGCCAATTCTGGGGTACGGCGACATTGTCCAAGACAAGATGACGATAAAGAAAGTTTCATACGTCGCGCGATTGGGACACAACTTGTTCATCATCGGCCAATTCTGCGATAAAGATCTAGAGGAAAGCCAAAAGGTGTAGCATTCGCACTGACGACGGAACGGAACTGCTGGTTGGAACGCGAAAGACCAACCTCTACACCATCGACCTCTCAGCCCTGAAGACCGATGACTCTGTCTGCCTGATGTCAAAGACCAATTCTCAGCAAGCGTGGATTTGGCACCGACGTCTCTCTCACCTGAACTTCAAGAGTATCAACAAGTTGGTGTTGGGCGGACACGTAAAAGGCATGCCCGAACATCAATTTGTGAAGGACAAACTCTACGGGGCATGCGAGATGGGGAAGATGAAGCGAGCGACACATAAGCCGAAGGCCGCTCCAAGCACGTCCCGGTCCATTGAACTTATCCATATGGATTTGTGCGGACCAATGCGTGTTCAAAGCATCAACAAACGAAAGTACGTCCTGGTGATGGTGGATGACTTCTCACGCTACACTTGGGTAAAGTTGTTGCGCTCGAAGGACAAAACCCCGAAGCTGATTATCAACCACTTGAAGACCATACAACTAAACCTTCGACAGCAGGTTCAGACCATCAGGACCGACAACGGGACGGAGTTCAAGAATCAAACGGTGAACGAATACCTGACATCCGTCGGTATCTCGCAAACCTTCTCAGCCGCACGCACTCCTCAGCAAAACGGAGTGGTGGAAAGACGCAACCGTACCCTAGTCGAAGCCGCTCACACGATGCTATCACAGTCAAAGTTGCCTCTATTTCTCTGGGCTGAAGCGGTGTCCACGGCCTGCTATACACAAAACCGCTCAATCATCAACAAGCGGTTCAACAAGACGCCGTACAAGATCATGAACAATCACATTCCGAACATCAAGTACTTCCACGCATTCGGATGCACGTGCTACGTCCTCAACGACAAAGTAGATCTCAGGAAATTCAGTCCGAAGGCAGACGAAGGAATTTTCATAGGATACTCCATGCAGGCTAAGGCGTATCGCGTTTACAACAAACGGACAAAAACCGGTCTTGAGAGTGTAAACGTGACATTCGACTGTTGGTCCTGAAAGGGTTATACAAGTTTGTAGAAGGGGGGTTGAATACAAACACATAACTTTTTCTTTTCTAAATTGTTTATTGATATGTATCAAACAATTTACAACTTGTTGCGGAACAAGATTAAGGAATAAACCTAATCTAAACAAGTTAAGAGAATCACTAAGATTTCTTAGACTAGAATTAAGATAGAGAGGAGATAAGAATACTAAGGATAATATTCTAACACACAGAATAGTAAGGAGAAGGAAATGGTTGGGCACTTCATTTCTGAAGTAGAGTTTCCTTTATATATTGCATGCATTTAATGCACAACAGTACAACTTTACACGTGGCAGCTGCTGGTTGGTTGCATGGTTTGACCTTGGTAGACAACCTAGTAGCCGCATGATGAATAGTGTAGAATCAGAGTTGGTTGTACGATTCTGGACAAAAGGGATGTCCATTCTGACAGATCCTACGGAGGCGTGCAAGGGGGTAAGACAAAAGTAACTTGTAGAGGAAGACTTCATGATCAGCGTTCGCTGAATAAATCTTTATCAGCGAGTGATAAAGTTCAGCATTCGCTGAAGTCTTCTACTTGAAACTTCACGTTTAGTGGACAGGTCTTGGCTTCGCTGATATCCGCATCAGTTCATTAGTAGACTTGTCGCTGGTTCTTTGGCTTGATCTTCGACTTCAGTGCAGAACATAGTTGACGTGAAACTTGTCTTCAGGGATCATAAGTAAATAACATATTATATCAGCGATCATCAGTGAGGTTGAACAAGCTCAGGGCTTACTGATGAACAGAGTCGCTGAATGTGTAAATTTAAAGCATATGTTTTTATTAGCGATACTAAACAGACTTGGTATTTTCTTTGATGACAAAACATTAATACATATTGTCTACTTACAATTTTCACTAAGTGTTTCTCAAAGAGTCATTATCAAATCAATGAGGGTTTGGATCAACAATCTCCCCCTATTTGATTATGACATAGCAATAAAAGAAAATTGCTAAGTATGAAAACATAAGGATAAAGAGGACTCATAAAATATTTGTCCTATTTACTGTTTTCGGGGATCTTTTAAGTACTGATGGAGTAAAGTACATTCGCTGAAATTTTTCTTTAAACTTCGTATAAGTTACAGAGGGAAGTAGGAAAATTACAAGTACAGCAAATAAAAAATTACAAGTACAAAAGATACAAGCTGATAAAGATAGAAGAATTACAGGGAATCCTATCAGCTATACAGGTTAATCCTTAACGAGAAGTTCATCAAGGGATTTTGTGGTAGGGATCATCCAGTCAAGGACTTTTTCTCCAAGATCCCTTCTTCGCTTTGCTTCTTTAAAGATCAGGGGCTTGAAGAAGTATCCGGGAAGATCATCTCTGAAACCGCACCAATAGACGAGATCTCTGAGCTATTCGATAGGGGCTATGCAAAGCTTATAGACGCGTTGAAAGCACTCTCGTCCATCGTAGTCTCTAAAGAAAATACTATAAGGTTTGCTTAGAACTTTTCCAGGGATGAAACATTCACCAGGGGGCAGGGAGATGTCAAGAGCTGAGAGATCAGGTTCAGGACCAAGAACTTCAGCACGTGAAAAGCCAATTCCGGTTTCATTTTGAATAGGAGGACCTGAATCTGAAGATGTTATCTTTTTCTTTGCAGAGGCCCTTCTTCGTTGAACTGGAGCAGGAGGAGGAGGAGGAATATCCACAGCAGATGTAACCAAGTCGATCTGTTTATTCAAAACTTTCTCGACATGGTCTTTAAAGCTTGAGCGTGATCGCTGAATGGCTATTCGTATTTCCATCCACTCAGAGAAACCGTACTTGCGGATCGATGAAGCGTAGATGGTTTCTTTACTACCATTTTCTTTGTATATGTCGACGTCAACAACGGGAACGTTTATTGACATCCTTCCCCTGATGTTCACCTTGTTGATTCTGGAAACCCGATATCGACAGCTTAATCGTTCTTTGCACCATATCAGGGTTGAGTCAGATACCTTGGTCTTCTTCTCGACGATCTTTTTCGCGTCCTTCCATAATTAACGTTGAACGTCGATGGGAGTCTTTTTCAGTGCAGGGTCTTTCACCGATTGTTGGACGAGCTCGATAGCATAAGCTTTATCTCTTTCTTCAGCTCTCCTTCGATCGGCGAGTTGTTTTTCAGCTTTGAAGTGTTCAGCGACTTCCCTTTTGGTTATTTTATTTCGAGGGGCAGGTACAATTCGCTGATCTTCAAGCTGTTTGATCATTGCTTCTCTCCTTTTCAGTTCTTCTTCACTTAGCGTTTGAGGAGCCAAGGAAGGTCGTTTGTTATGAGAGAGCAGTTCTTCTTCTGTTTCATCAGTCTCGGCGAAGTCTAATACTGGGAATATTTCTTCAGCGCTAGGAGTTGGGTTTATTGTTGATGTAGCTGGAGGAACTTCAGCTGGATCCTCAAGCAGGGGAGAGGACTAGCTGAAACATAACGATCGTTTAAGTAAGATCATTTGGGAGAAGAGATAGATAAAAGAGTGAGGTTTAAGTGTATAGAGGTTTTATGGAGAGGAGAACTGAGGTTGAGAAAGGATAGAGGAGGGATGCAGTGTAAGGAAAGAAAATATATTGTACCTGAAAAACTGGCTTTCGAAGCAAGATATTCAGATTTCCTTCAGCATAAACGCCTTTATTTTTGCTCTTGTCGGCTTCAGATGTTGCAGGCTTTTTCTTTGTCCCCTCCCCGGATGGTTCGTTTAGAACTACCCCTTTGAGAGCAAGGGTCCTTCTGGGTTGGAAGGAGAAGTCGACACCATCATCATCGTCATCATCATCATCATCATTTTTAGGTGATGTTGATGGTTCGTCGTCTTCATGATCTAGGTCTTCTTCTTCTTCCTCAGCTTCTTCTTCCTCAGCTTCTTCTTCCTCGTCGTCATCAGCAGTTGGTTCTAGGACTTCAACATCATTGTCCTCTTCGAGTTTCTCCCCCTCAGATTTAGAGGGAAGTTTCTCGGTTCCCTCAGGGTTTTCATCTCCCTGAGGTTTATCATTAGCAGAAGAAATAATACCCTCCCCCTCGGATTTATGGGGAAAGTCTTCTTGATTCATCTCCCTCTCTTCCACATGACGGATGGGGGAGGATACAGTAGCAGTAGCAGCAGCATCAGTATGCTTTGGGTCACTGTCTTCTAGGCCAGTGATCCCAACGCATGTTTCAACCCTTGGTATTCTGTCTTCTAGGCCAGAAATAGCAGGGGTGATCTTTTCCAGATTCTCCCGATCAGCCTGAGTGAAGAATGAGGGAGTACAAGTTGGTGCGTTCAGGCGATCGAGGATTTGCTGTAGAAGATTCGTTGAAATGCTCACATCCGTCTTCAAGGAAGACACCTCTTCCTGAAGATTTCCAACCACTGTCTTCAATGATGTTACTTCATTGGACAGGGTGGTGAAGTTGGTGGAGACGGTGTTGCTGGTAGTGTTCAGGGTGTTGATGGAGGTGGAGTTGTCAGCGAGAGCCTGAGCAACGTTTGATAGACTACCTTCCACCTTATCCAGATCAGCATTGGATGCTTTGCAATTCACCTCAGTGGTGTGTGTCTTGAGAGCCTCTCTAGTGTTTGTAACCACTGAAGAGTTTGCAGAGAGAGTGGTGGTGAGAGATTCCACCTTTGTAGACAAATCCTTGAGCGAGTTGTTGATGTCGCCCAAATTAGGACCTGTAGAAGATAAAAACTTATGAACAAAGGAAAGCTCAGAAGTTGGGGATTTTGAGAGAGGAGTGTTTAAGGTGTTGTGTATACCTGCGGGATGGTTGACGAAGTCATCGAAGTTTCGAAAACTTCAATATGTTTTCATGTTGGCTTCCAGAGAGCCTTGACGCATAGAGGTGCCTGCAGGTCCTGTGTTCTGATCCATCATCCGTTGTAGAGCTACAGCAGATGTATCACTCTGGATGATGTTTGTTGTAGAGAATGGGGGGAAAAGAGGTGGAGTAACCAAAAAAATAGAGGGAGGAGTAAGAGTTGAGAAGGGGGATTGGGAAGCAGGTTCAGCGTTGGATCCGCTGAGAATTACTTCCGCAGTACTTGGAGGTACTGAGGGAGGGAGGTTTTGTTCCAAGACAACCTCAACGTTTAGAGACGCTGAAGCGGGTATAGAAGGGGTGGAGTCAGCAGCTGTGGAAGAACGTACCACTGAACTTTCCAACGGCTCTTGTGCAGAGAGAGTCGTTGAGTCTTCAGTCTGGGAAGGCTTAGGGGGTTGCTCCTTGGTGGACTTCTTGGGCTTATGAGCTCCAAGGTGGGTGTCAGAGTGTTT
This sequence comes from Saussurea involucrata, assembly GCA_033807775.1. Lineage (NCBI taxonomy): Eukaryota > Viridiplantae > Streptophyta > Magnoliopsida > Asterales > Asteraceae > Saussurea > Saussurea involucrata. The sequence continues at coordinate 68,845,861 of CM066318.1, read as the reverse complement.
TCTCTTTCGAGAAGGAGTGGAGGTTGCAGCCTGGGTATCAGCGGTTGGGATTACCGCTACCGATATGGTAGCTGCAGAAGTAGAAGAAGTAGGTATGAGAAGAGATAAGAGTGTAGAGAGACGTACCTCATTTGGCATGGGCGTGTAGTCGAGAACCTTAGAGCCAACCTGTGAGAGTTTCAGGTCACCTATCTTCGGGTATTTGTCCTCGAGCCCTTGTCTGAAGAGAGCGTTGAGAAACCGGGGATATGGAACAGTCTGTGGCCTCTTTGTTTCGTCGACTCTCGGCATCATGTCATCGAAGATGGTTTTGGCCCAATCGATGTGAAGGCCCTTCAACAGTGCGTACCCCATAGCCTGCTGGGGTTTGGAGGCTTGGTCGGTTGAACCAAACTTAGCTGTCAGCTTATCAGATGAGCGAAGATGAAATTCATATCGCTGGGCATTTTGGACTTCTGGATCGTAGTAAGCTTCTTCTCAGGGAGACCGTCTCTCCCTGTTCCCCAAACATACTTCATTGCATCAAAGAATGCAATGAGTGCTTCTCTATCTGCGGGGTTCTTGGGATTTGGTAGAGGAACAAAGCGTTTTTCCTTAGAACTACCAGGGAGGTTTAGGGCACATCGGATATCACCGGGAGTGATCTTTGAAGTACCATGTTCGGTGTCGAAGAGGATGACATCGATCTTTTTGTTGGGGGTCTTTGTCGGAGGTGATCTGAGATCTTCTGGCAGTATACCAGAACTGAGCTAGTAGGTTCCTATGAGCAGGAGGTCTGATGGTCAGGGGCTCAGGGCTGTCGATAGAGGACAGGTTTGGAGGAAGAAGACAGCGTCGCTCAGGTGTGTTATTTTCTTCTTTGGAGGAAAGTTGAAGAGGGCATAAGGATTGTTTCCTTTGAATGTGACTTGCTCGATTTCAAAGTTGACATGAGGGGCTTTGACGAGCTCAGTGCTTTCCGAAGCAGTAGGAGATTGAGCAGTGGGAGCTTCAGATGATGCCATTTCTATTCATATAAGTATGAAGAATATGAAAAGAAGTTCTTAAATTGGATAAAAGTCCAAAATAAGGGGTTTTAGGGTTTTGTAATTTCCATTTAGAGAAAGAAATGGAGATTAGGGTTTTCTAGTTTTGAACAAAAATACAAAACATAGAGAATGTTCTTGTTTTCCAGTTTTCCTTTTAAAGAAGAGATTCTGGAAAAAAAGTATGAAAATGCAAGTTTAAGATTTTTAGTTTAAACTTGAAGAACAATCTGAGAAACAGATTGCATTTAGAAAATCATGGAGAAAAATGATTTCATTTTGAAAAAGTTCTTTTGTTTGATCTTTTGAAACCAAGAATAAGATCAAAAACAAGTCTAATTAAAGGAAAATAACAAGAATATTAACCTTTTGTGTTGAAGATGAAGATGAACAGTTTCTGGAGAAATTAGTTCAAATGCAACAATGTTCTTGCTTGAGAGAGTTTTGAGTTTGCGTAAAAGGTAAAAATATAAACGCAAGAGGTTTATATAGTGAGAGTAGAGAGAGAAAAACTATGAGCGGGAAAGTTTTTCATGATGACACGGACACGTCCTTTGAATTTGATTGGACAAGGAAAAGAAACGGGCGAACGTGTCAGAGAAAAGTCGTGCCATGGTTTATCCGTTGTGATGACGTCACAAACGTCCTTTTACATCTTAAGGTGTCTCTGAGGATTTTGAAAACTCAGGGACATTTTAAAAACATGAAGCACTGACTAGAAATATCAGTTATTGGTTTTAGAATTTCAAAATATCACTGAAAGGAAAAGATTTTCAGCGATGCAATTTGTTTTGAAATCTTGCATTCATAGGCGACAATCAGCGAGTAAGAAAGAACATACCTTGATATCAGCGAATCAATTTTGTTCAGAGAGAAAGGGATTAATAGGGTTATACAAGTGCATTTTATTCACTGATCAAATGTGAACCGCTGAAGATTTTACTCTTCTAAGTTCAGCATTCCAAGCTCGCTGATGAGAAAGTTGAATCTTGTCTCATCGAGAGGTTTGGTGAAAAGATCATCTAACTGAAAATCAGTTGGAATAAAATGAAGTTCTATATCACCATTCATCACATGATCTCTGATAAAATGATACCTGATTTCGATGTGTTTGGTCTTTGAGTATAGCACTGGATTGTTTGCTATAGCGATGGCACTACTGCTGTCGCAATAGATTGAAATTTTGGAGAGCTGAAGGTCATAATCCAGTAGTTGATTTCTCATCCACAAGACCTGAGAAGTGAGAACAAAAGCTTCCGGCGGCTACATACTCAGCTTCAGCGGTTGAGGTGGACACTGAGTTTTGTTTTTTACTTGCCCAACTCACCAGCTTTCCACCCAATAGCTGACAGCCTCCTGTGGTGCTTTTCCTATCCAATTTGCAACCTGCAAAATCACTATCTGAATAGGTGACTAGATCAAACCCTGAGTCTTTGGGATACCAAAGACCTAGGTTAGGAGTACCCTTAAGGTATCGAAAAATTCACTTTACAACGATCAAATGAGATTCCTTAGGTTTAGCTTGATATCGTGCACACAAACAGGTTGCGTACATAATATCAGGTCGGCTAGCTGTAAGATAAAGAAGAGAGCCGATCATCCCACGGTACGCTGTGACATTAACAGGTTTCCCTGAAGGATCTTTGTTTAGTGTCAGTGGCGGTGCCATAGGGGTTTTCATAGCTGAGCTCTGAGTTAAATCAAACTTTTTCAGCATATCTTTAACATATTTTCCTTGGTGAATGAAAGTTCCTTTTTCATTCTGTTTGATTTGAAGACCAAGGAAATATGTTAGCTCACCCATCATACTCATTTTATATTCAGCTTTCATTCTTTCAGCGAAACGAGTACATAAGTCAGGGTTAGTGGAACCAAATATAATATCATCGACATATATTTGAACAAGAATAACATGACCTTTTACTTTCCTGAAAAATAGAGTTTTATCGATTTTACCTCGCTCAAATTTTACAGTGTGGAGATAAGAAGAGAGAGTGTCATACCATGCACGAAGAGCTTGCTTTAATCCATAAAGTGCCTTATCCAGTTTATAAACATAACCTGGATACTTAGGATCTGAGAATCCTTGTTGATCCAAACCCTAAGTGATTTGATAATGACCCTCTCTTTTATACTTAGTGAAGATTGTAAGTAAACAATATGTATCAGAGTTTCACTATCGCTGATAAGTACTAAGATCTTACAGTACCGCTGATAGGAACTCTCGCTTTTTATATTAAACATTCAGCGAACACTGTTCGCCATAATACTCTGAATCTGTTCAGTACTTGTGGTGATCGCTGATAAGTTAGTTGTTTACTTATGATCCCTAAAGACAAGTTTCACGTTAACATAGGTTCAACGCTGAAGTCGAAGATCAAGCTCAAGAACCAGCGAGAAGTTTCCTAATGAACTTATGCGTATCAGCAAAGACTCAGATTTGTCCACTCAACGTGAAGTATCAAGTACAAGACTTTAGCTATCGCTGAATTCTATCATTCGATGATAAAGAATGATAGATCGCTGAATCAACGAAAAGCTGATCATAAAGTCCTCCGTACAAAGTACTTTTTGTCTTATCCACCCTTGCACGTCTCCGTATGATATGTCAGAAAAAGAAACTCCTTATTGTCTGAATTCGTACAACCACTCTGATACTACACTGTTCAAACATGCGGCTACTAAGGTTGTCAACAAAGGTCAATGACATGCAACCATTCAGCTGCTGCCATGTGTAAAGTGTAAACTGCAATGCATTAAATGCATGCAGTATATAAGAATATGAACTCACTTCATTTTGAAGTAACTTGCTAACTCTGGACAAGTTCATCCTTCTTATCTTGAGATAGGTTTTTATTAGTAATTTCCTTCTCTTTCTTAGTGCAAGAAACTTAGTGTTCCAACTTGTTTAGATTTAGGTTTATCCTTAATCTTGTTTCCTCAACAAGCTGTAAATTGTTAATGATTTATCAATAAACAATTTAGAAAAGTAAAATCTGTGTGTTTGTATTCAACCCCCCCCCCTTCTACAAACTTGTATAGCCCTTCGGGACCAACAATCCTGGAGGTTGTTCCACGTAGACTTCTTCATTCAGCTTTCCATTGAGGAACGCTGATTTAACATCCATCTGATAAACCTTGAAGTCTTTGTGTACAGCGTAAGCTAAGAATAGACGAATGGCTTCGAGTCTTGCCACTGGGGTGAATGTTTCGTCATAATCTATACCTTCCTCTTGTCTGTATCCCTGAGCAACAAGACGAGCCTTGTTGCGGGTTACAGTTCTGAGCAGAAGTTGTTAACTCATAACCTATGTTGAATCGATATCTTACAATCAAGTCATCCAAAGATTTTCTCTCTATGCTGATTAATTCTCGAAATTAAACAGAGATCACAGGTATGTTTTTGAAATTCTTGATTGGTTTTTGGATCAAAGTGATTATATCTGCTGCATGTTGATTAGTATTCAAATTTTTTGTTGAAAATAAGATTTCATTAATTCATGTACTCTAACTGTTTGATGAAAATGCATGTGACAGATTTGATTAATTCTTGCATGTTCTAGATTTGTGTTGATTCTCATTTTTGATCATAATTCATAGTTGATATTCGAATTTGTCATTTCATCATGCCTGAGATTATTGAAGTTTTTGTGAGACCTGAAATTTCTATAACCAGTTCAGACAATTTAGAAAAATTAAGTCCTGTAAAAGCAAAAGAAACAATTTCTGAACCAAAAACTGAGATTGTTCATTTTGAAAGCAAGATTGCTAATCTTCAAGCAAAACAAGACGAATATGCAAAAGTTATAAAGATTTTGCAAAAAGAGAAATCTGATTTTCTAAAGGATTTTGAAAAGGTTCAAGAAAACATAAAGTTGTTAGAAAAAGAGAATGTTGATTTGAAAGAGAAAGACAATTTTATAAGAAAGATGTTGACAGAGTCTGAAAATAGAATCAAATCATGTGAAATGAAAAATTGTCAACTCTTGAAACAGATCTATGATTTTGAACAAGTTCTTATACTTGAAAGAGTGAAATTTGAGAAAGAGAGAAGAGACTTTCAAACTGAGAGGAAAGGTTTTGAAACAAAGTCTGTTGAATTATCTTTGAAAATTTCTGATTTGGAGAAAATTCTTGCAAAAGAAAGAAAAGAGTTTGAATGCAAGAAAAATGTTTTTCAAAAAGAAAAGAATGGTTTTGAGAAAAAGAAAACAGGAATGTTAAATGAGTTTTCTGTAAAAATAAATGAGTTGGAGAAAGAGTTAGAAGATGGAAGGAAAGAGACTGAAAAGAAGAATGTAAATGGCTTTAAAGAAAAATGCTTAAAAGATGAGTTTGAGAAGGAAAAGAAAGTTTTTCATTTGGAGATAAGGAGGCTTATTAAGAAATTATCTGATTTATCAACTAAAATCATGATAGAGAGGAAGTCCAAATCTGATTTGCAGTCAAGGTTTGATTTGTATGTTAAAAAGTTTAGGGAATTTGAAACGAAAGTTGTTGACAAATCAAATCATAGTTCAAAATATCAGATTCGTTCTTCTAATCTGTTTTATGATTCTGCTATTGATAAATCTTATAATTGTTCTTTTAAAAAGATAAAAATGGAATGGAGAGTTAAAGGAACAACTTCCAAGAAAGAAGTGCCAAAATCAAAGGTTCCTAATTCAAATGTCAAGAAGAAAAATACATTTCAAAGAAAATCTTTTGTTAAACCTGATGTGATTTATTCTGTAAATCAATTAGTCAGAATTGCACAAAAGAAACTTTGTTGTTCATATTGTGGGACTAATGATTTTGTGAACAAGAATTTTATTCAGCACTGGTATGGTTCTTATAGAATATCTGCATATGCCACTGCACCTAACAAACCTGGACCCAAGTTCATATGGGTACTAAAGACAACTTAATCTGTTTTGCAGGTTATTCATGTGTAGAGCTGAATGATAATACTGACACATGACTTAAAACCGATGTTGTGCTTAATTGAGAATTTTGACTTTTGGATAATTCAGTCCAAAACTCGGTCTGAATGTGATTATGGACTTACAATTGGTCTCATCTTGATTATGGATTTCTGATTCATATAGATCAATTTGTTGATTTTGAAGATTTTTTTGAAAAAGTTCTGTTTGCTATGAGGTTATCGAACTCATAGAATTTTCTAAGGAACTTTCTCTGGAATTTTTTATCAGAATGTTCAAAAATCACAAAATCCAAACATTTTTCTAAGGAATTTTCTCTGGATAGTTTTATCAGAATTCTGACTCTCTTACTCAGAAGTTCTGACTCTATTACTCAGAATTCTGACTCAACTAATCAGAATTCTGACTCTGATACTTAGAATTTTGAACAAGTTACTCAGAATTCTGACTTTTCTACTCAGAATTCTGACTCAACTAATCAGAATTCTGACTCTGATACTTAGAATTTTGAACAAGTTACTCAGAATTCTGACTTTTCTACTCAGAATTCTGACTCAACTACTCAGAATTTGGATTTTTTATATCTAATGAGGAATCATCGTAGATGATTACCAAAATATCTTGATTTTGCAGGATTATCTTGATTTCAGAGGAAGTATTGACTCAAAATTTGATCTGATTGTTTCAAGATAAAGTTCAAAACCCGTGCTTCAACGTTTTAGGTTTTTGAACATATCAGTTCAAAACCCGTACTTAAATGACAATGGCTTCTGAATAATTCAGTCCAGGACCCGTACTTCAGAGACTTAGACTTCTACACAAATCAGTTTAGAACTCATACTTCTCAGGTGATATCCTTAACTGTCATATTTTTCTGTTTCAAGGAACAAGTGGTGAAAGGTAACATTGTATTATGTTTTATTTCTATTTCTTTGAATGTTTGAATCTTAACAATTTAATCCAATGATATGATTTTTTTTTTAATTTTCATTCAATGAATAAATGTGTGTCAAAAAGTGATTTTACAAGTATTTTGTATTATCTGAGCTATATTTGAACTTTCACTTCTGAATTAAATCGAAAGGTAAGCAAGACATGAATGAAATTATGCCGAATGCTCAATGTTATGAAATCTATACTTATATAGAATATAATGTTCAAAAAGCCTAAATGTCAGAATGTTGGATGGAAACAAAAATATGGGGGAAGTACTATGATTTAGTACCAAGTGATTGAGATGAAATATAAATATATATAAAATCATTTAGTTTGAAAGTTTGTACCTGTGGCCTTTCTGGTTTGGGAGAGTAAGTCCTAAGGGGTGCTCGACACCTAGTCCCTAAGATCAACTGGTCTGGGATCGGCTGACCCAAATCCTGCAATAGAACCAGATAGAAAGCCATGTTCTACTGGTACAAATTGGTTTAAGATATATCGATGTGGCCTTTCTGGTTTGGGAAATTAAGTTCCATGGGGTGCTTGTCACCTAGCACCTAAGACCAACTGGTCTGGGATATGCTGACCCAAATCCTGCAATAGAACCAGATAGAAAGTCATGTTTAACGATGTATCTTATTCTTACTAAACTTTTTGATTAAAAGATGCCAATGTGCACAAAATTAAAAGATGTCAATGAGCACAAAATTAAAAGATGCCAATGAGCACACATCTCTTGAAACTTTGGGAAAATACAAAGTCGCAATAAACCTGTAAATTTGTGAAAATCCTGATTTTGGACAAATAGTGTAAGTAGAGCAAAATATTCGTATATGTTTTTAGAATTGCATATTCTTGAAGCTAATCATATTTCGCATGCTAAGCACACCAAATAGATTTAATAAAGGGATTGAAACTGAACATTTTTAACTTGATATGCAATGATGACTTGTATTTGAATCCAAACACATGCATTTGATTTCATTTGATTGAAAAATCTGATAAATTTCATTAAGTTGGATTTCTTTTGTAAAATTTTCAAATGATCAAATGTTAGTAGTTATCGAGTGTAGTTCAGTGAATCTTATTTTACTTGTATAAATGTTTTCATTAAAGCTCTATATTTGAAATGAATAATTTTAATGAAATATATGCATACTTTCAGGGGGAGAAAACAAATTGCTCCATAATTCTTATTTTGAGGGGGAGCAAGGTTATTCATTAAGGAGGAGAAAAAGCATAGACTTCATTCGAAGAAAAAGCATCGCTAAAGTTTCGAAAATCAAGGGGGAGAAAAGCTAAAGATTTTGAAGATGATTTTGCTTTCCAAAACTTTAGGGGGAGAAAAGCTAAAGATTTTGAAGATTGATATGGTTTTTGTACAGAAATAACAAAAGAGAGAAATGTTATTTTAAGAAGGAGAAGAGGAAAAGAAAACTGATCGGTTGTTTCTTATAAAGAAATCTTATGAAAGCTTAAATGAAGATGAGAATTGTCATTTCAAGGGGGAGCAAAGAAAAAGCAAATATATAACAGAAATCAATTTGGAAATAGTTGCTGCTGCTGATTAAAGACTGACCAGAAGTGGTTAACTCAGATTATTCAGAATTCTGAGCAAAAGTTGTCAAAGCATTCAGAAGAGCTCCTTCTGAAGATTGTTCATGCTCTAAGAATTTGATGATGAATAGTACAAGTGTGTTTGAAAAAAAGGGGGAGATTGTTAGGTCTAGAGTTTTGTCAAAAACACATGTGTTCAGTTCTGAGTAAGAAGACTAAAGAAGACTCAGAAGACTCAGAAGTTCTGAGTAGAAGACTCAGAAGTTCTGAGTAGAAGACTCAGAAGTTCTGAGTGAGAAATCTCAAAAAGATTCTAAGTGTTGGATTCTGACTAGAAGGTTCAGAGTTCTGAGTAGGAGACTCAGAACTTCTGACTATGAAGACAAATGTTCTGAAGCGCTTATTCAGAAGTATGTTCAGAATTCATATCTTGGGATATTCTCTGTTATATTCAGTTACTAATTAGGACACGTGTAATTGTTCTATTAGTCTGTTTCTCATATGTACTGTAGCTTTAGCTTTTCTCTACAGTATATATAGTGTTAGCAACAGTTTGCTAACTAATCTTTGATATAATCTTTGGTGAATCCATTTAGAGAAAAATTCATTGTAATAACTTGTAATTCACTGATTGTTAATAAATCATATGACCAGTTGCTGTGAATACGATCTTAATTGTTCATATTTGATTGTAAGAGTGTATCCTGAACTTTCAGTAGGATCATCATCTTCAGCGGTATGAGTATGAGTTTGAGGGATAGGAGCATCTTCTGAATCACCAAGATGAGAAAACATCCATTGATTCAGTTCTTCAGTATCAGCAGAAGGTCTAGAGTTCGCTGAACGGGATTCGTCAAAAGTGACATGGATTGTTTCTTCTACAGTTTGTTCTTCGATTGAAGACTCCGAAGGCTTTGGAGACTGAAGAATATCCAAGAAAGATTCCATCATCAGCCTTAGGATCAAACTTTCCAAGGGCATCTCTGTTGTTCAGTATGAAACACTGACATCTAAAAATGCGAAGAAAGCTAATTGAAGGCTTTCTCCCATGGAAACGTTTATAGGCCGTCTTCTTGAATCTTTTGACAATCAGTAACCTGTTTTGAGTAAAACAAGCAGTGTTGACAGCTTCTGCCCAAAAATGAGTAGGTAGGTGAGAATCACTGAGCATTGAACGTGCAGCTTCGATGATTGTTCGATTTCTTCTTTCAGCGACTACATTTTGTTGCGGTGTTCTCACTGAAGAAAAGTTGTGAGAAATACCCTTGCTTTCAAAGAAGGAATCAAGAGAACTGTTTTTGAATTCAGTACCATGATCACTCCTTATAGAGCGAACGGTCATGTTGTTCAGGACTTCCATTTTCCTGACAAAAGTGATGAGTTCTTCAGGGGTGTCACTCTTAGAACGGAGAAACATTACCCAGGTATAGCGAGAGAATTCATCAACTATGACCAATGTATATTTCTTTCCAGCGATGGATTGTTTGTTAACAGGGCCAAACAAATCCATATGGAGAAGTTGTAGAGGAGATGACACCGAGGAGACTTGCTTAGATTTGAAGCTTGCTTTGGTCTGTTTCCCTTTCTCACATGCTGAACATAGAGATTCCTTAGCGTATGAGTGTTGAGGTAGACCAGTAACCAATTCTTTAGAAGAAAGAGTATTCAGTGTCTTGAAGTTGAGATAAGAGAGCCTCTTATGCCATAGCCAGTTGACATCAGATGAGGCTTTTGAGAAGAAACAGGAGTTCTCAGTGGTTGTAGAATCCATGTTTATAACATAAACATTTTCCATACGGTATCCGCTGAGAGCTATCTTCTTCTTTTTGTTAGTGACAAAGCAGAATTCCTTAGTGAAAATCACTTTGTTATCCTTGTCACACAGCTGACTGATGCTTAGAAGATTATGTTTCAGTCCTTCAACATATGCGACTCTTCTGAAGGTTGTTGTACCATTAGAGAGTACACCAAACCCTCGGGTATAGCCTTTTCCGTTTCCACCGAAGGTCACTGAGGGACCCTTCTCTTCCTTATATTCAGTGAGCAGGTTCTTCTTTCTAGTCATATGTCTAGAGCATCCGCTATCAAGATACCAGATACCCTTCAGGACCTGCAAACAAAGGAAGATTAGTTTGACTTGGGCACCCATTTCACCATGGGCCCACACTTGTCAGTGGTGGTACAGGAAGTGGAAGGTTCTGCAATCTTCGCAGCATTTGAAGATTCAGCTTTAGAATTAGTCTTCACTTTGGTTAATTTCTTAACCTCGGTGGTAGGTTGCACCTTAACCTGATTTGCACCAGGATTGGTCTTCTTTGCCTTGGGGGCATTGATCTTCACCTTAGCTAACTTTTCAGCTTTGGTGGTTGTGGGGCACTTACTATCAATATGATCGGTAAGTCCACAGTGATAACATTTCCTATAGCTAAAAGTAGCTTCAGGACCATAGGCATTTTTATTTGACATTTTCAAATGAGTAGGGCTTGTACCAAGAATACCTTTAGCATCAGATCTTGGAGGAACCAGAGGTTTATCAAGATTCTTAGCTAGAAAATTTAGCCTGATCCTAGGAGTGGATCGCTGAGCATTCTTATACACCTTATCCTTAGAGGATGAGGATTGATTAGCTTAAGGTTTAACACTCTTCATTTTAGGTACTTTGGTACCCTTCTAAGGTTTTTGGAAAACAATTTTCTCTTTACCTTTCAGTTTATAACTTAAGGTAGAGGTTTCCTCAGGTATGGGAGTTTTAGAAGAGGAACACTGAGACGAGGATGTATCAGGGACTGAGGATACTAACGTTCCAAATTTGAGCATGGAACGATCAGTGGTTGGTTATAGAATATCGACTTTATAACCAAGTCCACTCTTATCACTCAGGGGAATCTGAGACCTTATAATCTCAGTGATCGTTGTTGAAGATTTACACCATCCTTCAACGGTAGCCTTTTCATCTTTTAATGCAGCGATAGCTTCTTCACGCTCGATTTTGACTATTTGATTTATATGGACCTGATCTTTTAAATCATCTTCAATTTTAGAAAGCTTTTCTAATTGAAGGTGACAGTTTCTAAGTTGTTCAGCTAGATCAAGATTTTTTTTTCAACTATGGTCTTACCATTCATGGCATCATATAAATTTACAGTCAAAAGATCGATTTTCCGAAGACTATCACCTTCATTAATATTTGAAATATTAGTAAAGAACGAAGTTGATACCTTAGAGGTAGAAGTTGAAGTAGAGGGAATTTAATAATTTTCTTCCTCGTCTTCTATTTTTGCCATGAGGCAGAGATTGGCCTCATCATCATCTTCAGAGTCAGATGATTCTTCAGTGTCAGAGGCAGCCCAGTCGAAGTCAGTGACCAAGCCTTTGCCTTTCTTCTTAAAGCTTTTCAGCTTTGAATATTTTTCTTTCAACGTCTTGTACTTGTCATCTCTAGCCCTGGGGTTAGAGGATTTCTTGGAGAAGGAAGCTGAGGGTTTAAAGACTTTCTTTGACCTGCACTCATTAGCAAAGTGACATATCTTTTCACAGTTATAGCAAGTGGCAGTAGCCTTATAAACATGGGTTGATGATTTTGGCTTGTCAGTGAGTGCGAGAGGTTTGTTTCTTCTGAAGTTACTCTTTCTGGAGAGTCTCCTGAATGTATTAGTCAGGAGTGCCAGAGATTCATCAAGATCTGAAGGATCAGCATCTGATGAGCATTGAGAGTTAGTTTCCAACTCAGTGATAGTGATAGTTGATCGCTGAGTGGAAGGTGACTATGAGAGTAAAACAACAGGTGTGCTTTTGGAATCTTTTACTGTTAGATCTAGAGTTTTGTCAAAAACACAACTGTTAAGATCTGATCTGAAGAATCAGAGTTCTGAGTAAGAAGACTCAGAAGTTCTGATTAGAGAATAATGAAAAGATTACAAGTATGGAAGTTGCTCAGAAGACTCAGAAGTTCTGAGTAGAAGACTCAGAAGTTTTGAGTGAGAAATCTCAAAAAGATTCTAAGTGTTGGATTCTGACTAGAAGGTTCAGAGTTCTGAGTAGGAGACTCAGAACTTCTGACTGAAGACAAATGTTCTGATGCGCTTATTCAGAAGTATGTTCAGAATTCATATCTTGGGATATTCTCTGTTATATTCAGTTACTAATTAGGACACGTGTAATTGTTCTATTAGTCTGTTTCTCATATGTACTGTAGCTTTAGCCTTTCTCTACAGTATATATAGGAGTTAGCAACTGTAGCTAACAAAATCTTTGATATAATCTTTGGTGAATCCATTTAGAGAAATTCATTGTAATATCTTGTAATTCACAGATTGTTAATAAATCATATGACCAGTTGCTGTGAATACGATCTTAATTGTTCATATTTGATTGTAAGAGTGTATCCTGGACTTTCATTTACAAGATTCTTCTTAAGATGACACGACTGCTCATGATTGAGCATAATGCCATATAAGGTAGAGAGGGTCATAGATTTTAGATCCTTTGATAGCTTGAGACACATTGAATAATTGTCCCAGCTTTCAGGTAGACAATCTAGAAAGTTTGTTAGGATCTCAAAGTTTGAATATTCCTTACCAACGGTTTTTAGGTCAATAATTAAACAGTTAAACCGTTGATGTACTTCAGAGAGAGTTTCATTCTTACCACAAATGAAGCTTTCGTATTGTCTTTCCCGGTTGATTTTCCTCGAGTCCTGGACTTCAGATGTACCTTCATATTGAACACAGATTGTGTCCCACATGGATTTGGAGGTTTTCAGGTTCATGACGGAATGGTAGACTTCGTCAGGAAAAGCCATAGAAAGGATGGATCTGGCTTTAGTGTCGATAGCCACCTTCTTCTTGTCTTCATCAGTCCATGTATGAGGTTCCCTGGGAATGATTCTTTCAGGGATGGCAGCTCTAGTAGCAGTGCCTGGAACTTCAGGATCAATTCTAACAGGAACATATGGACCATTTTCGATGTAATAAGGCATAGTAAGGTCTACACCTTCCAAGAAGAGAATCATCCTATTTTTCCACAGATTGAAGTTATCTCTGGAAAATCTAGGGGGTTTTGCAAGAGAAACATTGTCGATATAGTTTGTGTTTGTGGTGTTAGCCATTTTTGAAAAACAACAAGGAAGGGAAAAGAGATTAGTATAAGCAAGATCTTGTTTATAGGATTAAACAATCTGCTCTGATACCACTTGTTGATCCCGAAAGGGTTATACAAGTTTGTAGAAGGGGGGGTTGAATACAAACACACAATTTTTTCTATTCTAAATTGTTTATTGATATGTATCAAACAATTTACAACTTATTGCGGAACAAGATTAATGAATAAACCTAATCTAAAAAAGTTAAGAGAATCACTAAGATTTCTTGCACTAAAATTAAGATAGAGAGGAGATAAGAATACTAAGGATAATATTCTAACAAACAGAATAGTAAGAAGAAGGAAATGGCTGAGCACTTCATTTCTGAAGTAGAGTTTCATTTATATACTGCATGCATTTAATGCACAACAGTACAACTTTACACATGGCAGCAGCTGGTTGGTTGCATGGTTTGACCTTGGTAGACAACCTAGTAGCCGCATGATGAACAGTGTAGAATCAGAATTGGTTGTACGATTCTGGACAAAAGGGATGTCCATTCTGACATATCGTACGGAGGCGTGCAAGAGGGTAAGACAAAAGTAACTTGTAGAGGAAGACTTCATGATCAGCGTTCGCTGAATAAATCTTTATCAGCAAGTGATAAAGTTCAGCGTTCGCTGAAGTCTTCTACTTGAAACTTCACGTTGAGTGGACAGGTCTTGGCTTCGCTGATATCCGCATCAGTTCATTAGTAGACTTGTCGCTGGTTCTTTGGCTTGATCTTCGACTTCAGTGCAGAACATAGTTGATGTGAAACTTGTCTTCAGGGATCATAAGTAAACAACATATTATATCAGCGATCATCAGTGAGGCTGAACAAGCTCAGGGCTTGCTGATTAACAGAGTCGCTGAATGTGTAAATTTAAAGCATATGTTTTTATCAGCGATACTAAACAGACTTAGTATTTTCTTTGATGACAAAACATTAATACATATTGTCTACTTACAATTTTCACTAAGTGTTTCTCAAAGAGTCATTATCAAATCATTGAGGGTTTGGATCAACATCGACGAAGCCGCGGATTTGGCTTCTGAACAAATCAGTTCAGAACCCGGTTTAACTAGCGTGCTAGCTTCCGAACTTTCTCGTTCGGGATCTGCACAAGCCACAGTAAATCCTAATCATGCATCTACGTCGAATGCTCAACTTTTTGATTTAGATTTACTGTTTCAATACTTTTATGATGATCTATTTAACGCTTCTACCCCTCGTGTCTCAGTGCAACCAAGAATTGAAGATGCTCAAATTGAGGACTCGACGAATCTTTCTGGTCCATCGCCTTCGACCAGCACTCCAACGATCACTCTGGAGACATCTCAACCCTCAACATCAACATCAACATCAACTGATACAACCATCCCCCCAGAGGAACCAATACAAAACCCGGAGATCGCTCCTGAAGCTTCGTCCTCGACTACACTCGTTGATCAACCTCTGAATTCCCCGGAACAAGAAATTGCTCAAACTTCGACGAATCCTGCCAAGTCTCCTCCGAGAAACCAGCCTGCTACACTTGAAGCTGTTCAAGACCTTCCAACTGGTGGCTATGTGGATCCGGACACCTCACACTCAACTCAACAGCCGCTTCCACACCAAATGGACCAAAGCTCATTCCCTGCACCAGATTATCGGTGATCCCTCTACACCAGTCCGCACGTGAGGCGCATCGGCCAACTTTTTCCTCTTCTCTGGATTCCTGAGTAAGATCGAGCCTACAACCATCTCCGAAGCATTAGAAGATCTGGACTGGGTCATGGCCATGCAAGAGGAACTCAATCAATTTGAGGCCCTCAAAGTATGGCGACTTGTCCCACGTCCATCTCACAAGACGGTGATCGGCACAAAATGGATCTTCAAGAAAAAGAAGGACGAGGATGGTATCATCGTGCGGAACAAGGCGCGTCTTGTGGCCAAGGGATGCCGTCAACAAGAAGGGATACACTACGACGAGACATATGCTCCGGTTGCAAGAATCGAAACAATACATATGTTCCTTGCATACGTCGCGTATAAAAACTTCACGGTCTTCCAAATGGATATGAAGACCGCTTTCCTCAATGGCGATCAAGGAAGAGGTGTACGTATCGCAACCGGATGGGTTCGTGGACGAAAAAAAGCCTAATCATGTCTACATTCTGGACAAGGCGCTATACGGTTTGAAGCAAGCTCCACGGGCCTGGTATGATGCGTTGTCTAAATTTTTAATAAAATCGGGATTTTCAAAAGGTAAAATCGGTACAACCCTATTTATTAAAAACAAAAATGGTCATATAGTGTTAGTTCAAGTGTATGTTGATGACATAATCTTCAATTCTACTAACCCACTGCACGGTAAGAACTTTGCCACTCTAATGGGACAATATTTCAAAATGAGTATGTTGTGTGAGATGAATTTTTTTCCTCGCAAGTTAAACAACTGTCGACCAGGATATTCATAAATCAGGCCAAGTACATCAGGGATATTCTTCGGAAATTCCAGATGGAACAGTCCTCACCAATGAAAACACCCATGGCACCCGGTACAAAGTTACACGCCGATCCTAACGGAAAGGATGTGGACACAAAAACGTACCGGGGAATGATCGGTTCTTTAATGTATCTAACAGCTAGTAGACCGGATATCATGTTTTCGACATTTCTTTGCTCCCGGTTTCAATCAAAACCTAAGGAGTCTCACATAATAGCTGTTAAACGAATATTTCGTTATTTGAGAGGTACTGCTGATCTTGGCTTGTGGTACCAGAAAGAGACAGGTTTTGAGCTTTCGGCATATTTCGATGCGGACCACGTGGGTCATGTGCAGTTCTTGGGCGACAGTTTGGTGAGTTGGGCATCCAAGAAGAAGCAGTGCGTCTCTACGTCGACTGCCGAGGCGGAATACGTGGTTGCCGCAAGCTGTTGTTCACAAGTTATCTGGATGCGCACGTAACTCAAGGATTACGGTTTCACATACACCAAGGTGCCCATCTACTGCGACTCGAAGAGCGCCATTGCCATATCCAGCAATCCGGTCCATCATACAAAGACAAAGCACATAGACGTTCGGTACCATTTCATCAAGGATCACGTCGAAAGAGGTACAGTCGAACTCTATTTTGTTAATACAGAACATCAATTAGCAGACCTGTTTACAAAACCCCTGGACGAAAAATGCTTTAATTATCTAGTGTCCAGGCTAGGTATGCTAAATCTGAAGATTTGATCAGATCGTGTGCCCGATACAAGTTCCATACATCTACGAGAAACTGTCTATTCATCATCTGTTGTTTCCACTCCAGATGATTGAGTATACAATTCTCGCATCTGTATTCTACTTGTATCAGTTACACTTTTCGGTTAAATCTGTGTATTAATTAGGTAGATTTCGTCTGTTTGCTTTCTTTTAACGTGTGTTTCCTTTTCTGTTTATTATTGTCGTCTACTTTCTGTGATTATATTTGTGCTTTCAGAAAATTGTTCATGTGTTCAGGGGGAGCACATCAAAGTATCAGGTAAGTACATTCTAATTTTGAGGGGGAGTGTCACATAATGGTTTTCACCTCCACAATTTTTTGTTGAGTGTGGCAACTCCATTGTGCTTCATATCACACTACTTGCACACTTTGAGGAGGAGCAAATTCCTATTTGTTCACCAGTTAAGGGGGAGCGACACACAGTTTTTTTTCCTTTCAAATGTCAAAAGTTTTTTTTTGTTCGTCTCTCCATTGCACTCACATGCACAATCCGAAGGGGAGCAGAGAAATCCCCATGCTCAGTTCGAGGGGGAGCGTAAAAATGTTCTTTCAAATCCAAACTTATATTGTTTTAAGATTTTTGAGAAGACCAGGGGCTAAAATTGGACATTTTTCAAACTTTCCGGACAGGTTCCCGGATACCCCTATCCGGATAGGTTTCCGGACCAGACACCTATCCAGACCGGATGGGTATCCGGGTAAGACCCACCCGGAAAGTGGTGTCCCTATATAAGCATTCTGGAAACCCTTAACATTCACTTTTCCCGGATATTTAAAAAACCCTCAAACCCGTCGTGTTTTTCTCTCTCGACTGGAAACCCTCGCACATTGATCTTTTTCACCGCTTTCGACCTACACTTCTCAGGTATGTTCTCTATATACGTGTCGATATCGATTCTATGTCACTTGCACACTGATTTGCACATATCGACCATCAATCAGGTCGATTTCAGGTTACCAAAACCCCTTTTTCACGTCGATACGTATTCGACCCATTTTTACTGTTGTTTTGGTCGATTGAAATGCTTTTGTGTGCTTATATACTAGCTTCGATGCATCTAGATTTCTTAGATATATGTTTAGGACAGGTTATAGGCAAGATTGGACAAATCCGGATGTCATCCGGATAGTTTCAAACTATCCGGAAACATTCAAATCATCCGGACACCACCATAAGATTAGATATTTTATCCGGACACTTGTCACATCCGGTAACCCTAGTTGTTCGAAAACCTCAGGGTTTCCGGTAAGTTCAACTATCCGGGTTGTGAGTGTTGTTCGGACACCATTCTCATCCGATAACCATTTTGTATCTGGTAACCTTATTATCCGAAAACTTCGTTTGTCCGGGTGCATTTTGTCCGGATACTCCGTTTGTCCGGAAACCTTTGCCTTGTCAGGAAACCTTGATTTGTCCGGATACCTTTTTGTCCGGACACTTCGTATGTCCGAAAATCTTTGTTTCCATATGATTTTGTCCGGACACTTCCAACATTTCTGTACCTGTTCTACTACCAATCCTCAATCTGTTCCAGATTGAGCCGATTATTACCAAGGTACGCATCGACACTGTTTTTCATCCACCTGTATTCTAACTTCGTGTATTTCAGGTATTCAAAATGGCGGATCAAGAACAACAACCACCGCACGATCACATTCATCCTCAAGAGGAATTCATCGACGAGGAAGCCGCCAATGCTTTGGTCCAACCAGACCATGGCATTGAAATCGAGGCCAACAACCATCAACTTGACGTTGCCGAGTTCCGACCACAACATCGTGTGGTCGTGGACATTCTTCTAGGCCACCCGCTACACGAGGCACTCACTGCAACGGCTGACGTCCCCGTTCTATACATCTATCAAGTCTGGCTTTCAGACGAAGTCATCACGGCTGCTAATTCACAAACGATCACGGCGATGATCGACAATCAGCCTTTCATGCTCACACCAGAATCCTTCAGACGGCTTCTATCACTACCTGAAGCCACTGCCGGCGGACATCAAGCTTACGACCCCGCGGTCAATGAGACGACTCTCTGCGCCGAGATCCGAGCACTCGGCTATAACCACGCACTTGATCACCCCTCAGCATTCAACCGCAAGTATCTAGCGCCCATCTGGTACACGCTGTTCACGATTCTGAACATGTGTCTCTCATCCACATGGAGGGGCATAGATCAATGTACCGGCGACTTCCTACGACTCTTCCATGCCGTATGCTACAATAGGCACATAGACTACGCGATGGTGATATGGCGTGAATTGGTTCAAGCCATCTGACAGATCGGTGGGACAAAGCAGAAAAAGTTCCTACCATACCCATGATTCCTCTCGCTGGCTGTTCGTTAGCACATGGACGCGAATCCGGGGATACCGCGATGCATTAACCATCCGGTATGTCCTCCTTTTCATTTACGCTATCTGGTGATTGGAAACCCGTCCAACGCCCAACCAATGCCCTTACCTGAAGCCCTACTGGCACATGCGGACCCCAATGCACCGAGTGTGTTAGAATATAGGAGAGTGTTAGGAGCTCCCATGGTCCAGCCAGAGCTGGAGGGACCTCCCCAGGGACATAGACCTGAGAGGCGCGAGGGCCCGAGGACTCGAGGAGGTAGAGGTAGCTGGGGCTCCCGGACGGGGTGTGTTGAGAGTACATGGGAGTGGAACAGGCGCGGGCGGTGCATTGGATACGCAAGCCAGTACTTCCCATTCTACCCGACCCGGAACAAGCCAACAACCCCGCATTCCGATCACCCGAACAGCTGATGATGTCGGACCGTCGACTAGCCTACACGAGGTCCTGGTCATCACTGAAACCGAACGACCTATGCTTCACCGTGATCCCGACGTGGACACATCTAAGCCACCCTCGCCGCCCAGACAATCTGCAGAAGTGGAATCCGAATCCACTGAATCCGATACGAACCGTGCCATACGCCTTTCCTTGATACCACACCGTATCGGAGCCCATCCACCGTTGACCGAAGGATCCCCTTCTGACTCACCAACACCCCCCCCCCTCATCCCTACATCTCAGCCTATTACGGGAGACATAAGGAGAGCGGAGGGAGAAATAGTTGAAAATCTTGAACAGGCGAGTCGGAGAGAATGGAGATTTAAAAAGAATCAAGAAAGAACGAGCATAAGAACTAGAGAGGCTCGTGAGCGACCCCAAACCAGCGTCAGCCAGGTAGCCACATCTGCTATCTTGTCTCATCCGTTGGGACAAGGTATTGAAGAAGCCGCCGTGGACCTAGCGGCGCAATTGCACAACCTCCCTAGCCACTCACCCGTCTCTCAACAGATGGGTGTTTCACATTCACACGGGGATTTAGCACAATGTCTACCGATCTCTCACTCGTAGAGTATTGGTATTGAAACAAGAGACCAGCCTACCCCGGTCTTGACTTCTTTCGATGTACGTTCGAGTCTA
Source organism: Saussurea involucrata (assembly GCA_033807775.1). Taxonomy (NCBI): domain Eukaryota; kingdom Viridiplantae; phylum Streptophyta; class Magnoliopsida; order Asterales; family Asteraceae; genus Saussurea; species Saussurea involucrata. The sequence goes on along the minus strand of CM066318.1, from coordinate 68,825,606 downwards.
GAGCCACTTGATATTATACATTCTTCGGCTAGGACACATAACGAGACTCCACAAATCGGTGTTCTTCGTGACCTGATCGGAACTTCCGTAGTGTCTCCGCCTTTAAGCGGAATGCGAGGATCGGAAGGAAATCCTACCACGGACAAACCATTGCCATCCGTGAACGTAGGTGGTACTACTTCTACGGTAGATACCTCAACGGGTAATCTAAGTGATCCCGGAGTTAAGTTACCCGACGTTTTGTCGAGGGAATATCTGGACGGCGCCCTAAAGGCTGTCCGCGAGGCAATGGAGCAGCAGTTCACCACAGAGCTCGACAAAATCAAGAGCTTGATCAAAGGGAAAGAGAAGATAGTCGAACCTGAAACCGCACCAACACCTCCACCGGCTCCGGTTCAGCCATCTTATTCGGTGGACACACTCAAGACTATGCTTCTGGCTCAACTGCTCCAGCACACCGACATCGATGCCTCAACTGAAGCAGACCTAGTATCAGTTCTACGCTCCCAGGTATCTGCTCCTTCGTCATCCATGAATAGCAGATTGGACCAGCTTGATTCGACTCTCAAGGACGTTCAGATAGCCTTAAACCTTATGTCCGAAAGAGTTTCCTCACTCGAAGACACATGCAAGGGTCAAGCTGGCGGAGTCAAGAGACGACACGATGACCAGGATGATCCTGATCACCGTGAAGGGGAGAACAAGAGACAGAGACTGTCTGAGTCCGAGCCAATCCTCACTGAAACAACAGTGGTTCAACCGGAACCATCAACTGTGGCACAAACCGCAACCGAAGACCAACCTGAAGCCCAGTTGAGCTTAGCTGAGATGGAGATAGACATGGATATCTCAGACGACGAAGACCCGACGGTTGAAAAGCCCGAGGGAGACTCACAGGCGCTGATCGTATACACTGCACCGGAAGGGGATGCTCTTAACCTGATTGATCCCGATTCAGAGATTGACCCGGAAGCCGAAAATGCATGGTATCAAAAAGCCACCAGTGCGATAAACTTTGAGGAAATCTCGTATTTCCCACCGATGCCGACGACGAAATCGACTACGACTAGTTCCTGCTAAAAAATTTGTACGGTACACCTGCCCACACTTCACAGAACCCTGAGACTTCTACTGCTATACCTCCGACATCTCCTCAACAACCAACAGCTTCTGATCAACCTCCTCCTCCACAACAACAAATCCGATGGGAGAAGATTATGATCCTTATTCCTCACCTGGAGGAATCTCTAAAGAAGCTATTTGTTCACAGGTTACTCCCGATCGAGCTGACATTCTGCCTTAAGATTTCCAAGTTCGACAAGGAATACCAAAGCCAGTACGTAAAAGCAATGAAGCGGTGTCTTCCAGTTAGCCAAGTCCGAACAAAGAACAAAATCACTAAAGTGCTCAACATCCAAACCGGCCGAATCCTAAGAGTCTTATTTCCAGTATATACCGTCAGACACGAAGACGGAAATGAATGGAGATTCTCTGAAGCTGACTTTAAAAATCTTAGGTTGCTTGACTTCCACACTATACTGAAAGATCTCCGAACCAGAACCATCCGACCACTTTATGTTACCGAAGCGCTCAAGGCTGCCCGTCGATTCCTACTCCACAAAGTTATGATTTCTTACATCACAGACTTCCAAATGGGAATCGAGCACAGAACAAAGAAGATAAACCTGCTGAAACCAAATCTTAAAGCACCCGAGCTGAAGATGTATCCCGAGAACTCACTACTCCTAGAACCAGAATTTGGAATCGTATACCTCAACGAACAGAAAGAAAAGAGGTTTCTCCACTTCAGCCAGGTCGACAGATTCTGCGATGGTACGCTCCTGAAAGTCAGAGATGCTCTTCGAAACATCATCACCAAAGAAACCAAAAATCGAAAGTCATCGTTTGTCTGCAACTCAAACGAGATAACCGCTCAAGAAGCCTTAGAAGTGATTGAAGACCGCATCTACTACCGCCGAGCCATCCGAAGTTTTGAGATCTACTTTGCGCTCCGAAAGAGATACGTCGAGAACTGGCGTGAACTCGAACTTCAATTCAAAGGGGGAGATTGTTAGGGATAAAATCGTGTTGAAGGGCTTATTATGTAAAAGGTGTATTTTGGGCTTAATTGTGTAAACGGGCCATGGGCCTTAGTGTATTAGGCCTAGATATAAATAGCCTATTATGTTTAGAAAAAATAGGTTAATCGTCATTATCATTCATATTATCATATTGTAATTCTCTGAAAGCATTGAGAAATATATGGATGACCAGTTGAAATCTTATTGATTGTTTCTACTTATTGATTTCTACTGATTGTATGCACTAATCTGGAACTCACAACGTACTTGTAGCCTATTATTATCTCGTTCTCGTGAGTATGGCAGATTAGAAATGGTAAATACCCATAGCAGAGGGCCGACTCCATGAGATGGAAATGTGGAGAATGAGTCAATAGCCGATCAGCGCAACATGGTTGTGGCCACTGAAGAACCTCCGAGACCTCTTATTGTGGGCGGATTAATTGAGCACGTTTATTTGATTCGGGTGCAAATCGTTCTTTTGTGTCAAGTTCTTTTTGTAAGCAATTTGTTACTTCGATTAGTATCCTTTCCGAGGCAATGATAGTAGAAGTGGCTAATGGGGAACAAGTGTCGATTCGGTAGTGTTTTAGTGATTGTACTGTGGAGATAGACGGAAGTCCCTTTAAGGTGGATTTGTTACTTATGATGATAGGTGGTTTTGAGGTAGTAGAAGTAGGCATGGATTGGGTGGGTAAGAACAAGCCGACATCTTTTGCTCTAAGAAAATGATCCAAGTGCCTTTGTCGAATGGAGAGAAAGGGAAAGGAAGTACTTCAATCATCTCTTCGTTAAAGGCTCGTAAGTCCCTAGCGAAGGGTTGTTCTTCGTATTTGGCGTATATAGTAGATGCGAAGTTAGAAAAGAACAAGCTTCGCCATAAATACGTAACCATGATAAAAGTTCGATGGAAGCACCACCATGGTGCAAATGTTACGTGGGAAGCAGATGAAGACATGAAGAAACGATACCCTCATTTGTTTGCTTAGGACGAAAGGTCGTGAACGAAATCCTTTCAGGTTGATAAAGAATATTAACAGTGGGTAAAGAATAGTAACAGCTTGTAAAGGGTATTAGCATTTTGTGAAGAATATTAATACCTTGTAAAGAATAATAACTTATTGTAAGAATATTAACTTATTATAAAGAATATTAACTTATTAATATCATGTAGAGAACCTATAGCCAAGATTTCGAGGACAAACTCATTTCTAAGGTGGGGAGGATTGTAACACCCGAAAAATTCTAAATAAATAAGATTGTAAGTTATATAAGTGTTTTATCACAATTATAACTTACCTTGCATTTTCTAGATCTTAAGGTAAATTTTTTAAAAACCTATAAATATGTGTATATGTATATTATATATATATATATATATATATATATATATATATATATATATGTAGACTAGTGGTGTACCCGCGCGATGCAGCGCGGGTGAATCACAATTCTGAAACATTAGTTTAATCCTGAATCATGTTTCTTTATCACTTTCGATTTTATTTCATGGGTTTGCGTGGTTAATTTGCTAGTCAGCTAATATATAAAGTTGAAGGTTAATATGATGTGTTAGCAAGATCGAATGAATAAATAATTGCACACGTATTGGGCTTCTAATAATAACTTTGTCACGCTTGTATAAAATTTAGGTTCAGAAAGACTCACCTGATACGCTTACTTTCCTTTCCTACTCCGTTTCGTACCTCCAATCGATCTACCTGAGTGGAAGATAAAACACATAAGTTGATCATCCAACTTTCCGGACACACCCTTTTCGGACAACACCCTTTCCGGAAAACACCCTATCCGAACAACACTTTATCCGAACAACACCCTATCCGGACAACACCTATCCGGACCACACCCTATCCAGACAACACTCTTTCCGGACAACACCCTATCCGGACAACACTCTATCCGAACAACACCCTATCCGGACAACACTCTATCCGAACAACACCCTATCCGAACAACACCCTACCCAGACCACACTCTTTCCGGACAACACCCTATCCGGGAACTATCCGGAATCTTCTATCATCCGGACACACACATACGACTATCAGACACTTACCCGGAAACCTTCAACTGCTCAACGTGTCCGGACGTCCAGGAAGCTTTCCGGACGTCGACCTGACCCTTAATTGGACCGAGAAATCACGGGTACGACCGAAATCAAACAGATAAAGATTAGCAACGACATTAGGGTCATTAAACTCAACTACTACTGAAATATCTGCTGCAATAGATAAGATTTGACACCTAACCTCTTCCATTTTGTTCCAAACCCAACTTTTAACAAAAACCCCAAATAACTCAAACAATGGCAAAATCAGAGATTAGAGAAATGGAGAAGGGATTACCTGGTTGAATCCAAAAGAAGCACACCTTCTATTCCTCCTCAACAATCCGAATTTGATCCTCCTTGCTTGACTTTGTTCACTTTCTTCTTCTTTCTCCTTTCTCCTTCTTGCTCTCTCTCTATTTACTCTCACAGCCGCCAATCACACACACAAAATCAGTAGGAGAATGTTTCTCCTAGGGTTTTGTGCCATTTATACTTACCTCACACTTACCAACTAGCCCCTCAATTTTTAGCATTTAAATAAACTCCTCCCCAACACTTGAAACTCTTTCATTTTGGTCACGGTCACTACAACACTCCCCCCTCAAAAGAATTCCGTCTCCGGAATTCCATTCTCAAAAAGGTGAGGGTACCTGGACACCATATCTGATTCCACTTCCCACGTTGCCTCTCGTCCCTTGTGATACTTCCACGGGACTTTAACCAGACGAACCTCCCTATTCCTCGACTTTCGAACCTTACTGTCGACAATCTCTATTGGTTCCTCTTCGTATGTCAATTTCTCGTCTATACGGACATCTTCCAACGGAATAGCCACATCCGACTCGGCCAAACATTTCTTCAGGTTTGACACATAAAACGTCGAATGAATTCTGCTTAACTCTTTCGGCAATTCCAACATGTACGCCACCTCTCCCACACGCTTGGTGATGGCGAAAGGTCCAACATACCTGGGTCTTGATTCTCCTTCCTCTCCAACGCACAACGTCTTTTCACGACTAATTATAAGTATCGCACTATCTCCCACACAGAATTCGATCAAACTCTTCCTTCTGCTTACACCCTGTGGCGATCTCGAGCCACACTTAACTTCTCACGAAACGCATGACCTATTGGTGGTCATCCACATGACCTTCGGTCTCACCCAAAATCATTCACACCTCTAGACTCACGGTTTTTAAAGCACGTCACACTAAGGGTTTCACATAAAATCTTACCTTCTTAAAAGAACGCCTTCTACCGAAATTAACGCCACACATCCGGAACCCTTATAAAATAACGACGCTCAAATCGCCAACTGATCACCGGATCAACCTTGACTATCACCTTAACCCACAGTTAAGATTTTCCTCCACAGGCTATACACAGCTCTACAATTACTTTTCTAACACAAAATACGTCTAAGGCAGATAACATCTTCTTGCATTAATTATACCGACTACAACCCATCTATAACAATCAATTCACACACCTTTACTACAACGTCACTCCCATACCACTATCAAGTCCAACCCGACGGTCGTTCATCCGAGCACTACATTCGACTACTTTCTTCCACATCCTCGTCAAACATAAAACACGTTTCCAGCGAATAACTCACTAGAAGATACACACTCTTGATCAATCACGTAAGTTAGTTTTCCTCCACGCTTAAACCACTCACATACACACAAATCCTCTTTCTCATACTCTCACTAGAGTTCATGCACTCAATGGTGACGTTCTGAAAACATTGTTTCCCTCTTTCCGAGTCACTTGTCACACTTTTTTTTACTTTACACTTACTCTCTTATTCCACACTACCGCCCCCAATTACCTCAGGCTAACATGGAACATTTCTCCTTCAACATTGACCACTCCATACACGCAATTTCAACGGTTACTATGTCTAATCCCATAGCTTCACCACATCTCATACGAGAAATTCGACCAAGTCAAACCGGACCTCCACTCTATGTTCGAAGTGTCCACACACTTCTCGTTCCTCAAACGATATTAACCCACTCCTTTGCATTCCTTTACACACAAGGATTAGTTCGAACATTCTCAGAGATTTCATATCTACTACAAGATATCATGAACTAATCAATCCCACATTTTCACAATTATTACAACGATACAAGGCAAACGCACTCATCAATCAACTCAAGAGTACACATATTTCTTCTTATCTAGTCACCCATTGCCACCCCATTCTTTTATTTTCGGGTAACAATATCATACGCCACTTAGACATCCATGCAACTCCACACATAATTTTGTCATATCTGTACAACTTATGAGAAACCCCGAGCAAAGATCTCCACCTATGCTCATCCCATATCAACACTAGTCCACCGCTTAACCTCACAACAATACATCCCCACCATGCTTCGCATGCCCACTAAATATAAGTTACCACCAACTTATCCACACAACCCCCACACACCAGAGGTTCAATCATCACGATCATTTGCACGCACACAAGGCCACGTTTTCTTCATAACAAACACAACATTTATGCAAAAGAGTATACGAAACATTAAGCAATAGCTAGTTTTGCAATTCAACGTACTCACACAATTAACGGAAATTCCTGCCTGGTCAACACACACTTGTGACCTGATCTAGGGCACACACCCGCCCTTGGTAATAGACCAAGTTCTTTCGAATAATCCATATGGGACACACCCCCCATATACATCACACCATGACATATGGGACACACCCCCCATATACATCACACCACGCATAAGTAATTTATATGCAATCACACATTTAACTAAGCACACATGTACGAGTAAATGAACAAGTACCATTAACTTTTAGTTAGAAAAACTCTCACAACTTTGCCCTTCTCCCATCTAGGTGAATCGCAAATTATGACCGTCTACTACACTCGATCGAGTCCTTAATCCCGGCCGACTCTTCGGATCCACTTGAGACACGCTCAAACAAATCAATCTATAAGTCACTCCCTTGCAAACCACATAGTCAACATGTCCCACACGAGTTGGGCTAACGACCTTCTTCGTAAATGACATAATAATCACATAGGAAGAATCACTTATCTAACTATCACCTCTCCACCATTCAGGATACTCACCAAAAGACAGTCCACCTTCTTGACAGATACACACCTATCCCAACCGACCTCTTATCTCCTCGCACACCCCCGACAATATAATCATATCAGGGCTATCCTTACAACTTTCAAATCCCCCGACATCGACTCAACACTCGCTGTTGACTTCAACACTAAAGCCTGGCAATTAGCCTAAATACAAATTCTCCTCGACTTCGGCTCCACGCCGATGCCGTCTCCTCCACATACTACCACACTACCTTTCGGAATACCCTGCCTAATTCGAGTCACCTGGGACACACCCCCCGTCGACAACCACACTTCAACTTATTAAACAAGAGTAAAGACTACCATCACACAAGTCTTTCTAAGGTCAAAAACTGAGACTATCGTTAGACGTCTCCTTCCCTAAACTGTAATACCAAGGTCATGAATCGACCATCGACGCCTTAACCACATTTCCACCCTCGAAACTCTGTCCATTTCTTAAGCGCGATAACTCTCACCACCTAGCGAGTTCATAGCCTTCATGCATGACAACACAACGATTTAAATCATTTTACGCACTCGACACATCCCACAAAACAAGGTTTGATAGACATGACCCGACACCTCCATAAAGAACAACCACACACACCGATTTCAAGGATCGCTCACACGCGACCTCGTCATCATTTGGAAATACATTCACTGAAACTCCCTTTATGCAAAAATTTTAAAATACAACAACATAGCTCACACTGGAATAGTCAACCGACTCCCACACTTGTTGATATGTCCACTACGTGCTCACATCGATTCACCCATAAACCATACGATCAAAGGTTGTTATGTTTTATACAACAAGGTTTAACTCACTCATTAAGAAGTGAAATAATTTACTATTTCTCCAAATTCGAAATTTATCACACCACGAAAATAAATTTATCTTTTCCTTCAAGCACACACTTGCACATGCCGACTCATTTTCAAAATCCGAAGTTTGCAAGGCACGCGCACACACTCACACATTCTGACGTGAAAGATTTACGCAACTTGTTTTGAAAACACAATGTATGACTCGCTTTACATTGAAGGCTATTCGCTCGAGCAAGGTCAACCTATTACAGTTACAGCACATTGACGCCGACTCCCTACTCCCAACCAAACCATCAGGTTCCTTATATTTGAATCAATCATCGGTATCGATACTTCCCACCCACTTGGATGCTCCCACCTCACAGTTACCACTAGCCTACTACTGCGTAACAATATACGGCTTCGCCTCGACCCCAAACAGGTTAACCAACACTAGTGTTACCAATCCATACATCTATCATTTCCACATCACCCTTGACACTATTCCACTAAATAGAGTGTAAGAAAGCACCTCCCTATCATCCGGTCTTTGAGTTAAACGCTCAAGATCTCCCTTTACCGACATCAGGAAACTCCTAGAATAACGACTCTTCAGAGATTAAGAGCTCACCTCCAATCAATTGTTTTCCTTAAGAACCTTAAGGATTCTACTTCACACGGACACTCACACCACATTCACACAATACCATTCTAGATAGTGTCATCAGTCGCACCAAGAATAATTTGCACATCACACTAAACCGTTGCCGTCATGGCAAGGTTAAACTTTACACACTACTTGTTATTTTTCCACACTCAATCCACCACCTCTACACACCACTAATATCAGGACCACGATAAACAAGCACACCCATGCACCTGTAAATTCATAATGACATTGGCCATATGTGATTGGAATTTACCTTACATGAGAGTCCTCACTACCTTCGTCCTAAATTCTCAGTGGTTAAGGTCTTCCCTAAAGGCTTCCTATATCTCAGCTGTGTGTTCCTACTCCACACTTTAAGTTTAGGCCCATCCGGTCACCTAAATCCCTTAAACTAGTGCTCTGATACCAACGGCAACGACCCACACTAAAATACAAGCCAGAAACTACCACTTTAATTTTTAAACGCCACAATGGCTCAACGTAAACATACTATTCAGATTACAAACTGGGTTTGCGAAATTAACCCCTAACTACAGCTGAGATCAGGACTACAAAAGAATAGAAAAGCCTTCTAATCCTTCTATATGCTCCCTCCGTCTCACACCTTGCCTAACTTCAAGACAAGCTTTCAAATACCTGCTTACCTGAAAAAGGTTTTAGTTTTGAAAAGCGAGGGTTAGACCATGAGGTCTAGTGAGTTCCCTCCACACCAGTTCACACCATAAACATCATAATTTATAAATCAGTTATGAAAGAGTTTATATGAATCATAACAACACACTTTTAAAATGACAACCACCTCTTGACACCTACTACTGACACACGCTATAGTCACACACACCGTGACAACACCAAAGAGCACACTCGCCATATATGAAACAAATTCATATATATATATATATATATATATATATATATAAAATTAATATGGGACACACCCCCATTTATATAATTAATATGGAACACACCCCCCATATATATAGTTAATATGGGACACACCCCCCATTCATATAATTAATATGGGACACACCCCCCATTCCTCGACAATGCCAGAGCACGATGCACAATTAATATGGGTCACACCCCCCATTTCTCGACAATGCTAGAGCACGTCCACACACATTAAATGATACATGCTACCACACACTTGTTCATAGCTTCATAATTAAGCAGTTGAAAACACACGAATAGATAACAACCACGCCACACCCTTAATCATCGCTTTGTAATCACAAGCAGTTGAGTAATCACACAGTTAAATAATAACTCTGTCACGCTTGTATAAAATTTAGGTTCATAAAGACTCACCTGATACGCTTACTTTCCTTTCCTACTCCGTTTCGTACCTCCAATCGATCTACCTGAGTGGAAGATAAAACACATAAGTTGATCATCCAACTTTCCGAACACACCCTATCCGGACCACACTCTTTCCGGACAACACCCTATCCGGGAACTATCCGGAATCTTCTATCATCCGGACACACACATACGACTATCAGACACTTACCCGGAAACCTTCAACTGCTCAACGTGTCCGGACGTCTAGGAAGCTTTTTGGACGTCGACCTGACCCTTAATTGGACCGAGAAATCACGGGTACGACCGAAATCTCACAGATAAAGATTAGCAACGACATTAGGGTCATTAAACTCAACTACTACTGAAATATCTGCTGTAATAGATAAGATTTGACACCTAACCTCTTCCATTTTGTTCCAAACCCTGCTTTTAACGAAAACCCCAAATAACTCAAACAATGGCAAAATCAGAGATTAGAGAAATGGAGAAGGGATTACCTGGTTGAATCCAAAAGAAGCACACCTTCTATTCCTCCCCAATAATCCGAATTTGATCATCCTTGCTTGACTTTGCCCTCTTTCTTCTTCTTTCTCCTTTCTCCTTCTTGCTCTCTCTCTATTTACTCTCACAGCCGCCAATCACACACACAAAATCAGTAGGAGAATGTTTCTCCTAGGGTTTTGTGCCATTTATACTTACCTCACACTTACCAACTAGCCCCTCAATTTTTAGCATTTAAATAAACTCCTCCCCAACACTTGAAACTCTTTTATTTTGGTCACAGTCACTACAGTTTAGCGATGAAAAGTCATCATCATACGGAAAGTCCATTTTCTACAAGTTTATTACACTAATCAGATTCTATTTGAAATATATAAATATATACTTATATTAAATAAAAGAAAAACATTAAACAACACGTATGTATATTTAAAAGATAATATCAAATTGAAAGAAAATAAATAAACAAATATTAAATAACTAAAAGATGGTTTTCTTAACAGGAAACAGTGGTCAATGTGCGGAGCATTTTCAGTCCAAGAAGCTGTGTTATAGTGATCCTATGGCTACATTTATGAGCAAACTCCAAATCCCATGGAATAACTAATAAACAATAAACTACTATAAGTTGTGCATCATGATTTTACTCTAAGAGATAATTAATAAACTATAAACTACAAAACTTATATACATAATAACTTGTACTTGAAATACAAATAATTTAGATAAATATATAGAATAACTTGTCCATGTCCCAATCTGTACATATAACTTGACTTAAATCTCTAATTATGTGTCCCAATCTTAAAATTATGAAAATTATAGCTAAACACATGTATGTTATAAGAAACACAAGAGGGGAGCAATCTAAACAATGCATGCAATTTAAGAAATCAGACTGACATACCATTGGTGTTGTTGGTCTTGTCGGGAATAATGTGGATGAAGAGCTATGGTTGAGAATCCAACTTGCTCTTATCAGTCAAGCTCTCCAAATTAATTTTATCTGAAGCCTACATAAAACGTCCATAAAAGAAAAGTTTTCACGTAAGAAAGTAAAAACCTATAATTATGAAGATAAAAGTTGGTCAAAAACCATGCTACTTGTTGCAACCAACCCCCCTCCAATGATGAAGATAAAAGTTGGCAGAAAGAAAAGACATGATGAACAAAAATACCAATCCTAATTGTTAGTTTAACGTGTTGGATGAATCAGTCATATCTTTAGTTGTTAGGTCCATGATCTTCATACAATCCAAGTATTGTGTAACAAGATGATGAAGAACATTATTGAAAAGGAAATCTAACCTAGAGAGAACACAAAGTGATTAGAGATCTACATCTTGTATTAATGAATTCACTTCTTACAAACTACAAGTAAAGACCTATTTATAGTCTTCATCACTTGCTACAACAATTAAGCATAAGCCCTTTAACACAGCTATTGCTTTACAAAACTTTCTATTATAAAGGACAACTTCAGTGTCCTAACATTCTCCCCCTAAAGTTTTGGAAAGCAAATCATCTTCAAATCATTAGCTCCTCTCCCCCTTGATTTCCTTGTAAAAACTTTAGCGGTGCATTCTTCAAATGTAGGCTTGGCTCCCCCTTGAATGTACTCTTAGCCTTGACTAAATGCACTAAAATCATCTTCAAAGTGTATGCATTTAGTGAAAAACAAAGAATCCGTCTTGCTTGAAGGAGGAACGGTAATAAGCACGCACTACTAGGTAGGGATGAGACGACCCAAGCAAATAACATTGTTCAGCAACTGTAGAGAAATGCTCGTCTTCAAAATACTTCAAGCCACTGAATGAAGAGAATCCAGAACTTCAATCTTCAAGAAATAGCTGGATGATTATAAGCACTCAAAAGTCTGAATCACAACCAAAGCACCAGAACAATGATTGCAAGCTCTCACAATTCTGGTTGATCAAGTCAGAAGAATGATAAAGAGCACTCAAAGGTCTAGCATTGTCAACAAAACTTCAGAATAATGATTGCAAATATTCAAGCGTCTCTTCCAATCCAATCAAAGACTGAACTCCAACAATCAACTTCTGAAAATCTTGAAAGACTTGAGCTCTTTTAAACTTTGACAGTTGCTAAATGTATGTGGCAAGCTGAATATCTGAATGATGTCACACACGTGTTATGCTAAAATCCATGAACAATGTCCCCTTCCTGAGACTTAGCACGGGGGTTCCGCTAATGAGAAATATTTTTCTTTTTTTTTAATGAGAAATATTTTTCAATAAATTTCTTGGATCCGAAACCATCAGAATTCGGACCATGAAGCATCCGAAACCAATGAATCCGGATTAAGTAGGGTGCGAAATCAGCTCAATTCGGATCATGTTAGGTGCGAAATCAGGGAATTCGAATCATGTAGGGTGCGAAATCAATGAATTCGGATCGTGAAGGGTTCGAAATCATGGGAATTCGGATCATGAAGGGTTCGAAATCACTCAATTCGGATCATGTTGGGTTCGAAATCAGGACAATTCGAATCATGAAGGGTCCGAAATCAATCAATTCGAATCATGAAGGGTCTGAAATCAGGACAATTCGAATCATGTTGGGTCCGAAATCAGGGCAATTCGAATCATGAAGGGTCCGAAATCAATGAATCCGGATCATGTAGGGTTCGAAATCAAGCCATTTCGTATCATGTTGGATGCGAAACCATGCCTATCTTGAATAAATGGAATTCGAAACCATTAGAATGAGGATTAGAAAGATGCGAAGCCATCCATACCTTTGAACCTTTAGGTGTAAGCACATTCCGAAATTCAGAACTAAGATGACCAAATTCAGCAATATTTCGGACTTCACAAGATCCGAAACCAACAACTCTGAACAGTTCGAAACCATCTAAACCATCCAAACAATAGTAGCATCCGAAACCATGAACAGTAAAGCATGAAGGATTCGAAACCATCAATGAACAGTAAATGATGAAGGATCCGAATTCATCAATGAACAGTAAATGATGAAGGATCCGAATTCATCAATGAACAGTAAACGATGAAGGATCCGAATTCATCAAGAATAATCCGAATTCATCAAGAATAATCCGAATTCAAGTAATAGCATTTGAAAATCACTAAAATCATCATAACTTCTTCAATTCTTGACCAATTTCAGTGATTCTTTCGCAGACTTATTCGAAAAATGAAGATGAACAGATTTCTAGTTGATCAAAACTTGTAATTTGATCGATTTGGCATACTTTTGATCCAAAAAGTGAGTTCGACTTTTTCTTGAAGAAACACCATAAGAATCCGAAATCTGAGCAAAATAGGGCTAAAAACGCTTGAATTGTGAATATCCGATGATCGTATCGATGAAAAATTCTTCTGAGAAGAACAATCAGATATCTGGTAAAGAAAAGTCAAAACATCTGAGCGTGTTATTCAGATTTTTGATTTGAGTCAAAATTCTATCCACTAACACGTGTCAGCTTCATATTTGTTTGATTATGCCACACATTTCATTTAAATCCTCTGTGGCATTTCAAATGTATTGACTCCGTTATAACATTGATTTCGCTTTTCCGTTAAACCTTTCAACTTCGCGGATTTTAAATAGGTCTTAAAATCCCTATTTCAAATCTTTTCAAATTCCAGAGCGAAAAGTGAGATACGAATCAAATCCAGAGTTCTTTGAATTTGTTTTCTTCTTAAATCATGTCTAGAATTCGAAGGAGTGGTCAAATTTCGCTACACTCTACAAAATCGATAATGGATTCATCTGATTCGGATAATGATGAAGTACAGAATAGAGCTGTAGAGGAAGAAGCAATAAGAAATGATGGAGAAGATGAACAAATGGATGAATCTGAAGGAAATACGGATGAGGTAAACGTTAATATTGAACATGAACAGAGTGCTGCAGGTTCTATTATGTCAGATAGACCTATTTTAGTGGAAAGAATTGTTCCTGAGAGTGAATGGCTGAAATTATCTGAAAATAACTGTGTTATATTATTTGAGGAAAGTCGGTTTAAACCTGAACACAGAATTATCATGGAGTTATTCAAACACCATCCGTACAGAAAATGGTTTACACGAAGTAAAAATGTGCTTGTTCAGTACATACAACAATGGTGGAAACATCTTAGGTTAGAAGATAATAAGTTTGTGTCTGAAATTGGAGGAGTGACATTTGCCTTATCTATCTCTGCACTAAGAGAAATGCTGAATTTACCAGAGAAAGATGATGTACAAAGAAGGACAGATTTTGAGGACTCACCCTTAACAGAGGAATTAATAGCAGAGTTTATGAAGTTGGGATACAATGAAGGATTGAGGACTCTCAGTTTGTTCAGAAGAAACAAATTACCACCTATTTGGGCTTGCTTCTTTCATGTGGTAAATAAATATGTGTCAGGGAAGAATAGTTCTGCTGATCAAGGTTCTAAACAAATTCTTCAGATCTTTCAGGGTTTAGTGAAGAATAGGCATTATGACTATACTTTAATACTTTGGGAAGACATGAAGAATACATTTGAGAAGAATCAGAAAGCAATTCAGAAGAAAACAAAGGATGCTCCACTGACATACATTCCTTATATAAGGTACTGGCAAATTGTTATTTGGTATGCCATGCAGGAAAACAGAACAATCTCAAGAAGAACAAATGAAGAGCATGGTCCTACATTTTATTTGGGTAAGATGACCTCGGTAACAAGACTTGAAAACTATCCTAATCATAAACTATTGCCAAAATCACTTAGGAATTATATTCCAAGGGAGAGTGAGATTTTAAAAGCTTATTGCACCTCTATGGGAATTGAATTACCTCAAATCCCTACCCAAGAGGACCAACCTGAGAAGAGAGGTGAGGGGTCTAGTCGAATTAGAGAGGGGGAGGATGTTCAGATGGGTGAACATTCTGAGAGACTTGAGAGGGAAAATTATGAGAGCTTGGTTAGATTTGGTGAGGAAAAACAGAATGAGAGTGATGAGGATGAGAGATTATCAACAGAGGTTCAAACAGAAAGAGATGCCTCTGAACCAGCTAATCTTGACCAGGTAACCACAAATGCTATTGGTTCACATCTCTTGGTGTCCAATGTTGAAACAAACACCATGGACCTAGTGGTGGATCTTGAACAACCCATCCATATCCACTCAGAAGCATTTCAACATGCTACTGTTTCACACAAATCCGGGGAACCATCCCAAACTCATTTGGAGGGAGGTGATAAATCCCAATCTATTTTTCAACACATTGAGTCTGAATATCACAGTCCTATTCATATTGAGCCTGAAATTCCTTCTGACACTTGCACAAATCAGGAATTTCGTATTCCTGAAACAACATTCATAGACATACCTAATGTTGGGTGTCGAGGATTGGATGGAAGTCCTAGTGAGGTGAACATTACAAAAGCCTCATTCAAACGTACATCTGTTGTACAAGATGACTGTGTGTTATCTACAGGCCATGA
Source organism: Saussurea involucrata (assembly GCA_033807775.1). Lineage (NCBI taxonomy): Eukaryota > Viridiplantae > Streptophyta > Magnoliopsida > Asterales > Asteraceae > Saussurea > Saussurea involucrata. Next base: position 68,809,607 of record CM066318.1, on the reverse strand, counting down.
GCCCTCTGGGCACATGAAAACTGGACCATCTGTTGGTTCAGGTTCACTGTTAGAAACTTCTGAATTTGAAAAGATTCGGAAACAAAACAAGGAGATGGGGGAAAAAGTAGAAAATTTGGAGAAGAAGGTGGAGGATTTGAATGATGAGATGTCAGATTTGAAAGTTGTGTTGGAGAAAAAGTTGATTTCTGTTGAAACCAAAGTAGATGATGTAAAGAAATCCTTGGATTCTCACAAAAAGGAGATCATGGATATAATGTCTGGTTTTCAAAAAGATATGTTAAAACAAATGCAAGGTATGCAGGAATCTATACTGAAAGCACTGAGTGTATCATTGGCTTCTACTTCAAAGCCTCTTGATCCTGTTCCTATTGCAGAAGCTGAACCTGAAGTTACTTTTAATCAGAACTTGAAAAGAAAGTTTGATGATAATGAGCCTCATGATCATCAAAAGGGGGAGAAAAGACAAAGGTTAAGTTCTGATGATGATATTGGCATAGAAGATTTTGAGATGGCAGATATGCAATTAGCTAGTACAAAAAGTTCAGAAGATCAGACACAGGAAAATTTAAAGGCAATAACTCAGATAGTTCAGATTGATAGCTCAGATACAGAGGAAATGGAGTTGGAAAGTACAAATGGTGGTGATTCAGATAAAACAGAGGAATTGAACTTAGACATAGAAATGGAAGGAAACTCAGATGAAACTGAAGCTATTGAGGAATCTGTATTGAGATCAGAAAAGACAGTGGAAAGTGAAGTGGTCAACATGTGTACAGATATTGTGGTGTATAACAAAGAAAATATGACGGATTCTGAATTAGAAGAAAGGAGGTTAAGTGAAGAGTTAATCAGAAGAATGCATATTAATTTAGTCAGAGCTTTGAATGTTCAAAAAGTTCAGCAAGGAATAAAAATGGTAAGACCTATTGATCTAATGGGAGAAGAAGACAGAACTGTGAATTATACTCAGGATTTTGAAGATGATTTTATATTTAACTTTTGTGATGAGTTAAATACAGAAGAAGAGTATGTGAAAGTGAAAGACTTCTTTATGCCTTCTGAGTATGTATTCAGAAAACCAATTGAGATCCCAAAGATTAACTTGCAAAGACTAGAAGAACCTGTATGTGATTTCATTCTAGAGTTAAGTGATGTGCCATTAGCCAGACAATTTCATGATGATATTTTTCCTGAGGAAATATATGATAATCTCTACTACACAGAAGGAGAGTATGAGCTTTTGGAAAGTAACGTTGATGGTTTTATGGATGACAGAGCTCAGATGGTCTACTCAGAAGCTTCTAACAGGTTCAGAGTTCCTGACTCAAAACTGCATATTCAGAAAAGAATTGAGAAAGTTCTGATGTTTCAACAAGATGAATTCAATGGTTTAATGTTTGTTAGAATGGAAGTACTGAAAGAAAGAAATACAAAGGTTTCCATGTCTACTTTTGATTTTCACAGATTGACTCTTGATGATCAGATCTTTCTAGTCAAGTTCTTTGCCAGCACTGAAGAAGCCTTGATAGAAATTGAATGCAGAAGACTTATGGGTATCTATGTCAGAAATATATACTTGTATGACTTCCAATTAGCTATTGAAGAAAGAAAAGAGAAGTGTAATCTGAGTTCTCCCACAAAGAAAGCAGAAATTGGTTTGCATTTGAAGGGATTTGTGAATGAAGGAATGGAGACAGAAGGGTTCACATATATAGTTCACGAAAGGCTTGAATTGTTCAGATTAAAAGAGTTGGTGAAGTACAGTGATGCAACTCTGAATTGGTTATTGATTAAAATGGAAGTAAGTGTGGAAACTGAAAGAGAGAGTTTAAAGAAGAGATGTATAAACTGTGTGAAGAGGAGGTTGGATCTTAGAAGAAAAATCAGAAACAGTAATGAATGGTTGCTATCTGAGGTGAATCCCAAAAAGATTCTACATAATGATTTTGTGTTTCCTGCTGAGTATGAAGTGAATGAAATTCTGTCAGATGAAGTTGAAGAAGTGCAGAACACAACATCTCAGAATGTGCAGATAACTAGTTTTGATCAAGTTCAACAGTCTGAACCCAAAGAAGATGAAATATCTATTGATCTAAATGGATACTTTCTTGAATTTGATTTACCTGAGTTCTTCAAACCAAAAAAAGTACAATTCTTGGATGTGTATTATGATAGACCTAAGGAGACTCAGATCTGGTTAGCTGAAAAATCAAGATGTCTTGGCAAAACAAAGCAAGCCGTTTACTCAGATTTTTTAATTACTGGAATCAGAGAATTGAGGGTTAAGAAATTCAGAAAGATGGAGTACTTATCTTTTGAAGTTCTGAGAGAAGATGGCAAGGTTTATTACTTTACTGATGCAGATTTTGAGAAACTATCAGTGGTTGACTTCTACAGATTACACAGCTTTCTATGCTTCAAAGAGTCGAGCAAAGACAGAAATGAAAGGAAGGCAGGAAGTGTGGTAATTGAGGCCATGTTCTACATCTTAAGGTGGCACTGTTATACAGATTTTCAAATAGCTTTGTACTTACAAAAGTCATGTGTTTATCTGGCAAATCCCAACACAGATCATGAACAGAAAAAGAAGTTAAAGACTGGAAGTGTTCACAAATATCCAGATTTGGGAGTATTTTTGAAAAACAAAAGTGGAAAGATCTTCTTCAGAGCAAAGGAAACTGCAAAATACTGTTCTGGAACTTTAAGAATCATAAAGCATAATTTGGAGAAAAAGATGCTGAAAGTGAAGGAAGCAAACATGACTCAAGAAGTAATCAATCAGCAAGTTGAAATTATTCAAGAAATCATTGACAAAATTGATAAGAGGCTTAATCTGAGAAATGTGCTACTTCAGAAAATTGTTCCTGCTCTGAAAGAACTGGATGATGCAAAGTTTAAGTTTATTTGACAAAAAAGGTGAGATTGTTAGATCTGAAGTTTTGTCAATAAACCAAGTGTTGAAGATCTGATAAGAAGACTCAGATGTTCTGAGTAGATAAGTCAGAGGTCTGACTGTGAAAGCTCAGAAGTATTGATAAGAGAAGTCAGATGTCTGAGTTAAGGAGTCAGAAGTTCTGAGAAGCGTTATCAGAAGAATGTTCAGAAGTTCTGAACTACCTGTTCAGAACTTATGACGAGATACTTTACTTAGTATTTTATAAACTAATTAGGACGCGTGTTATGTTCTTATTAGTCTTTCTTATTTGTACTGTAGCTTTAAGATGTCCGTTGCAGTATAAATAGTAGTTAGTTCTACGTTGCTAACTGATTGATTTTTCCCGTATAAATTTGTATTCATTCTTTGTAATCTTTGAGATTCTCTCTCTCTTAGATCTGTAATTCTGTTCATCATTGAATACAATTGGGCTTGATCATACAAATTCTCAATTACTGGTTTCTACATTGATTGTAAGATAAGATCCTGAACTTACATTAGTTATAACCCATCAACTTAGTCTGCATCCATGTTACAACAAGTCCTAACAAATGAATGTCAAAATCTTTCTACAATACACACCTATATATATATATATATGACAACTTATAACAACAAAGGGGGCAAGTAAAGAAGAGGTTAAAACTTAATTGCAGCTAGATGCTTAAAAAATGTCATACAATTAGTTCTCTTTGATGTTTTTAGATTTATTGGATTTAAAGAGTATGAACTGTTTCAAAATCAATATCTCATGAAAGTCCCATCAACTTAATAGTGGTGCTTCTAGTTTTATTTTATGTCTCAGTCTGCTTAATCATTGGCAGTCCTCTTGTTTCAAAGTTCATCTAGTTGGAAATATGGGTACCAACCTTCTTTTGTTTTAGATTTAGACCTTTTGACAGTAAGTCCTAAGGGGTGCTCGACACCTAGTCCCTAAGATCAACTGGTCTGGGATCGGCTGACCCAAATCCTTCAATAGAACCAGATAGAAAGCCGTGTTCTACTGGTACAAATGGGTTTAAGATATATCGATGTGGCCTTTCTGGTTTGGGAAATTAAGTTCCAATGGGTGCTTGTCACCTAGCACCTAAGACCAACTGGTCTGGGATATGCTGACCCAAATCCTGCTATAGAACCAGATAGAAAGTCATGTTTAACGATGTATCTTATTCTTACTAAACTTTTTGATTAAAAGATGCCAATGTGCACAAAATTAAAAGATGTCAATGAGCACAAAATTAAAAGATGCCAATGAGCACACATCTCTTGAAACTTTGGGAAAATACAAAGTCGCAATAAACTTGTAAATTTGTGAAAATCCTGATTTTGGACAAATAGTGTGAGTAGAGCAAAGTATTCGTATATGTTTTTAGAATTGCATATGCTTGAAGCTAATCATATTTCGCATGCTAAGCACACCAAATAGATTTAATAAAGGGATTGAAACTGAACATTTTTAACTTTATATGCAATGATAACATGTATTTGAATCCAAACACATGCATTTGATTTCATTTGATTGAAAAATCTGTTAAATTTCATTAAGTTTGATTTCTTTTGTAAAGTTTTCAAATGATCAAATGTTAGTAGTTATCAAGTGTAGTTCAGTGAATCTTATTCTCCTTGTATAAATGTTTTCATTAAAGCACTGTATTTGAAATGAATAATTTTAATGAAATATATGCATATTTTCAGGGAGAGAAAACAAATTGCTCCAGAATTCTTATTTTGAGGGGGAGCAAGGTTATTCATTAAGGAGGAGAAAAATCTTAGACTTCATTCGAAGAAAAAGCATCGCTAAAGTTTTGAAAATTAAGGAGGAGAAAAAGCATAGACTTCATTCGAAGAAAAAGCATCGCTAAAGTTTTGAAAATCAAGGGGGAGAAAAGCTAAAGATTTTGAAGATGATTTTGCTTTCCAAAACTTTAGGGGGAGAAAAGCTAAAGATTTTGAAGATTGATATGGTTTTTGTACAGAAATAACAAAAGAGAGAAATGTTTTTTTAAGAAGGAGAAGAGGAAAAGAAAAACTGGTCGGTTGTTTCTTATAAAGAAATCTTATGAAAGCTGAAATGAAGATGAGAATTGTTATTTCAAGGGGGAGCAAAGAAAAAGCAAATATATAACATAAATCAATTTGGAAATCGTTGCTGCTGCTGATTAAAGACTGACCAGAAGTTGTTAACTCAGATTATTCAGAATTCTGAGCAAAAGTTGTCAAAGCATTCAGAAGAGCTCCTTCTGAAGATTGTTCCTGCTTTAAGAATTTGATGATGAAAAGTACAAGTGTGTTTGACAAAAAGGGGGAGATTGTTAGATCTAGAGTTTTGTCAAAAACACAACTGTTAAGATCTGATCTGAAGAATCAGAGTTCTGAGTAAGAAGACTCAGAAGTTCTGATCAGAGAATAATGAAAAGATTACAAGTATGGAAGTTGCTCAGAAGACTCAGAAGTTCTGAGTAGAAGACTCAGAAGTTCTGAGTGAGAAATCTCAAAAAGATTCTAAGTGTTGGATTCTGACTAGAAGGTTCAGAGTTCTGAGTAGGAGACTCAGAACTTCTGACTGAAGACAAATGTTCTGATGCGCTTATTCAGAAGTATGTTCAGAATTCATATCTTGGGATCTTCTCTGTTATATTCAGTTACTAATTAGGACACGTGTAATTGTTCTATTAGTCTGTTTCTCATATGTACTGTAGTTTTAGCCTTTCTCTACAGTATATATAGGAGTTAGCAACTGTAGCTAACAAAATCTTTGATATAATCTTTGGTGAATCCATTTAGAGAAATTCATTGTAATATCTTGTAATTCACAGATTGTTAATAAATCATATGACCAGTTGCTGTGAATACGATCTTAATTGTTCATATTTGATTGTAAGAGTGTATCCTGGACTTTCATTTACAAGATTCTTCTTAAGATGACATGACTGCTCATGATTGAGCATAATGCCATATAAGGTAGAGAGGGTCATAGATTTTAGATCCTTTGATAGCTTGAGACACATTGAATAATTGTCCCAGCTTTCAGGTAGACAATCTAGAAAGTTTGTTAGGATCTCAAAGTTGGAATATTCCTTACCAACGGTTTTTAGGTCAATAATTAAACAGTTAAACCGTTGATGTACTTCAGAGAGAGTTTCATTCTTACCACAAATGAAGCTTTCGTATTGTCTTTCCCGGTTGATTTTCCTCGAGTCCTGGACTTCAGATGTACCTTCATATTGAACACAGATTGTGTCCCACATGGATTTGGAGGTTTTCAGGTTCATGACGGAATGGTAGACTTCGTCAGGAAAAGCCATTGAAAGGATGGATCTGGCTTTAGTGTCGATAGCCATCTTCTTCTTGTCTTCATCAGTCCATGTATGAGGTTCCCTGGGAATGATTCTTTCAGGGATGGCAACTCTAGTAGCAGTGCCTGGAACTTCAGGATCAATTCTAACAGGAACATATGGACCATTTTCGATGTAATAAGGCATAGTAAGGTCTACACCTTCCAAGAAGAGCATCATCCTATTTTTCCACAGATTGAAGTTATCTCTGGAAAATCTAGGGGGTTTTGCAAGAGAAACATTGTCGATATAGTTTGTGTTTGTGGTGTTAGCCATTTTTGAAAAACAACAAGGAAGGGAAAAGAGATTAGTATAAGCAAGATCTTGTTTATAGGATTAAACAATCTGCTCTGATACCACTTGTTGATCCCGAAAGGGTTATACAAGTTTGTAGAAGGGGGGGTTGAATACAAACACACAAATTTTTCTATTCTAAATTGTTTATTGATATGTATCAATCAATTTACAACTTATTGCGGAACAAGATTAATGAATAAACCTAATCTAAAAAAGTTAAGAGAATCACTAAGATTTCTTGCGCTAAAATTAAGATAGAGAGGAGATAAGAATACTAAGGATAATATTCTAACAAACAGAATAGTAAGAAGAAGGAAATGGCTGAGCACTTCATTTCTGAAGTAGAGTTTCATTTATATACTGCATGCATTTAATGCACAACAGTACAACTTTACACATGGCAGCAGCTGGTTGGTTGCATGGTTTGACCTTGGTAGGCAACCTAGTAGCCGCATGATGAACAATGTAGAATCAGAATTGGTTGTACGATTCTGGACAAAAGGGATGTCCATTCTGACATATCGTACGGAGGCGTGCAAGGGGGTAAGACAAAAGTAACTTGTAGAGGAAGACTTCATGATCAGCGTTCGCTGAATAAATCTTTATCAGCAAGTGATAAAGTTCAGCGTTCGCTGAAGTCTTCTACTTGAAACTTCATGTTGAGTGGACAGGTCTTGGCTTCGCTGATATCCGCATCAGTTCATTAGTAAACTTGTCGCTGGTTCTTTGGCTTGATCTTCGACTTCAGTGCAGAACATAGTTGATGTGAAACTTGTCTTCAGGGATCATAAGTAAACAACATATTATATCAGCGATCATCAGTGAGGCTGAACAAGCTCAGGGCTTGCTGATTAACAGAGTCGCTGAATGTGTAAATTTAAAGCATATGTTTTTATCAGCGATACTAAACAGACGTAGTATTTTCTTTGATGACAAAACATTAATACATATTGTCTACTTACAATTTTCACTAAGTGTTTCTCAAAGAGTCGTTATCAAATCATTGAGGGTTTGGATCAACATCGACGAAGCCGCGGATTTGGCTTCTGAACAAATCAGTTCAGAACCCGGTTTAACTAGCGTGCTAGCTTCCGAACTTTCTCGTTCGGGATCTGCACAACCCACAGTAAATCCTAATCATGCATCTACGTCGAATGCTCAACTTTTTGATTTAGATTTACTGTTTCAATACTTTTATGATGATCTATTTAACGCTTCTACCCCTCGTGTCTCAGTGCAACCAAGAATTGAAGATGCTCAAATTGAGGACTCGACGAATCTTTCTGGTCCATCGCCTTCGACCAGCACTCCAACGATCACTCTGGAGACATCTCAGCCCTCAACATCAACATCAACATCAACTGATACAACCATCCCCCCAGAGGAACCAATACAAAACCCGGAGATCGCTCCTGAAGCTTCGTTCTCGACTACACTCGTTGATCAACCTCTGAATTCCCCGGAACAAGAAATTGCTCAAACTTCGACGAATCCTGCCAAGTCTCCTCCGAGAAACCAGCCTGCGACACTTGAAGTTGTTCAAGACCTTCCAACTGGTGGCTATGTGGATCCGGACACCTCACACTCAACTCAACAGCCGCTTCCACACCAAATGGACCAAAGCTCATTTCCTGCACCAGATTATCGGTGATCCCTCTACACCAGTCCGCACGTGAGGCGCATCGGCCAACTTTTTCCTCTTCTCTGGATTCCTGAGTAAGATCGAGCCTACAACCATCTCCGAAGCATTAGAAGATCCGGACTGGGTCATAGCCATGCAAGAGGAACTCAATCAATTTGAGGCCCTCAAAGTATGGCGACTTGTCCCACGTCCATCTCACAAGACGGTGATCGACACAAAATGGATCTTCAAGAAAAAGAAGGATGAGGATGGTATCATCGTGCGGAACAAGGCGCGTCTTGTGGCCAAGGGATACCGTCAACAAGAAGGGATACACTACGACGAGACATATGCTTCGGTTGCAAGAATCGAAACAATACGTATGTTCCTTGCATACGTCGCGTATAAAAACTTCACGGTCTTCCAAATGGATATGAAGACCGCTTTCCTCAATGGAGATCAAGGAAGAGGTGTACGTATCGCAACCGGATGGGTTCGTGGACGAAAAAAAGCCTAATCATGTCTACATTCTGGACAAGGCGCTATACGGTTTGAAGCAAGCTCCACGGGCCTGGTATGATGCGTTGTCTAAATTTTTAATAAAATCGGGATTTTAATTTTTAATAAAATCGGGATTTTCAAAAGGTAAAATCGATACAACCCTATTTATTAAAAACAAAAATGGTCATATAGTGTTAGTTCAAGTGTATGTTGATGATATAATCTTCAATTCAACTAACCCACTGCACGATAAGAACTTTGCCACTCTAATGGGACAATATTTCAAAATGAGTATGTTGTGTGAGATGAATTTTTTTTCCTCGCAAGTTAAACAACTGTCGACCAGGATATTCATAAATCAGGCCAAGTACATCAGGGATATTCTTCGGAAATTCCAGATGGAACAGTCCTCACCAATGAAAACACCCATGGCACCCGGTACAAAGTTACACGCCGATCCTAACGGAAAGGATGTGGACACAAAAACGTACCGGGGAATGATCGGTTCTTTAATGTATCTAACAGCTAGTAGACCGGATATCATGTTTTCGACATTTCTTTGCGCCCGGTTTCAATCAAAACCTAAGGAGTCTCACATAATAGCTGTTAAACGAATATTTCGTTATTTGAGAGGTACTGCTGATCTTGGCTTGTGGTACCAGAAAGAGACAGGTTTTGAGCTTTCGGCATATTTCGATGCGGACCACGTGGGTCATGTGCAGTTCTTGGGCGACAGTTTGGTGAGTTGGGCATCCAAGAAGCAGCAGTGCGTCTCTACGTCGACTGCCGAGGCGGAATACGTGGTTGCCGCAAGCTGTTGTTCACAAGTTATCTGGATGCGCATGCAACTCAAGGATTACGGTTTCACATACACCAAGGTGCCCATCTACTGCGACTCGAAGAGCGTCATTGCCATATCCAGCAATCCGGTCCATCATACAAAGACAAAGCACATAGACGTTCGGTACCATTTCATCAAGGATCACGTCGAAAGAGGTACAGTCGAACTCTATTTTGTTAATACAGAACATCAATTAGCAGACCTGTTTACAAAACCCCTGGACGAAAAATGCTTTAATTATCTAGTGTCCAGGCTAGGTATGCTAAATCTGAAGATTTGATCAGATCGTGTGCCCGATACAAGTTCCATACATCTACGAGAAACTGTTTATTCATCATCTGTTGTTTCCACTCCAGATGATTGAGTATACAATTCTCGCATCTGTATTCTACTTGTATCAGTTACACTTTTCGGTTAAATCTCTGTATTAATTAGGTAGATTTCGTCTGTTTGCTTTCTTTTAACGTGTGTTTCCTTTTCTGTTTATTATTGTCGTCTACTTTCTGTGATTATATTTGTGCTTTCAGAAAATTGTTCATGTGTTCAGGGGGGGCACATCAAAGTATCAGGTAAGTACATTCTAATTTTGAGGGGGAGTGTCACATAATGGTTTTCACCTCCACAATTTTTTGTTGAGTGTGGCAACTCCATTGTGCTTCATATCACACTACTTGCACACTTTGAGGAGGAGCAAATTCCTATTTGTTCATCAGTTAAGGGGGAGCGACACACAGTTTTTTTTCCTTTCAAATGTCAAAAGTTTTTTTTGTGTTCGTCTCTCCATTGCACTCACATGCACAATCCGAAGGGGAGCAGAGAAATCCCCATGCTCAGTTCGAGGGGGAGCGTAAAAATGTTCTTTCAAAGCCAAACTTATATTGTTTTAAGATTTTTGAGAAGACCAGGGGCTAAAATTGGACATTTTTCAATCTTTCCGGACAGGTTCCCGGATACCCCTATCCGGATAGGCTTCCGGACCAGACACCTATCCAGACCGGATGGGTATCCGGGTAAGACCCACCCGGAAAGTGGTGTCCCTATATAAGCATTCTGGAAACCCTTAACATTCACTTTTCCCGGATATTTAAAAAACCCTCAAACCCTTCGTGTTTTTCTCTCTCGACCGGAAACCCTCGCACATTGATCTTTTTCACCGCTTTCGACCTACACTTCTCAGGTATGTTCTCTATATACGTGTCGATATCGATTCTATGTCACTTGCACACTGATTTGCACATATCGACCATCAATCAGGTCGATTTCGGGTTACCGAAACCCCTTTTTCACGTCGATACGTATTCGACCCATTTTTACTGTTGTTTAGGTCGATTGAAATGCTTTTGTATGCTTATATACTAGCTTCGATGCATCTAGATTTCTTAGATATATGTTTAGGACAGGTTATAGGCAAGATTGGACAAATCCGGATGTCGTCCGGATAGATTCAAACTATCCGGAAACATTCAAATCATCCGGACACCACCATAAGATTAGATATTTTATCCGGACACTTGTCACATCCGGTATCCCTAGTTGTTCGAAAACCTCAGGGTTTCCGGTAAGTTCAACTATCCGGGTTGTGAGTGTTGTTCGGACACCATTCTCATCCGATAACCATTTTGTATCTGGTAACCTTATTATCCGAAAACTTCGTTTGTCCGGGTGCATTTTGTCCGGATACTCCGTTTGTCCGGAAACCTTTGCCTTGTCAGGAAACCTTGATTTGTCCGGATACCTTTTTGTCCGGACACTTCGTATGTCCGAAAATCTTTGTTTCCATATGATTTTGTCCGGACACTTCCAACATTTCTGTACCTGTTCTACTACCAATCCTCAATCTGTTCCAGATTGAGCCGATTATTACCAAGGTACGCATCGACACTGTTTTTCATCCACCTGTATTCTAACTTCGTGTATTTCAGGTATTCAAAATGGCGGATCAAGAACAACAACCACCGCACGAGCACATTCATCCTCAAGAGGAATTCATCGTCGAGGAAGCTGCCAATGCTTTGGTCCAACCAGACCATGACATTGAAATCGAGGCCAACAACCATCAACTTGACGTTGCCGAGTTCCGACCACAACATCGTGTGGTCGTGGACATTCTTCTAGGCCACCCGCTACACGAGGCACTCACTGCAACGGCCGACGTCCCCGTTCTATACATCTATCAAGTCTGGCTTTCAGCCGAAGTCATCACGGCTGCTAATTCACAAACGATCACGGCGATGATCGACAATCAGCCTTTCATGCTCACACCAGAATCCTTCAGACGGCTTCTATCACTACCTGAAGCCACTGCCGGCGGACATCAAGCTTACGACCCCGCGGTCAATGAGACGACTCTCTGCGCCGAGATCCGAGCACTCGGCTATAACCACGCACTTGATCGCCCCTCAGCATTCAACCACAAGTATCTAGCGCCCATCTGGTACACGCTGTTCACGATTCTGAACATGTGTCTCTCATCCACATGGAGGGGCATAGATCAATGTACCGGCGACTTCCTACGACTCTTCCATGCCGTATGCTACAATAGGCACATAGACTACGCGATGGTGATATGGCGTGAATTGGTTCAAGCCATCTGACAGATCGGTGGGACAAAGCAGAAAAAGTTCCTACCATACCCATGATTCCTCTCGCTGGCTGTTCGTCAGCACATGGACGCGAATCCGGGGATACCGCGATGCATTAACCATCCGGTATGTCCTCCTTTTCATTTACGCTATCTGGTGATTGGAAACCCGTCCAACGCCCAACCAATGCCCTTACCTGAAGCCCTACTGGCACATGCGGACCCCAATGCACCGAGTGTGTTAGAATATAGGAGAGTGTTAGGAGCTCCCATGGTCCAGCCAGAGCTGGAGGGACCTCCCCAGGGACATAGACCTTAGAGGCGTGAGGGCCCGAGGACTAGAGGAGGTAGAGTCCGGGTAGCTGGGGCTCCCGGACGGGGTGTGTTGAGAGTACATGGGAGTGGAACAGGCGCGGGCGGTGCATTGGATACGTAAGCCAGTACTTCCCATTCTACCCGACCCTGAACAAGCCAACAACCCCGCATTCCGATCACCCGAACAGCTGATGATGTCGGACCGTCGACTAGCCTACACGAGGTCCCGGTCATCACTGAAACCGAACGACCTATGCTTCACCGTGATCCCGACGTGGACACATCTAAAACACCTTCGCCGCCCAGACAATCTGCAGAAGTGGAATCTGAATCCACTGAATCCGATACGAACCGTGCCATACGCCTTTCCTTGATACCACACCGTATCGGAGCCCATCCACCGTTGACCGAAGGATCCCCTTCTGACTCACCTACACCCCCCTCATCCCTACATCTCAGCCTATTACGGGAGACATAAGGAGAGCGGAGGGAGAAATAGTTGAAAATCTTGAACAGGCGAGTCGGAGAGAATGGAGATGTAAAAAGAATCAAGAAAGAACGAGCATAAGAACTAGAGAGGCTCGTGAGCGACCCCAAACCAGCGTCAGCCAGGTAGCCACATCTGCTATCTTGTCTCATCCGTTGGGACAAGGTATTGAAGAAGCCGTCGTGGACCTAGTGGCGCAATTGCACAACCTCCCTAGCCACTCACCCGTCTCTCAACAGATGGGTGTTTCACATTCACACGGGGATTTAGCACAATGTCTACCGATCTCTCACTCGTAGAGTATTGGTATTGAAACAAGAGACCAGCCTACCCCGGTCTTGACTTCTTTCGATGTACGTTCGAGTCTAGAGCCACTTGATATTATACATTCTTCGGCTAGGACACATAACGAGACTCCACAAATCGGTGTTCTTCGTGACCTGATCGGAACTTCCGTAGTGTCTCCGCCTTTAAGCGGAATGCGAGGATCGGAAGGAAATCCTACCACGGACAAACCATTGCCATCCGTGAACGTAGGTGGTACTACTTCTACGGTAGATACCTCAACGTGTAATCTAAGTGGTCCCGGAGTTAAGTTACCCGACGTTTTGTCGAAGGAATATCTGGACGGCGCCCTAAAGGCTGTCCGCGAGGCAATGGAGCAGCAGTTCACCACAAAGCTCGACAAAATCAAGAGCTTGATCAAAGGGAAAGAGAAGATAGTCGAACCTGAAACCGCACCAACACCTCCACCGGCTCCGGTTCAGCCATCTTATTCGGTGGACACACTCAAGACTATGCTTCTGGCTCAACTGCTCCAGCACACCGACATCGATGCCTCAACTGAAGCAGACCTAGAATCAGTTCTACGCTCCCAGGTATCTGCTCCTTCGTCATCCATGAATAGCAGATTGGACCAGCTTGATTCGACTCTCAAGGACGTTCAGATAGCCTTAAACCTTCTGTCCGAAAGAGTTTCCTCACTCGAAGACACATGCAAGGGTCAAGCTGGCGGAGTCAAGAGACGACACGATGACCAGGATGATCCTGATCACCGTGAAGGGGAGAACAAGAGACAGAGACTGTCCGAGTCCGAGCCAATCCTCACTGAAACAACAGTGGTTCAACCGGAACCATCAACTGTGGCACAAACCGCAACCGAAGACCAACCTGAAGCCCAGTTGAGCTTAGCTGAGATGGAGATAGACATGGATATCTCAGACGACGAAGACCCGACGGTTGAAAAGCCCGAGGGAGACTCACAGGCGCTGATCGTATACACTGCACCGGAAGGGGATGCTCTTAACCTGATTGATCCCGATTCAGAGATTGACCCGGAAGCCGAAAATGCATGGTATCAAAAAGCCACCAGTGCGATAAACTTTGAGGAAATCTCGTATTTCCCACCGATGCCGACGACGAAATCGACTACGACTAGTTCCTGCTAAAAAATTTGTACGGTACACCTGCCCACACTTCACAGAACCCTGAGACTTCTACTGCTATACCTCCGACATCTCCTCAACAACCAACAGCTTCTGATCAACCTCCTCCTCCACATCAACAAATCCGATGGGAGAAGATTATGATCCTTATTCCTCACCTGGAGGAATCTCTAAAGAAGCTATTTGTTCACAGGTTACGCCCGATCGAGCTGACATTCTGCCTTGGGATTTCCAAGTTCGACAAGGAATACCAAAGCCAGTACGTAAAAGCAATGAAGCGGTGTCTTCCAGTTAGCCAAGTCCGAACAAAGAACAAAATCACTAAAGTGCTCAACATCCAAACCGGCCGAATCCTAAGAGTCTTATTTCCAGTATATACTGTCAGACACGAAGACGGAAATGAATGGAGATTCTCTGAAGCTGACTTTAAAAATCTTAGGTTGTTTGACTTCCACACTATACTGAAAGATCTCCGAACCAGAACCATCCGACCACTTTATGTTACCGAAGCGCTCAAGGCTGCCCGTCGATTCCTACTCCACAAAGTTATGATTTCTTACATCACAGACTTCCAAATGGGAATCGAGCACAGAACAAAGAAGATAAACCTGCTGAAACCAAATCTTAAAGCACCCGAGCTGAAGATGTATCCCGAGAACTCACTACTCCTAGAACCAGAATTTGTAATCGTATACCTCAACGAACTGAAAGAAAAGAGGTTTCTCCGCTTCAGCCAGGTCGACAGATTCTGCGATGGTACGCTCCTGAAAGTCAGAGATGCTCTTCGAAACATCATCACCAAAGAAACCAAAAATCGAAAGTCATCGTTTGTCTGCAACTCAAACGAGATAACCGCTCAAGAAGCCTTAGAAGTGATTGAAGACCGCATCTACTACCGCCGAGCCATCCGAAGTTTTGAGATCTACTTTGCGCTCCGAAAGAGATACGTCGAGAACTGGCGTGAACTCGAACTTCAATTCAAAGGGGGAGATTGTTAGGGATAAAATCGTGTTGAATAGAAGTTCAAGGGCTTATTATGTAAAAGGTGTATTTTGGGCTTAATTGTGTAAACGGGCCATGGGCCTTAGTGTATTAGGCCTAGATATAAATAGCCTATTATGTTTAGAAAAAATAGGTTAATCGTCATTATCATTCATATTATCATATTGTAATTCTCTGAAAGCATTGAGCAATATATGGATGACCAGTTGAAATCTTATTGATTGTTTCTACTTATTGATTTCTACTGATTGTATGCACTAATCTGGAACTCACAACGTACTTGTAGCCTATTCTTATCTCGTTCTCGTGAGTATGGCAGATTAGAAATGGTAAATACCCATAGCAGAGGGCCGACTCCATGAGATGGAAATGTGGAGAATGAGTCAATAGCCGATCAGCGCAACATGGTTGTGGCCACTGAAGAACCTCCGAGACCTCTTATTGTGGGCGGATTAATTGAGCACGTTTATTTGATTCGGGTGCAAATCGTTCTTTTGTGTCAAGTTCTTTTTGTAAGCAATTTGTTACTTCGATTAGTATCCTTTCCGAGGCAATGATAGTAGAAGTGGCTAATGGGGAACAAGTGTCGATTCGGTAGTGTTTTAGTGATTGTACTGTGGAGATAGACGGAAGTCCCTTTAAGGTGGATTTGTTACTTATGATGATAGGCGGTTTTGAGGTAGTAGAAGTAGGCATGGATTGGGTGGGTAAGAACAAGCCGACATCTTTTGCTCTAAGAAAATGATCCAAGTGCCTTTGTCGAATGGAGAGAAAGGGAAAGGAAGTACTTCAATCATCTCTTCATTAAAGGCTCGTAAGTCCCTAGCGAGGGGTTGTTCTTCGTATTTGGCGTATATAGTAGATGCGAAGTTAGAAAAGAACAAGCTTCGCCATAAATACGTAACCATGATAAAAGTTCGATGGAAGCACCACCATGGTGCAAATGTTACGTGGGAAGCAGATGAAGACATGAAGAAACGATACCCTCATTTGTTTGCTTAGGACGAAAGGTCGTGAACGAAATCCTTTCAGGTTGATAAAGAATATTAACAGTGGGTAAAGAATAGTAACAGCTTGTAAAGGGTATTAGCATTTTGTGAAGAATATTAATACCTTGTAAAGAATAATAACTTATTGTAAGAATATTAACTTATTATAAAGAATATTAACTTATTAATATCTTGTAGAGAACCTATAGCCAAGATTTCGAGGACGAACTCATTTCTAAGGTGGGGAGGATTGTAACACCCGAAAAATTCTAAATAAATAAGATTGTAAGTTATATAAGTGTTTTATCACAGTTATAACTTACCTTGCATTTTCTAGATCTTAAGGTAAATTTTTTAAAAACCTATAAATATGTGTATATGTATATTTATATATATATATATATATATATATATATATATATATATATATATATGTAGACTAGTGTAGTACCCGCGCGATGCAGCGCGGGTGAATCACAATTCTGAAACATTAGTTTAATCCTGAATCATGTTTCTTTATCACTTTCGATTTTATTTCATGGGTTTGCGTGGTTAATTTGCTAGTCAGCTAATATATAAAGTTGAAGGTTAATATGATGTGTTAGCAAGATCGAATGAATAAATAATTGCACACGTATTGGGCTTCTAAACCCATATACCCGTAACTCATTACAAAACTTGAAATTCTTGACTGAACAAAGAAATACAATCATTTGTAAATAATGTTCATCCCCATATCCAGAATGTTGTTCAGTTTTGAGCGACTTGTCAAGCTCCATTAAAAATGTACATCGTTTATGTAACGACCCACACTAAAACACAAGCCAGAAACTACCACTTTAATTTTTAAACGCCACAATGGCTCAACGTAAACATACTATTCAGATTACAAACTGGGTTTGCGGAATTAACCCCTAACTACAGCTGAGATCAGGACTACAAAAGAATAGAAAAGCCTTCTAATCCTTCTATATGCTCCCTCCGTCTCACACATTGCCAAACTTCAAGACAAGCTTTCAAATACCTGCTTACCTGAAAAATGTTTTAGTTTTGAAATGCGAGGGTTAGACCATGAGGTCTAGTGAGTTCCCTCCACACCAGTTCACACCATAAACATCATAATTTATAAATCAGTTATGAAAGAGTTTATATGAATCATAACAACACACTTTTAAAATGACAACCACCTCTTGACACCTACTACTGACACACGCTATAGTCACACACACCGTGACAACACCAAAGAGCACACTCGCCATATATGAAACAAATTCATATATATATATAATTAATATGGGACACACCCCCATTTATATAATTAATATGGAACATAGCCCCCATATATATAGTTAATATGGGACACACCCCCCATTCATATAATTAATATGGGACACACCCCCCATTCATATAATTAATATGGGACACACCCCCTATTCCTCGACAATGCCAGAGCACGATGCACAATTAATATGGGTCACACCCCCCATTTCTCGACAATGCTAGAGCACGTCCACACACATTAAATCATACATGCTACCACACACTTGTTCATAGCTTCATAATTAAGCAGTTGAAAACACACGAATAGATAACAACCACGCCACACCCTTAATCATCGCTTTGTAATCACAAGAAGTTGAATAAGCACACAGTTAAATAATAACTTTGTCACGCTTGTATAAAATGTAGGTTCAGAAAGACTCACCTGATACGCTTACTTTCCTTTCCTACTCCGTTTCGTACCTCCAATCGATCTACCTGAGTGGAAGATAAAACACATAAGTTGATCATCCAACTTTCCGGACACACCCTTTTCGGACAACACTCTTTCCGGAAAACACCCTATCCGAACAACACTCTATCCGAACAACACCCTATCCGGACAACACCTATCCGGACCACACCCTATCCAGACAACACTCTTTCCGGACAACACCCTATCCGGACAACACTCTATCCGAACAACACCCTATCCGGACAACACTCTATCCGAACAACACCCTATCCGAACAACACCCTACCCAGACCACACTCTTTCCGGACAACACCCTATCCGGGAACTATCCGGAATCTTCTATCATCCGGACACACACATACGACTATCAGACACTTACCCGGAAACCTTCAACTGCTCAACGTGTCCGGACGTCCAGGAAGCTTTCCAGACGTCGACCTGACCCTTAATTGGACCGAGAAATCACGGGTACGACCGAAATCTCACAGATAAAGATTAACAACGACATTAGGGTCATTAAACTCAACTACTACTGAAATATTTGCTGCAATAGATAAGATTTGACACCTAACCTCTTCCATTTTGTTCCAAACCCAACTTTTAACAAAAACCCCAAATAACTCAAACAATGGCAAAATCAGAGATTAGAGAAATGGAGAAGGGATTACCTGGTTGAATCCAAAAGAAGCACACCTTCTATTCCTCCCCAACAATCCGAATTTGATCCTCCTTGCTTGACTTTGTCCACTTTCTTCTTCTTTCTCCTTTCTCCTTCTTGCTCTCTCTCTATTTACTCTCACAGCCGCCAATCACACACACAAAATTAGTAGGAGAATGTTTCTCCTAGGGTTTTGTGCCATTTATACTTACCTCACACTTACCAACTAGCCCCTCAATTTTTAGCATTTAAATAAACTCCTCCCCAACACTTGAAACTCTTTCATTTTGGTCACGGTCACTACAACACTCCCCCCTCAAAAGAATTCCGTCTCCGGAATTCCATTCTCAAAAAGGTGAGGGTACCTGGACACCATATCTGATTCCACTTCCCACGTTGCCTCTCGTCCCTTGTGATACTTCCACGGGACTTTAACCAGACGAACCTCCCTATTCCTCGACTTCCGAACCTTACTGTCGACAATCTCTATTGGTTCCTCTTCGTATGTCAATTTCTCGTCTATACAGACATCTTCCAACGGAATAGCCACATCCGACTCGGCCAAACATTTCTTCAGGTTTGACACATAAAACGTCGAATGAATTCTGCTTAACTCTTTCGGCAATTCCAACATGTACGCCACCTCTCCCACACGCTTGGTGATGGCGAAAGGTCCAACATACCTGGGTCTTGATTCTCCTTCCTCTCCAACGCACAACGTCTTTTCACGACTAATTATAAGTATCGCACTATCTCCCACACAAAATTCGATCAAACTCTTCCTTCTGCTTACACCCTGTGGCGATCTCGAGCCACACTTAACTTCTCACGAAACGCATGAGCTATTGGTGGTCAACCACATGACCTTCGGTCTCACCCAAAATCATTCACACCTCTAGACTCACGGTTTTTAAAACACGTCACACTAAGGGTTTCACACAAAATCTTACCTTCTTAAAAGAACGCCTTCTACCGAAATTAACGCCACACATCCGGAACCCTTATAAAATAACGACGCTCAAATCGCCAACTGATCACCGGATCAACCTTGACTATCACCTTAACCCACAGTTAAGATTTTCCTCCACAGGCTATACACAGCTCTACAATTACTTTTCTAACACAAAATACGTCTAAGGCAGATAACACCTTCTTGCATTAATTATACCGACTACAACCCATCGATAACAATCAATTCACACACCTTTACTACAACGTCACTCCCATACCACTATCAAGTCCAACCCGACGGTCGTTCATCCGAGCACTACATTCGACTACTTTCTTCCACATCCTTCTCAAACATAAAACACGTTTCCAGCGAATAACTCACTAGAAGATACACACTCTTGATCAATCACGTAAGTTAGTTTTCCTCCACGCTTAAACCACTCACATACACACAAATCCTCTTTCTCATACTCTCACTAGAGTTCATGCACTCAATGGTGACGTTCTGAAAACATTGTTTCCCTCTTTCCGAGTCACTTGTCACACTTTTTTTTACTTTACACTTACTCTCTTATTCCACACTACCGCCCCCAATTACCTCAGGCTAACATGGAACATTTCTCCTTCAACATTGACCACTCCATACACGCAATTTCAACGGTTACTATGTCTAATCCCATAGCTTCACCACATCTCATACGAGAAATTCGACCAAGTCAAACCGGACCTCCACTCTATGTTCGAAGTGACCACACACTTCTCGTTCCTCAAACGATATTAACCCACTCCTTTGCATTCCTTTACACACAAGGATTAGTTCGAACATTCTCAGAGATTTCATATCTACTACAAGATATCATGAACTAATCAATCCCACATTTTCACAATTATTACAACGATACAAGGCAAACGCACTCATCAATCAACTCAAGAGTACACATATTTCTTCTTATCTAGTCACCCATTGCCACCCCATTCTTTTATTTTCGGGTAACAATATCATACGCCACTTAGACATCCATGCAACTCCACACATAATTTTGTCATATCTGTACAACTTATGAGAAACCCCGAGCAAAGATCTCCACCTATGCTCATCCCATATCAACACTAGTCCACCGCTTAACCTCACAACAATACATCCCCACCATGCTTCGCATGCCCACTAAATATAAGTTACCACCAACTTATCCACACAACCCCCACACACCAGAGGTTCAATCATCACGATCATTTGCACGCACACAAGGCCACGTTTTCTTCATAACAAACACAACATTTATGCAAAAGAGTATACGAAACATTAAGCAATAGCTAGTTTTGCAATTCAACGTACTCACACAATTAACGGAAATTCCTGCCTGGTCAACACACACTTGTGACCTGATCTAGGGCACACACCCGCCCTTGGGAATAGACCAAGTTCTTTCGAATAATCCATATGGGACACACCCCCCATATACATCACACCATGACATATGGGACACACCCCCCATATACATCACACCACGCATAAGTAATTTATATGCAATCACACATTTAACTAAGCACACATGTACGAGTAAATGAACAAGTACCATTAACTTTTAGTTAGAAAAACTCTCACAACTTTGCCTTTCTCCCATCTAGGTGAATCGCAAATTATGACCGTCTACTACACTCGATCGAGTCCTTAATCCCGGCCGACTCTTCGGATCCACTTGAGACACGCTCAAATAAATCAATCTATAAGTCACTCCCTTGCAAACCACATAGTCAACATGTCCCACACGAGTTGGGCTAACGACCTTCTTCGTAAATGACATAATAATCACATAGGAAGAATCACTTATCTAACTATCACCTCTCCACCATTCAGGATACTCACCAAAAGACAGTCCACCTTCTTGACAGATACACACCTATCCCAACCGACCTCTTATCTCCTCTCACACCCCCGACAATATAATCATATCAGGGCTATCCTTACAACTTTCAAATCCCCCGACATCGACTCAATACTCGCTGTTGACTTCAACACTAAAGCCTGGCAATTAGCCTAAATACAAATTCTCCTCGACTTCGGCTCCACGCCGATGCCGTCTCCTCCACATACTACCACACTACCTTTCGGAATACCCTGCCTAATTCGAGTCACCTGGGACACACCCCCCGTCGACAACCACACTTCAACTTATTAAACAAGAGTAAAGACTACCATCACACAAGTCTTTCTAAGGTCAAAAACTGAGACTATCGTTAGACGTCTCCTTCCCTAAACTGTAATACCAAGGTCATGAATCGACCATCGACGCCTCAACCACATTTCCACCCTCGAAACTTTGTCCATTTCTTAAGCGCGATAACTCTCACCACCTAGCGAGTTCATAGCCTTCATGCATGACAACACAACGATTTAAATCATTTTACGCACTCGACACATCCCACAAAACAAGGTTTGATAGACATGACCCGACACCTCCATAAAGAACAACCACACACACCGATTTCAAGGATCGCTCACACGCGACCTCGTCATCATTTGGAAATACATTCACTGAAACTCCCTTTATGCAAAATTTTAAAATACAACAACATAGCTCACACTGGAATAGTCAACCGACTCCCACACTTGTTGATATGTCCACTACGTGCTCACATCGATTCACCCATAAACCATACGATCAAAGGTTGTTATGTTTTATACAACAAGGTTTAACTCACTCATTAAGAAGTGAAATAATTTACTATTTCTCCAAATTCGAAATTTATCACACCACGAAAATAAATTTATCTTTTCCTTCAAGCACACACTTGCACATGCCGACTCATTTTCAAAATCCGAAGTTTGCAAGGCACGCGCACACACTCACACATTCTGACGTGAAAGATTTACGCAACTTGTTTTGAAAACACAATGTATGACTCGCTTTACATTGAAGGCTATTCGCTCGAGCAAGGTCAACCTATTACAGTTACAGCACATTGACGCCGACTCCCTACTCCCAACCAAACCATCAGGTTCCTTATATTTGAATCAATCATCGGTATCGATACTTCCCACCCACTTGGATGCTCCCACCTCACAGTTACCACTAGCCTACTACTGCGTAACAATATACGGCTTCGCCTCGACCCCAAACAGGTTAACCAACACTAGTGTTACCAATCCATACATATATCATTTCCACATCACCCTTGACACTATTCCACTAACTAGAGTGTAAGAAAGCACCTCCCTATCATCCGGTCTTTGAGTTAACGCTCAAGATCTCCCTTTACCGACACTAGGAAACTCCTAGAATAACGACTCTTCAGAGATTAAGAGCTCACCTCCAATCAATTGTTTTCCTTAAGAACCTTAACGATTCTACTTCACACGGACACTCACACCACATTCACACAATACCATTCTAGATAGTGTCATCAGTCGCACCAAGAATAATTTGCACATCACACTAAACCGTTGCCGTCATGGCAAGGTTAAACTTTACACACTACTTGTTATTTTTCCACACTCAATCCACCACCTCTACACACCACTAATATCAGGACCACGATAAACAAGCACACCCATGCACCTGTAAATTCATAATGACATTGGCCATATGTGATTTGAATTTACCTTACATGAGAGTCCTCACTACCTTCGTCCTAAATTCTCAGTGGTTAAGGTCTTCCCTAAAGGCTTCCTATATCTCAGATGTGTGTTCCTACTCCACAGTTTAAGTTTAGGCCCATCCGGTCACCTAAATCCCTTAAACTAGTGCTCTGATACCAACGGCAACGACCCACACTAAAATACAAGCCAGAAACTACCACTTTAATTTTTAAACGCCACAATGGCTCAATGTAAACATACTATTCAGATTACAAACTGGGTTTGCGGAATTAACCCCTAACTACAGCTGAGATCAGGACTACAAAAGAATAGAAAAGCCTTCTAATCCTTCTATATGCTCCCTCCGTCTCACACCTGCTTACCTGAAAAAGGTTTTAGTTTTGAAAAGCGAGGGTTAGACCATGAGGTCTAGTGAGTTCCCTCCACACCAGTTCACACCATAAACATCATAATTTATAAATCAGCTATGAAAGAGTTTATATGAATCATAACAACACACTTTTAAAATGACAACCACCTCTTGACACCTACTACTGACACACACTATAGTCACACACACCGTGACAACACCATAGAGCACACTCGCCATATATGAAACAAATTCATATATATATATATATATATATATATATATATATATATATATATATATAAGTAATATGGGACACACCCCCATTTATATAATTAATATGGAACACACCCCCCATATATATATAGTTAATATGGGACACACCCCCCATTCATATAATTAATATGGGACACACCCCCCATTCCTCGACAATGCCAGAGCACGATGCACAATTAATATGGGTCACACCCCCCATTTCTCGACAATGCTAGAGCACGTCCACACACATTAAATCATACATGCTACCACACACTTGTTCATAGCTTCATCATTAAGCAGTTGAAAACACACGAATAGATAACAACCACGCCACACCCTTAATCATCGCTTTGTAATCACAAGCAGTTGAGTAATCACACAGTTAAATAATAACTCTGTCACGCTTGTATAAAATTTAGGTTCATAAAGACTCACCTGATACGCTTACTTTCCTTTCCTACTCCGTTTCGTACCTCCAATCGATCTACCTGAGTGGAAGATAAAACACATAAGTTGATCATCCAACTTTCCGGACACACCCTATCCGGACCACACTCTTTCCGGACAACACCCTATCCGGGAACTATCCGGAATCTTCTATCATCCGGACACACACATACGACTATCAGACACTTACCCGGAAACCTTCAACTGCTCAACGTGTCCGGACGTCTAGGAAGCTTTTCGGACGTCGACCTAACCCTTAATTGGACCGAGAAATCACGGGTACGACCGAAATCTCACAGATAAAGATTAGCAACGACATTAGGGTCATTAAACTCAACTACTACTGAAATATCTGCTGTAATAGATAAGATTTGACACCTAACCTCTTCCATTTTGTTCCAAACCCAGCTTTTAACGAAAACCCCAAATAACTCAAACAATGGCAAAATCAGAGATTAGAGAAATGGAGAAGGGATTACCTGGTTGAATCCAAAAGAAGCACACCTTCTATTCCTCCCCAATAATCCGAATTTGATCCTCCTTGCTTGACTTTGCCCTCTTTCTTCTTCTTTCTCCTTTCTCCTTCTTGCTCTCTCTCTATTTACTCTCACAGCCGCCAATCACACACACAAAATCAGTAGGAGAATGTTTCTCCTAGGGTTTTGTGCCATTTATACTTACCTCACACTTACCAACTAGCCCCTCAATTTTTAGCATTTAAATAAACTCCTCCCCAACACTTGAAACTCTTTTATTTTGGTCACAGTCACTACAGTTTAGCGATGAAAAGTCATCATCATACGGAAAGTCCATTTTCTACAAGTTTATTACACTAATCAGATTCTATTTGAAATATATAAATATATACTTATATTAAATAAAAGAAAAACATTAGACAGCACATATGTATATTTAAAAGATAATATCAAATTGAAAGAAAATAAATAAACAAATATTAAATAACTAAAAGATGGTTTTCTTAACAGGAAACAGTGGTCAATGTGCGGAGCATTTTCAGTCCAAGAAGCTGTGTTATAGTGATCCTATGGCTACATTTATGAGCAAACTCCAAATCCCATGGAATAACTAATAAACAATAAACTACTATAAGTTGTGCATCGTGATTTTACTAAGAGATAATTAATAAACTATAAACTACAAAACTTATATACATAATAACTTGTACTTGAAATACAAATAATTTAGATAAATATATAGAATAACTTGTCCATGTCCCAATCTGTACATATAACTTGACTTAAATCTCTAATTATGTGTCCCAATCTTAAAATTATGAAAATTATAGCTAAACACATGTATGTTATAAGAAACACAAGAGGGGAGCAATCTAAACAATGCATGCAATTTAAGAAATCAGACTGACATACCATTGGTGTTGTTGGTCTTGTCAGGAATAATGTGGATGAAGAGCTATGGTTGAGAATCCAACTTGCTCTTATCAGTCAAGCTCTCCAAATTAATTTTATCTGAAGCCTACATAAAACGTCCATAAAAGAAAAGTTTTCACGTAAGAAAGTAAAAACCTATAATTATGAAGATAAAAGTTGGTCAAAAACCATGCTACTTGTTGCAACCAACCCCCCTCCAATGATGAAGATAAAAGTTGGCAGAAAGAAAAGACATGATGAACAAAAATACCAATCCTAATTGTTAGTTTAACGTGTTGGATGAATCAGTCATATCTTTAGTTATAACCCATCAACTTAGTCTGCATCCATGTTACAACAAGTCCTAACAAATGAATGTCAAAATCTTTCTACAATACACACCTATATATATATATATATGACAACTTATAACAACAAAGGGGGCAAGTAAAGAAGAGGTTAAAACTTAATTGCAGCTAGATGCTTAAAAAATGTCATACAATTAGTTCTCTTTGATGTTTTTAGATTTATTGGATTTAAAGAGTATGAACTGTTTCAAAATCAATATCTCATGAAAGTCCCATCAACTTAATAGTGGTGCTTCTAGTTTTATTTTATGTCTCAGTCTGCTTAATCATTGGCAGTCCTCTTGTTTCAAAGTTCATCTAGTTGGAAATATGGGTACCAACCTTCTTTCGTTTTAGATTTAGACTTTTTGACAGTAAGTCCTAAGGGGTGCTCGACACCTAGTCCCTAAGATCAACTGGTCTGGGATCGGCTGACCCAAATCCTGTAATAGAACCAGATAGAAAGCCATGTTCTACTGGTACAAATGGGTTTAAGATATATCGATGTGGCCTTTCTGGTTTGGGAAATTAAGTTCCAATGGGTGCTTGTCACCTAGCACCTAAGACCAACTGGTCTGGGATATGCTGACCCAAATCCTGCTATAGAACCAGATAGAAAGTCATGTTTAACGATGTATCTTATTCTTACTAAACTTTTTGATTAAAAGATGCCAATGTGCACAAAATTAAAAGATGTCAATGAGCACAAAATTAAAAGATGCCAATGAGCACACATCTCTTGAAACTTTGGGAAAATACAAAGTCGCAATAAACTTGTAAATTTGTGAAAATCCTGATTTTGGACAAATAGTGTGAGTAGAGCAAAGTATTCGTATATGTTTTTAGAATTGCATATGCTTGAAGCTAATCATATTTCGCATGCTAAGCACACCAAATAGATTTAATAAAGGGATTGAAACTGAACATTTTTAACTTTATATGCAATGATAACTTGTATTTGAATCCAAACACATGCATTTGATTTCATTTGATTGAAAAATCTGTTAAATTTCATTAAGTTTGATTTCTTTTGTAAAGTTTTCAAATGATCAAATGTTAGTAGTTATCAAGTGTAGTTCAGTGAATCTTATTCTCCTTGTATAAATGTTTTCATTAAAGCACTGTATTTGAAATGAATAATTTTAATGAAATATATGCATATTTTCAGGGAGAGAAAACAAATTGCTCCAGAATTCTTATTTTGAGGGGGAGCAAGGTTATTCATTAAGGAGGAGAAAAAGCTTAGACTTCATTCGAAGAAAAAGCATCGCTAAAGTTTTGAAAATTAAGGAGGAGAAAAAGCATAGACTTCATTCGAAGAAAAAGCATCGCTAAAGTTTTGAAAATCAAGGGGGAGAAAAGCTAAAGATTTTGAAGATTGATATGGTTTTTGTACAGAAATAACAAAAGAGAGAAATGTTATTTTAAGAAGGAGAAGAGGAAAAGAAAAACTGATCGGTTGTTTCTTATAAAGAAATCTTATGAAAGATGAAATGAAGATGAGAATTGTTATTTCAAGGGGGAGCAAAGAAAAAGCAAATATATAACATAAATCAATTTGGAAATCGTTGCTGCTGCTGATTAAAGACTGACCAGAAGTTGTTAACTCAGATTATTCAGAATTCTGAGCAAAAGTTGTCAAAGCATTCAGAAGAGCTCCTTCTGAAGATTGTTCCTGCTTTAAGAATTTGATGATGAAAAGTACAAGTGTGTTTGACAAAAAGGGGGAGATTGTTAGATCTAGAGTTTTGTCAAAAACACAACTGTTAAGATCTGATCTGAAGAATCAGAGTTCTGAGTAAGAAGACTCAGAAGTTCTGATCAGAGAATAATGAAAAGATTACAAGTATGGAAGTTGCTCAGAAGACTCAGAAGTTCTGAGTAGAAGACTCAGAAGTTCTGAGTGAGAAATCTCAAAAAGATTCTAAGTGTTGGATTCTGACTAGAAGGTTCAGAGTTCTGAGTAGGAGACTCAGAACTTCTGACTGAAGACAAATGTTCTGATGCGCTTATTCAGAAGTATGTTCAGAATTCATATCTTGGGATATTCTCTGTTATATTCAGTTACTAATTATGACACGTGTAATTGTTCTATTAGTCTGTTTCTCATATGTACTGTAGCTTTAGCCTTTCTCTACAGTATATATAGGAGTTAGCAACTGTAGCTAACAAAATCTTTGATATAATCTTTGGTGAATCCATTTAGAGAAATTCATTGTAATATCTTGTAATTCACAGATTGTTAATAAATCATATGACCAGTTGCTGTGAATACGATCTTAATTGTTCATATTTGATTGTAAGAGTGTATCCTGGACTTTCATTTACAAGATTCTTCTTAAGATGACACGACTGCTCATGATTGAGCATAATGCCATATAAGGTAGAGAGGGTCATAGATTTTAGATCCTTTGATAGCTTGAGACACATTGAATAATTGTCCCAGCTTTCAGGTAGACAATCTAGAAAGTTTGTTAGGATCTCAAAGTTAGAATATTCCTTACCAACGGTTTTTAGGTCAATAATTAAACAGTTAAACCGTTGATGTACTTCAGAGAGAGTTTCATTCTTACCACAAATGAAGCTTTCGTATTGTCTTTCCCGGTTGATTTTCCTCGAGTCCTGGACTTCAGATGTACCTTCATATTGAACACAGATTGTGTCCCACATGGATTTGGAGGTTTTCAGGTTCATGACGGAATGGTAGACTTCGTCAGGAAAAGCCATAGAAAGGATGGATCTGGCTTTAGTGTCGATAGCCACCTTCTTCTTGTCTTCATCAGTCCATGTATGAGGTTCCCTGGGAATGATTCTTTCAGGGATGGCAGCTCTAGTAGCAGTGCCTGGAACTTCAGGATCAATTCTAACAGGAACATATGGACCATTTTCGATGTAATAAGGCATAGTAAGGTCTACACCTTCCAAGAAGAGCATCATCCTATTTTTCCACAGATTGAAGTTATCTCTGGAAAATCTAGGGGGTTTTGCAAGAGAAACATTGTCGATATAGTTTGTGTTTGTGGTGTTAGCCATTTTTGAAAAACAACAAGGAAGGGAAAAGAGATTAGTATAAGCAAGATCTTGTTTATAGGATTAAACAATCTGCTCTGATACCACTTGTTGATCCCGAAAGGGTTATACAAGTTTGTAGAAGGGGGGTTGAATACAAACACACAATTTTTTCTATTCTAAATTGTTTATTGATATGTATCAAACAATTTACAACTTATTGCGGAACAAGATTAATGAATAAACCTAATCTAAAAAAGTTAAGAGAATCACTAAGATTTCTTGCACTAAAATTAAGATAGAGAGGAGATAAGAATACTAAGGATAATATTCTAACAAACAGAATAGTAAGAAGAAGGAAATGGCTGAGCACTTCATTTCTGAAGTAGAGTTTCATTTATATACTGCATGCATTTAATGCACAACAGTACAACTTTACACATGGCAGCAGCTGGTTGGTTGCATGGTTTGACCTTGGTAGACAACCTAGTAGCCGCATGATGAACAGTGTAGAATCAGAATTGGTTGTACGATTCTGGACAAAAGGGATGTCCATTCTGACATATCGTACGGAGGCGTGCAAGGGGGTAAGACAAAAGTAACTTGTAGAGGAAGACTTCATGATCAGCGTTCGCTGAATAAATCTTTATCAGCAAGTGATAAAGTTCAGCGTTCGCTGAAGTCTTCTACTTGAAACTTCACGTTGAGTGGACAGGTCTTGGCTTCGCTGATATCCGCATCAGTTCATTAGTAGACTTGTCGCTGGTTCTTTGGCTTGATCTTCGACTTCAGTGCAGAACATAGTTGATGTGAAACTTGTCTTCAGGGATCATAAGTAAACAACATATTATATCAGCGATCATCAGTGAGGCTGAACAAGCTCAGGGCTTGCTGATTAACAGAGTCGCTGAATGTGTAAATTTAAAGCATATGTTTTTATCAGCGATACTAAACAGACTTAGTATTTTCTTTGATGACAAAACATTAATACATATTGTCTACTTACAATTTTCACTAAGTGTTTCTCAAAGAGTCATTATCAAATCATTGAGGGTTTGGATCAACATCGACGAAGCAGCGGATTTGGCTTCTGAACAAATCAGTTCAGAACCCGGTTTAACTAGCGTGCTAGCTTCCGAACTTTCTCGTTCGGGATCTGCACAACCCACAGTAAATCCTAATCATGCATCTACGTCGAATGCTCAACTTTTTGATTTAGATTTACTGTTTCAATACTTTTATGATGATCTATTTAACGCTTCTACCCCTCGTGTCTCAGTGCAACCAAGAATTGAAGATGCTCAAATTGAGGACTCGACGAATCTTTCTGGTCCATCGCCTTCGACCAGCACTCCAACGATCACTCTAGAGACATCTCAGCCCTCAACATCAACATCAACATCAACTGATACAACCATCCCCCCAGAGGAACCAATACAAAACCCGGAGATCGCTCCTGAAGCTTCGTCCTCGACTACACTCGTTGATCAACCTCTGAATTCCCCGGAACAAGAAATTGCTCAAACTTCGACTAATCCTGCCAAGTCTCCTCCGAGAAACCAGCCTGCTACACTTGAAGCTGTTCAAGACCTTCCAACTGGTGGCTATGTGGATCCGGACACCTCACACTCAACTCAACAGCCGCTTCCACACCAAATGGACCAAAGCTCATTCCCTGCACCAGATTATCGGTGATCCCTCTACACCAGTCCGCACGTGAGGCGCATCGGCCAACTTTTTCCTCTTCTCTGGATTCCTGAGTAAGATCGAGCCTACAACCATCTCCGAAGCATTAGAAGATCCGGACTGGGTCATGGCCATGCAAGAGGAACTCAATCAATTTGAGGCCCTCAAAGTATGGCGACTTGTCCCACGTCCATCTCACAAGACGGTGATCGGCACAAAATGGATCTTCAAGAAAAAGAAGGACAAGGATGGTATCATCGTGCGGAACAAGGCGCGTCTTGTGGCCAAGGGATACCGTCAACAAGAAGGGATACACTACGACGAGACATATGCTCCGGTTGCAAGAATCAAAACAATACGTATGTTCCTTGCATACGTCGCGTATAAAAACTTCACGGTCTTCCAAATGGATATGAAGACCGCTTTCCTCAATGGCGATCAAGGAAGAGGTGTACGTATCGCAACCGGATGGGTTCGTGGACGAAAAAAAGCCTAATCATGTCTACATTCTGGACAAGGCGCTATACGGTTTGAAGCAAGCTCCACGGGCCTGGTATGATGCGTTGTCTAAATTTTTAATAAAATCGGGATTTTCAAAAGGTAAAATCGATACAACCCTATTTATTAAAAACAAAAATGGTCATATAGTGTTAGTTCAAGTGTATGTTGATGACATAATCTTCAATTCTACTAACCCACTGCACGGTAAGAACTTTGCCACTCTAATGGGACAATATTTCAAAATGAGTATGTTGTGTGAGATGAATTTTTTTTCCTCGCAAGTTAAACAACTGTCGACCAGGATATTCATAAATCAGGCCAAGTACATCAGGGATATTCTTCGGAAATTCCAGATGGAACAGTCCTCACCAATGAAAACACCCATGGCACCCGGTACAAAGTTACACGCCGATCCTAACGGAAAGGATGTGGACACAAAAACGTACCGGGGAATGATCGGTTCTTTAATGTATCTAACAGCTAGTAGACCGGATATCATGTTTTCGACATTTCTTTGCGCCCGGTTTCAATCAAAACCTAAGGAGTCTCACATAATAGCTGTTAAACGAATATTTCGTTATTTGAGAGGTACTGCTGATCTTGGCTTGTGGTACCAGAAAGAGACAGGTTTTGAGCTTTCGGCATATTTCGATGCGGACCACGTGGGTCATGTGCAGTTCTTGGGCGACAGTTTGGTGAGTTGGGCATCCAAGAAGAAGCAGTGCGTCTCTACGTCGACTGCCGAGGCGGAATACGTGGTTGCCGCAAGCTGTTGTTCACAAGTTATCTGGATGCGCACGCAACTCAAGGATTACGGTTTCACATACACCAAGGTGCCCATCTACTGCGACTCGAAGAGCGCCATTGCCATATCCAGCAATCCGGTCCATCATACAAAGACAAAGCACATAGACGTTCGGTACCATTTCATCAAGGATCACGTCGAAAGAGGTACAGTCGAACTCTATTTTGTTAATACAAAACATCAATTAGCAGACCTGTTTACAAAACCCCTGGACGAAAAATGCTTTAATTATCTAGTGTCCAGGCTAGGTATGCTAAATCTGAAGATTTGATCAGATCGTGTGCCCGATACAAGTTCCATACATCTACGAGAAATTGTCTATTCATCATCTGTTGTTTCCACTCCAGATGATTGAGTATACAATTCTCGCATCTGTATTCTACTTGTATCAGTTACACTTTTCGGTTAAATCTCTGTATTAATTAGGTAGATTTCGTCTGTTTGCTTTCTTTTAACGTGTGATTCCTTTTCTGTTTATTATTGTCGTCTACTTTCTGTGATTATATTTGTGCTTTCAGAAAATTGTTCATGTGTTCAGGGGGAGCACATCAAAGTACGAGGTAAGTACATTCTAATTTTGAGGGGGAGTGTCACATAATGGTTTTCACCTCCACAATTTTTTGTTGAGTGTGGCAACTCCATTGTGCTTCATATCACACTACTTGCACACTTTGAGGAGGAGCAAATTCCTATTTGTTCATCAGTTAAGGGGGAGCGACACACAGTTTTTTTTCCTTTCAAATGTCAAAAGTTTTTTTTGTGTTCGTCTCTCCATTGCACTCACATGCACAATCCGAAGGGGAGCAGAGAAATCCCCATGCTCAGTTCGAGGGGGAGCGTAAAAATGTTCTTTCAAAGCCAAACTTATATTGTTTTAAGATTTTTGAGAAGACCAGGGGCTAAAATTGGACATTTTTCAAACTTTCCGGACAGGTTCCCGGATACCCCTATCCGGATAGGTTTCCGGACCAGACACCTATCCAGACCGGATGGGTATCCGGGTAAGACCCACCCGGAAAGTGGTGTCCCTATATAAGCATTCTGGAAACCCTTAACATTCACTTTTCCCGGATATTTAAAAAACCCTCAAACCCTTCGTGTTTTTCTCTCTCGACCGGAAACCCTCGCACATTGATCTTTTTCACCGCTTTCGACCTACACTTCTCAGGTATGTTCTCTATATACGTGTCGATATCGATTCTATGTCACTTGCACACTGATTTGCACATATCGACCATCAATCAGGTCGTTTTCTCAGGTATGTTCTCTATATTCGTTTGTCCGGGTGCATTTTGTCCGGATACTCCGTTTGTCCGGAAACCTTTGCCTTGTCAGGAAACCTTGATTTGTCCGGATACCTTTTTGTCCGGACACTTCGTATGTCCGAAAATCTTTGTTTCCATATGATTTTGTCCGGACACTTCCAACATTTCTGTACCTGTTCTACTACCAATCCTCAATCTGTTCCAGATTGAGCCGATTATTACCAAGGTACGCATCGACACTGCTTTTCATCCACCTGTATTCTAACTTCGTGTATTTCAGGTATTCAAAATGGCGGATCAAGAACAACAACCACCGCACGAGCACATTCATCCTCAAGAGGAATTCATCGACGAGGAAGCTGCCAATGCTTTGGTCCAACCAGACCATGGCATTGAAATCGAGGCCAACAACCATCAACTTGACGTTGCCGAGTTCCGACCACAACATCGTGTGGTCGTGGACATTCTTCTAGGACACCCGCTACACAAGGCACTCACTGCAACGGCCGACGTCCCCGTTCTATACATCTATCAAGTCTGGCTTTCAGCCGAAGTCATCACGGCTGCTAATTCACAAACGATCACGGCGATGATCGACAATCAGCCTTTCATGCTCACACCAGAATCCTTCAGACGGCTTCTATCACTACCTGAAGCCACTGCCGACGGACATCAAGCTTACGACCCCGCGGTCAATGAGACGACTCTCTGCGCCGAGATCCGAGCACTCGGCTATAACCACGCACTTGATCGCCCCTCAGCATTCAACCGCAAGTATCTAGCGCCCATCTGGTACACGCTGTTCACGATTCTGAACATGTGTCTCTCATCCACATGGAGGGGCATAGATCAATGTACCGGCGACTTCCTACGACTCTTCCATGCCGTATGCTACAATAGGCACATAGACTACGCGATGGTGATATGGTGTGAATTGGTTCAAGCCATCTGACAGATCGGTGGGACAAAGCAGAAAAAGTTCCTACCATACCCATGATTCCTCTCGCTGGCTGTTCGTTAGCACATGGACGCGAATCCGGGGATACCGCGATGCATTAACCATCCGGTATGTCCTCCTTTTCATTTACGCTATCTGGTGATTGGAAACCCGTCCAACGCCCAACCAATGCCCTTACCTGAAGCCCTACTGGCACATGCGGACCCCAATGCACCGAGTGTGTTAGAATATAGGAGAGTGTTAGGAGCTCCCATGGTCCAGCCAGAGCTGGAGGGACCTCCCCAGGGACATAGACCTGAGAGGCGTGAGGGCCCGAGGACTCGAGGAGGTAGAGTCCGGGTAGCTGGGGCTCCCGGACGGGGTGTGTTGAGAGTACATGGGAGTTGAACAGGCGCGGGCGGTGCATTGGATACGCAAGCCAGTACTTCCCATTCTACCCGACCCGGAACAAGCCAACAACCCCGCATTCCGATCACCCGAACAGCTGATGATGTCGGACCGTCGACTAGCCTACACGAGGTCCCGGTCATCACTGAAACCGAACGACCTATGCTTCACCGTGATCCCGACGTGGACACATCTAAGCCACCCTCGCCGCCCAGACAATCTGCAGAAGTGGAATCCGAATCCACTGAATCCGATACGAACCGTGCCATACGCCTTTCCTTGATACCACACCGTATCGGAGCCCATCCACCGTTGACCGAAGGATCCCCTTCTGACTCACCTACACCCCCCCTCATCCCTACATCTCAGCCTATTACGGGAGACATAAGGGGAGCGGAGGGAGAAATAGTTGAAAATCTTGAACAGGCGAGTCGGAGAGAATGGAGATCTAAAAAGAATCAAGAAAGAACGAGCATAAGAACTAGAGAGGCTCGTGAGCGACCCCAAACCAGCGTCAGCCACGTAGCCACATCTGCTATCTTGTCTCATCCGTTGGGACAAGGTATTGAAGAAGCCACCGTGGACCTAGTGGCGCAATTGCACAACCTCCCTAGCCACTCACCCGTCTCTCAACAGATGGGTGTTTCACATTCACACGGGGATTTAGCACAATGTCTACCGATTTCTCACTCGTAGAGTATTGGTATTGAAACAAGAGACCAGCCTACCCCGGTCTTGACTTCTTTCGATGTACGTTCGAGTCTAGAGCCACTTGATATTATACATTCTTCGGCTAGGACACATAACGAGACTCCACAAATCGGTGTTCTTCGTGACCTGATCGGAACTTCCGTAGTGTCTCCGCCTTTAAGCGGAATGCGAGGATCGGAAGGAAATCCTACCACGGACAAACCATTGCCATCCGTGAACGTAGGTGGTACTACTTCTACGGTAGATACCTCAACGGGTAATCTAAGTGATCCCGGAGTTAAGTTACCCGACGTTTTGTCGAGGGAATATCTGGACGGCGCCCTAAAGGTTGTCCGCGAGGCAATGGAGCAGCAGTTCACCACAGAGCTCGACAAAATCAAGAGCTTGATCAAAGGGAAAGAGAAGATAGTCGAACCTGAAACCGCACCAACACCTCCACCGGCTCCGGTTCAGCCATCTTATTCGGTGGACACACTCAAGACTATGCTTCTGGCTCAACTGCTCCAGCACACCGACATCGATGCCTCAACTGAAGCAGACCTAGTATCAGTTCTACGCTCCCAGGTATCTGCTCCTTCGTCATCCATGAATAGCAGATTGGACCAGCTTGATTCGACTCTCAAGGATGTTCAGATAGCCTTAAACCTTCTGTCCGAAAGAGTTTTCTCACTCGAAGACACATGCAAGGGTCAAGCTGGCGGAGTCAAGAGACGACACGATGACCAGGATGATCCTGATCACCGTGAAGGGGAGAACAAGAGACAGAGACTGTCTGAGTCCGAGCCAATCCTCACTGAAACAACAGTGGTTCAACCGGAACCATCAACTGTGGCACAAACCGCAACCGAAGACCAACCTGAAGCCCAGTTGAGCTTAGCTGAGATGGAGATAGACATGGATATCTCAGACGACGAAGACCCGACGGTTGAAAAGCCCGAGGGAGACTCACAGGCGCTGATCGTATACACTGCACCGGAAGGGGATGCTCTTAACCTGATTGATCCCGATTCAGAGATTGACCCGGAAGCCGAAAATGCATGGTATCAAAAATCCACCAGTGCGATAAACTTTGAGGAAATCTCGTATTTCCCACCGATGCCGACGACGAAATCGACTACGACTAGTTCCTGCTAAAAAATTTGTACGGTACACCTGCCCACACTTCATAGAACCCTGAGACTTCTACTGCTATACCTCCGACATCTCCTCAACAACCAACAGCTTCTGATCAACCTCCTCCTCCACATCAACAAATCCGATGGGAGAAGATTATGATCCTTATTCCTCACCTGGAGGAATCTCTAAAGAAGCTATTTGTTCACAGGAATACCAAAGCCAGTACGTAAAAGCAATGAAGCGGTGTCTTCCAGTTAGCCAAGTCCGAACAAAGAACAAAATCACTAAAGTGCTCAACATCCAAACCGGCCGAATCCTAAGAGTCTTATTTCCAGTATATACCGTCAGACACGAAGACGGAAATGAATGGAGATTCTCTGAAGCTGACTTTAAAAATCTTAGGTTGTTTGACTTCCACACTATACTGAAAGATCTCCGAACCAGAACCATCCGACCACTTTATGTTACCGAAGCGCTCAAGGCTGCCCGTCGATTCCTACTCCACAAAGTTATGATTTCTTACATCACAGACTTCCAAATGGGAATCGAGCACAGAACAAAGAAGATAAACCTGCTGAAACCAAATCTTAAAGCACCCGAGCTGAAGATGTATCCCGAGAACTCACTACTCCTAGAACCAGAATTTGGAATCGTATACCTCAACGAACAGAAAGAAAAGAGGTTTCTCCGCTTCAGCCAGGTCGACAGATTCTGCGATGGTACGCTCCTGAAAGTCAGAGATGCTCTTCGAAACATCATCACCAAAGAAACCAAAAATCGAAAGTCATCGTTTGTCTGCAACTCAAACGAGATAACCGCTCAAGAAGCCTTAGAAGTGATTGAAGACCGCATCTACTACCGCCGAGCCATCCGAAGTTTTGAGATCTACTTTGCGCTCCGAAGGAGATACGTCGAGAACTGGCGTGAACTCGAACTTCAATTCAAAGGGGGAGATTGTTAGGGATAAAATCGTGTTGAATAGAAGTTCAAGGGCTTATTATGTAAAAGGTGTATTTTGGGCTTAATTGTGTAAACGGGCCATGGGCCTTAGTGTATTAGGCCTAGATATAAATAGCCTATTATGTTTAGAAAAAATAGGTTAATCGTCATTATCATTCATATTATCATATTGTAATTCTCTGAAAGCATTGAGCAATATATGGATGACCAGTTGAAATTTTATTGATTGTTTCTACTTATTGATTTCTACTGATTGTATGCACTAATCTGGAACTCACAACGTACTTGTAGCCTATTCTTATCTCGTTCTCGTGAGTATGGCAGATTAGAAATGGTAAATACCCATAGCAGAGGGCCGACTCCATGAGATGGAAATGTGGAGAATGAGTCAATAGCCGATCAGCGCAACATGGTTGTGGCCACTGAAGAACCTCCGAGACCTCTTATTGTGGGCGGATTAATTGAGCACGTTTATTTGATTCGGGTGCAAATCGTTCTTTTGTGTCAATTTCTTTTTGTAAGCAATTTGTTACTTCGATTAGTATCCTTTCCGAGGCAATGATAGTAGAAGTGGCTAATGGGGAACAAGTGTCGATTCGGTAGTGTTTTAGTGATTGTACTGTGGAGATAGACGGAAGTCCCTTTAAGGTGGATTTGTTACTTATGATGATAGGCGGTTTTGAGGTAGTAGAAGTAGGCATGGATTGGGTGGGTAAGAACAAGCCGACATCTTTTGCTCTAAGAAAATGATCCAAGTGCCTTTGTCGAATGGAGAGAAAGGGAAAGGAAGTACTTCAATCATCTCTTCGTTAAAGTCTCGTAAGTCCCTAGCGAAGGGTTGTTCTTCGTATTTGGCGTATATAGTAGATGCGAAGTTAGAAAAGAACAAGCTTCGCCATAAATACGTAACCATGATAAAAGTTCGATGGAAGCACCACCATGGTGCAAATGTTACGTGGGAAGCAGATGAAGACATGAAGAAACGATACCCTCATTTGTTTGCTTAGGACGAAAGGTCGTGAACGAAATCCTTTCAGGTTGATAAAGAATATTAACAGTGGGTAAAGAATAGTAACAACTTGTAAAGGGTATTAGCATTTTGTGAAGAATATTAATACCTTGTAAAGAATAATAACTTATTGTAAGAATATTAACTTATTATAAAGAATATTAACTTATTAATATCTTGTAGAGAACCTATAGCCAAGATTTCGAGGACGAACTCATTTCTAAGGTGGGGAGGATTGTAACACCCGAAAAATTCTAAATAAATAAGATTGTAAGTTATATAAGTGTTTTATCACTGTTATAACTTACCTTGCATTTTCTAGATCTTAAGGTAAATTTTTTAAAAACCTATAAATATGTGTATATGTATATTTATATATACATATATATATATATATATATATATATATGTGAAGACTAGTGGTGTACCCGCGCGATACAGCGCGGGTGAATCACAATTCTGAAACATTAGTTTAATCCTGAATCATATTTCTTTATCACTTTCGATTTTATTTCATGGGTTTGCGTGGTTAATTTGCTAGTCAGCTAATATATAAAGTTGAAGCTTAATATGATGTGTTAGCAAGATCGAATGAATAAATAATTGCACACGTATTGGGCTTCTAAACCCATATACCCGTAACTCATTACAAAACTTGAAATTCTTGACTGAACAAAGAAATACAATCATTTGTAAATAATGTTCATCCCCATATCCAGAATGTTGTTCAGTTTTGAGCGACTTGTCAAGCTCCATTAAAAATGTACATCGTTTATGTAACGACCCACAATAAAATACAAGCCAGAAACTACCACTTTAATTTTTAAACGCCACAATGGCTCAACGTAAACATACTATTCAGATTACAAACTGGGTTTGCGGAATTAACCCCTAACTACAGCTGAGATCAGGACTACAAAAGAATAGAAAAGCCTTCTAATCCTTCTATATGCTCCCTCCGTCTCACACCTTGCCAAACTTCAAGACAAGCTTTCAAATACCTGCTTACCTGAAAAATGTTTTAGTTTTGAAAAGCGAGGGTTAGACCATGAGGTCTAGTGAGTTCCCTCCACACCAGTTCACACCATAAACATCATAATTTATAAATCAGTTATGAAAGAGTTTATATGAATCATAACAACACACTTTTAAAATGACAACCACCTCTTGACACCTACTACTGACACACGCTATAGTCACACACCGTGACAACACCAAAGAGCACACTCGCCATATATGAAACAAATTCATATATATATATATATATATATATATATATAATTAATATGGGACACACCCCCATTTATATAATTAATATGGAACATACCCCCCATATATATAGTTAATATGGGACACACCCCCCATTCATATAATTAATATGGGACACACCCCCCATTCATATAATTATTATGGGACACACCCCCCATTCCTCGACAATGCCAGAGCACGATGCACAATTAATATGGGTCACACCCCCCATTTCTCGACAATGTTAGAGCACGTCCACACACATTAAATCATACATGCTACCACACACTTGTTCATAGCTTCATAATTAAGCAGTTGAAAACACACGAATAGATAACAACCACGCCACACCCTTAATCATCGCTTTGTAATCACAAGCAGTTGAATAAGCACACAGTTAAATAATAACTTTGTCACGCTTGTATAAAATTTAGGTTCAGAAAGACTCACCTGATACGCTTACTTTCCTTTCCTACTCCGTTTCGTACCTCCAATCGATCTACCTGAGTGGAAGATAAAACACATAAGTTGATCATCCAACTTTCCGGACACACCCTTTTCGGACAACACTCTTTCCGGAAAACACCCTATCCGAACAACACTCTATCCGAACAACACCCTATCCGGACAACACCTATCCGGACCACACCCTATCCAGACAACACTCTTTCCGGACAACACCCTATCCGGACAACACTCTATCCGAACAACACCCTATCCGGACAACACTCTATCCGAACAACACTCTATCCTAACAACACCCTATCCGAACAACACCCTACCCAGACCACACTCTTTCCGGACAACACCCTATCCGGGAACTATCTGGAATCTTCTATCATCCGGACACACACATACGACTATCAGACACTTACCCGGAAACCTTCAACTGCTCAACGTGTTCGGACGTCCAGGAAGCTTTCCGGACGTCGACCTGACCCTTAATTGGACCGAGAAATCACGGGTACGACCGAAATCTCACATATAAAGATTAGCAACGACATTAGGGTCATTAAACTCAACTACTACTGAAATATCTGCTGCAATAGATAAGATTTGACACCTAACCTCTTCCATTTTGTTCCAAACCCAACTTTTAACAAAAACCCCAAATAACTCAAACAATGGCAAAATCAGAGATTAGAGAAATGGAGAAGGGATTACCTGGTTGAATCCAAAAGAAGCACACCTTCTATTCCTCCCCAACAATCCGAATTTGATCCTCCTTGCTTGACTTTGTCCACTTTCTTCTTCTTTCTCCTTTCTCCTTCTTGCTCTCTCTCTATTTACTCTCACAGCCGCCAATCACACACACAAAATCAGTAGGAGAATGTTTCTCCTAGGGTTTTGTGCCATTTATACTTACCTCACACTTACCAACTAGCCCCTCAATTTTTAGCATTTAAATAAACTCCTCCCCAACACTTGAAACTCTTTCATTTTGGTCACGGTCACTACAACACTCCCCCCTCAAAAGAATTCCGTCTCCGGAATTCCATTCTCAAAAAGGTGAGGGTACCTGGACACCATATCTGATTCCACTTCCCACGTTGCCTCTCGTCCCTTGTGATACTTCCACGGGACTTTAACCAGACGAACCTCCCTATTCCTCGACTTCCGAACCTTATTGTCGACAATCTCTATTGGTTCCTCTTCGTATGTCAATTTCTCGTCTATACGGACATCTTCCAACGGAATAGCCACATCCGACTCGGCCAAACATTTCTTCAGGTTTGACACATAAAACGTCGAATGATTTCTGCTTAACTCTTTCGGCAATTCCAACATGTACGCCACCTCTCCCACACGCTTGGTGATGGCGAAAGGTCCAACATACCTGGGTCTTGATTCTCCTTCCTCTCCAACGCACAACGTCTTTTCACGACTAATTATAAGTATCGCACTATCTCCCACACAGAATTCGATCAAACTCTTCCTTCTGCTTACACCCTGTGGCGATCTCGAGCCACACTTAACTTCTCACGAAACGCATGAGCTATTGGTGGTCAACCACATGACCTTCGATCTCACCCAAAATCATTCACACCTCTAGACTCACGGTTTTTAAAACACGTCACACTAAGGGTTTCACACAAAATCTTACCTTCTTAAAAGAACGCCTTCTACCGAAATTAACGCCACACATCCGGAACCCTTATAAAATAACGAC
The DNA here is from genome assembly GCA_033807775.1 of Saussurea involucrata. Lineage (NCBI taxonomy): Eukaryota > Viridiplantae > Streptophyta > Magnoliopsida > Asterales > Asteraceae > Saussurea > Saussurea involucrata. Next base: position 68,767,696 of record CM066318.1, on the reverse strand, counting down.
GCTCAAATCGCCAACTGATCACCGGATCAACCTTGACTATCACCTTAACCCGCAGTTAAGATTTTCCTCCACAGGCTATACACAGCTCTACAATTACTTTTCTAACACAAAATACGTCTAAGGCAGATAACACCTTCTTGCATTAATTATACCGACTACAACCCATTGATAACAATCAATTCACACACCTTTACTACAACGTCACTCCCATACCACTATCAAGTCCAACCCGACGGTCGTTCATCCGAGCACTACATTCGACTACTTTCTTCCACATCCTTCTCAAACATAAAACACGTTTCCAGAGAATAACTCACTAGAAGATACACACTCTTGATCAATCACGTAAGTTAGTTTTCCTCCACGCTTAAACCACTCACATACACACAAATCCTCTTTCTCATACTCTCACTAGAGTTCATTCACTCAATGGTGACGTTCTGAAAACATTGTTTCCCTCTTTCCGGTCACTTGTCACACTTTTTTTTACTTTACACTTACTCTCTTATTCCACACTACCGCCCCCAATTACCTCAGGCTAACATGGAACATTTCTCCTTCAACATTGACCACTCCATACACGCAATTTCAACGGTTACTATGTCTAATCCCATAGCTTCACCACATCTCATACGAGAAATTCGACCAAGTCAAACCGGACCTCCACTCTATGTTCGAAGTGACCACACACTTCTCGTTCCTCAAACGATATTAACCCACTCCTTTGCATTCCTTTACACACAAGGATTAGTTCGAACATTCTCAGAGATTTCATATCTACTACAAGATATCATGAACTAATCAATCCCACATTTTCACAATTATTACAACGATACAAGGCAAACGCACTCATCAATCAACTCAAGAGTACACATATTTCTTCTTATCTAGTCACCCATTGCCACCCCATTCTTTTATTTTCGGGTAACAATATCATACGCCACTTAGACATCCATGCAACTCCACACATAATTTTGTCATATCTGTACAACTTATGAGAAACCCCGAGCAAAGATCTCCACCTATGCTCATCCCATATCAACACTAGTCCACCGCTTAACCTCACAACAATACATCCCCACCATGCTTCGCATGCCCACTAAATATAAGTTACCACCAACTTATCCACACAACCCCCACACACCAGAGGTTCAATCATCACGATCATTTTCACGCACACAAGGCCACGTTTTCTTCATAACAAACACAACATTTATGCAAAAGAGTATACGAAACATTAAGCAATAGCTAGTTTTGCAATTCAACGTACTCACACAATTAACGGAAATTCCTGCCTGGTCAACACACACTTGTGACCTGATCTAGGGCACACACCCGCCCTTGGGAATAGACCAAGTTCTTTCGAATAATCCATATGGGACACACCCCCCATATACATCACACCATGACATATGGGACACACCCCCCATATACATCACACCACGCATAAGTAATTTATATGCAATCACACATTTAACTAAGCACACATGTACGAGTAAATGAACAAGTACCATTAACTTTTAGTTAGAAAAACTCTCACAACTTTGCCTTTCTCCCATCTAGGTGAATCGCAAATTATGACCGTCTACTACACTCGATCGAGTCCTTAATCCCGGCCGACTCTTCGGATCCACTTGAGACACGCTCAAATAAATCAATCTATAAGTCACTCCCTTGCAAACCACATAGTCAACATGTCCCACACGAGTTGGGCTAACGACCTTCTTCGTAAATGACATAATAATCACATAGGAAGAATCACTTATCTAACTATCACCTCTCCACCATTCAGGATACTCACCAAAAGACAGTCCACCTTCTTGACAGATACACACCTATCCCAATCGACCTCTTATCTCCTCGCACACCCCCGACAATATAATCATATCAGGGCTATCCTTACAACTTTCAAATCCTCCGACATCGACTCAACACTCGCTGTTGACTTCAACACTAAAGCCTGGCAATTAGCCTAAATACAAATTCTCCTCGACTTCGGCTCCACGTCGATGCCGTCTCCTCCACATACTACCACACTACCTTTCGGAATACCCTGCCTAATTCGAGTCACCTGGGACACACCCCCGTCGACAACCACACTTCAACTTATTAAACAAGAGTAAAGACTACCATCACACAAGTCTTTCTAAGGTCAAAAACTGAGACTATCGTTAGACGTCTCCTTCCCTAAACTGTAATACCAAGGTCATGAATCGACCATCGACGCCTCAACCACATTTCCACCCTCGAAACTCTGTCCATTTCTTAAGCGCGATAACTCTCACCACCTAGCGAGTTCATAGCCTTCATGCATGACAACACAACGATTTAAATCATTTTACGCACTCGACACATCCCACAAAACAAGGTTTGATAGACATGACCCGACACCTCCATAAAGAACAACCACACACACCGATTTCAAGGATCGCTCACACGCGACCTCGTCATCATTTGGAAATACATTCACTGAAACTCCCTTTATGCAAAATTTTAAAATACAACAACATAGCTCACACTGGAATAGTCAACCGACTCCCACACTTGTTGATATGTCCACTACGTGCTCACATCGATTCACCCATAAACCATACGATCAAAGGTTGTTATGTTTTATACAACAAGGTTTAACTCACTCATTAAGAAGTGAAATAATTTACTATTTCTCCAAATTTGAAATTTATCACACCACGAAAATAAATTTATCTTTTCCTTCAAGCACACACTTGCACATGCCGACTCATTTTCAGAATCCGAAGTTTGCAAGGCACGCGCACACACTCACACATTCTGACGTGAAAGATTTACGCAACTTGTTTTGAAAACACAATGTATGACTCGCTTTACATTGAAGGCTATTCGCTCGAGCAAGGTCAACCTATTACAGTTACAGCACATTGACGCCGACTCCCTACTCCCAACCAAACCATCAGGTTCCTTATATTTGAATCAATCATCGGTATCGATACTTCCCACCCACTTGGATGCTCCCACCTCACAGTTACCACTAGCCTACTACTGCGTAACAATATATGGCTTCGCCTCGACCCCAAACAGGTTAACCAACACTAGTGTTACCAATCCATACATCTATCATTTCCACATCACCCTTGACACTATTCCACTAACTAGAGTGTAAGAAAGCACCTCCCTATCATCCGGTCTTTAAGTTAAATGCTAAAGATCTCCCTTTACCGACATCAGGAAACTCCTAGAATAACGACTCTTCAGAGATTAAGAGCTCACCTCCAATCAATTGTTTTCCTTAAGAACCTTAAGGATTCTACTTCACACGGACACTCACACCACATTCACACAATACCATTCTAGATAGTGTCATCAGTCGCACCAAGAATAATTTGCACATCACACTAAACCGTTGTCGTCATGGCAAGGTTAAACTTTACACACTACTTGTTATTTTTCCACACTCAATCCACCACCTCTACACACCACTAATATCAGGACCACGATAAACAAGCACACCCATGCACCTGTAAATTCATAATGACATTGGCCATATGTGATTTGAATTTACCTTACATGAGAGTCCTCACTACCTTCGTCCTAAATTCTCAGTGGTTAAGGTCTTCCCTAAAGGCTTCCTATATCTCAGCTGTGTGTTCCTACTCCACAGTTTAAGTTTAGGCCCATCCGGTCACCTAAATCCCTTAAACTAGTGCTCTGATACCAACGGCAACGACCCACACTAAAATACAAGCCAGAAACTACCACTTTAATTTTTAAACGCCACAATGGCTCAACGTAAACATACTATTCAGATTACAAACTGGGTTTGCGGAATTAACCCCTAACTACAGCTGAGATCAGGACTACAAAAGAATAGAAAAGCCTTCTAATCCTTCTATATGCTCCCTCCGTCTCACACCTTGCCAAACTTCAAGACAAGCTTTCAAATACCTGCTTACCTGAAAAAGGTTTTAGTTTTGAAAAGTGAGGGTTAGACCATGAGGTCTAGTGAGTTCCCTCCACACCAGTTCACACCATAAACATCATAATTTATAAATCAGTTATGAAAGAGTTTATATGAATCATAACAACACACTTTTAAAATGACAACCACCTCTTGACACCTACTACTGACACACGCTATAGTCACACACACCGTGACAACACCAAAGAGCACACTCGCCATATATGAAACAAATTCATATATATATATATAATTAATATGGGACACACCCCCATTTATATAATTAATATGGAACACCCCCCCCCCCCCCATATATATATAGTTAATATGGGACACACCCCCCATTCATATAATTAATATGGGACACACCCCCCATTCCTCGACAATGCCAGAGCACGATGCACAATTAATATGGGTCACACCCCCCATTTCTCGACAATGCTAGAGCACGTCCACACACATTAAATCATACATGCTACCACACACTTGTTCATAGCTTCATAATTAAGCAGTTGAAAACACACGAATAGATAACAACCACGCCACACCCTTAATCATCGCTTTGTAATCACAAGCAGTTGAGTAATCACACAGTTAAATAATAACTCTGTCACACTTGTATAAAATTTAGGTTCATAAAGACTCACCTGATACGCTTACTTTCCTTTCCTACTCCGTTTCGTACCTCCAATCGAAAGTTAAATACCACCTGAGTGGAAGATAAAACACATAAGTTGATCATCCAACTTTCCGGACACACCCTATCCGGACCACACTCTTTCCGGACAACACCCTATCCGGGAACTATCCGGAAACTTCTATCATCCGGACACACACATACGACTATCAGACACTTACCCGGAAACCTTCAACTGCTCAACGTGTCCGGACGTCTAGGAAGCTTTCCGGACGTCGACCTGACCCTTAATTGGACCGAGAAATCATGGGTACGACCGAAATCTCACAGATAAAGATTAGCAACGACATTAGGGTCATTAAACTCAACTACTACTGAAATATCTGCTGTAATAGATAAGATTTGACACCTAACCTCTTCCATTTTGTTCCAAACCCAGCTTTTAACGAAAACCCCAAATAACTCAAACAATGGCAAAATCAGAGATTAGAGAAATGGAGAAGGGATTACCTGGTTGAATCCAAAAGAAGCACACCTTCTATTCCTCCCCAACAATCCGAATTTGATCTTCCTTGCTTGACTTTACCCTCTTTCTTCTTCTTTCTCCTTTCTCCTTCTTGCTCTCTCTCTATTTACTCTCACAGCCGCCAATCACACACACAAAATCAGTAGGAGAATGTTTCTCCTAGGGTTTTGTGCCATTTATACTTACCTCACACTTACCAACTAGCCCCTCAATTTTTAGCATTTAAATAAACTCCTCCCCAACACTTGAAACTCTTTTATTTTGGTCACAGTCACTACAGTTTAGCGATGAAAAGTCATCATCATACGGAAAGTCCATTTTCTACAAGTTTATTACACTAATCAGATTCTATTTGAAATATATAAATATATACTTATATTAAATAAAAGAAAAACATTAGACAACACGTATGTATATTTAAAAGATAATATCAAATTGAAAGAAAATAAATAAACAAATATTAAATAACTAAAAGATGGTTTTCTTAACAGGAAACAGTGGTCAATGTGCGGAGCATTTTCAGTCCAAGAAGTTGTGTTATAGTGATCCTATGGCTACATTTATGAGCAAACTCCAAATCCCATGGAATAACTAATAAACAATAAACTACTATAAGTTGTGCATCGTGATTTTACTCTAAGAGATAATTAATAAACTATAAACTACAAAACTTATATACATAATAACTTGTACTTGAAATACAAATAATTTAGATAAATATATAGAATAACTTGTCCATGTCCCAATCTGTACATATAACTTGACTTAAATCTCTAATTATGTGTCCCAATCTTAAAATTATGAAAATTATAGCTAAACACATGTATGTTATAAGAAACACAAGAGGGGAGCAATCTAAACAATGCATGCAATTTAAGAAATCAGACTGACATACCATTGGTGTTGTTGGTCTTGTCAGGAATAATGTGGATGAAGAGCTATGGTTGAGAATCCAACTTGCTCTTATCAGTCAAGCTCTCCAAATTAATTTTATCTGAAGCCTACATAAAACGTCCATAAAAGAAAAGTTTTCACGTAAGAAAGTAAAAACCTATAATTATGAAGATAAAAGTTGGTCAAAAACCATGCTACATGTTGCAACCAACCCCCCTCCAATGATGAAGATAAAAGTTGGCAGAAAGAAAAGACATGATGAACAAAAATACCAATCCTAATTGTTAGTTTAACGTGTTGGATGAATCAGTCATATCTTTAGTTATAACCCATCAACTTAGTCTGCATCCATGTTACAACAAGTCCTAACAAATGAATGTCAAAATCTTTCTACAATACACACCTATATATATATATATATATATATATATATATATATATGACAACTTATAACAACAAAGGGGGCAAGTAAAGAAGAGGTTAAAACTTAATTGCAGCTAGATGCTTAAAAAATGTATTTAAAGAGTATGAACTGTTTCAAAATCAATATCTCATGAAAGTCCCATCAACTTAATAGTGGTGCTTCTAGTTTTATTTTATGTCTCAGTCTGCTTAATCATTGGCAGTCCTCTTGTTTCAAAGTTCATCTAGTTGGAAATATGGGTACCAACCTTCTTTTGTTTTAGATTTAGACCTTTTGACAGCTAAAATGATAATCTTTGTTTGCTAGTATTCTGATTTGGTATCCTATACATACACACATATATATTAAATATATGAATCATAATTTAACTTCCTATATTTGCTTGGTATTAAACCTGTAAATATACACATACAGGCCGGTTTCTGATATTTTTTGGGCCCTGGGCAATTCATAAATTTTGGGCCCTCAATATGTAACAAAAGAAATCCCAAATAAATGTTTTTTTATTATTAAAAACAAACTTTCATCAATAAATACTAATAATTCATACAAAACAACTTCATTGATCATTTTTAGATGCAAAATCATTAATAATAACATCAAAGTCATACAAAACAACTTCTTCGAGCATTTTTTAATGCAAAATCAACAATAATAGCATCAAAGTCATACAAAAAAACTTCTTCGAGCATTTTTTAATGCAATTGTCAACAAATGTAGAGGATTCAGGATATCAAAGCTTACACACATAATTTAAGAAATTCCAAAATATATGGAGAAGGTTCTACGTAGTTTTAAAGAACTGAACAGAGTGAAGTCGGCAGCCTGGAGCAGAATAGATATCTTGCATGAAAATCGCATTTTTGGGATGAGGTTCTACCTAGTGTTAAAGGACCGAACAGAACTCAAGCTGGCAGCCGGGAACAGTTTTGATATCTTGCTAGTCCTCCTACCAAACCTGAAAAATGTGGTTCAACCACCGTAACTTTGGTGGTCGTCATGAAAAACAGTAGACAAAATAAAATAAATTAAAAAACAAACAAAGAAGTTGTTTACCATCAGATAAACAACCATAACAAACTAACCGTGGTTACTTAATTGACCTTGCTGCATCAACCAATTATTTTTCTTATCATTTTATTGGCTGTGGAATAGGATGGTTTTGGTGAGTTGCTTGGTTCATGCTCCCTTTTCATTTGGTATTATGCAACAATCTTATCCTCTGGAAATTACTATCAGAAGGGTCCAAGGGAGAGAACAGGACTTGCTGCGAGTGCAATAGTTGTTTGTATTTAAAAACCCAATCTATGTGTGTTCTTTATTGCTGCCAGTGCAATACCACCATAACCCAATCAGAAGGGTCAAAGGGAGAGAACAGGACTTCACTTTTTCATTCTGTTTCTGCACATTTCTTTGAAATGGTGGACTGTTTTGCACTCTAAATCCCAACTTGATAATTACTCTATTCAAATAACTTCCATATTGGTTGTCCAAAGAAGCGTGTCGGTCTTTAACTCTTAAGAAATGTTCATCACTCATCACTCATACTAAATCTTATGATAAATCCAACATCAATTGGTTGGCGATAGATCCATAGATGGAACATATGTTATGCTTCTACATGATATATGGATGTTCTCTGTCTGGTCATGTTGAGATGGTGGTACTTAGGCGGTTCAACAATTTTTCCCCACAAACCATATAGAAAAAGTGTTCAACAATTATACTTGCTGGAATCACATTTGCAAAAAGTTAATAAAGCACAAGATTGTTAGACTTTCACTCAATACTCAACCACGACCGGATCAACCAAACAGAAAAAATCACATTTTCTGTTTCAAGATCAAACATACTACTTTTGAAATTCTAAATCTGATATGGATCAAATAAAAAAAACATATACAAAAACCCAATAAAAATCACTATAAATTTGAAACAAAACGAAAACAGAACTAAGAAGTCGATAATGAATAAAAATCACTATTAATTTGGAAAAAAGATGGCACTATTAATCTATTATACATCAAAAGTAAAGAAAACAAAACTAAGAAGTCAATAATGAATGAAAACCCAATAAAAATCAGTAAAAACTTGAAGCACGATGATGCATTTAGTCCATTTAAAAAGAAGATCGTAGACAAGAAAATGGATAAAAATGGTTTTGACAGTTGGAAACTAAACTGAGAAGAATACTGCTTTTGCCAACACCTGAATCTCCAATGACCAAAATCTTGAAGGAGTAATTATAACTGGTTGGACAGCTAAACCTTTGAACTTTGAAGGAGAATTAGTGATTGTGAAAATAAGAGATGTAAATATGGCAAGAACCGATAACTTCAAAAAGGCAACAACAAAATACTGGAAATAGATGGTCATCAAAATCAAAGTCCACCTATCCAGAAGACAAAACACATCAAAACTTGAAGTTAGAGAAATAAAGGCATTGTTTGGCAAAAAAATACTAGCTTTTTTTGATGTACATGTTTGGATGATCATAAGCTAACTTATAAGCTAGCTTTTTGAAACGCTACTTGGAGTAGCATTTCAGTAGCTTTTTGTGAATATTCCAATATTGCCCCTTATTATTATTTACTAACTATTATTATTAATAAATATTAATTTTTTAAATTTAATTATAATTAATTAATAAAAATTAATTAATTAATATTAACTGAAAATTAATAAATTAAATTTTAATTATTTAGAATTATTGTTAATCATATAAATTATTTTTATTTATTTTAATTATTGTTAATCATATAAATTATTTTTAATATCAATGAATATATTTTAATTATCAATTAGTATTATTTTTTAATTATTATTTGATTATTTATTCATATTATATGTAACGATTATTTAAAATCATAAGTTAATATATATTTTTTTTCTAAAATTCGTTTTAACAAATTCAAAATTTATAGTATATATGTATAATAAATTTTAAATTTATTTTAATTAACATATTATATTATTTAATTTTTCTTTATTACATTGGTTGTATTAATTAACATATTATATTGTTATAAATTTGTTTTAATTACATAATTAAATTTGTAATTGATAATTATTTAAAGATGTCCTTTTTGGTCATTTTACATGTTTATAAGTTACTTTTGTCAAACGTGACTTTTTCATCAGCTAGCTTATGAGTCAACAGCTAGCTTATCAGCTACCAGCTAGCTTATCAGCTAGTTTGCCAAACATAAAAATCAATAGCTCACAACCTATTATGCAATTTACACTTTGTAACTTGAGACGATACGGGAAATGGTTTACTGAAAATAATAGAAAAATAAGTTGGTCCAATGAGTAGCAACATGAACAATGGCAGCGGCTAAAAACAGAAGAGAAAAAGGATAACCGGACAAAATGGGTACGAAATATAAAGAATTGAACATTTATTACATTAAATAGAAACTATAGCAAACTATGTTGCATTTTAGCCTTAGAACTAAGGCTTCCCAAACTGAAAATATTTGAATTCTTTACATTTTTAACATGATTTTGCTCTATTGCAGTACTTCTTGAGTGGTTTAAAAGACAAAATTTTCATCAAAAAATCAAGTACATTCCTGTCTATTTGAAGTTAAAAAGTAGTCCATTTGACATTTATTAAAGGGTGAAAAGTGCATGCCTGTTTTGGACAGAGAATGCTATGAGATTAATAACATTAATAATGCTATGAGATGAGTGTATACATATATACAGAGAAATTAGAAGCACAAAACCTTAAATAGCATCTCGTTGATAATATACCATTCTATCCATTCAAAGTGGCTGCCATTACAAGTGTTACTTTGGTGTTCTGTCTACTAAGGATTAAGAGATTTTATTATGTTAGAAACAGTTAAATAATTTCTCAATTCACCTAAAAATTCTTTATTTTGATTTCCCCAAAAATAATGTATGTGACTAAAGTAATGTATGTGACTGGTGCTTCTCATCAGCACCCATATGGTGGAAAGCCAAGAGTTCAACACCATAAAACACAAATCAAACTTCAATTTTCCCTAAAATATTTCGATTAAAAGGAATTGAGAACATTTTACGGAAGAGACCACTGCACATGATTAGCCGAATAGATAATACAAAAAAGTATAACAGAAAAGAAGATAATTGAGAACATTTTACGGAAGACGCTAATCTCGCAACGATTCTAATCATGAAAACCAAAGCCACACAGAAAACAAAAATATTGGCGACACTAGAACAAGTAATGAGTAATCTAACAACAAATACTTGTTTCGATTATGAAATAAACGAGTATTTCTTTGATTTTTATAATAAAAACAACCATTGAATTTAGAAGAGAGGTAGTGATGAAGAACAGAATAATAGCTCCATGCTTCTTACAAATTAGATGTGCGGAAGCAAACACTGATCAAGACAAACTGATGCTTACCTGATTTATATCCTGATTGGAGATGAAGAAAGGAGATGTAGAATGGTTGGCGTGCAGAAGAAGAAGAAGAAGAAGTACTGAGGTATGGTAGAAGAAGTATGGTGAAAGGTTCCCTGTTTTGGTTTTTCGCGTGTGAAGCTTCCCAAACAGGTATGGTAGAAGTAGGGGTTGTTTACCAAATTTTTTATTAAGTCCTGTATGGATAAATATGTCTTTTTGGATAAATTAGTCTGTCCTAATAAATTTATGTTATTGTTTACTTTTTATTCTGAACCAACTGTCTAAACTACATAAATGACCATTTTACCCCTTACTACAAAATAAATATTTTTGGAAAATTGTAAATGACAAAAATCAACTTAAATTTCATGTTATCAGAGAAGCCAATTCATATAAATTTTTAATTTATTCAAATATTCTATTTATAAATCTAATAAAAATTGCCCTAATTCTTGGTAGTGCTTTTGTTTAATGGCATACAAAGGCGCCGCTGCATTCAAGAAAGGATGAGGAAGCAATGAACAAAATGATTTTTTTACTTGGTGATGTTCTACATGCTATACGCATACTTTTCCGGTGCGTTCTTCTCCTCTAATTTCTTCTTATGTTTTCGTCATATGCTTCTTTTTGGTCGAAATCGGCTAGGGTTTTTGAAGTTAGAAATCAAAACCAGTCACGACGATGAGGATGGAGATGGTGAAGAAAATTGAAATCAACTTGTAGAGATGAAGTTTGGAGATGGTGAATTGGTGATGATGGAGATGGAGGTGGAGGTGGGTTTATAATCTGGAAGGAGGTATTTGTAATATGGAAGGAGGCGTGTATTTTGTACGAGGGTAGTGATGTCTTTTTTTTATCTGAATGGGGACAACACAACATATCCATTTGTGCGATTAAGCCACATTCTGTGCGAATAAGCCACAAGTAAACAACCTAAAAGTGTTGTACGAATAAGCCGGATAAACCACTAAGCTCATTAAGTCACAAGTAAACACCCCCGAAGTATGGTGTACCGTCAGAAAGTGAACCCTAGGTATGGGTTGGAGGCTTGGAGCGTGTACCCGGATTTAATAACCTTTGCATCAGACACTTGTAAGTTATGCATATAGAGGTGTAATTAAGAGATTTTTGAATTTTCTGCATAAATTGGTAGTACTTTGTGCTTAAAAACTTGTATTTAAGAATTTGGTCTACATGCATATATAAGTAGTGTAGATATATTTATGTATATGAAAATATATATATATATAGATGAGATCAGGGGAGAACCTTGAAAAAAGAAAGAACCAAAGAACCTATCCAAACCGTTAGATTTAGATGATCCAACGGATATGATTAAAAATGTGGTTACAACCACTTTTTAGAAAGAAAAAAAATCACCTCCTATCTTTTTAAATCGAAAATCGGTGAATTATATAAAAAGATTGAAGCCAAACAAATTACACCAAAAAATTGATCATTTTATTATCTTTAATTTCACATCCATTTTGATATATTTTTTCATCCCTTTTTTCATGGTTCTCTGGTTCTTTCTTTTTTCAATGTTCTCTCTTGATCTTTACCCTATATATATATATATATATATATATATATACTAGCAGTCTACCCGTGCAATGCACCGGGTGAGCAGGGTAAATAGAAATGAAAAATAAATATAATTCCTCATAAGAAAAAAGATACATATGGAGTAGGGGCTATTTATCTAAACACTTAGTAAATGCTTACCAATAAGAGTCAATATTGTAACTTACTTTATCTGCTAAGATAAACCCCCAAGTGAAGTTATAAAGAACACCATAATACAACAAGATGATATAGAAGTATACCTTAAATCTCCAGCAAGAGGGGAACTTATATCGTAATACATTATGTTTCATAAATGGCAAGAATTGAACAACATCAAAGTGATAATATTTAGCGCTAAAGTATAACATTTTTAGCTCTTAGTCATAAAGCTAGCTAGCAAATGGGATGGTGCTTGGTTTAATCTCTAATCTCTATGATGGATTTCTTTTGGGGATGATGAGGGGTAGTGGGTTTCAACACCTCCAACTCCAATCTTGGGATTTAAAACAGCTGCACAATAAGAAATTGGAGACATTGTTTCATAGTATTAAAAAAACATCAATTGCAGTTTCAAAATCAGTGGTTTCCAAAAAGGGTTTTCTTTACATTGCGTAAACATATTATAAAGCAACAAACTTTGCCCCAAAACCAGTGGTATATTAGGATTGTAAGCATTAGAAAGAACAGTAAAGCTTTAAAAAACTTCAAGACCGCCCAAAAGCGATTCAAGCGTTTCCCAATCGTTATCATCAATTCGTTCTTACAACCTTTGGCAAAAAGATTTTGCAGGCAGTGATCTTTGCTTAACTGTAAAATCCAACATTAGATAGGTAATGTTCCACTTTTCAGGAAAATGTATGCATGGTTCAGAGAATCGTACACCTTTCGATTGCAAAAATTCTGTAAAATCATATCCTATTTCTGAAAACTAAACAAAATCCACTATTTTTTTAAACAGATAAAAGTAGTAACATAATGAAGAGAGGATTTCACCACTGAAATCAGAATATTGCACACATTTTGTATGAAAAAGAACACACCATTCGACAGCAGATTCATCTCTCTTTTCAGCATTTCAATAACTTGTGAAAAGCTAACAACATCACCATCAACCAAAGTGATACACTGCACATCAACCAAAGTGATACACATTTCAATTACACACGGAGAATGCGAATAAGACATCAACCAAACTTTGGGAATTCTGATCTGAGACAACAACCAAACTTTGGTCAGAAAAAACAACATTTGCACCATACGCTCCCTTCTGAACAAGACTAAATCTAAGGGGCCATTTACCAAACGCTTAACGGTAAGTGCATACCTTACCGCTACCGGTTGAGCATGAGAAGGACTGAGAACCTTACCGGGTAAGAGGCATGGCAACAACCAAGGTTCCTAGTCAATAAGTGAGGGAGAAGATTCTTATTGAGTTAGCATTAACCGAGTAAGAGACGCTTAAATAGATTCTTTGCAACCTAAATGGTAGGAAGAGCAAAAAACAAAAAAAGTAACAATACAAATAGATGAATAACTTATCGGAGATGGTGAATATGGAGAGAATAGATATGAATAACCCAACCAGAGATGGAGACTATCTAGAAAATATATATGCAAAACAATCAAGTAGCTTATATTTCACTCAGCCTCTGTTACAAAAAAAAATGCCCACAAATAAGCTCAGTTCGTCTGAAATGTTGTATAATTAAGATTAAAGCATCATAAAGGATAAACATACAGCTGTATAAATGAAGTTGTTTCGTTGAAATAAACCACATGGGCTATATTAAATAAATATAAATGCACAATAAAAATGACCAAAAACAATCGTAACACACACTTGATTCCAGGTATGTCGGTCCACTACACACACTCGATTTCCATTTTAATATGGAATTAGGTCAAACATAACAATAATATTGTTGTTTTCTTTGGCATTTTATCGAACAGTTCATGAGCATTAGACGTGGATGAAAATGTACAATAAAGAGACACAAAGATAGACCAAACATGAACGAAATAAGATGGGGATACCTTAGGGTTTGTAAGCGAGGCCAGTACACATCGATGCTCCAGTAGCCAACTTCTTCTTGTTCCTAATCAAGGGTTTGAAACGAAAACGTTGTATATCAGAGATTCAAAATAGGTGAATAGAAGTCTCAAGGAGGGAATCATCATATTAGCGATCTTTTTTTAATCCACCAGCCTTTAGAATCGTGAACAGAGATATGTAGATGATATTCAAATTTTGAAATCAGCCGAGTATTCCATCTGATCTGGAGGCATGTAATAAGGCGGGATAAAGCAAATTGAATTTTACACGCCAACTATCAAAATCAAATCTTTTAGGACTCTGAAGCTTCAAAACAGTCACTGCACATGGAGAAAGCAACATCAGCTCATACTTATCCCGGTGGTGGGAGCTCTAGATTTTATAACATGCATACATCGCTTGTACACTATGCCTTAAAAATGGTAATTAAGAGATTTTCAGGATTTATGCTTTAAAATATAGTACTCAATGCATAAAGAGTTGTAATTAAGACTTTTTGTCTAAATGGTTATATATGTAGTATAGATATATATATATATATATATATGTTTATAATTATATATATATATACATAAATACATATTTAATACTCTCACCACATCTCTCACCAACCCTCTCATCCACTCTTTTTCTTCTTCTTCGTGATTTCTCTCCTCTTTATTTTTCTTTCTTTCTTCTTTCATTTCTATCTCTCACGATTTCTCTTCACCCCCAATAAACTTCTCCAATCTTTCTCTTTTATTTCTTCAAACATCAATGGTGGATCTCTCCTAAGTTATTTTGAGGAACACTTAAGGCTACTCCTTCAAGATTTGGAGCTTTTAGGGTTGGATTTCAATCTAGCAAGTCTCCTTCTCATCTTCACAAACTAATTTCTAGGGTTTCACTATTTTTCTAGTTTTTTTTTCCAAAAACCTAGTTTGTGAGTTCTTAAACCTTTTGTGAAAACTAGATACATGTCATTATGTGTTATTGTCTACATTGTTACTTGCAAAACCTCTTTACTCCATTAGTACACTTGTTTTCTCATATGTTGGTTTCTTGTTGGTTTTGGATGTAATATGGAATACTTGAGGTTATTAAATTAAAGATCTTCATATTTCTTGATATTTGGTATGTTGGGAGTATTAAGCCACTTTTTAGGGTTTTGGCTTAATAAAATGATTTTGGGCTTAATGAGATCGCTTCTAGCTTAATAATGTGGTTTTTTACTAAATGATGCAGTTTTGGCTTAATGAAGTTGTTTTGGCTTAATGTGCTAATGATAGGCTTAATGGAATGTCAATATGGCTTAATGGGATTGTTTATGCCATTATACATGAGAATGTGACTCCTCCAGGGATGTATGTATATGTAAATGTTTTAAGAACAATTGGGTGACTTACATTAACCTATGATGGCTCATTGAGGTATCCTTGACTTAATATGGTGGGTTTGACCTAAGGAAAATGATTTTGACATAAAAAAGTAGTTTTGGCTTAATGGATTTGTATTTAGCTTAATGGATTAGTATTTGGCTTATTAGATTGGTATATGGCTTAATGAGATGGTATTGACTCAAAGAATTAGCTTTGACTTAATGTCTTGGGCCTATGGCTTAATGAATTGGTATTGGACTTAATAAAGTGGCATTTGGCTTATTGGGATTGTTCATGTTATATATGTGCAAGTTTAATTGTTCATTTCATGTTTAATTGGGAATCATGAGAATTATAGACTTATATTTGGATATAAAAACCTTATATGCTTGGTTTTACATGTTTATACATTATAGTTGGACCATACTGCTTATTGTGTACATCTTATACATTACTTGGAGTAATTTTGGTATGATGATGCTTTATTATAACTGGGATGAACCATCAAGTGTGTACTCGGTGATTACAGTCTTTGAGGACGCCACCTTGGAGGTATGTGCCTAGACCCCTTGCCGTTCGGGACAATGCCCTGGGGGTAATCCTTGATGTGATGTCGGGCCTTGTGGTTGTAATAACCCAATATTTATTTAAAGGAAAAGTTTGGTGGCCAAATTAAGAAGAATGAAAGTTGGCATAAAGGGGCTTTATTAAATATGAATATGGCTTTTTGGGCCCAAATCCCTAGGGCAGTTTTAAATTCCTAATCAGTATTATTCGTATGGGGAATGAAAGTTGGCGGCTGAGCTGAGAAAAGAACAAGAAGAGAGCGTTTCAGGGTGGTGTTGGTGTGGAGATCGAGTTGTGTGCAAGGAGGAAATGTCTGTTCAGGTTACGGTTGGAACGGGGCAAGTGTAGGAAGAGCACTACAATCAGGTGAGTTCCCTAAACCTCTTTTACGACGTAAATGTTAGATGATTCTTTTACTGATTATGCTTTTAATAAGCATGAAATACTTATGAACTGATATGCATGAAAGGAAAGAAAGGTCTGATATGTTGAAATGATGCGCATGATTTATAAAGAGTCAAATGTTTTATGAATCGTATGTGCATGTTATGTGATGTCGGTCTGTACTGTGGGATCAATGAGCCTCGGGATCTGATGATCCCTTGGTTTGGTATGACGAGACGGTAGGTTGGAATTCGTTTCCTCCTAGGCGGGTATCGGGGAGTCTTCTTGGGCCCCGATACGAGAGGGCGAAAGGGGAGTCTGCTTGGGCCCCAATCGCGAATGGATAAGTGATCCATTACACAGTGCAGTACCATATATGATGACTTGTTATGCATTTTAACAAATGATTTCATATTATACATGTTGATTTACGGAGGGAATTCACTAGGCCTTTTGGTCTAACCCTCGCTTTTCAAAACCAAACCATTTTCAGGTAAGCGAGCTTCAGGCTCAAGTGTTAAGAACTAAAGACGGGAGGATTGTGGCTTGGAGATAGAGCGACTCCAAGATAGATGATTAACCTTAGTTTAGAGCTCAGCTGTGGATAGTTAGACTTCCGTTGTCATTTTGATAAGCTCATATTTTAAATGTAATGGTCAACTATTTATGTTTGCATTGTAAAACGCTCAGTGTATGGTTTATTGTCTGATCTACTTTTGGGGACGTTACAATTGGTATCAGAGCCTTAGTTTAAGGGATTTAGGTGACCATTAGGGCCTAAACTTAAACTGTAGGAAGAGGAACACAGCCGAGATATAGGTTTGCCTCTAGGGACGATCACTATAAACGCACTTAGGAATAAGGTGCAAAGGACAAACGTGTAAGGTAAGTTTGGGATTGCACCTGGCCAGTGTAATTACGAACTTACAGGTACATGTGTGTGCTTCAATTACCTTTTATAGCAATGTAGTGGTGTCATGTCTGGCAAGAGTTAATGATTGTTTTCTTTCAGAATTAGCGTTATGGCTGGAAGGAATTTGAGAAGTAAGCCAGTACCTGTCATACCAAGGAACCAAGAAGAAGAGACTCTAGAGTGTGGACCGGCTAACCGCGAAAGGGGTCGCGGAAGGGGCCGTGGAAGGGGTCGTGGGAGGACGAGGAGTGTGGAAATGCCCGTCAACCAAGAAGACTCTATCCAGGAAAGTTCGGCTACGGTAAGGAGGGAGAACCCGACAAGGGGACGTGGTCGAGGTCGGGGATCCACATTCGTCACTCGAGAGAATTTGGCCGCAGAACTTGGTAAAATCCAGGAGACTCTGCAAACTCTCCTCACCAGACACAATGGGACGGCCTCTGAAAGCAAAGGGGCGACTGAAAACAAGGAAAGTGCAGAGTTGTCAAATCCTGTCGAATCTGGTACTGGGAGTCTTTCGAAAGCGACGTCTTTGATGGTGAACGAGTCGGCAGCTAAGGGTTGTAACTTTAAGGTTTTGGCCTCATGCAAGCCCCCTACGTTCAAGGGCGAATGTGACCTGGTTCTAGCAATGAGGTGGGTAAAGGAGATGGAATTGGTTTTTGACACTTGCAAATGCACTGATGAGGACAGAGTGATGTTTGCCTTGTCCATGTTGAAATCTGATGCAGTTTACTGGTGGGAAGCCGAAACTGGGGGAAAGGGCTCTGCAATGGCAAAGGGGATGTTGTGGGAATCGTTTGTAGACCGGTTTAAAGCACAGTTCTGCCCACTCGCGGCAGTGAAAAAACTGGAAGAAGAATTCCTGGGTTTGGAACAGGGGAGAATGACGGTACGGGAGTACACTTCAAAGTTTATCAAGAAGTCCCGTTTCGCCGACCTGTACCTGCCGACGGAGGGGCGGAGGGTGAATCACTACATTCACGGTCTGAGAAGTGATATTCGAGAGCTAGTGATGGCAAGAAACCCCGTTACTTTTCAAACAGCCATCGATGCGCCGAACTAATTGAAATGGAGAAGAACCGTTAGACTTCTGAGAAGAGCGGCGACAAGCGCAAATGGGATGGAGCGAGGAACGACTCGGGGAAAGGGAAAGTGTTCCGATCTGATAACCGTGTAAGCAAATATACAGTTGGGAAACCATGTGCGAAGTGCAACAAGGTGCACCGGGGTGATTGCATGGCAGGTTCAAACTCATGCTACCGGTGTGGCTTGCCTGGTCACATGTCAAGGGATTGTCCCAAGGGGAAATCGTGTTTTCAATGTGGAGTTGTTGGACACACACGATATGACTGTCCGCAATTGAAGAAAGGGGGATCAACTCAATTTGGGAATCGTCAGGTGGAGAGAGGAAGTGAGAAGGGAACGGAGCCGGCACGCGCTAAGGGGCGCGCGTTTCGCATGACTGCGGAGGAAATTCCAGACGTTGTGGCAGGTACATTTCTAGTAAACTCACTGTGTGCCAATATGTTATTTGATTCGGGAGCGAATCGCTCGTTTGTTTCGCATGCGTTTATGAAATGTTTAGGGGTGAGGCCTAGACAGTTGGAGAGGGCGCTAGAGGTGGAAACTGCTAACGACAGTCTGGTGTATGTTAAAGAAGTGATAGAGAGTTGTGTCGTAGATATAGAAGGAAGACTGTTGCCTATGAAGTTATACCCCATGGCTATGGGGGAGTTCGATGTAGTGTTGGGTATGGATTGGTTAGCCGCAAATGATGCCAATATCGTTTGCAACAAAAAGCTAATTAGGATCCACTCACCCGATGGGGATCCCATAGTGATTTATGGGAACCGCCGTAATAGAAAGACTAGCCTTATCTCCATGATCAAGGCTAGCAGGTGTTTGAGGAAAGGATGTCGAGGATTCTTAGCGTACGTGTTAGACGCCAAGAAAGAGAAGCGTGGAGTGAGTGACGTGCGCGTAGTAAACGAATACCCGGAAGTATTTTCGGATGATTTGACAAGCTTACCTCCGGATCGTCAGATCGAGTTCAAAATTGATTTGATGCATGGAGCTGCACCGATTGCTCGTGCACCATATAGATTGGCGTCGTCCGAAATGAAGGAAATGATGACTCAGTTGCAGGAATTGTTAGACAAGGGATTCGTGAGGCCGAGTACGTCACCGTGGGGAGCACCCGTACTCTTCGTGAAAAAGAAGGACGGCACCATGCGAATGTGTATAGACTACCGAGAGCTCAACAAGGTTACAATCAAGAATAAGTATCCAATATCGCGAATCGACGACCTGTTTAATCAACTTCAAGGAGCCAGCTATTTTTCCAAGATAGACTTGAGGTCGGGGTATCATCAACTCAAGGTGAGAGAGGAGGATGTACCAAAGACCGCTTTCAGAACTAGATATGGGCATTACGAGTTCCTGGTGATGCCGTTCGGATTAACCAACGCCCCCGCAGCTTTCATGGACTTAATGAATAGGGTGTGTCAACCTTATTTAGACAAGTTCGTGATAGTGTTCATAGACGACATTCTGATTTTCTCAAAATCCGAGGAGGAGCACGAGAACCACCTTAGGCTGATTCTTGAGCTATTGAAGAAGGAGAAATTATTTGCTAAATTTTCAAAATGTGAGTTTTGGCTAAGGGAGGTGCAATTCCTCGGGCATGTGGTGTCCGAAACAGGAATCATGGTGGACCCAGCAAAGATTAAAGCCATCCGGGATTGGGAGCAACCGAAGAACCCATCAGAAGTTCGGAGTTTTCTTGGTTTGGCAGGTTACTACCGGAAGTTCATAAAGGACTTTTCGCGTATTGCCACGCCATTAACCACTTTAACAAGGAAAAACATCAAGTTTGCTTGGTCCGAGAAACAAGAGGAAGCTTTCCAAAGGTTGAAGGACATGTTGAGCAGCGCTCCCGTGCTGTCGTTACCAGTTGGGTCAGATGACTTCGTGGTATTCAGTGACGCGTCGAAACTCGGCTTAGGTTGTATACTCATGCAAAGAGGAAAGGTGATTGCTTATGCCTCCCGGCAGTTAAAAGATCACGAAGCTCGATATCCTACGCACGACTTAGAATTGGCGGCAGTGGTTTTCGCCTTGAAAATTTGGCGGCATTACCTGTACGGGACGAAGTGCCAGATTTTCACAGACCATAAGAGCCTATGTCACCTCTTTGACCAGAAAGAGTTGAATATGCGTCAAAGAAGATGGATCGAGCTGTTGACCGATTACGATTGTAAGATCGAGTACCATCCAGGGAAGACGAATGTAGTGGCAGATGCTTTAAGTCGCAAAGAAAGGAACGAGGTCCCCAGCGTTGTGGCCATGAGAGCTGAAGTGACCTTTAACTTGCTGGCCGAGATAAAGAAGTGTCAAGCCGAAGCGCTCGGTGCTAACGACCTCAAGAAGGAAAGACTGTTTGGGCAACTGACCTCACTAGTAGAGGATGGGCGAGGGGTGAAATGTTTCAATGGGAGGATTTGGGTCCCGAAGATCGGGGAGCTCAGGAAGATGATTCTGGAAGAGGCTCACAAATCCAAGTACACGATTCACCCAGGAACAAACAAAATGTACGGAGACCTACGGCAAGATTATTGGTGGCCTGGGATGAAAAAGTATGTGGCTCACTTTGTTGAGACATGCATAACGTGTTCACGTGTGAAGATTGAACATCAAAGGCCGTACGGAAAACTTTAGTCGTTAGATATACCAGTGTGGAAGTGGGATCAAATCACGATGGACTTCGTGGCCCATTTGCCTAGGACTCCGAAGGGCTACGACGCCATTTGGGTAATTGTGGATCGACTCACGAAATCAACTCACTTCTTGCCGATAAGAGAGTCCTACTCAATGGAACCATTAGCCAAATTATACATCGACGGAATTGTAACCCTTCATGGGGTACCTTCGTCGATTGTATCTGACCGGGATAGCAGATTTACCTCCAAGTTCTGGAGGAGCTTCCAAAGAGAAATGGGATCGCAGATCAAGATGAGCACCGCTTATCATCCTCAGACCGACGGGCAGAGCGAGCGAACGATCCAAACGTTAGAAGACATGTTGAGGGCATGTGCTCTAGATTTTCAAGGGTCATGGGAAAAGCATCTGCCATTGGTTGAGTTCGCCTACAACAACAGTTATCATTCGAGCATCAAGATGGCGCCATTTGAGGCATTGTACGGTAGAAAGTGTCGGACGCCATTATGTTGGAATGAAGTTGGGGAGAGGCAGTTGGGTGGGCCCGAAATTGTTCAGCAGACTTCAGACAAAATAGTCCAAGTGCGCGAAAGACTGAAGGTCGCTCGCGACCGGCAAAAGAGTTATGCGGATAAAAGACGAAAAGACATAGAATTCCAAGTCGGAGATCACGTACTACTGAAGGTGTCACTCTGGAAGGGAGTGGTGAGATTTGGGAGACGTGGGAAGTTAAGCCCACGTTATATCGGACCATTTGCGATTACAGAACGAATTGGGGAAGTGGCTTACAGACTGGATCTACTCGAAGAATTAAATGGCATCCATAATGCGTTTTACGTGTCAAATCTAAGGAAGTGTTTGGCTGACGTGACTAAGGCAGTGTCATTAAACGACATCAAAGTGGATGAAAGATTGAACTTTGTAGAGGAACCCGAGGCCGCCACAGATATTAAGGTAAGAAAGTCACGAAACAAAGAACTCTGACTAGTGAGGGTGCAGTGGCGACATCACAAGGGCCCCGAGGCTATGTGGGAACTGGAGTCTGAAATGAGGGAAAGGTACCCGCATCTTTTCCAATGAGGAATTCCGGGGACGGAATTCTTCTAAGGAGGGAAGGTTGTAATAACCCAATATTTATTTAAAGGAAAAGTTTGGTGGCCAAATTAAGAAGAATGAAAGTTGGCATAAAGGGGCCTTATTAAATATGAATATGGCTTTTTGGGCCCAAATCCCTAGGGCAGATTTAAATTCCTAATCAGTATTATTCGTATGGGGAATGAAAGTTGGCGGCTGAGCTGAGAAAAGAACAAGAAGAGAGCGTTTCAGGGTGGTGTTGGTGTGGAGATCGAGTTGTGTGCAAGGAGGAAATTTATGTTCAGGTTACGGTTGGAACGGGGCAAGTGTAGGAAGAGCACTACAATCAGGTGAGTTCCCTAAACCTCTTTTACGACGTAAATGTTAGATGATTCTTTTACTGATTATGGTTTTAATAAGCATGAAATACTTATGAACTGATATGCATGAAAGGAAAGAAAGGTCTGATATGTTGAAATGATGCGCATGATTTATAAAGAGTCAAATGTTTTATGAATCGTATGTGCATGTTATGTGATGTCGGTCTGTACTGTGGGATCAATGAGCCTCGGGATCTGATGATCCCTTGGTTTGGTATGACGAGACGGTAGGTTGGAATTCGTTTCCTCCTAGGCGGGTATCGGGGAGTCTGCTTGGGCCCCGATACGAGAGGGCGAAAGGGGAGTCTGCTTGGGCCCCGATCGTGAATGGATAAGTGATCCATTACATAGTGCAGTACCATATATGATGACTTGTTATGCATTTTAACAAATGATTTCATATTATACATGTTGATTTACGGAGGGAATTCACTAGGCCTTTTGGTCTAACCCTCGCTTTTCAAAACCAAACCATTTTCAGGTAAGAGAGCTTCAGGCTCAAGTGTTAAGAACTAAAGACGGGATGATTGTGGCTTGGAGATAGAGCGACTCCAAGATAGATGATTAACCTTAGTTTAGAGCTCGGCTGTGGATAGTTAGACTTCCGTTGTCATTTTGATAAGCTCATATTTTAAATGTAATGGACAACTATTTATGTTTGCATTGTAAAACGCTCAGTGTATGGTTTATTGTATGATCTACTTTTGGGGACGTTACAGTGGTATTATCCGTGGGGATAGATACTAAGGTGTATTGATCCTTTGGGTGCTACTTGTTTGGTGTTTTGGGTCTCCCCCATTGATTCCTTGTTGAAATGATTTTCCCTAAATAACATTTACAAAATGCCACCTCTACATATCTTTCACTTGTATAAATGAGCCTCTTTGGCCTAGATGAAATTGTTGGATGAATCGTCAAGTAGGCACTAGGAGGATATAGTCTTGGACGCCACCTTGGAGGTATGTGCCTACACCTTTGCCTTTGGGGTAATGCCTTGGAGGTAGTCCCTAATGTGCCGGGCCTTGTGGTGTTACTCATGGGAGTAGATGCTAAGGTATATTGTCTCTTGAGGTGAAACTTGATTTGATGTTTTGGGTCTCCCCCATTGATTCCATTTGTGAATATTCATTAATATGTACTGTTATTATATGTCCTTACATGATGTTTACCTTTGTTCAACTCACTAGGCTTTTTGGCCTAACACTTGTTTGGTGTCGACATGTATCTCAGGCTTTAGCGGCGTCAATTCTAAAAAGGTTTAGGGAGGACTAATGCGAGCTTGGGAAATGCATTTTTGTGAATATGCTTATAATTTAGGATTATGGAATGAATTGGAGGCGACACCCTTTTTGTAATCCTTATTCTATTTAGAATGTAGATTGGTTGGTTGTTATTTATTTCCGTTATATATTACAAACTTGTAATTGAAACAGGTGTGCTACATTTATCCCCTTTTTGGGAGGCTCGTGCTATGGTGTTTATACCACATCTTCGTTTTATGGAGGTTTTTATTTATCCCAATTTTTGGGGTGTTACACTATTGGGTTTTCTAAGGTTTGTCTAAAAACCTAGTTGGTAAGTTTAAAATGCTTTGTAAAAACTAGATACATTTGACTAATTTAAAGGTCTTGGATTAATATTCAAAGCTTCTTTCATGATTTATGTAGTGGTTGGACCACAAGCTTACCTATATTTGCATTATGTATATTTTGCTTGGAGTAGATGTGTACTATGGTATATTGAAGTTTAGATAAACCATCAAGTAGGCACTAGGAGGATATAGTCTTGGGTGATACCTTGGAAGTATGCGCCTAGATCTCTGCCATTCGGGGTAATGCTTTGGAGGTAGTCCTCAATGTGTCGGTCCTTGTGGTGTTACTAATGGGAGTAGACACTAAGGTGTATCGACTCTTGAGGTGAAACTTGATTTGGTGCTATGAGTCTCCCCCATTGATTCAGAATGTTGAACTATGTATTCATGTGGATGATTCTTAACTATTAAAATGTAGTGTATATATATATATATTACTTGTTCCAACTCACTAGGCTTTTTGGCCTAACATTTGCTTGGTGTCGACATGTATCTCAGGTTCTAGCGGTCCGGTCTCTAAGAAGGTCTAGTCGGGGTAGAGTGAGCTTGGGGAAACCATCTTTTGAGACACCATTCTTATGAAAGAACATTACTTTTGGATGATTGGATGACACCCAATTTGTAATCTTATTTCTTAGAGAAATTAGATTAATAAATTGTTAATAAAATTACTTTTGAATACAAACTTTTAATTAAAAGATGTTTATTATTTCCCCTTTTTGGGAGGCTTAAGCTTTGGCATATATGTATACCACTTTTGATTTAATGGAATTTTTGTTTGTCCCAAAGTTTGGGGTATTAGAAGTTGATATCAGATCTTTAGTTTAAGTCAACTAGGTGTTGACTCTAGTATATCTAGACTTAAGTTGTGAAGGTCAGTGGTAAAATTGTCAACCTTGGGTAGAATTCCTAGGTGGGAAGAGTATTAGGGCTTACGGAATTACATTAACTGAGAGTTGTAATCGTGATAACAAGAATCCTTGTGTATGATATATTCAAAATTTCAGGCCCATGTCATTATGAAACATTGTTAAATAAGCATGCTTGAAATTGTTATTATGATAATTGACGATTGTAGTAGTACGTTACAAACCGCTAATAGTTTAAAAAATAACCGGTATGATACTTATCATGTGTGACAGTTCACAATGGTAAACACGAGAAGCCGGTTGGAAATCAAGACGAGGGGAACTAAGCCAGCGTGACCGCTCGAGAAGTACTGAGACAAACAACTCAAGTGAATAACCCGTCTACTCCTTCAATTCCCACAATATTAAGGGATGTTATTAATGTGATACACCCAGTCTTACAAATGATGAATACTGCCATGGACAAGCGGGATGAGAAGTTCATGAAAGTTGCTAGAGGATCGAGATGCTACTCACCAAAGACATGAGACGGTTGCGGAAAACGTCGTGAATGATTCGGGAGGAGCGGTGAATTTTGTTGGCTCCGAAGAGCATGTGATAGTCGAAGAAAGGAGAAGAGAGAGGTTGTTGCTACAAAAACTTTTTGTGTAGCAAGCCGTCGGAGTTTTCGGGTACTACAAACCCAGCTACATGATGTACTAGATTAAGGAGATGGAAATGGTATTTATAGCAAGCGAATGTGATGACTAACAACGTGTTAGGTTTTCCTCTCAACTGTTTAGGGGCGAGGCTCTAACATAGTGGAACCTCACCCGAACGGTTCTTGTATCGGAAGTTTTGGCTAAGCTCTCATGGCCAACTTTAAAGAAGAAAGTGTTGGATAAGTATCGTAACAAACGAGCCTCGATAGGATTGAGGAAGAGCTCAGGAATTTGAAGAAAGGGAATCGGTCTACTGTCGATTACTCGAAGTAGTTTGTGGAAAAAGTGAGCTTGGTGGAGCGTTTAGTCGCCGATGAACAGATGAAAATCAAGGCTTATCAAAGACGGTTATCGGCCAAGATGAAGACGGGGGTAAGAAACGCTAAGGTGACGGATTTACAAGAAGCCATTGAGGTATCTCTACTGGTGGAGGGTGACCTTGCTAAAGGAAGGAAGGAACAAGGACAAGTTGGAGAGAGAAGGAAATGGGAAGGGCCAACCAGGCCCGCTCGTCAGTTTAGATCTTTTCTGGAAGGAGGAGCGTTGAGTCTCGTGAGTCAAGGTGGTGCTACAAGTGCAAGAGAAAGCACCATGGCCCATGAAACTTTAGGCCTTACTCAGGTCGGTCTGAATGTTTCAAATGTGGGAAGAAGGACCCGTTAGCCATAATTGCCTCATTAGAGGATCAGTATGTTTTGAGTGTCGTGATCCAGGGCACGTGAAGAGAGAATGTCCAAAGCTTGTAGGAGGCAATCAGAGAGTACAAGCTTACCTACGCCAAGGAAAGAGAATCTACCGAAGGCATAGAGTTGAACCTTCCAGATGACCACTGAAGAGGCAAGAGAGACCGCCGATGTGGTATCGGGTACGCTCCTAGTAAACTCTTTGCATGCACGTGTATTATTTGAGTTGGGTGCGAACCGCTCTTTCGTGTCTAGTTCTTTTTGTAAACATCTTGTCGCTCTTATTAGTACCCTATCTGACGCCCTAGTAGTGGAAGTAGCTAATGAAGATCAAATGTTGATTTGGGATTGTTATCATAGTTTCTCTTTGGAGATAGATGGGAAACCCTTTGAGGTGAACTTGTTGCCTATAGATTTTTTGGTTAGGAATAGTGCCGAAATATTTTTGTTGATCCCAATATTGACTCAACAATGATATTAATCTCTATTAGTTCGAACAAATAAGTATGCAGAAGCGTTTTAAAGAACTAAAGAGATGCTTCGGTAGAAGATACACATAGAAACAAACAAGTGAATAGATAATAAACAAGAGTTTAGCCCAAAGATTCACTTTCTATTGATTTTCATAAAACACCAAGAACACCGTAAGTATGTGAAAATATTTTGCTCTAAACAGGTGTGTGCGTATTGTGCAACGTTACTTGAAGTGCTCTACAAGAGCCTTCTATTTATACTATTCTACAGGGGACAGATGAGAGACAAGAAGTACTAATGGTACAAAGACAACATCGTGGGACTGCATCAGGTACAATGTTAATGTAGTGCGCCGTTTTCTGCAAAGGCTGCAACCCATCAGAGGTGGACACGTGGAATGTGCAGGTCACGCCTTGTACGAACGATCTTCAGGATCTTCGTACAGCAGAGGCACGTGAGAGGCATGATCTTCTTTGTCTTGATCTTTAGAAATCTTCAGACTTCTAAGTCTTCATACCACAGAGGCTATGTGGCCTTGTCCTTTGAGAAAGTCTTCTGTCGGATCTTCACTTGGTGTCTTGGCAGAGGCTCTGTCGATGACTTTACACTTAGCCTATTTTTCAATACTTCTGTAAACATAGAGGCTGGAGCTAACAATCTCCCCCTAAGTATTGAAAAATAAAAAATTGTAATTTGCAAGGTGTTCTAAGCTAAGAACACGACAAGAGGTATTTGACCTCTGTAGAAGCTTTACTTTTCATATAAGGATATGCCAGAGGCACTTACATTTTATTACAGTGCAAAGTATGAAAAGTAAGTACAAGATGGTTGAGGATGTTAGACTCTGGCGTTTGGGAAGTCATTGATTCTCCTTGTGAGTCCTCCATCTTTGAGTTCACGATACATTCTAATGCAGAGGTTTTTGAAATTGATGACAGAGTCGATGACCTCTATTAATCTGTTGGCATTGGATAGATTCATGAACTCTTATCCTCTGTGTTCCAGGAGATTGGCTCTGAACTCGAGCAGAGTCTTTGTTGCATACTTCTGGCAATCAATCTCTAGGAACAACTTCAGTTTACCAGCAGGATCACGAAAGACATACCCGATGTTTGGACTTGTGATGATGGAGTTCGGTCTGATGTCCGCAGAGGAGGGGCATTGGTCTTCTGAGCAATTTCGTATTTCTCCCAGTCAGCTGGAGTCCATTTATCCTTCGTCTTTGGTTTTTCGTACTCAGCAACTTCTGGAGTATCATCTGTGGCAGGTACCCGTGGTACTGTGACCATAGGAACGTAAGGTGGATTTCGAATATAAGTGAGGAGATCTTTATCAGTACCCTCAAAGAAATTAATCATTCGTATCTTCCATTGGGGGTACTCATCTCTGAGTAGAGTGGGTGGCTTGGTTAAAGAACCAACAGTAAAGAAGTTGTTTGTGTTTGCCATTTGAGCAGATTTGTGAATACTAGAAAAAACAGAGTATAAACTGAAAGTTTTCAACTGATGGTACAGATTCTTCG
Organism: Saussurea involucrata; assembly: GCA_033807775.1. Taxonomy (NCBI): domain Eukaryota; kingdom Viridiplantae; phylum Streptophyta; class Magnoliopsida; order Asterales; family Asteraceae; genus Saussurea; species Saussurea involucrata. Next base: position 68,739,021 of record CM066318.1, on the reverse strand, counting down.
AAAATAGTTTGAGGCTTTAAAACATTGAACGATGCACTTAAATGGAAAGATTTAACCACAGAAACAGATCCTGACAGTTTACTAGAGTCGAACAATTCGAGAATAGCAGAAAAACAGGGGTTGTTTAGAAATAAATGAAGAACATGTCAAAATCAGTCCAAGTTTCTACAAAAAGAGTCGAGATCATTGTTAGAGTGGATCTCTTGATATAGAAAATCAAGGATGACTCTGATTCCAATTGTTGATCCCAATATTGACTCAACAATGATATTAATCTCCATTAGTTCGAACAAATAAGTATGCGGAAGCGTTTTAAAGAACTAAAGAGATGCTTCGATAGAAGATACACACATAAACAAACAAGTGAATAGATAATAAACAAGAGTTTAGCCCAAAGATTCACTTTCTATTGATTCTCATAAAACACCAAGAACACCGTAAGTATGTGAAAATATTCTGCTCTAAATAGGTGTGTGCGTATTGTGCAAGGTTACTTGAAGTGCTCTACAAGAGCCTTATATTTATACTATTCTACAGGGGACAGATGAGAGACAAGAAGTACTAATGGTACAAAGACAACATCGTGGGACTGCATCAGGTACAACGTTAATGTAGTGCGCCGTTTTCTGCAAAGGCTGCAACCCATCAGAGGTGGACACGTGGAATGTGCAGGTCACGCCTTGTACGAACGATCTTCAGGATCTTCGTACAGCAGAGGCACGTGAGAGGCACGATCTTCTTTGTCTTGATCTTCAGAAATCTTCAGTCTTCTAAGTCTTCATACCACATAGGCTATGTCAAGGGTGACAGAGGCTCTGTGGCCTTGTCCTCTGAGAAAGTCTTCTGTCGGATATTCACTTGGTGTCTTAGCAGAGGCTCTGTCGATGACTTTACACTTAGCCTATTTTTCAATACTTCTTTAAACATAGAGGTTGGAGCTAACAATTTTGCTCTAGAAAGATGATTAGAGTACCTGTGGCAAATGGTGGTGTGGTTACTATGTATGGAGAAAAAGGAAAGAGAACCACTTCGATCATCTCGTCAATAAATGTGCGCAAGTGTCTATCTAAGGAATGTTCTTCGTACTTAGCCTACACAGTGGATGTAATGTTTGAAAAGAAAAAGAATGACGATGTGGATATGGTATGAGATTACCCGAATGTCTTCCCTAAAGATCTCCCTAGCTTACCACCGAAACGTCAAGTAGAGTTTCACATGGACCTCATTCCGGGAGCAACTCCAATTGGTCGTGTTCCTTCTCGTCTAGCTCCTACAGAAATGAAGATATGTTGACGAAACTACAAGATCTTTTAGGGAAGGGATTCATAAGACCGAGTTTTTCGTCGTGGGGAGCATCAATTTTGTTTGTGTAGAAGAAAGATGGATTTATGCGGATGTATATAGATCACCGAGAGTTAAATAAGGTTACAGTGAAGAAAAAGTATCCGTTTCCCTGAATTGACGAACTATTTGACCAATTACAAGGAGGAGAGTATTTCTCTATAGTTGATCTACGATCCAAATACCATCAAGTAGGAGTGAAGAAAAACGACATCCCAAAGACGGCTTTTTGGACGATATATGGATACTACGAATTCTTGGTGATGTCATTCGGTTTGACGAACGCTCCGGTCGTTTTTATGGATTTCATGAATCGAGTATATCGTCCTTTCTTGGACAAGTCGGTGATAGTCTTTATCGATGATGTCTTGGTGTACTCATGGAATGAGGCCGAACATGAACAATATTTACGGGAGGTGCTAGAATTTCTCCGAAAGGAGAAGTTGTTTGCTAAATTCTTAAAGTGTGAGTTTTGGCTACAAGAAGTTCAATTATTGGGTCACATAGTATCCAAGGACGGAGTGAAGGTGGTTCCGACAAAGATTGAGGCGATGATGAACTAGGAACCACCAACGAGCCCGGCGGAGATTAGAAGCTTCTTGGGATTAGTTGGCTACTATCGAAGGTTCATCCAAGACTTCTTGAATATCGCTTCACTACTTACAACGTTGACAAGGAAGAATGTCAAGTGTTAATGGTCCGAGACTTCAGATCAAGCTTTTAGGACACTTAAGAAGAAATTGTGTGAAGCACCAGTTCTATCCCTACCCGAGGGATCGAAAGACTTTGTGGTATATAGTGATGCCTCTAAGATGGGTCTCGGATGTGTGTTGATGCAAAGTGATAGCCTACACATCATGACAACTCAAAGAACACGAGAAAAATTATCTGACCCATGATTTGGAATTGGTGGCGATGGTCTTCGCTTTGAAGTTGTGGTGACATTATCTTTATGGGACGAAATGTACCCTTTTCACCGATCACAAAAGTTTAAAGTATATATTCGAATAAAAGGAGCTCAACATGTGTCAAAGGAGATGTCTTGAATTGTTGAAGGATTACGATTGTGAATTATATTACCATCCCGGTAAAGCCAATGTGGTACCGGATGCGTTGAGCCGAAAGAGTCATGGAAGAGGCGTCAAGTTATCTCTCACTAGGATCGACGTGATGTCAAGTTTAGTGGAAAACATCGACGCATGTCAAACGGAGGCGCTCCAAAAAGAAAATCTCATGGCCGAATTTATGGTGAAGCAAAGGGAGTTGCTAACGGAAGATAGTCGTGGCCTCAAACTCTTTCCAAGGTTGGATTTGGGTACCAAATTTTGGAGGAAATCGTGAACTACTCTTAGAAGAAGTCCATAAGTCTAAATATTCCATACATCCCGGTAGCACGAAAATGTATAGGGACTTGAAGTTAAATTATAGGTGATCGATGATGAAAATTGACGTAGCAAGTTATGTGGAAAAGTGTGTCACATGCCTTCAAGTCAAAGCGGAACATCAAAAGCCGTATGGAAGTGGGAACATATCATAATGGATTTCGTGACGAAGCTACCAAAAACCTTAAGGGGTCATGATACGATTTAGGTAGTAGTGGATCGATTAACTAATCGTGCACATTTTCTAGCGATGTAGGAAATGTTGCAAATGGAAAAATTGGCCAAACTCTATATTGATGAAGTGGGGTCAACACATGGTATGCCACTGTCTATAATGTCCTATAGGGATAATCGGTTTACTTCTAAGTTTTGGGATGGCCTATAGAAAGAGTTATTCAGAGTGAAAGGATAATTCAAACTCTTGGAGACATGTTGAGGTCATGTGTCATAGACTTTGGAGGAAATTGGGACTCACACCTACCATTAGTCGAGTTTTCTTACAATAATAACTATCATTCGAGCATCAAAATGGCCCCATTCGAAGCCTTATACGGTCGGAATGTGACACCCTAAAATTAATATGCATACATCAAAAACATAAAACCAACAATATAACTTTAGTAGCATATAGTATCCTTTACTTACAATATGTGGAGCAAATACAACTTCAATTTTTTCATATACATCATAATTGAAAACCTATGATACTTCCACTTGCAGGCTATTTTCCTTGGTGAGCCTAGAACTTCGATAGTTCATGTTTTTCGAAACATCTTATAATCATATGCATCCCATCCTACATAAAGAAAACTTTAATATCTTAGCATAAATATAACACATATTTGCATTGAATTTTATGCAACCAAGTTACGGGAAACGTATGAAACTCATCTACATACCAGGCTTGATTTGGTAGTGTCTCTTTACCGAGACCTAATTTTCTTCCTAGGGATGCGTTTTATACATGAGACAGTACATGACAAAACTCATTGTCCCACGTATGGTGTGAAATGGGACATGACAAAAACTCATTGTCCCACTTTTGGCGTGACATAGGACATGGGCAAAGACTGAGATAGGGTGGGACAAAAAGGGAATTTCATGTTTCGTGGAAATAAGTGGAACAATATAAGACAAAAGTATGACACAAACTAAAAACTACTGATCTATCCTTATATGATATATAGCCCTAATATGGTAATTGTTTTAATGGTCATCACCGATCATCACCGCCGCCACCACCATTGATGGCCACTAATAGCCACCGTCAACTTTCTTCGGCCAACTCCACCTCTTCCTCCCGTATATAAACATAACATCCCGAATTTTAATTTTAGAGTGTTACAAACAACCTTCTCCACCACCCTACAACCACTGTCAATCGCCACCACTGTTACCATCATCGACCACCTCCACTGATCACCACCAGCCATCGCTGCCACCACCATCGGTGACAACTGGTAGCCACCGCCAACCCTTGTCGGCCACCTCATCCTCCACTACGGCAATCTCTTCCTCTACCTCCACAACCACCGCCCATTACCACCACCATTACCATCGTTGATCACAACCATCCGTCGTCGCCACAACCAATGGCGGTCACTGGTAGCCACCGCCAACCACCATCAACAACCTCCAACTTTTCCTCCACTACAACAACCTCTTCTACCACAGCCACTACCATCGTCGACCACTTCCACCTCCATTAATCACCACCTCCCATTGTTTCCCACCACGACCTATATCTTTGCCACATCGATCGTAACTACCTCTTCCACTACCACTATCAACCATCTTCAAGTCCTTCACAAACCACCGTTGTTCACCATCCGTTCATCGCCTTTACCTTTACATGTCGATGTAACCATGCCTCCGACAATTCATAAAGATCTTCCAAATTAAATCCAACATAGTATTTCCTTTTTTATTAATAAGGTTAATTTTGAACTATCATCAGTTAATTCAGATTCTTCATTCAAATTTTGTACCATTTATTTATGTATGTAAGTATGCATATGAAAATTGTGTAAAAAACTAAAAATGCTTATAAAACCATTAAACAATTTTTAGGGGCAACTAGTCTAGTACGGTCTTATTTGCTCCTAGTCGTACCAAACACCAGACAAACACTTGTCTTATACCGTGTTTAGTCTTGTCCAGTCCAGTTATATCCACTCAAGTCATGTCTAGTCATGTCAGCGTACCAAACGTTACCTAAAAGCACAAACAATACTTGTCATACTTTTTTTGTAATGCAATATTTGACTACTTGTCATAGTTTTCTAACTCGTGGATGTCCTCTCTTAAACTTTAAGTACTCAAACATTATTTAATAAAGCTACATTAACAATGTAACTACCCAAAATTGTAAAAGAAACCACAAATGAATACAATTAAAGAAACCAGGGGACAAATGATAGTTCCTTAAAAAACTTGGTCACACTTGGGGCCGAAATGCAAGGTCTCCCAGAGATTTGCGGCATGTTTTGTAAAACTGACATCTTTTTTATATGTGGAATGAAATAAGGGATGTGTGGTTTAGATCGACGATATCCTCAACGCAATTGGGATAGTTACCATAGTATAAATATAGTATCGTAAGGGACGAATAATACCCATTGTTCAATTTTTAAAAACTTGTGATATAGACAGCCAAATCGATGGTGCAAGTCAATGACACATGAGTTCAATCAAGTGTTGATTTAGGGTATAAATTCTAAGATATTCTTCAAATTATTTATCACACTCTATTTGACCAAGACATTTGACGTATTCAATGGCGGAGACAGTGGGAGGACTGACTGGTGCCAAGCCCCCCCCCCCCCCCCCCCCCAATTGTTCCATTTTAATAGGTATAATAGAGAAATAATCACATATATAAGCATAGCTCAAGGGGTGTTTACTTTTAACTTAATGGGCTTAATGGCTTAATGGGCTTATTCGCACAGACGTTTTAGAGTGTTTACTTGGGGCTTAATGGAAAAAACCCAACTTATTCGCACAGTCCAAAATGCTCTCTTGTCCAGATTAAGCTAACAAAATTACTTTCCTTACCCCTGGCATAAAGAACACGCTCATAGTACCCTAGCCGCTTTCCATCTTCAACCTCTCTACAAGCATCCCTCTCCAGATTCTACAAGATTTTTCCAAATCGAAATTTCCCGAAATACAACGATCTCTACACTTTCTGTGAAATCCCAAATCTAGCAAGTAATCAAGAATGATGTAGAGAGAGAATCTAAAGAGAACTTGTCATCCATATATTGATCTCTAAAGTGTAAATGACAAAATGATCAAGAGGTTCCTAAAGGGATCTAGATTCTCTCTAACTAAGAACTAGACATGCCTATTTATACCCATAACATACAAGGTATAAAGGCACAGCTAACTAATACAGTACATTGACTTTACAGTAAATCTTGAATACAACAATGCTCTAACACTTTCGATTTCTCCAAAGGTAATGATTTCTTCCAAAGCACCGTCGATTTCGATTTCCTTTCCCAGATTTTGTTTGACTGATTTCTTGCTCATCTTCTTCTTAGATCGGTTTCTCTTCCCATGTTTTCTTCGACACTCCTGCACTATCACGTCTGTACACCCCTGCACCATCTTCTTCTTTGACGATTTCTTGCTCAGTTTCAGTTTGAAGTTAGCAGATACCAATCGAGGGTCTGGTTTCTTTCTCTCCAAGTTTGAAGTTTGCAGATGTCGTTTTCTCCAATCAGGGGTTAAAATTTCGATTTCTCAAAGTTTGATTTTTGATTATTTAATTCTTCTATGTAGGTTGAGGATATAGCTGATTTCATATCTTTTCGATTAATCATGGGTTAAGAATGGGACATCTAATGTTATATATTTTGATTTATCTTTCAATTTTTAGTTAATCTCTTCTTATTTTTTTGATTTCTTTTCTTTAGGATCTACTGTAATATGTTTAGATTTCTGGTGTTGAAATCTATTTTTTGGAGGATGATAGATGCACACCATGTACAGTTCATAGTAAGGGTACAACAGTCATTTTTATCATTCAGACCGTTGATTCAGTGAAAAAAGTAAACAATAACACATTTTTATCCGGAAAGACAAATTTACCCGGACAGACGAATTTACACATACAGAACTTAATAGAAAATTTGGTAAACAGTCCCTCAGGTGGTTTGAGCTACTTGGATTTACACGTTTGGTCTGGGTTTCGAATCTCTGTTCCGTCTTTCTCCCTTTTTCTTTTAATTATTATTTATTTATTCTATCTTTGATATTTAAATTCTTATTTAATCTCAGGCTTTCTATTTTTTTCATTAGTTAAATTCTTTAATTTTGATACATTATTTAAACTATAAACAACAAATTTTTATTGTTTTACTATTTCAAATTACTTTATAAAAATATATTTTTATATCAAAATTCAAAGTGAACTAAATTAATATAAATTTTAAAATTTATAAATCAAGACTTTTATAATATTATTTTTTAAATTATAGATTTCATAATGTTATTTTTTGCTCTCATTTGAAACTCAACCTATATAGTTCCTTTCTCGTTCTGTCTCATGTTGTACCACGTATCAAACACACCCTTAACGATAAAATATGTTTAGTCATAAGTTAAAAACTAGTGTTTGGTACCGCGCGGTGCGCGGCGCTGAAATTTATATTAGAAATGTGTAAGCAAATTAAGATGAAGCGTAATTTGATAATAATATGTAATATAATACGATGTATGTATTCGAGTATTTTTTACGCATATTATTTTCACCGCTATAGTTTCATACATTTTTATCTTTTTGTTTGCAAAATAATGATTCAAAATTTGTACTAAAATTAGCGTTGTTAACTTACTGAAAACAATAAAATTAAAGCATTCTATTAAAAAGTATTAATTGACTATTATCTAACCAAATAATAAAACAATTTAAAGGGTATGATTTCTAAGCATTTGTTATATTAATAAGAAACAAATCACTAAAAAATATACACTTTTAAAATAAATTTTGATTTATAAACATTGTTAGCCTAATAAGAAAAATAAAAATAAATAAATAAAAAAGTATACTATTAAAAAAAGTATTAGTTGATTATTATCATACTAAATAAAAAGTTTTGATTATCAAGCAATTGTTATATTAATAATAAAACATTTTAAAAATAAATATTGATTTATACTCATTGTTAACTAACTAACAAAAAAATGTACTCTAATAAAATAAGTACTCAAATAAATAAAATGTTTACTAAGTAAAAATAAATAAATAATAACATCAATAAATTTATTTTAAAAAAAATAAAATAACCATTGTTATACAATTTGTGTTTATAGGTTTTAGTGACTGTTGAATTATAGTTTAACTAAGTATACAAAATTTATTAATTAAAACCAATGAAAAAAATAGAAAATAAAAAGTTGTAATCAATTAATGCAACATTTTATTTTAAAAAAATAAAAAATCTCACAAAATTCTAAAGCCTCAATGGAGGTTTCTACTTAACTCTCTCTCCTACATTTTCCTTTATATATATATATTGATGATGTTAGCCTAATAAGAAAAATTATATAAATAAAGTATACTATTAAAAAAAGTATTAGTTGATTATTATCATACTAAATAAAAAGTTTTAATCATCAAGCAATTGTTAGATTAATAACAAAAAATGTACTCTAATAAAATAAGTATTCAAATAAATAAAACGTTTACGAAGTAAAAATAAATAAATAATAGCATCAATAAATTTATTTAATAAAAATAAAATAACCATTGTTATACAATAGTGTTTATAGGTTTTAATTAAAACCTATAAAACTTATTAATTAAAACCAATGAAAAAAATAGAAAATGAAAAGTTGTAATCAATTAATGCAACATTTTATTTAAAAAAATCAAAAATTTCACAAAATTCTAAAGCCTCAATGGAGACTTCTCCTTAACTCTCTCTCCTACATTTTTCTTTATATATATATATATTGATTGTTAACTTACTAACAAAAAAAGGTACTCTAATAAAATAAGTATTCAAATAAATAAAATGTTTACTAAGTAAAATTAAATAAATAATAACATCAATAAATTTATTTAATAAAAATAAAATAACCATTGTTATACAATAGTGTTTATAGGTTTTAGTGAGTGTTGAATTATAGTTTAACTAAGTATACAAAATTTATTAATTAAAACCAATGAAAAAAATAGAAAATGAAAAGTTGTAATCAATTAATGCAACATTTATTTAAAAAAAATCAAAAATCTCACAAAATTCTAAAGCCTCAATGGAGACTTCTCCTTAACTCTCTCTCCTACATTTTCCTTTTTATATATATATTGATTGATTGATTGTTAACTTACTAACAAAAAAAGTACTCTAATAAAATAAGTATTCAAATAAATAAAATGTTTACGAAGTAAAAATAAATAAATAATATCATCAATAAATTTATTTAATAAAAATAAAATAACCATTGTTATACAATAGGGTTTATAGGTTTTAGTGAGTGTTGAATTATAGTTTAACTAAGTATACAAAATTTATTAATTAAAACCAATGATAAAAATAGAATATGAAAAGTTGTAATCAATTAATGCAACATTTTATTTAAAAAAAATCAAAAATCTCACAAAATTCTAAAGCCTCAATGGAGGCTTCTTCTTAACTATCTCTCCTACATTTTTCTTTATATATATATATATATATATATATATATATATATATATATATATATTGATTTTTAACTTACTAACAAAAAAAGGTACTTTAATAAAATAAGTATTCAAATAAATAAAATGTTTACTAAGTAAAAATAAATAAATAATAACATCAATAAATTTATTTAATAAAAATAAAATAACCATTGTTATACAATAGTGTTTATAGGTTTTAGTGAGTGTTGAATTATTGTTTAACTAAGTATACAAAATTTATTAATTAAAACCAATGAAAAAAAATAGAAAATGAAAAGTTGTAATCAATTAATGCAATATTTTATTTAAAAAAAATCAAAAATCTCACAAAATTCTAAAGCCTCAATGGGGGCTTCTCCTTAACTCTATCTCCTACATTTTCGTTTATATATATATATATATATATATATATTGACTAGTGTTCGACATCGCGCGTTGCGCGATTATCAAATTTTATGTTAACAAAACTATGAAAATTGTTGTTATTATTTTCATAGATATGGAATATGTTGCAAATACATATACAATGATTTATTTTAAATATTGATTGACTTTAAAATTATTTAGTTAATAGAATTATGAAATATGTTGGATGTGTGAGATAAATTATTAGTAATAACTAAAATTTAAATATTTATATATAACATTAATGAACGTCGTTTAAAATAAATCATTACAAAAAACAACATAAATTGAAAAATAAAACAAAATACAAAGTAGTAGAAGATATCAGATAATCAAGGCTCGAGACTACAATAAATAAAAATTAAAAATATTTAGATTTAGAATAAATATTCTATACTTATTTAAACGGAAACAACACACATACAAATTGTTTCAACAATTACCAAATAAAATTACATTATTAAATTTTTGTATTATCATTAAAATAGGTAATTTAAAGAATCTTTATATAAAAAAACAAATAATATGATTATTTCAACAATTGTAATCATCTTTTAAAAAAAAATATGACAATACGTGAAAAGTGTAATAAAGTGTTAATATTTATCAATATTACTAAATTGTTATAACAAAAAACGTAGAATTCTTTAGATTCTAAGAGATCTTTTTATCAAGAATCCACATTTTTTTGTTTAGTCATTGACTTTTCTTCCAATATTTTTTTTCTCCTTTATGATCAATTCCTTAATTTTTTGGTAGTTTGGGTCAAAGTTTGTATTGATGCATGAGTCACATGAACACGATTACATAGCATTGTCAATCCGTTTTCACTTTCTTTTTTAAATGTGATTCATCAACTTCATTTTCTAAATTGATTGTCTTGGATACATTGTTAATAGTGTTATCAATCTCGTTAAATTGTAGCAAAAAGTTGATGTTGAAACTTACAAGTTAATGAAGCAAAAAAAAATCCCAAAATGAAATCGACCTAACTTTTAACATAATTCAAAATAATTGGAGGTCAAGAAAACAAATTCGAAGAATGTTAGTCAGTTTACGTTTTATAGAACATGGATTTTTCAAATGAACACTCAAATCAGATCAAGAAACGAATATAAAAACGAAGATTTGTTGTCCCATGCGAGTAATAATGTAATATCAAAATAATCAATACTCAAATGTTTTTTTAGCATTGTGGGTTACATTCCGGAAAAGTGACATAAAAATGAGAATTAAGGTAGCAATAAATCACGAAACTACAAAATAGAAAAAATCAATAATACATTGTACTTGAAGTAGTACTCAAATGAAATACTTACATGTAATAATAATATATGTGCTTTGATGATAAAACTTTGATGTTCTTCGACATACGTAGATAGTTTGTTTTCCTTGTCACTTACTACAAAAAAGACAACATAAAAGACACTTGAAGTCAATACAATAACAAATAACTCAACAATGAACAAATATCGATAACAAAGATTAATCTTTTAAATTACAAATTTAGGAGAGAAATGTGTTAGAGGGAGAAAGTGAAAGGTAGTTTGTTGAATGAAAATGGTTAAAACACCAATAACATAACAAAAGAAAACACTTATGTTTAAATAAGGGATATGAATGACTAATTAAAATAAAGAAAGGAAAATGAATGGTTGGTAACATAAAGAAAAGAAAATAAAAAGTCAATTTACATAAATTACAATAAGTTGAATCATTAATTAAAATAAATAATGGAAAACTAATTAATAACATAAAAAGAGGAAAACAAATGGTTAATAACATAAATTGCCATGGATATATAGAATTACTATTAAAGACCCTCATTTATAATAAAAATATAATTTACATATGAGAATGAAAAAATCTTTAATATATTCTATATTTTAAAAATCAAAAAATTGATAAGAAAAAAGAGAATACATTCTATGTATTAGAATGTGTCATATCATATCTTTAAAACCCTCTTTTATGGATATAAACATTGCCAAGATGTTACATCATTTTTTGACAATTCTCATTTATATAGATTTATTATGTAAATTAGTCTAATATTGATTAACTTATAGATTTATATAGATTTATTATGTAAATTAGGCTATATATTTATATAATAAAAAATTCTAGAAACTTGTAAAAAGAAATGAAATGTTCATTCATTTCATGCTAAACAAATCAAAAACTAAAGAAAGTAAGAACTAATGTTTCCAGTTTTTTCAAGAAAATCATATCATCTTTTGATGATTCTCTGTTATATAGATATATAGATAGATTATAATCCTATGAATTTAATTAAAAGATGGTGGTCATTTAATAAAATGTTTGATTAAATTAGTGTAACATAAATTGAAATTATATTTGTTGATGTTTTTATGTTGTGCAAATAAATATAATTATAAAATAATAAAGAAAATTAAATGTTAAATAAAAAATGTAAGGTAAATAAATTATAATACTATAAATTTAATTAAAAGATGGTGGATTCATTTAATAAATGTTTGATTAAATTAGTGTAAGTTAAATAGAAATTATATTTGTTGATGTCTTTGTGTTGTACAAATTATAATAATTATAAATAATAAAGAAAATTATATGTCAAATAATAAATGTAAGATACATAAAAATTATATTTGTTGATGTCTTTGTGTATAATAAAATACAAAGAAAATTAGATGTTAAATGAAAAGTTAAAGTCATTTAATGAGAAGCTAATTTTTTATTTAAAAGAAATTCAAAATTAGGAGAAATTAGGAAAAAGGAAATGGTGGCTTCTCATTATGCCACCTAAGCAACTCCCATTTTGCTTTTATATAGATACTAGTGTTCGACATCGCGCGTTGATCAAAACACATGTCAAGTAAGATATAAAAGAATTACGATATTACAAATCAACTCAAAACCTGAAAATGCTAAATTCTCATTATACATTGGTTAATACCCTTTTAATATTCAAAGACATCTCTCCTCCTTTCATATACTCAATTATCTCTTTCAATATTTCAGTTTATCGTCAATGTGTCATAAACAAAGCTCAACTACAATTTATTATTTGAGAAAATATTAAATCTCATTGTATCATTCGATACCTTATAGCCAACACTTCTTTCACATTCATTTCTATATATTTATATTTATATTTATGATTGTATTGATTTGATTCTAATGAACATTTAATCAATGGAAAGTGAAAGGTGTTACTTTTTAATAAAATATTTTTATCACATAGCTTCAAAATTACCATTTAATCCCAAATTTTGATGGCAAGTGTCGCATTTTTAGCCAACCAACTTTTTTTAATTTTGAAGGCATTCCCCCTCCTTTACCTACCTATCTCTTTCCAATATTTGTATCATTTGTTGATGTCATGTGAAATACTAAAATATGTGAAGTGTGTGCTAACCCAGTACGAAAAGTTCCGTATGATTTCTATATACATTTATACTGAAATCTATATTCAAGTCGTCTCCCTCCTTTTATATATTTAACTATATTTTCTAATATTTCTCATTCTCATCAATATGTGATAACCAAATTCAACCATAATTTGAGAATACTAAATTTCCATTTGCCATGTTAATACTTTATAGCCTTCATTTGCATATTTATATTTCTCGTACTTATCAATGTTAGATAACCCAAAACTCAACGATAATTCATGATTTGAGACTGCTAGATTCTCATTGTGGCATTTTAATATCTCATAGTCTTTCTTTACATTTTTACATTGATACCGTTTTTAAAGCATCGCTTTCCTTTTGTATACACAACTACATTTTTTAATATTTTTTTCTTTCTTATCAACGTGGGATAACCCAAACTCGACTACAATCATGATTTGAGCATACTATGTTTTCTTTATGTCATGTTAATATCTTATCGCATTCATTTATATATTTGTGTTGGACGGTAGCGAAAATTTATTGTTAGAAGATCCATACTAAGTTAATATAAAATGCAATTTGATGATTGACAACTAATTAGATCTAATATAAGATAATACATTTATTGGGGTTGTATACATGTGAATTATTGGGGTTATGCACAAATTAGTGTTTCCAATTTTTCCTTTTAGTTTATAATATTTGTTTTGCAACATAATTATTAGAACATTCTGAAATAGGTTGCACATATAAAAATTACAATTAACAATTATATAAATGTACTTATGTAAAGAGAAAAAATGATTTCATACATAAAAAATTGAGGACATATTGTAACAACCCAATTCTTAGTAGGTTTGCAAGTCCAGTGGTCAAAGTAGAAGAAATGAAAGTATTAGTAAAGGACTTAATTGCAAATTTGAGCAGTATAAATAGGGACCAAATCCCCAGGGTTAGAATGGTTTTGTTTGTTCTGTGTTGCTTTGGCGGCTGAGAAAGAAATAGCAAGAAGAAGTCGACAGTGAAGAATTGACATCTTTAGCGTGAAGAGTTCTTTCTTTTTGGGTAAGTAATTCATCCCTTGTTATGATTCCTTGCACTAAATGACTAAGTTAAATCCCTAGTCGCAGTTCATGTTTTAGCTGGGTTATGGATTAAGAACACCCTGAGGGTTTTAATCGCATACAATCGGGTTGTTATGGTAGTAAGAATTATTCTGATTTTAAGGACCTTGTTATGCAAAAGTTTTGTGTAAGAATGCAGCAATAAAACTCTCTTTATTCGCCGATTAGGAAGAAATCGAGTATAATCGTGTTGGGTGTGAACCCTGTTCGCTAGTCCGTAGTACCGGGAGTCGGGGTACCGGGAGTCGGGGTACCGGGAGTCGGGTATCGGGAATCCGTAGTATCGGGAGTCGGGTACCGGGAGTCCGTAGTACCGGGAGTCGGGTACCGGGAGTCGGGTACCGGGAGTTCGTAGTACCGGGAGTCGGAGTGCCGGGAGTTAGGGTACCGGGAGCCGAACCATACCGGGACCGTTGGTTTGGGCGTCTGACAGGCCGTAGTATCGAGCTAATTGGGCCGATCGATTTAGAGTTTAGCTTAAGTCTCTTGGGCTTAGTAAAGGATAAAAGAACTCCAATAATTGATAGATGGACCTAAATGAGTAGTTGAGATCAGATTAAGAGAAACGTAGGATGAGAATGGAGTGTTTATCTAATTAAATATGTGAATCATTAATTAGGTGAACGGTCGGTGCAAGATTCGAGTTTAGAGAAGGATCTGCAGTCAGGTGAGTTCTATCAACCCTTTTTATGACGTACTGTTTTTACTGAAATGGTTCCTTATCGAGCATGATTGAAATTTATAAGAGCTATGCATGTTTTCATGAATTGCATGATTATTTACAAATGAATGCTGATTAAGGTTTTCACGCACGTGGTTTCATGTATATGTGTATGCTATGTGGTGTCGGTTCCACAGTGGGGTCAGGGTACCTTGGGATCTCTGATCTCTCAGGGCATATGGAGGATTAGCTTGTAGGTTGGAATTTGTTTTCTCCTACATGAAGGAACGAGGAGTCCATTTGGATTTCGGCGTAGACGAGAGGGTGCCCGACAGGCCCTGATCGGTTTAGCTTATGCGAACCCCTGAACCCTGTGTTAACCTTGTATGATGGAAATGTGATGCATAAGAACTCTTTTCGTGCATAAAATGAAATTATTCTTTATTACATGTTTTACGGAGGGAATTCACTAGACCTTTTGGTCTAACCCTCGCTTTTCAAAACTAAACCATTTTCAGGTAAGTGCGCAACTGGCTCCTCTAATAAGAACTAGGGAAGGGAACGAAGGAGGCATGGAGTTTAGAGAGACTCCAGTTTAGGTTATGGTAGTTATAGTTAGTGCTCGGCTGTGGAATGTTGAGACTTCCGCTGTCAATTTTTCCTAGTTTAGTTCATTGATGTTTAAAAAGACAAGTTTATTTATGTAATCCGAATGCTTATGTATGTTATTGGATGTTTATGAATTTGGGACGTTACAAATGGTATCAGAGCCTTAGTTTAAGGGATTTAGGTGACAAATCGGGCCTAAACTTAAACTGTAAGACGAGGAACACAGCCGAGACATAGGATTGCCTTTAGGAACGATCACTATAAATGCGCTTAGGAATAAGGTACCAAGGACAAATGTGTAAGGTAAGTTTGGAATTACCCCTGGCCAGTGTAATTACGAACTTACAGGTACATGTGTGTGCTTACAATACCTTACTTATAGCAAATTTTGTTGTGTCATGTCTAGCAAGGATTAATTATCGAATTCTTTCAGCTTAGTGCTATGGCCGGGAGAACATGAGGAATAGGTCAGCAAGATCTCCGAGGAACGGACCGAGCTTCTTTGTTAGAGAGGTGTCGTTTAAGATCATTATAATGTGGTGTGTGTATACACCGAAGGGAGGAAATGTTATAGAGAATAGAATGAGTCGTATAGAGGTAGCTTTTCGTGAGTCCGAAGAGGATGAATGTTGAGTTTAAGAGAGACTCCTGCTTCAGGGGAGTCCCAGTTCTTGAGATTGCAAAGTAAATCAGTTCGGAGGATAAGGAAGGACAGTATCGAAATCTTGAAAGTATCAATGGAATCTTGACTTCTTAGTCGAGCTTTCCAGTGGCAAGATAATGAAGTTAAGATACCTATAGTGAAATGAAAGCATGTGGAAGTAGAAAGTAAGATAGTTGATCAAAACGAAAGTAGTACGAAAAGGTGAGTAAGTGAATTGTAGAACGCATGTGCAGCAAGTTGTTGCATGACCGAGAGGACGACCTTTGGCCGAGGGTAAAGTGTCAAGGATAAGCTGCGAGAGTGAAACGATTGACCTTGTTTGAGTGAGTAGCCTTCAATTCGCAAGTAGAGTCTCATGTCTGACATTCTTTGATGTAACATGAAATTTTCACGATTTAAGTTAAATGTGTAAATGTCAATTTTGATCGAAAATGAGTCAAAATGTGCAAGCGTATGTTTAAAGAAAAGGTGATTTCATTCACATTGCACAATGAAATTTTGAGCTTAACGGTTTGCAAAGTATTTCGCACTTTCCATGATAAGTTAAATTGTTACAAAAAGGTCGAGAAAACATTTGCTAGCAAAACTTTTAAAAATCAAAATGAGTTTTGGCCTGTTGATATCGTATAAAAGGGTGTGAGAACCGACTGGTTTACTTTATGTCGGTAATCCCTTTCAGGATTGTGTCGTATGAAAGGAATTTCATGCAATATATTACTGTCGTAATAACTTCGTTCGGATTAAGGTTCACGGGAAGATTCATGCAAACGATCCTCGAATCGTTGTGCAGGGTGTTGAAGTTATAAGAGTGATGGGGTCATGTGTACCCAAGTTGTTTTCAAATGTGTTTATTTACAATGATAAAATGTACGAAATGATTTATTTACTGTGTTGTCCTGCATGAAGGCTATGAATTCACTAGGTCATAGAGTTTTACATTTTAAGCTAAGGAAGAACTTCAAGAGCGGATAAGTGACAGTCATATCAGGAAGGAATGTTGTAGCTTTAATGATTGGTGTTTAAGAGGAAAGGTGAACAGTGGTAGAGTCGGAAGTGGATTAAAGTATCGACTGTATGAGGGTTTGCACCCTTGTTCGGTAACTGGAAGTATGGTTGTCAAGGAACGGTCGTGTCTGGAAGAAGGGCGTGAAACCTTCAAGGTGTTGGTTTTGGCATTTTTTTTGGGGTAGTGTGTGAAGCAGGAATGAAAGGCCACGGTGTGGGTCATGAGTTTCGAAGGGAACTGGTAATATTGACGTTACATGAGTAAGTTTCGAAATAGGGGCGACGGATTATAAAGTCAACTATGATGTGTAGGGAGGAATAGGTCCCATAAGGAACTCATGTTAAAGGATAGGTTAAGGAAGTAGTTAAGAGTTATCTTTTGTTGTGGAAGTCGGCAACAGTGTATGTTGACCGAGACCGAAGACTCAAACCAAATGAGTGTAAGTTGGTAGAATATCTTATAGAGGTGTTAAATTAGTAAGAGACTGTTGTTGTTGAATAGGCGTTCCATTTACGAGGTGAGGAGGGTCCGTAGAAAGACAAGGTGTGTAACACGAGCGGAGTGAGTGTAGACTATACAATCAGTAAGAAAATGTGTCGTGTCTAAGAAAGGACCCGGATCATAACGAGCTAGCTAGGATGTTTGTGTCTGAGCTAAGTGTGACTCGTGAGTCATAGTTCAACAAGTTGGGAGAGAACTAAGTAGCGAGACAGACTCGATTGTAGTATACGGGAGAATATGAAGGAAAAGGTAAATTGTGTACGAATGACCATGAGAGACTTGGTCGGTAGTGTGATGATAGGAGTGGTGAATGTACGAACGAATAGTAGCTTCAATTTCCAAGATATCTGTGTCAGCCGGTGATGTAGTGAGGTGATGTTAGAGAGAAAGAAAGTATCAGATAGAAGCTCTTGGGGTCTACAGATGAGATGTACGATCTATTAACCAGATTGTTGGAGCACATAGGGTGTAAGTTGACTTTATCGGGTGAGACTACCCAAAGGAGAAACCAATTATTTTGGTGATATGAGTCGCTAAGTAAGTGTATGTTGGAATCATTGGAAGTTTAAAGATGATGAAGAATGGATTGGCCAAACGTGTTATAGTAAATGCTAGATCCTTGTAGATCGTGAATTGTTTCTTATGTGAAAGGGAGTAACCCTAGAAGGAGATAGTTAGCAAGTTTGATTACGATTAAATAATGACATGATGATGATTATGAGTCGGAGAGGTAGTACGATCATTAGTTGATTTGAACGTCATAATAGATGTATAAGCCTTGATAGGTTGATTAAATTTTACGGATTGGTTAAGTAATGACATTTCCTTATTAAGAATCGTTAAGGGAGAATCGGTATGTTAAGGGAAAGGTTGATGATGGTATGATGGAATAAGTAATTTTCAAATTATTTTGAAAATTGTGAATTGTTGGGTCACTCAGGGGAGTTGTTAGTTAAGAAATCAGTTTTGACAGATGGATTTTGTGAGTACCAGCATAGCGAGATGTGATGCTAAGTTATGATATCTAACGATTAAATATGATAAAATATATGGTTGATAGAAAAGAAACGAATTGCATCTAAGTCGGAGTTTATCATTTGGAATAAGTTGATAATTACAATTGAAATGAATTGGTCGAGTTAAAGTGGCTTATGTGCGAGAGGAGGATCTAGGTAAGTAAAAGTTGGAGGTCAAAGAAGAGGTAGTGACGACGAACACTAGTGTCGTTCCAAGACGACTTGGTGGAATGTTTGGGTTAGGATATTGATGTAACTGTTTGGTTATGTGAATAATAAGAAAGTGATATCAGCATGTGGAAAGATCGGGGGAGAGGAGCTAGTAATGTTTGGTGGGCAGTGCTCCACGCTATCGTGGAGAGGTGAAGTTAGTAGGTCGGAAAAAGTGAGTAAATCGGAAGTAATAAACTTGACAGTAATGCCGAAAGGTGAAGGATTGTGCAGAGGGTTATTGATAAGCGTGTGAACCGTTAGAAAGAATATTGAGGAAAGAAATTGTGTATGATTTTGTGCAGGAAGGGAGTGGATAAGGCAGTTGAATGGGTTAAGTTGGTGACCTTGTGAGAAATGTTTAAATGAATTGGTCGTGCAGTGTTTCAGCTAGTGACATAAGTATGGCGTGACCATGCTTACTCCTCCCAGTGGAGTGAGGATAACCGGAGTTGTGTTTCGTATGACTGAACGATCGGGGCAATCAGCGAAGAACTGAGGTGTTTCAGGATAAGTTTAATTGAGTAAGTGAACACTTCAACGATGGGTTTGGAGGTTCCCACTCTTAGTTACGTATAAGGTTGGGGTGGCAAAGTAGTGAGATTGTGAGAGAAGTTTGACGAACTGTGGTCTAGGTAGTCCGAGAGAAGGGACATGTTAGATGCATAGATGTTTGGTGAAGGAACTCCGGGTTGTGAGTTGTCGGGATGTACAGGGTTGGCCTTGTGCCAAGCTGTCAAGTGTGTGATTGATTCTTAGTAATTAAGTTTCGTGTTGTAGTGGGGGATTCCGACAAGTTCCTCCTTAAAGGAAGTATTAATGCATGAGAAGCCTTATTTCATTCTCGGTTGTTGAGACCGATCGAGTAGGAACAGTAGCCTACGGGTTAGAGTACCGTAAGAACTGAAGGGAATGCAACCGATGTTCCATGTTTCGAAATTAATGAGATAGTCGACTGGGTCAGTAGGGGCAGTACCTTAGGGAAGCGTCAGTTTCGGATGTGGGCAAGGTACCCGCATATTTTCCAATAAGGAATTCCGGGGACGGAATTCTTTTAAGGGGGGAATATTGTAACAACCCAATTCTTAGTAGGTTTGCAAGTCCAGTGGTCAAAGTAGAAGAAATGAAAGTATTAGTAAAGGACTTAATTGCAAATTTGAGCAGTATAAATAGGGACCAAATCCCCAGGATTAGAATGGTTTTGTTTGTTCTGTGTTGCTTTGGCGGCTGAGAAAGAAATAGCAAGAAGAAGTCGACAGTGAAGAATTGACATCTTTAGCGTGAAGAGTTCTTTCTTTTTGGGTAAGTAATTCATCCCTTGTTATGATTCCTTGCACTAAATGACTAAGTTAAATCCCTAGTCGCAGTTCATGTTTTAGCTGGGTTATGGATTAAGAACACCCTGAGGGTTTTAATCGCATACAATCGGGTTGTTATGGTAGTAAGAATTATTCTGATTTTAAGGACCTTGTTATGCAAAAGTTTTGTGTAAGAATGCAGCAATAAAACTCTCTTTTATTCGCCGATTAGGAAGAAATCGAGTATAATCGTGTTGGGTGCGAACCCTGTTCGCTAGTTCGTAGTACCGGGAGTCGGGTACCGGGAGTCCGTAGTACCGGGAGTCGGGTACCGGGAGTTCGTAGTACCGGGAGTCGGAGTGCCGGGAGTTAGGGTACCGGGAGCCGAACCATACCGGGACCGTTGGTTTGGGCGTCTGCCAGGCCGTAGTATCGAGCTAATTGGGCCGATGGATTTAGAGTTTAGCTTTAAGTCTCTTGGGCTTAGTAAAGGATAAAAGAACTCCAATAATTGATAGATGGACCTAAATGAGTAGTTGAGATCAGATTAAGAGAAACGTAGGATGAGAATGGAGTGTTTATCTAATTAAATATGTGAATCATTAATTAGGTGAACGGTCGGTGCAAGATTCGAGTTTAGAGAAGGATATGCAGTCAGGTGAGTTCTATCAACCCTTTTTATGACGTACTGTTTTTACTGAAATGGTTCCTTATCGAGCATGATTGAAATTTATAAGAGCTATGCATGTTTTCATGAATTGCATGATTATTACAAATGAATGCTGATTAAGGTTTTCACGCACGTGGTTTCATGTATATGTGTATGCAATGTGGTGTCGGTTCTACAGTGGGGTCAGGGTACCTTGGGATCTCTGATCTCTCGGGGCATATGGAGGATTAGTTTGTAGGTTGGAATTTGTTTTCTCCTACGTGAAGGAACGGGGAGTCCATTTGGATTTCGGCGTAGACGAGAGGGTGCCCGACAGGCCCTGATCGGTTTAGCTTATGCGAACCCCTGAACCGTGTGTTAACCTTGTATGATGGAAATGTGATGCATAAGAACTCTTTTCGTGCATAAAATGAAATTATTCTTTATTAAATGTTTTACAGAGGGAATTCACTAGACCTTTTGGTCTAACCCTCGCTTTTCAAAACTAAACCATTTTCAGGTAAGCGCGCAACTGGCTCCTCTAATAAGAACTAGGGAAGGGAACGAAGGAGGCATGGAGTTTAGAGAGACTCCAGTTTAGGTTATGGTAGTTATAGTTAGTGCTCGGCTGTGGAATGTTGAGACTTCCGCTGTCAATTTTGCCTAGTTTAGTTCATTGATGTTTAAAAAGACAAGTTTATTTATGTAATCCGAATGCTTATGTATGTTATTGGATGTTTATGAATTTGGGACGTTACAAATCCACCTTAGGCAAATCCCACATCCTTTAGAGGGCAGGAGAGATGCTGGGTATATTAGTAAACCTTGGCCTTACCAGACACAACGCGTTTTGGGGCCACAAGCATGCGGGTTCTTTGGGAACTCTGTGGTTAAGCGTGCTTAGGTGGGAGTAGTACCAGGATGGGTGACCCCCTGGGAATTCCTCGCCAGGTCGCCAAGAACAAAGCCGTGAGCCAGTGGGGCAAAGCGGACAATATTGTGTCGTGGTAAGCGGGGTGTTACAAATGGTATCAGAGCCACTCCTGTGCCGTTCGGGATGGTCGGGCAAACCTCATCGAGGACGATGAGTCCCTAAGGGGGGGGGGTGTAACACCTTAGGCAAATCCCACATCCTTTAGAGGGCAGGAGAGATGCTGGGTATATTAGTAAACCTTGGCCTTACCAGGAACAACGCGTTTTGGGGCCACAAGCATGCGGGTTCCTTGGGAACTCTGTGGTTAAGCGTGCTTGGGTGGGAGTAGTACCAGGATGGGTGACCCCCTGGGAAGTCCTCGCCAGGTCGCCAAGAACAAAGCCGTGAGCCAGTGGGGCAAAGCGGACAATATTGTGTCGTGGTAAGCGGGGTGTTACACATATCTAACTTGGAAAATTTTGTTATCATTGTGGAGCAAAAAAATCATGTCTATTGTCATCCTACTTAATTAGCTTTTGAGATATCAATAGATGGAGAGATGAATTAATTAAAATGAATGCAAATAGGAAGTTGGATGGTTTGAGGTTAAAGTTA
This sequence comes from Saussurea involucrata, assembly GCA_033807775.1. Classification (NCBI taxonomy): domain Eukaryota; kingdom Viridiplantae; phylum Streptophyta; class Magnoliopsida; order Asterales; family Asteraceae; genus Saussurea; species Saussurea involucrata. The sequence goes on along the minus strand of CM066318.1, from coordinate 68,716,574 downwards.
ATTAAATTGGAAATAAAATTACCAAATAACCCTTCTTATGATGAAATACAAAATTTTCATTTAAGGGTAGAAAAGTCATTAACTTATTAGTATTTTAAAAAATTCAAAACAATGAGAAAATTCCTTTAGAAGAATACTACTCTATCATTGTGTCAAATCATCATTTGTGGGTTTTCCTTTAATATATATATAGATAGATATCCTAACATTTAATATAAAATATTTATCTCCCTTCTACCATTTCACAAACAAAGGCTATAATATGCATGGTGGTTTTTTTATCTGCACAAATCACAATACTTTCTCAAAGCTAATGAGAACCAACATTAATCGCATATCTCATATTAAATTCTATTTGATCAACTTTAATCGACAAGCTAAGAGCATCTCCAACAGCTTCCCTAAAATTTCTCCAAAATAAAAAACCAAAAGTCAAAATCCTTAAAAAATTGCATTCATCTCCAACAGATTCTCCATTGTGGAGAAAAAAACAATGATTATAATATTTAAATATTGTATTTATCTATTAAAATATTATTTCTCTCTCTAAATATTATTTCTCAAAGATTTCTATTGGTGCTCTCACTAAGTAATCATTTTTTGGGTTAACTCCATATTTGGAGAAAAACTTTTATCTCTCATACTTTGTTCATTTTTGAGATAGTTTTGGGGAAACTGTTGGAAAAAAAGAAAACAATCCAAAATCCTCATATTCTCCATTTTCTTCAAAATGGGGAAGTTGTTGGAGATGCTCTAAGTGTTAGACCTTCAAGCCCCCCTAAATGTGAATTCTGGCTACGCCCCTGGACGTATTATTGATAACTGGTTAATAACATAATAATACTAAACAACTACATATATGTAAAATTTCTGCAACTATAGGGAAGTTTGAAACAAACTAAACACATACTAATACAATATGAACTTAAACAAAAATTTGAATATCTGAACATAAATGCTAATACAACTGAAATACTGAAATTTCATAAAAGAGTTTGAAGGAAAATTTAAACACTGAAATTGCAAAAAAGAAAAAAGAAAAAGTTTGAAAGCAAACAAGACAGAAGCTATATTTCAAGTCTTTTGTCACGGACTTGTCTCTTTGGCGGGTCGTCACATTTTGCTTGATTGATGTCTCTGGTTTCTTTTAAAAAACAATACTTGGGCTTTTTAACCTAATTGGGCTTATGATATGGGCCTTCATCCAAAGAAAGATGTCTTATTATTTGGCCCAAAACATATAAATATTTTGACATATAAAAAATATAAATTTGGATGGCATAATCGATTCCAGTAAACGGGATATTTTTTTAACTGGAGGTGTTCAGGTCAGCTTGTGCACACTTCAACTAATTACAGGGCCTAGAGAACAGTCGGAAAACTCTCCAATGGTCTGAAGGGACTCGAATCGGTAACCTCTGAGGAAGATTGTCCAAATCTTATTGAAGATTGAGTTAAACCCATAAAGTGTGTCAACGGGATATTTAGAAATTCAATATAATAATATTGTGTAAATCATATTCATAAGAATTCAACGTAAACAGGTACTCAAATAAATTAAAATATGTAAATGTGTTTATATACGTATTCAAATAAAGGTTCTAAATGGCGTGAGGCGTGGCGGCGAGGCCAAGCCTCAAGCCTTAGCAGCCACGACGAAGCCATGACGTTTTCAAGACGTGACATATGGCATCAAAGTTCTAATTCATATATAATATTATACATAAAAACATATGTTTTGTAGTATTACTCAATGATTCAATACTAATAAACAAATTAAATTAGGTTATATATATAAAAACTTGTAAATAAGACATTAAAAACGTAAAGAAAAATCAAATATCGCATTACGAAAACTGCACAGGCTTAACGTGGCGTGATACACAAGCCTTGGTGCCATGACGCGCCATGACGGCTGTCCGACGAGTTTTTTAGTACATTGATTCAAATATATGTTATCCAATTATTTTAATTGCTCAAAATGCTTTATAACTTTTCATATATTCTACATAATGAATGAATCCACATATATATATATATATATATATATATATTCTGGTAAATCATCAATATAGAGAATCAGAAGATATCCTTATTAAAAAATATATATATATATAATTTATATTGAAACAGTTATTTATTATTTATTAATTAATAATTTTGTTAGAATGAGATGAAAAATATAAAAATAAATTTATTGAAATGACAGTAATGAAGCACATGATGTGTTTCCTTGAAGCGTCGTCTTTTATGTTTTAGTTCGTGAAGATGCGATGGATATATTATATGGTAAGCACTAAGCACATGATAGGAGGAAGGTAGGTGATGATATAAATTAGACTTTTAATAGTGAAGGTAGGTGATGATATAAATTAGACTTTTAATAGTGAAAGTTAAATATATATAAAATAATTTTTTATTAATAAAGTAACAGTTAAAATAGTTAATAAGAAGATAACAGTTTGAAATAATATTTTCCAGATAAAATTCTGTTACATAAAGATGGTTTTTTTCCTTGTTAAATCAAATCCAATTTTTTTGGCATAGGTTATCATATTAATAAACTCTTTTTTATTTCATATGCAATTGTGGATTCATGAATATCTTTTGAGTGGATGTGTCTTTTAAGGTGGGTTTGTGAAATAACTATAGAAGAGTCCAGTGTTGATTTGAAGAATAAAATATATATATTTTTAATGAAATCGATCTTGATTTATAAAATAAATGTATGTTTGTTTGTAATGAGATAAAATGTGATTATTTTTAAGAAGAATTGATATCGAGAAGAAAAATAACTCATTAAAATAATAATAGAAAAAATGGGAGAAAATTTAACAAAAGGTTGTCTTGACATAATAGTAGTAATGTCTATAATTGTATTTGAGGTTGTGAGTTTGATCCTTCTATCTATATATTTGTGTTTATACTTTTAGAAATAACATTTTAGGGCATGAGTAACTTTGGGCCGGGCCCGAGGTTAAAATTAAAATTCTACTTGAAGTAAGATTTGGAACTTATAATGTCTTTGCATGTAATGTGCTACTCCAATCATCCAACACACGTTTAATTTCTATTATAAATTTGGTTTAAAAGTATTTAAAGGCAACCCTCAAAATCAAGCGGGTTTACCTTTCAGACATCTATTTTTTTTTCTCTTGCATAATCGAGTAAGCAGGTGCACAGAAGCATGCTCCCTCGTAATAGGCCCTCCCTTGTTAAATGACATGTATTGATTGAAAGATGGAAAGGTTTGTTGAAAAGATAACCTTGCTTCACATGCAACAACAAGGCAATCCACATGGTTTTACGAGTTAAGTTTTGATACGCAAACAGATTTAAAAGACGAATAATTGTTTATTGAATGGAAGTCGACATAAATGTTTATGATGCTTTAAGAATTTGTCATGTTCGGAAGAAAAGAGAGTATTTGCATAAGTGTGTAAAAAGGAATAGGGTTGGAAGTGGGAATGAAGGGGCCAAAACAAGAAACAAAGTGAGTTTGGGTTTGGGATTGGGATTGGGATTGACGTAAAAGAATGCATGTGATCAAAAGTTAGCACATGGCCTTTCCACAATATAAAGCATTTAGGTAAAGAGTGAGGTGAGTGCACAACCTAAAAGAAGAGTGTAAAACCCCAATCTCATGTTTTTCTCAAAAACAACAAGTCTTGAATTTATCAAGGGACCTTTAGCTTACCAGTATCAGAGCCCTTGGCCTTGTAGGAGGTCAAAGGTTCAAACCTCACCAAAAGTGAGGAGGATGTGTGATTTTTTTTTGTTCTAATTGCCGTATATAAATATTATATACTTTAAAAAAAACAAGTTTTGAATTTTAATCTTACTTATTGTAAATAGGGTGAGAACTACTAAGGATCGAGTGGAGTCTCATATTCCCGTTTACTTGATTATCATAAGAAAAATAAATATGTGTCATAAAAATGCATCCACTTGACTTTGAAAATCCCATAAATATTTTACAGCCAATTTTGTGGGAAAAAAATTAAGCTCGGTGGGATGCTCTTGGTTGGCTCCTTGTAAGAGGTCTTGGTTTTATCCTCACTTGCAATAAATATGTAATTTTTTGATTAACAACCAGAAAGCCAATAACTTCTATTCTCACTTGTATCTTTTTCAATAATAAATCATTTTCACAAATGCCACTAAATCACATTGAATACGCTATTGATTCCCATATTTTGTTTCCACTTTTTGTTTATTAACTACATCCACATCCTCTTGTAAATTATCATGTTCTTGATGATTAAGTTTTCCCAAAAATATGAGTTTTTTCTCTTGATTTGTTTGTATTTTGTAATTTGGTTTTGGTTATTAATTTGATTATTGTTGAAATCTAGACGCATAAAGATACAATAGTTTTTGAGTAAGACTCCTGTTTCGGGAGGGCCCCAGTTCTAGAATTCTTATTCGAGCTTTTCAAGGACATGGCAAATGAAATAAGATACCTATAGTGAAGTGAAAGCATATAGAAGTGGAAAGTGAGATAGTTGTTGAAAACGAAATAGTATGAAAGGGTTGAGTAAGTGAGATGTGGAAAGTGTGTTCAGCAAGTTGTTGCGTGACCGAAAGGACGACCATTGGTCGTAGGTGGAGTGTCAAGGATAAGTTGCGTAAGTAAAGCGGTTGACCTTGTTAGAGTGAGTAGCCTTCAATTGCAAGTAGAGTCTCATGCATGGCGTTCTTTTGTGTAACATGAAATTTTCACGATTTAAAATAAATACGTAAATGTCAATTTTGAACAAAAAAATGAGTCAGCTTGTGCGAGTGCATGTTTAAAGTATTGGTTCGTGGGAGAGATAAATACGGAGGAAGGGAGCAGGCACACGGGCGACATCAATCAATCAAGTACTAGTACTAGTACTAGTGCTAGTACAGATTTGTAACGTCTGTCTGCACATTGGAAGTCGGGACTCAAATAACTGTTTGTTTTGTTACATTGTACGTTGAGATTTCGAGCTTAGCGATTTACAAATATTTCACACTTTTCATGATAAGTTAGATTGTTACAAAAAGGTCAAGAAAACGTTTGCCAGTAAAACTTTTACAATCAAATGAGTATTTGTCTGTTGATATCATACAAATGAGTGTGAGGACCGACTGGTTTACTTGGTGTCGGTAATTTCTTTCAGGCTTGTGTCATACGAAAAGATTTTCATGCAATGTATTACTGTCGTAATAACATTGTTCGGATTGAGCAAGATTGAGGTTCACAGGAAGAATCATGCAAACGATTCTCAAATCGTTGTGCAGAGTATTGAAGTTATAAGAGTGATGGGGTCATGTGCGCCGAGTTGTTTCCAAATGTTGTGTATTTAAATTGATTGAATGTACGAAATGATTTAATTAAAATATCGTATTTGAGTTTTTCTAACTAAAATACGTACTCTTACGTGTTTTCCCAGGAAAGTGATTTTTATGAATATGCGCTGTTATTTTACCTGACTTTTACGTAAACGAAAGTTAATATTTTACTGATCAGAGTATGTTTATGAGCATGATTTATTTACAAGCTGTCACGAATGTTTTCCCATGAAAAGAATGTTCTACTGAAAAGATTGTCCAGTAATATGATATGGATTGTAAAACGTTATACGGAGTTCATGTTTTATGTTTACGATGAACTATGTGTATACTATGTGGAGTCGGTCTGCACTGTGGGATCAGATCATGATCCTCATTCCTCACCTGGAAGAATCTCTGAAGAAGCTATATGTTCACAGGTTACGCCCTATCGAGCCTACTTTCTGCCTTGGGATTTCCAGCTCCGACCCGGAATACCAAAGCCAGTACTTAAACGCCATGAAACGGTGTCTGCCAGTTAGCCAAGTCCGAACGAAGCACAAGATCACTGAAGTGCTCAACGTCCAAACAGGCCGAAGTTTTAAAGTCATGTTTCCCGTATTCATCGTCCGACGAGAAGACGGAAATGAATGGAGATTTTCCGAAGCTGACTTCAAGAACCTTAGATCGTTCGACTTCCAAGCTATACTGAAAGACCTCCGAACCAGAACCATCCGACCGCTGCATGTAACCAAAGCGCTCGAAGTTGTCCGTCAATTCTTAGTCCGTACAATTATGATGTCCTGTCTTACAGACCTCCAAATGGCAATCGAGAACAGAGCAAAGAAGGTAAACCTGTTGAAACCAATTTTGAAAGCGTCCGAACTGAAGATGTGTCCCGAGAACGCACTGCTTCTAGAACCGGAATTTGGGATAGTCTACATCAACGATCAAAAAGAAAAGAGGTTTCTTCGCTTCAGTCAGGTAGACAGATTCTGCGATGGCACACTCCTCAAAGTCAAAGATGCTCTTCGCAACGTCATCACTTACAAGTCCGAAACTCAAAGGTATTCTTATGTTCCCAACCCGAATGAGACAACCGCTCGAAATGCCTTAGAAGTGATTGAAGAATGCATCGAGTACTGCCGAACCATCCGAATGTTCGAGGTCCATTTTGCGCTTCGAAAGAGATATGTCGAGAACTGGCGCGAACTCGAACTTCAATTCAAAGGGGGAGATTGTTAGGGTCAAATTTGGTTGAATAGAAGTTCAAGGGCTATTATGTTAATCTTGTAATTTGAGCCTTAATAGTGTAACGGGTCGTGGGCTTCCATGCCATAGGCCCAGCATATATAATGTTGATTAGCTTAGAAAATTAAGCTAGTTGTCTAATTATACTTTCTTGAACTTATTGTAATTCTCTCTCATATTGAAAGTAAATTGGTTGACCATTGGAAATCATACTGTTTGTGTTCTTATCTATTGATTTCTATTGCTCGTTGCACTGATCTGGAACTCACATAAACGGCCCCTTAGTATTATTTATGGGTTTAATCATTTGGTAACTTCAAAATTTATAAAATATGTGAGAATTTTTACCTAATTATAGTATTTATTTATTGAGTAACATATATTTGTTTCACAACGTGTTTGTTTCATATGTATTCGATTCATAATGTGAATTTTTTTTTATGTGAAACCTTTTGTTTTCCAAATATGTTAAAAAGTTTCATATTGTGAAACAAATACATATGAACCTAACTAAAATAAATATATGTTAGTCTTTTATGAAAAAATATCATATGAAATAACACATAATGCATCACGTCTCAGATATCCCATGCCATGATTTATAAAATTCTCAAAAGAAACAAAGAAAGGTTGGTCGTATGATCTAATAACAAATATGTGGTAAGTTGGATTTGGAATATTCTTCTTTGTTTTTGTTGGCCGAAAGAGAAAATTTTGAGAGACATGTTATTGCCAACTAGAATTCTTCAAGAAAGAGCAAGGCACATATTTTTTTTTATGGGTCGGAGCTCCGTATCACATGCCAACAAACCTTAATATATTGCCTTTATTTTTGGGGCCAAAATTGGAAAAATAGCATTACGATGTTAAAATACATTTATGGGGTAAAGCAAAAACGAAGTTGAGATGGCCGAGTTGGTCTAAGGCGGCAGATTAAGGTGGCGTTTGGTTCGCAGAATGTTTTTTGATGAAATGGAATTTGTCAAAGTAATTTGACTTTGAAGGAATTGGAATTGAATGTTGTCAGGTTTGACCACCTGTTTGGTTGACATAATTGGAATGAAATCTGTTAAAAGAATTGGAATTTATCTGTTTGGTTCACAGAATGTAGCTTTGGAATTGGAATGAATTTATTATAAATGACCAAAATACCCTTTTTGATAAGTTTTAATTTTTTAAAACAAAAAATTCTTTAATAAAATAATCATTAAATATATTTTTTTCACTACAAATACTCTAATAAAATAATTTTTAAATACTTTAATGAGCAAAAAAATATAATATACACAACCTAGATGAAATATATTGTCAAACAAACAAAATTATATTTTGAAAAAATAAAATATATTTCAAGAAAATAAAAAATGCATTAAATTATATTATATAAAATTAAATTAAAATAAAAAATATAAAAATAAAATATGAATATGAATATAAATATATTTGGAATTATGAAAATACAAGATTCCATCAATTCCAATTCCATCAAATCCTTCAAAACTGCTAAGGAATGTCAAATTCACTTATTTATGGAATATGATGGAATTGGACATTCCTTTCCGTCGAAAAGAATGAACCAAACGAAAAAATGGAATTCGGTCAATGAAATTCGACATTCCAATTTCATTAGATTTCATCAAAATCCGTGAACCAAACGCTAAGATTCTGGTCCGAAAGGGCGTGGGTTCAAATCCCACTCTCAACATAGTCATTTATTTTTATTTCTCTATTTAAAATATTTTTTGCAAGTTATTTAACATACAGAATAATAAATCATACAAAATTGACAAATACATGATTTCAAATACTCATACAATTTTTATATGATTTAAGTAAATTAAGTGTCGTATATAAAAAATCGTTCTATAAAACAATCTATAAATAAAGCAATTGTACATACAAAATATTTTAATGAATTTCTATTATGTTTTTTGACGTCTTAATAAGGTTTTATGATATTTAAAACAAAGTATTATGTTAATATTTTTATGACATTTTTAAGAAGTGCTTAATTACAGGACATGTATGTCCCTTCCCAATACAAATGTAATAGAACATTTTTATTGAAATTGTACTAAAAAAATGTTAAAATGTCCAAAAATTCTATAAATTTATTGTACTATTTTTAGATAAGAGGATAAAGCTTTTTTGGTCCTATAAATTTTAGTTTATAACGTAGTTTTTAGGACATTTTGACATTTTTATGATCCTATATATTAAACCAAGTTTATTGTAGTGTGTTTCACTTAGAGAGAGTGGGATAATGAAATGTATATGAACCTGAGATCTACTCTAAAAAAATCGTATACTTACATATATACACCCACATATATAGAGAGAGTAAGGTAAATCACGTGTGATTTTACACTAACGATCAACGCAAGGGTGTGGGTGACATGGCAACGAGCAGGTGCGTGTGAATCACATGTGATTTTACACGTGATTTTAGTGTAACATCACATGTGATTCAAACGTTTCTTCTTCTTTTATTTGGTTATTGTTCTCATATTTGGGTTTGTTTGTGAAATGCTACTTTAACGGTTTTACTTAAGATTTAAAATAAGAAATGTAGGTTAGATTTTCCCTAGATTTTATATTAAATACCTGATCCTAAAAATGATCATTGTACTTGAAGTAGGCATTTTCGCTAGAAAAGTCCGGTTACAAAATACTCACACCTTTAGGTAAAAATCCCATACTCTTAGTATCTATTGTTTTGTCAATGGTAATCTCAAAATGGACCTTTTCAGGCCTCGATGGAATGTGTAGAGACAAATACACCAACTAGCTTGCCTACTACTCCAGTGGGTTGAGATTAGCTCACTGTGCCGACCTCACTTTCGCAAGTGTAATAAGAATTCTTCCGAATCCCCTAGCATCATCCAAGCTCGTGTCACTGCGTTCTACTCATTTCTGAGTTAAGAACTAGACTTTAGATCCTTACAAGTGATCGGCTTGTTCGCATCATTGGGCAATAATCGAGAGTGAATGACCAAAACAATAAATATTCCAAGTAATAAGATTACTCAAGCATTTTCTCTAAAATCCAGGTACTTCTCTTTCCTACATCCCAAAGGATGCTTAGCCCATAATTACTGAAGTAAAGAAAACAAAAGATGAAGAGTTGCACATAAGTAAACTGAAAGTGACTTGTATTAAAACCGCAGTGGGGAACGAGGGTACGTCACTGCCACAAATTACTCGAAACTAAAAATTAAACTAGGAATTGAAAATACAGAAATTTAATGAACTACTGCAGTAAATGATAAGCTAACAACTACACTTACACTAAATGTGGTAGATGGAGATATGCAAGATGATTTAAATGAAACCCAACACCTCTATTTATACTAAGAGGAAAGGTTGGACTTTACAAAAGAGGGGCAAGAACTAGAGAATAAGGGCTGAAGATAGAAGGCATAGAATTCAGCTTCTTTGAGTTAACACTTCTATCCACAAGTATGTAGCTCTTTTACCCATGAGTCCCTTCACCTTTTCCAAAAAGTCCACTTATAGTACCATTGGTTTCAATAAACAATTCATCTTGCCATGCTTTTGGGAACATGCTTGTACTTCTCAATCCCATGCCTCAGCCAATTGAACCTTCCATTCTCCAGATTTTTACTTTCAAGCTAAGATTTGATTTTCTTTTGTCTTCTTCTCTGCTCGATAGTGGGGTGCGGAGTGGGATGCGCAAGTCACTGCAGATATTTCATGAAAAAGCAACAAAACTCCAAATAATTTATAAAAACTATGGTTCACTCTTTTTGCTCATTTTCATGAATGTTGCCAAGAATGGGGATTTTGAGAAGTGAAATGGCTAAAATTTGACAAAATAAAATAAAAATAAAAGGAAATAATAACTCTAAAAATAGAGTTATCAGGAATAAATTCCAAACTCTTTTGTTTTCTTTCTTATTGATTAAAACTCAAATATGTGGGTTATCAAATCCCCAAGCCACAAATTAGTCTAGCCAAGCATAAAGAAGAATGAGAGATCATACCTTGGAGATGATGACTCATTTTTTTGTTGCAACTCTTTCCACCACAGTTCCAATTAGGGTTCTCCTCCTCTCTCAATTTCTCCCCTCAAATCGTATGAACCCAAGTGAAAGGGTTTAGGGGTTTTACCCCTTTTATTTCTCAGATTTTGCTACCGAGTCCATGAAAGTTACACAATTTTCCCATAACTCCCTAAACTTCTTTAAAATTCAAAATTGATGAACCAAGGTTATTACAACATCTATTTGGGACGAGTAGGTGTTATCGAAGTAATTGTATGTATTGTCATTGGCCTTGAGATATAATTTTTTTTATTGTAAGTCAAGAATTAAGAAGTAATTAACTCCTTACTAAAAAAGAAATCATAAAATTTATGTTTAAACAAAATAAAAATTACAACGGTATACAATCATACACATTTGTACAAAGGCGTCTAACTTCTAAGATCACACATAGAAGATATTTCTCAAAACTAGAAATATCGGCACATGTATTAAAATTTGCAAAACCAAAAGCATCGTGGAACACAATATCTTTGTGTATACTCAAACTCCATCTGACACCAAGACGAGTTGACAAAGAGTAGCTCAGATTAATATAACAAATTAAAATTTTGAAACCGTTTAGGAAAGTAAACAAGAGACTCATTATGTAATCTCATCCATTTTTGTTGGAGAACAACCCGTAACCCTAACCAAGAAACACACGTACTGTCAATCTGGGATAATATAGTCTACATAGCAACAAGCGTGAATCGTCGACTAAAGAATCACCACTAAGAGCTCAATTATGAATGATTCAAATGTTTGGGAGTTTCTAGCGAAAGTGGGAAGTCACCTAGAGGTTTCAGCGACATGGTAAGAGGAAGAGATTTTGTGGGAAGTTGTGGCTTTGAAGATTATACATGAAGGAAAATAAATGGTACTTTTTAAAATTAAAAAATAATTGCATTATAAATATGTGATTAATATTTTAATATGATAAGGGTGTAAAATTAAAAATGAAAAAATAAGTGATATAAAACACATTAACTAAATGACTAGAAGGTATAAAATGTAACTATTAAAAATATTTCACTACATATTTGTTATTTAATAATATGATTAAACCCAAAAAATTCAATATTAGACTCATTTCGAAGATATTGATGAAGAATTTGCAAATAAAGAAACCTATTTTTAATATATATTAATTCATATACGATTATTTATAGGAATGAGCAACGAAAGCGGGTATCTAGGAACTGAAACCGCTCCGAAACTGTCGGTGTCGAAGATTTGATTGGTGCCAGTTTCGGTTCCTAAAATACGTAACCGATCGGGACTGGTTCCGGTTCTGGTTCTCATTTTTCTGGAACCGTTAACTGTTGGGTACCCGCGGGAACCGGTTTATCACAACCTCAAACTTAAACCATTACTTGTCCCCAAGTAATAAAAATTAAAAAAAATTAAAAAAAATGCACTTTTGGATTTTCAGGGACTTACCAACTTCTCACTTTGAATGGATGTTGATCTCCCTCCATGGATGCTTCTTTCAGTCCCAAAATAAAAACTCCACTTTTGTACTTGACGAAATTTTTCCCTTGTTCACATTTGATCAATAGGAGTTTCTTGGGTTTGAAAGGTTTGTGGCTTTGAATATTTTCCCAAGGGCTTTAACTACTTCCAAACATGGACCGAGAATCTCGCTTTGAGATTTTTATTTCAAGAAGTGAGTGTTTTGTATTTTTTAAGGGTAAGTACGTACACTTTCAGGCTTTATTTGGGTATGGATATTTTTTGTGAGAGTGGGTATTCTGATGGTCCAGAATAGGCACACCAACCTTTTCTTGGAATGAGCACTTTTGATGGTCCAGAAAGGCACACCATCAATCTTTTGTAGTGACACTCCAATTTTCTTCTGTTTTTGTGTGTTTTTTTTTGGGAGGGGGGTATAGCTTACCCACCTCAAACTTAGGACCTCACAGTGTCCCCACTGTGGAAAGACTGGAAGTCCCACTGGAAGTCCCCACCTCAAACTTAAGATTGCACAGTGTCCTCACTATGACTTGGGAAGTGGGGTGCAGGAGGTATTTGGGGTACAAAAAGTCGAGTTTGGATGCAATAATGGCCTAAATCATTTCAATGTGAAAAGTTGAAAACCGTACTTACAAAAGTGACTTTTTAAGTCGGAAGCCGAAAGTTGCACCTTGAAATGGAAAAGGATCAAAAAGCATTCCAATGAGAAGTAAGCTAGTACCCAAAAGATAATGCATGCATCATTCAACCGAAATAAAATAGTAGCAAAGTGTCAAGTGCCTAGCCATAGGCAAACTACCAAACAGACAGAAAATAAAAATTGTTTTTGAAAGCAATTAGAGTGGGAACCACAGTCCCAACAAACCATTCAGTGGGCAGGAGTCGCTGGCGGTGAGCTTTCGGCAGAGTCTTCATTGAAACCATCTTCACTATCATTGGAGGGACATATTCCTTCTGGGAATTCAGGGAGTTGTGCAGCAAGAAGGGGATCAGCACCCGGATAAATCTGATTGAGGATCACATCCCTATCTCGTGTATACATCCAGAATGATTTGTGTCCCGGTTCATATGCTTCTGCTGGGCTTCCATAAGATCGAAACGGTAAGTGAGAGCTGTCAATGCGGTCAGAATTGCGGTCATGGGATTGCTTCTGCTTCCTGGAGTGGGTTGACGGAGTGGGGTGCCAGTGGATCTCATTGTGGGTTGTTCATCAGCAGGTTCTTCGTGGGGAGCAGTAATTGCTCTCCCCATCTTCTTGATTGTCACGATGCTGATGTTGTTCATTGAGGTGATCCACATATCGTCCTGAGCAGCTGGCACTCCAGCTTCGATTAGCAACGAAGTAATAAGACAAGGGAGAGGGAGGATTACCTTTTTTCGAGTCCGAGCTTGGTAGATGGCGGAGTGCATTACGATTTCCAAATTGATTTGTTTCCCCGCAAGAATGCAGTACAGCAGAGCGCACTTGTGCATCAAGAGGGTCGTATCATGAGTAGTCGGGGATAAGGAGGCACGTAGAAATTGGAACCACACAGCGGCCTCAGTAGTGAGGGAGCTAGCGTGTAGGCACTGTCTACTGCCATCTTTATCCCAGGGCTTTCCTTCAACAGCCAGGGTTTTCAAAATAACATCTTCATCTGTCGGGGTCATCTTTTGTAGGAACCGTGCAAAGGATCATGTAGTTGGGATCCTTATTCCAAGGACCTGATTAATAGCACTAGCGGTATAATGCACGGTTAGACCCCGTACTTTCACAAATGGGTCCTTTGTATGAGAGGCCTCGGCATAAAACTCCCTAACCAAAGAGGCATTGGCACGACGATTGGCAGATGTCAATGTCGCCCAATCCTGTTGTAAAACCCTATCTTTGATAAACGGGTTGGCCTCTACAAAGTCGGGGTCAAAACCCCTCTCTAAGTTTAACTTTTGATTGATAATGTAGTCATAGTGGACAGCGACTGCTGGAGTCGTGAACTTCCTGGGCACCCCACTGGGGGCATGCTCAGTGCTCACTGTAGACTGATGTGGGTTTTCAGATTGAGTTTGTTCACCCCCAACATCAGACTCATAAGATGATGAACTTAAAGAGGGTTCGAGACCCTTACCTTTCCCAGATGGTTGTTTCCTTGATTTCTTGGCCGATATTTTTTCCGAAATGGTCACCCCATATCTGGTGACCATCCTCTCTTCCTCAATGCTCTTTTGATTGGGTTTTCCTCACTGTGGGCAGCCTTTTGAAGTGCCTCCAAATCGATAGTGCTACCGACTGGGAGGTTTTGATTAGTCTGAATCTGCTCCTTGTTTTGAAGTGTCGCAGCCTCGGCATCTTTTCTTTGTTGTTCCTCTTCTTGTCTGGTTCGTTCTTCTTCTTCCTTTCTCAACTGATAACGCCACTTTTTGGCGTTATTTTCGGTACTCAAACCAATGAGATTGGCTTGTGTTCAAGTAAAAAGGCGGGTATTTTATGGTTTATCTAGTGGAATGTGCAAGTTCTTTGACAGGTAGTAATATTCGAGAAAAGAAGCTAAAAAGAGCCCAAAAAGAGCCAAAACGAAGCCCAACGGAAGCCCGAAATCCAAGCCCAAGACCCACGAACGAACCAGGACCCGAACCGCGACCCAGAAACCGACCCACGCACCTTCTGAAAGGCGCACGGTTTTCCACGCGACTTGCAAGTCGCGTGGAAGGTCGCGGTGCCCTCTGTTTTGCGAAATCCAGCTTTTAAATCCGATTTTTAGGTCACTTTTCGGTATCGAACTTTTGAGAGACGACGGTGGGCAGTTCAGGGGCGATTTTCAGATACCATTCATGCCGTTTGGAGCCAAGATAGAAGATAGATCGAGGAGTAAGTCACGACGCATAGCGGATTAAAGCCGGGAGAGGGGAGTTCTTCATAGTTTTCGCCATAACATCTTTTACGTTTACCATGTTTGCATTCGTTGTTTACTTTTCTTCTCCTGCGTTTTTGTCCCCCAACATCATGAACTAACTTTAAGATGTTGGGGGTTGGATTGAATTAGGTTTGTAAGCATGTGAACAGATGACGAATTATTTTATCAGTTCTTCCTTAATTAATGAAGTATGCAATTGTGCTCTTAACGCTTATGTGAATTTGGCCAATTTGCATTCGAATTGTTTGTTAGTAATTAAGTTCGAGAGAATTGATTGCTACTTAGAATTAGGAATTGCATACCTAAGACGATAAATCGGTGATAGAGATATACCGAGTAAGTCTTAGTCCTTAATTGAACCGTAGGTTGAGATCGAGAGATAAAACTTATCCGTTTAACATAAATCTGACGCTTAATGTATTTTGAAATCCATAGGTTGAGGTCGAGAGACAACACTTATCCTTTTCAAAATAAAACCCGTTGTTGCTCGAAAGAGAACAACGGTGATTTTGAATATTAGATTCATTAATGGGAATTAACTGGTAATTGTTGTGAATCAGATGTTTGCTTGTGAAACCTAAGGATGTCCAACCCCCAACTATTTTCTCTATCTGAAGTCTCCAAAGCTGTTTACTGTTTCGTTTGCGTTTTCTTTAGTTCTTGTAATTGTTAGTTTTAAACCAACCATCTTCCAATAATCGACAGTTCAGTTAATAGAGCTTGTAGTAATTGTGATACTTAGTTCCTAGTTCCCGTGGATTCGATACTCGTACTTACCGTACGTTATTACTTGATTTCGACACCGTACACTTGCGGTAAGATTTAGGGGGGTGATACCCGACCTATCAAGTTTTTGGCGCCGTTGCCGGGGAGCTAGTTGTAGCTAATAGCACTACCATCTCTAAGCGTTATTAGATTGGACATTTTTTATTTTCGTTATTTTATTTTATCCCTTTCAATTTCTGGATTGCTAAGCTTGTTTATTTTCTCTTCAGGCGCTAGTGGTTTATGCCAAAGGAAACCCGAGGGAAAGGAATTGAGTCGATCGATCCGGAATTAGAGAGAACTGCACGTCGCCTACGAAGAGAATCAAAAGCCAAGAAACAGTTAAATATGGGTGACGAGAGACCACCTCGCAACAATCCACCACCACCACCTCCGGAAAGGGTACCTATGCGGTCTTTTGCCAATCCAAATGTGGCAGCCGCACGTATAGGGATCCAACCTCCCACTACCGGGGCCAATTACTTCGAGAACAAGCCGAGTACCATAGTCATGGTACAACAGAACCAATTTGGGGAATCACCGACTGAAGATCCCCATGCGCATCTACGAGCATTCGAACGAATCTGCAACACCTTCAAAATCAATGGGGTGAATGAAAATGCGATCAAGCTGCGGTTGTTCAGCTTTTCACTCAAAGGAAGAGCTGAAATATGGATAGAGAGCCTACCGTCGGATCAGATTACTACATGGGTAGACTTGAAAGCCGCATTCCTTCAAAAGTTCTTTCCACTGGGAAGAACCGCCCAACTAATGGCGGACATCACACACTTTGCCCAATGGGACCAGGAAACACTCTACGAAGCATGGGAGCGATACAAAGACATGTTGAAGAAGTGTCCACATCACGGGTTACATGGCTGGGTGATAATACAAACGTTCTTTGGAGGCCTTCACCCACAATTCAAGAATGATAACACGGCTGCGGCAGGTGGAGCATTAATGGAAAAGACATATGAAGAAGCCGTCGCATTAATCGAGAATCTAGCCAAACATAGCTTCTCTACTCCAAGATCAGTTGTTAGAAGAGTCGTGAGTGTCCAAGAGTCGGATGAACTTAAAGAGATAAAAGCCCAACTAGCAGCGATTACGAGCCATCTGAAAGGAGGCAGTCCTCAAGAGCCGGAACAACTCCAGTTTATGCAAAACCGGAACCATCAACCGAGGAACGATCCTTTCTCGAATACTTATAACGAGGGGTGGAAGAAGCATCCGAATTTTTCATGGAGTCAACCCGGTCAACCATCGCAAGGTAATAATTTTAATTTTTCCAATTCTCCCAATGCTAACAATGTTTACCGCCCTCCAGGTTTTCAGCAAAGGAACGAGGGGCAATCCGGGGAGAAGAAACTGGGGTTAGAGGACATGATGATGAACTTCATGTCTAAAATGGACAGCACAGTCGAGGGATTAGCCAGCACAGTCAACACTGTCAAGGCGGCTACCGAACAGAACACCGCCTCCATCAAGATCTTGGAAAGGCAAGTGGGGCAGATCTCAGAGGTTCTACAAAACCGACCTCCCGGAACCTTTCCGAGTCAAACCGAAAGGACCAACTGGGAAACATGCAATGCCATATATCTAAGAAGTGGTAAGGAGCTGAATGAAGAGCCGACACGAGAGCCGTCGTCAAGAGAGACTGATCCGAAAGAGAAAGAGGTCGAGATAGTAGACATGACTGAGCTAGAGACCGACGAAGAGGTTGTGACTGAAGTGAAGAAGCCAAAGGAAAAAAGAAGTGACACCACCGGTCAAGTCGACAACTCCAAGCGTGCCATATCCGAGCCGATTGAAATCACATAAGGATGATGTTAATTATTCTAAATTCCTTGATATCTTTAAAAAGCTGCATATTAACATCCCTTTTGCAGATGCTTTGGCACAGATGCCCTCATATGCGAGATTAATGAAGGAAATTCTATCCAAGAAGAGGGCGATCGATCATCAGTCCACCGTTACACTTACTGAAGAGTGTAGCGTGATTTTTCAGAATAAGCCTCCCCCGAAGCTTAAAGATCCAGGGAGTTTTTCTATCCCTATCCAATTCGGGAAGTTTAATTTTAATAAAGTGTTATGTGACTTAGGAGCTAGTATTAATATGATGCCTTTATCTGTTTTCAGGAAACTCGGCCTGGGGGAAGTGCAGCCAACATACATGACGCTCAAGCTCGCGGATAGGTCGATCAGATATCCCTATGGAGTCGTCGAGGACGTATTGATCAAGGTCGGCAAGTTCTATTTTCCGGTAGACTTTGTGGTGATCGACATAGACGAAGACGAAGAGGTCCCATTGATATTGGGAAGATCGTTTCTAGCCACAAGCCGAGCATTGATCGACATGGAGGAAGGTGAGATAGCATTCAGAGTTGGTGGCGAAAAGGTTATGTTCAAGATGTTCGAGAAGGTGCGAGTTGGAAGAGAAAAGGAATCTGGAGCTGGTCATGGAAGGCAAATTGTGGGAGAATCCACGAAGAACCGCAAGTGTGGGCGGTTCGAGTCTGCGGATACCGAGCCAAGTTGAGAGCCGCACAGTCGTGCCACGACTTTAAATACGGCGCTGGGTGGGAGGCAACCCACCAAGGTTTGTTTTCTTTTATTATTTTTATTTTGAGTGAGTTTCTATTTCCGAAAAAACCATAAAAATCGAAAAAGCGAAAAACAAACAGAGACATACGCGACTTGCCACGCGGTTTACATACCGGCAAGCCGCGGGGCACCCTGTTAGTTTCTGAAACAGGGACATACACGGGTTATCCCGCGACTTACATCCCGCAGCCAAAACCGCGGGAGTCCCCTGTTGTGTCTCATTCATTGTTTGTGCAATTTTTGTTCCTTTCTTGCTTTGTGTGTTTCATTTTCCTGCATTTTTTGTCTTTTGCATTGATTTCCTTTGTTTTGCATGCTCTCTCCATCCCCTCTGAGTGCTCAAATCTTTTGAAGAGAATCTCCTCCGGCCGGGCAAAACAGGTATGTTCTAAACCCTGTATGTAACGAGTGTGTACGATGCTTATTTCCTTAATAGTAAACGAGATGCAACAAACCTAAGTTTCACTTAGGTTTGGGGTGCCTCATTTTTTAACATCTACACACTCAACTTGTTATCCCTGTGCAAACCTCAGTTCCACCGAGGTTTGGGGTTGGCTTTGTTTGACAAACCTAGGCCACGGCCTAGGTTTGGGGTGCCCTTATTGAAAATATTCAGGCTCGCTCTTTGATGTTTCTGGTTAATATTTTGTCTTACCTGTCTACTACCTGTATTAACAGCACAACGATACTTGTCTTAGTATCACCTATGCCGACACTTGCACATTGGGGACAATGTGTGGGTAAGGTTTGGGGTTGCCCAATCGGGCCCACGTTATGCACGTAGATTTCCTGCACTTCTGAGTATCTAGATCACTTGAGCTAAATTTTTTGTTTCGAATGATTGAGACCGACCATTGTAGGAAGAATCTTATGATAGTGACGTGACCATTAGGGAAGGACCGAGAAAGGACATGACTAGGGACATTAGTGGAGACCACCCATTAGTAAGATTTGAGCCTAAAAGACGTTGTTCTTTTCGAGGGATTCATACACTTGATTCATATACACTTTTTCGAGTTCCTTGTCGTGAATATAGAATGATCTCGCTATATTATTGCATTGAGTAGCGAAGGCAACCATCGGGATATTGGGTAAGGGTGTAGTAGATCCTATCGTGTGGACCTTAAGATGTGATTCCAGGCAATGTGTGTTTTGTTTTAAACCCGTGTTTAGCTATCGTACCTTTTCACCGAATTGTGTGTAACCATAGCCCTTTTGTAGCCAAATACTTACCTTGTTCATTTCTAAACCCACCGTTAAACCCGAGCCAAAAACCTTAGCCAACCTTATCCGAAAGTGTGTCAATCTGAGCGGTAATGAACTAACAAAGCTAGAGCGGAAAAGAAGGAATTCGGGCCAGTCAAGAAAATAAATAGAAAAGATGGCCAATGCAGCCCCAATGCACATAAAGAGGACCAATGAAGTCCTAAAAAAAGTTAGTTAGATTTTACTTACAGCAGAAAATAAGAGAGTCAAAGTGACTCCAATAGTGACAAAAGGGCCAAGTGATAGGTTAGAACATGATGAAGTTCAGAACTGTTCATTTTGACACACCGAGGATCTTTGTTCCCGTTTACCCTTCATTTCTTAGCCATAACCTTAGCCCCGTTACAACCCGTGTAAAGACCTGGATGATCTTCTGGAAAACGTGATTACGGTATGCGACCACCTTTACTGATATTCCTTGTCTTGCTACTTGATTCCCTTCTGAGATTAATTTTTAGACATTAGTGCGTCTTTCATTAGAGTTGTCATGTAATATTTGAATATCCTTGTACATAACATCTTATACATGACAACATGTGCGATAACCTAGGTTCGAGCGAATTGAGAGAATCCTGTGAGGTAGGGTCGAGGCGAAATGTTTTCCCTAGTATGTCTGGACCTAGAACAACCTTAGTGGAATCGGAGCAGTCACGAGTTCAACTTACAATGGAAGGTCATAGATCAAACGGAATAGGAATGAGGGGGAAGTGAGATAGGCATTCACGGGTATGGGAAATCACCAGTGCATTACATGGTATCAATGGGGCGTTGTGCAGTTATTACAATTCTCTGATATGTGCTTTTATTCTATTTTTATCGCTAATTTGCTTGGGGACAAGCAACGCTCGGTTTGGGGTTGTTGATAACGCCACTTTTTGGCGTTATTTTCGGTACTCAAACCAATGAGATTGGCTTGTGTTCAAGTAAAAAGGCGGGTATTTTATGGTTTATCTAGTGGAATGTGCAGGTTCTTTGACAGGTAGTAATATTCGAGAAAAGAAGCTAAAAAGAGCCCAAAAAGAGCCAAAACGAAGCCCAACGGAAGCCCGAAATCCAAGCCCAAGACCCACGAACGAACCAGGACCCGAACCGCGACCCAGAAACCGACCCACGCACCTTCTGAAAGGCGCGCGGTTTTCCACGCGACTTACAAGTCGCGTGGAAGGTCGCGGGGCCCTCTGTTTTACGAATTCCAGCTTTTAAATCCGATTTTTAGGTCACTTTTCATTATCGAACTTTCGAGAGACGACGGTGGGCAGTTCAGGGGCGATTTTCAGAGACCATTCACGCCATTTGGAGCCAAGTTAGAAGATAGATCGAGGAGTAAGTCACGAGGCATAGCGGATTAAAGCCGGGAGAGGGGAGTTCTTCATAGTTTTCGCCATTACATCTTTTACGTTTACCATGTTTGCATTCGTTGTTTACTTTTCTTCTCCTGCGTTTTTGTCCCCCAACATCATGAACTAACTTTAAGATGTTGGGGGTTGGATTGAATTAGGTTTGTAAGCATGTGAACAGATGACAAATGATTTTATCAGTTCTTCCTTAATTAATGAAGTATGCAATTGTGCTCTTAACGCTTATGTGAATTTGGCCAATTTGCATTCGAATTGTTTGTTAGTAATTAAGTTCGATAGAATTGATTACTACTTAGAATTAGGAATTGCATGCCTAAGACGATAAATCGGTGATAGAGATATACCGAGTAAGTCTTAGTCCTTAATTGAACCGTAGGTTGAGATCGAGAGATAAAACTTATCCGTTTAACATAAATCTGACGCTTAATGTATTTTGAAATCCATAGGTTGAGGTCGAGAGACAACACTTATCCTTTTCAAAATAAAACCCGTTGTTGCTCGAAAGTGAACAACGGTGATTTTGAAGATTGGATTCATTAATGGGAATTAACTGGTAATTGTCGTGAATCAGATGTTTGCATGTGAAACCTAAGGATGTCCAACCCTCAACTATTTTCTCTATCTTAAGTCTCCAAAGCTGTTTACTGTTTCGTTTGTGTTTTCTTTAGTTCTTGCAATTGTTAGTTTTAAACCAACCATCTTCCAATAATCGACAGTTCAGTTAATAGAGCTTGTAGTAATTGTGATACTTAGTTCCTAGTTCTCGTGGATTCGATACTCGTACTTACCGTACGTTATTACTTGATTTCGACACCGTACACTTGCGGTAAGATTTAGGGGGGTGATACCCGACCTATCATCAACCTTTCTTCTTCAGCCCTTTTCTTTTCTTCCTCCAGTAGTCGTTCTTCTTCTGCCCTTTTTCTTTCTTCTTCGACTAACCTCTCCTTCTCGGCCCTAACTCTCTCCTCCTCCTTTTTCGCCAACCGTTCGGCTTCTTCTCTTTTTATTCTCTCTTCCTCTTCCTTTGCCAGCCTTTCTTCCTCTTCTTTCCTTTTCCTCTCGACCACTTCTTTCTTCTTTTTAAGTGCAAGGATCTTTTGGTTGTATTCTTCTTGCAACTTTATCATTTCCTCATCAGTTTGCTGCACTTCGGTATCAAAACCACTTAGACTAGCGTCTGAGGCCTTTGAAGACGAAGCAGCCTTCGACCCTTCTTGCTTTGACGACTCCGCATCCAGTGCGATGGTCGACGTTGGATATTCGCCGGAGGATGGCGGAAGTTCGTTCAGGTCGCCGGTGATGTTTTCAGGCAGGTTATCGTCGGTGGTGCGGCGGCGGACTACTGCACGGCTTGGTTCATTAGGGTTTGGATTAAGTCTTTTGCTTCTTGCCATTGAAGAGTATGAGTTTTCTGGTTAGTGAGAGAGAAGGAAAGATGAAAGTGTTTTTGAAATATTTGAGCAAAAGGTGTCTTTTGGCTTTTGGTATGGAAAGGGAACATTTTTTGGGTAGTATCTTAAAGGGAACGGTTATTGAGAGAGAGAGAGAGAGAGAGGTTATGATGATTTTTTTCTTCTTGAAAATAGGAGAGGGTGTGTAAGGTGGCAGAAAAGTAGACAATTGTGTAAGAAAAGGTGATTTTCTTTCAGGTCTTGGGCCCCCCAATCGTCCCATCTCAGCGTCATTTCGGCAGTGGGAAGCGCAGTGACATGCTCGATGTCACTGCGAATCAATTGTTTGACTTTTTCTTCAAAAATTGGCAATCTCTCCTACACACATTAAAATAAACTACCACACAGAATTAAAAAGACCAAAAATAATAAAAACACAGCAAAAATAACTGAAATGAAATATTTACAAGTGGTTTTGACTTTGCTTAACCAGAGTGGGTTAGAGAGTGGGATGGAATGTGAGCACTCTTGCTCAGAAAGTGCTTTACTCTCTGCCCATTGACTTTGAATGTTTGACCAGACCGTGGGGACTTCAATTCCACTGTTCCAAAGGGACTAATCTTGACCACGGTGTATGGTCCCGTACATCGTGATTTTAGCTTACCTGGAAAGAGTTTAAGACGAGAATTGAACAATAATACCTGTTGGCCTTCAAAGAACTCCTTATGGTTGATTCTTCGATCATGCCACATCTTGGTCTTTTCTTTGTACAACTTTGCATTTTCATAGGAGTGGTATCGCAACTCCTCTAGTTCATGCAATTGTAAACACCTCTTAATCCCCGCAACATCCTCACTCATGTTAAACTCTTTAAGGGCCCAAAACGCCTTGTGCTCTAATTCAATCGGTAAATGGCAAGCTTTGCCAAAAACCAATTTAAACGGAGACATTCCCAAGGGAGTTTTGTAGGCTGTTTGATATGCCCAAAGAGCGTCAACAAGTTTGGTTGACCAATCTTTGCGGTGTGGTTTAACGACTTTCTCCAAAATACTTTTGATTTCTCGGTTTGAAAGTTCGGCTAAACCGTTGGTCAGCGGGTGGTATGCGGTGGCCACTCTATGATGTATATCATACTTAGCAAGGACCGAGCTCATGACTTTGTTCCCAAAATGGGTGCCTTCGTCACTAATCAATGCCCGTGGTGTTCCAAATCGAGTGAAAATGTTTTTATGCAAACATTTCACCACGGTGTTGGCATCATTAGAGTGACATGCAACAGCTTCCACCCATTTCGAAACATAGTCTACCGCAACCAAGATATAAAAATTATTATTTGAATTTGGGAAAGGACCCATGAAATCGATCCCCCAAACATCAAAAAGTTCTACCTCTAGAATGTTATTAAGAGGCATCTCGTTCCTTTGTGAAATGTTCCCGGTGCGTTGACATTGTTCACAATTTTTCACAAATTCAAAAGAGTCTTTAAACACAGTGGGCCAAAAGAACCCACTTTGCAAAAAATTTGCAGTTGTGCGGTTTCCACCAAAGAGGCCACCGTAGTGGGATGTGTGACAACCAAGGAGTATTTGATGTTGCTCACTCCCGTGGACACAACGCCTCAATATTTGGTCCGTCCCTATCTTATATAAGAAAGGGTCGTCCCAAACATATTGTCGTGTATCATGTAAAAACTTTTTAAATGGTTGTCCACTCATCCCATGGGGCTTTAGTCCACTTGCTAAAAAGTTCGCAATGTCAGCATACCAAGGAACATTATTATCGTGATGTTGGACTGCTAACAATTGTTCATCGGGAAAATTCTCTTTGACCAGAGTGGGATCGACAGTGGTCACTATCTTCTCGAGCCTGGACAAATGGTCAGCTACCTGATTGCTTGTTCCTTTTCTATCAACGATCTCAAGGTCGAATTCTTGCAGCAATAAAACCCATCGAATCAAACGTGGCTTGGAATCAGCCTTGTTGATCAAGTATTTTATCGCTGCATGATCAGTGTGCACGATGACCTTCGTCCCTATCAAATACGACCGGAAACGATCAAAAGCAAACACCACCGCAAGTAATTCTTTGTCAGTAACAGTATAATTAATCTGAGCCTCAATCAGTGTTTTACTTGCATAATAAATGGGGTGAAAGATCTTGTTCTTCCTTTATCCGAGAACAGCTCCCACCGCCCACTCGCTGGCGTCACACATCACTTTGAATGGGAGTGACCAGTCAGGAATGGTCACTATGGGTGCAGTAACTAATGCTTTTTTGATTGTTTCAAAAGCATCACGACATTCTTGGGTAAAATTAAATTCTTTTTCATGCTGCAGCAGGATACATAGGGGTTTAGTTATTTTGGAAAACTCTTTGATGAACCTCCTATAAAAACCTGCGTGACCCAAGAAACTTCGAATACCTTTCACCGTTGTGGGTTCGGGAAGTTGTGCCACTACTTCAAGCTTGGCTTTGTCAACTTCCAACCCTCTTTTTGAGACAAGATGACCTAGGACAATACCCTCCTCGACCATAAAATGACATTTTCCCCAATTTAAAATAAGGTCGTGGGTCTCACATCTCACTAGGCTTTTCTCTAAATTTCCCAGGCAGTTGTCAAACAATGTCCCTATCACAGAAAAGTCATCTATAAAAAACTTCTATGATGTCCTCAATCATGTCGGTGAAAATGGCCATCATACAACGTTGGAAAGTGGCTGGGGTATTACCCAATCCAAATGGCATCCTCCGGAATGCAAAGGTACCGTAGGGCCAAGTAAATGTGGTCTTTTCTTGGTCCTTGGGTGCGATATGGATTTGGTTGTATCCGGAGTATCCATCTAGAAAACAATAGAATTCTTTTCCCGCTAACCTATCAAGCATTTGGTCGATGAAAGGTAAGGGAAAATGGTCTTTCTTAGTGGCTAGGTTGAGTTGTCTATAATCCATGCATATCCTCCACCCAGTGACAATCCTAGTGGGAATGAGCTCGTTCTTTTCGTTATTCACTACGGTCGTCCCTCCCTTTTTAGGGACACATTGAACGGGGCTCACCCAACTGCTACTAGCTATTGGGTAGATAATACCGGTGTCTAACCACTTCAAAACTTCTTTCTTAACTACCTCCTTCATTATGGGGTTCAACCTTCTTTTAGGTTGGACTTTTCCAGGGTGGTCAATCTCCAAGATAATCTTATGTTGACATAGGGAGGGGCTAATACCTCTAATGTCCGCTATGGTCCAACCAATTGCCCTCTTATGCTTCATCAACAAATCAATTAGAAGTTGTTCTTGTTTCTCACTAAGTTTAGAAGAGATAATAACGGGAAGTTTATTATCCTTAGCGAGATAAGCATATTTCAAGTGGGAAGGTAATGGTTTAAGCTCTAACACGAAGGGGGTTGAACATTTCTATCCTTGAAGTCTAGAGGTTCAAAGGCTGCCACTATTGCGTTACACTCATCCTCAAAAGTGTCATCACTCTCAGAGTCGGAGTGCTGACTCTCACTCCCCACTGTTCTCATTGTATCAAAACTTAGGTTACCATTAATCGAACTCAAAGCAAAACAGTCTTCGGTTTCTATGTACTCAAGGGACTTGAAGACATTGAATGTTACCTCTTGGTCATTGACTCTCATAGTGAGTTCTCCTTTGTGCACATCGATCAAAGTACGTCCAGTTGCAAGAAACGGACGCCCTAAGATGATTGGGATATCTTTATCGGCCTCATAATCTAGAATTAGAAAATCGGCGGGGAAGATAAATTTATCCACTTGGACCAACACGTCTTCTATTTTTCCTTTGGGGTAGGCAATGGACCGGTCGGCTAGTTGTAATGTCACGGTTGTGGGTTTAGCCTCTCCAATACCTAACTTGTTAAAAATGGACAGTGGCATCAAGTTGATACTAGGTCCTAAATCACAGAGTGCTTGACCTACTTCTTGTCCTCCTATCGTGCATGGAATTGTGAAACTACCCGGGTCTTTCAACTTAGGTGGAATCTTGCTAGTAAGGAGGGCACTACATTCCTTGGTCAAAGCCACAGTCTCAAACTCACCCAACTTTCTCTTTTTGTTCAAAATATCCTTTAAAAATTTAACATAACTTGGCATTTGCTCGAGAGCCTCTACCAAGGGTATGTTAATATGAAGTTGTTTAAAAATGTCTAAGAATTTTTTAAACTGAACATCGACATTTTTAGTCTTCATTCTTTCAGGAAAAGGTATACTTCGTGGGTCAATTGGAGTTTGCTGTGGTGTTGGCCTAGAAAAAGTAGGTTTTGGTATGGGTCCAAAAGTGGGAAGTTCAGGGACATCGGTCCTCACTGTGGGAATGACAGTGACTTGAGGAGGGGCCACTGTGGTTTTAGGGACAGTGGGTATTTGAGGCGGATCATTAGAGTCAAAAATGATATCCTTCAGATCCTTTCCACTCCTAAGCGTTATGGACTTAATGTGCTCTTTTCCTATCACCTTAGCGTGTTCGGTGTCACTAGGTAACGTCCCTAGCGGTCTAGTCTTGACTTCGACGGCTAGTTGTCCTACTTGAGTCTCTATGTTCCTAATGGCTGCTTGAGTTTGATTCATGAAATCTTTGAGAATTGATTCGAGTGATGGTTGAGTCTCAGCGGGTTGAGTTGATCGTGGTTGGAACTGTTGTGAGGATTGCCCTTGGTGAAAGTTCTATGGGGGATGCCCACTGTGATGTTAGTGAAATCCAGGGGGATTTTGTGGTCTTTGCTGGACATGACTCGCCCCTTGGGGTTGGAGTTTTGGATTACCAGCCCAAGAGAAATTCGGATGATTCCTCCAACCTGGATTATAAGTTTGTGAATATGGGTTGTTCCTCGGGTTGGTCCCTATAACATTAACGGATTCGAGAGTTGCTGGACAATAGTCAAAAATATGTTCCTCTCCACAAAGTGAACAGTTCTCAGGGAGATGTGTTGCGGAATTGACTTGGCCTCTATTTTGATTCAAAACTAATTTATTCAAGGCCACTAACTGCGCATTCATGGTTTTAAGTGCCTCGGAGTCAATGGTGTTGGTCTTTGGTATGGGTGCTCTAGGATTTGACCACTCGGTATTGTTGTTGGACACTTTTTCTAAGATTTGATATCCTTCATTGTAGGTTTTGCTTGTGAATGTTCCACCTCTGTTGCATCTAAGATAATTTTTGTTGCATTGGAAAGACCATTGTAAAAGGTCTCCAATTGGATGCAATGTGGGATGCCGTGATGTGGGCACTTTCGAAGTAAATCTTTAAATCGTTCCCATGCATCCGAAACAACCTCATCTTCTTCTTGTCTGAACAAAATAATATCATTTCGAAACCTTACATTCCTTGTGGGAGGAAAGTATTTTTGTAAAAATTTGTCAGCAAGTTCTTGCCAAGTGGTTATCGAGTGAGGTGCATGTGAGTTCAGCCAATCATTTGCCTTATCCCCTAATGTAAAAGGGAAAAGCCTTAGCCTTAACGCTTCATCACTCACACCTTGCAATTGAAAGAATCAGTCATTTCCAAAAAAGATTTTAAGTGTGAGTGCGGATCCTCAGATGGTGATCCTCCAAACTGACCCATGGCTTGGATCATTTGAAACATCACCGGTTTGAGTTCAAAATGTGTTGCAACAATGTTGGGCCTTAAAATTCCGGAGCTTAAATCACCAACTCCGGAAGTAGCATAGTCCCGTATTTTTCGATCTTTGCTATCAGCAATCGTCACTGTGGTCTCCACTAACGGTGGGTTTTCTGCCATGTTTACAGTGGTGTTCACAGTGGGTTGTCGATTTTTGTTTCTTCGTCTTCTTCGAAAAGTTTTCTCTATTTCAAGATCGATTGGCACCAAAGGTTCGTGTTGTTGCCTTGGCATGCAACACGAACAGCTTAGAAAAATGAGTTACTCGGGCTCGAACAAAAACTAATGTCTTGAGATTTAAAATCACGCCAGTCCCCGGCAATGGCCCCAAATACTTGGTACGTGCGAAGTATGTGATTTAATTGCAGTGGGTTGCAAACTATCCACAGTGGGAAGTGCAAGTGTATACTAACCACTATGATCGTCACAGCAAGTAATAGTTGGTAAAATACCAGAATCGTATCCACAAAGACTGGGCAGTCAAGACAATATGGTTCTCATGAGCTCCTTTTACAGGTTTCAATTACAGAGGAAGCAATATTTGGTTTTTTTTGGTGAAATGCTACTTTAACGGTTTTACTTAAGATTTAAAAGAAGGAATGTAGATTAGATTTTCCCTAGATTTTATATTAAATACCTGATCCTAAAAATGATCCTTGTACTTGAAGTAGGCATTTTCGCTAGAAAAGCCCGGTTACAAAATACTCACACCTTTAGGTAAAAATCCCATACTCTTAGTATCTATTGTTTTGTCAATGGTAATCTCAAAATGGACCTTTTCAGGCCTCGATGGAATGTGTAGAGACAAATATTATAAGTGTTTTAAATACACCAACTAGCGTGCCTACTACTCCAGTGGGTTGAGATTGGCTCACTGTGCCGACCTCACTTTCGCAAGTGTCATAAGAATTCTTTCGAATCCCCTAGCATCATCCAAGCTCGTGTCACTGCGTTCTACTCATTTCTGAGTTAAGAACTAGACTTTAGATCCTTACAAGTGATCGGCTTGTTCGCATCATTGGGCAATAATCGAGAGTGAATGACCAAAACAATAAATATTCCAAATATAAAGATTACTCAAACATTTTCTCTAAAATCCAGGTACTTCTCTTTCCTACATCCCAAAGGATGCTTAGCCCATAATTACTGAAGTAAAGAAAGCAAAAGATGAAGAGTTGCACATAAGTAAACTGAAAGTGACTTGTATTAAAACCGCAGTGGGGAACGAGGGTACGTCACTGCCACAAATTACTCGAAACTAAAAATTAAACTAGGAATTGAAAATACAGAAATTTAATGAACTATTGCAGTAAATGATAAGCTAACAACTACACTTACACTAAATGTGGTAGATGGAGATATGCAAGATGATTTAAATGAAACCCAACACCTCTATTTATACTAAGAGGAAATGTTGGACTTTACAAAAGATGGGCAAGAACTAGAGAATAAGGGCTAAAGATAGAAGGCATAGAATTCAGCTTCTTTGAGTTAACACTTCTATCCACAAGTATGTAGCTCTTTTACCCATGAGTCCCTTCACCTTTTCCAAAAAGTCCACTTATAGTACCATTGGTTTCACTAAACAATTCATCTTGCCATGCTTTTGGGAACATGCTTGTACTTCTCAATCCCATGCCTCAGCCAATTGAATAATAACTCTAAAAATAGAGTTATCAGGAAGCAATTCCAAACTCTTTTGTTTTCTTTCTCATTGATTAAAACTCAAATATGTGGGTTATCAAATCCCCAAGCCACAAATTAGTCTAGCCAAGCATAAAGAAGAATGAGAGATCATACCTTGGAGATGATGACTCATTTTTTTGTTGCAACTCTTTCCACCACACTTCCAATTAGGGTTCTCCTCCTCTCTCAATTTCTTCCCTCAAATCGTATGAACCCAAGTGAAAGGGTTTAGGGGTTTTACCCCTTTTATTTCTCATATTTTGCTACTGAGTGCATGAAAGTTACACAATTTTCCCATAACTCCCTAAACTTCTTTAAAATTCAAAATTGACGAACCAAGGTTATTACAACATCTATTTGGGACGAGTATGTGTTATCGAAGTAATTGTATGTATTGTCATTGGCCTTTAGATATATTTTTTTATTGTAAGTCAAGAATTAAGAAGTAATGAACTCCTTACTAGAAAAGAAATCATAAAATTTATTTTTAAACAAAATAAAAATTACAACGGTATACAATCATACACATTTGTACAAAGGCGTCTAACTTCCAAGATCACACTTAGAAGACATTTCTCAAAACTAGAAATATCGGCACATGTATTAAAATTTGCAAAACCAAAAGCATCGTGGAACACAATATATTTGTGTATATTCAAACTCGATCAGACACCAAGACGAGTTGACAAAGAGTAGCTCAGATTAATGTAACAAATTAAAATTTTGAAACCGTTTAGGAAAGTAAACAAGAGACTCATTATGTAATCTCATCCATTTTTGTTGGAGAACAAACCGTAACCCTAACCAAGAAACACACGTACAGTCAATCTGGGATAATATAGTCTACATAGCAACAAGCGTGAATCGTCGACTAAAGAATCACCACTAAGAGCTCAATTATGAATGATTCAAAGGTTTGGGAGTTTCTAGCGGAAGTAGGAAGTCACCTAGAGGTTTCAACGACATGGTAAGAGGAAGAGATTTTGTGGGAAGTTGTGGCTTTGAAGATTATACATGAAGGAAAATAAATGGTACTTTTTAAAATTAAAAAATAATTGCATTATAAATATGTGATTAATATTTTAATATGATAAGGGTGTAAAATTAAAAACGAAAAAATAAGTGATATAAAACACATTAACTAAATGACTATAAGGTATAAAATGTAACTATTAAAAATATTTCACTACATATTTGTTATTTAATAATATAATTAAACCCAAAAAATTCAATATTAGACTCATTTCGAAGATATTGATGAAGAATTTGCAAATAAAGAAACCTATTTTTAATATATATTAATTCATATACGATTATTTATAGGAATGAGCAACGAAAGCGGGTACCTAGGAACTGAAACCGCTCCGGAACTGTCGGTTTCGAAGATGTGATTGGTGCCAGTTTCGGTTCCTAAAATACGCAACCGATCGGGACTAGATCCGGTTCTGGTTCTCATTTTTCTGGAACCGTTAACTGTTGGGTACCCGCGGGAACCGGTTTATCACAACCTCAAACTTAAACCATTACTTGTCCACAAGTACACTTACGGCCGCTTCATTCACTCGACTCCTCTAAGAGACTAATAATTACTTTTTATTTCTTTACGTTGGTAATATTTATTTTTACGTTGATTTGTAATAAACTAATAATTACATTACTATAGTATGTAATGATAAAAAAATTAAAAAGTTAGACACCGGGTACTCAGTACCGGAACCGACGGTTCCAGGATCGATTCCCAAACATAAAGAACATGTGTAACTGGTTCTGTTTCTTCATTTCAGGATCCGCTGGTTCCGGGACTGGTTCCATGAATTTTGGCCAGTTCCCGCCTTTGCTCACCGCTAATTATTTATGTTAATATGATTAGGGATTAAAATGAAAGATAAAAAAGTAATGGGAAATTAATTAAAATACCTAAAGTTTGACTTTGACTTACCAAAATACCCACTTTCTAAACCATTTTATCAAAATACCCATTTTTTTCCGCGATGGGGTCCGCGATCGCGGATCAGGGACCA
The DNA here is from genome assembly GCA_033807775.1 of Saussurea involucrata. Taxonomy (NCBI): domain Eukaryota; kingdom Viridiplantae; phylum Streptophyta; class Magnoliopsida; order Asterales; family Asteraceae; genus Saussurea; species Saussurea involucrata. The sequence continues at coordinate 68,684,884 of CM066318.1, read as the reverse complement.
TTTTTGAAAAAAAATTCCCGCGATCGAGGGAGGAGTCCGCGGTGCATTCAATTTGGTGATATTTTGATTTCATATTTACACTTTCAACCCCTATAATTATTACTTACTTTACTTTATACCTTTTACTTTCCTAATTTTAATTTTACACATTCATCATATTGACACATATAATCGTTTATTAACTAAAATACGTTAAAAAGTACGTTTTAATTTTAACAAGTTACACAATTATAATCGTCTCTTCGATACGTTCGAAATGAGCCCAATATTGAATATTTTTTGATTTAATTATTTTAATATATATCATATATACTACATAAAAATATTTTTTATATTTAAAATTCATATTCTTATAGGTAATTATTTAATTTATGGTACATCTCTTAAATATTTTTTATATTTAAAATTCATATTCTTATAGGTAATTATTTAGATATTTAATCGAAATGAGCCCAATATTGAATATTTTTTGATTTAATTATATTATACTTATTTAGTTACTTTACTTTATACTTATTAGTTTTTTATTTTTTATTTAGTTAATATAAGATTATTATATTAATGTGATAAGAGTGTAAAGCAAAATTGAAAAAATAAGAGATGTACCATAAATTAAATAATTAACTATAAGAGTATGAATTGTAAATATTAAAAATATTTTTATGTAGTATATATGATATATAATTAAATAATTAAATCAAAAAATATTCAATATTGGCTCATTTCGAACGTATCAATTAGACGATTATAATGGTGTCACTTGTTAAAATTAAAACGTATTTTTTTAATGTATTTTAGTTAATAAACGATTATATGTGTTAAAATAATGAATGTGTAAAATTAAAATTAGGAAAGTAAAATGTATAAGGCCATCCGTACCCGGCTCGGGATGGGGCTCGGGATGCCTTCGGGTTCAGCGGGAATGGGCTACGGCCCTTGCGGTGATGGCGGGGCGGGATGGATTCCGGGTTCGGGATCCCGATTCATCCCGAAGAGTTATTAAAAAAAATTTAATTTAATTTTTAAAAATAATGCCGTTGAACGGCTCTTTGTAAACAAAAATAAATAAATTTTTTTCTCAATTTAATCCCACTAAATATTTATCCCTCAACCTCTTATTTCTCACACCTCTCAAACTCTCTAAAATTCTCTCAACCTCTTATTTTTCACACCTCTCAAACTCTCTCAAATTCTCTCAACCTCTTATTTTTCACACCTCTCAAACTCTCTCAAACACTCTTCCATTCTCTATATTTTAAACAATATGGATTCGCCACAACCCGGTTCACCAACCGCATCATCATCATCCGTAGACACCGACGAGTTGTTGAATCTACAAAGGGACACTCATAATAACCTTCGGTCGGATTTGGTCGAACATATTTGGCGTATCCAAGTTCCCAACAATGACGACGAGTAGATTTTTAAATTTATTTTGTAATTTTTATTTTTAATGAATGATATGAATTTTAATTTTTATTATTTATCTTATTTTTATTTATTAAAAAATATATAAATATTTTTATTTTGTTAAATAATTAAATATATAAATAAAAGAATTAAAATAAATGAGGTGGCAAAAGGGTTTGAGGGAATGGGGTAAGGGTGTTTAGGCCATCCGTACCCCAGCGGGTTGGGGGTGCGGGTAAGGCCACCTGGCCAGCGGGTTTGGCGGGTACCGGGTACGGGGGGCAGCGGGTTCGGCATGCGGGCTCGGCATGCGGGTTCCCCACCCCGCTGCTACCCGAAGAGAAAATCAATTTTTCAAATTTTTTTTTTCTAACGGCTATATATCAAACGGCTATTTCCCAATTAATTTTTTTTTCAATTTAAACACTATAAATCAACCTCAAATCTCATCCATTTTTCACACCAAATTTTAAACACTCACCTCAATCCTTAAATATTTTCTTTCATTTCTTTCAATCCGATATAAAATTTATGGATTCGCCACCCTGTTCATCGTCCGCTTCTTCATCATCCATTGACACCGACGAGGAATTCGGTCAACTATTTGATCGTTATGCCGATTTGTTGCAAGAAGCTATAGATAGACGGTATGGTAGCACCGCCTCATCGTCAAGAAGACCGAGGTCCGGGAACATAGAAAGAGGTCGGGTAGATGCTAACGACCGGCTTTTGCGGGACTACTTTGGCGAAAACCCGGTGTATAATCCGGATTTGTTTAGACGGCGGTTTAGGATGAGCAGACAACTATTCGAACGGATAGTTCAAGATTTATCGGGAGTGTATCCGTATTTTACACAACGGATTGACGGACTACGCAAACAAGGTTTGTCTCCGATACAAAAGTGTGTATCCGCTGTTCGACAATTGGCGTATGGAGTAGCTTCCGACGCACTTGACGAGTACTTGAGGATGGGAGAGAAAACGTCACGAGATTGTCTGCACACTTTCTGCATAGGTATTGTTGAACTCTATGGTGACAAATATTTACGCAAGCCTACTTACGATGATATTCAGAAGTTGTACCACGCGCATGAAGCTAAACACGGATTTCCCGGCATGCTCGGCAGCATAGACTGTACTCATTGGTCGTGGGCAAATTGTCCGAACGCATGGCGAGGTCAATTAATGAGAGTGATCATGAACATCCGACAATCATGCTAGAAGCGGTGGCCTCCCAAGATCTATGGTTATGGCACGCATTCTTTGGTGTTGTCGGTTCCAACAACGACATCAATGTTTTCAATCATTCGCCCATCCTCAACGATGTCTATGACGGAAAAGCACCCGAGTGCCCTTTTGAGGTTAATGGAGTCACCTACAAGAACGAATATTATCTAACAGATGGGATATACCCGGAATGGGCTACTTTTGTAAAAGCGTTTACGTGCCCACATGATGCTAAACGAATAAAGTTCAAGGCCGCACAAGAATCGGCACGTAAAGATGTTGAACGAGCTTTTGGCGTGCTTAAACAACGTTGGCATATACTTAAGTACCCGGCACGCGGATGGCATAAGAATAAATTGGCGAATATTATGTACGCTTGTCTCATATTACACAATATGATACTCGAAGACGAAGGCCATGCCATTTGTGCCGATGGAAACGCCGTGGTAGCGGATGAAACACAAATCACTGAGGCACAACGCGCGACAAATGTTCGAGAAGTCAAAAACCGAGAGACTCATAATAACCATCGGTCGGATTTGGTCGAACATATTTGGCGGTATCCGACTTCCCAACAACGACGACGAGTAGATTTTTAATATTTTGTAATTTTTAATTTTATTTTGAAATTTTATTTTTATTTTTATTTTTATTTTTATTTTTATTTTTATGAATGTAGGTTCAAGAGGTTCAAAAGGTTGGGGTACGGGATTTGTGGGTTCAAAAAGGTTCAAGAGGGTTCAAAGTGGAAAGCTGATGTGGCGTTGATGTGGCGCAGAGGGTTCAACAGGTTGTGAACCTGGGGTACGGATGGCCTTAGGGATTGAGTGAGGGTTAGGAGAAAAACTGATGTGGTGCTGATGTGGAGCTTGAATCTTTGAAAGATAGAGGGATGGGGTACTGATGGCCTAAGTAAAGTAACTAAATAATTATAGGGGTTGAAAGTGTAAATATGAAATCAAAATATCACCAAATTGAATGAACCGTGGACTCCTCCCTCGATCGCGGGATTATTTTTTCAAAAATGGTCCCTGGTCCGCGATCGCGGACCACATCGCAGAAAAAATGTGTATGTTGGTAAAATGGTTTAGAAAATGAGTATTTTGGTAAGTCAAAGTCAAACTTTGGGTATTTTAATTAATTTCCCAAAAGTAATTGATATAAAGGTAAATTAAATAAATAATTGTAAGAATATAAATTGTAATTCAAAAATTAAAAAGTATTTATTTTTATTACTTTATTGGGATTTGGAAGGTTTCATGGATGTTTTGGCTTCTAAAACTTGTACACTAAACATTGGAATTCGTATCTTTGAAATTTGTAGTCAATCACATATGATAAACATGTGATATTAAATCGGAAACGCGGACATCGTTTGGTGCAATCTCGGTTGCAGGCACTAGGTCCCTTCACGTGTATCACATGTGATAAGGGTATTCTCGATGTGATATTGTAATCTATCACATATGATACACATGTGATTCTAAATCAGTTACAAAACGATCTTGGGTGCGACTTTAGGTCATGGGCCAAGTCGTTTGCAACCACCGAGTGTCCTCACATGCATCATCATATGTAATAAAAGTGTTCTCGTGTTTTCACAAAAATAATTGTGTTCTTTTTCTGAGTTTCCACTTTTATATATATATATATATATATATACACACACACACACGAGAAATGTCTGAAAACCCCCAACGAACTATTTGATTTTGAATACTTAAGTCCTTAAACTATTTTTTGAATGATAAAAGCTTTAAACTTTCTAAAACCGGTTAAATACTAATTTTTTAGACTTTTCTAAAATATTTGAGAAAAGTCGTTCGTATTTTCACATTAACCTATTTTTACAAGTTACAAGAATGTATTTAACCAGTTTTAGAAAGTTTAAAAATTTTATTATTCAAAAAAATAATTTAAAGACTTGATCATTCAAAATCAGATAGATTATCGAGTTTTTTTTCAGACTTTTCATATATATATATATATATATATATATATAGAGGCTCCGTAAAATGCAAAACTTGCATTTGTTGCACACCTTACAAACCAGTGTGCATATATGAACAATGTGCATATGCATACGTGCAAGAATATATACATATAATGAACATACATTCATATGGAATAATGCATATATGCATCTCAGATTATGCATATATGCATCTCAGATTATGCATATAAGCAAATTGGTTTGTAAGGATGCAACAAATACATGATTTGTATTTGATTTGTAATATATATATATATATATATATATATATATATCCATTGCTGTGCTGATATTTTATGATGATGTCAAACTCACTAGACCCCTAACCCATGTGCCTTGCTTTCGGTTGTCATAAACTAATGATTTCTCCAATTTTCCCTTTGAAGCTTTCTGCTTCTGATGGTGGTTAACGGTGCTGCTGGTGGGTTTTTGAGATCATGATAACCATTACTGGAATGGAAGATATATATATATATATATATATATATATATATATATAGAGAGAGAGAGAGAGAGAGAGAGAGAGAGAGAGAGAGAGAGAGCCAGCAGCAGTTAGTGGTAGTTGGTGATGATGGAAGGTGGTTGAGATGACAACTTGTAACAAGACCAAATGTTAATAAACTTCCAAATACCTGATTTCTAAGATGGCTTTCAACTAAATCTAAACTTTAAATAGCTTAATCATCTCGTTAACTACTTAACTTTACGGTTTAATTAAAGCGAAAAGCATCGCAATCCTATGAAGCCGTTTTCATGCTATGCAGTTTGGTAAGGCATCCATTTCATTTCACTTTTGGCAAACCAAGTTTACGACTTTTACATTCGAAAAAGAACCACCATTGACGAGACCAAAAGCCCAACGACCTGCAATGTCGTTGGTGGAACCTACATCTCGACTAGCAAGATAAATTTTAAAAATAATAATATTATATATCGTATCGTCCTTTTTATCATGTATTTAGGTTTTGTACAGGCCTTAATTGAACATAATGGAAAACGGGTATATAACGTTATTCAAAGAAACATGTAGGGTTTTGATAACTAGCTATGTGATTGTGTGAAAATGTTGCAATGTGTTAGGTGTGGGAGAATTAAAAGATTTGTGGTTGTGAGGCTTACTTTTTAACCTTCCTTCCTCGTGAATGAATCCAAGGACAAAGGGGGGAGGAAGGTGGTATGAACTTTGGTAAGAGTGGGGGCACTTTTGCTTCACTTGTGGTTTACATTTTTTCATTTCCCATTTGGTAATTCATTTTGAGTAGTTTCAAGAAATTACAAAACCAACTATAAATCAAATAAATTAAACGTTTAGATGTTCTTTTTCTGACTCATTTGTATTACATCTTGTATTGAACCAAAAGGGTAAAATGGTCTACTCATGGTTATGGAAGGTGTGGTACCAATAACTTTGGATTTTAACCCCAATTTTGTGTACCTTTCAAGTTGTTTCTCGTGATGATGAAGAAGGTGTTTTGACGTTAAGTCGATATATCTTGACATTTTGTGTATTTCTCTAATTTGTTTTAGTGGACGCAGTTTTATTAGTTCCTATGCCTGTAAGCTTTACAACTATGTTCGTTTGATATTTGAATGCGTCGTGATTGGAAGTACTTGGTTTTAAAAGTACGACCATGTCGCACATGGAAGTAAATGTGTTCATGGTTCTTAACGTTGGTACTATGTCCTTCGAGTCACGAATCAATTAGGTCTAAAACTTGCATATCAACTAAAACGGTCAATAAAGTTTGCTCAATCAATGAAGAACATGTTTAATTGGTAACTATTATTTTTTTAGTGTTAAAAAAATCTGCATTTGATTAAACAAGACAACTTTTTGAAAAGCTATTTCACATAGTTTTTTGGGGGGTTTGTTTTCAATTCTTTTCAGTCATGCATGTCTCTTATATTTTACATAAATATCCCTCGTATTTTCTTTTAAGTCATTTTATAATATCATCTTGTTTATTAACTAGCTTTTAACAAATACGATTAATTTACTCCAACAACTAATTTTTCATCTAATAATTAATTTATTAATTATTAGTTAACAATTAGCTTATTTGATAAACATAGCCCCGGTAAGCCCATATTAAAGCATGTTGATTTTCTTTACTAAAAGACAAAACTATCCTTAATAATCATCACATGGATATCTTTTCTAATTTCTATTGTCCTAGCACACATAATTTTCTTCACATAATGATTAACTTTTTATTTCATATTGATTTGTATTTGTTTTATAGGTTTTTTTAGATTGATTTGGATGGACCTCCGGGTGAAGCCTTATTTGAGTGGATCCACGCAACTGCGCGTCACGCATACAATAGGTGGAGAACTGATTGTCACACGTTATACAAGCATCAAGGTCGTTTTCCCATTCCGAAAAACTTTGTACATCGGCCAAATCAGTGGGACTTTTTGTGCACGCTTTTTGAAGTAGAAACATGGAAGGTATTTAACTAGTATATAATTAAATATACAAATTATTGTTGAATTTAGATTGTAAAATAAGTGTTTCTCATGTTGTAGAATAAATCAAAGAGGATGTCGGAAGCAAGATTGTCTAAAAATAGGGTCGAGCATAAATCGGGACCGATTTTGTTCAAGTTTAGGGCTAATAAACTTGAAGCTAACGGACACGTGGCTCCTTATCTCGGTACAATTGCCGAGACTACTAAAAACGAAGACCGTAAAGTAAGTACTTATAGTATATGATGATTCGTAAAGAACTTTTTATCCATATTTAGGTTACACACTTGCACTAATTATAATTAAAAGCAATGTCATTTATAGTGTTAAATATATTAATAATTGTTTGAATCGTATTTATAGAGACTTGTTGAGGAAGCGATTGAGAAGATAAAGAATGATTCCGGCGACACTTCAGATTCTACCGTTCCTCCAATACGTTGCCCAATTGAAAAAGAAATATCAATAAATGAGGAAATAGTTGGTCCTTCGGTTGGGACGGTTGTTCGAGGTATGGGTTGCTTGGCGGTTCGAGCTCCGAGGATGAGAGGTCCGACGAAGGGAACCTCTGTGCCCGTTGATGATTTGTGGCGAAAACTTGCCGAACGTGACGAGGAGATTCTCTTACTAAAAGAGGCACAAGAGGAAGCAAAAAAGGCACAAGGGGAAGCAAAAAAGGAAGCCGCCGAACAAAAAAAAATGATATTATCTTTGATGCAAATTTGCGGTGTTGCTAGCGATGCAAACTCTAACTCAACAACCTCGACAAGCAAGGCTTTAGGTTAATATTTATTTTTATGTTTTCGTACTTGTTGCCGACTTTTGGACTTGTTTAGGAAAAACATTATCGTTCAATTATAGAATTTATTAGTTTTATTTGGTTATTGGAGTTGTTTGTCGATTCACACGAGTTTGTTTGTTTATGGGTGTTTGTAGAAAACATGCGAGTAGAAAATCATCATGGTGCACAAAATGTGCAATAATATTTTTTTTATATAAAACATCTTAGGCAACATATGAAAATAGTATATGTTGTATAAGTTGATATCTTAGGCAACATATGCAAATAGTATATGTTGTCTAAGTTGATATCTTAGTCAACATATGCAAATAGTATATGTTGTCTAAGTTGATATCTTAGGCAACATACGCAAATAGTATATGTTGTCTAAGTTGATATCTTAGGCAACATATGCAAATAGTATATGTTGTTTAAGTTGACATCTTAGACAACATATGTTTTTATCATAGGCAACATAACCAATTGTGTGTTGCTTAAGGAGTCCGCTTAGGCAACATATGTTGTTTGCTTATGTTGTCTAGGTTCTTATGCAACATTGAAAAGACAACACTTTTTAGGCAACATAGGCATGTTGCCTAAGCCTTAGGCAACATATAAACCCCTCTTAGGCAACATTTTTCATTTGTTGCCTAAGTGAGATTTGGTGTAGTGAGTGAAGCTAACTATGAATTGAATTCAAAGTGTTGGAATAAATCGGGACATTATTTGAGTAAATTTAAATGGCCTTTACAACACATGTTGCTTCTTTAATTCATTCATGGCCATAAATGGTATTAAAACAACCTGTTATTTATATAAAAAAATGTTTTACAAATGTTGTTTTGCAAATTCGGCAAACCTATAATTATGTAACAAAATTTTTTAACTCGAGCATTGAAGTTTCCTATCAAAAGCTTTCCAGGTAGGGGTGTTCTACAAAATCGTTAAACCGTGCAAATTGCTCATATCGCACTGCACTGCAAAGTGCGGTTTAGATCTCATTTTTTACCAAACCGTGGTTTGCGATTTTGAGTTATCATACCGCAGTTCACTCATTGTATATGTGTGTGTTGTTTTAATTTTATATATTACATGCATGTATACACACATATATATAGAGAGAGAGGGAATAATTGCTAAATTTATGTAATATTTTTAATCTATTTTATCAATGGTCTCATTAATAAGTCCAAGGTTTTGATCCATAATATTAATAAACTAGTGTTCGGCACCGCGCATTGCGCGGTGCCGATTAATTATTTAGGAAATATTGAAATTAAATGGACGACGATCACATATCATATATTAAACTAACAATAATCGATATTGCACTTGATATGAATGTGTCGTCATCCTTAGTTGTTTTATATATATATATATATATATATATATATATATATAATTATATATATACAATTAAGTAATAACTAATAAGTTCTAATGTGTGAGACTATTGACTATAATAATGAGTTATATGATAAGTATTATTTTGTCATAACTCATAATATATCGATTTATCCCCAACATATATCCTCAAAAAATATTTATATTCACCATGCAATCACCGTATTGCTACCTAGTTCTATATAAATGTTATACATTTTGGTAATTTGTTTATGTTTGTTGTAATGCACATGTTTGTATTTTTGGCTAAAAAACCTCCTCGAATCCCCCTTTCTCAACCTACGGTCGGACGAAGAGTAACAATAGTCGCAAATATTGTGACCACTTCGACTATAGATGAGTCGGTTACATTGAATTGTTAATTAATTTTTTCATGTTCTAGTTTTTTCGATTTGCTTGAGACTATTTCTTCATAGCTCGGTTTATTGGTAAAGAATCTTATAAAAAATTGTTTTAGTCATATTATGTAAAATAAAAGGTATTATATCGATTCTAATTTCATTTATACGTAGTTTGATTTCAATTTAAATTAAACAATGATATTGAAATAAATTAATGATTGTAGTAAGTTAGTCTTTCTAATTTTATATATTTTGTTATTGTAATTTAATTTATATATATATATATAGATATATATATATTTCTATAATTTTTTGTACATACTGCTATATTGTTTCTAGTAAGTTCTAGTTTGATTATCATATTAACTATATATATATATATATATATATATATATATATATATATATATATATATATATATTGATTCTAATAAGAGTTGGGTTCCGGTGAGAAGTGTCAAGTTTGGTGAGAAGTGTTTTATCACCCTTGGATAAAAAAATGAACGAACGTTAGATGAGATGCACAGAGATGCACCGGATCAACTGTCTTTTAAGCCGCAATTTATGAGAGGGTATTTGATTAATAGTGATCAATGGTTTAAAAATACTTCTCACGAAAAATAACACTTCTCACATAATCTCATGCCTTGATTCTAATAATTTTTTTTATTTTATGTATTGAATCTTGTTATATGTAATAGGTATTTTATTTATTAATGAGAGAGTTAGTGTGTAACGCCGTGCGTTGGTGAAATTTTATTGTTACAAATTATGTAACCAAGTTATGATGAACATAATTTGTTAATTGATAACTTATGAAATACAATATAAAAACAATGAATGTATTGAGGGTGTTTTCAATGTAAATATTTATATTCATATTGTCTTTCTTAATTAGCAGACATAATTTCATACTAAATTGTGCTTAATTTCACAATTAATTGTTTGTAGTCTTCATACAATTTTCAAAAAGACAGATGGTATAAATGCACAGTTGTAGCCACCGTAACTTGATGACAAATTCCCCTCTCTGTGGTGACAGAATATGATTTCAGATTTAGACTGATTGTTGTAATTCCATCCTCCAAATCTTCTTCGAATCTTGATGCATAATACTATTAATGATACATAAGCATATCAATAAGTAAAAAAATTTATAATAAGCATATAAATAAGTTAAAAAACATGAAAATAAAGAATGAAAGTGACAAATTCGCCAAGAGCTACCCGGTCTATACTCCAAAGATAACCAAACACGTAAAATACTGGGTCAAAGAGTGCAAAACGGGACAAACCAACATATGTTACCAAAGATTTTCAAATCACACAGGTTAAACTCTAGGGACAACACCTTTAGTTGGTAGGTGGTGAAAAAATAAAGTTTAAAGGACTTAGATCTATGGATTACCAAACCCAGGTAAATGCCACATGCACCAATATGTCATTAACTTAGCAACTAAATTCATGATAATGCAATGACAATCTTTTGTATCATAATATTAAACTATAAAAACAATCAGTTCTAAAAGAACTAAAATATCATAAAATCAAGTAAAATAAACACATAGAGATGTAAATAGATGATATTACCTTGAGGTACATTTCTACTCGGGAAATAAGAAATTCATTCGCATTGTATTCATTTAAAGATCATCACTTCATTACTTCAACGGTGTTTCGTGTTTATTTCCTTTTAGTTCTACTTATATAATCTCTAACCTTGAGCAGGAATAATTTGGCCTGTAGCTTCAACAATCTCCTTTAAACACCAAACATGTAATCATATGTAAGAAGTTATGCAGATTTGGTCAGGATAAACACCCATTCTTGTTTAAATTCTTAATTTCCTCATTATCTGTCTATAGATATATACCCTTGGACTTTGATATCTCTCCTTCATGATTTTATCCTCAAAGTTACAAGTCCAGCACATATTTGCAAATTGCAAGTCATGTGAAGAACCTGAGAAGCACATGAATATATGAAACTGTGACAAATTGTTGTCTCTCTGTTAATAGCCTCTATAAATACAAGGCATATAGTATTTGTAACATGTAGTATTTGGCAGATTAAGTATCTTTAAATGTGCCTTTGCTTCAAGCTGCTATAATTCTTTCATACGGATTTCACTACATCTAAATCAAACATTACTAACTTGGCAGTTGTTGAATGATTAAGTGTTCAGAATGATTAAGAGACTCTTATGATATAGTGTAAACTGAAATAAGGTTGTTTGGTAATTGTTCATAATGAAATTAGGGCGCTGAATGGTTAAGGGAGGCCCAAGATACAAAATCATTCACAGGGTTTTAGAACCATTAAGAGGCAGACTATTTTTTGCCAAACAAGATTCACCTCTTAACGATACATAGGTTGCCTCTTAATATAACTATTAAAAGGTAAACAAACAGCCCAAAGTACATATTAATTATTACTTCACAAATTTCTGAAGGCATACCTTTTTAGTTTTAATGCTTTATACATAGCTCATGCTTGAATACAAAGAAGGGGCCATTTTTTTATTTTGTAATCATCACAAACTTACTATCACACAAGACTCGGAACATCTTTATCATACTTACCAATAAAAGAGTTCATACATATATATATTTTCTGAGGCAGAATTCAACCAAGGCGCAACATCAGTTATTGTTGTGTTTGTCTTCTACAGTTCCAACACCAGGTCTGACAGGAAACATGAATAATGAGTTAAAGCATAATATCTTAAGAGACCCTAACCTTATAGTGTCATTCATCTTGCACACATTTTGTAGTTCCTTCAATTAAGACCATATTCTGGAACACATTGTTGTTTCATATTTTAACCAAGAAGTATAGTAGAAGTTTATCTTTTGCTATAAACTTATACCCAACGACAAATGCAGAGTAGCGGGATCACATGAATTTATAGTTAACCAATTCTACAATCCAATAAAGTACCTATCTTATTCAGTTAATAGTAGATAGTGTTTTGTATACTTACACTCTGCATCTGACTTGATCCAGCATTCTCTGTTCCCATTTGAATCACTGGCACCACATGTAGCCTGAGGCATGTTGCTTCTTGTGTTGTTTGCACTCTTTTAAGAAATATAGTGATATCTTCCCCAGACAGTGTTTGGTTAACTTTTTTATATCCATCCTCGTTGACATAGGTGCCATTTGTCGCATACTTGGACTGATTTTGCGATTTTGGTGTCCTTTCAGGATGAACTTTTCTGTGGAACATATGTAGGATCTGCTAGTCTAACGATAAAGATTAGGGAACTTGACTAAAAACTAAATAGTTTCATTTCAAAGTTAAAATCTGCATCTTATGATCCATTCAGTTTTTCTATTCAATATGCTATGAGTTACAGAAAGCTTAAATACATATATACTGTAATACCCTCGAATTGGGAAAGAGCAACTAAATAAAAATTTCGATAATACATCCGAAATAATAGGATTTCTTCCTATAATTCAATAGGTGAAATACCTCAAATTAAAATCTATAATCAACCTCAACAATAAATAATTCAAGTCTTATTACAAAGACTAAACTCAATTCGGGTATTACTTAACCCAAACACAAAGTACTATTCCCAAGGGTAAATGCGGAAGACATCACTTAATCACTTCACCTCTCGAGCACATTTCTAGCACACACCCTTTCACACGTGTCACTAGAACTACTCCCAACCTGAACCTGTTGCACATACCGATAAATAAAAAGGGTTAGGCTAACGCCCAGTGAGTTCAAGAGTTTATAGCATGATTTAAATAATTCTTTAAATGAAAGTTTGCGACTTAGATTATCATTTCCAAAAGAGTTTACAAAAAGGATATAAACGACTCATTTTCCAACGCAACCAAAATCTATGAGAAAAGTTCCCAAAAGGTATCAAGCGTTTTCAAAATGAATTCCAATCCCAACTCACTCAATTACGTGAATACATCTATATTATGCAAAACCTTCAAATACGGTTGACGACAAAATACTCAACCCATAAATCATGGAAGAATAATCCATTTAAATATAATACTCCATTGAAACCATGATACGAACCAATACTCACGCGAACGTAAAATGTAATGAAGTCCAAATACCATAAATATGGAAATGACCTGCCTCATTTAAACTTTAATATACATGGAGGGGAATCCAATATTAAAGTTATCAAATTGCAGTCAATCTTATAAGACCAACGATAATAAAACATGGATATTATAAAATCCCAAGCAAGGTTGGCCAACGACGGGGGAGACCCGTATCCATTGAGAGTGGATGAACACAAAAGTATGCCACTCAATCAATGTTAATCGTATGACACTTTACTGCATAAAAGCCCAAGTGTCCCATACGACGCCTTTCAAGACACACCCAAAGAGACAGCTGACCTTAGCGGAATATTACTAAGAATACCACCAAAGGCTCGGCACAAGCGCGGATACAACCATGGCATTGCCCCGACATGGCGAAGGTCAATAAAACGCCCGTCAATCAACCTGACAGCTCAACCGGACCCAGCCCTCCTAATGTACCCTTGAAAGGTAAATGTCATAAAACATGGGGCCCGGTCAAATCCCGCGACACCCAGTAGACCATCAAATAAAGACTGACTTACGTGCCTATGGATCCAATGCAACACAGTCTATAATAATATGTCCATCCTGGAATGACTAACGCACTCGGGCATGTAAATATCGATAATGCGCAATAATATGCGACATGATGCAATAAATGCAAACCATGAATAAGACCCCACATTGAGTCAACAAAATCGGACAAAATGTCCCCAAGACTTCCTCAAAGTCAAACCGAGCAAATACTCAAAACCCATTAGACCCATAAATAACAGTCCTCAAAATATAAACGTATTAAACGTCGTTTTGGTAAACGTATACCATAAAATCCTCATCGACTCAAAACTCGTCACAGATTAATAATAACGGGGTTCCCAAAATAGATTTATACCCTTATAATTCTCAAAATGACTCGTGACACTAAAATGTGCATTTTCCCAAATGGTTTATAAAATCAATTACACCAATATGATAAAACCATCAAATAGATTTCATTTTGAGTAATAAATCTTTTAAGGACATATTTATGATTTCTACACATCAAAATATCCAAAAATCTCAAATATGGGTGTTTTACAACATTTATGAAGATAAATACTTCAAAAGATTTAAACTCATCAAATAACTCAACAATTGACAATTTCAAGTAAAACACACAAATATTTGGAAAATAACATTTTTGGCATGTACTAAGTTTTCACAAATCAACTTGAACTCACCTTGCTAGATTTAGGCTAAATCTAGATTTTCCCAAACGTAAGCTCCTTCGAAGAACTTGCATCTTCAAGCCAAATCCTCCAAAAACCTAGATCCATAATTTTCCAACCATAAATATTCACATCCAAACATAAAGAATCATTCCCCAACCATTTTACTTCAAGATCTCAACTTATACCAAAACCCTAATTTCATAGGTGAAGAGAATAAAAGATTACCTTAACCAACATCACCAAAATCACCCAATAATACCCCAATATGGAAGAGAAAGTGAAAACAACAACAATCTAGCTATTGGGTAGGGAGAGGTTACCTTTACCACCTGAATCCTCCAAATAAAAGCTCCTTGTCTCCACCAAAGCTTTAAGCTTCCATATCCTCAACAATGGTGGAAGTTGGTTGATTTGAGTGGAGAAGATGAAGAAGAGGAGGAAGGATTTGAGGTTGTTTTGGGGAAGAAATCGGTTTAGTGAGAGAGAGAGAGAGAATTGGGGTTTTGAAATGAAATGGGGGAGAGAGAGAGGGGGAAAGGTTTCTTAAAAGCACAAAATATCTCACTAGATGTCTCGCGGACGTCCGACATGAAGCCCTGCGGACGTCCGACATGAAGCCCTGCGGACGTCCGGCCCTCGAGCTGGTCGAACCTCACGAATTCCCTGTTGCTTCCGCGAATGACACGCGAGCTTCTGCGCTACATGGACGTCCGACCTGAAGCCCCGCGGACGTTCGCAAGTCCCATTTCCACTTTTTAGTTTTTGGGGTGTTACAATCCTCCCAACCTTAGAATGATTTCGTCCTCGAAATCTAGATCCTTTACAACCAAAGGCTACTCTACTCGACGTCGACCTCCATCGGCTTCCAACTGGAATCTAATTTCCCTCGCGTAGACTGTCATGACGAACCTCAAGCAAACACTTACCAACAATGTCCTCTCAAGCACACTGTACTTATGTCCGGGTGGACGCTCCATTCACTGGAGTGACTCCTAATCAGACAACTTCGGTTGTCTCCCAACCTTAGAATGTTCCATACTTCTCCGATTGCGGGTCCAGACTCTAAATCGATCCAAGGTTTAATTAATACCGAGACCAACCGAATCCCTAATTCCAATGAGCCCTAATTGACTCCAAGACCTGCAGTCGTCACTGACCCATTGATTATACGACTCCAAGAATCCATCCCAACATTAATCATCAAACAAATAGGTTCTTTAACCACACACGAAGGTTATTCCACCAAAACTACTCTTGACAATTGAGCATCTTAAAATTACTACAACCGTTATCATTATTTCTTTAAAATCGGACTACACCCTCCGAATACGCTAACGGTTCTCGAACTTGAACCCAAAAGGTTGACACATAGTCATACCACCAAGCTTTGAACTCTAACAGAACTCCACATACGAGTTCCGTTCGCCGAGCATTCCCACAAAACTAGGGTTATCAATACGGTGTCTAAAGGGGTCCTTCATGCAAAAATTGTCCAAGTCCCACAACTGTGTTGCCGACAAAACGGTTACACTAACCTCAAAATACGATACCGCGAATCTAACTCTTCAGTTACAACAAATACATCGACCCTGCCATCGATACCATCCGGCCCATAGCACCATCATGCGTCGAAACACTCGACTTTTCATAGTCGGAGTTCTATACACACTTACTCTTAACCGGGATTACTTAACCTTTCCAAGGTCCTAATGAGTTCAAGGTTTTCAAGTGAATTATTTAACAAATATGCCAATCAAAAACTTTTTTATAGAAGTTTTCAACACAAAGATTTTCATATCAAATTAATCGTACACATAAAACTACTACTATCGGTTCGGTAGTTGCGCAAAAATGGACACACTCGTCCCACATATGAAAATCATATTGAAATCTATTTCATTGCACTTTAGATTATTAACAAAACGCAAAAGCGTAATAAACAATTTCTTTGAAATAAACCGTTATGGTCCTAATATGGATTGATTCATGACATGCACGTAAAGTAACTGCCTACTTTAAATAGTGTGCAACAAAAAGGTTTGCATGTGCTTCAAAAGAAGTTTAAACGACGTTAGATTCCAAAATTCCTTTTCAACCATAAAATGGCTTGGAATCAAGGTTTACCAACAAAGTTGCGCGCGTCAGTTTATTTCACAAAAACAATGAAACGATTTGTAAGTACACTTTGGTCAAAACATAAAATGACTTGTGTCAGTTCAAGTTTAAGGACAAAATCAATACGTTTTCATCGTTTAAAGGTATCGACTAAAACATCATGAGGAAATCTCAAAGTGGAGTAAGCATGCAAGCTTGTAACACTTTCGATGTAGTTTTCTTGGAATGAAATAACATGCATCAAATAGTTCACGACAAAATTTCAAAAGATGAAATTCTTTAAATCAATTTCCAAAATTTTCTCATCCGGTCATATAATGACACATGAGTAAAACGTTTCTGACAAGGTTCGCACACATCAATGTGTTTTCCTAAAACTTAGGAGAAAATGAGTGCTAGTAAATGGTTGACACCGAAAAGGTTCAAACCGACTTCAAATCTCGAATTGCACCAACAGTGCGCATCAATGTTAAAAAACATAAGTAAATTTACGCACTCTAGGTTCAGGCAAATAATTCTCCAAAATCCTCATCACGGAGCATTTACATCAAAAGTTTCACACTCCTAATATAAAACGTTAAAACGTCGATGCTTAAAAGTTTATTTGTTAAGAATACCCAAAATACACATTTTCTCCAAAACCAAAAAGGTTTACAATTTTCCAAAATGGTCATCGAACCAAAACTGACCAAATGTCAACGACTCACACATTCGTGTTTTTGAAATGTAATGTATTGTAAACTATGCATGATCTTCACAACACTAAAGCATACTTTGACCCAATGACCTTCATTTATACAATGAGTTAATAAAATATTTTCACTCACGATTCGTTTATCAAAGTGTTGAGAAGCAATGGTTACCAAGCTATGCATACTCCTAGGTCGATATAATGCATTTGTATGAAATGATAATAAAATAATCAATTAACCGAAAGCGCAATAAGCAAGTCGTTCTGAAATACTATCAAGATGTTCTTTCATGCATTACTTACGTCACGTATAAATCAATCCATACGCTGGACTATTTGCAACAAAATACGTGTTAACACAAACCTTTGAAAGAGAAATTACATGACACCAAAGTTCCAAAACTCAACCCTTTTGGTCGTCTTATGGCATAAATAATATTTCTCAACAAAGCCCGAGTGGGACAAAGTGCCCAACATAACTCATAAATTCTCACATAAATAAATGGAGTATGCACATTGTGAAATTGCACTCACACGACACAAAACGTCGTAAAACAAAACTCCATGAAATTCAATGGGCTCAATGACCTCAAGTCAATAAAATGGCACCAAACATTTTGCTTCCAAAAGTCGAATTGCAATAAGCAAAATCATGACTAAACGCAAAATTCCAAAAATCCCCTTCTTGTTGTAATACCATATAAACAACATTGTTTAACAAACTCACATTAAACAAATTCTCCAAAATAGCTTTACATATACATAATGGAAGATAACCTTTCGTCCAAACTTTAACATGTGTGGAGGAGATCCAATGTTAAAGTCATAAGCCGTAGTTACTTGCCCAACATCTAAAACATCATAAAAATATGGATATCACTGTATCCGAAAGTAACGTTGGACAATAATAAAGTAAAACAAGTCTTGACGGAGCTTGCAACTCCCGCAATAAAATATTTTCATGCAGGTTCAAAACCATGATTTAAAATCTTGTGTGTGCTAAACATTTTCCAAGATTTTGTAACACAATCCATATAAGGATTTGAAACACAAGAAATAATTGATGCAATTTATTTTAAAATAAATTTTGTGCATAACTTAGTCGGCACTCAACGTCTCAACCCGTACTCCTCCAAATCCCCCCGGTCCACTATTGTCATCCGGATGCTCAGACCTCTTAAGCCAAAGTTGGGAATTACATCGATTAACCTTACGGTTTTTCCTCGAATCAAAGTCGGTTCAATAAGTCTATGGTTCTAATCCAACCATCAATCTCGACCCGAAACGGTCTACTTGAAGCAAATATCATGCTTACTATCACCCTAAGTAACTAATACTAAAATCGTCAATCTTCTCCAACGACTATTCGCTTAGAAACTTCTTCACTACCCAAACGGTCGTCACATTAAAGTAGTTCAAGTATGAACATGTACTAGTAGATTCACCATGACACTGGCTAGGTAAATGTGGGTCTTACTTAACCCAAACACAAAGTGCTATTCCCAAGGGTAAATGCGGAAGACATCACTTAATCACTTCACCTCTCGAGCACATTTCTAGCACACACCCTTTCACACGTGTCACTAGAACTACTCCCAACCTGAACCTGTTGCACATGCCGACAAATAAAAAGGGTTAGGCTAACGCCCAGTGAGTTCAAGAGTTTATAGCATGATTTAAATAATTCTTTAAATGAAAGTTTGCGACTTAGATTATCATTTCCAAAAGAGTTTACAAAAAGGATATAAACGACTCATTTTCTAACGCACCCAAAATCTATGAGAAAAGTTCCCAAAAGGTATAAAGCGTTTTCCAAAATGAATTCCAATCCCAACTCACTCAATTACGTGAATAAATATATATTATGCAAAACCTTCAAATACGGTTGACGTCAAAATACTCAACCCATAAATCATCGAAGAACAATCCATTTAAATATAATACTACATTGAAACCATGATACGAACCAATACTCACGCGAACGTAAAATGTAATGAAGTCCAAATACCATAAATATGGAAATGACCTGCCTCATTTAAACTTTAATATACATAGAGGGGAATCCAATATTAAAGTTATCAAATTGCAGTCAATCATATAAGACCAGTGGATGAACACAAAAGTACGCCTTCTCAAACAATGTTAATCGTACAACACTTCACTGCATAAAAGCCCAAGTGTCCCATACGACGCCTTTCAAGACACACCCAAAGAGACAGCTGACCTTAGCGGAATATTACTAAGAATACCACCAAAGGCTCGGCACAAGCGGGGATACAACCATGGCATTGCCCCGACATGGCGAAGGTCAATAAAATGTCTGTCAATCAACTTGACAGCTCAACCGGACTCAGCCCTCCTAGTGTACCTTTATAATTCTCAAAATGACTCATGACACTAAAATGTGCATTTTCCCAAATGGTTTATAAAATCAATTACACCAATATGATTAAACCATCAAATAGACTTCATTTTGAGTAATAAATCTTTTAAGGACATATTTATGATTTCTACACATCAAAATATCCAAAAATCCCAAATATGGGTGTTTTACAACATTTATGAAGATAAATACTTCAAAAGATTTAAACTCATCAAATAACTCAACAATTGATAATTTCAAGTAAAATACACAAATATTTGGAAAATAACATTTTTGGCATGTACAAAGTTTTCACAAATCAACTTGAACTCACCTTGCTAGATTTAGGCTAACTCTAGATTTTCCCAAACGTAAGTGATAACGCCACTTTTTGGCGTTATTTTCGGTCCTAAAACCAATGAGATTGGCTCGTATTTAAGCAAAGAAGCGGAATTTTATGGTTTATTTAGTGGAATGTGCAGGTTTTTTAACAGGTAGTAATCTTCCAGAAAAGAAGCTAAAAAGAGCCTAAAAAGAGCCAAAACGAAGCCCAACGGAAGCCCGAGATCGAAGCCCAAGACCCGCGCCCGAACCAGGATCCGAACCTGACCCAAACAGCTTCAGAAACACGCACGGCTTTGTGCGCGGTTTGCAAACCGCGGCACAAGCCGCGTAACCTCCTGTTTCGCGAATTTCAGCCTTTTGTTCCGGATTCTAGGTCATTATTCGGGGACTCTGGATACACAACTCACACACGACGAACGGCAGACGACTTGGGGCGATTTCTGGAGACTTTTCACGCCTTTTGGAGCCACGATAGAGGACAGATCGAGGAGAAGTTCACAACGAGAGTCGGATTAGATCGGATAGAAGGGAGTTCATCATTACTTTCGTTACAATCACGTTTATCATGTTTACACATATTTTCACATCTCCTTTTCTTATGTTTGAATCCACCACCAACATGAACTAATTTTAGATGTTGGGGGTTGGATTGAATTGGGTTTGTAAGCATATGAACAGATGACTTGAACGTTTATCGGTTTTCCTTTTTAATGAATGCACGTAATTTGATTCTTAATGCTTTTGAGAGTTTAGCTAGCTTTCAATTGTTTTGTTGTTTCCAGTTGAGTTCGAGAGAATTAACTATTAGCTAGAACTAGGAATTGCATGCCTAAGGAGAGAATTTGGTGATAGAGATATACCGAATACGCCTTAGTCCTAAGTGAACCATTTAGGTTGAGATCGAGAGATCAAATCTATCCGTTCAAACATGAATCTTGCACTTACTGTGTTTTGAAACTCATAGGTTGAGATCGAAAGATAAAACTTGTCCTTTTCAAAATAAAACCCGATGTTGCTCGAAAGAGAACAACGGTGATTTTAGAGATTGGGTATTCATTAAGGGGATTAACTGGTAATTGTTTTAAGTCAGATATTCGTATGTGAAAACCTAAGGATTTCCAACCCTCAACTATTTTCTCTATCGAATTTTCCTCAAGGTGTCTACTGTTCCGTTTGTGATTTTCTTCTTGCAATTTATTAGTTTAATACCAACCATCTCTCAATTTCGACAGTTCAGTTAATAGTGATTATAGTAATTGTGATACTTAGTTCCTAGTTCCCGTGGATTCGATACTCGTACTTTCGTACGTATTACTTGATTTCGACACCGTACACTTGCGGTTAGATTTAGGGGGGTGATACCCGCCTATCATGTTTTTGGCGCCGTTGCCGGGGAACTAGTTGCAACTGATAGCACTACCAGCTATAAGCGCTATTACATTGAACAATTTTTTTCTGTTATTTTATTTCATCACTTCAGTTTTTGGATTGCTAAATTTGTTTTCTTTCCGTTTCAGGTGCTAATTGGTTTATGCCAATGAAAACCCGAGGGGAAGGAATCGAACCAATCGATCCGGAGATTGAAAGAACCGCCCGCCGTTTACGAAAAGAAACAAAAGCCAAAAAACATATCAAGATCGAGATGGCCGACGACGCACCTCCTCGCAACAATCCTCCGCCTCTTCCGGCGAGAGTTCCGATGCGGTCATTTGCCAATCCAAACGTGGCAACCGCACGGATAGGCATCCAACCGCCCGCTACTGCAGCAAACTACTTCGAGATTAAGCCGAGTACCATTGTCATGGTACAGCAGAACCAGTTCGGGGGAGCACCTACTGAAGATCCCCATGCCCACCTTCGTGCATTTGAACGGATTCGCAATACGTTCAAGATCAATGGGATGGAGGAAAATGCCATCAAGCTAAGACTATTCAGCTTCTCACTCAAGGGTATAGCTGAAATTTGGATAGAAGGTTTGCCAGCGGATCAGATCACTACATGGGCAGACCTGAAAGCCGCATTCTTCATGAAATTCTTCCCACCGAGAAGAACCACGCAGTTAATGGCCGAGATTACACACTTCGCGCAATGGGACCAAGAGACCCTATATGAGGCATGTGAGCGATATAAAGACATGTTGAAGAAGTGTCCACACCACGGGTTGCACGGATGGGTCATCATCCAGACATTCTTTAGTGGACTCCACCCGCAATTCAAAAACGATATCACTGCCGCATCGGGTGGAGCACTAATGGATAAATCTTATGAAGAAGCATGCGAGCTGATCGAGAATCTGGTCGAGCACAGTTTTTCTACACCAAGATCAGCCGTAAGAAGAGTCGCAAGCGTTCAAGAAAATGATGAGCTGAAAGAACTAAAAGCTCAACTAGCTTTTATCACGAACCATCTGAAGGGATGTATTCCACAATAACCCGAGCAAGTCCAATTCTTACAAAACTGGAACAACCAACCAAGGAATGATCCGTTCTCAAATACTTATAATGAGGGGTGGAAGAAGCACCCGAACTTCTCTTGGAGTCAACCTGGTCAACAACAGCAAGGTAATTCTTCTAACTTTGCTAATTATCCTAATGCTAACAATGTTTACCGTCCTCCAGGTTTCAATCAAAGGAATTTCAATGAAGGACCATCTATGGAGAAGAAGCCGGGGTTGGAAGACATGATGATGAAGTTCATGACCAAGAAGGATAGCACGGTTGGAGAGTTAGCGAGCACGGTGAGCACGGTCAAGGCAGCAACCGATCAGAACACGGCATCCATCAAGATCCTCGAAAGGCAAGTGGGGCAAATTTCGGAAGCCCTACAAAACCGACCTCCCGGAACATTTCCGAGTATGACCGAAACGAAACACCGGGAAGAATGTAATGCCATTTATCTGAGAAGTGAGAAGCTTAATGGAGATTTTAGAAGAGAGCCGTCATCAAAGGAAGTCGAGCCCGAAAGGCAAGATGTGGAGATTGTAGATGTGGATGAGTTGGAGGCTGATGAAGAGGTTGTGATTGAAGAGAGCAAGAAGAGTGAAGCGACGAAGCCAAAGCAATCACCGGTCAAGCCGGTGGTACCGAGAGTGCCCTATCCGAATAGGCTTAAAGCCCAAAGGGAGGATCTTAACTTTTCTAAATTTCTTGAAGTTTTTAAGAAATTGCATATTAACATCCCTTTTGCAGATGCGTTGGCACAAATGCCCTCATACATGAAGTTCATGAAGGAGATTCTATCCAAGAAGAGGGCGATCGATCACCAGTCCACCGTTGCACTTACTGAGGAGTGCAGCGCAATTATTCAGAATAAGCTTCCCCCGAAGCTCAAAGATCCAGGGAGTTTTTCAATCCCTATTCAAATTGGGAAGTTTTCTTTTGATAAGGTATTATGTGATTTAGGAGCTAGTATCAATGTAATGCCTTTATCTGTTTTCAGGAAACTGGGATTGGGAGAAGTACAACCGACGTTCATGACGCTCAAGCTCGCAGATAGATCGATTGTATACCCGTACGGAGTGATAGAAGTTGTGCTCATCAAGGTTAGAAATTTTTATTTCCCAGTAGACTTCGTGGTGCTGGACGTTGATGAAGATGTAGAGGTCCCGCTCATTTTGGGGAGATCATTCCTGGCCACAAGTAGAGCGTTGATAGATGTAGAGGAAGGAGAGATGACCTTAAGAGTTGGTGATGAGAAGGAGCTTTTCAAGATGTTCGAGCATGGAAGGCGTTGAGACGGAGATGGCAAAGGAGAGCCAGATGAGGAAAAATCCGCGAAGAACCGCAAGTGTGGGCGATTCGAGTCCGCGGATACCGAGCCAAGTTGAGATCCACACAGTCGTGCCACGACTCTAACTACGGCGCTGGGTGGGAGGCAACCCACCAAGGTTAGTTTTCTTTTAATTTCCAGTTTTTCAGTGTGTTCCTAGTTACGAAAAACCATAAAAATGAAAAAAACGAAAAATCAAAAAATAGTTGAAACAGAGACTTCCACGGCTTGCGTCGTGGCCTACAAACCGCGTGCCAAACCGCGGGGTCCTCTGTTTGTTTTCAGAAGCAGGGAGTTACGCGGCTTGTGCCGCAGTTTCGAAACCGCTCGCCAAACCGCGCGCCAAACCGCGCGGCTCCTCTGTTTTTGTTTTCATGCTGTGTTTTCTTTCCTTGCTTTGTGTGTTTCGTTGCTTTGCTTTCTGTCGTTTTTGTTTTGTTTTCATTGTGTCTACCTTCTCTCTCTCCCTTTTCCCCGATGTCTCTGATTGGCGCTCAAATCTTACAAGAGAATCTCCTCCGTCCGGGCAAACAGCTACGCTCTAAACTTTGTATGTAACGGGTGTGTAAGATGTTTGGTTTCTTATTAGTTAACGAGATGCAACAAACCTAAGTTTCACTTAGGTTTGGGGTGCCTCATCTTTTCAACATCTACACACTTATTTTTAATCCTGTGCAAACCTCGGTTTCACCGAGGCTTGGGGTTGGAGTTATTTGACAAACCTAGGCCACGGCCTAGGTTTGGGGTGGCCATAGTTTAATGAGAATAGCTCTTTGATGCTTGTACTTTAATGTTATGTCTGCATGTCTACTACCTGTAATAACCGCACAACGATACTCGTGTAGTATCGCCTACGCCGACACTTGCACATTGGGGACAATGTGTGGGTAAGGTTTGGGGTTGC
This sequence comes from Saussurea involucrata, assembly GCA_033807775.1. Lineage (NCBI taxonomy): Eukaryota > Viridiplantae > Streptophyta > Magnoliopsida > Asterales > Asteraceae > Saussurea > Saussurea involucrata. Next base: position 68,659,798 of record CM066318.1, on the reverse strand, counting down.
CCAATCGGGCCCACGTTATGCACGTAGATTTCCTGCACTTCTGAGTACCTAGATCACTTTAGCTAAAAATTTTGTTTTGAATGATTAAGACCAACCATTGTAGGAAGAATCCTGTGATAGTGACGTGACCGCTAGGGAAGGAACGGGAAAGGACATGACTAGGGACATTAGTGGAGACCACCCAATAGCGAGTTTTGAGCCTAAAAGACGTTTTTCAATTCGATGGATTCATACACTTAGTTCTTATACACTTTTTTGAGTTCCTTGTTGTGAATATAGAATGATCTCGCTATATTATTGCATTGAGTAGCAAAAACGACCATCGGGATATTGGGTAAGGGTGTAGTAGACCATATCGTGTGGACCTTAAGAGATGATTCCAGGCGTTGTGTGTTTGTTCAACCCTGTTTTTAGCTATCGTACCTTTTTCACCCATTTGTGTGTAACCATAGACCCCTTTGTAGCCATACACTCACCTTTTCAGTTCGGACCAACCTTTACACCCGATCGAAAAGCCTTAGCCAACCCTATCCGAAAGTGTGTCAATCTGAGCGGTAATGAATAACAAGAAGATAGAGCGGAAAAGAAAGAATAGAAGCCAGTCATGAAAATAAATAAGAGTTAGAAAAGAGGGCCAATGCAACCCCAAATCAAATAAAGAGGACCAATGAAGTCCCAAAAAAAAATTAAATAAAAAATCAGTTTTGATACTGATAGTAAGTACAGCAGAAAATAAGAGAGTCAAAACGACTCCAATAGTAACAAGGAGGGCCAATTGATATAGCATAAAGCTAGGAAGTTCAGAATTGCTAAAGTTGACACACCAAACTTTGTTCCTTTTTACCCTTCGTTTCTTAGCCATAACCTTATCCCCGGTACAACCCTTGTAAAGACCTGGATGATCTTCTGGAAAATGTGATTAGGGTATACGACCACCTTTACTGATAGTCCCTGTCTTGCTACTTGATTCCTTTCTGAGATCAATTTTTGGACCTTTGTGCGTCTTTCATTAGAGTTGTCATGTAATATTTGAGTATTCTTGTACATAACTTCCTATACATGACAACACGTGCGATAACCTTGGTTCGAGCGAAATGAGAGAATTCCGTGAGGTAGGGTCGAGGCGAAATGTTTTCCCTAGTATGCCTAGACCTAGAACAACCCTAATGTAATCGAAACAGTCACGAGTTCAACTCACAATGGAAGGTCATAGATCAAACCGAATAAGGATGAGGCGAGAGTGAGATAAGCATTCATGGGTATAGGAAATCACCACTGCATCACGTGGTACCAATTGGGAGTTGTGCAGTTATTATTTCACTGATATGTGCCTTTACTCTATTTTATCACTAATTTGCTTGAGGACAAGCAACGCTCGGTTTGGGGTTGTTGATAATGCCACTTATTGGCGTTATTTTCGGTCCTAAAACCAATGAGATTGGCTTGTATTTAAGCAAATAAGCGGAATTTTATGGTTTATTTAGTGGAATGTGCAGGTTCTTTAACAGGTAGTAATCTTCCAGAAAAGAAGCTAAAAAGAGCCCAAAAAGAGCCAAAACGAAGCCCAACGGAAGCCCGAGATCGAAGCCCAGGACCCGCGCCCGAACCAGGATCCGAACCTGACCCAAACAGCTTCAGAAACACGCGCGGCTTTGTGCGCGGTTTGCAAACCGCGGCACAAGCCGCGTAACCTCCTGTTTCTCGAATTTCAGCCTTTTATTCCGGATTCTAGGTCATTATTCGGGTACTCTGGATACACAACTCACACACGACGAATGGCAGACGACTTATGGCGATTTCTGGAGACTTTTCACGCCTTTTGGAGCCACGATAGAGGACAGATCGAGGAGAAGTTCACAACGAGAGTCGGATTAGATCGGATAGAAGGGAGTTCATCATTACTTTCGTTACAATCACATTTATCATGTTTACACATATTTTCACATCTCCTTTTCTTATGTTTGAATCCACCACCAACATGAACTAATTTTAGATGTTGGGGGTTGGATTGAATTGGGTTTGTAAGCATATGAACAGATGACTTGAACGTTTATCGGTTTTCCTTTTTAATGAATGCATGTAATTTGATTCTTAATGCTTTTGAGAGTTTAGCTAGCTTTCAATTGTTTTGTTGTTTCCAGTTGAGTTCGAGAGAATTAACTGTTAGCTAGAACTAGGAATTGCATGCCTAAGGCGAGAATTTGGTGATAGAGATATACCGAATACGCCTTAGTCCTAAGTGAACCATTTAGGTTGAGATCGAGAGATCAAATCTATCCGTTCAAACATGAATCTTGCGCTTACTGTGTTTTGAAACTCATAGGTTGAGATCGAAAGATAAAACTTGTCCTTTTCAAAATAAAACCCGATGTTGCTCGAAAGAGAACAACGGTGATTTTAGAGATTGGGTATTCATTAAGGGGATTAACTGGTAATTGTTTTAAGTCAGATATTCGTATGTGAAAACCTAAGGATTTCCAACCCTCAACTGTTTTCTCTATCGAATTTTCCTCAAGGTGTCTACTGTTCCGTTTGTGATTTTATTCTTGCAATTAATTAGTTTAATACCAACCATCTCTCAATTTCGACAGTTCAGTTAATAGTGATTATAGTAATTGTGATACTTAGTTCCTAGTTCCCGTGGATTCGATACTCGTACTTTCGTACGTATTACTTGATTTCGACACCGTACACTTGCGGTTAGATTTAGGGGGGGTGATACCCGCCTATTAGTAAGCTCCTTTGAAGAACTTGCATCTTCAAGCCAAATCCTCCAAAAACCTAGATCCATAATTTTTCAACCATAAATATTCACATCCAAACATAAAGAATCATTCCCCAACCATTTTACTTCAAGATCTCAACTTATACCAAAACCTAACTTCAAGATTACCTTAACCAACATCACCAAAATCACCCAATAATACCCCAATATGGAAGAGAAAGTGAAAACAACAACAATCTAGCTATTGGGTAGGGAGAGGTTACCTTCACCACTTGAATCCTCCAAATAAAAGCTCTTTGTCTCCACCAAAGCTTCAAGCTTCCATATCCTCAACAATGGTGGAAGTGGGTTGATTTGAGTGGAGAAGATGAAGAAGAGGAGGAAGGATTTGAGGTTGTTTTGGGGAAGAAATCGGTTTAGTGAGAGAGAGAGAGAGAGAAAGAGAGAATTGGGGTTTTGAAATGAAATGGGGGGGAGAGAGAGCGAGGGAAAGGTTTCTTAAAAGCACAAAATATCTCACCAGATGTCTCGCGGACGTCCGACATGAAGCCCTACGGACGTCCGGCCCTCGAGTTGGTTGAACCCCACGAATTCCCTTTTGCTTCCGCGGATGACACGCGGGCTTCCGCGCTACGCGGACGTCCGACCTGAAGCCTCACGGACGTCCTCAAGTCCCATTTCCACTATTTAGTTTCCGGGGTGTTACATATACCTTGTGTTTCTTGTCAGCTGAAGCATTATCAATGGTCCCTCCAGAAGCTTTTCTTCCTTTCGGTATCTTTTTCATCAAGTGGACAACAGATTTATCAGTTTCTTTCTCTTTCTGCTTTTCTACCCTGTTGCATTTTGGTCCACTTTTGGTGCCTGAAGATCAAACGTTAGCATAAAAATGAGAACAAAATTAACTTTCTACAAATCAGATAAAGTTAATTCAGTAAAAATAATCCTCATAAAAAATGGGATAAAGTTAAATCAAATGCCATAGATGTTTCTGTTGCCACTGATCTGCTTAATCATCGATGTGTAAGAGTAGATAGAGATCGAGAGAAGAGAAGCAAAAAAACTCTATAGATGCATAGAAAGAGAGAGGCGTATCAGGTATCATGTGAATCTACGATTCTTGTGAAGAGGAGAAGGTAGATCAAGAGATGGAGAAGAAGATAGAAGCGTAACAGTAGAAGATGAAAGGATTTTGGCTTGAAGTTAATGTAAACCCTAAAAAGAAAAAGAAAAAATGGAAAATGGAGGAAAAAGGAAAAGGTGAATACTGATCTGAGGAGCTGCCACGTCAACTCTAAATGATCCTGCTTTATAATATATATAGATTGTAAGACAAAAAATCATTAGCCCTTTCAGGCTTTAAACAACATCCACGACATGATTTCACCATTTATTTATCTTCCGTTGAGTTGCGGCTTCTACCTATACCCTAGTTTACTTTTAAGTCTTTAAAGTTAAACTTCTTATTTCTTAGACTATTTCTAATTTACGTAATATGTATTGGGGAAACGGGAGTGTTGAAAGTCATTATGGTCCAAGACCAATAAATAGTATCGGAGTGGTTTGTTTAATTTTATAAACAAGATCCGAGATGACTTCTGCAACTCTCAACAGAAATCCATTCTCTGATTTTGCCATCTTCACAAATGACAAAATAATTCCAGCAAAATCTGAAACTCCATTGGATCAGATCCATACTCTTTTACTTACCTCGAATACATCAAGATCTTTCTTCTGGAAAATCTTTTTCTTGGTTATTTAACAGTTGAAGTACATGTTTGTAATAGCTCAAAGAGATATGATATAGATATAAAGACAAATTGGCGCTCTATGTATATTTTCTCTGAAATTTCTTCTTCAAACAAAAGGAGATGTGATAACATGCAAGTTGATCATGTTTTAGCCAAGTGCTTGGATTCCTATGCAAAGGGACCAGGTCATACACAAATATAGTATTTGGATAGTGGTTGTTCAAGACATATGACTGTTAAGTTTCCCTGCTTAAGGACTTCATGTCAGAAAAAGTTTCGTCTGTCACTTTTGGAGATAACTATAAAGGATCCACTCTCGGATATGGAACTTTTTCTAACGGTTCTATATCTTTAAGTAAAGTTGCGTGTGTTTATGGTCTCAAACATAATCTTCTAATTATAAGTCAATTGTGTGATAAAGGTTTCTCTACAAAATTTCTTGAAAATAAGTGCACCATTCTCTCTTTAGACAACACATAAATTCTCTCATGATTGCGGAAAAATAATATCTATGGGATTGACATATCTTATGCAAAACCTTTCTCTTCTCAAAATGTATGCTTCTTCTCAAAAGTATCCTATGAACAAAGCTAGCTATGGCACAAATGTCTGTCTCACCTCAACTTTAAAACTATTAATAATCTTTCTCAAACGAGTCTAGTCAAAGGTCTTCCTCCTTTGTTTTATTCAAAAGAAAAACTATGTGGAGCTTGTGGAAAGGGAAAACACTAAAAATCTAGTTTTAAATCTAAAAGTTGTTATTCTATCACATCACCTTTTTATCTTCTACATATGGACCTATGTGTACTAGTAAATGTGTCAAGTATTGGGGGTAAAAAGTAGATACTCTTGTGATTGTTGATGAATTCTCAAGATACATTTGGGTGTTTTTCTTAGAATTAAATAACGAAACCCCTGAGAGAATCATTTATTTCATTAAATAGGTTGAAGTGTTAAATGATATTAAAGTAATATCTTTGAAAAGTGATAATGGAATAGAATTCAAATATTTCACTCTTGAGGGTCCCTGTTTAGATAATGGTATATCACAAAACTTTTCAGTTGCAAGAACCCCTTTAACAAAATGGTTTAGTTGACATAAGAAACATAACTATGTTTGAGGTTGTCAGGTCCATGATCAACGATGTTTGTCTATCTACCTACTTTTGGGTTGAAGCTGTAAATGCTACATGCTTTACTCAAAACAAATCTATCATCGTGAAGAAGCATCAGAAGACTCCATATGAACTCTTTCATAGGAGAAAACCTAACATAAGTTTCTTTCACATTTTTTGATTTGTATGTTACACTCTAAATGATAGAGATCATCTTGGGAAGTTTGATCCCAAATACGATGAAGGAATCTTTGTTGGGTACTCCACTGTTTCAAAATCTTTCATAGTCTAAAACCAAAGAAGAAAATGTATTGATGAGTCAATACACGTAAAGTGTAATGAAAAAGTAACTCCACCCTCTTCATCATCTGATACATTTAATGAATAATAACTAAAAGAAAGGATCTCTTTGCAACTGCTGAGATCTAATCGTCACACCACGTCAGATTCTCTCAATGAACCTTTATCATCCTCACCTCCTTCTTCAGATCAACCTATGGATCAAACCTACATCTTATGAAATTCAACCTACTCAAAACAATCCTAGTTCATCCTATTTTCTAAAGATACCCTCCTTCCTAAAAATGAAGACTCTCCTCCCATATATGATCTATCAGATAACGAATCCGACTTACCTAAAACAATTCCTCCAGCCATAAAATGGACAAAAAGTCACTACATTGAACAAATTATTAGCAACCATCAATCTGGGGTAAAACCAAAAGGTCAACCAACTTTTGCCTATATGTTAACTTTCTCTCCCTTATAAAACCAAAGAAAATTGAAGTTTCCATTTAAGATCCTAGTTGGATAAGTTTCATGTAAGAAGAACTACATCAATTTGAGCGAAATAAAGTTTGAAATCTTGTTCCTAAACCTCTTGGAAAATCCATCATTAGCACAAAATGGATCTTTCGGAACAAGGTGGATGAAGATGGAATAGTAATCAGAAATAAGACAAGTTTGGTAGCCCAAGGTTAATGTTAAAAAGAAGGAATTGACTACGATGAAACTTTTTCTCCAATTGCAAGACTTGAATCCATTAGAATCTTTTTGGCGTATGCAACTTACAAAAATTCAAAGTATTTCAAATAGATGTCAAGAGTGCCTTCTTAAATGGGAAACTCTCAGAAGAAGTATACGGGAAACAACCACCAGGATTCGAGGATCCTATGTATCCATACCATGTATACAAGCTAGACAAGGCACTTTATGGACTCAAGCAAGCTCCACGTGCATGGTATGAACCTCTCTCCTCCTTTCTTCTTGAGAATGAATTTTCTCGTGGCAATATTGATAACACCCTATTTTTAAATAAATGTGGTAATGATATCATTCTAGTTTAAATATATGTGGATGACATTATTTTTGGTGCTACTAATATTTCTCTTTGTGAGAACTTTTCAAAACTCATACTTAGTAAGTATGAAATGAGTATGATGGGAGAGTTAACTTTCTTTCAAGGGTTACAAGTTAAACAAATGAACGATGGCATCTTTATTAATCAAAGTAAATATGTCAAGGATTTACTAAATATATTCAACTTTAACCAATGCTCTCCCATTAAAACTTCAATGGCTCATTCTAATAAGTTAATTATCTTATCCAAATGGAAACCCAGTTGATATAACTAATTATCAAGGACTGATTGGATCTTTTCTTTACCTTACTGCCAGTCACCCAGATATAATGTTCTCAACATGTCTTTGTTCACGTTACCAAGCCAATCCAAAAGAATCACATTTCTTGGTCGTTAAAACAATTTTCAGATACTTAAAAAGAAATCCCAATCTTGGACTTTGGTGTCCTAAAATATTGAATTCAAGCTAGTGGTATTCTCATAGTCGGACTTTGCTGGATGTCAGTTAGATAGAAAGAGTACTACAGGATGTTGTCAATTTCTTGGTGGAAAATTAGTCAGTTGGTCAAGAAAAAATCAACAATCAGTCTCTACTTCTACTGCTAAAGCTGAGTATGTTGCTGTTGGAAGTTGTACAACTCAAATCTTATGGATGAAAAATCAACTTGTTGATTATGACATAACATTTTATGTTATACCCATTATATTTGATATTTCCAGTGTCACTGCCATTGCCAATAATCCGGTATTGCATTCCAAAACTAAACACATTGACATAAGATATCATTTTATTTGCGATCACATTTCCAAATGAAATATGGAAATACATTTTATTCCCAATAAACATCAATTAGTTGATTTATTTACAAAACCATTATTTGAATCCAGATTCATATTTCTAATCAGTGAAATGGGAATGCTGAATTTAGAAAATTAATACATCTGTATTAATTCTTTAAATTCTGTATTAGTTCTGAAAATAAAATAGATAAAATATATCTTTCTCAATGTCGTATCCAAAAGATGGCTTAATTTTTCTTCATCATTTCCTGTCCAAATCACTATTTCTCTGAAAAAGATAAGGTTGTGTAAAAGATAAGGTTCTAATTAATTCCGATATAAACCTCAATTGGATTATTCAATCATATCTTATATGGCTCACTATTTTCAGATCATATGGTAATTAATTTCCATCGGATTCATCACCAATCCGATATTTTATTGATCACCATCGGATCCTGATATCCTCATATGATACCTCATCCTTGTTTATTCAATCTGATAATCAAGAACCATCGGAGTAGTTTCTTCACCAATCCGACAATCAAACCTGTCGGATTCTGTTGTTATTCAAAACATCTTCTCATTAGTTCAAAGCCGGAATGCAATCCAAACGTTATCTTCATGATTGCATGTCAGAATTGGAAGACTCGATGCGCCATTCGAGTCAGACAATCATCTCATTTCTTCTCTTCCCAATGAACATCATAATGACCATTCTTGATTAGTTAACCACGGTTTATGTTAAAAGATTCACTAATGTTCAAGATTAACCAAACCTTTCTTAAGCTTCTTGATTATTTTTAACCTTTCCGTCATGGCCGATCTTTTTAAATCTTCCTTATCTGACAATGCACCTGTGAGACCAAACAAAATTAAGCTCACAAGTTATGTCGGCTTCCTCAAGAAGGTCATAGAACACCCAGAACACCATGTTATCTTTAATTTCTTATCTAAATCTTCCCTTGGATACGCTCTCACTGCTGAACCGGAGATAGGTAGATTACTTCTCAAAAACTTCTAGAGATTGATTATCGAGAAATTTGTGTCAGCATTCTCTCTTCGGATGATCTCTCTATCACCATGGGTGATCTAGACAAAGATCTTCATCTTCCAAAATCCAACTCTCAAGACTTCAAAGATCTTCCTGATGATGCAAAGCTTGAAGATGTACTCGCCTCAGAAACCCTAAACCGTAGGTTGATGAGCTGTGTGTGGTACTTTTTATTTTCTCAGCTCATATTCTGCTTGAGTAACAAAACCACTAGGTGCGCTTAAATACCTAGCACCACCACCAAACTAGCTTACTCACTGATCTTCCAGAAGAAAGTCGACTTTGCATGTTACTTCTTCAATGACCTTAAAAAGAAGATCATAGTTTTAAGATGGCATTGTGAAATCCCATACGTACAGTTCATCTCCCTCGTCATCCTCGACAAGCTTGGGAAAGATATTCCAAGTGACTTCTCCTATGATTCACATCCTACCATGATGCAATTTCAAAACGTTCATACATAGGGTTTCTAATTGGATCCAAGAATCCCTACAGGTATGATCATCTTCTCTCAAACCTAATGATTAAAACAGACAGATTCTGCTTGTCACGATGCAACTAGGCTATTTCTTGAGGCCAAAATTGCATTCCTCAAGGAAAATTCGTTCAAAGTAGCCTCTCCCTTACCAACGATCCATATTGTCTCAACATCCCCATCCGACAATGTAAACCTTATTGAGCCTTGTCGGATTTGGATATTGGGTCATTTGGAAAAAAATCATCTGATCCTTTCTATTTTCGATATAATGTTTCCAACAAACCTATTGCCACCTACCCCTGTCTCATCTCCAAACCATGGGTTCGATGAATTTGCTCTTTCATCCATTCAACAACCCAAATCATCTACCCACGAATTTAATTAATCCGAAGTCGATTTCTTCACCCCAAGCCTTTGCCTCTCACCCCATCAACCCAACCTCAACCGCCTCTCTTCACTCTTTGGATTCCTTAAGAATCAAAGACTTTATTCCTATCACAACCCATCTATCCCTTTTGAAACCAATCACTCTTTCCACCTCATGTTTCCATCCTTCAACCCAACCTTACCTCATGCTTCCATCCTTCAACCCAGCCTCTCAATACCCCAATCTCTTTTTCTTCTTCCATTTAATAACAACTCTAGGATCTTCAGAGGCAAGTATCCGACATGAGACAATCACAGCTTTTGTCTGCTCAATCACTAGTGTTAAATTGACACAAACTGAGATTGCATCTCATTTCATACTTTGTTTCGTCAATTCCTTAGAGAACTTGCATACAAATATTGATGCTTAATCCGACCAACTCCAAGCTTTGAATGGAGCCTATCAATCCGGCGCAGTAAATTCAACTACGTTCACGATTGAAGACATGCATCGACTAATCATTCTTGAACAAAGTCATGCCTCCATTGCATCCTCTCTTCGAAATCTTTTCTCCGACGTTGGACTTCTTCTTACATCTTCTCATGCTGTTGAGGGGGAGAAAGCAAATAACCTCTCTAGCAACACGAAAAGGGCAAGAACTGAGGGGGCGACTAACCAAGGGGAAGAAAAAGGAAAGGCGAGAGAAAGATCACCATTGAAGACGATCGGATCAAGAATAAGAAAGCTAAAGAATAAGCTGGCAAAGTAAAAGGATCAGATCGTCTCTTTCTCCAAAAACCATCACATATGTAAACTTATAACTCATCCTTTTTATTATATCATACAATGGTATAAAAGAAGTTTGGTTACTTGTCATATCTTATTGTCTTTTAACACTTTATCATTTTGTACATATTTTGTTTCTCTGTGTAATCAGATGAAAAGATGAACATCAAAAGAAAAAGAAAAGCAAAACAAGAAAATGAAAAAATGAAAAAAAGGAATAAAACAAAACAAAAGCCAAACATATAAAATATAAATTGCAAAAAGAATCCCAAAATGGACCAACAAGAATTTATGAGTTCAGATTATCTTTCCTACATTTTTGGGTTTCAGTACTATTTTTAAATATTTTACTATCAAACGAATATATATTTGTGTTATTGATAAATAGGGGATAGTCTCAACCATTGAATTTGTACATAATACATATAAACATCCAACTAGTAAAACGCTTAGAAATAAATATTTTCCACAAAAACAAGTCCTCTCTGATACTACTTCACATATCGGATTAGAAATAGGAATAAGGTTAGAAATCAAATGTATCAAAATATTTAATCTCAAAACCATCGGATTTACTTGCTTAGAATAAAGGTTGAAATCTGCTGGAAGATTTTATGCAACCATCGGATTCTCAATCCCTTCGGATTTAACTACTCCTTTGAGTTATTCCAAACATTTAATATCCGACGGGTCTAATTTTCATACATGTCTATAAATGGAAACTATTTTATAGCTTATACTTTAGAATAGACAAATGGGGACTTTTGACTTGTAAAAGTCTTGTAACTATCTTAATTGATCCAAAAGAGACAAGCCTTCAGCAAAGTCCAATATTAGTTGAAGAGTGGTCAGGTTGTCACCAAAGCGGATTAGTTTGTCATCTAGCCAAAAGAAGACCAGTTCAAGATATAGTCGGTTTGTAGTCTGACAAATACTACAATTGGCAAGCCGGATTTCGAGGTACAATCTTTTTCAGTAAGTTTGTGTTAATGCCAAAAATCGTCCAGAAGGATAACTTAAGGTTGATTGTGGATCTTAACAACTAAAGAATATATTTCAACAAACCGTACGACAAAGACAGAAAAAGTAAATAAGACGGAGATTTTGGTGACGCGGGAAAACACCTCAACGAGGAAAAAAACCCGCGGACGACTTTGGGGGTCGTCGCTGCACTATGGTCGCCAAACAGAGGCGATGTCCTTATGTTTCAGGTGTCGAGAGTACAATGATTACAGTACAAATGAAAGAAAGACTTTAAATGTAAAGTAAAACAGGTGTATCGAATGTAAAAACAAGTGCGTCGTGTGTAAAAACAATGTGTCGTGCGTGAATGTCGCGCATCGTGAGCGATCTTTCGAGAGAGAATTATTTGCTTTTTGTGTTCTTGAGAGCTCAGTTCTGCTAAGATGTCTCAGATGATACGCGGAATGATGATTGCATTTGTATTTATAGTCTTCGGGCGCCTTAAATGATTCCATAAAATCCTTCGATAACTGTCGTAACGGCTGCTGGAATTAATGCTCATAATTGTCTCTGTCGGTTATATCCGTTGGTCATTAATGTCATTGATCCTACATTAAACACTGAAAACGTAACAGTAATATCACATGTGTCGTGAGTAACTTTCGATTTCAACTTTGGTCAGAAGATAAAGTATTTATGATTCAACCTTATTATGGAAAAGTGTAATAAATGTTTTCCCTGTTTTGGTCGTGGTCGAGACTGGTGAAATTTTACCCAAACAGTTTGCCCCCAAATTTTAAAAATACAGTGGCAAATTCGAATTTTAAATTTTGTCAGTCGGACGCCTAGGGTCGTGACACGTGTCGAAAGTTACCTTAGTTGCCTTGGAACTGGATCAGTTCAATTCCAACTAAATGGGAAGTCGAAAAGGGGATAAGATCGTGACGTCACGCTGACGCACGATCATGCTTAACAGTTGTAGGTGCCAAATGCCGATGATCCATGTGTGCATACGAAAAGGCGAAGTCATGTTTCGATCATCGCGTGACTCGACCTGACATGATCGTTTACAGAAATAGAGAGTGCGGTGGATCTTTTCTATTTTACGTTTCCATAGGGTTTTTAGAGTAAGATTTTCTTATCGATTATTGCTGTTCTTCGTTCAATCCTTTCTAAACCTGCAAGAATCTTTGATTCGATCAAGGATTTTCGAGGTTTTCAGAGCGCCTGTATAAGGTACGACTCTTCAGCCTTTGCATGCGTCGTAAGTCGATTGCTAGGAAACCTAGAAAAAACTGGGATATTTGGGGGTTTTCAGACCTGCAAACTTGGTTAACGGGATTATCGATGTCGATAGAACCCAGGAGTACCATTCGACATCAAGATGATCTCGACGACCTTAGAAGTTTAGCGAAGATCCCTGCGGGGATTACAGTGAGCAAGGCCAGTAAGATTCGACCGGAGATGTGTCCCAAAGGGTACGTCGTATTCACCTTTGGCAAAATCATTTATGTGCGAGTTCGACCTTTCGCCGGGGCAACTGATGCCCCAATTTTGGCGGGTCATCCAGGTTATCGAGCGACTTACCAAAAATTGGGATTCGCCGATGAACGTGAAGGATCTCTTGATGGCTTACCAGGTCAAGATGGACACGTACCGTCGCTACAGCCTATTCTCAAAAAACAAGGGCGATCGTACCTTGGTTCTAAAGACTGCTGTAAATGACCGTAAGTGGAAGACCAGGTACGCGTTCGTACAAGTGGCGACGCTGGACCCCGACAACGATTGGATCAGATCCGGCTGGAACATGGCGGGTGAGTTTGAGCTATTGTCGAGCGTATTTATTATGTTTATCGCTTTGTTTTTCAACTAATCTTCTCCCTTTTATGTTTTCAGATATTAAGTTCGACGAAGTGAAGCCCAACGATGACTCCAGGACCAAGATCGAGAAGTTCTTGGAGATCAGTCCCGACGATCGATCGTTCATCACACGTCATTTGGTAGACGAAGAAGACGACTTGGTCTACTTGGGTGAAAACCGACAGGCGAGACGAGAAGAAGGAGAGGAAGAAGAGGAGGAAGAGGAGACTGAGGAGAATGAAAGAGAGGAGTCGAGGGAAGAAAAGGAAGAGATGACCGGTAAGTATTTCTTCGCTTTCTTTTCGCTCGACCTAGACTTTCTCTTCTTTCGGTAGTCTAATCGTTCTTTCCTTTTCTTGTTCTACAGGAGGATCCCAGGCGAAGATGACGCCTGCGGCTTCCAAGAAGGCAGCTCAAGCTGAGCTGGCCCGTCAGGGCAGAGAAAAGAGGAAGGGGATCTCGACAACTGGGTCGGGTGTCCTCAAGAAGATGAAGATGACGATCCCGAGGGAACCATCTTCGAAGGTAAGCGACTCGTCGAGAGTCGTTAGTCCTGAGAAGGCAAAGGCGGCGATCGCGACTCATGAGAAGACAAAGGTGTCTTCCGACGCGATCAACGTGATGCCAGTCAGCCCGGCGCTTCAGGAGACAAAGACGGCGTCTGCGTCTGCGACATCGACCCGTACAACGGCCGACAAGGGCAAGGGTCACGCGACCGAGGATAAGCAAGTCACGACGGTTAACTTTACTTTTCTGTCGGATTTCTTGGTTGACAATGTCCTAGACGGGACGAAATTGTTTCCGCATCTGGGGAAGTATCAGCTCCCATCTTTCGAGGAGCGTTTTTGAGGGGTCTCCGTCGAGGAGGCGGGGTCGCATGTTGTCGGACTGGCGTTCATGGTAAGTCTTTCTTTCAAGACTTGTTTTATTTTATCGATGTTTACTTTGTCGAATATTTATTAACAATGCTTTTCATGTTTTTCAGACGTTCCAGTCTTCCCTGGCTCTACATGTCGAAACGACAAGGATAGAAGGCCTAGTGTCTTCTGCTCTTAAGAGAGAGGACACGGCGTTGGAGAGGGAAAGGTCTGCTCTGGATCGTGCCGAGGGTATGTCGGTACGACTCAACAACGCTCTAAACGAGTTAGAAGCCGTCGGTCACGCGAGGGATGAGGTGAACTCTCGTCTAAAGTAGTCCCTGTCTTTGATCTACGACCAAAGGGACGAGCTGGACAGGATGAAGGAGTCCTTGGCTATGAAGAAAAAAGAAGCTGAGGACTCCTAGTCTAAGGTGATGAGCTTGGAAGAAGAGGTGAAGGAGCTGAAGGACGAAGCTAAGTCCGTTTTTGCCTTGGCTCGATTGACCGCACGAGCGGCAATCATGCGACGACATCTGTCGGGCAAGAATCCCATGGCCTCGGCATTGGATGAACTTGCCTTCTTTCTGAGCGAAGTCGGGACTGAAAGAGATCTCGACTCGGATGACGAGAAGGAGGTCGATGAGGAGGAGGACGAAGAGGGCTCAAAGGGCGAGGCCTCTGGCAAGGATGCGGCTGTCGATCCTCCTCTGTCTTAGGAAATTTTATCTTTAATTTTTCTTTTCTCGCTCGACCGTTGGCGGTCGAGTTATCTGATGTAACTGACGATTTGATAAATGAAATTTGTCTTGCGTATCACTTTGTTTCATACGTCTTATAAGTAAATATAACATTAATTGTGTAATTTACTAAGTATAAAATGAACAGGAAGTCGTACGACTTGGGCATCTATTGCAATACAATGAGTAGAACATAAGACTTTTACATTCTTGAATCGTATAAGCAAACATAAGCGCATACGATCAAAGCATTCATTCAGAATATGAAATTCTTCTAAGTTAAAAAACTTAGATCGTGGGGTCGTTAGACCTTATGATCGTACAACTAGATCATACGATGAACTTGAATCATGTGTCCCTGCAATAGGATAATCGAGTTATAGACCCGATCGCTTATATCGTGCGATCCTGCGAAACTAAAGTCGTATAGTAGACTTAGCAACTGATGTCGTGCGATCCTGCGAAAAAATGATGTCAGCGGTTGGTCGTTGGCTAACCAACGACCCTCCGATGCTTAAGCCAGTAATCGTTATGATGGATAAAAATCGTATGAAAGAGGGAAAAAGACTTAGAAGAAATACCTTTTCTGAAGTGTCGCATTCCCGCTACGTGGGATATCTCGATTGTCGAGGGTTTGGAGCCGATAGGCATCTTTACCCACGACTTCTGAGATGCGATAAGGGCCTTCCTACTTGGTGGAAAACTTACCTTCTTGAATTTTCCCTGTCTTGAGGAGGTCGTCGATCCCGTCATTTATCATATTATTCCTTCCAGGGGCAAGTTTCTGTTGCTTTTGTTTGATAGACTTAAATGACGGGTCGAAATTAAGTTTATGGGAAATGATGCCAGGGTCTATGCCGACCATGTTTTCGTGCGACCAGGAAAAACAATCGGCATGTTTCTGTAAGAAAGATATTAGCTTGTCTCTAAGGTAGGGATAGAGAGACGAACCTGTCAAGAACTTCTAGTCGGGCTTGCTCTGGTCCAAGACGACTTCGTCGACCCATAACTACTAGACGTCCTACTTTTTGCGGCTTCAAGGTGGTCTTATAGCAGTCACGGGCGACTTTTGGCTCACTTTTAATTTCCTGGATTCCCCACGGCGTAGGGAACTTCATGGTCTGATGATACGTTGAGGGAACGACTTTCATTTCATGGATCCACGGTCGACCTAAGATCATGTTATAGGCCGACGAGCAATCAATGACATTGAACTTCGCCTGTTTGTCAATTCCTCCGGCATAGACAGGCAGGGTGATCTCTCCAAAGGTACTCGTCGCGTCTCCATTGAAACCGACCAAGGTTGTCGAGCGTCGGGTGATTTCTGATCGGTCGATTCCCATGGCCTTGATGGTATCAAGGAAGATGACGTTCGTTGAACTGCGTCCATCGAGCAAGACTCGCCGGGTTAAACAATTACCAATCGTGAGTTGAATGATCAACCCGTCATGATGCTTCTGATACGAGTCACCGAGGTCGTCCTGGTCGAATGAAATCTTCATGGCTTCTAACTCCAGATCTCCTTTGAGTCTTGATGAACGCGGGATAGGCCGATCGTCGGGTGCCTGGCTGGCGTGTCGTTTGGCCGCAGAATACGTTAGACCACATACGTCGGAACCACCAGTGATGCAGTTGACGACTTTTGCATGTTCGGGGGTTGGCGGTCGAGCGTCGTTAGTTGGAGCAACGACGTCGTCTATGATGTCTTTGAGATTGCCCTTCGAGACGTGATATGCTAGTTCTTTTTTGAGAGCTATACAATCGTCCGTCGAATGGCCATGGTCGACGTGGAAGTCGCACCACTTCGATTTGTCTTTCTTATCGCTGTCTTGGTTAGACTTCTTTGGCCATCGGATGGTCGTCTGGACGGTCTTTAGAGCCTCGACCAAGTCCTTAGTAGTCCCATTTGAATCCGTAGGAGGATATCTTAGGGTACTGAGGAAATTTGGTCGCGGTCTTGAACTCCGCTTTCGTCTTAAATCGGACGTTCGAGATTTGTCGTGCAGATTCTGGCTTGGACACTGCCTTTGTTTTGAACTCTGGCCTCCATACACTTAACGACCTTTTGTCGTCGGTATGCTTACGACAAAAGGAAGCGTCGTCTTCTACCCTCATGTAAGCAAGGGTTCTGGTTCGTACATCTTCGAAAGGCAGCGTCGTCTTCTACCCTCTTGCGTTGTCTTTCTCTGGGCTATCGTCTAGACCACGTTTATAGGCTTCGATCACGGTCTTGACGTCACAGTTACGGACACTGATCATTTCTGCATTGAATCTATTGAAATAGCTTCGGATAGATTCACCGGCCTTCTGAACGACATAATACAAGTCGCTGGTCTGCTTCTTCATCTTGCGACTACTGGCAAATTGCTTGGAGAACTGGTTAACTAACTCAGCGAACGACCCGATGGATTTGGGCTTGAGGTTAATCAACCATTGGAGGGCAGGACCTGTGAGGGTCGCCCCGAAACTCTTGCACATAAAAACTTCTTGGTACATGTGTGGGATCGAGATCGTCCACATTAATTGCTTATACTACGCGATATGCTCCGTCGGATCGGTTCGCCGAATATTTGGGCGTGAAAGAGGGGATGTTATATTTCTTCGAGGCATCGACAGTCGCGATCATATCAACGAAAGGCGACGCCTGATACCCCGAACGAGGCTCGACGTCGACGGGCACGGATGCCCCCGGTAGCTTAGCGAGCGAGGACATGACACACTCATTTTGGTCTTCTAGCATTTTCAACCGCTGAGCGACGGGGTCGTTAGGATCAGGATTCGCACCGGTTGGAGGGTTAATCCCTGAACTGTGGCCATTTCCATACGACGAGCCATTGGCGTCCCCGTTGAAAGGAATAAAGTATGGATGGGACCCATTATTCATGGGTGGAGGTCTCAGATGCTGAGGAGGAACTGGTCCGAACTGGGGATTTGGGATGAACGATCCCGGCTGCTGGTTCTGACCGAACGAAACTTGCTGTTGATTCTGACCGAATAGTCCTGGACCCGGATTTAGAACGAACGGGCCCGAACCTGGATTCTGGATGAAAGGAGCGGATCCCGGATTCTGACCGAACGATCCTGGACCTGGATTCTGAACGAATGGTCTAGGACCGTTCTGTGGTCTGAATGGATTTCTCAGCCACGCGATCTCTTCGGCTGCCCTTCGACTTTGATCAAGAAGGGCATCGATCTGACGACGCACATTTTCAAGCTTCCAATGCATCTGGGCGATGACCTGCTCTGAGTTTCCATTAGCTGCCATTTTCCTGAAACAGAAAGAAGAAGAAACTCCAAGAAACCGTTAGTAAGACGCACGTTTGTCGAAGATTTTCTTTATATGGGGCCCCACGGTGGGTGCCAAACTGTTAATGCCAAAAATCGTCCAGAAGGATAACTTAAGGTTGATTGTGAAACTTAACAACTAAAGAATAGGAATCTTTCAACAAACCGTACTGTTAATGCCAAAAATCGTCCAGAAGGATAACTTAAGGTTGATTGTGGAGCTTAACAACTAAAGAAAGGAATCTTTCGACAAAGCGTACAACAAAGACAGAAAAAGTAAATAAGACAGAGATTTTGATGACGCGAGAAAACCTCAACGAGGAAAAAACCAGCGGACGACTTTGGGGGTCGTCGCTGCACTATGGTCGCCAAACAGGGGTGATATCCTTATATTTCGAGTGTCGATCGTACAGAGATTACAATACAAATGAAAGAAATACTTTTAAATGTAAAGTAACAAGTGTATCAAATGTAAAAACGGGTGTGTCGTCTGTAAAAACTAAGTGTCGTGTGTGTAAGTCGTGCGTCGTGAGCGATCTGTTTGAGAGAGAATCCTTTGCTTCGAGTGTTCTTGAGAGTTCAGTTGATTTGGGGTGTCAGAGATAATGATCCCAAATGAGGATGGAATCCCTGTATTTATAGTCTTCGAATGCCTTTATTGACTCCATAAAAGCTTCGTGTAACAGTTGTAACGGACGCCGTGTTTAATGCTGTTAATGGCCTTCGTCGGTTATAGCCGTTGGTCATTAATGACATTGACCCTGCATTAAACAATGAAAAAGTAACAGAAATAACGTACGTTAGTCGGTCGAGGTCGAGAGGCTCCATACGACGATCGTGTGAGCTAGGCGACGTCATGGTCGAGTGTCGTGAGGTGGATAACTTTCGATTTCAACTTTGATCAGGGGATAAAGTATTATGATTTACCTTATTATGAAAAAGTGTAATAAATGTTTTCCTGTTTTGGTCGTGGTCGAGACTGGTGAAATTTTACCCAAACAGTTTTCCCCAAAATTTAAAAATAGAGTGGCAAATTCGAATTTTAAATTTTGTCAGTCGGACGCTTAGGGTCGTGACACGTGTCGAAAAGTCACTTCAGTTGTCTTGGAACTGGATCGGTCCAATTCTAACTAAAGAGGAAGTCGAAAAGGGGATAAGATCGTGACGTCACGCTGACGCACGGTCATGCTTAGCAGCTGTCATCGCCAGGTGTCGACGATCCGTGTGGTCATACGAAAAGGTAAGGGTACGTGTCGATCATCAGGAGGCTCGACCTGACACTATCGATTCCATAAATAGAGACCCATGATGGATCTTTTCCATTTTACGTTTACATAGAGTTTAGAGAGAGATTCTTCTTGATTTCTTGTTGTTCTTCGCCGAATCCTTTCTAAATCTGCAAGGATCTTTGAGTCGATTAGAAATTTCAAGGTTTTTAGAGCGCCTATATAAGGTACGATTTCTTGATCTTTTGTAAGTCTGCTTAGGAATGTCGACTGAACCTGTATGTTCTATCCGAGAACAAGAGGATCTAGACGACCTTTGAAGTCTAGCAAAAATCCCTGCGGGGATTAAATTAATTAGAGCAGGTCAGACCCGACCAAATGAGTGTCCTGAAGGGTATATCGTGATATACGAATACCCTTTTAAGATAGGCTTCGAATGGCCTTATTCGCCTATGGCCAAGGCTTTTATGCTCGAATTCGATTTAGTACCGGGTCAATTAATGTCCCAGTTCTGGCGAGTTATACAAGTGATCGGACGTCTTACTGAAAAATGGGAATCTCCCGTGAATGTGAGCGACCTCCTCTTGGCTTATCAAGTCAAGAAGGATGGATGTCATCGCTATAGCCTGTTTTCTAGGTTTAATGGCGATCGTACCTTGGTCTTAAAGACTGCTGTAATCGATCGTAAGTGGAAGACCATGTACGCGTTTGTGCGTAAGTCGGCTCTCCATTCTGAGAGCGGCTGGATTAGGGCCGACTGGAATATGTCGGGTAAGATTTTCTATCTTTTTGTCGCACGTCGTGTGATAATTTTCAACTTATTTCTAACCTGCTTTCTGTGTGTAGACAGATATTAAATTTGAGAACGTGAAGCCCTACGCCAACTCTCAAGCAAAGATCGACGCGTTCTTGGAATTCAGTACTGCGGAGCTATCGTTTTTTACACGACATCTGGTGGACGACGACGACGAAGACTTGGTGTATCTACGGGAGAATCGGGGAATGAAACGTGAGGAGGAGGAGGAAGAAGAGGAGGAGTCGAGAGAAGGGGAAGCAGAGATGACTGGTAAGCGTTTTATTCATTTCTACTCGACTTTGATCTTTTTTCTTATGTCCCTCGTGTAACATTTTCCATTCGTTGTTTCCAGGAGAATCTTAGGGAAAGGTGCTGACTGCCAGTACTAAGAGGGCAGCTCAACTTCCACTCGCCCGTAAGGGCAAGGAAAAGAGGCAAAAGACCTCGACCACTGAGTCTGTGGTTCCGAAGAAGACGAGGATGGCGATCCCGAGGGAACCGTCTTCAAAGGCTGATGACTCGTCGAGAGTCATCACACCTGAGAAGGAGAAGGTAGTGCGATCGATGCAACACCTATTATTTAGGCGCCTCCGGCGAAAACGGCGAAGTCTCCGTCTACCACGTCGACCCCTTTGTCGGCCGACAAGGGCAAGGGCCATGCGACGGGAGAGGATAAGGTCACGACGGTCAACTTTACGTTGCCGTCAGACTTTATGGCTGCCAATGTCTTGGACGAGACAGATTTGTTTCCTCATCTGGGGAAATATTTGCTCCCTTCTTTCAGGGAGCGTTTCGAGGGATTCCCGGTCGAGGAGACGGGATCTCATGTAGCCGGACTGGAATTTATGGTAAGTTTTTCTTTCAAAACTTGTGTTTCAGTGTTTTTTAATCTTTGTCGAGCATTTACTAACATGCTCGTTTATATTTTTACAGGCGTTCTAGTCTTCCCTTGCCTTACACGTGGAAACGGTGAAGATAAGGGGTTTGGTGTCTTCTGCCCACGAGAGGGGGAACGCAGCGTTGGACAGGGAGAAGGTTGCCCTAGAACGTGAGGAGGCTATGCCCCTACGTCTCGATGAGGCACTGAAGGAGCTGGAGGCTGTCGGACATGCAAAAGACGAGGCAAACCATCGTCTGAAGCAGTCTTTGTCCATGATCGTCGATCAAAGGGACGAGTTGGACAAGACCAAGGAGTCTTTGACTGCGAGTGTGAAAGAGGCTGAATACTCCAAGTCTAGGGTGACGAAGTTGGAGGGTGAGTTGAAAGACGAGGCGAAGTCTGTCTTTGCTTTCACTCGATTCACCGCGAGGGCGGCGATTATGCGTCGACACTTGTCGGGCAAAAACCCTTTGGCCTTGGCGTCGGACGAGCTTGCCTTCTTCTTGAGGGACGTCGGGACTGAAAGAGATCTCGACTCTGATGACGAGAAAGAGATCTAGGAGGAGGAGGTCAAAGAGAACTTAAAGGGCGAAGCCTCGAGCAAGGATGCGACTGACGATCCTCCTCAGGCTTAGAAAGTTTCTAATTTTTTGTTTTTAATCGCTTGACCGTTGGTGGTCTTGCTATTTGAATGTACCTGACCGTTTGATGAAATGAAATTTACATTTCCTTTGAATTTTATATTATTGTCAATCGATAAACAAATATCGAGCACAATACTGAGTGTACGAGAATAAACATAGTCGTATATATAACAAACGTAGGTACTTGCGACAAAGGCGTTTATTGAAATACAACGATTAAAACATGAATCGTAAGATTCTGATATTTTAAATCGTGTAAGCAAACATACGTACATGCACTCAAAGCATACATTCAGAACATGAAATTTTTCTAAGTTGAAACACTTAGATCGTGGGTTGATCGCACAATTAAATTGTGCGGTGAACCTGAATCATACGTCCATGCGATCAGATAATCAAGTCATATGGTAGACCCGATTGCTTATGTCATGCGACCCTGAGAAAGTATACTGATATCATGTGATAGACTTAGTAACTTATGTCGCGCGATCCTGCGGTAAAACAATGTCAGAAGTTGGTCGTTGGCTAACCAACGACCCTCCGATGCTTAAGTCAGTGATCATTGTGATGAATAAAAATTGTATGAGGAAATCAAAAAGACTTAGAAGAAATATCTCTTTAAATGTGTCGCATTCCAGCTACGTGGGACATCTTGATTGTCGAGGGTTTGGAGCCGATAGGCACCTTTACCCACGACTTCTGAGATACGATAAGGACCTTGCCACTTGGTGGAAAGCTTACCTGCATTGAGCTCTTGAGTGCTTTGGAACACTCGTCGGAGGACGTAGTCGCCTTCTTGGAAGACTTTAGCTTTAACATTCTTATTGAAGCGTCGCTCGACCGCTTGCCTCTGCGATGCCATTCTGATCAATGCTGATTCTCTAAGCTCTTCAAGGGCATCGAGGTCATAACTTAAATCAACCAGGTTATGGTCGACGAAAGTATGCCTCGAGGTTGGGAGCTGGACCTTGACTGGTAGAACTGCTTCACAACCATAGACCAAAGAGAAAGGAGTTTGTCCTGTGGACGTGCGAGGTGTCGTGCGATTCACCCACAAGACCGAAGGGAGTTCTTCGACCCATTTTCCCTTTGCAGCTTTTAGCCTTTTCTTAATTGAAGCAATGATGGTATTATTACTCGATTCATCAAGTCCATTCGCCTGGGGATACCTGGGTGTCGAGGTCGTCAGCTTGATGTTGCGGTTTTCACAGAACTGTCGAGTCCTGTTGCTTATGAATTGGGATCCATTGTCGCAGACAATTTTGGATGGAATCCCAAACCTGCATATAATGTTAGTCTGGATAAAAGAGACGACTTCCTAGTCCCGAACTTGGGAAAAGGCAGCTGCTTCTATCCATTTGGAAAAGTAATCTGTAAGTACGAGGAGAAAAACCTTTTGTCCTGGGGCAGGTGGCAGCTTGCCGTCAATGTCCATCCCCTATACCATGAAGGGCCATGGGATCAGAGTTGAATGCAAAGGTTCAGAAGGTTTATGAGACGTACCTGAATGTCGCTGACAAGGATCGCAGTTCTGGACATACCTGACGGCGTCTTGTCGCAGTGTTGGCCAAAAGTAGCCCTGTCGAGAGATACGATTAGCCAAACTGCGACCTCCTGAGTGATTGCCACACTCCCCATCATGCATTTCCTGAAGGATCTTCTAGATTTGACTCTTGCTGGTGACGCATCTCAGGTTTAAACCTGTCGATGATCGTCGATAGAGTCTATCCCCGATCACGACATACCTAGATGCCTTGAATTTGATCTTCCGAGCTTCCATCTTGTCTTCTGGGAGTTGGTCGTGCATAAGAAAATTTCGGATGTCGCACGACCAGTCATCTTCTTGCTCTTCGATCTGGACGACATCGTCGTTTTCGATGGACGACATCGCTAGCTGGATCATAGGGATACTGTCGAATATTGGTTCAACTAGAGCAGACCCAAGGTTTGCTAGAGCGTCGGCTTGAGTATTCTGATCCCTTGGAATCTGTTCAATAGAAAACGATTTGAATTTCTCTGATTTTTCTTTTGCTACCTTTAGGTACGCTGTCATCTATGAATCTTTGGCTACGAATTCTCCATTCATCTGGTTCACGACCAGAAGAGAATCGCTTTTGACATGTAGCGTGGTTACCCCCGAGTCGTGGGCCATATTCATTCCCATGATCAGGGCTTCGTACTCGGCTTCGTTATTGGTGGTTTTGAAATCGCATCGAACGGAATACACCATCTTGCCCCCCTGTGGCGACTTTATGACGACGCCTAATCCTGACCTCTAATGTTGGACGATCCGTCGACATACAGAGTCCAAGGCACGTCGTCGTGAGTCGCCACAGTTGACACTTCGAGCTCTGCTTCTTTCTCCAATTCAGGGCTGAAATCAGCAATGAAATCCGCCAAGGCTTGCGACTTGATCGCGGTCCTGGGCTTAAAATTGATGTCGTAACTGCTGAGATATATACTCCATTTTGCTAAACAACCTGTCAACTCAGGTTTTCTCAAGACAGACTTAAGTGAAAAGTTAGTCACGACAGTAATAGGATGCGATTCAAAATAGTGTCGTAATTGTTTAGCGGCTGTGACTAGCGATAAAAGCAATTTCTCCAAGGAGGAATACCTGGTTTCGGCGTCCAAGAGAGATTTACTTACATAGTAGATCGGCAATTGCTGCTTTTCATCTTCTTGCGTCAGGACGGCACTTACTGCATTAGGACTAACAGCCAAATATAGCTGCAAGACCTCATGGTCGTCAGGCTTTGACAACAAAGGAGGTGACGTCATGTACTCCTTTAATTTTTGCAGTGCTTGCTCATGATCCTCGGTCCAGTCGAAGCCTTTATTTTTTCTGAGGACGTTATAGAATAAATGACATCTATCAGAGGATCGAGAGATAAACCTGTTCAGAGCAGCCACCCGACCAGTGAGCCTTTGGACCTCTTTGAAATTTCTCGGAGATTTAATCTCGATGATAGCTTTGATCTGGTCGGGATTAGCCTCGATTCCTCGACGAGTGACCATGTAGCCTAGGAATTTCCCGACACTGACACCGAAGGAACACTTCATCGGGTTGAGCTTCATGCTATACTTCCGAAGTATCTCGAACGACTGCCTCAAATGCTCGACGTGGTCGACTGCTTGCTTGGACTTGACTAGCATGTCGTCGATATACACTTCCATTGTGTCGCCAAGATGGTCTTTGAATATCTTATTTACTAGACGCTGGTAGGTAGAACCTGCATTTTTTAGTCCAAAAGGCATGACCTTATAACAGTAAATACCTCGATCCGTCATAAACGCAGGCTTTTCTTGATCCTCGACATACATCAGGATCTGATTGTATCCAGAATAAGCATCCATGAACGTCAATAGTTCATGTCCAACCGTCGCGTCGACCATGGCATCGATATGTGGTAATGGGAAAGGATCTTTTGGACAGGCTTTGTTGAGATCTGTAAAATCGATACAGACCCTCCATTTGCCATTTTTCTTTGCCACGACCACGACATTAGCAAGCCAGTCGGGGTACTTTACTTCTCAAATATTCCATTTCTTGAGGAGGTTATCGACCTCATCGTTTATCACCTTATTCCTTTCAGGAGCAAATTTCCGCCGCTTTTGCTTTACATGCTTAAATGACGGGTCGATATTGAGCTTATGGGAGATGACGTCAGGGTCTATGCCGACCATGTCCTCGTGCGACCAGGTAAAACAATCGGCATATTCCTGCAAGAAAGATACTAGCTTGTCTTTAAGGCAGGGATCAAAGGACGAGCCTACAAAGACTTTCTGGTCAGGCTTGCTCTGGTCCAGGATGACTTCCTCTAGACGATAGTCGTCGGCTGCCCTAGGAGCATCATGTGCATTCTCAAGCTCCCCATGCACCTGGGCAATGATCTGCTATTGGTTTCCATGGGCTGCCATTTTCCTGAAAAAGAGAGAAGAGGAAACTCCAAGAAACCGTTAGTAAGACCCACGTTTGTCAAAGATTTTCTCTAGATGGTGCCCCACGGTGGGCGCCAAACTGTTAATGCCAAAAATCGTCCAGAAGGATAACTTAAGGTTGATTGTGGAGCTTAACAACTAAAGAAAGGAATCTTTCGACAAAGCGTACAACAAAGACGGAAAAAGTAAATAAGACAAAGATTTTGGTGACGCGGGAAAAACCCCAACGAGGAAAAAACCCGCGGACGACTTTGGGGGTCGTCGCTGCACTATGGTCGCCAAACAGGGGCGATATCCTTATGTTTCGAGTGTCGATCGTACAGAGATTACAATACAAATGAAAGAAAGACTTTTAAATGTAAAGTAACAAGTGTATCAAATGTAAAAATGGGTGCGTCGTGTGTAAAAACTAAGTGTCGTGTGTGTAAGTCGTGCGTCGTGAGCGATCTGTTTGAGAGAGAATCCTTTGCTTCGAGTGTTCTTGAGAGTTCAGTTGATTCGGGGTGTCAGAGATGATGATCCCAAATGAGGATGGAATCCCTGTATTTATAGTCTTCGAATGCCTTTATTGACTCCATAAAAGCTTCGTGTAACAGTTGTAACGGGCGTCGTGTTTAATGCTGTTAATGGCCTTCGTCGATTATAGCCGTTGGTCATTAATGACATTGACCCTACATTAAACAATGAAAAAGTAACAGAAATAACGTACGTTAGTCGGTCGAGGTCGAGAGGTTCCATACGACGATCGTGTGAGCTAGACGACGTCATGGTCGAGTGTCGTGAGGTGGATAACTTTTGATTTCAACTTTGATCAGGGGATAAAGTATTATGATTTTCCTTACTATTAAAAAGTGTAATAAATGTTTTCCTGTTTTGGTCGTGGTCGAGACTGGTGAATTTTTACCCAAACACGTACGACAAAACAGAAATAGTAAATAAGACGAAGATTTTGGTGACGCGGGAAAAACCTCAACGAGGAAAAAAAACCGCGGACGACTTTGGGGGTCGTCGCTGCACTATGGTCGCCAAACATGGGCGATGTCCTTATGTTTCGGGTGTCGAGAGTACAATGATTACTGTACAAATGAAAGAAAGACTTTGAATGTAAAGTAAAACAGGTGTATCGAATGTAAAACAAGTGTGTCGTGTGTAAAAACAATGTGTCGTGCGTGAATGTCGCGCGTCGTGAGCGATCTTTCGAGAGAGAGTTCTTTGCTTTTTGTGTTCTTGAGAGCTCAGTTCTGCTAAGATGTCTCAGATGATACGCGGAATGATGATTTCCCTTGTATTTATAGTCTTCGGGCGCCTTAAATGATTCCATAAAATCCTTCGATAACTGTCGTAACGGCTGCTGGAATTAATGCTCATAATTGTCTCTGTCGGTTATGTTCGTTGGTCATTAATGTCATTGATCCTGCATTAAACACTGAAAACGTAACAGTAATATCGCATGTTAGTCGGTCGAGGTCGAGAGGTTCCATACGATGGTCGTGTGTCGTGAGTAACTTTCGATTTCAACTTTGGTCAGAAGATAAAGTATTTATGATTCAACCTTATTATGGAAAAGTGTAATAAATGTTTTCCCTGTTTTGGTCGTGGTCGAGACTGGTGAAATTTTACCCAAACACTTTGTTTCACCAACACTCCTTGAATCCCATCCTAGTATGGAAACATGCAAAAGCATGTCAGCCAAAAGCATGTTATATACATTATTTTATTAATGCTAGTTATACTTTAATGTTCCCTCCGCATACGAAGGGATGGGAAGTGGTAACACTTGTATACATCAACTCAAAAGGATGAAGTGAAAACTACAAGCATACATGGATCAACGAATCCGATGAAGACACGTGTTAAAGTTGAAAGAGTGGATTTAATGCAATAGAGGCTATAAAACTATAAAAGGTATTCATTGTGTTAGTTTGCAAATCACCCATTTTAGAAGAACATCTATGTGATTGCTTCAAAGTAAATTTGACTTCAATATCTAAGAGTTATCTTAGTCTCTCCAATCTGAAAGAGAACATTCTCCTTCTCTCTTTCAGTGTGTAAATTTGTCACCTTTAGATAGTTTAGAATAAAGGTCTTGCTTTTTAGTTTTCGCAATATATCTGTAATTTTACGTTTGAAATAAACTAGAATTAAAAAGAACACATTTACTGTATTTGTATTCAACCCCCGTTCTACAAACACTTTTTGTGAAAGTCATTATGGTCTAGGACCAACAATCATGTTCTTCATTTAATAGTTCTTTTGTTTTTCCCTACTTTCTTTTGCATCTAGAGATTTGGATATATAAAAAATAATTTAAACTATCAACTTGTCTAACCGAGCCTGAAAAACAAACTAACTAGCCCAAATTTTAATTTGTTTATAAATCTACAAAATGATGAGAGTATGGTCGGTTATGGCTAGGAACATGTCATACGAAATCAATTATATCCCAGGGGTGTTATTGAGTCGAGTTGTAGGTTATTTGAGCTCGGCTCGAAAAATAATTTCTGGCTTGAGCTCAAATATTTTTTTCAATGTTCAAGCTCAATATTTATGGGCTCGAAGTCAAGATTGATTAGCTCGTTTATTGAATCGACCTCAACAATTTTTAAACTTTGATTATACATTTATGAACATATGAGCATTTTTTACTCGAAAAAGTGTATGCTTTGTTCGACATGACCCGACTCAGAAAGTTAATTGATTTTGGGATGAGTCGAGTCGAACATTAGTGTTATGTTGCTCAACTTGTTAAGTTAAACGAGTTTTACTGTGTGTTCGAGATAGACTTGACCTCGACCTCGACCTCGAGTAGGTCATTAAAAGCTCGACTAGTTAACACTTCTAGTATATCCTTGACTTTTAGGCCAAATTAGCTGATAAATTGTTAGTTGTAGTTGTTGACTAATAAGTTAGTTGATGAATTAATCATATCTGGTAAAAATTTGTTGACAAACTAGATAACAATGTAAAATGACATAAAATAACATTTTGAAAAATTATAACTTTATAAAAGATATAAATGGAAACATGAACAAACCCCTTAAGTTTATCTAAACGTTGAAGTGGTATTTTTTAAAAAGTTACCTTGTGACTAATTGAACTATACTTTTTCAATAAACTTCAACTAATAAGTGTGTTTGTGGTTGTCAAACATAGTTTTAATAATATTTGTTTGATGATCTCTCTACGTCTTATGTCTAAACCACATACGAGTCTGGAATTAATGACTACATTCAAATCTAAGGGTGCGTTTGGTTTACGGGAATGGATTGGAATGGATTGGATTTGGATTTCAAATCCATTTCAATCCCACGTTTCCATAGAATTTGGAATTGGAGGGTTTTGAAATCCTTGGATTTTTTGTTGAAATCCCATGTCTGGTGGATTTTGAAATCCTTTGGTGAAGGCTGGGATTTGAAATCCAATCTGGACTGGATTTCATGAATAGAATTTAGCTGTTTTTTTACTTCCCATGTTTGATGATGATGATGATGAGGGAGAGCACGTGAGACATGTTGGTGAAGCATGTGGGGTTTATTGAAATCCAATCCATTCCCGTAAACCAAACGCACCCTAAGTACAACATCTATCCCAAAAGATCAAAAATCTTTTGAAATGTCTTCAAGTTGTCTTGATCTTTTTTTATATCCTTTTCTTGCTCACTTTGTTTATGGATTTTCACGTCTTTCATGTTATAGATGATCGCGACTTATGTCTTCGTCAAGACATTCTCCTTATTTTTGTATCTTTACTTCCTTTTTTCAACACTTCCCATTTACGTTGTTTCTAGAATTGCAAACTCGATCATACTCCATCACTGGCTTCGTTTTTCTTGTAGCCTAGTTTCTCTCTTAGTCGTAGGTATCTATTACTAACATCTTTTGAGTCATATCGACATCCTTGATTTATGTTAAAAACAAAACTTGATTAGATGCTGAAAAGGAGGAAAAGCAATCGATAATCGAAAGACTACGTCCATCTAAATATATTATAATATGCACTCATTTTCAATACAAAAATTCAACTTTACGTATGATTTGATAAAAATATTATAATATTAATAAATTGTCTTTTTGACATTAATCAATTGTTATCATAGTTACAACTTACAAATGTACAAATCACCAATTGACTTAATTAAATATTAGACAAATAACTCAATATTTATGGAATGTGATTTTATTAAGAATAACATTTTTATTTCGGAATACTTTTTAATATATTTTAAAATAATCATCATTACTAATAAATGAAGGATTTTAAACAAGACCCGTAAAGTGGTTTATATTATTATAACACGTATTAATTATAATTTTTTTAACAATATAAAATCTAAAATATGTACGTATAAAATCTAAAAATAAAAAGGTTATAGTCAAAAGCATAAAGCTATGTATATATATATATATATACAATAATTGCAACCGGGACCATGTAATATAATGCTACGTGCAACAACATTTATATGGATGGATCCATTGTTTCTTTCGTTTTTAACTTTTATTATCACATTATTTGTTTTCCCCCTTTTAAATCAATTATTGCTACATTCACATATCACTTTTCATGATAAACTTAGTACAAAATATCCATCTACCAAAAAAATCATCTTTTACTTAATTTTCTAAGGTATATATATATATATATATATATATATATATATATATATATATATATATGTCAAGTGAAGTCCTCCTAAAATCATTGAAAGTTTTTTCTCACATGATTCTATATAATTAGTTGAGGTACGGACAAGATGTACTGCACATCCACGACGGATGTTCATAATTTTTTTTGGAAATGTTTAAAAGAATACACCAAACACATTATATTTAAGAAACACTTCATTTGTCACACGGTTGCTTTGCTCGAGACCTTCTGAGTGTTTTACATGTCTGTGTTTGATGGCGTTTTCATCAAGATGCATGTTTTCAGTCTTTTTGAATGAATTTTGTTATTATTTTGAAAGTCGGACGTTATTCTAATTCGGACTCCAATGATATGATAGTCAATTTAGTTGTATAATAAAAACAACTAGTTTATGATTATGATTATATTAATTAAAACCTTCATCCTAATGGGTATGAAATAAACAAGTTAATTGACAAAAACAAATAATAAGCGAATAGAATTTTAAAACATAAGATATTTTAATGTAACATACTAATATTTTGTCAGGTATTAAATATTTGTGTTAACCAATATTATCATTTGTTAACTGTTTAATGTAACAGTCACAACAGTCCTAAAGTAACATAAGTTATAACTGTTTAATGTAACAGTCCTAAAGTAACATAAGTCATAACTGTTTAATCTTGACACTTTCAAGATTTCGACACGGTCTTTCCTTACTATTCTGACTGATCTATTCCAAAATTTCTAGAACTGGGACTCCCTCGAAATAGGAGCCCTGCCCGACCTCAAACATTCATCCTCTCCGAATCCACGAAGGGTTACCTCTAGACGACTCATAACAGTCCATACAACATTACTTCTCTACGGTGCATACCTTTATTACATCATAAGTGACTCCTCATGAAACTTCCCCATCAAAGGGTCTTATTCTACCCCTCAGGGATTTTGCTGACATTCTAAAGTACTGGAACACGACATAAACACAAGGTAGGTTAATAAGGTAGGTTAAGCACATACATGTACCTGTAAGTTCGCATTACACTGGCCAGGTGGAATCCCAAACTTACCTTACATGACAGTCCTCAGTACCCTATTAGTCCTATCTCTATAACAGTGTCCTCCTAACGCATTTCCTGATTCCCACTTGTGATTTCTATTCCCAAGTTTAAGTTTAGGCCCGTCCGGTCACCTAAATCCCTTAAACTATGGCTCTGATACCAACTGTAACGACCCGATCTAAATAAAGCATACTTGGCATTAATATTCAACACTTACAAAACTGGGTCCATAAAATTTAGTTACATCTGTCAAAAAAACTTAAGTTGGCGGAAACAACCTATACACAACTGAGAATAACTACCACTAATGGTATGAGTGGCACTGACGTTAACTGCATCTTCACTCTATTCTGCGCTTACTCACTTACCGGAGCCTCCTACTATCTGATTACCTGAAAAGGTTTAGTTTGGAAAAATGTGAGGGTTAGACCATGAGGTCTAGTGAGTCTCTCCTGACAGTTCTCAAAAGCATTTAAAAACAGTTTATAACTTTCAAATATCTTTGCAAGAAACTTTCACATAATTGTACATTCAAAACCTTTCACATAAAATCATTCACGGAATAGGTCCGCCCCATAAATCATACACGGGATAGTCCCACCCCATAAATCGTACACGGGATAGGCCCGCCCCATAAAACATTCACGGAATAGGCCCGCCCCATAAAACATTCACGGACAAGTCTGCCCCGTAAATCGGCACCCTGAAGTCACCCTAAGGTGACAACGAGTCAGTCTCATGCTGCCTTACAGGGTCACACCTCCCTTGGCATAAACGGGACACACCCCCCGGCACGAGCTGGCGGAACACACCCCCCGACTTAGCCGATTTACATCAAAACCAATGTATGCATACATCCCACATATAAAACTTTAAACAACTTTCATGCAGATAAAACATTTATAAAAATAAACATGGCATTACTCATCATGTATTGCTTTAGAAAACGCATTTAAAAGCCACATATTTTAGTTAGAAAACTCACCTGGCTTGCTCGCTCCAAAGCTCCTCACTTAAACTTCCGATCTCTAGGTGGAACACCTATTATATTAATAACGTACGTCATAATTCGTTCATTTATTACCCGAGTTAAATCCCGAACTCAACCCAACTTATCTAAGTTGGTAAATTACGCTTCTAGTTCAAAATCATAATTAATGGTCCTTGCTTTCCCATCCTTTTGAAATGCTACACTGGATCCATTAATTTACCCGACTCTAGGTTCCCCAACATAAAATCATAACACTTGATTCTAAATATCAAAGCCGGATCATGTTAATAATAATATGACCCAAGTTAATAAATAGACTATCAATTACGTACTAGGCCCTTATTATAATTATAGATTTTATTAATAACTAAGCCCAACTTTAATAACTAAGCCCAAAATGACTTAATAATTCTTTCGGCCCAACACTCACTTCGGCCCAATTTGAGTTACGGGTCAACTTCCGGTACACACGGTTCCGAAAGACCGATGATTACGAACAAACCCACATTCTTCGCCATTATTCTAATTCTACACAATTTGACAACAATATTTCTTTTTAACTGATACAAGCTATTCCCTAACCAAGAACCCACATGAACATTTAATTTAACATCGACAATAAGAATTTGAATCAAAACTCGATTAATATCCTTATTTGATTTTCTCAATTTACACCACTGAGAACAACTAGAAATCTGATAAATCAAACATTAAGGGCATGGAAGAGCATACGAAAAGGACTGATTTCTTACCAGATTAACTTTCACGAATCTGAAATATGTTGCTCAAACGTTCCTCTTCTTCTTCCTTGTTTCTCTCTAATTTTCGCTATATGAGAAGGATAAGACGAGTTTTAGGGTTTAGACACCACCTCAGCCACCACCTCAACCACCACCGCTGGCGGCCGACTGCCGGCGACTTGCAACCTGCCGGCGACGAACCCCAGCCACCATCTCCATCTTTCGCTGCCTCTCTCCTCTCTCGCAACTTCTATCTCGACGACTCTCTCTCTCTCTCTCGCTACTTCTATCTCGACGACTCTCTCTCTCGCTGCTTCTCTCTCTTCGACTCTCTCTCTCCCTCTCTCTCTCTCTCACGCAGCTGCTCCATTCGTCTCTCTTCTTTCTCTTCACGAAAAACACACAAAACTCCCATGGAATTTTCTTCCTTTCTACGTTTTTACTTTCTCTCTCTCGAAGCAGGTTTCATAAAACCCTAAAACAAACACCTGATTCCTAAACTAAAATAAAAAGCGGCGTCCAATATGAGAAAGGGAATTAGTTTCCCCAAGTTTCCATATTTTACCCTCCAACTTTTTCGTAAAAAGCAAATACCACCCATTACTTCCATTTAAGACACATCCCTTATTTTGGGTTATTACAATCTCCCCTCCTTAATAGAATTTTGTCCTGGAATTCACTTCAATGATAACTGGCGAATATTGATTATCAAAGCTTAAATCTCAATTCTCGGAATAAATCTTTCTAGTAACAAAACCATAACAACATCCTTTCACGCCTTGGTTGCGCAACTATGATTAAACTCACAACGACCATCAAGTCCGATAGATATAAATAAAGTCATCTCAGCTTTCTTACTTAGATTACTTTAAATAATTCCTTAACGATCAATGTGTAAATCTCAATAACACCTCCTCATGAACCCTCGAAATTCATCTTATAAATCATAACATGCAGACAAAAGTTGTAAGCATCTCAAGGCTTACTACCCTCTAATTATCCTTATCTGATTCACTACCACATTAACAGTTTCCGAACTCAGCTGCCTTTCTCGGCTAGTGCAATATAACCATTGATCCTTACCGCACAAAACCAAACAATTCCTTCTCTTCATCACAAGCAACTTTAACTTGACCTACTCATTTTAATTATAATTATCAACTTGATTCAAAAGATAAACTCCAATTGAGATGCAATTCCTTTCTTTCCATCCACCATAAATTATCATATAATACTTAGCATCCACATCTCGATATGCTGGTATTCACAAAATCCATCAGTCAAACTGATTTCTTACCAACAACTCCACTGAGTAACTCAACCATTCACAATTTCCCAAATAATTTGTAACTTACTTATCCCGTCCTACTATCATCAACATCTCACTTTAACATATCGATTCTCCCTTATCAATTCTTAGTAAGAATCTCGGTAGAATTGTAACACATTCGGTAATAACAAATAAATGTCATTACTTAACAAATCCAAAAAGTTTAATCAACCAATCAAAGGCTTATACCTCATTTATGACGTTTCAAATCAACTAATGATCATACTACCACTCCGACCCATAATCATCATCATGTCCTCCTTTAAACATAACCAAATTTCAAACCGTTTCCTTCTAGGATCATTCCCTCACACATAAGAAACAATTCACTCTCTTTAGAGATTTAGCATTTACTATAACACAATTTGACTAACACACTCTTCATCCTCTTTAAACTTCCAATGATCTCAACATATACCTACTTAGCGAATCTTACAACCAAAAACACTTGGTTTCTCCTTTGAGTAATCTCACATCACTACTCCATCCTTCTATCCCGAACATAAACACACCATAAAGTCAACTTACACTCTATGTGCTCCAACAGTCTGGTTAATGGATCGACCATCTCATCTTTAAACCCCAAAAGTTTCAATCTGATGCTTTCTTTCTCTCTAACATCACCTCACTATGATACTAGCTGGTACATTTAACTTGGCAGCTAATGCCATTACATAACTGTATATTCTTTACTCGTAACATCACACTGCGGACCAAATCTCTCATGGTCATTCTTACACAATTCATACTTGCCTTCACATTTTCTCGCATCCAAAATCGAGTCTAGCTCGCTACTTAGTCCTTTCTCACTCTAGCTGAACTATAACTCCCTAGTTCCCAACTTGCTGAATTATAACTCACGAGTTCTCCATTAGCTCGCATGCAACCATTATAGCTAGCTCTTCACGGTCTGAGCCCTTACAACACAACGCATCTCTTACCGACTGATAAAATCTACACACTTGCTTCGTTTGTGCTACATGCCTCATCATCATACGAATCTCTCCATACCTCGTAAATAGAACGCTTATTCAAAAATATTACTTCTCATCCTTTTAACACCCCTACAAGGTGTTCTATCAAATTTTTACCTTCTGGTTCACATCTTCGGCCTCGGCCATCTTACACAGCTATCGACTTCTACAACTACAGGCAACCTGTAATTACTTTCTTATCTTATTCTTAAACATGGGTTCCCTTACGGGACCTAATCCTATCAACATATCATAATTCATTTTATAATTCGTTTCATAATACGTCTCCCTCTTTTCTGGACTTACTCCTGTAACATCAATATTACCAGCTCACCTCAAAACTCATGCCCAACACCACGGGCATTTCGCTTATGCCTCCCCACACTACTCATAACGAGTTTCTAATACTAACACTTCGACGACTTCTACTCTTTCCCTTGGACACAACCGTCCCCCGACAACCGTACTTCCAGTTACCGAACAAGGGTACAGACCCTCATGCAATCGACACTATAATCCACTTCTGACTCTTCCACTGTTCAACTCTCTTATTGAACACACACCACATTATAAACGTCCCCCCCTGATCTAACCAAAGCCTCTCCACACTCGGACTCCTTCCTTAGCTTAAAATGTAATACTATATGACCTAGTGAGTTCACAGCCTTCATGCATGACGACGCGGTAAATAAATCATTTCGTACTTTTTTTTAAATAACCAACATTTGGAAACATATTGGGTACACATGCCCCCATCACTCTTAAAATTTTAATGCCCTGCACAACGATCTCGATTATCGTTCGCATGCAACTTTCCATAAACTTAATCTTATTCCACCAAAATATGCCGTTACGACAGAAATATATTAAGTGAAAATCTTTTCATACGACCACATCCTGAAAGAAATTACTGACACAAAGTAAACCAGTCGGTTTTCGCACTCATAAATAACTTCAACATGTCAATACTCATTTTGGTTATAAAAGTTTTGCATTCAACCGTTTTCTTGACTTTTGCAATAATTTAACTCATCATGAAAAGAGTGAAATACTTTACAAATCATAAAACTCGAAACTTCATTGTGCCATGTGAGTGAAATCACCCTTTTTTTTAAACATACGCATGCACATTCTGACTCATTTTCGATCAAAATTTATCTTTACACATTTAACCTCAATCGTGAAAATTTCATGTTACATAAAAGAACGCCATGCATGAGACTCTACTTGCAATTGAAGGCAACTCACTCTAACAAGGTCAACCGCTTTACTTACGCAACTTATCCTTGATACTCCACCTACGACCAATTGTCGTCCTTTCGGTCATGCAACAACTTGCTGAACACGCTTTCCATATCTCACTTACTCAACCCTTTCATACCATTTCGTTTTAAGCAACTATCTCACTTTCCACTTCTACATGGTTTCATTTCACTATAAGCATCTTATCTCATTTATCCTACCATTGAAAAGCTCGATTAAGAGGTCAGAGCTCCCTTGACATTTTCAAGATTTCGACACGGTCTTTCCTTACTATTCTGACTGATCTATTCCAAAATTTCTAGAACTGGGACTCCCTCGAAATAGGAGCCCTGCCCGACCTCAAACATTCATCCTCTCCGAATCCACGAAGGGTTACCTCTAGACGACTCATAACAGTCCATACAACATTACTTCTCTACGGTGCATACCTTAATTACATCATAAGTGACTCCTCATGAAACTTCCCCATCAAAGGGTCTTATTCTACCCCTCAGGGATTTTGCTGACATTCTAAAGTACTGGAACACGACATAAACACAAGGTAGGTTAATAAGGTAGGTTAAGCACATACATGTACCTGTAAGTTCGCATTACACTGGCCAGGTAGAATCCCAAACTTACCTTACATGACAGTCCTCAGTACCCTATTAGTCCTATCTCTATAACAGTGTCCTCCTAATGCATTTCCTGATTCCCAGTTGTGATTTCTATTCCCAAGTTTAAGTTTAGGCCCGTCCGGTCACCTAAATCCCTTAAACTATGGCTCTAATACCAACTGTAACGACCCGATCTAAATAAAGCATACTTGGCATTAATATTCAACACTTACAAAACTGGGTCCATAAAATTTAGTTACATCTGTCAAAAAAACTTAGGTTGGCAGAAACAACCTATACACAACTGAGAATAACTACCACTAATGGTATGAGTGGCACTGACGTTAACTGCATCTTCACTCTATTCTGCGCTTACTCACTTACCGGAGCCTCCTACTATCTGATTACCTGAAAAGGTTTAGTTTGGAAAAATGCGAGGGTTAGACCATGAGGTCTAGTGAGTCCCTCCTGACAGTTCTCAAAAGCATTTAAAAACAGTTTATAACTTTCAAATATCTTTGCAAGAAACTTTCACATAACTGTACATTCAAAACCTTTCACATAAAATCATTCACGGAATAGGTCCGCCCCATAAACCATACACGGGATAGGCCCGCCCCATAAATCGTACACGGGATAGGCCCGCCCCATAAAACATTAACGGAATAGGCCCGCCCCATAAAACATTCACGGACAAGTCCGCCCCGTAAATCGGCACCCTGAGGTCACTCTAAGGTGACAACGAGTCAGTCTCATGATGCCTTACAGGGTCACACCTCCCTTGGCATAAACGGGACACACCCCCCGGCACGAGCTGGCGAAACACACCCCCCGACTTAGCCGATTTACATCAAAACCAATGTATGCATACATCCCACATAAAAACTTTAAACAACTTTCATGTAGATAAAACATTTATAAAAATAAACATGGCATTACTCATCATGTATTGCTTTAGAAAACGCATTTAAAAGCCACACATTTTAGTTAGAAAACTCACATGGCTTGCTCGCTCCAAAGCTCCTCACTTAAATTTCCGATCTCTAGGTGGAACACCTATTATATTAATAACGTACGTCATAATTCGTTCATTTATTACCTGAGTTAAATCCCGAACTCAACCCAACTTATCTAAGTTGGTAAATTACGCTTCTAGTTCAAAATCATAATTAATGGTCCTTGCTTTCCCATCCTTTTGAAATGCTACACTGGATCCATTAATTTACCCGACTCTAGGTTCCCAACATAAAATTATAACACTTGATTCTAAATATCAAAGCCGGATCATGTTAATAATAATATGACCCAAATTAATAAATAGACTATCAATTACGTACTAGGCCCTTATTATAATTATAGATTTTATTAATAACTAAGCCCAACTTTAATAACTAAGCCCAAAAGGACTTAATAATTCTTTCGGCCCAACACTCACTTCGGCCCAGTTTGAGTTACGGGTCAACTTCCGGTACACACGGTTCCGAAAGACCGATGATTACGAACAAACCCACATTCTTCGCCATTATTCTAATTTTACACAATTTGACAACAATATTTCTTTTTAACTGATACAAGCTATTCCCTAACCAAGAACCCACATGAACATTTAATTTAACATCGAAAATAAGAATTTGAATCAAAACTCGATTAATATCCTTATTTGATTTTCTCAATTTACACCACTGAGAACAACTAGAAATCTGATAAATCAAACATTACGGGTATGGAAGAGCATACGAAAAGGACTGATTTCTTACCAGATTAACTTTCACGAATCTGAAATATGTTGCTCAAACGTTCCTCTTCTTCTTCCTTGTTTCTCTCTAATTTTCGCTATATGAGAAGGATAAGACGAGTTTTAGGGTGTAGACACCACCTCAGCCACCACCTCAACCACCACCGTCGGCGACCACCGCCGGCGACCGACTGCCGGTGACTTGCAACCTGCCGGCGACGAACCCCAGCCACCATCTCCATCTTTCGCTGCCTCTCTCCTCTCTCGCAGCTTCTATCTCGACGACTCTCTCTCTCTCTCTCGCTGCTTCTATCTCGACGACTCTCTCTCTCGCTGCTTCTCTCTCTTCGACTCTCTCTCTCTCTCTCTCTCTCTCTGTCACGCAGCTGCTCCATTCGTCTCTCTTCTTTCTCTTCATGAAAAACACTCAAATCTCCCATGGAATTTTGTTCCTTTCTGCGTTTTTACTCCCTCTCTCGAAGCAGGTTTCATAAAACCCTAAAACAAACACCTGATTCCTAAACTAAAATAAAAAGCGGCATCCAATATGAGAAAGGGAATTAGTTTCCCCAAGTTTCCATATTTTACCCTCCAACTTTTTCGTAAAAAGCAAATACCACCCCTTACTTTCATTTAAGACACATCCCTTATTTTGGGTTATTACAAAGATGAACAAGAACAAAGAACGAAACCCATTTGAAGAAAAAGAGCATGAAGAGAACATGGAACACAAAGCAAACTCCGTGTCTATATAAATCAAATTCATACAAAGAATCGAGATCTAAATCCAAATCCAAATTCGAATAAAAAGAAGAAAATAATTCAATCAAAACCCTAGATTTCTCTCCACATATGGATATGGGTTTTTGCAAAACAAATTACAACTCTGGATTTGTGGTTCGAAATATGGTATTATTCATAATATTGTTGCTTCTTGTTGTGGCATGTAATAACCAAGACTTTTTGGGAAAGAATAAAGTTTTGGGAAATCATTGTAAAAAATGAAAGAGCAGGGACCAATTGGTAATTTTAGCAATAGGGTATACAAGCCCCAAAATGGGCTCAAAACCCTAGGAATGATTGTTGGTGGCGGTTTGGGAAATTAGAGAGAAAGCAGAGAAGGTAGTCATAGTGCAGGAGGAAAACTTCATCAAAATTTCAAGTTGGAAGAAGAGGTGAAATTAGAGTCTGGTTCTACTACTAATTCTATCAGGTAATTCCAAAAAACCCAATTCTTATCTTATTGTTATGTTGGATTGATGAGATATGTAGAGTGTTTTACTTAAAAAGTTGTAAATGATACCTTGAGAGAGAGATCAAGCACTCTAATCGTGTTTGATTAGCAAAGAATTGTAAGAAATGGATTTAGAATGTTTATGAAGTCGTTTATCGCATTATCGTACTAATTAAGAGGCTTTGAGTAAGGTTTTTGTCTCCAAAATCTCCCCAGCGCCGTACCCGGTAAGTTCCCTGTGATGAAGGTTACCGGGAGAGAGAGAGAGAGAGAGAGAGAGCCCGGATAATACCGGTAAGTATGTGTGATCCGGTACCCTTGAGTTCGGTAAGTTGTCTGGTAAGTAAGTTTGTACCCGGTAAGTGTAGCTTGCCCGATGAGTGTGAGTACCCGGTAAGTAGCGGGCATCCGGTAAGTTGAAACCAGATGGTGTCTGGAATGTTGGTTTAGGCATCTGAGTAGTTTATATCTCATCCATTTCTCAGGTAATTCGACCGTAAGCCAGAAGTAAAGTAAGAAAAAACCTTGTAAGCACCAGGCGAGTTTTCTAACTAAAATACGTGACTTTTAACGTGTTTTCTAAGGTAAGTACTTGATGAGGAATGCCATATTTTATTTCTATGCTTTTAATCGCATGAACGTTTATTTAAAGCTTTATATGAGATGTATGCATACATTGTGTTAGATGTAAACAGGCTAAGTCGGGAGGTAGACCCGCCAGTGCTCATGCCGGGAGGGTGACCCATTTATGCCATGGAAGGGAGTATCCAGTAAGGCAGCGTGAGACTGACTCGTTGTCACTCTTGAGTGACTTCAGGGTGCCATTTACGGGAGAAGACTTTATCCGTGAAAGATTTTAAAGTACAACTAGATGAAAGTTTATTATTGAAAGTTTTTATGAAAAGACATGTGAAAGTGTTTATATGTGAAAGTTATAAATTGTTTAAAATGATTTTGAGAACTGTCAGGAGGGACTCACTAGACCTCATGGTCTAACCCTCGCATTTTCAACTAAAACCTTTTTAGGAAAACAGGTAGTGAAAGGCTCTGGCAAGTGAGCAGGGCGGTTAGTGAGGAGGTGCGATAGAGATAGTGACACTCTTATTCAGTTTTAGTCTTATTCTCAGTTTTGTAGGTTGTTTCGGCCAACCTGATTTTGGTTATTATGTAAGGAATTTTGGGACCCGTTTTGGGGATATTTCATTTTATAAGAATTGCATGCTTTATTTTCTTTGGGTTGTTACAATTGGTATCAGAGTCATAGTTTAAGGGATTTAGGTGACCGGACGGGCCTAGACTTAAACTTTGGGAGTAGAAATCACAACTGAGAATCAGGAAATGCGTTAGGAGATCACTAATGTAGAAATAGGACTAATAGGGACGGTCATGTAAGGTAAGTTTGGGGTTACACCTGGCCACTGTAATTGTGAACTTACAGGTACATGTATGTGCTTAAATTGCCTTATTATTCCCTTGAAGTAGTATTAAATTAGTTTAATTGTTGTGCACCAATAATCAAGAATGTCTACAAGGACCTTGAGAAGTAGGTCGATACCCATCGTGAAGGAAGTATCGAATGACGACACTACGCCACATGAAGAGGCGGTGCGGGTTGAGAAATTAGCGGAGGATGGACCAGTAAATCATCCAAGAGCGGCGGCCACTCGTGGGAGAGGTAGGGGCCGTGGGAGAGGCAGAGGAACAGTACCGAGAAGAGCCGTTACTGAGGTGGGAGCAGCAACCACTAAGGGAAAAGGTAAGAAGAAGAAAGCGCCGATTAGGCGCAAGGCAAAGAGCGTAGAAGAACCAGAAGTACAAGGGATATCCGAACAGGAGAGTTCAGCGCCTGCGAAGAAAGCGAAAGCTAAGATGGGTAAACTGCAAAAGACTTTACAAGCATTGCTAGAGAACCAGAATAATACTACGTCTGAGGGAGGAACCAAGAGTGGTACTGAGAAGAAGACCGAGGAAGACAGTCCACCACGGACTGAGATAGGAAACAACTCGGTGACAACTCCGATTGTTGCTAATGAACCGAAGATAGTAAAAGGGTGCTCATTTAAGACCTTCACTTCGTGCAAGCCTCCGACGTTCAACGGGGAGCGCAATCCCGTTCTGGCTTTGAAATGGGTTCGTGAGATGGAGTTAGCATTTGATACTAGCCAGTGCACCGAGGAAGATAAGGTACTATTTGCAATGTCAATGATGAAGGCTGAGGCCATCTATTGGTGGGATGTTGAGACCGGAGGTAGGGGATCGGAGGTAGCTAAGAGCATGTCATGGGAATCGTTTCGTAAGAGGTTCCGAGCATAGTTTTGCCCGTTGGCGGCGGTTACGAAACTTGAAGAGGAATTTATGGGTTTGAAACAGGGGTCGATGTCGGTCCAGGAGTATACATCAAAGTTTATCGAGAAGGCTAGAATTTCTGAACTGTATGTGCCTACGGAAGAGCGTCGCATAGAAAGATACGTATATGGGCTAAAGATCAGCATAAGGGAGTTGGTGCAGGTGAAAGACCCGTCTACTTTTTAGGCTGCGGTAGATATTGCGGAACTCACTGAGAAGGAAAAGAACAGACAACTGACAAAGAGAACCAGAGATAAGCGGAAATATGAGGGACCAACCAGGGATGGAAAGAGGTTAAGTGCGCCTAGACCCGAGCTGCGGGTGGGGCTTAGATCGGGAGAGAAACCGTGTGGTAAGTGCAACCGGATGCACAAGGGAGAGTGTTTGACGGACAAGGGCGAATGTTTCAAGTGTGGGAAAGCAGGGCACATGGCTCGAGATTGTCGCGGGTCGAAGACCTATTATCAATGTGGTTCGCCAGATCACGTCAAGTGGGATTGCCCACAGTTAAGGAAAGGGTATACTAGAGGTGATGGTGGTAGTAGCGGAGGAAAAGGAGGGGAGAGAAAGATGGAGCCGGCTCGTGCGAGGGCGTGGGCTTTCCACATGTCAACGGAGGAGGCGGTAGATACGCCTGATGTGGTGACAGGTACTTTCCTGATTGACTCGGTTTATGCTAAAATATTGTTTGATTCGGGCGCCAATCGCTCGTTTGTGTCGCCGAACTTTATTCGAAAACTGCAAGTGAAACCCAAAGGGTTGAACTTTGGGTTTGAGGTAGAAGTGGCCGATGATAGTCGAGTCTGGGTGAAAGTGGTCTATGAGGGGTGTAGCATAGACGTAGATGGTCACTCGTTTCCATTGCGTTTGTATCCGATGGGAATGGGGGAGTTTGATGTGGTACTAGGAATGGATTGGTTAGCGGAGAATGACGCTAACATAGTGTGCAATAAGAAGTTAATTCGTATTGCCTTGCCGGATAAGAAGGAGGTAGTGATATATGGGGATCGTCGAGATAGGAACTCATGTATGATTTCGATGTTGAAAGTTAGGCGGTGTTTGGGGAAGGGATGTCTAGGGTACTTAGCTTATGTGCTTGATGCTAAGAAAGAAAAGAAAGAAGTGAGAGATGTACCGATAGTCAGTGAGTACCCGGAAGTGTTTCCGGATGACTTGACGAGTCTGCCTCCAGATCGTCAAGTAGAGTTCAGAATAGAACTGTTGCCTGGGGCGGCACCGATTACGCGTGCGCCTTATCGTCTGGCACTGGTAGAGATGAAGGAGATGATGACTCAACTACAAGAATTACTCGACAAAGGTTTTATTCGTCCAAGCTCATCGCCTTGGGGAGCGCCGGTACTTTTTGTCAAGAAGAAGGACGGATCTATGCGGATGTGCATAGATTACCATGAGCTCAACAAAGTAACCGTGAAGAACAAGTACCCGCTTCCGAGGATTGATGACCTCTTTGATCAGTCGCAAGGTGCGAGTTACTTTTCGAAGATAGATTTGAGATCGGGATATCATCAGTTAAAGGTAAGAGAGGAAGACGTGTCTAAAACAGCTTTTCGTACGAGGTACGGGCATTACGAGTTCCTAGTCATGCCCTTTGGCTTGACTAATGCCCCGACAGTGTTCATGGATTTGATGAACAGGGTGTGTAGCTCGTTGTTAGACAAGTGTGTGATCGTCTTCATTGACGATATTCTGATTTACTAACGTACCCGTGAGGATCATGAGAAACATCTTCGGGCAGCGTTAGAACTGTTGAAACGCGAGAAGCTGTA
The DNA here is from genome assembly GCA_033807775.1 of Saussurea involucrata. NCBI lineage: Eukaryota > Viridiplantae > Streptophyta > Magnoliopsida > Asterales > Asteraceae > Saussurea > Saussurea involucrata. Next base: position 68,615,503 of record CM066318.1, on the reverse strand, counting down.
CGCCAAGTTTTCGAAATGCGAATTTTGGTTGAGAGAAGTTCAATTTTTGGGTCATGTAGTGTCAGCGGATGGCATCAAGGTGGACCCCGCTAAGATCGAAGCTATTAAGAGTTGGGAGCCTCCAAGATTGCCATCAGAAGTGAGAAGTTTTCTTGGGTTAGCGGGCTATTACCGGAAGTTCATCCAGGACTTCTCTCGTATAGCAACACCGTTGACCGCTTTGACAAGGAAGAATGTCAAGTTCGTGTGGACCGAAGCGCAAGAAGCCGCATTCGAGAAACTGAAAGAGAGTTTAAGCAGCTCTCCGATTTTGTCGTTTGCAGTTGGATCCGAAGGCTTCGTAATCTACAGCGATGCTTCTATGCTCGTGCTAGGGTGTGTTTTAATGCAAAACAGGAAGGTGATCGCTTACGCTTCCCGACAGTTGAAAGAACACGAGAAGAACTACCCTACGCACGACATGGAGCTAGCAGCGGTAGTATTCACATTGAAAATATGGCGACACTATCTGTATGGAGTAAAGTGCCAGATTTTCACCGACCACAAGAGTCTGAAGCACCTGTTTGACCAGAAGAAACTAAATATGACACAGAGGAGATGGATGGAGCTGTTGAATGACTATGATTGCGAGATTCTTTACCACCCGGGTAAAGCTAATGTGGTGGCCGACGCGTTGGGTCGGAAAGGGCGAGGAGAACAGACCAAAGTAGTGGCCTTCAGAGTCGAGGCAACCTCGAATCTCCTTGAAGAAATTAAGAAGTTTCAGGAAGAAGCATTACTAGAAGAGAACGTGAAGAGAGAAAGAGTTGTCGATGTTACATCATTGTTCGGAGTCAACAGTGGTGGGTTGAAGTGTATGAAAGACCGAGTGTGGGTTCCCAAGTTAGGCAACTTGAGAGTAAGCATTTTAGAAGAAGCGCATAAGTCGCGGTATTCCATGCACCCGGGAACGAATAAGATGTATCGAGATTTGAGACAGTTTTACTGGTGGCCAGGGATGAAGAAGGATATCACTCACCTCGTGGAGCGATGTGTGACATGTTTGAAGGTCAAGGCAGAACATCAACGACCGTACGGGGAACTTCAGTCTACAGTAATACCAGTGTGGAAATGGGATAATATCACCATGGATTTCGTTACCAAAATACCGAGAACTCCGAAGGGTAACGATGCGATTTGGGTGATTGTGGATGTACTCACCAAGTCCGCGCATTTCTTACCTATTAAGAAGTCGGATCCGTTGGAGAAATTAGCCCGATTGTACATTAATGAGATCGTATCTAGGCACGGGGTGCCGCGATCCATCAGCATTTTGGAGAAGTCTTCAATGCGAGTTGGGTTCGCAACTGAAACTAAGCACGGCCTATCATCCTCAAACGGATGGTCAGAGTGAGAGAACTATTCAGACGCTAGAAGATATGCTTCGGGCATGCGTTATCTATTTCAAGGGGTCGTGGGAAGTGCATTTCCCATTGATAGAATTCTCCTATAATAATAGTTACCACGCAAGCATCCAAGCGGCACCATTCGAAGCATTGTACAGACGGAAGTGTCGTACGCCGTTGTGTTGGAACGAAGTAGGAGAAAGACAGTAGGCAGGTCCAGAGATTGTAAAAATAACGGCAGATAAGATTGAAGTGAGCCGTGAGTGGATGAGGATCGCGCAAGATCGGCAGAGGAAGTATGCGAATAGAAGGAGAAAGCCTATTGAATTTCAAGTAGGAGACAAAGTAATGCTAAAGGTCTCGCCTTGGAAAGGAGTAGTGCGTTTCGAGAAGAAGGGAAAGTTGAGGCCGAGATATGTAGGACCATTCATTATTATTGAACGAGTTGGGGTCGTGGCCTACAAGTTGGAATTTCCAGAAGAGTTACGAGGGGTTCACCCGGCGTTTCATGTATCAAATATGAAGAAGTGCTTGGCCGAGGCTGATGTGGCCATTCCGTTAGAAGACGTCGGCATCGACGAGAAATTGACGAACGAAGAAGAACCATTAGAGATCATGGACAGTAAAGTACGAAAAACAAGGAGCAAAGAAGTCCGTTTAGTGAAAGTTCAGTGGATGTATCATAAAGGGCGAGAAGCAACATGGGAAGTGGAAGCGGACATGAGGTCCAGTTATCCACATCTTTTCGAGAATCGAATTCCGGGGACGGAATTCTTTTGAGGAGGTAGTATTGTAATAACCAAGACTTTTTGGGAAAGAATAAAGTTTTGGGAAATCATTGTAAAAGATGAAAGAGCAGGGACCAATTGGTAATTTTAGTAATAGGGTATAAAAGCCCCAAAATGGGCTCAAAACCCTAGGAATGATTGTTGGTGGCGGCTTGGGAAATTAGAGAGAGAGCAGAGAAGGTAGTCATAGTGCAGGAGGAAAGCTTCATCAAAATTTCAAGTTGGAAGAAGAGGTGAAATTAGAGTCTGATTCTACTACTAATTCTATCAGGTAATTCCAAAAAACCCAATTCTTATCTTGTTGTTATGTTGGATTGATGAGATATTTAGAGAGTTTTACTTAAAAAGTTGTAAATGATACCTTGAGAGAGAGATCAAGCACTCTAATCGTGTTTGATTAGCAAAGAATTGTAAGAAATGGATTTAGAATGTTTATGAAGTCGTTTATTGCATTATCGTACTAATTAAGGGGCTTTGAGTAAGGTTTTTGTCTCCGAAATCTCCCTAGCGCCGTACCCGGTAAGTTCCCTGTGATGAAGGTTACCGAGAGAGAGAGAGAGAGCCCGGATAGTACCGGTAAGTATGTGTGATCCGGTAACCTTGAGTTCGGTAAGTTGTCCGGTATGTAAGTGTGTTCCGGTAAGTTTGTACCCGGTAAGTTTCCCGGTGAGTGTGAGTACCCGGTAAGTAGCGGGCATCCGGTAAGTTGAAACCGGATGGTGTCTGGAATGTTGGTTTAGGCATCTGAGTAGTTTATATCTCATCCATTTCTCAGGTAATTCGACCGTAAGCCAGAAGTAAGTAAGAAAAGACCTTGTAAGCACCAGGTGAGTTTTCTAACTAAAATACGTGACTTTTAACGTGTTTTCTAAAGTAAGTACTTGATGAGGAATGCCATATTTTATTTCTATGCTTTTAATCGCATGAGCGTTTATTTAAAGCTTTATATGAGATGTATTCATACATTGCGTTAGACGTAAACGAGCTAAGTCGGGAGGTAGACCCGTCAGTGCTCATGCCGGGAGGGTTACCCGTTTATGCCATGGAAGGGAGTATCCAGTAAGGCAGCGTGAGACTGAATCGTTGTCACTCTTGAGTGACTTCAGGGTGCCATTTACGGGAGCAGACTTTATCCGTGAAAGATTTTAAAGTACAACTAGATGAAAGTTTATTATTGAAAGTTTTTATGAAAAGACTTGTGAAAGTGTTTATATGTGAAAGTTATAAATTGTTTAAAATGATTTTGAGAACTGTCAGGAGGAACTCACTAGACCTCATGGTCTAACCCTCGCATTTTCAACTAAAACCTTTTCAGGAAAACAGGTAGCGAAAGGCTCTGGCAAGTGAGCAGGGCAGTTAGTGAGGAGGTGCGATAGAGATAGTGACACTCTTATTCAGTTTTAGTCTTATTCTCAGTTGTGTAGGTTGTTTCCGCCAACCTAATTTTGGTTATTATGTAAGGTTTTGGGACCCATTTTTGGGATATTTCATTTTTTAAGAATTGCATGCTTTATTTTGTTTGGGTTGTTACATGGCACTCATGGATTTTGGATGGAGAATGTAACACCCTCAAATTTGGATAGAGTTATCAATTTAAAATTTTTAATAATCCATCAATCAAAGGATAAATCTCTTTCTATAAATTGATACTTGGTAATTTCAAATAGTAAAACTAAATTTTGACATCCACAAATGGTAAACCAAGCGTTACATAAAGTCTAGGTTAAAATCGGGTGTTACTATGTAACGTCCCAAAAATTACAAGGAATTTAAAATTTTTAAAACCATCCATTTCATTATAATCAAACCAAGAGTTAACGAATCACGTTACAATAAGGAATAACATCGTTAATTAAAATCGTCAACCAAGTTTAAGCAGCGAAAAAGTATATAAATCAACCCCATTTATTAAAAATTAAACCAAACTATCTTCGCCTTGCGCCCGTGTGTACCGTCACGCCCGACTGCTACTCGCACCTGAAATCATAAGAATTTGGGAAAGGGTAAGCACGAAGCTTAGTGAATTCAACCACCATAATTAACACAGTTATTCCACACTACCCTTAAAACACATAGTTGCATATAAACAAGCATACAAGTCTACGAACAAATCATAAACATGCATACCTACACCATCCCACCCAAAAGGCATACGTCGGTCCCACCGACCACACGATAACCGTGCAAGCATTACCCGGTCCCACCGAGTTCCTACGCCACCCGCGTATACAATTTCGGCCCCACCGAGTTCCTACGCCACCCGCGTATACAAATTTCGGTCCCACCGAGTTCCTACGCCACCCGCGTATACAAATTTCGGTCCCACCGAGTTCCTACGCCACCCGCGTATACATAACAATAAAGGTCCCACTAGACACCCCACTATCTAGTCCCACATCACAATTAAATAAAGCTACCACACACGTGCTATCGTAATGTAAAAGTAACCGATATTAAAAATAGTGAGAGAACTCACTTCACAAACAATAATTCAAGCTCCACAAATCCAAGATCATTTCCCGACACCTAAACGAACTTTAAAACGTATCAATACGAGGCCCGGACCCTAAAACATGACGCACGATCAAACTGTCGCTAAAACGACTTTTTGGCTTAGAAAACCAGGTCTGTTCGTGACCAGTTTAACCCCTCAAAAACTGATCAAACCAGAAATATTTTTCCATAAACACAAAGTCCCATGTCTTAGGGTTCCAGGGACATATCGCACGCGCTCTAACGATTTTTCTACAATTTATTATGGATTTTACAAAACCGGTTAACTGCACAGCGAAAAACAGCACCTTTCATTACAAAACAGCGGTTTGACACTAGCTACGTTCCGAACTGGATTTTCCGCAAAACAAAAGAAACTTACTGGACGCATAAAGGGAACTTTTGGCACTGGTTTCACTCCAATACGACGTTCCTATAAAAAGTTATGGCTTTCCCAAAATAGTGGCAGAAACTGTGACTTTTAAAACGGAACGCGATCTGCCACATCTGGACCTACTGTATAAACAGCCAATTTACGCCTAGCTAGAGGCCGAACCGGACTTCCACTAAAACACGAGAAGTGTGCCCAGCATAGAATGTGAACCGTGGGCACCGGATTCGCCTCAATCCGAGCTACGACGGAAAAGTTATGGCCGTCGCAAAACAGTGGCAGACAAACGTTTTCACATAAAATGATAACTAAGGGTTATAAACCCATTAAGTCAATGCTTAATCCAAACAGCCCCGGGAAGCCTAAAACTTACTGGAACAGATTATACCAAGGTGGACAACAGCCGTGCACCACCCCCATGCCGCCTCCGGCGGCGGTGGTGGTCGGCGGCGATTCTTTTCTCACACTAACGATTAACGACAAGAGAAACAACAAACGGGAAAACGGTTCTTACCTCGCGACGACAACGACGGTGCGACTGCAGAATTACTCCAGTCACTTCTCCTTCGCCGCTGCACTCTCTCTCTTCCTCGGTTTCTCTCTCTCTCCCTCTCGGTTTCTCTCTCTCTCTCTCTTCTTCTCTCTCGGTTTCTCTTTTCCTTTCTTCCAGCCTGTGACAACGAAGGGGAAGGGGAGTAGGAGAGTCGTAGGGTTTTGGGTTTGGCTTCTAACTTCCCTTGTTTGTGATTTCTCTTTTTTTTTCCTTTGTTTGTTCCTCACGGCGACAACACCAACAATACAATCACAAGGACCATTCTCTTTCTTTCTTTACTGCATGGGCCGAACCCATGAGGGGGGGGGGGGGGGGGTTTAGCCTTTGACACTTATAGCCCCTCAACATACAAACCTCTCGCAACTAACCAAAAATTCCTATAATTTAACGATTAGACCCAACTCGACTAACCCCGATAACGGAAACCACAAAAAATCAAACTTGAAAGAAAATAATTAAGACTAATAAATTACATACCGGGATACGGGCTTTACAACTCTCCCCCACTTGGATTAGACTTCGTCCTCGAAGTCTCTGCCTACGAATAGCTCCGGATAGTTCTCCCTTATCTCAACCTCAGGTTCCTAAGTCCACTTGAAATCCCTTCTAAAACTTCTCGAACACTTTTCTAACTAACGTACTCCTTCTAGGACACTGGGATTATGATCAGCAGAACACCCCAACAATTGGAATCATTCCTAGCCAAGCGACTTCGGTTGTCCCCCAACCTTAGATATTCCAAACATCCCGAGTCAAATCTCAAGCTCTAACCACTCTAAAGTTGCCCACCAGTTTATCCAACTGGATATTCGGATCCGATCATTCCTACCATTAACCATCGATTAACTCCTACGAGTTCTAATAGACTCCCAAGACTTACCTTACACGCATCATCAAACCAGTAAATTTATAATCACCCACGAAGGTCATTCCACCACAACTATTCATCACAAGTAGGCATCTCAGGGTTACTACTACCATTACCCGCCCTAGGAAACCTAGTTACACCGTAACAAGATACACCTTAACGCCTACCTCCCAGGTACGTCTCAAGTCCCGGCATATCAGGACTACCTCTCAGGTAAGTGCCCAAGACTATATCCTCTTAGTGCCTACTGGAAAGTCAAGGTCATAACACATGAATACCGGAGTCCCACCCCGAGATACCCAACCGACCAATACCAACGACTGACTGACGTGACCAAGGATCCAATGCAAAACAGTCTACCAACAACATGCCTATCCCGGAATGACTCACTCACCCAACATGTAAATACTCAACGTGCAATAAGTGCAAAACTGTGCAACAAAACAACCCTTCAACAAAACTCCACATCGAACCATTAAAAACCGTGCAATTGACCCATGACTATCTCAAAGTCAAAACCGAGCAAAATGCTCCACGCTTTCTAGACCCATAAGTCGGTCAAAAACGCGTTTAAATAAAGTTTAAGCAAGCAATACTCTAAAATCAACATTAGTCCCAAACTCAACCCGGGTTAAACAAAAGAGTTTTCCAAAAGGACTCACACCCTCAAAATTCTCAAAATGACACATAACACTTAAACGCGCATTTCCCAAATAGTTTACAAAATCATTTACAAAATGTTCTCAACGTCAAGATTTTTTTTTTTTCAAAAAGACCGTAAGCAATAAAACTACTATTACCAGGTCGGTAGTTACGCAAAAATGGACACGCTCGTCCCACAAATGAAAATCATGTCGAAAATCATTTCATTGCAGCTTAGTTTACTCACAAAACGTAAAGCGAAATAAATAATTTCTTTGAAAATGAACCGTCACGGTTCTAGTATGAATTGACTCATGACGTGTATTTAAAGTAACCGTTCGACCTTACACCGGGTGCAACAAAAGTGTGCACATAATTTCAAAATCAATTCCACGATATTTGACCCCAAAATTCCTCTTTTTTTCAACAAAAATGTCGTGGCACAGGGTTCACTAACAAATCTTACGCGCGTCGGCTAGTCATACAAAACGATGAAACGGTTTACAAATATATTTTTGTTAAAACACAACTGTCTCGTGTAAGTTTCAAACTTAAAGATAAAAATCAATCCGCTTCCATCATTTGAAAATATCGACTAAAATCTCATAAAATCTCAAAAGGTGGGGTTCTTTAAATTGATTTTCAAGATTTCCCCAAATGGTCACATAAACAAATAATATATGCACCTCGTGAAATTAAACCCACACGACTCAACATGCCGTAAAACAAAACTTATTTTAACCAAATCACTCAAATAGCTTTATACAGACATCGTGGAATGTAACTTTCCGTCTCAACTCTAACATATGTGGAGGAGTTCCAATGTTAAAGTCACAAGCCGTAGTCACTTGCCCAACATTTTAAACACCACAACACGTATATCATCTTACCCGAAGGAACCGTTGGAAAAAATAACGAAAAGAGACAAATTCTAACAAAGTCTGCACTCCCGTGATAAAACGATTTCATACACTTTCAAAACCATATTTCAAAATCTTGTGTGTGTGCTGAACATTTCCAAAAATTCCAAAACACCATCCATAAAATGATTTGAAACACAAGAATTTGCTAATGCAATCTATTTCAAAATCAAACTTTGTGCATGACTTAGTCGGCATTCTACGCCTCGACTCCTACTCCTCCAAATCTCTCCGGTCCACTAACGTCATCCGGACATTTAAACCTCTTAGGCAAGTTGGGAAATTACAGCAAATAATCCCTACGATTTTTCCTCAAATCAAAGTCGGCTCTATAAGCCTATGATTCTAGCACAATCATCCATCTTGGCCCGACACAAACATCATCCTCATCGTCACTCCAAGTGATTAATACTAGAATCGTCCTTTTATTCCAACGACTACTAATTTATAACCTTCGTCACTACCCCAACAATCATCACCTCAAGCAAAACAAGTACCCATCTGTACTAGTAGGTTCACTATTGTTGTTTCTCCTTGTGATGGCTATTCTGGGTAGATATTACAACGGGTTATTAGCACATAATAACTCGCACTAACAACGCTCACGCTCAACTCCTTGGATTCCTCGTGACTTTCTCCGACTCGAGCATTGATCCTGTGTTTCCGATAGTAGGAGCTCTACTACTACCTTCCACACCTATCATCACTCGTTCCGAGTTCCATCCGATGGGTCCAAGTAGTTTCTCGCCGATAACTACACACATATGCCCGCACCGGCATATGTACACACTCTTCCTAGCTCCCTAGGAATAATCATAATACCCCACTACCCTTGCTAGGGCGGAACCCCCACTAACCCTGACGAGTCGCCTCGTGAACGCACAGTCGTATACAGTGGAAACCAGATAGACATTCGAATATAAGATTCTATCCTACAACGGTTGGACTCAAACAAGAGCTGCGCAATAGAACTAAATCCAACATTCTAAGGCTATTCGGTTCCTACCGCATACAACCTATAGTGCATCCGCTTAACAACCTATCAAAGTTAGCATAAGTTCCTAATAGCAAGTAACAACCATCCAATACAGTGTATTAAGCACCAACCAATCTAGCATACATACTCCTATGTTCTAGAAAGCAATTTTTGCATACCTACTCATATGTAAACGCTATTCCCAGCTCACTAGGAATTTCATCTCATTCCACTACCCTTGCTACAACGGAATCCCTGTTAGCCATAACGAGTTGCCTCGCGAATACCCAGTCGCATGCAGCGTGAATCAAATAGACATTCGAATACCAGATTCTATCCTAGAACGGTTGGACTCAAACAAGAGCTGCGCAATAGAACTAAATCTAATATTCTAAGGCTATATGATTCTTACTGCATACAACCTATAGGGCCTTCACTTAACAACCTACTATAACTAGCATTGATTCCTACTAGCAAGCAATCATCATACAGTACAGTGTAAACAACATAGGCAATCTAGCATGCATACCCTATGATCTAGAAAGCGATAAACACACTAAGTACCGTACCTTCCCACTTAGCGTCGGCTGACTGTACACACTGCGCCCTCGATCACCGTTTTCCAAACGGGTTTTCCTTTTTCCTTTAAGATTTTAGTAAAAGAGTTTAAAAATTCATAGCCGCGACTTGAGACCAAATACACCGAGATGTGTTTGATTCACTCAAGCTGTGCTCTGATACCAAGTTGTAACGTCCCAAAAATTACAAGGAATTTAAAAATTTTAAAACCATCCATTTCATTATAATCAAACCAATAGTTAACGAATCACGTTACAATAAGGAATAACATCGTTATTTAAAATCGTCAACCAAGTTTAAGCAGCGGAAAAGTATATAAATCAACCCCATTTATTAAAAATTAAACCAAACTATCTTCGTCTTTCGCCCGTGTGTACCGTCACGCCCGACTGCTACTCGCACCTGAAATCATAAGAATTTGGGAAGGGGTAACCACGAAGCTTAGTGAATTCAACCACCATAATTAACACAGTTATTCCACACTACCCTTAAAACAGATAGTTGCATATAAACAAGCATACAAGTCTACGAACAAATCATAAACATGCATACCTACACCATCCCACCCAAAAGGCATACGTCGGTCCCACCGACCACACGATAACCGTGCAAGCATTACCCGGTCCCACCGAGTTCCTACGCCACCCGCGTATACAAATTTCGGTCCCACCGAGTTCCTACGCCACCCGCGTATACATAACAATAAAGGTCCCACTAGACACCCCACTATCTAGTCCCACATCACAATTAAATAAAGCTACCACACACGTGCTATCGTAATGTAAAAGTAACCGATATTAAAAATAGTGAGAGAACTCATTCGTAAGCGCGCCTAGCTCACAAACAATAATCCAAGCTCCACAAATCCAATATCACTTCCCGACATCTAAACGAACGTTAAAACGTATCAATACGAGGCCCGGACCCTAGAACATGACGCACGATCAAACTGTCGCTAAAACGACTTTTTGGCTTAGAAAACCAGGTCTGTTCGGGACCTGTTTAACCCCTCAAAAACTGATCAAACCAGAAATATTTTTCTATAAACACAAAATCCCATGTCTTAGGGTTCCAGGGACATATCACACGCGCTCTAACGATTTTTCTACAATTTATTATGGATTTTACAAAACCGGTTAACTGCACAGCGAAAAACAGAACCTTTCATTACAAAACAGCGGTTTGACACTAGCTACGGTCCGAACTGGTTTTTCCGCAAAACATAAGAAACTTACTGGACTCATAAAGGGAACTTTTGGCACTGGTTTCACTCCAATACGACGTTCCTATAAAAAGTTATGGCTTTCCCAAAACAGTGGCAGAAACTGTGACTTTTAAAACGGAACGCGATCTGCCACATCCGGACCTACTGTATAAACAGCCAATTTACGCCTAGCTAGAGGCCGAACCGGACTTCCGCTAAAACACGAGAAGTGTGCCCGGCATAGAATGTGAACCGTGGGCACCGGATTCGCCTCAATCCGAGCTACGACGGAAAAGTTATGGCCGTCGCAAAACAGTGGCAGACAAACGTTTTCACATAAAATGATAACTAAGGGTTATAAACCCATTAAGTCAATGCTTAATCCAAACAGCCCCGGGAAGCCTAAAACTTACTGGAACAGATTATACCAAGGTGGACAACAGCCGTGCACCACCCCCATGCCGCATCCGGCGGCGGTGGTGGTCGGCGGCGATTCTTTTCTCACACTAACGATTAACGACAAGAGAAACAACAAACGGGAAAACGGTTCTTACCTCGCGACGACAACGACGGTGCGACTGCAGAATTACTCCGGTCACTTCTCCTTCGCCGTTGCACTCTCTCACTTCCTCGGTTTCTCTCTCTCTCCCTCTCGGGTTCTCTCTCTCTCTCTTCTTCTCTCTCGGTTTCTCTTTTCCTTTCTTCCGGCCTGTGACAACGAAGGGGAAGGGGAGAAGGAGAGCCGTAGGGTTTTGGGTTTGGCTTCTAACTTCCCTTGTTTGTGATTTCTCTTTTTTTTCCTTTGTTTGTTCCTCACGGCGACAACACCAACAATACAATCACAAGGACCATTCTCTTTCTTTCTTTACTGCATGGGCCGAACCCATGAGGGGGGGTTTTTGGCCTTTGACACTTATAGCCCCTCAACATACAAACCTCTCGCAACTAACCAAAAATTCCGATAATTTAACGATTAGACCCAACTCGACTAACCCCGATAATGGAAACCACAAAAAATCAAACTTGAAAGAAAATAATTAAGACTAATAAATTACATACCGGGATACGGGCTTTACATACTAAAACCGAATAACAGTCGTTATCTCCAAGGTGCAGAAGACATCACTCATTCACTACATCTTTCTCGTGCATCTAACTAGCATTCAACTCCTCACGGTGTCGCTAGTAAAATTCCCCAACATGGACTTGATGCACATGCCGACACATGAAAAGGTTAGGCTTAACTTTTAGTGAATTCAAGAGTTCACAGTATTTATATAAAACGGTAAACTGTACATATGATATTTTAAATCACGATTTCTAAAGTGAAATGTATAACATATGAAGGCAACATCTTTCTCAAAACCCACCATTTTCGTGATGAAAAACACCAATACAAAACATTCATTCAAACACAACTTCGAAACCCAATACTCACCCACAACACAAATAAGGATTAATATTCAAATACTGAAAACGTGGATAAAACTCTATTATAAAAAATATCCATAATCAATAATCTATATGCTCATTCATTTCTTGTCCATAATCATAATCTATCGATTCCACAATCTATAATGTATAATCTATTGTTCATTTATGTGATTTCTATAATGTATTATTTTACAGGTACACATTCCACAACAGTACATTTAATTGTAAATAGTAAGTTTATTCCATTTTTAGTTCATTCAAATTTCCATAATTCCATTTTATATAAGTACTTGTTATAATGTTTATGGTTTTGATTCCATTTCAGTGAATAACACGGCTGAAAATTCGGAAGGAGATGATCTATAGTCTCCTCCACCTCCATCAAAGAACAATGAGAAGAAACAGATTAACCAATTAAAGTCGAACAAAGTTGGTATGGATGTCAAACGTCACAGAAAACTTACATCTGATGTTTGGAAGCTTTGACTTTATGGACCCCGATGAAAATGATGAGTTATATTGTAAATGTAAACAATGTGGTCAAGTTTATAATGCTAAAACTAGGATGGGTACCGGAAAATTGAAACGCCATCATAAAAATTGCAAAAAAGTCGATTTAAGGATGTTGGGCAGATGGTGTTGGATTATGGTAGTGGCAGTTCTGCTTCATTAACTAGTAGGCTCCCTGATTTTGACCCTAATATTTTTCAAGAGCTATTAGCTAGTGCGACTGTGAAAAATGAATTGCCATTTCAATTTGCTAAATATGATGGAATTAGGAAATGTTTCAATTATTTACATTCTGAGGTCAAAGTTTTTTCAAGGAGTACCGTAAAAGCTAATATTTTGAAGATATATGGGATGGAAAAGTTGAAAAAATAGGTATTTTAATTTGTATTCCTAGTAGGATTTGTTTGACCTCTGATTGTTGGACATCTGTAACCACTGATGTATATATGGTCTTGATTAACCATTTCATTGATAATTCTTGGAACTTGCAAAAAATGATTCTCAGTTTTAGTTTCTTGGCTCCACCTCACAGTGGTCTTGCTATGAGTGATCACATATGTTGAGTCTTTTAAGGGTTTGGGGGATTCAAAGAAAGTGTTTTCAATTATTTTGGATAACGCTGCTTCTGATGGTATATTATATTATTATACATTTACAGTTTTTTCGTTTATACGTTTTCTATTTATCTCATGATTTTTTGTTGTTTATCAGGACTTCGATAACTTTTCAACCAAGGTGACTTCTCTAGCAGTAAAGTCTGAACTTGAATGTTATTTGGAGGAGAATCTCATGCCTCGCGTGAACAATCTAAACATTTTGGACTATTGGAGAACTCATGATATTCGGTATCCAACTGTTGCTCGGATGTAGAGGTGGCCAAAAATCGGGTTCGGGCCGGGTCGGGCCGGGTCGGGGGACAAACCGGTTCCAAACAGTAACCGTGAGAACCGGGTCGGGTCGGGTCGGGTTTAAACCGAAATCCCCTGACCCGTTTAATGGTATGTAGAACCGGTTTTTATAAAACCGGGCCGGGCCGGGCCGAGAACCGGTTCTGTTTCGGTTTTGTGATTTTTTTGTTTTTTAACTGCTTTCTTTGTATAATAATTAATTACTAAACTTTAACAAAGAAAAATTGGATTGGAATCATTGGATAAATAAAATACACTTTAAAAATACGTTTTATTTATAATATATATCACTAAAATACACTTTTACGTTTTATAATTTATATATAATTTTAAGTTACAAACTTACAAGTTACAAGTTACAATACATAAATTCTAAACATTCGAAGGTCCCGCTCCCGAACTTCCACCCCCATCACCCGGATAGTAATTGAATGGATTATAATTGAATGGATTGTATGGAGCGTAGTATGGATTCTGATCTGGATTGTAGTCTTCAAGAGTATTGTACTGCATCAGTCTTGTAATAGCCGTCTGATCGTCAAGGCGGTCGGTGTCTACATCTTCGTCATCTACGACACTACTAACATCAGAAGTATCGGTTACGGACGGCGTACTTAGTAGTTCATCCGTGTCGTTTTCGAATAAGTTTTCTTCCACGCCTTCTAGATCATCCTCCAGGTTCGTTTGATTTTGAATGCGGTCTTCTCCATCCAAGTAATCCTTCAGACATACGCAGCACTCCACCGATTTTGGGGTTAATTTTGTCCGACGCTCCGATATGATCCTGCCACTAAGAGAAAAGGCCGACTCCGAAGCTACAGTACTAGCTTGGATTGTTAGTATATCAAGTGCAATAGTGGCCATAATTGGGAAACTTGATTGTTTACTTTTCCACCATTCTAATAAATCTAGGGATTCAACATCTACGACGTTTGTGAAGGATGTCGTTATAAAATTAGTACGTACGTATTGATTGAATTAACCCAAATTATCCCCATCATATCAATCTTTTTTAGAAGATTCCATGACAACCGATTGCATTAAGTCTTCTCGGTTTCGGCCACGACTGCTACTAGAACCCGGTGAAAACATTTGAGGTGTAGGGGTTTGTTGGCTTCCTCCCCCATAATTAACTCTATAAATCTCATATAATTGATGAAAATCAGTATTAAATTGTTGTATGCGTTTCCTTGAAAAGCTAGAATTTGTAAGAGAATCCAAACCAAACGATACACATATTGCTTGTATTAAAACTTCGACACCCGTAACATTTAAAAACGGGTTTAATGCCGCGGCACAAAGAAAAGTGAAGGGGATCTTTTTAAAATATTTTACCAATTTTTCTTTCATTGGTTTCACCACGTCGTGAAAGTGCAAATCCTGTTCGTATTGAGCAATTTTACTTGCCAAAATATAAAGTTGATTTAAAAGTAAAGGGCTCGTTGGATAATAAACACCGTATAACATAGTTGTTACAGTTTTGAAATCGCCCAAAATATCGTGAAAGCCATGAATCCTTGTCCAATCATCCTGAGTTATCGTGTTATCCGGGTAATGAATGTTATAAAATGCTTGAATATATTGTTGTTGTCTTAATAAATTATCCATCATTTTCCAAGTCGAATTCCATCGAACCGGCATATCGTGCGCCGGTCCCAAAGCTTTAAAACTGACTTGTTTGCAATAATCTTTATATAAGTTTTGCATTTTTTTATTTCTTGTGAAAATTCGGCGTAACATAAGCCTAAACTTAGTTAAAGGCTCATTAAGTTTACTTAATCCGTCTTGAACGGCTAAGTTTATTATGTGTGCGCAACAACGTGTATGAAATAATTTTCCCTCTAAAATAGGGGATAAAGCCAAACGTAATCGGTCTACGCATGCCGTATTATTACTAGCATTATCAAACGAAATACTAATAACTTTATTTATTAAATTATAATATTGAAGACATCTCATAATTATAGAAAACTGACGCTCACCCGAATGTGGCGAACCAAATAGCTCAAACGTGATTACACGTTTGCATAATTGCCACGATCCCGGCACAATCCAATGTGCCGTTATGCATATATAAGAATCTGGCAATCCGCATGGTGCGCTCCATACATCACAAGTTAAAGAAACTTTGTTGGGTAAGTTTAAAAACATTTCTCACATAATTTTTTGAACCTTATTCCAATATTTTAAAGCATCACGCTTAAGAGTTTGACGACTTACCGAAGTGTAGCGTGGTTGGAACCCATTTTTGATCATGTTTGTAATGTGAAGATTGTCGAAATGTCCGAACGGCAACGCCATTTGAATGACACATTTCATTTGCATTTCTCGGGCGAGATCATTATCATACGACCATACTTGACCGGAATTGTCAAGTATGGGTTGAGTTGGATCGTCGCCCGATTTCAACCTCTTGCATCTTTCCTCGAAGTGGCGCTTTAACGTTCTATTTGATTCGGGTTTTAGGAAATCTCCACACCGTTTGCATTGCGCTTTTTTTGTACCGTCGGAAAATTTTAGCAAGTTGAAATTGTCCCAAACCGCTGCTTTTCGTGAATGATCGGCAACAACGGTGTAATTTTGTTCGGCCATTTTTTTGATAGTAGAGAGTAGAGACTAGAGAATTGTATGCGTTTTTTGCGAGAAACGAATATAGCGAGAGCCGAGAAATGAGAATTGTATGCGTTTTTTGCGAGAAACGAATATAACAAGAGCCGAGAAATGAGAATTGTAAGCGTTTTTTGCGTTTTGTAAGCAATTGTAAGGTGGTGATCACTCCATAACACCCCTAGTATTTATATGGGGTTGGAGGGGGTATTTTTGGGTGAAAAACGGTCAAAAGGGGGTTGGCAACGGCTATAAACGGCTATAAGTTTTTTGAAAAAAATCGGGTCGGGCCGGGTCGGGCCACGGACCGGGTCACGAACCGGTCCCGGGTCGGGTCGGGTCGGGCCGAGAAAATTCTTAAATACACGAACCGGTCCCGGCTCTCGGGCTTGAAACCGGTTCTTGGCCGGTTTCGGGTCGGGTCAGCCCGTCGGTTCGTTCGGGTCAATTTGGCCACCTCTACTCGGATGGCTAGACACATCTTAGATATCCCAATATCAACAGTGACATCTGAATCTGCTTTTAGCATAGGCGGTAGGGTTCTTGATGCTTATAGAATTTCATTGAAGCCTTCTACAGTTGAGGTTGTTATTTATCTAAGAGATTGGGTGTACGAAGAAGGTTTGTTCTAACTTATTCTTTGTATATTTAGTATTATATTATTAAACTTTGTATTTTGCTATAACTTAAGTTGGTTAATTAATTTATTTATATGGCACAAATGGAATCGCAACTTGAGGCGCTGTGTGGAGCAATCATGACGGAGAAGATGGAAGATCAAGAGGAATGTAATACCGATAGTGAAATTGGAGTCGATGAAAGTGGAAGTCGAGTTACTTAGAAACTTATTTATTCGACATTGTGGTTGTGTTATTGAAACTTTGAACAATTTATTTGACTTTATGGTTGTGTCTTATTGAAACTTTGAACAATTTATGTGGCTTTGTGGTTGTGTATTTGTCATGAAATTAAGTAGTGTAGTACTTTTTATTTTATTTATAATTTTAAAATTAAATGGGTCAACTCAGGTTCAACCCATTTAATTAACATGTTGGGTTGAGAAAATCATAAACAGGTCAACCCGCTACCAACCCATTTAAGTACCAGGTTAATTGGGTTGAACCCGAACCCAACCCAACCTGACTCATTGCCACCCCTATCCAAAAACATGGATAAGGTTTCATAATCAAAACCATAAATCATGGATAACAATCCACACTCAAAACGTCACCGACAATATGGATAATTCAATACCCAAAACAACACATTTCGGTGATGGGGGAGACTTGATTCCAACGAATGTGGTGGGAACATAAAGTAAGCCACTTATCATGTTAATTGCGTATAACTTCACGACTTAAAGTCCAAATGTACCTACGACTCATTAACAAGTTTCACATCAAGAGTCGGTTGACCTTACTGTTTATTCTTACGATTACCACCTCAACGGTCCGCGTAGTGAATGAAGGAGTTATTCCCATGATTTCTAGATTAAATTCCAAATACCAAAAACACGAGAACAACAATGGTGAAAAAAGGTAAAGAAGATGAAGATGTTAAGCTTCCATCCACAAAGCTTGAATATCTAGCTCCCAATCTTCTAAATGCACTTGAAGATTTTGATTTGGTGAAATGCTAGGGTTTGTATTAAATGTTTGGGGTTTGAGTTGAGATAGGAAGGGAGTAAAATGAGAAGAAATCGGTCAAAAGGGGTTTTAAACCTAATCTTGGCTAGGGCTAGTTAGGTTCTAAAACACCCTAAAAATCGAGGTAAATTAAAACATGAAATTTGAATTACCAAACTATCATAGACATAATCACCCAAAAGAGAATGCTAGTATGACGTTTACAACAAAGTTAACAATGGAGATACAAAATAACAACCTACGAATCTAAACTACAAAAGCTTACATTATAAACGGGTGTTGCTATCTCACTTCCTAAAGTATGCTTGGCTAGAACCAAAAAGTACGCCACTATTCTTCTTTACAAAAATTCTATCTCCTCTTCTCAAAACTTCTCTCAACCCCGAGAAGCCCCACAGCTAGAAAGATCTGCTAAACATGTCATTTCAAGAAGAAGCGTTAGCCAAAAGCCTAGTGAGAACAAATCATTGATAAGTGGAATAAATAAAGCAGAGTATTAAGTATGACTTTCCATCCGGTACCAGTTAGAAATTCTTCAATAATAATTTCACTCATGGCATCAACCCAAACCGAATCTTTAGTCAATCTTGGACATCAACCCAAATCGGATCTTTAGTCCATTGAGACATCAACCCAAACCGGATCTTTAGCCAATCGAGACATCAATCGAAACCAGGTCTTTAGTCTAGTGACATCAATCCAAGCTGGATCTTTAGTCAATGGAAACATCAATCCAAACCGGATCTTTAGTCTAGTGACACCAATCCAAACCGGATCTTTAGTCTAGATCACCCAAAAAGGGAGTTCAATACCATCATAATAATAAGATGATGACAGTGCCTTGAATACACTTACAGACGTGTGCTAATTAAACCTCAAAGCAAGTATACAATGAGATCTAATATCGTCTTTCTAGTAATAAAGTGGTAAAATACCAGATATCGTCCCACGGAGATTGGAGTAAAAAGTTGAATAAAAAGTAGAAGAAGGAAATGATTTCAGATGGCGAATTTGAAGAGATTGGTTTGTTTTGGTTGGATTATCACTTTGATGTTGTTAACAGAGAATAAAGCAAGCACGAGTGTAAAACTTTAAGGTGGGACTTAAACACAAATTCCAGTGGGCCATGTTGCAGGGATGCTGTAGCATGCAATTTTGTCATAACTAGATCCACCATCTATTTTGAGGGTATTCCTCTCGGACCTCAGTATTCCCACTACTGTTTAGATTCAACTAGACACATCTCTGTGTAGTCTCCAACTATTTATAGTGGAGGATAAAGTCCTCAAAATATATGGACGACCAAATCTCTTTGTATCAAAAAACGCTCTCTCGAGCCGATTCCCATATCATTCAAGTTGGTGTGTTCCAAGTGGCTTATCTCTAAGTCCACTACACTTTAACACTTCTGATTCGTGACCAACTTGTCGAGAATAAATCAGTTTAGAAAAACATGGATGATAACTATCACTTTATCAGTAACTCTCTCAAGTCTACTTCTCATATCATTCAAACTGACGTGCATTCAATGGCTTATCTCTAAGTCCACGACACTTTAACACTTTAGCAAGTGATCAATTCGTCAAGAAGTGTCATTGGTTTTTATAAAACTGGAATGAAATGATGGAACATTGTTATTGCAAAACAACGTCCACCTTTCTTTAGTTTAAAATCCCACCTATCCGTCTCACACCCGAACTAATAAATTTAGCTACTCATAACGGAAAGTAAAGAAAGCAGTAAATGACATAAATTAAATTGCATAAATGTGAATGACTGAAATGTAAATGACGGAATGTAAATTGCAAGAAATAAAAGACGGAAAGTAAATTGCAAGAATTAAATACTTAAAATGACTAAATTGATTCACTTAATAAATCAAGATCTAAGAGTTGTCACCACTCTTTAGATTTGATTCAAAAGTTCATGAAAACAACCATCCCAACCTTCCTTATATAGGAAGGAAGAGGAGGGGTAAAATAGTAAACTAACACTAAAACTTGGTCCCAAAGTAAGTAAAGTACTTAAAGTAAACTAAAAAGGTCTTGAAAGTACAAAAGGGGTTTAAAACAACTTGAATTAAATAACTCCAGACTGTTTCATGATTCTGGAAGCTTCTTGATTCAGTACCAAACATTAATTTTATTTTAAAAAATCCAGCTCCGCGTTTCAAGAGAGTAATCTGCCCAGGCAAGTCATGCTGCAGGAATGCTGCAGCATGGATCTGCACTATGAAATCTGCCAAAATAAGCATAAATCAGCCATTCCAAGTCACAAAACAAGTCATTCACTACTCTAGCTCCAATAAACAATAAAGTGGAAAATAAGTAAATAAAATGACTCAAGTTTAGGGATATTAATGATAAAATGACTCAAAATGGAAAGAAAAAGACTTAATATGCATTAAATAATTAATGCATATCAGATGACTTCCAACAATTAGACTTATCCATAAAATACCATAGAGATACAAGTCCTCAAAATTCACCAAATATCATTTTAAGATGTTTCTTTCAGAAAGGAAACCATTAAGCATCATTTCTTCCCAAAAATACCAAGTACATCAAAACCCTAGATTTTGACATAACTTTCCCAAACTCATAAAATGAAGAGATGTATAACTCCTAATCAAGAACCACAAATACAACACTAAATGACATATAAAAATCTCATACTAACATCTTAACAAGAACCAAAACCCTAAAACTTCCCATAGATGGGTTTTTAGGTTATTCATCATAAATCCAAGAGATACCAAACAAATAGGTGGTTATTTAGAAAAAACCAAACCCTAGGAGAAAAGAGATTAATGCTTCAAGCCTAGAATGCTTGAGAGCTTCCTACCAACACTACCAAAATAGTAGGTGAACCTCCATTAATGATCCAGATGAAGTAGTAGATGATGACAGAGGTTTTGGAGAGAAAACTCACCACAAATCGTAGACAAACTCGGCTCAAAAAAGTTCCAATGACATTCTAGCTAAAAGATCGATTCTGCCCCTTTTTATACCCAAATTGGCCTGCTCGCGACCTTGCCCAGCGATTGTGATGCTTGTCGCTATCGCCAGGTGAACATCCAAAAACCAGGACAAATTTAAACCTTAAAATTTCTCAAAGTTAACCATAATTTCATCCAACTTTTATACATAAATAGAGAATTAGTAATGAGGGTTCACATACACAAGTTGAACTTAACAAAACTACCTGCTAATCTAATCCTAAACATTAAGATCAAATTATACTAGTTGTTTAGACCATTCACCAAAACATCCTCGTATATGCTAACTTCTCCATTCATCACCAAAAGTTGAGTATCATAAATCACTCGTCCCTCATCCCACTATTACTTCCCCGAGCTCGTACCTGGTAATAAAATTTAATTTGAAACGATTAGGCTTATGCCTAGTGAGAACATCCATTTTCAAATTAAAACTTATAAGCTTTGAAAACCAAATGTAAGCAAAGCGTATAAACAAACCTGATTTGCCACCATTCTTACCGTACACATACACATCTTGCGATGATGGGAACATACCCGGTTCCATGAATATGACTAACACTCAGTAAGTCATATCATCACGTTCGAGAGCCTACTACGAATCATCACATATTCAAGATCATTGCTCATGTCCAAGAAATTACAATTTACTTTATGCCTATTTCTTGGTGTGGAAGTAGAGATTACAATTTACTTTATGCCTATCTCTTACCTTCCCATAGAAATCAGGAATTACGATTAACTCACGCCTATTCCTAGATTTCTCATCATAATACGAAATGGGAATTACAATTTAGTTTATGCCTATTCCTCATTTCACGTCAACGAGAATTACAACTTACTTTATGTCTATTCCACGTTTCACATCACCATACGAAATGGGAATTACAATTTACTTTATGCCTATTCCGCATTTCAGGTCAACGGGAATTACAATTTACTTTATGCCTATTCTACGTTACAATTAATGCCAATGCCTATGGATCCATTACACTTACTAGCATACGTGCATATTTACTCGAACGCACAAAACATTTCATATCATATTCTCAAAGCTAAGAATCCCAAATAATCTATCATACCCTTATTCTCAATTGTCCCTCTTCGGTGACTTAGCATGGGGGTTCCGCTACTCGGTTAGTGGATGGGGTCAAGGGGCAACGCCCTTGCGGGGTCTGAGGGCAACGCCCCCCAGAATTTTTTTAGAAAAGCTTAACCAGATAATACATCCGGAAAAATCCCTTATCCGGAACTATCCGGAAAACTCATCCTGAAAAGTATTCCGGACTCAAAGTCCAGAACCATCCGGTATTCTATCCGGACACCATCCGGAATTCGGTACAATCCGGAACTTACCCGAATCCGGTACCAATCCGGAACTCACTTCGGAATCCGGTACCAAATCCGGAACTCACTTCGGAATCCGGAACATTCCCGGAATCCGGTATCAAATCCGGAACATACTCATCTTCCGGATTTCACCCAGTTTACCCAGTTCCACTATCATTCCATACAGAACTCTAAAAATTGTTTTGCATCCATTCATACAAATATGAATATGCTTATTTATCCATTCCAATACACATATAGATCTTATTTAATAAAATAAGCAGATGAACTCACCTGAAATTTTGCTACGTGATCACGGACTCCTTTTGTGAATTGGATTTTGTCCGTAAAATTGATTAATGGTCTGTGAAAATGTTTTTTTTCCATGAATGGCCCAAACCATTGAATTGGAAAAAAAAGCTTTAATTTTTTTTTGGATTATGTCCGTGAAAATGATTTTTGAATTTTACCCATTCATCATCTTCTTCATTTTCCGTGAATGGCCCAACTTTTTGTTGTCCGTGAAAATGATTTTTGAATTTTACCCAAGAAAATAATTGGAAAAAAAATCTTTAAAAAAAAGTTTTTTTGAATTTTTTTTCCTTGAATGGCCCAAACCATTTATATTATTAAAAAATCTTTTTTCCAATGCTTTTTCTATAAAAAGTCCGTGAATTGGAAAAAATTATCATTTTACGGACCAATAATCATTTTCACGGACCAATAATCAATTTGACGGACAAAAATCCAATTCACAAAGGAGTCTGTGTTCACGAACCCTCTCATGGAAATTTTGGGTATTTGCGTAAAATTGGGAAGAGTTTAGGCATTTCACTGAATCGTTGGACAACTTAGAATATTTTAATTAATTTCCCGTAATATTATATAGTTATAAGTGTAAAAAAAATAGAAGGAATTGTAAGGCTTTATGGGCAAGTACATTTTTAGAAGCAAAGATATGAAGTATGGTTAGGAAAAATGCAAGAGAACAAAGAAGAGGTCGTGGCGGGACCGACAAAGGTTCTTTGGCTAACATAAGTTGGTAACCCGTGACAATGTGGTCTTTGATTCTTGCAACCTTAAGGTAGAACCTTCATATTTATCATTCCATCCCGTTAAACCAATCAATAACTTTTTTATAGTTTTGATTATGGATGTACATCTTTTTTTGATTGTAGATGCACTTTGACTAATCATAAGAAACACGGGTAAGAAGAAAAAAAGCCAGGAAAATTCTTAGTAGTCTTGCAGGACTTGAATCAATGACCTCTAAATAGAATATACAAAGACTCAAGTTTTATTGTCGGTTCAGTTAGCCCCACCAGGCTAGAGATGTTCATCTTATGTTATCAGGTCCTGTATAATATTAGATTGTATTAAATCGCATGGTTTAAAACATTTGTACTATTGTACTATTTTTATTTTTTCTTCATACCGTACTATTCAGTTTGGTTTATGATCTTAATTTACAAAATTGTTGTTCTATCCACACCCCATATATATATATATATATATATATATATATATATATATATATAGAGAGAGAGAGAGAGAGAGGTTCAGGGGAAAATCTAAAAAAACAGAAAACTGAAGAACACTCTGGTGGCCCTTCATCTGGACGGTATGCACTTGTGCATGCAGGTAAATTATGTTGTTGTTTTTTTGTTTTTATGCACAAGTGCATTATGCATTTGTGCATATGCACAAATGCATGTTACAAATTATCTGTATGCACAAGTGCATACCGCACAAATGAAGGGCTACCAGAGTGTTCCTTAGTTTTCCGTTTATTTGAGGTTTTCCCTTGAACTTGACCCTATATATATATATATATATATATATATATATGACTGTGTTTCGGTGAGAAGTTAATGTTAACGTGAGAAGCATGAAAAGTGGTCATCAACCATTTGATGAGAAATAGATGCACATTAGGATGAGATCCACCAGATCAATTCCCTTCCAAGCCGCAATTCATGGGAGGGTATTTGATTAAAAGTGATCAATGGTTCATTCTACTTCTCACGTTAACATCAATTTCTCACACGATCCTTCGCATATATATATATATATATATATATATATATATATATATATATATATATATGGTTGGGTTCCGGTGAGAAGCATGAGAAATTGTTATCAACCATTGGATGACAAATGGACGCACATTATGATGAGATGTATCGAGATAAGATGCACCGGATCAATTCCCTTATAAGACGCAATTCATAGGAGGGCATTTGATTAAAAAGTGATCAACGTTTCAGATCCACTTCTCACGCTTCTCGCGTTAACCTCAACTTCTCGCACGATCGTTCGCATATGTGTGGGTATATATATTTATAGAGAGAGATAGAGGTAGGTTCAAACGTGAACGCTAACTATTTAAGAAAAAACACGAGAACGGCCGCTAATGAACAAAATATATATGATTCACGCGACTTGCCCCGCGACTTTAAGTCGCGGCCAAAGTCGTCCGCGTCCAACTTTTTGCATTAGTGTAAAATCACATGTGATTTGCACATAAAAACGGTCGTTTTCATGTTTTCTTAAATAGTTATTGTTCTCGTTTTATCGACTAGTTTTTTTATACTAAAAATGACTAAAGTTTCAACTAAACAGTTAACTTATTAGTTGTTAGTTACTTTGCCAAATTAACATAGCCTAAATGTTACATGATTTTATCAAAACAAACTTTTAGTAGCTTTTTGGGTTAAAATAAAATAAAATACTAAAATCATCTTTACAATTCATATACTTGTAAAAACAATGAAATATCAATTTTT
This sequence comes from Saussurea involucrata, assembly GCA_033807775.1. Classification (NCBI taxonomy): domain Eukaryota; kingdom Viridiplantae; phylum Streptophyta; class Magnoliopsida; order Asterales; family Asteraceae; genus Saussurea; species Saussurea involucrata. The sequence continues at coordinate 68,590,483 of CM066318.1, read as the reverse complement.
TTGTGAAATAGAAACTATAATTTATTTCTAAATTGGGGCAAACCATGAGTTGAATGTAAAGTGTTAGTGTTGAACAAGTTTCCCGATAAGGCCGTCCGTAGCGGTCATCGGGTAGCAGCGGGTAAGGCCGAGGTGGCACAGCGGGTAGCAGAAGTTGCCATCGGGTAGGGGTACGGGGTGGGGGCGGGTTCAGCGCGGGTAAGGGGTGCGGGTTTGTGAACCCAGTGAACCCGAAGAAGCTTGAGAGGTGGGTGGGTGTGGGTGGGTAGCATTGGGTAGTATTGGATTCATTGGGTACTGGTATAAAGACCCTTCCAAAATTAACATGCAAAACATCAAATTCATAACATCCCAAAATCACGGTCACAAAATTTCATTACAAATACTTAATAGGTTTGCGGAACAACCTACACAACTGAGAAATACTAAATACTAGAGTGTCTTTATCCATCTTTACTCTTCTCGCTAAGCTCAGCCTATTTGCCCGAGCTCCTGGAAACCTGCTTACCTGAAAAGGTTTTAATTTTGAAAATGCGAGGGTTAGACCATGAGGTCTAGTGAGTCCCTCCTAACAGTTATCGAAGCATTTAAAAACAATTATCTTTTCAGCATAAAACGTTTATACTCAACATGTCAAAATCATATACGAACTAAAGTCCGCCTCCTTGTAATCTGACACCCTGAAGCCACCCGAAGGTGACAACGAGTCAGCCTCGCACTGCCTTGCGGAGCCTCGCTCCTGGCATATAGGGACCTCCCTTCCCGCACGAGAGCTGGCGGAACTACTTTCCCGTCTTTGCCAGTTTACGTCTCCTCGATGTATGCATACATTCAACATAAAACTTACAAACAACATTTGTACATTCAAAGCATAAAATATAGCATGGCAATTCTCTTCATAAATACTCCTTTAGAAAACACATTAAAAGCCACACATTTTGGGTTTAGAAAACTCACCTGGTTGCAACTCCCGTTTACTTCAAGACTCGCTCCAAACGCACACCTAAACAATAATTTATTGATTAAGTGGATGCACCTAGCTAAACTTTCTCAGCTCTAACTCGCAAGGCACGAAAATCGCAGTCCTCTAAAACTCGCAAGACTCTAAACTCGCAGGGTACTGAAACTCGCAAGACACAGAAACTCGCAGGGCTCTGAAACTCGCAACCTTGGGTTGCGATTTTCTCCAAAACTCGCAGGCTTAGCTTGCGAACTTCCCAAACTCGCAGGCTTAGCTTGCGAACTTCTCAAACTCGCAGGCTTAGCTTGCGAATTTCAGACTTTACCACTTCATCTTCTTCCCCCCAGATACGCAGACAGATCTGGTACAAGGTTTTCTACTGTTCCAAATCGAAAACTTGCTAAGACTCCCCGAAAACCTTTAGGCTAAACTAGAATTTCGGTTCAAAGAGAGATTCTAGGCTCACATTACCGATTAAACTCAAAAATCGATTTCCCAACCTCCATAATATTGCAAACAGCGCTGGACATCGAGTGTGTGTGATTACACACACCCAAACCCTCCCAAACATCTTCAAATCGGAAAGAAGGAACTAAGGAGAAGGAGGATTAGAATACTTACTTGAATAGATGCCAAGAATTCCTCACTTGCTTTCCCAAAATCACCAACAGCGCCCTTTTTTCTTCTTTTCTTCTTTTCCTCTCAGCCGCCACACACACACAGAAATAATACTGATTGAAGAATGATTTCCTCCTAGGGCTTTGGACCCCTTTTAAATAACTTTCCCAACTTTACACTTTGACCCCTCAAACTTTCTTCTTGTTTCACCTTTTACACAAGCCCTTAATCATTTAATTACGTAAAAAATCTCGGTTGTTACAACTGGTACTCCACTTTTGGGTAAGGAGGGTAAGAAAGTGAAAAGCTGATGTGGCGCTGAGGTGGCAAGTGGGTTCATTGGGTACGGGTACTCATGGTCTAAGGGGAGAGGTGAGATAAGCCACCAGCCGGCTACAACCCCACAAACCACATGCATTTTACGTATACGACTAACGGATTGTTTATTGGAAAATTTATTCAAATGGTCATTTTATCTAAATAGATTGTTTTTTAATCATTCACTTTTAGTTTTATTTATTAAAATATTATTATTCTTATAACATAGAGGTATAGGACTCTTTGGAAAAGAGATTGAAAGACTTTGAATATAACAACTCAAGCCATCTAGCAACCGAGTCAGTCCAAAACTATATAGAAAAAAAATGAATCTGATCGATTTTCTTTAAAAATAATTGCAGACCTGAGTCCGCCATTGCGGATCTAGATCGTAATTTTTTAAGAAAAATCGATCAAATTCGTTTTTTTCTTAGCTAGGCCCGCAAGTTGTAGACAAATATATTGTGGATGTAGGACATTAAGATCAATTCTGGAGAAAAAATGAATAGGAGACCAATTTAAGTGCATACAATTTCTATTTGAGTCAATTTCCTTGTTTATTAGAGGTTATTTGGTTTAGGTTAGGAAATGAGAATAAAAATAAAATAAAAATAGAAAAGAAAATGATCGGAAATTAATTTTTATTCCCTTGAGTTTAATCTAGAATGAAAATTTGTTTTTATAGGAGAATGTACCCATTATATTATATAAGATCAAACGGTTTATTTTATTATTACTTTTCTCATTGATTACTGCATAATAGTTCTAACAAACACCCTCTTAGTGTTATAGACTGAAGTAGACTAAATATACCGTCATATATTGTTAGAGGGACAATCATTTGCAAACTTTTGAAACCATGTAAACTTACACCCATCTTAGCCATCCGAATTTTTGATCAACGGTTGAAAAAATTTCGGATTTAAATTTATTAAAAAAATAGGGTAATAGTAGTTTGGGAATAGTTTTTAGGTATTTTAAATTTTAAATTTATTAATTGATTTGAATTTAACTAATTATGGTTACAATCTATCCTTAATTATCTTCATATTTACCACTCTCTCTATCTCAAAATTCCGGCACCAGCACCATCATCTGCATCGTCATCACTACGCCGACGACCGAGAACCACCGTGGTTCTCCACTACTCCATTCGAAGACCGTCGTGCACCTCTGTTATCTGCCAGTAGCGTCCTCCGCCACCCCCACGTACCGCGACCTCCTCCCCGAGTTCCGGCGACCCCCCTCTCTCGATCCACCTCACCATCTAGTTCTCGGCGACGTCCTCCCACTCCGGCAACCTCCCCCTGAATTCCGGCGAGTTTATGAAATTTCAAGTTCATACAATGTTTGTTCGAGTTTCATAAATAATTTTTCTCGAAATTTTCAAGTTTCATAAACGGTTTCATATATTTTCATAAACTGTTTTATATATTTTCATAAACAGTTTCATATATTTTAATAAACGATTTCATATATTTTTCTCCTGGAGTGGGAGGAAGTCGCCGCCAGTGGGGGAGGTCGCCGGAAGTGGACGGTGAAGGTGGATCGTGAGAGAGAGAGGGGGGGAGAGGGAGAGATAGTTAAGAAAGTTGGTTTTTTCCTAAAATACGAAATTTGTAGAAAGACACAAATACCCTTGGGTTGCATAGTTTGTAGTAATAAAAAGTTTCTATTTGAAGTAGCCTCTATATTATTAAATGCATTTTTACCTATTAATTTCTTTCTCACACGTTAATATCAAGGCTTTTTTTTAGATTATCAATGTATTATTTAACTTGATTTTGACACGGACTTATTCTTTTGCCTCCTTTTCAATTAAAGATTGAATTATAGTAAAATATATGCGTAGTATATAAATGTACATTTTTTTCTTTCCTTTGACATGTCACATTCACACCACAAGAGTCTTGGAAAGGAAGCATCAATGTCTTGCCATATATTGGCTTGGTGTGAGAAACAAACTCACATCCATAATACTTCCTCAATACCATATAAAGTCAAAACTCCTTTCAAATAGACAACAAAACTATAGTATTTTTATACTTTTTTAATTGTATATTAATAAAAAATTATCAATTTAATATTTATATTCTAATTTATAACAACTAAATTATTTTTTATAAGTTTTTGAAGTGAACTGCAGATTAGGTCCCCGTGTTTTGATGTTTTTTTTTACTATAGTCCCTATGATATGTTTATTAATTGTGGATTTGATCTTGATGGTATTCAATTTGTCTTGACCATGGTCCCTCAGACTAACGTCTTCGTTAACTCCGTTAAATCAAGGGTCATTTTAGCTTTTTTTTCCCTATTCTTTTGTCTTTTTCTTATAAAAATGTAAAAACAATATTTTTAACCCCCCCCCCACACACACACATATATATATATATATATACATATATATAATGGAATCAAAATAAATAAAATAAGATATTATTTTATGATGAGATTTTTCTAAATTAAAAAATTAATTATATAAAATACAAATTTATTTTATTGTTTTAGTATTTTTGTCTATTTGGGTATTAAACCTCGTTGATATAAAGATCTATTCAATTATTCAATTTTATGTTACAAAAATGACAGTATGTATGAATCTCTCCTTCGATAATAATTTTGGTTATTGGAATAATAGAAAAAGGACAATAAAATTAAATCGTCTTTAACATAATAATTTTTAAATTTAAACAAATTAAAGTATAAAGCTATATCTTATTTTATTTCCTTCAGCTGAAATAAAATATGATTTCATGATTTGATTTGTTTAAATTAAAAATTTAGTTACATTAAAAGTTTAAAACAATAAAACTCTTTATCTTTCCACCATCGGAGTAAACTAATCTTTCGTTTGGTTGAAGGTATTGAGGGGTAAAGAATGAAAATGATAATGAATAATTGGTTTAGTTTGATATAATATAATTGATTCATACCTCACACCTATTAATTTCTATTCCTGGCCAAATTGGGGGGAATGAAAATATTTTTCCCGTTTAGTAATGTGTTCCCATATATCCCTTCATCTCTTGAAGTGAATGGAACATATTTTTTATTTTCATGTTGGATGACACATATTTGAATTAAAAATATTATATAAAATAAATTTTTATTAATAATATTGGTTTAACCAAACAACATCAATGCAATGTTCATTCCTATTTCCATTCTACTACATTCTCATTTTCATTCCTTAAAATGAACCAAATTAAATCAGATTTAATATAACTAATTTTGAAAAAAAGTTAAAAAATAAATCATACAATGATATCTTATTTTATTTATTTTGTTATTGTTATATATAAGGTTGGGTTCACGTGAGACCAACCTGTTTTCGTGAGACCACAAAATAACACTAAAACTTCACAGTGATTCATTGTGAAGGTAAGAAAATCATCAAACCTTCACAGCAAAAATACTGTGAAGGTTTACCTTCACAGTCTTTTACTGTGAAGGTTTAGTGTTATTTTTGTGGTTTCACGGGTCTCACAGAAATAGCTTGGTCTCACAGGATCTCAATTCTCTATCTCTCTCTCCCTCCCTCTCTCTCTCTCTATATATATATATATATATATATATATATATATATATATATATATATATATATATATATATAGGGGTGGTATCGAGTACAAACCAGTTAGTTTGTACAAACTCGTACAAATCATACCTAGCTTCATGATTTTGTAAATTTGGCTTCATGAATATATATATATATATATTTTGGCTTCATGAATATATAATTTGGCTTCATGAATATATCATTTGGCATTTTTAACTAATTTTTTTACAAAAATAAGGGTATTTTAGGGTATTTTTGTAAAAAATTAGTTAAAAATGCCAAATGATATATTCATGAAGCCAAATTATATATTCATGAAGCCAAAATATATTTAAATATATTCATGAAGCCAAATTTACAAAATCATGAAGCTAGGTATGGTTTGTACGAGTTTGTACAAACTAACTGGTTTGTATTTGATACCCAGCCTATATATATATATATATATATATATATATATATATATATATATATATATATATATATATATATATATATATATAGCCTTAGATTCATTTGAGAAGTGCTAAATATATGAGAAATAGAGAAGTAATCTTGGCCATTTATTCGGTCAAAATCTCCCTATAAATATATATGTTTGAAGATGACCTCTTGATCTCCTTACATTCTTTGAAAAACATCTTTTACACTTAGATAAATTTTAGGTTCTTTGTAATAGCTTAGTCGTGTTTTCAAAGTTCGGTGAAGTCAAAGATCAGCCGAAATCAAGAAGAAGTAAATCTACCAATGCGGATTGAAGATTGACTTCTCAACCCAAACTAAGCTATCTCACCGATTTTCTCCATGACAAATCAGTGAGATCCTCAAAATAGGAGAATCCCTTATCTCCTTGCTAAGAAGATTTTCATCAAAGAGGTAATATCTTATGTGAGGGAAAAAGGTTCATCTATCCTTTTTACCATTCTTAGATATTGTCACCATCAAAGCTTTTCAGTACCATGAAAAATAGGAAAAGACACTTCAACTTTTGAGAGTCAAACCTGACCTTCAAATGACAAAGTGACAAGTTTCTCATGCATTAAATGCTCATGGTACTATTTAAAGATGAAGACTTCTCCATGCAAACTACAACTCTTGAAGATTTCTCAGTGCACAAGACATTCTGCCTTTCTCCTCCTTTGAACTTAATAGCTTTTAATCTTTGTGTTGTAGAAGTTGTGTTGTTTTCCGCTTACTTTGTGAAGATTGTTAGAATAGGTTTCATCTGTTCTTTCCGCAACAATCTAAGTGTTATATGTGTAATTCTTGATTTTATAAATCAATAAAGAATTAAATTAAGTAAAAATTTTGTGTATTGTATTCAACCCCCCCTGTTCTTGTTATTATTAGCCATCTGGGACTAATAAGTGGTATCAGAGCATAAAGTTTAGTCTCAATAAACTTGATCTGCAATGGCTGCTTCTTCCTCAAACAATGAAATTTCTTCTCAAAACACTTTTTCTGAAAATGGATCTATAGCCAAACCTCCTAAGTTTAACCCCCAACAACTTTTCTCTGCGGAAAAGCCGGATGATGCTTTTCATGGAAGGAGTGGATAGCAGATATCCAACCATTCTCAGTGAAGGACCCATTGTCCCTAGAGTTTGGGCTCGCCATGAAACTCAAAAGTCCGGCAAAGAAAGTGCTGAAAAAGATGATTCTGATGATTCCTCTTATGAAGAAAAATCTACTGTAACTGGTCGTTATATTCTTAAGAATCCCAAGAAATATACTAATGAAGAAAAACGTCTTGTGTATCTTGATTCTAAAGTTAGAACTATCATTGCTCTCTCTCTTCTTGATGAAGTGTACAACTCTCTGGTAAATTTCTCTACTGCCAAAGAGATGTGGTCCACTCTATGTGTTTTGTACGAAGATACAAATGAAGTTAAAAAGAGCAGAAAGATTGCTCTTGTTAGAAAATATGAACTCTTCTCTTATGAGAAATGAGAATCTCTCTCCAACTACTATAATCGCTTTAACAGTCTTCTTACTGACTTAAAGCTGTTAGGTAGAGTGTATGACAATGAGGAAGTCCTGTGCAAGTTTATGGATTGTCTTCCTGATTTTTTGGGAAAATATATGTACTTGTATAAAGACAACCAAGGATCTTGATCATATGCCTCTCACTGCTCTTTTTGGAACTCTCTTCAACTATGAGCAGACTAAATTGCAAAGGAAGTCTGTCATCACAGATATAAAGAGCTCTTCTCTAGATCTCTTAAGTGACTCTTCCAAAAGAACTAAGTGTACTCCAAGAATCACCTACCCATCTGACTCTGAAGATGATAGTCAAGAAGATCCCAATGAGCACTTAGAAGCATATCTTAGTGATGCTGAGGATGAATGTGAGGAAACTTTAGTTGACAAATTATCAGATGGAATAGCCATGTTGGATGGGTATTCTAAATCCAAATCTCCCTTCTCTTTTGGAAAATCTAAGTTTAGTAGAAAATCCTCCTCTTCTCTCTCCAAACACTCCTCTTAGGACAAAACTAACGAAGAATGCTTTAACTATGGTAAAAAGGGTCATTTTGCCTCTGAGTGCAAAAGTAAACACTTTGAAAGACCCAGAACTTCTTCCTCAGACCGATTTTCCTCAAAATTGGGAAGATCCAAATATGATTCTATCAATCTCTCCCCTTCCCAAAAATTCGGCCAACCTCTCTCTTCTGTAAATTCTGACCGGGCTGAAAGATACAAAGAAAAATACAAGTGAGAAAAGGAAAGAAATGAAAGACTTGTCAGAAAAGGAAAGGGTCTGCCTGCTAAAACTCATGATTTGGCAGATTGATATGCATTGATTATTCAATGCATAAAGGGCCTTTTTATTCTATTTTTAGATAGATTATTTTTCTTTATCTCAAACTTTGAGTCATTTTATTCTCTTATTTTCATCTTTCTTAATCATGGAGCTAAGTAAATGATTTTACTTGTTTTTACAAAATAAAGTGGCTAACTTGTTCTTAGGACAGGCTGTTGTTGCTTCTTGATGCTGCAGCATTGGTGGCTGGACGAATGGAAGCAATTCAATGGCATGGAGCGTAATTTTTGGAGAAGAAATCAAGACCAACCCAATTCTAACTAGCTAGTTACTCTTAAAAACTGATTCAATTGGGTTGTAATAAGACAAGTACTAGGAAGTTTCTTTTTGTCTAATGTTATTACATATAATGTACTTACATGGTACATTAAAAGATCCATTTTGATATTTACTTTTGTGCCACACCTCCCTTGCTTAAATAGGGGTGCATGGCATTGTTTTGGATACCCCCTTCCATCAGTTCACAACTGGTGTGAAACATCTTTAAGTTTATGCAAGTTATTTTTAAGTTCTTCATCTTGTTCTTATTATAGTTCTTATGCATGAGTTGCTGCAGCATTGCTGACAAACATTGCTGCACTTCTTCTTTGCTTTTAATTATTGCATCTTACATTCTTGTTATTTACTTTATGTCATTTACATTGTGTCTTTAATTTCAATCATTTACATTTATTGCAATTTAATTTCAAGTATGAGTAGCTAAGTTCCATAGCTTGGGTGTGAGATTAAAGGGTGAAGTTTTAAATGTAAAGAAAGGTGAACATCGTTTCTCAATAATGATGTTCACCATTTCATGTAAAGTTTTATAAAGATAAGTTTACTTCATGACGTTTTGATCATTTTGAAAGTGTTAAAGTGCCATGGCATCAGGAATGAGCCATTGATATTCACGTCAATCCGAATGACAAAGAAAGTAAGACTTGGAAGAGCTACGGACAAAGGAATTTGTCATCTCTGTCTTTTCTGGGTTGATTTTGCCCGATAAGTTGGTCATCTTCATGATGGTAACAGTGTAGAGTGCGTATCAGGAATGGACCACTTAGAACACATCAACTTAACAGATATGGGATCAACTTGGAAGAGTGATTTTTAACAAAGTAATTTGTTTATCCATATACTTGGAAGGCATCATTTGCTATTGATAGTCCTGATACAACACCAGGAATGGGTTGATTGAAAGCTAGATCAGTAGTACAATGTTGAAGATCCGGAAGGGCATCCTGAAAAGTAGACGGTGAACTTAAGTGTTGAGAGACCAATGCTGTAGCATTGCCACAACATTAGTCTGCTGGAATTTATGTTTAAACTTCTACCCGATATCTTACACCCTTGCTTTCTTTTATTATTTGTCTAATTAATCCATTGTAAATCCAACCACAATATTATCTTCGAATTGATCCTTGGAAATCGTCTCTTTTATTAGACTTTTATTATGCTTTTACTCCAATCTCTGTGGGACGATACGTGGCTCTTACCACTTTATTACTTGAAAGACGATATTAGATCTCATTGTATACTTGCAGTGAGGTTTAATTAGCACACGTCTAACGGTGTATTCAAAGCACTGTCAAGTTTGTGGCGCCGCTGCCGGGGATTGGCACGCTAAAAGTCTATAAAAGTATTTTAAAAGATTTGATTTTTCTACCACCTTTGTTGCTTGTCATACGTCTCCATGTATGTACAAGTAACAAGCTTTGGGTATATCTTTCTGTGAATATGGATTCAATGGGACATTCGTTTGGATTGTATGAAACTGTTTTCTGTGACTTCTGTGGCGGAAATCATTTCACATATTATTGCCCTTCGAACCCTGATTCCAATTATTTCATGGGAGATAGTAATTGGGATACCTCACACTTCAATGGTTATACTCAATCATGGGAGGATCATCCTAATTTGTTTTTAAATAATCAAAATCATGGCACTTTCACATCACCAATACCTCTCTACCAAGATTGGAGTAACACTTACGCAAATACTTTTCACCAATCTTGGGAGGGAACAAGTTGATTTTTCTGAGAGTTTTCAAGGGGGTGACTTTAATAACTCATTTTTACCCCCTACAACCTCTTCAGAACAAGTTGAAAACTTCAAATCTCTTGAAATTATGATGAATGAGTCCATACAAAGTATAAATGCATCTGTTGCCAACATCACAACATATGTTCAAGAGATCATTAAACAAAACCAAATTCCTATACCAAGTGAGATTGAAAATTTTGAATGTATTGGTAAGGATGAGGATGAGGTCAATACTTTGGAAAATAGTCAAGAGATGTAGAGTAATGAGGAAGAACCTGAGCATTTAAGCAATCCCTCTTCACTTCCAAATAGTGAAAAGGTCCAACACAATGCCAAGATTGTCATTAACCCCAACTTTGAATCTGTGCAGAAAGAACATATTGTTGCGGATGCTGCAACATTCCTGCAGCAAAGTTGTGCAGAAAATCATCAAGTTATTTTTGAAAAGGGACGTGATGATCAATCCATGGACTCGGGAAGCTTCATAAAATCAAGTACTGTTGTTAGTGAGGTTGTGTGGAAAACTCTTTGTGGGATGACATGTTCCCCCATTTGTTTCATTAAAGTCTTGTGCCATGATCAAGGAGAGAAACACGTGATGAGAAACGTGTATAAACATAAGTGGAAAGAGAAACACCAAGTTAAGTCGGTAAGGACCGTTTGGGATGAGGAGCATACTGATGTGCTTCAGCAAAATCCACCATACTTCAAGAAGTTGTCAACAAGAGATCCAGTTGTTGAAAAGGAAGAACACCTTGCTAAAAGAAGAAAATATAGATTCTTGTGCCGCAACATTCATTCTAACCACTTGGTTCATAGCCTACTCCTATAGAGTAGGGCATGTTCAAATCACTTACTTTAGTCTCCATGTTTTATTTTATTTTATGTCTGGGATAGTTTTACCATTTTTAGGTTTTTCGTTTCTTTTGCAAGATTACACATGGAATAATCATACCTTGTTTTTTTGTTCATAGCCCTAATAGTTTTTTGGAATCATGCCATTCATCTACTTTTGTGTTCTTGTTAGAACTAGCACCTATCTTCTTGGGACACAAGTTGATTCACACAACCTACATACATTTGGGGAATGATCTAGGCCATCTTTTCAATTTCCAATAGCCACTTGTAGCCTTTATACACTCATACACTTCATGGGGTACAATGGGGACATTGTACATTCTAAATTTGAGGGTAGGAAGGTTACACCCTAAAAGGAGGGTTACACCTTAAAGAAAGAAAAGTCAATACAAAAGAGCAAAGCTCTAATCTGAAATTCTTGTGATCAAAGAAGTACAAAAAAAATGTCCCATAGGGGCAAGGTACACAATATCAACAAAAAAGAGCACAAAGTGCCAAGATTTGAAAAATATTGTGGAAATTTGTTGAGAGAAAAGGCTATGTGAGAACAGAAATGCCAAAAAGAGTGACCCTACAAGCCCTAGTGATCCTAAATGTAGGATGTGTTGAGTCAAACAAAGGGAAGAATGGTGCTAGCTTATGATTCACACACACATCTAGGCTAGGAATGGATGAGTCAATATTTATGAAAGGCTATGAATTCCATGGGGTACGTTCTACATTGTGTGGGCACTTAATGAAATGATCTTGCAGAAAATTTCAAAATTGAGTCAATTTTTTTTTTGGTCTTTAGTTGTTTAGGGACAAACAACACTTTAAATTTGAGGGTGTGATATGCATTGATTATTCAATGCATAAAGTGCCTTTTTTATTCTATTTTTAGATGGATTATTTTGCTTTATCCCAAACTTTGAGTCATTTTATTCACTTATTTTCATCTTTTTTAATCATGGAGCTAAGTAAATGATTTTACTTGTTTTTACAAAATAAAGTGGCTAACTTGTTCTTGGGACAGGCTGTTGTTGCTTCTTGATGTTGTAGCATTGGTAACTGGACGAATGGAAGCAATTCAATGGCCTGGAGCGTAATTTTTGGAGAAGAAATCAAGACCAACCCAATTCTAACTAGCTAGTTACTCTTAAAAATTGATTCAATTGGGTTGTAATAAGACAAGTACTAGGAAGTTTCTCTTTGTCTAATGTTAGTACATATAATGTACTTACATGGTACATTAAAAGATCCATTTTGATATTTACTTTTGTGCCACACCTCCCTTGCTTAAATAGGGGTACATGGCATTGTTTTGGTTACCCCTTTCTATCAGTTCACAACTGGTGTGAAACATCTTTAAGGTTATTGATAAGTGCATAATTTATCACATTCTAAGCACTTATTTTATAGGTATTTAGTCTTATTTTAGTTTCCCAATCATCTTAATTGAGTCTTTTAGTCTGATTTTACCTTTTATTGTAGTTTGGAGCTAAGATAAGGAATGAATCTGTTTTGTGCTTATTTTGTAGAAAATCTAACAGTTCAGTATGCTGCAGCAGGGTGCTACAGCATGGTTCGCAGATCCAGGAAAGTCAACGACAAGTACTTCATAAACTTTTTGGTTGGGGAATCTTTTAGCAATCTATTCAGCCCTTTTTGCAAGCTGGAAGGCAGGGGCATCTGCAGAAGAATATATGCTTGATAGAGATCACCTCAACAAGAGCATCATATAATCTCTTTAGCTCTTGGACAAAAACCTTTGGTTAAAGAATCTTCTACTAGCTAAAGTTGACTTAAGATGCTTTTCTTTTGTATAAATAGGGGCTGAACCCTGGTTATTAAAAACACACCACTTCTTGCCTTAAGCAAGTAGTTCTTTAGTTCTAGTTCTAATTTCCAGTTTGTACTTTACTTTACTTTAAATCTAATTTCTCCTAACAAGGAAATTAGCTAGGTAGTTCATATAGCTACTTAGAAGCAATTGTTATTTCCTTTCTTGTTTTAATCAAAAATCGTTGGCACATCTATTGTTTTTAACATTTATATTTCTGTTTGATCATCATGATTTATATGTGTTTAAAAGCGATGAGGGGCTAATTCCCGAGCTTGGGTGTAAGTAATGGTTGGGAGATAAAGGCCCTTATGTAGTGGAAGAATGCTTTTGCTATTGGCTATCAAGCTTTCTATTCATCCCTTGTATTCTAAGCTTCATTTAAGTAGTTTTCTTGACAAAGTGACGCATGTTATTCTACTTAAGTGAGTTGGTCTTGAATGCAAGCCAACGTAAGTCTTTAGAACTCTGAGATGTTGTAATATCAATTTCTTGTAAATTGTGACTTATATGAATGGATTAGTGGATTATACTACACGGGTTGGGTCTCCCATTTGCGTGAGCTGCCCTTACTGGTTGGGTCTCCCTCTTTTGTGGAGCTGCCAGTAGATAGTCCGATCTGAACTCTGCAAAGGGGCTAATCTATTCAGTAGCAAAGTTGAGAACCAATGCTGCAGCACCATGCTGTAGCATTCTTCCTAAGCATAATGTTGCTGTAATCCAGCCAGAACTTACACCCTTGCATTTCTTTTACTGTTTTACAAACGTTTTCAAAGCTGTTACTTAACTCAAAGATTATTCCTTCGAATTCTGTTCTCGAGATCTTATTTTAAGTTTGGCTTAAGACTAACCGCTTGCTTTGTTTGTCTCTGTGGGATCGATACTTGGTACTTAGTACCACTTTATTACTTGTTTTTCTGTGAAATCCCAGATCTCTAGCAATAAGATATGAATGTAGTGAGAGAGAATCTAGAGAGCAAATATGTCATCCATGTATTGAGCTCAAAGGATTACAAAAGGTTTCTAAAAGATTACAAAAGCTTTTTAAAGTGTTACTAACAAATGAACTAGACAAGCCTATTTATACCCATGACATACAAGGTATAAAGGCAATCACAACTAATACAGTACATTGACTTTACAGTAAATCTTGAATACAATAATGCTCTAACAATCTCCCCCTTTGGATTCAAGATTTAAAAAAAATAACAGCAGTCTTCAGCTCTTTGTAAAGTCAATCTTCTTCAACAGACACTTTATCAAACTATCTTCAAGTAGCTTTATCTCCACTAGTTCACGGCGAACTATATGCTTTGACACTCTTTAAGAACTCAGCTTTGAAGAATCTTCAGACAAACATGAAAAGTCATTGTCTTTTTCTTTGAAAAATCAACCTTCTTCAATACAATCTTCAACAGATTGTCTTCAAGTCTTGAACATGGATTTCATATCTTTATATAGAACCATCAATTCGGAACAAGATAAATCAGAAACGATTAGAGTTTGGATCAGCAAGATGTGAAACCATCCACATTGTTGAACTTTTAGGTGTAAGCGCATTCCGATAACCACTCAGAACTAAGATAACCAAATTCAGCAACATTTGGACTTCACATGATCCTTCTCCCCAATCTTCAGTCTTTGTTCACGAATCTTTGACTTGAAATATCTTTGATTTGAAAATTCTTTGACATGAAATTGAAATTAAACTTTTCTCCCCCTTTTTCGATGATGGTGAGCATCGAAAACCATTTTCAATTTCAGTCGTGTCTTTGAGTATTGCTAACAATCTCCTCCTTACAGAATAACCTTGCTCCCCCTCAAAATAAGAATTCTGGAGCAATTTATTTTCTCCCCCTGAAAGTATGCATATATTTCAATAACGTACAGTATTTGAAATTGTAGCACAAATTTTAAAACAAATTTACACAAGGAAAAAAACATTCATTGAATTTTATTTTATAACTACAAACATTTGATCATTTGAAAACTTTATAAAAGAAATTCAACTTAATGAAATTTAACAGATTTTTCAATCAAATGAAATCAAATGCATGTGTTTGGATTCAAGAACAAGTCATCATTGTATATCAAGTTAAAAAATGTTCAGTTTCAACCCCTTTATTAAATCTATTTGGTGTGCTAGCATGGGAAATATGATTAGCTTCAAGCATATGCAATTCTAAAACATATAAGAATATTTTGCTCTACTCACACTATTTGTCCAAAATCAGAATTTTCACAAATTTACGGGTTTATCGCGACTTTGTATTTTCCCAAGTTTCAAGAGATGTGTGCTCATTGGCATCTTTGCTTTTGTGCTCATTGGCATCTTTTGATTTGTGCACATTGGCATCTTTTGATTTTGTGCTCATTGGCATCTTTTGATCAAAAAGTTTAGTAAGAATAAGATACACCGTTAAACATGACTTTCTATCTGGTTCTATAGAAGGATTTGGGTTAGCAGATCCCAGACCAGTTGGCCTTAGGTGCTAGGTGTCAAGCACCCCTTAGAACTTAATTTCCCAAACCAGAAAGGCCACATCGATATATCTTAAACCCATTTGTACCAGTAGAACATGGCTTTCTATCTGGTTCTATTGCAGGATTTGGGTCAGCCGATCCCAGACCAGTTGATCTTAGGGACTAGGTGTCGAGCACCCCTTAGGACTTACTCTCCCAAACCAGAAAGGCCACAGGCACAAACTTTCAAACTAAATGATATTCTATATAAGTTCGAATTTCCATCACAAAATATGAATGATATCTCAATCACTTGGTTCTTAATCATAGTGCTTCCCCCATATTTTCGTTTCCATTCATCATTCTGATAAATAGGCTTTTTGAGCATTATATTCTATATAAGTCCATATTCACATATCTTTGAGCATTCAGCATAATTTCATTCATGTTTTGCTGACCTTTCGATTATTTCAGAGGTGAAAGATGAAACAAATATAACTCAGATAAAACAAAAACACTTGTAAAATCATCTTTTAGCACACATTTAATTCATTGAATGAAAATTGAAAATTTTATCTCATTGAATTAAATTTGTAAAGATTCAAATTTTCAAAGTGGTAGAAACAAAATATAATCCAATGTTACCTTTTGCCACGTTCCTTGAAACAGAAAGATGTAACAGTTAAAGATATCACCTGAGAAGTGTGAGTTCTAAACTGATTTGTTTAGAAGTCTTAGTCGTTGAAGTACGGGTCCTGAACTGAATTGTCCAGAAGCCATTGTCGTTGAAGCACGGGTTTTGAACTGATATGTTCAAAAGCCATTGATATTTTTCTCCCCCTTAATGGTACAAATATTTTTCAAAAAATACGCCGCTTCTCTTCTGTTTTCAGTCATGTGTGTGGTATGTATCTACAATTCAGTACAACACATGAAGAACCTGCAAAACAGATTAAGCAGATTTTGGTACCCAATGGCACTTGGGTCCTAGTGGGTTAGGTGTAGATTTCTTACAAGGAATACTGTAAGAACCATACCAATAAGAAGTATAATCTTTATGCACAAAATCATTTGATCCACAGTAAGAACAACAGATTTTCTTATGTGCCAACCTAATCAGATGATTTACAGAATAAATAGGATTAGGTTTAGCATAAGATTTACCTTTTGGCGCATTGTCCTTCTTTTCATTTGATGTGGATACAGATGATTTTGGCACTTCTTTCTTTGGAACTGTTGTGCCTTTTACTCTCCATTCCATCTTCACCCTCTTGAAGACTGGAACTTCTTCAGGTTTGGAAGTATTAACTTTAGGCACTTTTGTTTTGTTATCTGATTTATCATACAGAGGATTATAGAAGAGATTTGTTGAACGAATCCGACCTTTTGAGAAATCTGTTGATCTATTAAATTGTTTAGAAGAAATGTTTTTAAAACTTGAACTCGAAGCAGTTTTAAAAGAGCATTCAGAATCGTTTGAATCAACAAATGGAGTCTGAAAGATAGAATTATGACTAGCCTGCTTTGAGACATCAAATTTAAAAATGACGTCTTCAAGTTCTTTGACTTTGTTTATTAAAACATTTTTCTCTTTAGAAATTAGATCAAATTTCTTTTGGAGATCAGATTTGATCAACTGATCCTTCATAATATCAGCTGATAAACCAGATAATCTTTTGGTAAGATTAAGAATCACATCTTCAAAATATACACGTTCCGATTCAAAATCTTTTTCCAAAAACTTTCTTTTATCAGTAATCTCTTTGAAAATTTCCATATTTTTCTTTTTAAGAGTTTTACTTTCCTTTTCAAAGAGATTTTTCTTTTCCGTGAAATCTTTTCTTTCCTTTTCCAAAAGATTTTCTAATTCAGAGATTTTCACGGAAAGTTCAGAACTTTTAATTTCAAAAGATTTGCGTTCAGTTTCAAATTTAGCTCTTTCTTTTTCGAGCTTGTCTTTTTCTAAAAATAAAACTTTCTCAAAGTCAGAAACTTGTTTTGAAAGTTTTATACAATTAAGTTCAATTATTTCCTTTTCTTTAAGAATCTTCTCTCTCCTGTCTTCAATACTCTTCAGATCAGCATTTTCCTTTTTAAGAGTTGTTACTTTCTCTTGAAGTTTCTCGATTTGATCGTGCAGACTTGAGTTGTCTTTGTCTTTCTTTGTTTCAAGACCTGCAATATAAACTTCAAGATCAGTTATTCTTTTAGTAAGTTTAGCATTTGAAGAAGAAATGTCTAAAATTTGTCTTTTCAGATTAACATTTTCTTCTTCCAATGCTTTATTTAAAATAGGAGTTGAAGAATTTGAAGCATTATCTTTAACAGGAGTTTCTGATATAGGAGATGGTTCTGATAAAATAACTTGTTGCAAAATTCCATTATTTGCCTTAGCTTTTTCAAGTGGCTTTGGAGGTGTTTTTGTTATTATGACTTGTTGCAACACTTCATTATTTGGTTTAACATATACATGTGAATTAACAGATGTTTCTGTTATAATGACTTATTGCAACTTTACATTTGGTTTAACAAAAACTTTTGCAATTGGAGGAATCTCCTTTTTCAGAGTTTGCTTCAAATCTTCACCACTGCTTTTAACAATAACTTGTTGTAAAACCATTTTGAATATTGCTAGAAATTGATCGTTCAGAAGATCAAGCAGACAGTGTATGAAAATACACAAAAAAAATATATAAAATTTTTTCTTGAAAAGCTCTTACAGTGTATGAAATACACTATAGAAAAAATTTCGGGATAAAAAATTTTCTCAAAAATTCGGATGAGTAAGAATTTCGAATTCAAATTTTTTTTTTTTTTTTTTAAATTCACAAGAATTCGGATGAGTAAGGGTTCGAATTCAACGAATTCGGATGAAGAAGGATTCGAATTCAATGAATTCGGATGAATAAGGGTTCGAATTCAATGAATTCGGATGAAGAAGGGTTCGAATTCAATGAATTCGGATGCTGAAGGGTTCGAATTCACTCAATTCGGACTTAACTTGGTTCGAATTCAATGAATTCGGATGCTTAAGGGTTCGAATTCAATGAATTCGGATGCTTAAGGGTTCGAATTCTATGAATTCGGATGCTTAAGGGTTCGAATTCTATGAATTCGGATGCTTAAGGGTTCGAATTCAACACTTGGAAAATTTATTCAACTCAATTCGAATCTAACACAGTTCGAATTCTCCTCAATTCGAATCTAACACGGTTCGAATTCTCCTCAATTCGAATCTAGCTGGGTTCGAATTCAATCAATTCGAATCCTTCTTGAGTCGAATTCTACACTTGTATTTCCAAGAACACTCCGAATTCTTCTTTGAATGATCCGAATTCACCAAGAATGATCCGAATTCACCAAGAATGATCCGAATTCTGCACTTCGAACACGAAAATCACTAAATCAGCCATAACTTTTTCAATTCTTGATCAATTGTTATGAAATTTGCACAGATTTGTTCGAAATTTGATTCCACACACTTTCTTAGTTAATCACAAATCATAATTCGATCAATTTAATCGAATTTTGATCCAAAAATAGTAGAAAAAGTTTTCGAACAAAAATGATATAAAATGATCAGATCTGCAAATTATGTGCAGATTTTGGTGTTGATCCAAGAATTAAAGATGTTTAGGAATCAAATCCGAGTGCAATGATGTCAAGAATCAATCCAAAAGATCAAAAATTAAAGAAAAGATGAAATCTGGATGAATAGTAAATGAAGAAGGGTCAGAATTCTTGATGAACAGTGATGAATAGTGATGAACACCCAATCCGAATTCTTCAGCTTTAGTGTAAAAAATCTTCAATTTGGTCTTCGATCTGCTTGAATCTTCTGTTTAGCTCTGATACCAATTGTGAAATCCCAGATCTCTAGCAATAAGATATGAATGTAGTGAGAGAGAATCTAGAGAGCAAATATGTCATCCATGTATTGAGCTCAAAGGATTACAAAAGGTTTCTAAAAGATTACAAAAGCTTTTTAAAGTGTTACTAACAAATGAACTAGACAAGCCTATTTATACCCATGACATACAAGGTATAAAGGCAATCACAACTAATACAGTACATTGACTTTACAGTAAATCTTGAATACAATAATGCTCTAACATTTTCAAAACGATATTGGTTTGGCATGTATACTTGTGTGCTATTCCATTGTTGATTTTAGGGATATATTTTCCACGAACCAAGTTTTTGGTGCCGTTGCCGGGGACAAAGCCAAAGCAAGAATTTTCTTAAGTCACTTTTAATTTGATTTTTCTAGTCAAATTGTTAAAAGAATTTTGGGTTGCATGCCACGTTTGTTTCACGGTGATATATTTGAACTAGATCCGGATATTGAAAGAATATTTCATAGAAGGAGAAGGATACAAAGAACTTTATCACCAATTTTTGAAACTGTTGAAATGGAAGTCACTATATATGGACCCCATGGAAGGCCTGAACCCCAAAGCATCATCAGTATTGCAAACTCTAAAGAGGGAAGGATTATGGACTATGCTATGCCCATGCTTGATCAATTGCATGCTGGCATAGTTAGACCACAGTTGGAATGTGCCCACTTTGAACTAAAACCTGTCATGTTTAATATGTTACAATCTAGTGGACAGTTCGCAGGCCTACCAACTGAGGACCCTCATTTGCATCTTAAAACTTTTATGGAAATCACTGATTGTTTCGATTTTAGTGGAGTAACTGATGAAGCCTTACGGCTAAAGTTATTTCCTTTTTCACTTAGAGATAGAGCAAGAGCATGGTTTAATTCATTGGAACCTAACTTTGTTGAAACTTGGAATCAAATGGTTGAAAAGTTTTTGAAAAAGTATTTTCCACCAACACGGAATGCCAAGTCCAGAAATGAAATAAGCATGTTTAGACAATTGGACGATGAAGCTATTCTGGATGCTTGGGAAAGGTTTAAGGATCTGTTAAGGAAATGCCCTCACCATGGCATACCCTTTTGCATACAGCTAGAGACATTCTACAATGGTTTAAGTACCACTTCTAAAGGAATGCTTAATGCTACAGCAGGAGGTGCCTTCACCCTTAGTACCTATAATGATGGTTTAGCTATTTTGGAAAAGATTGCGAGTAACAACGGTCAATGGTCTGATTCTCGTGCATTAGTACCTAGAAAACCTGCAGGTGTTCATGAAGTAGATACTTATACTGCTCTTACTGCACAGCTTGCTGCACTTACCAACATGGTTAAAAACATGTCTGGTCAATCCAGCACTGTTGTTGCAGCATGTACTTCTGAAAATCTGTCGGATCAATGTGTATTATGTAGTGGGCCTCATACCTATGACCAATGCAATCAAAACACCGAATCTGTAAACTATTTGCAAAACAGAAATGGACAGTTCTCTAACAACTATAACTCAAATTGGAAGAACCATCCCAATTTTTCTTGGAAAAGTCCATGTTTGCAACCATCCGACGCACAAGAACAGAAAAGTTCTAACTTTCAAAAACAGCCCATGTTCCAACAAGGTCAACAGTCCAACCTAGGAAGACAAAACCAACAAAATGAATCACCTGCTTCTTTGGAATCAGTGTTGAAAGGATTCATAAATCACACCAACTCGGCCATCAACAACCAAAACATAGCCTTAAGGGCTATGGAAACTCAGATTGGCCAAATTGCTAATGAGTTGAAGAATCGACCTGCTGGAACTCTACCTAGTGATACCGAGACTCCCAAGAACATAATCAAGGAGCAAGTGAAGGCCGTGTCCCTTAGGAGTGGAAGAGATTTAGTGAACACCATACCGAAGGAACCACAGACTGTCAGTGCCACAAACAAAGGACAAGATGCTACAAAGGTACCCCCTATCATTGTCTCGTCTTCTGATTCAGTTCTTGGACCTAAACCAACTCCTGAAACAGTGAGTACCAAGCCTGACTTATCTGTGTTATCCCCTGTTGATAATAACACAGTCAAGACCACTGTAGTTGATGCTACAGCACATGCTGCAGCACCAACTGACAAAACCAAAACACCTCAAACAGCAATTGAACAGGTTACACCTACTGTTTCATCCACTTCTGATCCCAAGAAGGCTGTTGTCACCCCTGTTCCACCTTATGTTCCTTATCCCCAAAGGATGAGAAATGAAAAGGAAAAGGAACAATTCAAGAAGTTTCTAGATGTGTTCAAACAATTGCACATCAACATCCCCTTGGTTGAAGCAATTGAGAGCATGCCTACCTATGCTAAATTCCTTAAGGATATTTTAAGCAGGAAAAAGAAACTGGTTGAGTATGAAACCGTAGCCTTAACTGAAGGTTGTAGTGCCCTTGTAACCAACAAACTCCCTCCTAAGCAAAAGGACCCAGGTAGTTTCACAATACCCTGTTCTATAGGAGGTAAAGCTGTTGGACAAGCCTTATGTGACTTGGGTGCTAGCATCAATCTTATGCCCTTGTCCATTTTTAACACTCTTGGAATAGGAGAAGCTAGACCTACCACGGTTACCTTGCAACTAGCTGACAGGTCCATAGCATATCCTAAGGGAAAGATAGTAGATGTATTGGTCCAAGTAGACAAATTTATATTTCCTGCGGATTTCATCATTTTAGACTTTGAAGCCGATAAGGACACTCCTCTTTTGCTAGGAAGACCCTTATTAGCTACTGGTAGAACCATAATAGATGTCCAAAAAGGTGAGTTGACCATGAGAGTTCACGACCAACAGGTCACCTTCAATGTCTTTAACTCCATGAAATACCCCGATGAGAAAGAAGAGTGTTATGGCCTAAGTACTATAGAGTCCTTGTGTCTTGGAGGAACCCTAGAGGATAAGGCAGAAGATGATGAGTTTGATGAGGATGACCTGAATGTAGATGACCTAGAAGATGAGGAATATGATGATGATGATGATGATGATTTAGAGGATAGTGATGACCTCCAATCTGCCAGTATGCTGCAGCCTGTTGTCGCAGCATATGAAGCATTGGAACAGACCACTAAAGAAAATCGCCTACCATCCGTTGAAGCACCACCAACTCTTGATTTAAAACCACTTCCTGCTCATCTTAAATATGTTTTTCTAAAAGATGGAGACAAATTACCTGTAATTATCTCTGCCTCTTTAAACCAAAAACAGGAAGAAGAGTTGGTCAAAGTACTTCAAGCCCATACCAAGGCCATAGGTTGGACGATTTCTGACTTAAGAGGCATTACTCCATCAATCTGTCAACACAAAATCATTTTAGAGGACAAAGACTTCAGATCTGTAGAAGCACAAAGAAGACTAAACCCTGTGATGAAAGAAGTAGTCAAGAAAGAAATCCTTAAGTGGTTAGATGCTGGAATTATTTACCCCATAGCTAGTAGTTCTTGGGTAAGTCCTGTTCAATGTGTTCCTAAGAAGGGAGGTGTGACAGTTGTTGAGAATGAAAAGAATGAGTTGATCCCAACTAGGGTAGTGTCAGGATGGAGAATCTGTATGGACTATAGGAAGCTTAACAAAGCCACTCATAAGGACAATTTTCCATTGCCTTTCATTGACCAAATGTTGGATAGACTTGCAGGTAAAGAATATTACTGTTTTCTGGATGGATATTCTGGCTACAACCAAATTGCTATAGCACCTGAGGACCAAGAGAAAACCACTTTCACTTGTCCTTTTGGTACTTTTGCTTTTAGGAGAATGCCTTTTGGACTATGCAATGCCCCTGGCACATTTCAAAGGTGCATGATGTCCATATTCTCTGATATGTTGGAAACCTCTATGGAAATATTCATGGATGACTTTTCTGTCTATGGATCTTCATATGAAGTATGTTTGAAAAATCTTGAACAAAGTCTTAAAAGATGTGAAGAGACTGATTTAGTTTTAAATTGGGAAAAATGTCACTTCATGGTCAAAGAAGGTATTGTTTTGGGACACTTAATTTCAAACAAAGGAATAGAGGTTGATAAAGCAAAACTGGAAGTCATTGAAAAACTTCCAGAACCTACAAATATTAAAGGAATTAGAAGTTTTCTTGGCCATGATGGTTTTTACAGAAGATTTATAAAAGACTTTTCAAAAGTTTCAAAACCACTTTGTCTGTTACTCCAGCATGACCAACCTTTTAACTTCAATAATGATTGTAGGAAAGCTTTCACAACTTTAAAAGACGCTTTAATTTCAGCACCAATTGTAATCACACCGGATTGGACAAAATCTTTTGAACTTATGTGTGATGCAAGTGATTGGGCAGTTGGTGCAGTCTTGGGACAGAAAAGAGAAAAAAAATTCATCCTATATATTACTCTAGCAAAACTCTAAATGAAGCACAAGTTAACTACACCACTACTGAAAAGGAATTATTGGCTGTTGTTTTTGCTTTTGAAAAATTTAGATCTTATCTGATGGGGACCAAGGTTACAGTTCACACTGACCATGCAGCCATTAAATATTTGATTTCTAAAAAAGATGCAAAGCCAAGACTGATTAGGTGGGTGTTGTTACTACAAGAGTTTGATCTAGAAATAATAGATAGGAAAGGTACTGAAAACCAAGTTGCAGATCACTTGTCTAGATTGGAAAAAATAAAGGACCCTCTTGTTGAAATTAATGAAAAGTTTCCTGATGAACAGCTTTTAAGGCTACAACATCATGCTGCAGCACCATGGTTTGCTGATATTGCAAACTATCTGGCTGCTGGAATCATTGCACCTGAACTCACCAAGAACCAAAAGAAAAAGTTGCTTTCTGATGTTAAACATTATCTTTGGGATGACCCCTTTTTGTTCAAATTAGGGGTTGATCAAATTTTGAGAAGGTGTATACCTCAAGAAGATGTACCTGCAGTGCTCAAGCATTGTCATGCTTCTGCATATGGTGGTCACTTTGGTGGCCAAAGAACTGCAGCAAAAGTACTCCAATCTGGATTCTTTTGGCCTACACTCTTCCATGATGCTGATAGTTTTGTTAAAAGATGTAATGAATGTCAAAGAACTGGATCTATTTCCCAAAGACATGAGATGCCCTTAAATGGCATTTTAGAAGTAGAACTATTTGATGTTTGGGGAATAGATTTCATGGGACCATTTCCTATTTCTGGGAACTGTCAATACATCTTGGTAGCTGTAGACTATGTCTCTAAGTGGGTAGAGGCTGCAGCTTGTCATAGCAATGATGCAAAGACAGTGGTCAAATTTCTTCACAAAAACATCTTCACTAGATTTGGTACTCCTAGGGCCATAATCAGTGATGAAGGAACACACTTTGTGAACAAAATGATGAAAGATGTTTTAGAGAAGTATAACATCAGTTATAGAGTTGCTACAGCCTACCATCCTCAAACCAATGGCTTAGCTGAACTCTCAAATAGGGAAATCAAGAGTATTCTAGAAAAGGTGGTCAAACCTACAAGAAAGGATTGGTCATTCAAACTAGATGATGCTCTTTGGGCTTATAGGACTGCCTATAAATCCCCAATTGGAATGTCTCCCTATAAGCTTGTCTTTGGAAAAGCTTGTCACTTGCCATTAGAACTTGAGCACAAAGCTTTTTGGGCTTTAAAAGAACTTAACATGAATGTTAATGATGCAGGTGAAAGGAGAAAATTGCAAATCAATGAGTTGGAAGAACTAAGGGACCAATCCTATGAGAATGCCAAAATCTACAAAGATAAAACCAAAAAATGGCATGATAAGAGGATTATGCAGAAGAATTTCCAAGTTGGTCAAAAAGTTCTCTTGTTTAACTCTAGATTGAAACTCTTTCCGGGAAAACTAAGGTCCAAATGGATTGAACCTTTTGAAGTGAAAAATGTTTCTCCTTATGGAGTAGTCGAACTAATTGATCCAAATAATGGATCATCTTTCAAAGTGAACGGACAAAGGATTAAGTCTTACTTGGATGCTGCAGCAACTACAGGGTCAACCTCTGTAGTGCAACTCCAACCCCAATAATCCTTTTGTCCAAATGAATCCCAACAGTCCAATGTACATATGTAAATAGTATTTTTAATTTTTAATAGTGCAGGTATGAAAATGTGTGTGGTAATGTGCAGGAAAATCAAAGTTGATGAGAGACGGGAAATGCTACAGCCTGTTTGGTTACAAGAAATCGGACTTGAGGGTCATTGTTTTGGTTATTTAAAAATCGGTTTCAAAAAAAAATTAAAAAAGACCAAATAAAAGGACAGGGTGTGAATAGTATTGCTTCAGTAAAAGAGAGAATCAAATTGGTTTTAAAAAGATAAGTACATAATGGAAAAGTTTTGGTCATGTCAAAATTTTTTCATCATGAGTTTTCTAAGGTCAAATAAGCAAGTACACCTCTTTATCTTTAAGGAACCTTATTTCACATCAAGACCCTAACCAATGTCCTTGTTTGGTTCATTTTTAGTTCCTTTTTAACTAAAAACCCAAACTACTTTTGAAAACACACTAAAAAACTTTTGGGCGGTGGTGGTTTTAAAGAAACCGACTGTTCAGTTTCTTCTCATTTACAGAGAAGTTTTGTAGGTGTGTGTGCTCCATTCTCATCATCAACGATTTCCATGCCAAACGAAGAAGACAAAGGTGCTTCTCCAAAGAAGCTCGCCTCTGCCATCTATCAACGAAGGAAGACGCGATCCTCTGCTCAGAAGACACCACCGGAGACGACGAAGATAGCTGTTGGTGTTGTTTTCCGATCACCGAAAACTTCACCGGTGACGAGCAAACGCCAGAAAACCACAGAGAAGGGCAAAGGAAAAGGTAAGTCCACTGCTACTCAATCTCCATCTGTATCTGAAGAAGTAAACCCAAACCCCAATGTGGAGGAAGCTGCTGTACCAGAAACTCAAAACCCACCCATCCCCACAAATGTCGAAAACCCACCTATCCCTACAAATGTCGAAACACACAGCACCCTACACTCTCTGGACCTAAATAGAACTAATCCAAATACCCCATTAACCCAAGAGGAAGACTCCTCTGTTTTTCATGATGCTCAGAGCCAAACCGAAGCTTTGAGGGTAAGAACACATGATGAGTTCGATATGAACATGCCACCTGTACAACCACCTCAACCCACACCAAATACCCTAAACCCACTCTCAGAATCACCAACAACTGTGTTAGACACTTCTGTGTTTGACACAATCATCCCACAAACCATAACCATGAACATCCCTATGTCACAGCATGATGTTGTGACAACATCTGTGATACATCAACCCCCACCCCTGGTAATGCAATTCCTCCATGATAATGATGTGGACATATTGTTAAACCCTGGCAATCAAGAGATTGAAGAAGAGGCCAGAAGGGTAGAGCAGGCCAGAAGAGAGGAAGGGGTAGAACTAGATAGAAGGGAGGAAGAAGACAGCGATATAGAGGAGATAATAGTTGATGGTACTACTAATAGGGAGGGGAACTCTGGATGGGAAATGACAGAGGAGGAAGCTGCAGATCCTACTGTACAGGATCTGGTTAGGAAGAATAGTGTTACTAAGAAGGGTAAGGGAAAAAAGGGTAAGATTGCAAAGAAGCCTCCCACTAAGAAATACACTAGATCATCAAAAGGGAAAGCCTCAACATCTAGGCCTGTCATAGAGGAGACCATTGTAGAAGAGGAGGAAGTTGTGGAAACCGAACTAGAAGAGGACGATGAGGGGATGACTAGCAGGCAAATGGGGGAAAGAAACTTCAGTTCTAAAGAAGCAGAGGAGAGTTATGAGTTGTTTAAACTAAAACATGGTCATTTAGACAAAGGGTTTAGTCCTAAGGCCATTGAGAAATCACCATTTATTGCTGAGGTGATAGATGAGTTAGGCTGGGAAGAATTGTGCAAAGTCCCACCCAAGCATAACATTGATTGGGTGAGGGAGTTCTATGCAGAGGTGGCTGCCAATAGAGCAAATGAGGTGAAGGTTAGAGGGAAGAAGGTATCTTTCACTGCAGAAAAGATAAATAATGCATATGATCTAACCCCACCTGCAGATTCTGTGTATGCGAAGCTGATGAGAAGAGCATCTGCTGCTGATGCCAAGAGAATCCTTGGAGTCATTGCCAAGCCTGGTGCAGATTGGAAAGATGGGAAAGAGGGCACCAGGGTGTTGGATACACATTTCTTGAAGCCACAAGCAAATGTCTGGTTTCATCTAATTAGGCATACCATACTGCCCACATCACATGATACCAGCATTGCTTTTGAAAGATGCCTGCTCATTTACTGCATAATAGAGAGAAAACTGTTTAATGTGGGTCAGCTCATTCACAAAAGCATCAAAGCCTGTGCTCAAAAGCCAAAAGGTGGATTATGGCATCCTGCCTTAATCCACAGCTTAATGGAGAAAGCCAAAATTCCAAAATTTGATGAGGACGAGCTGATCAGTAAGAAAGCAGCTATAGATATCATAGCAATTGACAGGATCATGAGGAATCAGGTGAAGAGGAAGGGAGATGAAGCTGGTTTGTCCAAGAGAGCTACTAGGGATCATGCTGCAGCATCTGTTGCAGCAATGGATCCCAGCTCAAGTAGTCTGGATGCTACTGCTTTTGCCCTACTAGTTAAGATGATGGAGGAAAACCAGCAGAAGTTGATGGCAAAGCTGGATGATCAGGAGAGTTTTTGGGAAGAGAAGTTGAATACCCAAAGAGATGACATCGTGGTTGAGTTTGAAGAGAAGGAGATAGCCATGGGAAGAAGAATCAAGAGGCAAGAAAGAGAGCTGGCTGAGCTGAGGAAGGACCTTGCATTGCATAGGCAATGGGAGAAAAGAAAGGAAGATGTGGTCATGGCAGAATGGGAAACTGATCACCTAGAGGCTGCCACTAACATACCACCATACCCTCAGGAACTCAGTACCAGAGATGAGGAGCTGCTCAGGAAGACTGCTGCAGCACCTACTCCTCATGAGTAGGCAGGTTCATTTCTTTTCCTTAGCTCCCATTAGATTTTACTCTTTGTTATTTTTCAAATTTTTAAGTCCTTAGGTATATGGGAATATTTGTTGTATTCATGTGCTAATTAGTTGAGTCTAACATGACATAGCCATAATAATTCATTTGTTGCATGTTTACTTTCAAAATGTCAATGCTAGAACCAAGCCATGCATTCCTGGGCAACAACTAGGCAACAAATTTTGAACTCTTGGAAAGGGTTTAGGCCATTTTTCTCAAACACTAAGCCTGGCAAACACACCCCTTTGCACCCTTAGCCCTTTGTGCCTAAAAATGTCCCTCAATCAACAATGAGGACATTGTTTCATTCAAGTGTGGGAGAGGGTTGTGTAGTATGTTTTAAGGCAGAAAAGATAGAGGACATGGTCTTCTTATCTTGTCCAATAGAAAGACACCCTTGTGATATTGGCATCACTGGCTCAATCAGTTTTGATATTGGCATTCCGGCTCAATCAAATACCCTTCTTGTAAATTGTGACTTATATGAATGGATTAGTGGATTATACTACACGGGTTGGGTCTCCCATTTGCGTGAGCTGCCCTTACTGGTTGGGTCTCCCTCTTTTGTGGAGCTGCCAGTAGATAGTCCGATCTGAACTCTGCAAAGGGGCTAATCTATTCAGTAGCAAAGTTGAGAACCAATGATGCAGCACCATGCTGTAGCATTCTTCCTAAGCATAATGTTGTTGTAATCCAGCCAGAACTTACACCCTTGCATTTCTTTTACTGTTTTACAAACGTTTTCAAAGTTGTTACTTCACTCAAAGATTATTCCTTCGAATTTTGTTCTCGAGATCTTATTTTAAGTTTGGCTTAAGACTAACTGCTTGCTTTGTTTGTCTCTGTGGGATCGATACTTGGTACTTAGTACCACTTTATTACTTGTTTTTCAAAACGATATTGGTTTGGCATGTATACTTGTGTGCTATTCCATTGTTTATTTTAGGGATATATTTTCCACGAACCAGTTATGCAAGTTATTTTTAAGTTCTTCATCTTGTTCTTATTATAGTTCTTATGCATGAGTTGCTGCAGCATTACTGACAACATTGCTGCACTTCTTCCTTGCTTTTAATTATTGCATCTTACATTCTTGTTATTTATTTTTATGTCATTTACATTATGTCTTTAATTTCAGTCATTACATATATTGCAATTTAATTTCAAGTATGAGTAGCTAAGTTCCATGGCTTGGGTGTGAGATTAAAGGGTGAAGTTTTAAATATAAAGAAAGGTGGACATCGTTTCTCAATAATGAGGTTCACCATTTCATGTTAAGTTTTATAAAGATAAGTTTACTTCATGACGTTTTGATCACTTTGAAAGTGTTAAAGTGGCATGGCATCAGGAATGAGCCATTGATATGCACGTCAATCTGAATGACAAAGGAAGTAAGACTTGGAAAAGCTGCTGACAAAGGAATTTGTCATCTCTGTCTTTTCTGGGTTGATTTTGCCCGATAAGTTGGTCATCTTCATGATGGTAACAGTGTAGAGTGAGTATCAGGAATGGACCACTTAGAACACATCAACTTAACAGATATAGGATCAACTTGGAAGAGTAATTTTTAACAAAGTAATTTGTTTATCCATATACTTGGAAGGCATCATTTGCTATTGATAATCCTGATACAACACTAGGAATGGATTGATTGAAAGCTAGATCAGTAGTACAATGTTGAAGATCCGGAAGGGCATCCTGAAAAGTAGATGGTGAACTTAAGTGTTGACAGACCAATGTTGTAGCATTGCCACAACATTAGTCTGCTGGAGTTTATGTTTAAACTTCTACCCGATAACTTACACCCTTGCTTTCTTTTATTATTTGTCTAATTAATCCATGATAAATCCAACCACAATATTATCTTCGAATTGATCCTTGGAAATCATCTCTTTTATTAGACTTTTATTATGCTTTTAGTCCAATCTCTATGGGACGATACGTGGCTCTTACCACTTTATTACTTGAAAGACGATATTAGATCTCATTGTATACTTGCGGTGAGGTTTAATTAGCACACATCTAACGGTGTATTCAAAGCACTATCACAGATGAACCCACATCTGAAAAGGAGAAGGACACTTCAAATGTGTGCTTCATGGCCAAGATAAATGACATGCATGATCCAGAAGATCACATCCCCTCAATCGCTCTTATATTAGCTAAGTGCTTGATAGGCGGGTTTACACCCTCCTAATCTAACTGCAAGTGTACGGGTCGAATCAAGTAATAGTACTGAAAGTACGAGTATCGAACCAAGGGAACTAGGAACTGAGTATCACAATTACTATCCTCGCTATTAACTGAACTGTCGAAATTTTGGTTGTGGTTTAGAAATTATTTAAGAATAAATAAAAATGAACTCGATTGACAAAAAGCTTGAAAAGACTTTGATAGAGAAAAAGGTTGAGGGTTGGAAATCCTATGGTTGTTCTTTCAATGAACACTGTACCCGAACGAATATTACCGGTTTTTCCTATGAAACCTAGTTCTTGAAAACTCACCGTTATTCTTTCTCAAGCAACAACGGATCTTATTTTAAAACCACAAGTTTTATCTCTCGATCTCCACCGATGAATTTAAAACACATTTAGTTAGAACTTTTGAGGACGAAAGGTGATTCGGCTATCTCTACCTGAATCTTCTTTTCGGCACATGATTATCTGATCTAGTTGTTAACTAATTCTCTCGAACTTAACTAAAAACAATGAAATCAATTGGAGGTGATCAATCTACAATTATATAAGCAAACTCAAATCACATGCTTCATAGATTCAAAACCAATAAAACTGTTCGGCTACATGTCATCTCTAGTTAAGCCATAGTCACTCCAACCCCCAACATCTAAAGATTAGTTCATGTTGGGAGTGGATAAAAACTCAAGAAAATGATAGAAATCAAAGCGAGAAAACATCGTGTTCGTGAACGTGAGTGTAGTACTAATTGATTCCCTTCTCTCGGCTCTAATCCGTCAATGATGGTTGATTCCCCTTCAATCGTCTCTCTATCGTGGATCAAAAATATTGAATTCCCCTCTGAAAATCGCCTCTCCCCAGCCCCCCATCGCACAAAAATCGAGATGCCCTAATTCTAGAAATCGCCAGGATTAAAACCTGAAACAGAGAGTTGCGCGGCTTGCGCCGCGGGCTAGGTCGCGCATGTTTCTACACTGACTCGGGTTCAGGCTTGGGCCTGAGATTCCTCTAGTCTTCGTTTTGGGCTTCTTTTAGGCTATTTTCCTCTCTTTTCTCAACTGTAGCTTTCCTTCGGGACACCTGCAGTATTCACTGGAAAACTATGAAAAACACCACCGCTTTGCTTCAAAACAAGCCACTCTCAGTGGTTTGTGGACCAGAAATAACGCCAAAATTTGGCGTTATCAACAACCCCAACCGAGCGTTGCTTATCCTCAAGCAAATTAGCGATAAAAAGAATAATAACATGCATCAATAAATCAATAACTGCATAATTTCCAAGCGGACATACGTATTGCACGCCTATTTACCCATACCAGTGAATGCTTATCTCACCCTTACCGCATATGTATCTTGTTTAACCAATACCCTTCCATTGTGAGTTGAACTCGCAACTGCTCCGCTCGCACTAAGTTATGACTAGGTCCAAGCATGTTAGGGAAAACATTTCGCCTCGACCCTACCTCACGGGATACTCTCTATGCACTCGAACCTAGGTTGTCATACATGTTGTCATGTATTTGGAAGTTATGTACAATAATACCCGAGAATTCACATGACAACTCAAATGAAAGACGCACTAATGTCCAAATAAAGTGATCTCAGGAAGGAATTAAGTAGCAAGACAAGGACTATTAGTAAAAGTAGTGCACCATAATCACATTTTCTAGAAGATCATCCAGGTCTTTTGTTGGGTTGTAGCGGGGCTAAGGTTATGGCTATGAAATGAAGGGTAAAACAGATCAAATATCCTGAATGTGTCAATCCTCGAGCAGTTCTGAACTTCTCTCTCTTCTTTTTATATCACTTGGCCCTTTTTGTCATCCCTAGGGTCGCTTTGACCCTCTTATTTATTTGTTTGTATCTCTTTTTTTTTGAGGCAGCATTGGCCCTCTTTTCCAACTCTTGGGTTAAAATTGACCCAATTTCTTTTTCTATCATTCTCTTTCTGACTGGCCTGCGTTTTCTTTTTTGCTTTACTTCCCACTGTTCATCCCTGCTCATGACTGACACATTGTCGGATAAGGGTTGGCTAAGG
Organism: Saussurea involucrata; assembly: GCA_033807775.1. NCBI lineage: Eukaryota > Viridiplantae > Streptophyta > Magnoliopsida > Asterales > Asteraceae > Saussurea > Saussurea involucrata. Next base: position 68,557,907 of record CM066318.1, on the reverse strand, counting down.
CTTTGGCTAGGGTTTAATGGTGGGATTCGAACTGAAAAGTATGGTGAGTGTTTGGCTGCAAAGGGGCTTGGGTGCACACACAATCGGTCAAGGGGGCGATAGATAAATACGGGCTTAAAGTTGCACACAATGCCTGGAATCATTTCTTAAGGTTCACATGATGAGGTTACTATACCCTTACCCAATATCCCGGTGGTCATCTTTGCTACTCAATTCAAAATTATAGCGAGATCAATCTATAACCACGACAATGAATTCAAAAAATTGTACCAGAATTATGTGTTTAAATCCCTCGCAATGAAGCACGTCATTTTAAGCTCAAATCTCACTATTGGGTGGTCTCCACTAATGTCCCTAGTCATACTTTTTCCCGGTCTTCCCTTAATGGTCACATTGCTATCGTAAGATCTCCCCTCAATGGTTGGTCTCAATCATTCAATCTAAAGATTATGGCTTACATGATCTAAACATTGCAAAAATACAAGAAATCTATGCGCAATAGTGTGCCCGATTGGGCAACCCCAAACCTAACCCACACATTGCCCCCAATGTGTAAGTGTCGACTTGGAGCGGTACAAAAAGTTAAGAGTACAATTATGTAGTTATTACAGTCATCCGGATAAAAGAAAGCATTAACAATACATCAAATAAAGAACAAGAACAGAGATGGTGATTGCAAACCCCTGACTAGCGGCGTGAAGAAGATGCCCCTCCTGACTGTCGACCTCTCACCCTCCGTCGACCTTGGGGCTGTGCGGAGGTCTCCGGTATGCCCGCCTGAGTGAGCTGCATGGAGAAATCGTCCAGCCGCTGATTCACGGCTCTAAAGTCGCTCTCCATCTGCTGAGCTAGCCACTAGATGTATGGGGGGTATCGCCGGTATGCTCCTCCGTGTCGCCTTGGGGTTCCGCTGGGTCGAAGTACGGATCACTGTCCGAAGCACTGTCCGATGAGTCCGCGGCTGGTACTGCGAGTGCATTCGTCCAATAATCCGGATCCTCTCGTCGGCTTTGGTCTAAGTCAGTTGCCGCCTTTATTTGAATCGTATAGTGCTTGCTGTATAAGTCTTCCCTCAAGGCTGTGAGGCATCCTATTGGTACGCCGGCTTCCCTACAAAAATGAGTGATTAGACAGGGGAACGGTAAAACATCGTTAAGGGATATACCAACGTCTAGGGGTTCCATCTATATGGTGCGCCCGATATCCATCAAGAGGTTGTGCTGGAGGGATTATAAGACTTTCGCGATATAGCTATCGGTGGTAGTGTTGTGGGAGGACGGCTTGAGGTTGGACTTCACAAAAAGCATGAGGAAGGCAAGATCGGTGTGGATGTTGCTCTTTAGAATGTGGTCACACGTCTAGTTCCACCCCAAGTGTCCATTTCGCCTCAGCGACCCGGTGATGACCGGACTTAATTTGGCACGGAAGGCCTCGTGTCCGGTCAGCCCGTATGTCGTTTCCAACTCTGGTCGGCGAGGTGCGTGATAATAATCGTAGATGTCGTCCGGTGAGATCCGGACTAGTCTGTCCCCCATCTTTACTGTATACCGCTTGTTGTAGACGAGGGGGATCATGCAAGCATAGAACTCTTTTACCACCTCTGCGTCGTACATTATTGGGGGTGCGGATAAATCTCTCCCACGAGTGTTGACGTATGATGGCCGGGACTAGTGAGCTGGCCGGTAATGTCTCCAGTCGGATTCCGCGCTCGGCGAACGGCTGGCATTTTTTCTTCCTCATCTTTGCGATCCGGGCGTCCTTGTCATGGGCTTCGCTATCGTACATCCGATCACAGGCCTGTTGTGGGATGCGTTCATAGTCAAGGAAGACCAATTGTTTGCTTGGATGGTGCCTCATTGTTTGTAAAAAAATTTACCAATAGTTATTCAACTTATCAATGGCACCCCAAACCTAGGCTTTTGCCTAGGTTGGTCAACTGTGGCACCCAAAACCGAGGTTTGCAATGGGGTGTGTGTGTATGTGTGAAAAGTTTTTCCACCCCAAACCTAAGTGAAACTTAGGTTTGTTGAGCCTTTTTAAAACTAATTTGAGAGTATAACATCACACACGAAAACATATGGACACATAGTTGCCATCTAAATAATCTTGTCAACACAAGCAACTTATTCGAAAAGCATATGTCCACATCACCAATCTAATGCATGCATCTATAAGGTCTTCAATGATTTTCACCATTGGTCAAAAGAATGAACCCTAAACCTTGGTGAAACCAAGGTTTGGTGATGTTTGCATACAATGGAGCCCAAAATGACAAAAAGAGGGCTTTCTTGTTACCAAATAAGCACAAGAACGAACTTCCTAACAAAATTATGGAGACGATTCACAACTATCATGAAATCCCAAAAAAAAAATTAAGCCCCAATAATACTTCCCAAAAGTTCCCAATCAAGCATTTTTAAGAGCAATTCCTAACAAATGTAACCAAACTAGATTGCATACAAAAAGAAGGTTCTCATATGAAGTTAATACATAAAAAGAGCATGCATTTGCAATCTAAGCATCATTTAAACATGTGTGTATCAACATTTGTAAGAAATCAACACATTGGGGAACATACTTGAAATTGGGGAAGACATGAAAATTTTAGGGAGCAACAGAATTTGTTGAAAAAGGTCACAAAAGCACATTGTAACACCCCGAAATTTTAAGAAAACAGAATATGGGTTTGGCGGATGTCCTCATGGTGCAGCTGGACGTTCGTAACATGCGGAAGTCCGCATGGCGTCCACGGAAGCAACAAGGGTTTTTGGAAAGTGATAGTTCCAGATCCGTGCAACGAACAATATGAAATAAATAGATAAGAACAATGGTTATGATTTCAACTGGTCATCCAATTTGCTTTCAATAATCAAAGAGTTTACAATACGAATAGGAAAGCTAAATGAACAACTAGCCTATAATTCTAAGGCTAATACACATTAAATACTCTGGGCCCGTGTTTAACAAGCCCACAGCCCGTTCACTAACAAGGCTTAATTTAAACAAATACAATTCAACCCCTTGAACTTCTATTCAACATAAATTGACCCTAACAATCTCCCCCTTTGAATCGAAGTTCGAGTTCGCGCCAGTTATCAACTTATCTTCAGATTGGGAACATACGAGAGCCTTTGATTTTCATATTCGAAGGAGATGATTTTTCGAAGAGCATCTTGAACTTTGAAGAGCGTGCGTCGCAGAATCTGTCTACCTGACTGAAGCGTAGAAATCTCTTTTCATTCTGATCGTTGATGTAGACTATCCCAAATTCTGGTTCCAGAAGCAGTGCTTTCTCGGGATACATCTTTAGTTCGGGCGCTTTCAGATTCGGTTTAATCAGGTTTACCTTCTTAGCTCTGTTCTCGATTGCCATTTGGAAGTCCGTGAGATAGGACATCATGATGGTACGGACTAGGAATCGACGAACAGCTTTGAGCGCTTTGGTTACTTGAAGCGGTCGGATAGTTCTGGAATGTAGGTCTTTCAGTATAGCATAGAAGTCGAACGGTCGGAGGTGCTGGAAGTCGGCTTCAGAGAATCGCCATTCATTTCTGTCTTCTCGTCGGATGGTGAAGATGGGAAACATGACTTTCAGAATTCTTTCTGTTTGGATATTCAGCACTTCGGTGATCTTATGCTTGGTTCGGACTTGGCTAACTGGCAGACACCGCTTCATTGCGTTTATGTACTGGCGTTGGTATTCAGGGTTGGAACTGTAAATACCAATGCAAAAAGTAGGCTCGATATGGCGTAACCTGTGGACGAACAGCCTTTTCAGAGATTCCTCCAGGTGAGGAATAAATATCGTGATCTTCTCCCATCGGATCTGTTGCTGTTGAGGAGGAGGAAGATCAGAAGCTGTCGGTTGTTGTTGAGGATATGTTGGAATATCAGCAGTTGTAGATTCGGGTCTTGCAGAAGTTTCGATGGCTTGAGCTGAGTGAACGGGAGTGCCACACAGATTATGAAGAAAAAATTGGTCATAGTCAACATTATCGTCTTCATCAGTTGGGAAGACCAGATTTACCTGGAGATTTACGGCACTGGCGGCTTTTTCATACCATGCATCTTCGGTCTCCGGGTCGGTCTGTGTGTTTGGATTAATAAGATTGAGTGTAGATCCATCTGATGTATCAAAGTTGACCAATTCATGTGTTGTTCCCTCAGGCTTTTCAACCGTCGGGTCTTCGTCATCGGAGATGTCCATATCCTGTACCATCTCGACTAAAGGCAACTCGGCTTCGGGTTGTTCTTCAGTAGTAGTTGCCGCAGTTGACGGTTCCGGTTGAACCACAGTAGCTTCAGGTATGATTGGGGCGGACTCAATTAATCTTTGTCTCTTGTTCTCCCCCTCACGGTGATCAGGATCATCCTGGTCATCTTGCCTTCTCTTGAGTCCGCCAGCTTGACGCTTGCAGGTTTCTTCAACGGAGGCGACTCTCTCGGAAAGCGTTTTGAGCGCTTGTTGAACGTCCTTGAGATTCGTGTCAAGCTGGTCCAATCTAGTAGTAATGGATGACGAAGGAGCATTGACCTATGATTTCAGAACAGAGATCAGGTCTGCTTCGGTAGAGGCGTCGGTTTCGGATTGCTGGAGCAGCTGAGCTAGAAGCATGGTTTTCAGGGTGTCCACTGAAAGATTAGGCTGAACGGGAGCTGGTGGTGGTGTCGGTGCAGTTTCAGGTTCGACCAGCTTCTCTTTACCTTTGATCAGAGTCTTCAGTTTGTCGAGCTCATTGGTAAAGCGCTGTTCCATGGCCTCGCGGACGGCTTTTAGGGCGCCGTCCAGATATCCCTTCGACACAGAGTCGGGTAAGATAACTCCGGGGTCACTTAGAACACCCGTTGAGGCATCTACCTTATAGGTAGAGCCACCTACGTTCACGGTTTGCACAGGGGTAGCCGTGGTAGGATTTTCTTCCGATCCTTGCGTTCCGCTTAAAGGCGGAGACACTACGGAAGTTCCGATCGGGTCACGAAGAGCCTCGATTTGTGGGATCTCATCTTGTGTCCTAGCCGAAGAATGTAATATTTCAAGTGGCTCTAGAGTCAATGGTGCACTGAAAGAAGTCGAGACCGGGGGCTGCTGGTCTCTTGTTTCAATACCAGTACTCTCCGATTGAGAGACCAGTAGAAGTTGTGCTTGATCCCCGTGAGAAGTTGAAACACCCGTCTTTTGAGAGACGGGTGAGTGGCTGTGGAGGTTGTGCAATTGCGCCGCTGGGTCCACGGCGGCTTCTTCAATACCCCGTCCCAACGGATGAGACGGGATAGCAGATGTGGCTACCCGGGTGACACTGGTGTGGGGTCCCTCCGTCTCAAATGTTCTAATTGTTCAACTAATTCTCCCTCAGGTCTCCTTGTAACTCCCGTATCAGGCTGGGTAGTAGGGATCAGAGGTGGTGTCGGTGAGTCGGATGGGATGCCTTCGGTAAAGTCTAGGTTTGGTCCGATACGGGTGGGGATAAGTGTTGCCCGTATGGTACGACCCGTATCAGATTCGGTGGAGTCGGATTCCACGTTTTCAACATGTCGGGTAGGCGAAGGAGGATCAGATAAGTAAGGCTCGGAATCATGGTGAAGCATCGATCTAGACAATGTACCAGCTTCGGGTGTCGTTCGGGTGATGGGAATTGGGGGTTGGCGGCTTGTTTCGGCCTGGGAAGTACTGAGACGCGTATCCAATGCACCACCCGCTCCGGTTCCCCTCCCACGTACTCTCAACACACCGCGCTCGGGAGCCCCTGCTGCCCGGGCCTACCTCCTCTTGTCCTAGGACCCTCACGTCCCTCGATTCTATCTCCCTGCGAAGGTCCCTCCGGCGCTGGCTGGATCATGGGAGCAGCTAACTCTCTCATATATTCTATCACACTCGGTGCATTGGGGTACGCGTGTGCCAGTAGGGCTTCAGGTAAGGGCATGGCTATGGCGTTGGACGGGTTTCGAATCACCATATATTGCAAATGGAAAGGAGGACATGCCGGAAGGTTAATTCGTCGCGGTATGGCTGGGTTCGCATCCATGTGTTGTCGTATGGCCAGTGAGAGGAATCGAGGATATGGTAGAAACTTCTTTTGCTTCGATCCGCCGATTTGTCGAATAGCTTGCACCAGTTCGCGCCAGATGATCATTGCGAAGTCGACGTGTCTGTTGTAGCACACGGCATGGAATAGACGCAAGAAGTCGCCTGTGCACTGGTCTATTCCCTTCCATCTGGATGAGAGACATATGTTCAGTATGGTGAACAGCATGTACCAGTAGGGCGCCAGATATTTACGGTTGAACGCGGAAGGTCGGTCGATGGCATGGTTGTATCCTAGTGCGCGTACTTGTGCACACAGAGTTGCGTCATTGACCGCGGGGTCGTAGCGTTGATGTCCACCGGCGGTGGCTTCGGGTAGTGACAGTAGACGCCGGAAGGACTCAGGTGTGAGCCTGAAGGGGTGGTTGTCGATCCGCGCCATGATGGTCTGTGAATTGGCAGCCGTAACGACTTGTGCAGAGAGCCACACTTCATAGACATACAGCACTGGGACGTCGGCTGTGGCAGTGAGGGCCTCACGGAGAGGGTGACCAAGTAATATGTCCACGACCACACGGTGTTGTGGTTGTGGTCGGAACTCAGTGGCATCTAAATGATGGTTGTTGGCCTCCATCTCAATGCCATGGTCAGGGGCGACCAAAGCGTTATCGGCTGCTTCATCGATAAATTCCTCTTGAGGAGGAATTTGCTCTTCCGGATTTTGTTGTTGTTGTTGATCCGCCATGAAATATCTGAAAATAACCAAAATTAGTAATCAAGACGGATAAACAAGTTCCGGCGCGTACCATTGCAGTAAATGGCTCAATCTGAGACAGATTAAGGACTAGCAGTGAGAGAACAGGTATTGGACTGGTAAATGCAGGGGTGTCCGGATAAAACAATGGAAACAAGAGTTTTCGGACAAACTATGCTATTCGGACAACAAGTATCCGGACAGCAAGGTTTCCGGATGGTAAGGGAGTTTTCGGATACAATATAGATTCCGGACAAAATGAGTTTCCGAAAATAATACGGGTTACCGGACATCGAAAACTACCGGACACTTCAACTATCCGGGAGTTGAACTTACCGAAAACCCTTAGGTTTCCGGACAACTAGGTTTCCGGAGGTTGAAAGTTCCCGGACAAATCGACATACACTTGAGAGTTTCCGGACACGTAGAATGTGTCCGGAAGACTTACGGATGGTATGATTTCGCCCAAATACTCATGTAAACACACAACCAATAATCATAATGGAACGAATAGGAGTGTGGGTGCATACTACATGTGGTGAATCGGTCAGAAACATGCTGGAATGGGTCGAACAATGGTCGACTTGAAATAAGGGTTCGGAAACCCGTATTTGTTCAAAGCAGTGGATGATTCGTGCGAATAAGTGCGTGAAACAAGACTACTAACGATCTAGCTGGAGATGAGAAGAACATACCTGATTATGGAATGAAAAATGATCGAGATTCGTGGATGGCAGGATAGTTCGAACGAGAGAGAAAATGAGAGAGGTTTAGGGTTTTTGTCGAAGTTTCCGGATAAGTGAGTGTGGGGATTCCAGACGCTCTTTATATGGACCAATTAATCCGGGTGGGTCTACCCGGATACCCATCCGGTCCGGAAACCTATCCGGATAGATGGGTGTCCGGAGACCTGTCCGGACACATTGTTATTGCGAACAAAAATTACCCTGTTCTTTCACATTTTCAAAAAAAAATAGTACTATTTGGATTATGAAAGAACCTTCTCTCGCTCCACCTCAAACTGAGCATGTGTGTAACGGAGAGGCCGACACCAAAAACTGTTACACATTTAAAGAAAAAGAAAAACAATTGTGTCGCACCCCCTCAACTGATGAACATAAGATGATACGCTCCCCCTCAGAATGTGCGCATAGTGAGAAATGCACACGGGAGTATCCACACACAAAAAAAACTTTTCATTAGTTAAAAAAAATTGTGTGACGCTCCCCCTCAACAGTAGAGTAAACTTACCTGATACCGGGTCGTGCTCCCCCTGAACACATGAACACTCGTGAAAGCACAGATATAAGCCAATAAATTAGACGACAATACAAGACAAAAGGAACACACGTGGAAAGAAAGTGAACAAACGAAATCTACCTAAGAAATACAGAGACTCAATCTAACAGTGTAACTGATACAAGTAGAATACAAGTGCGAGAAAGTGTATGCTCAATCATCAAGAGTGTAAACACCGGATGATGAGTAGACAGTTACTAGTAGATGTATGGAACTTGTATCGGGCACACACACAGATCAAGTCTTCAGATTTAGCATACCTAACTTGGACACTAGAGTATTAAAACATTTTTCGTCCAAGGGTTTAGTAAACAGGTCTGCTAGCTGATGCTCAGTATTTATAAAGTAGAGTTCGACTGTATCTCTTTCAACGTGATCCTTGATGAAGTGATACCGAACATCGATGTGCTTTGTCTTAGTGTGTTGGACCGGGTTGCTGGATATGGCAATGGCGCTCTTCGAGTAGTAGTAAATGGGTACCTTGACATACGTAAATCTGTAGTCCTTGAGTTGGGTCCGCATCCAAATTACTTGTGAACAGCAGCTCGTGGCGGCCACGTACTCCGCCTCGGCAGTCGATGTAGAGACGCATTGCTGCTTCTTGGATGCCCAACTCACCAGGCTATCTCCCAAGAACTGCACATGCCCCGATGTACTCTTCTGGTCCATCATGCTGCCTGTGTGGTCCGCATCAGAATAAGCGGATAGTTCAAAACCTGTCTCTTTCGGGTACCACAAGCCAAGATCAGCAGTACCACGTAAATAACGAAAAATTCGTTTGACGGCTAGTAAATGAGACTCTTTTGGTTTCGATTGAAATCGGGCGCATAGAAAAGTTGAAAACATGATATCCGGTCTACTTGCGGTTAGATACATCAAAGAACCGATCATTCCCCGATACAGTTTAGTGTTCACATCCTTTCCGTTAGGATCGGCGTGAAGCTTTGTACCGGGTGCCATGGGAGTTTTCATTGGTGAGGACTGTTCCATCTGGAATTTCCGAAGAATATCCCGGATGTACTTAGCCTGGTTTATGAATATCCCGGTCGACAGTTGTTTAACTTGAAGATCAAGGAAGAAATTCATCTCACAAAGCATACTCATTTTAAAAAATCGTCCCATAAGTTGGGCAAACTTCTTTGCATACTGAGGATTAGTAGAACCGAATATTATGTCATCGACATACACTTGTACTAAGACAATATGACCCTTTTCGTTATTGATAAATAGAGTGGAATCGATCTTACCTCATGTGAATTCTGATTTCAACAAGAACTCAGACAGAGTGTTGTACCAGGCTCGTGGAGCTTGCTTTAGACCGTAAAGCGCCTTGTCTAGAACGTAGACATGATTAGGCTTCGAATCATCCACGAATCCTTCCGGTTGCGACACGTATACTTCTTCCTTGATATCGACGTAAAGGAATGCGGTCTTCACATCCATTTGGAAGACCGTGAAGTTCTTGTGCGCAGCGTATGCAAGGAACATACGTATAGCTTCTATCCTTGCTACCGGAGCGTAGGTCTCGTCGTAGTCAATCCCCTCTTGCTGACGGTATCCCTTAGCCACGAGACGCGCCTTGTTACGTACTACGATGACGTCCTCGTGCTTCTTGTTCTTGAAGATCCACATGGTTCCGATCATCATCTTATGGGTTGGACATGGGACCAGTCGCCATACCTTTAGAGCTTCAAATTGGTTGAGCTCCTCTTGCATAGCTATAATCCAGTCCAGATCTTCGAGCGCTTCGCGTACGTTTGTCGGCTCGATCTTGCTCAAGAAACCAGAGAAAAGGCAGAAAATGGGTGATGCGCCTCGTGTTTGAACAGGAGTGGAGGGATCACCGATGATTTGATGTAGGGGATGAGCTCTCATCAATTTGGTGGTGTGTGGAAGCAGCTGTTGAGTTGAATGGGAGGCGTCCGGATCCACATAGTTAGCAGATGGAAGGTCTTGTACCGCTTCAAGTGTAGCCAGTTGATTTCTCGGAGGAGACGGGGGAGGATTCGCCGAAGATTGAACAACTTCTGGTTCCGAGGAATTCAGAAGTTGATCGTTTATTTTTGCAGATGACGAATCATTAGGAGCGATCTCCAAGTTTGTTACTGGTTCCTCCGGGGGGGCTATAGTATCAGTCGAGGTTGATGATGACGGTTGGGCTGTCTCCACAGTGATGGAAGGCGTGCTTGTCGAAGGCGGCGGATCGGATAGATTCGTCGAATTCTCGATGCGAGCAGCTTCAAGTCGTTGTTGTGCTGAGACATGAGGGGTAGAAGCGTTAAATATGTCATCATAAAAATACTTAAACAATAAATCTAAATCTGAAAGATTAGCATTCGATGAAGATGCATGATTCGGATTTTCTGTCGCTTGTGCAGATCCCGAATGTGGAGGTTCGGAAGCTAGCACGTCAGTTAAACCGGGTTCTGAACTGAGGTATTCAGAAGCCAAATCTGCGGCTTCGTCGAATGTCACGTTTACACTTTCGATAACAGTTTTAGTTCGTTTGTTGTAAACGCGATACGCTTTAGCCTGCATGGAGTATCCGATGAAAACTCCTTCATCCGCCTTTGGGCTGAATTTGCCGAGATCGTCCTTGTCGTTTAAGACGTAGCACGTGCATCCGAATGCATGAAAGTACTAGATGTTCAGAATGCGTTTGTTGATGATCTCGTACGGCGTCTTGTTGAACCGCTTGTTGATGATGGAACGGTTTTGCGTATAACAGGCAGTAGACACCTCTTCGGCCCAAAGAAATAGCGGCAGGTTGGATTGGGAGAGCATGGTACGAGCTGCTTTGACGAGGGTACGGTTGCGTCTTTCCACCACTCCGTTTTGCTGAGAAGTGCGTGCCGCCGAAAAGGATTGCGAAATACCGACTGAAGTCAAGTAGTCGTTCACCGTTTGGTTCTTGAATTTCGTCCCGTTGTCGGTCCTGATAGTTTGAACTGCACTTTGAAAATTTAGCTGGATGGTCTTCAAATGATTGATGATCAGCTCCGGAGTTTTGTCTTTCGAGCGAAGGAACTTGACCCAAGTATAGCGCGAGAAGTCATCCACCATTACCAGGACGTACTTGCGCTTGTTGATGCTTTGAACACGCATCGGTCCACACAAATCCATATGGATAAGTTCAAGGGACCGGGACGTGCTCGGAGCTGCCTTCGGCTGATGCATCGCTCGCTTCATCTTTCCCATCTCACATGCCCCGCAGAGACGATCCTTCACGAATTGAAGATCGGGCATGCCTTTTACGTGTCCGTCCAGCACGAGTTTGTTAATACTTTTGAAGTTGAGGTGCGAAAGACGTCGATGCCAAATCCATGCTTGCTCGGAATTCGCCTTTGACATCAGGCAGATAGGGTTATCGGTCTTCAGGGCTGCGAGGTCGATGGTGTAGAGGTTGGTCTTGCGCTTTCCAACCAGTAGCTCCTCTCCATTGTCATTGAGTATTCTACACCTTTTGGCTTTAAATCGGACCTCGAGATCTTTGTCGCAGAATTGGCCGATACTGAACAGATTGTGTCCCAATCCCGTGACATGTGATACCTTCTTGATGGTGATCTTGTCTTGAACAATGTCGCCGTAGCCCATAATCGGCGCCTTGTGGTCATTCCCAAACCTCACGTCTCCGCCATATTCTTCTTTGTAGTTCGTGAGAAGGTCCCTCCTTCCGGTCATGTGCTTGGAGCATCCAGAGTCTAAGTACCACACATGACCGTGCTGCAAAAACAAGTTTAGCGGATTTTAGGTACCCATATTTGCATGGGTCCTAGAGGGTTAGATTTGACACCTCTCGGAGGAACTTTCTTTGACACAGATTTCCCCTTAGGTGTAGGTTTTACACCGTTTGAAGGAACTGGTTTTGGTACAGGTTGCCTCTTAGGTGTAGGTTTTACACCTTTTGGAGGAACTGGTTTTGTAGCAAGTTGCTTCTTGGGTGCCGGTTTAACCTCAGTAGGAGAAACCCGTTTAGGAATAGGTTTTCTCTCCTGCTGTGGTTTAACCTCTGATTGGGACCCCCGTTGAGTATGGTGTTTCTTTTTATTTTTACGGGGTTTGTTTTTGGGTGTATGATTATATATATGATATGACCCAAACCAATCATTATTATTTATATCATCAAAGTCATTCCAACCACAACTAGAACAACACAAACAATCATGCGATAACTGAATCAATTGCTGAATGGAATAGAGTTTAATTGGAAAAGAAACATCGCGTTTAATAAAATCATTCCTATGATTCCAAGCACAATCATTTTGGTTCATTCTAGGGTAAAAAACAGTATTGAAAGACTTTGATGCTGCATCCTCGACAGGTTCCTTAGCTAGCCACTTTGGTTTTTCTTGTTTAGCGCGACCATTTTTATCTGAAACAACATGGACAGCATGGTCAGTGACTTTTGAAGAAGTAGTATTTTTGGTAGGCAATTGCTCGGTCTTTTTACCTCGGCTGTGATTGTTTTTGAGAAACGGGTTGAGACTTAGAAATCTTAATCACAGCTGGGGCCTTTGTTTTTGAACAACCACCCTTTAGAAAATTGACCGGTCGATTGACTACTGGAGACAGAAAATCGGTATGACTCAGAATAGGTTTGTCGAAGGGGAACGACTCAAACTCTTCTTCAGAATTGCCTTCGGAGTTCATATATTCAGAAAAATCAACATCCGGAATTACAGGACTTGGATCGGTCGAGGAAGGGGAGAAACACTTAGTGCTTGTGTGCTTTGGGGAATTTGGTGCGGAAGCTAAGAAAAAATCAGAGTTCAAATTCCTTAGAACACTCTCGTCTTGAGAATCTTTATCGTTTTGTGTTGAAAAGGTTTTGCTTATGAAAGCTTTACACGAAGACGTGTCCGATGAGTTAGAGGAAGAATCAGGTGAAATCTGCTTTTCAGATTGGAGTTGGTCAATCTGCCCTTGGAGCTGACCATTTCGCGTATACTCCTGCATCGCATCTGTTGCCAAGGCAGCCAGTTGTGATGTGAGCTTAGTGATTTCACACCGAAGGATTTCCTGTCCTTCATCAGACACAGTTTCGGTTTTGACCGATTTTAGATTTTCAAGTTCCTTGATTAGCGCTTGCTTTTCCTTTTGAAAATTCGACCTTTCTTTCTCGAGTGACTCCTCCAACTCGACTATCTTTGCTTCCAAGATGAGAGGGGGAACATAGAGTTTGAACTCATCCGTCTCAGTCTTGGTTTTGGTTGCTTGGACCTCATCCTTTTTGGAGGAATCATTGGGCGTTGCAACCTTATAGCAATCGAAGTAGTCATTCGAGAGGTACTTCTTATTTTTCTGATAGGAATAATTTAAAGGCTCATAACAAAAAGGAAGTTGCATGTGAGACGTGTGTGCACGTTTGTATTCCTCAGTTTCCTCTTCCTTTTCAGGTTCAAAAGGACCAGTCCATTTTATCGCATATTCCGGATATATTTTATCTATTCCAAAACAGGGAAAATCATACAATATGGGTCTTTTGGATATACCCTTTTTCAAATAGGGTGGGTTATCGTATCCAATTCCCCATTCTTTGTTAAAGTACGTGAACTCCTTAGGTTTATTCATATGGATGGTCTGATCAGTTTGACCTCTTTTATGGAGTTTGGTTTCAAGATCAAGAACTTTAGCGACAAATTCCTTGTGCTGAATTTGAAGAGCGGAACATTGATAAACAATTTCTGCTTTCTCATTTATACACTGATCAAACTGAGACTGAAGTTCAGATAATTTGGCCCTTAAGTCCTTAGGTGCTATTGAAAGATTTTTTGCATTTGCCTTCTAAATTAGCAATTTCAAACTTATATTTCTCAGTTATTCTCTTTTGAACATCTAGCTTTTCAGATAGTGATCTAATCTCAAGCAGTTGTTCATTAGAGGTGGCCTTAAAGGAATCTGCCCGTTCAGCAAGTGATTGCATTTTATTCAAAAAATCTTGTTGTTTAGATTCACATACCTGACTTGACTTTTCTTCATCGGCTGGAGAGTGATATCCCATGAAAGCATTAGCACCATCAGAATCCCTTTCATCATCAGAACGACCCAACCAGTAGTCGTCTTCCACAAACAGAGTTGATCCAACTTCCTTCTGTTCAGCTAATGCGAGTTTCGCCTTGTAGTAGTGAACATTCTTTACCACTGGCTTCCGACAATCTTTTGCAAAGTGACCAAGCTTTCCGCAGTTGTAACAGGTCACGGTTTCATCTTTCTTCTTACTGTCATTTTTCTCCGTCTTCTCCTTATTCTCAGACTTATCTTGCTCATCAGCTTTCTTCTTTCCATCATACTTGTCCTGATAATCATGGCGCTTGTTGGAGGAGGTGGAGTAGCGCTGATTATTGGACGCTGGCTTCTTGTAGAACTTCTGTTGTTGAAAAGATTTAGAGAGCATGGCCATAGCTTTCTTGAATTCAGATAGTTCATTATCAGACTCATTATCTTCCTTTTCTTCAGGTTCTGACTCAGATGAGCTTTGCCTTTGAGCACGTTTGGAGTGACGGCCAGAAGATTTCTCTTGTTTGGAGGACATGAGTGCTAGAGGATCAGCAGCTGGCTTGGATGCAATCTTCTTCTCATTCAGAATTTCCATCACCTCATCTTCATCTTGAAGAAGCGTCTCATAGAGCTCATGGATGTCGACTTTCTCCATTAAGTGGTTATGCTTGACTTGCAGAAGGTTGTTGAGGAACTTTAGTGCATTCTCAGTGTTGGAACGAGTAATCTTGTTCTTGTGAAGCTCGTTGAGAAGAAGATAGAACCGTTCATACGTTTGGGTAAGGGATTCACCGGTGCACTGTTTAAAGCTATCAAACTTGGTTATTGGTCTATTAATCTTTAGCTGATTCCCGACTTTGCTCCCACGCATCATCTTTTCCACCTGATCCCACATGCCCTTAGCTGTATCTTTGTAACTGTCGATGGCAGTATAGATCGTGTTGGGGAGAGCTTGAACAAGGTACCGCTTAGCATGCTTTTCTCCCTCAAGCATGCCTCTTTCATCATCGATCATATCGGTGAGAGTCTTCTTCACGGTGTGTGTCTCACCATCTGCTTGAGCTGCTGGAACGGTCTTCGTAGGTATAGGAATTGGCCCATTTTCTAAACCTCGCCAAATGTACTCGAAGTTGTCTTTCGACTCTATGAAGATGATAAATTTGTCCCTCCATTGGCTGTACTCACCTTGGTAGAGACAAGGTGGTTTGGAGTCGGTACCGATTGCAAGAGGGTCGCGTGAAGACATCTTCAGTTGCACTGGAGTGATCGTCAGACGAAGTGTTCGATTCAAAGTGATAACCTAAATGCAAGGCGCTACGAGTGATATCCTAACGCATGTTCTATGGCTGATTTGAACTTGAAACAGGTAAGAATTCAACAGAAATGAACTTACCGGATAGGAATCCGGATACGATGTATGATCTGGAAGTGTCCGGATCAGATTGAATGCAAAACAGATAAACCACAGAAGTGTCCGGATAACACAGAAGTATCCAGATAAACTATATTTTCCGGATAACCAAGGGTTACCGGAAGACAATAGATTCCGGATGAAATAAGTAAAACAAGAACTTACCGGATAATATACTTTCCGGATGAGGTACTGATAACGCCACTTTTTGGCATTATTTTCAGTGCTCAAACCAATGAGATTGGGTTGTATTTAAGCAAAGAGGCAGAATTTTATGGTTTATCTAGTGGAATGTGCAGGTAATCTTAAAGGAAAGCAATCATCGAGAACAGAAGCTAAAAAGAGCCAGAAAAGAAACAAAATGAATCCCAACGGAAGCCCAAGACCCGCGTCCGAACCAGGACCCAAACCGCGAACCAGAAACTGACCCGCACAGCTCAGAAAAGCGCGCGACTTGCCACGCGACTTGCAAGTCGTGTGACAGGTCGCGTAACCCTCTGTTTCACGTTTTTCAGCTTTATATTTCCGGGTTTAGGTCATTATTCGATACGAGATTCGGATTAGATCGGATAGAAGGGAGTTCATCATTACTTTTGTTACAATCACGTTTATCATGTTTACACATACTTTCACATCTCCTTTTCTTATGTTTGAATCCACCACCAACATGAACTAATTTTAGATTTTGGGGGTTGGATTGAATTGGGTTTGTAAGCATATGAACAGATGACTTGAACGTTTATCGGTTTTCCTTTTTAATGAATGCATGTAATTTGATTCTTAATGCTTTTGAGAGTTTAGCTAGCTTTCAATTGTTTTGTTGTTTCCAGTTGAGTTCGAGAGAATTAACTGTTAGCTAGAAATAGGAATTGCATGCCTAAGGCGAGAATTTGGTGATAGAGATATATCGAATACGCCTTATTCCTAATTGAACCATTTAGGTTGAGATCGAGAGATCAAATCTATCCGTTCAAACATGACTCTTGCGCTTAATGTGTTTTGAAATCCATAGGTTGAGATCGAAAGATAAAACTTGTCCTTTTCAAAATAAAACCCGATGTTGCTCGAAAGAGAACAACGGTGATTTTAGAGATTGGGTATTCATTAAGGGGATTAACTGGTAATTATTTTAAATCAAATATTCATATGTGAAAACCTAAAGATTTCCAACCCTCAACTGTTTTCTCTATCGAATTTTCCTCAAGTTGTCTACTGCAATTAATTAGTTTAATACCAACCATCTCTCAATTTCGACAGTTCAGTTAATAGTGATTATAGTAATTGTGATACTTAGTTCCTAGTTTCCGTGGATTCGATACTCGTACTTCCGTACGTATTACTTGATTTCGACACCATACACTTGCAGTTAGATTTAGGGGGTGATAACCCGCCTATCAAGTTTTTGGCGCTGTTGTCGGGGAACTAGTTTCAACTGATAGCACTACCAGCTTTAAACGCTATTACATTGAACATTTTTTTTAATTTTTTTTGTTATTTTGTTCCATCACTTTCAGTTTCTGGACCACTAATTTTGCTGATTCTTCTTTTCAGGTACTAATTGGTTTATGCCAAGGAAAACCCGAGGGGAGAAACTCGAATCGATCGATCCGGAAATCGAAAGAACCGTCCGCCGAATACGCCAAGGGACCAAAGCCAAGAGACATCTAAAGATGGGTGATGAAATGCCCGTCAATAGACCGCCTGGTAACAACCCACCCCCGCCTCCTCCGTGGCAACCGCACGGATAGGTATCCAACCACCCGCTACTGCAGCAAACTACTTCGAGATTAAGCCGAGTACCATTGTCATGGTACAGCAGAATCAGTTCGGGGGAGCACCTACTGAAGATCCCCATGCCCACCTTCGTGCATTTGAACGGATTTGCAATACGTTCAAAATCAATGGGATGGAGGAAAATGCCATCAAGCTACGACTGTTCAGCTTCTCACTCAAGGGTAGAGCTGAAATTTGTATAGAAGGTTTGCCAGCGGATCAGATCACTACATGGGCAGACCTGAAAGCCGCATTCCTCCAGAAATTCTTCCCACCGGGAAGAACCGCGCAGTTAATGGCTGATATTACACACTTCGTGCAATGGGACCAAGAGACCCTATATGAGGCATGGGAGCGATATAAAGACATGTTGAAGAAGTGTCCACATCACGGGTTGCACGGATGGGTCATCATCCAGACATTCTTTAGTGGACTCCACCCGCAGTTCAAAAACGATATCACTGCCGCATCGGGTGGAGCACTAATGGATAAATCTTATGAAGAAGCATGCGAGCTGATCGAGAATCTGGACGAGCACAATTTTTCTACTCCAAGATCAGCCGTAAGAAGAGTCGCGAGCGTTCAAGAAAATGATGAGCTGAAAGAACTAAAAGCTCAACTAGCTTTTATCACGAACCATCTGAAGGGAGGTATTCCACAATAACCCGAGCAAGTCCAATTCTTACAAAACCGGAACAACCAATCGAGGAATGATCCGTTCTCAAATACTTATAATAAGGGGTGGAAGAAGCACCCGAACTTCTCTTGGAGTCAACCCGGTCAACAACAGCAAGGTAATTCTTCTAACTTTGCTAATTGTCCTAATGCTAACAATGTTTACCGTCCTCCAGGTTTCAATCAAAGGAATTTCAATGAAGGACCATCGATGGAGAAGAAGCCGGGATTGGTAGACATGATGATGAAGTTCATGACCAAGATGGATAGCACGGTTGGGGAGTTAGCGAGCACGGTCAACACGGTCAAGGCGGCAACTGATCAGAACACCGCCTCCATCAAGATCCTCGAGAGACAAGTGGGGAAAATCTCCGAAGCCCTACAAAACTGAGTCCCCGGCACATTCCCGAGCATGACTGAAAAGAAACCAAGGGAGGAGTGTAATTCCATCTATCTGAGAAGTGGCAAGGAGCTGAGTAGAGACACAACACGAGAGCCGACATCAAGGGAATCCGATCCTAACGAGAAAAAGGTTGAGACCATAGAGGTGAATGAGTTGGAGGCTGATGAAGAGGTTGTGATTGAAGAGAGCAAGAAGAGTGAAGCGACGAAGCCAAAGCAATCACCGGTCAAGCCGGTGGTACCGAGAGTGCCCTATCCGAATAGGCTTAAAGCCCAAAGGGAGGATCTTAACTTTTCTAAATTTCTTGAAGTTTTTAAGAAATTGCATATTAACATCCCTTTTGCAGATGCGTTGGCACAAATGCCCACATACATGAAGTTCATGAAGGAGATTCTATCCAAGAAGAGGGCGATCGATCACCAGTCCACCGTTGCACTTACTGAGGAGTGCAGCGCAATTATTCAGAACAAGCTTCCCCCGAAGCTCAAAGATCCAGGGAGTTTTTCAATTCCTATTCAAATTGGGAAGTTTTCTTTTGATAAGGTATTATGTGATTTAGGAGCTAGTATTAATTTAATGCCTTTATCTGTTTTCAGGAAACTGGGATTGGGAGAAGTGCAGCCGACGTTCATGACACTCAAGCTCGTGGATAGATCGATCGTATACCCGTACGGAGTGATAGAAGATGTGCTCATCAAGGTTGGAAATTTTTATTTCCCGGTGGACTTCGTGGTGCTGGACGTTGATGAAGATGTAGAGGTCCCGCTCATTTTGGGGAGATCATTCCTGGCCACAAGTAGAGCGTTGATAGATGTGGAGGAAGGAGAGATGACCTTAAGAGTTGGTGATGAGAAGGAGGTTTTCAAGATGTTCGAGCATGGAAGGCGTAGAGACGGAGATGGCAAAGGAGAGCCAGATGAGGAAGAATCCGCGAAGAACCGTAAGTGTGGGCGATTCGAGTCCGCGGATACCGAGCCAAGTTGAGATCCACACAGTCGTGCCACGACTTTAACTACGGCGCTGGGTGGGAGGCAACCCACCAAGGTTAGTTTTCTTTTTGATTTCCAGTTTTTGAGTGTGTTCTTCTTTACGAAAAACCATAAAAATGAAAAAAACGAAAAATCAAAAAATTGCTGAAACAGGGACTTACGCGACTTGTGCCGCGGCCTGCAAACCGCGCGCCAAACCGCGGGGCTCTCTGTGGGTTTTCGAAACAGGGGGTTACGCGACTTCTTGCGCGACTTACAACCCGCGCACCAAACCGCGCGGGTTCCCCTATTTTCTTGCTGTGTTCGTTTATTTCTTGCTTTGTGTGTTTCGTTTTTCTGTTTTTCTTTCATTGTTTGCTTTGTTCTTGTGTGTTTGCATTCTCGCTCTCAATCCCCCCTGATTGGCGCTCAAATCTTTCAAGATAATATCCTCCGTCCGGGCAAACAGGTATGCTCTAAGCTTTGTAAGTAACGGGTGTGTAAGATGTTTGGTTGCTTATTAGTTAACGAGATGCAACAAACCTAAGTTCTACTTAGGTTTGGGGTGCCTCATCGTTTCAACATCTACACACTCATTTTTAATCCTGTGCAAACCTCGGTTTCACCGAGGTTTGGGGTTGGCTTTGTTTGACAAACCTAGGCCACGGCCTAGGTTTGGGGTGGCCATGTTTTTGAAAATATTTAGACTGCTCTTTGAGTTTGTGCTTTAATGTTATGTCTTGCCTGCCTAATACCTGTAATAACCGCACAACGATACTTGTTCTTAGTATCGCCTACGCCGACACCTGCACATTGGGGACAATGTGTGGGTAAGGTTTGGGGTTGCCCAATCGGGCCCACGCTATGCACGTAGATTTCCTGCACTTCTGAGTACCTAGATCACTTTAGCTAAAATTTTGTTTTGAATGATCGAGACCAACCATTGTAGGAAGAATCTTGTGATAGTGACGTGACCATTGGGAAGGACCGGGAAAGGACATTAGTGGAGACCACCCAATAGCGAGTTTTGAGCCTAAAAGACGTCTTTCATTTCGAGGGATTCATGCACTTAAGTCATATACACTTTTCGAGTTCCTTGTCGTGAATATAGAATGATCTCGCTATATTATTACATTGAGTAGCAAAGACGACCATCGGGATATTAGGTAAGGGTGTAGTAGACCATTTCGTGTGGACCTTAAGAGATGATTCCAGGCATTGTGTGTTTGTTTAACCCTGTTTTTAGCTATCGTACCTTTTACCCATTTGTGTGTAACCATAATCTTCTTTGTAGCCAAACACTCACCCTTTTTTCATTTCAGACCCACCTTTAAACCCGAGCCAAAAGCCTTAGCCAACCCTATCCGAAAGTGTGTCAATCTGAGCGGTAATGAACAACGAGAAGATAGAGCGGAAAAGAAGGAATACAGGCCGGTATTGAAAATAAATAGAAAAGAGGGCCAATGCAGCCCCAATTTGAATAAAGAGGACCAATGAAGTCCCAAAAAAAAAATTACAGTTTTTAGATAGCTTCACAGCAGCTGAATAAGAGAGTCAAAGCGACTCCATTAGTGATAAAGAGGGCCAAAAGATAGAATGTGAAGAAAGTTCATAACTGCTAACGTTTGACACACCGAGGATCTTTGTTCCCTTTTACCCTTCACTTCTTAGCCATAACCTTAGCCCCGTTACAACCCGTGTAAAGACCTGGATGATCTTCTGGAAAATGTGATTAGGGTATACGACCATCTTTACTGATAGTCTCTGTCTTGCTACTTGATTCCTTTCTGAGATCAATTTTTGGACATTAGTGCGTCTTTCATTAGAGTTGTCATGTAATGTTTGAGTATTCTTGTACATAACTGTAACACCCTAAAATCAGAGCTAAATTGAACCTCAAATTTCCACAAGTTATGATAAAATAAACTTCAACTTTCATATATATATATATATATATATATAGCAAGTGAATTAACCACTAGGAGTATATTTACAAGTACAGAATTCTCCAAATAACCTATTAATCTAATTATGTCACTATAATCAGATTAACTAAGTTATCTAAGCAATCCTTCAAAAACTCCTTCTGTTAATTGACTTTTCCGCTATTCCAAAACGCTCGTCCCACAACCCTTTACTTTCCCGAGCTGGTACCTGGTAAGAAAACATCATATGAAACGATTAGGCTAACGCCTAGTGAGAACATTCGTTTCAATAATAATACTTTCAAAATCAATGTAAACAAGTTACAACAACCTGATTTATCCTTTTCTTACCGTACGTGTAACTCTATTCCATTACACTATTTCATCCAATACCATGCATATGACTAACAATAATTCTATCAGCATATCATGCCTCAGAGCCACACTACGAATCTTTAATGATTCTAGATTAATGCTCTTATCCAATAAATCGCAATTACACATGCCCATTTATCGGAAAGGAAGTAGAGATTACAAGCACTTATGTCAATCCCATTTTCTTCCTTAGAAATTGGAAATAACGATTATTACCACACGCCTATTCCACAATTTCCACACACACACTGGAATAACGATTATTACCACACGCCTATTTCATGTGATTACCAAACACTAGTGCCTATGGATCCATTACACTTACTACACATCTACCTAGTATCAAACTAGAACAATCATTAAGCCTAACAACCTACCATTCAGCTGTAAGTATGTTCAGGCCACTAGAACTGCATTTCAATTCCTAAACCGTACCTGTTTAGAAGTCAGCAAATCCTAAAGTTACTGAGTACTCCAAAAGTGACCGGACAATCCAGTTTCCGGACACTTTAAACTATCCGGACAACACAAGTTTTCCGGATACCCAAGACTTACCGGATACACTAACTTTCCGGATACCCTCATCTTTCCGGATACATCAACTTTCTGGGTATTTCACTAATCTGGATACTTATCTAATCTGGACAACACCCGGAGACTACAAATAATCCGGATACTATATTCATCCGGAAACTTACAAGAAAACCACACTTACCGGATACTTTGTTGCGTCCGGAAACATTCAACACACAGGTTTCCGGATACGTGGTTTTATCCGGAAACCACGGCCTGCAGCCCAAAAATCGATCCAGATTCGTTTTTGTTCTATTAAGCTCATTCTAAACCATCCCATACAGTTCATAACCAATTTATACAGCTATTTCAAGGTTTAATTTAACATGAAAACACTGATTTAAGCAAACAACAAATGAACTCACCTTTTTTATGTAAAACCCACTTTGCTGCACAAATTCAATCCAAATCTGCTGTAAACGATTTTGAAAACCTAATCACAACATAGATTCGTTTACAACTCTATAGCTACAACAATTTTCATCAAAACACATGATAAATTCCTTACCAATTTGACGACAAATCTAGCTTTCTTCCTTTTTCCTCTTTTTCTCTATCTCTTTCTCTCTGCCTTCTAAACCGACCCAAACAAAAGAATACCATAAATATCTGATTTCTGCTATTTATCCATACACACTTTCCATAAATGACCAAATATACCTTCTAGTTCCAATATTTCCAAAAGTAACACCCAACTTTAATCTCTTGTATTATAACCCTATTGAATTATAAAATTTCCATATAACTCAATGTTTACACAAAATACAAATACATCCCAATCCTCATTAAAGTATTAAAAAGAAAATTCAGGATGTTACAATACTCCCCAACTTGAAAATGATTTCGTCCTCGAAATCAGAATCAGGTAAACAGATGGGGATACCTATCCTTCATATTTTCTTCCGACTCTAAAGTCACATTAGCACCTCGATGGTGTTTCCACTGTACTTTCAACATAGCTACTTCCTTGCCATTACGTAGTTTCCTAACCGATCTTTCCAGAATTGCCTCTGGTTCTTCCACACAACGGCTCTTCTCATCCACTCTTACATCAGTAAGTGGAATCACATCTTCCTCTTCGGCTAGACATTCCCGAAGATAACACACATGAAAAGTGTTATGGATCCCTTCCAACTCCGGTGGAAGATCCAACTGATATGCTTGTAAACCAACTCTGTGGTTATAGTGAAAGGTCCTAGAAAACGAGGACTTAACTTCCCACGTTTACCAAACCTTATCAAACCTTTCCATGGGGATACCTTAAGCATCACGCGCTCCCCAACTTGGAATTCTTTTGGTCTTCTTTTCGGATCAGCATAACTCTTTTGTCTATCTTAAGCTGCATTCATATGATGTTGAATTTCTTTCACTTTATCCGTCGTTTGTTGTACTAACTCCGGACCAACAAACTACTTTTCTCCGGCTTCTAACCAACACACCGGAGTTCTACACTTCCGACCATACAAAGCTTCGAAAGGTGCTCTTCCGATACTGGAATGATAACTATTGTTATACGCAAATTCCACTAAAGGTAAATGCGTATCCCAGTTACCTCCAAAATCTAACACACAACACCTAAGCATATCTTCCAAAGTTTGAATGGTTCTTTCACTTTGCCCATCAGTTTGCGGATGATAAGCAGTGCTCAGATTTACCTTTGTACCTAATTCTTCTTGAAGTGACTGCCAAAATCTCGAGGTAAACCGACTATCACGATCTGACACTAGCGACACCGGTATACCATGCCTTGACACTACTTCATCAATATACAGTTTTGCTAATTTCTCAATTGGTGACGCTTCTTTCATAGCTAGAAAATGAGCACTCTTAGTCAAACGATCCACAATCACCCAAATAGTGTCGTTACCCTTTTGTGTCTTTGGTAACTTCGTCACGAAATCCATAGTAATCTTCTCCCACTTCCATTCTGGAATCTCCAAAGATTGGAAACTTCCATAAGGCTTCTGATGTTCAGCTTTCACTAAAGAACATGTTGTACACTTTTCCACTATTCGTGCCACATCTACTTTCATAGCTGTCCACCAATAGTGTAACTTCAAATCTATATACATCTTAGTACTTCCAGGATGTATAGAATACTTAGATCTATGAGCATCTTCTAGAATCAACTCTCGATTTCCTCCAATCTTTGGTACCCAAACACGGCCTTGAAACAACTTAATTCCACGACCATCTTCAATCAGTTGAAGATGTTGTTTGCTAATTACTTCATCTTTTAGATTCTCCTCCAGTAAGGCCTCCGCTTGTGCCTCTTTTATCCTTTCAATCAGACTGGACATTACATCAATCCTAGCATTGGTCGTCTTCAAACACCCACTATACTCTTTTCTACTTAAAGCATCGGCTACTACATTTGCTTTACCAGGGTGGTAATGTAATTCACAATCATAATCCTTAAGTAACTCTAACCATCGTCGTTGTCTCATATTTAACTCTTTCTGATCAAAGACATGCTTCAAACTCTTGTGATCAGTATAAAGAGTACATTTCGTCCCATACAAATAATGCTTCCATAGTTTCAAAGCAAAAACAACCGCAGCTAATTCCAAATCATGCGTTAGATAGTTCTTCTCATGCTCCTTAAGTTGTCTTGACGCATAAGCAATTACCTTGCCTCGTTGCATCAATACACATCCCAGGCCCATCTCGGAAGCATCACTGTAAACAACAAAATCTTCTGTTCCTTCTGGTAAGGCAAGAATAGGGGCTTCACACAACTTTTGACGTAAAGTTCTGAAAGTCGATTCTTGTTTCTCTGTCCAGATAAACTTCACATTCTTTCTAGTCAATAAAGTCAAAGTAGAAGCAATCTTCGAGAAGTCTTTAATAAACCTTCGGTAGTAACCGGCTAGGCCTAAGAAACTTCTGATTTCAGATGCACTTTTGGGTGTCTCCCAATTCGTCATAGCTTCTATCTTTGCTGGGTCTACCTTAACTCCTTCTGAAGTGATCACATGCCCTAGAAATTGTACCTCTTTTAACCAGAATTCACATTTTGAGAACTTCGCATACAATTTCTCTCTTCTCAACACTTCTAAGACTTCGCGTAAATGGTGTGCGTGATCTTCTTCTGTCTTCGAATAGACAAGTATGTCATCAATGAAAACAATGACAAACTTATCTAAAAATGGTCAACACACTCTGTTCATCAGATCCATGAACACTGCTGGAGCATTTGTCAAACCAAATGGCATTACAAGAAATTCATAATGCCCATACCTTGTTCTAAAAGCTGTCTTAGGAATATCTTCATTTCTTACCCGAACCTGATGATACCCAGACCTTAAATCAATCTTTGAAAAACATCCCGCACCTTGGAGTTGATCGAACAGGTAATCAATCCTTGGAAGCGGATACTTATTCTTAAAAGTCACCTTATTCAGCTCACGATAATCTATACACATTCTCATAGTACCATCTTTCTTCTTAACAAACAACACCGGAGCTCCCCACGGCGAAGAACTCGGTCTAACAAAACCTTTATCTAACAACTCTTGAAGTTGAGTCATCATCTCTTTCATTTTGGCCGGCGCTAGACGATACGGTTCTTGCGCAATAGGTGCCGATCCAGGGACAAGATCAATATGAAATTCTACCTGCCGTTCAGCTGGTAGACTAGGAAGTTCATCGGGAAATACGTCTAGAAAATCACGTACTACATTGATATCTTCCACTCGCTTCTTTTCTGACTTTACATCTAAAACATAAGCTATATAGGATGAACATCCTTTCATTAAACATTTATGCGCTTTTGCAACAGAAATTATCGGAACTTCCCCTTTTTGCTTTTCCCCAAAGATGAGTACATCATCCCTATCAGCCATTGGAATCCGGATTAATTTCTTTGCATAAAGTATCTCTGCCTGGTTGACTGTCAGCCAGTCCATACCCACAATCACATCAAATCCCCCAATTTCTATCAACAACAAATCGATCGGAAATTTTGTCTCTTCTATCGAAATAAAACAACTATCAAGTCTTTCACGAACCAAGACCTGATCCCCATTAGCTACCTCAACTACTAAGGCATCTTCCAGAGTAATAAAAGGCATAGCTAACTTGTGAAAGAACGACTTGGACACAAATGACAAATTTGCACCACAGTCGAATAAAATGCGCACAGGTCAAGAATTAACAAGGAAAGTACCCGAGACGACATCTTTCGATTCTTTAGCTTCATCAGCGGTCATCTGAAACGCCCGACCCATTGGCTTTGGGATATTTGATTTCTTACTTTCATCTACACTCTTTTTCCACCTTGGGCAATCCCGGCGGAAGTGACCCGATTGCTTACACTCGTAGCATGTAATTCCTTGTACCGGACAATTGTTCATCATATGCCCACTTTTACCACACTTGAAACACTCCAGCGCTGTCACTCGGCACGGCCCATAATGTTTACTCTTGCACTTTGAACACCAATTTGGTTCATGACGTGGTTCATAACGAATACCCTTACCAGTTGTCTTTGACTTCTGAGAAAATTCAGCTCGGCCTTCCCATTTCCGCTTCTCCCTAACTTGGGTCTTTTCTTCTTTATCCTTTGCGTAAACTTCTTCCATTACCTTAGCTTCTTCAATAGTTTCCCTCAGTGTTGAAGCTTTAGCGTTTCTTACCCGGGACATCATATCCGCTGGCAAACCCTTCAAGTAAGCTTTAATCTTTTCTTTTTCATTAGGAGCCACATGCCCTACCAAATTCAGCTTCTCCAAAAACGTTTCCGTATACTTTCTCACAGGCATGTTACCCTTCTTGAGAGTCCGAAACTCTTCTTCGATTCTATCCATCTCCTTCTCATTACAGTACTCCTCCAAAACCTTCTTCTTGAATGACTCCCAAGTCATAGCAGTCAATACTGAAGCCGATATTGAAGCTGTCACTATGTTCCACCATGTCAGTGCATTACCTTTTAACATTTGAGATGCAAATCTAACCTTTGACTTTTCATCACATTCACAGGCTCTGAAAGCTTGTTCCATTTCCCTGATCCAGTTCATACAGGTTACTAGATTATCGGTTCCTTTAAACTCTGGCGGCTTACAACTTAGGAATGTTTTGTACGAGCAAACTCTTTCCACTCTCCTTTCTGTTTCTGTTACTAGAGTAGGAAGTGGATTAATTACTCCAGTATTGGTTCCCGTTCGCTGCAACTCTGTACTTCGATCGTTCAATTCTTTCATAAACATTTCGGTTTGTTGAGCCATTGCGTTCGTCATCATTCTTGTCATGTTTTCCATCATTCGGACTTCCATATTTGACCCCGACGTTTCTTGGTCAGCTGTACTAGTACCCACTCTATGTACTTGACTTTTCACTCCTCCAAGAGAAAGAAACACCGGCGGAGTCTCATGAATTTCGCCAAATCCAGTTTGCCTTTCTCCTGTCCCATCAATCATGGACCTATCCATCGCAGAAATAGGAGATAATGGCGGCGTATTTACCATCGTTCTGATGGAACACAAGAAAATAACCATAAGAAATGGTTATACACATACAAACATACGAAACATACTATGCGGATCATTAGTCACCGTAACCATTTAGAAACAAGCATGCTTATGTAACAATATATTCATAAATAACAGTAGCTAATTGAAATTGTGAATATATCATACAGGAGAATCCTCGTTACCATCGTTACAGTACTAATTTCACGTATTTCCGTCGACTCTAAGACTATCCCGTCTTAGTATTTCTACCCATTCTCACGAATCATAACTTAATTTATCACAGCTTAAGTCTAAGTATCTCATCAGCATACTTAGTTCACTTAAACTAATGCTCTGATACCATATTATAACACCCTAAAATCAAGGCTAAATTGAACCTCAAATTTCCACAAGTTATGATAAAATAAACTTCAACTTTCATATATATATAGCAAGTGAATTAACCACTAGGAGTATATTTACAAGTACAGAATTCTCCAAATAACCTATTAATCTAATTATGTCACTATAATCAGATTAACTAAGTTATCTAAGCAATCCTTCAAAAACTCCTTCTGTTAATTGACTTTTCCGCTATTCCAAAACGCTCGTCCCACAAGCCTTTACTTTCCCGAGCTGGTACCTGGTAAGAAAACATCATATGAAACGATTAGGCTAACGCCTAGTGAGAACATTCGTTTCAATAATATTACTTGCAAAATCAATGTAAACAAGTTACAACAACCTGATTTATCCTTTTCTTACCGTACGTGTAACTCTATTCCATTACACTATTTCATCCAATACCATGCATATGACTGACAATAATTCTATCAGCATATCATGCCTCAGAGCCACACTACGAATCTTTAATGATTCTAGATTAATGCTCTTATCCAATAAATCGCAATTACACATGCCCATTTATCGGAAAGGAAGTAGAGATTACAAGCACTTATGTCAATCCCATTTTCTTCCTTAGAAATTGGAAATAACGATTATTACCACACGCCTATTCCATAATTTCCACACACACACTAAAATAACGATTATTACCACACGCCTATTCCATGTGATTACCAAACACTAGTGCCTATGGATCCATTACACTTACTACACATCTGCCTAGTATCAAACTAGAACAATCATTAAGCCTAACAACCTACCATTCAGCTGTAAGTATGTTCAGGCCACTAGAACTGCATTTCAATTCCTAAACCATACCTGTTTAGAAGTCAGCAAATCCTAAAGTTACTGAGTACTCCAAAAGTGACCGGACAATCCAGTTTCCGGACACTTTAAACTATCCGGACAACACAAGTTTTCCGGATACCCAAGACTTACCGGATACACTAACTTTCCGGATACCCTCATCTTTCCGGATACATCAACTTTCTGGGTATTTCACTAATCCGGATACTTATCTAATCTGGACAACACCCGGAGACTACAAATAATCCGGATACTATATTCATCCGGAAACTTACAAGAAAACCACACTTACCGGATACTTTGTTGCGTTCGGAAACATTCAACACACAGGTTTCCGGATACGTGGTTTTATCCGGAAACCACGGCATGCAGCCCAAAAATCGATCCAGATTCGTTTTTGTTCTATTAAGCTCATTCTAAACCATCCCATACAGTTCATAACCAATTTATACAGCTATTTCAAGGTTTAATTTTACATGAAAACACTGATTTAAGCAAACAACAAATGAACTCACCTTTTTGATGTAAAACCCACTTTGCTGCACAAATTCAATCCAAATCTGCTGTAAACGATTTTGAAAACCTAATCACAACATAGATTCGTTTACAACTCTATAGCTACAACAATTTTCATCAAAACACATGATAAATTCCTTACCAATTTGACGACAAATCTAGCTTTCTTCCTTTTTCCTCTTTTTCTCTATCTCTTTCTCTCTGCCTTCTAAACCGACCCAAACAAAAGAATACCATAAATATCTGATTTCTTCTATTTATCCATACACACTTTCCATAAATGACCAAATATACCTTCTAGTTCCAATATTTCCAAAAGTAACACCCAACTTTAATCTCTTGTATTATAACCCTATTGAATTATAAAATTTCCATATAACTCAAGGTTTACACAAAATACAAATACATCCCAATCCTCATTAAAGTATTAAATAGAAAATTCAGGATGTTACAATAACTTCCTATACATGACAACACGTGCGATAACCTAGGTTCGAGCGAAATGAGAGAATCTCGTGAGGTAGGGTCGAGGCGAAATGTTCTCCTTAGTATGTGTGGACCTAGTACGACCTTAATGGAAACGGAGCAGTCACGAGTTCAACTTACAATGGAAGGTCATAGATCAAACAGAATAAGGATGAGGCGAGAGTGAGATAAGCATTCACGAGTATAGGAAATCACCAGTGCATCACGTGGTACCAATTGGGAGTTGTGCAGTTATTATATTTCACTGATATGTGCTTTTACTCTATTTTATCGCTAATTTGCTTGGGGATAAGCAACGCTCGGTTTGGGGTTGTTGATAACACCACTTTTTGGCGTTATTTTCAGTGCTCAAACCAATGAGATTGGCTTGTATTTAAGCAAAGAGGCGGAATTTTATGGTTTATCTAGTGGAATGTGCAGGTAATCTTAAAGGAAAGCAATCATCGAGAAAAGAAGCTAAAAAGAGCCCAAAAAGAGCCAAAATGAAGCCCAACGGAAGCCCAAGACCCGCGCCCGAACCAGGACCCGAACCGCGAACCAGAAACTGACCCGCACAGCTCAGAAAAGCGCGCGACTTACCACGCGACTTGTAAGTCGCGTGACAGGTCGCGTAACCCTCTGTTTCATGTTTTTCAGCTTTATATTTCCGGGTTTAGGTCATTATTCGATACGCAACTCACACACGACGAACGACAGCAGTCTAGGGGCAATTTCTGGAGACGTTTCGGAGCTTTTGGAGCCACGATAGAGGACATATCGAGGAGAAGTTCACAACGAGATTCGGATTACATCGGATAGAATGGAGTTCATCATTACTTTCGTTACAATCACGTTTATCATGTTTACACATACTTTCACATCTCCTTTTCTTATGTTTGAATCCACCACCAACATGAACTAATTTTAGATGTTGGGGGTTGGATTGAATTGGGTTTGTAAGCATATGAACAGATGACTTGAACGTTTATCGGTTTTCCTTTTTAATGAATGCATGTAATTTGATTCTTAATGCTTTTGAGAGTTTAGCTAGCTTTCAATTGTTTTGTTGTTTCCAGTTGAGTTCGAGAGAATTAACTGTTAGCTAGAAATAGGAATTGCATGCCTAAGGCGAGAATTTGGTGATAGAGATATACCGAATACGCCTTATTCCTAATTGAACCATTTAGGTTGAGATCGAGAGATCAAATCTATCCGTTCAAACATGAATCTTGCGCTTAATGTGTTTTGAAATCCATAGGTTGAGATCGAAAGATAAAACTTGTCCTTTTCAAAATAAAACCCGATGTTGCTCGAAAGAGAACAACGGTGATTTTAGATATTGGGTATTCATTAAGGGGATTAACTGGTAATTATTTTAAGTCAGATATTCGTATGTGAAAACCTAAGGATTTCCAACCCTCAACTGTTTTCTCTATCGAATTTTCCTCAAGTTGTCTACTGTTCCGTTTGTGATTTTCTTATTGCAATTAATTAGTTTAATACCGACCATCTCTCAATTTCGACAGTTCAGTTAATAGTGATTATAGTAATTGTGATACTTAGTTCCTAGTTCCCGTGGATTCGATACTCGTACTTCCGTATGTATTACTTGATTTCGACACCGTACACTTGCGGTTAGATTTAGGGGGGTGATAACCCGCCTATCAGGTACTTACCGGATGACTGGAGTCCGGAAAGAATCAACTTGACCGGAAACTCCGAGTTGTCCGGATAAAATAGGTTACCGGAAACGTTGAGTTGTCCGGATAAAGTATTTTACCGGAAACTTTGGGTTTCCGGAACAATTGTACCCGGAAAGATTGGAATTTAGAAAACTTACCCGGAAAGCTGAGGTATCCGGAAAGATTGAAAGCGATTGTCCGGAAAGTACGGCTGGTATCCGGAAAGTGTGGCTGTTATCCGGAAAAAGCGGTTGGAGTTTCCAATTCGATTGAGAATCGACTAGGGTTGCTCAAAATCGTTCCTGGAAGATTAGGAACTCGACCAAACATAAAAACAACACTACCCAAATCGATTTTGAATCAAAACAACAAGTTTTGATGGTTAAAAATTCGATTTTTCTCAAGAACACAACCAAAAGTTTTGAACTTTAAATTGCTTAAAAATCACTCAGATGATCGAATTAAATTGCAAAAACGTGCAGAATCACTAATAAGAGTAATACTAACATAATGCAATATACGAAAACGATCAATTTCAACCGAATCAAAAGATGGACTTTCAATGAAGAACACAGCCTTATGAAAGAAAAACTTACCAGAATTCGAATAGAGCACTTTGAATCGATTTGTCCGTCTGCTCTGATACCAATTGATAGTTCCAGATCCGTGCAACGAACAATATGAAATCAATAGATAAGAACAATGGTTATGATTTCAACTGGTCATGCAATTTGCTTTCAATAATCAGAGAGTTTACAATACGAATAGGAAAGCTAAATGAACAACTAGCCTATAATTCTAAGGCTAATACATATTAAATACTCTGGGCCCGTGGTTAAGAAGCCCATGGCCCGTTCACTAACAAGGCTTAATTTAAACAAATACAATTCAACCCCTTAAACTTCTATTCAACATAAATTGACCCTAACAGAAAGAATCAGTTCGGTTGAGGTCGGACGTCCGCGTAGGACCTTGCGGACGTCTGCGACGCGTGTGATGGCATTTTGTTTACTTTTAATGCTTCTCTCTCTCTCATTCCTCACTTTATCCCAAAACCCAAATCAGATATCTCTCTCTCTAATGCCGAATTTCTCCCCAAGAAAACCCTAAATCTCCCCTCTCCTTTTCATCCTTTTTCCCCAACACAAACCCTCACCGTTATTATGGACCTTAACCTTTCTAGAAATTTTTCCCTTCATCTTCTTCATCAATTTCTAGGGTTTCATCCAACCTCTTTCCTCCATTTTGAAGATTTGGAGAGTGTGGTTCATTTGGTGATGCTAGAGGTATTTTGGTTGGTGGATTCACATTGTGGTTAAGGTAATGTCCTCTTTTCTCCATCTATGAAAGTTAGGGTTTTTAGTATAAGTTGAGATTGTGATGATAAATGTTTGGGGAATGATTGTACATGGTTGGATCGGGTTATTGATGGTTGAAAACTTATGGATCTAGATTTTTAGAAGATTTGGCTTGAAGGTTCAAGCTTCTTCAAGGGAGCTTACGTTTGGAGAAAATCTAGATTTAGCCTAAATCTAGCAAGGTGAGTTCAAGTTGATTTGTAAAAACTTTGTACATGCCAAAATGTTATTTTCCAAATACTTGTGTGTTTTGCTTGAAATTATCAATGTTGAGTTATTTGATGAGTTTAACTCTTTTGAAGTATTTAACTCCATAAATGTTGTAAAACACCCATATTTGGGACTTTTGGATATCTTGATGTGTTGAGATCATAAATATGTCCTTAAAAGATTTATTGCTCAAAATGAAGTTTATTTGATGGTTTAATCATATTAGTGAAATTGATTTTATAAACCATTTGGGAAAATGCACAATTTAGTGTCAACAGTCATTTTGAGAATTATAAGGGTATGAGTCCTTTTGGGAAACCCTTTTGTTTAACCCGTGTCGAGTTTTGGGTTAATAATGATTTTGTGGTACTTTTTTACCTAAACGATGTTTAAATGCATTTTATGCAATGATGACCATTATTTATGGGTCTAATGAGTTTTGAGCATTTTGCTCGGTTTTGACTTTGAGAAAGTCTTGGGGACATTTTGTCCGGTTTTGATGGCTCAATGTGGATTCTTATTTATGATTGCATTTATTGAACATATTGCATATTATTGCACAATATTGATATTTACATGCTTGGGTGCGTTAGTCATTCCGGGATAGGCATGTTATTGTAGACTGTGTTGCATTGGATCCATAGGCACGTAAGTCAGTCTTTATTTGATGGTTTATTGGGTGTCGCGCTATTTGACCGGGCCCCATGTTATGTGACCTTTACTTTTCAAGGATACGATAGGAGGACTGAGTCCGGTTGAGCTATCAGGTTGATTGACGGGCGTTTATGACCTTCGCCATGTCGGGGCAATTGCATGGTTGTATCCCCGCTTGTGCCGAGCCTTTGGCGGTATTCTTAGTAATATTTCGCTAAGATCAGCTGTCTCTTTGGGCGTAACTTGAAAGGCGTCGTATGGGACACTTGGGCTTTTATGCAGTGAAGTGTCGTACGATTAACATTGTTTGAGTGGCGTACTTTTGTGTTCATCCACTCTCAATGGATACGGGTCTCCCCCGTCGTTGGCCAACCTTACTTGGGATTTTATAATGTCCATGTTTTATTATAGTTGGTCTTATACATTTGACTGCAATTGGATGACTTTGGACTTTAATATTGGATTCCCCTCCATCTATATTAAAGTTTAAATGAAGCAGGTCATTTCCATATTTACGGTATTTGGACTTTATCAAATTTTACGTTCGCGTGAGTATTGGTTCGTATCATGTTTTCGATGAAGTATTATATTTAAATGGATTGTTCTTCCATGATTTATGGGTTGAGTATTTTGTCGTCAACTGTATTTGAAGGTTTTGCATAATATAGATTTATTCACGTGTTGGGTGAGTTTGGATTGGAATTCATTTTAGAAAACGCTTTATGCCTTTTGGGAACTTTTCTCAATAATTTTGGTGCGTTGGAAAATGAGTCATTTATATCCTTTTTGTAAACTCTTTTGGAAATCATAATCTATGTCGCAAACTTTCATTTAAAGAATTATTTAAATCATGCTATAAACTCTTGAACTCACTAGGCGTTAGCCTAACCCTTTTTATTTGTCGGCATGTGCAACAGGTTCAGGTTGGGAATAGTTCTAATAACACTGTGAAAGGTCGTGTGCTAGTAAAGTTCTCGAGAGGTGAATAGCTTAAGTGAAGTTTTTCGCATTCATCTTTGGGATTAGCAATTTGTACTTGGGTTAAGTAACACCCGATGTGGTTTTAGTCTTTGTAACAAGACTTGAATTATATATTGTTTGAGGTTAACCATAGATTGTAATTTGAGGTATTTCATCTAATGAATTATAGGAAGAAATCATGTTATTTCGGATGTATTATCAAAAAAATTAATTAGTTGCTCTTTCCCAATTCGAGGGTGTTACATACATACCTAGTTGAAATGAAGAGCAAAGGAGAAGAAAGAGGACACATACCTGGTGGAATCTTGGAATTGTAGGAAGACTTGCCTTGAGAGTGAGAATGGGTCGAGAGAGGGAAAGAATTGAGAGCAATAGAGAAGAAAATAAGAAGAAGAAACAAGAAATGAAGAAGAAAGAGAGAAAAACGGCTAAAAACCCCCTAGGTCTGAAACAGTAAGCCGCGCGGCTTGGGCCGTAGCCTGAGCCCGCGTGGCATGCCGCGCGTGTGGCAAAATAATCAAATCGAACAGTGGCTTGCGCAGCTTGGACCGCGACTTGAGCCAGCGGCCTACCCCGCGTAAGTCACTGTTCCAGCCTTTTTTTTCAAATTTAACACAATAAGTGGAAACACACTTGAGGAAAGCAAACCTCGGTGGGTTGCCTCCCACCCAGCGCCTTAGGTAGGGTCGTGGCACGACCTTTCTGTCCGATCACTCCGTGGGCTCTTCTAGAAATGTGGTGTCGTTTACCATTATCTCTCCCCCATGATACGGTTTCACTCTCTGACCATTGACTTTGAAGGTAGCCCCATCTTTTCCTTGCAACTCGATTTCTCCATGTGGGTAGACCTCCTTGATGG
The DNA here is from genome assembly GCA_033807775.1 of Saussurea involucrata. Taxonomy (NCBI): domain Eukaryota; kingdom Viridiplantae; phylum Streptophyta; class Magnoliopsida; order Asterales; family Asteraceae; genus Saussurea; species Saussurea involucrata. Next base: position 68,522,345 of record CM066318.1, on the reverse strand, counting down.
TGAACGACCCCGACCACTTTGATTTTAGCTTGCCTGGAAAAAGACGGAGATGAGAGTTAAATAAAAGAACCGGCATGCCCGGAACAATTACCTTTGGGTGTAGATTCTTGTCGTGGAACCGCTTGGTGCGTTCCTTGTAGATGGCCGCATTTTCGAAGGCATCGTGACGGATTTCTTCGAGCTCGTTCAGTTGTAATAACCGACGTTGTCCGGCCGCCTTCAGGTCCATGTGCAGCCGCTTGATTGCCCAATAGGCCCGATGCTCCAGTTCGACCTGGAGGTGGCATGATTTCCCAAATACAAGACGGTAGGGGGTGGTGCCAAGAGGCATCTTGAATGTTGTGCGGTAGGCCCAAAGGGCGTCGTCCAATTTAGACGACCAATCCTTACGCGATGTGCTCACGGCATTTTCGAGAATTTGCTTGAGTTCCCGGTTGGAAACCTCGGCTAACCTGTTTGCTTAAGGATGGTGGGGCGTGGTTACCTTGTGCTTGACGGAATACTTTTTCAAGACAGCATCGAGGTACCGGTTACAGGAGTGGCTCCCCCCGTCACTGACCAGCGCTCATGGGACTCCAAAGCGTGAGAAGATATTTTTCCGCAAAAAGTTGATCACCACTTTGGAGTCGTTTCTAGGGTTAGCAAGCGCCTCTACCCATTTTGAGACGTAGTCCACGGCTACAAAAATATACTCATTACGGAATGAGTTTGGGAATGGTCCCATGAAATCTATCCCCCACACGTCAAAAAGCTCAACTTCCATGAAAATCTTCATTGGCATCTCGTCCCTCTTCGTGATATTCCCGACCCGCTGACAACGGTCACATCGGGAAATGAACTCTCTTGTCTCTTTGAACATCGAGGGCCAAAAGAAACCGGATTATAGGACGTTTGCGAATGTTCTATCGGTGCTGAAGTGACCCCTACATTCGAGTGTACGGCAATGCGTGAGAATGTCACCCTTTTCTTCGTCAGGTACACACCTTCTGTTCATACCGTCGGTACACAGTTTGTAGAGGTGCGGCTCATCCCAATAATATATCTTTGCTTCGGACAGGAACTTTTTCTTTTGGTGGGAGCTCATGTTGTATGGTATCACCCCTCCACCAGAAAATTTACCAAATCAGCGAACCATGGTTCAGAGTGGCTAACCTTGAAGAGTTGCTCGTCCGGGAATGAATCATTGATGATGGTCTTATCCGTGCGTTGATCTTCACTCCCCTCAAGTCTCGAAAGGCGATCCACCACTGTATTCTCGGAACCCTTCTTATCCAGAATCTCCAAATTGAATTCTTGGAGTAGAAGTACCCATCGGATGAATCTCGGCTTTGCGTCCTTCTTAGCCATTAGATATTTCAATGCTGAGTGATCGGTGTACACAATCACCTTGGCACCAACTAGATAAGCTCGAAACTTCTCGCAAGCATAGACAATGGCGAGTAACTCCTTCTCGGTTGTCGCATAGTTGATTTTAGCATCATCTAATTTCTTGCTGGCATAATAAATCACGTGCATCCTCTTGTCTTTTCGTTGGCCCAACACTGCTCCCACGACAGTGTCACTTGCATCACACATGAGAATAAAGGGAAGACTCCAATCAGGTGCCATGAGAATTGGAGCTGAGGTTAGTTCTTTCTTCAACCTGTCAAAAGCAAGAATGCAATCATTAGTAAATTCAAATTTTGCATCTTTAAGAAGTAAAGAACACAAAGGTTTAGTAATTTTAGATAAATCCTTTATGAATCGCCGGTGGAATCCGGCGTGTCCCAAGAAACTCCGAACTCCCTTGACGGAATTCGGATATGGTAGATTCTCGATCACCGCCACCTTTGCCTTGTCTACTTCAATTCCCGCTTTCGACACTTTGTGGCCTAACACTATTCCTTCGGTCACCATGAAGTGACATTTTTCCCAGTTCAACACCAAGCTCGTTTCCTTGCATCTTCGTAGTATGGCTTCCAAGTGCGCCAAACATGTATCGAATGAAGGTCCAAAAACCGAAAAGTCGTCCATAAAGATCTCGATCGTTCTCTCCACCATGTCTGAAAAGATTTCCATCATGCATCTCTGAAACGTTGTTGGAGCGTTACACAAGCCGAAAGGCATTCTCCGATAAGCAAAGATACCGTACGGGCATGTAAAAGTCGTTTTGTCTTGATCTTCAGGGGCTATCAGTATCTGATTGTACCCCGAATACCCATCCAAAAAGCAGTAATACTTATGCCCCGCTAACCTTTCTAACATTTGATCGATGAACGGAAGTCGAAATGGTCTTTCAAGGTGGCATCGTTCAACTTCCTATAATCGATGCAAACTCTCCACCCCGTGACGGTCCGAGAAGGGATCAGTTCATTATTATTGTTTCGGACCACTGTGATGCCACCTTTCTTTGGCACCACCTGAACGGGACTCACCCACGGACTATTGGGTACCGGGTAGATAATTCCAGCATCAAGGAGTTTCAGAATCTCCTTTCAAACTACCTCCTTCATGTTCGGGTTGAGTCGACGTTAGTGTTGTACAATCGGACGGTGCCCTACTTCGAGATTGATTCGGTGGGTGCAAATTGTTGGACTTAGGCCTTTTAGATCAGCTATTGTCCACCCGATGGCGGTTTGATGCTCTCTCAGAACTCTAAGTAGCTTTTCTTTCATGTCTTTGCTCAGGTGAGATGAGATGATCACCGGTAAAGTTTCTTTCTCTCCCATATATGCGTACTCAAGATGGTCAGGTAGCGGTTTCAGTTCTAACTTGGGAGGTGACTTTGATGACGGCTCGGACTTAGGTATTGGTGTTCCTAAGTCCTCGATAACTGGTCTTCTTGGTCCTTTTAATGTTGGTAATGCATTCAGTTGCATCACCTCTTCACTTTCTGGCTCATCAACAGGTCCGGTTAGTGCCTTCATTAATTGATCGTCGGACACTTGTTGACCATAAGTCTCTTGAAGGATTGATTCGATCACCTCCACTCGGTAACACTCGCTTGTTCCCATACTCTGCTTTGCAGCCCGGAACACATTGAAAACGACCTATTCTTCGCCCACTCTCAATGTCAGCTTTCCCCCATTTACGTCGATAAGTGCTCCTCCCGTGGCCAAGAACGCTCGGCCAAGTATCAACGGAATCTCCTTGTCTTCATCCATATCAAGTACCACAAAGTCGACTGGAAATTAGAATTTATCCACCTTCATCAGCACATCTTCTATTTACTCTGTAAGGGTATTTAATGGATCTGTCGGCAAGTTAAAGAGTGACATTGGTAGGTTGCACTTCTCCGAGTCCAAGTTTCCTGAAAATATACAACGACATTAAATTAATACTCGCTCGAAGATCACATAAAGCCTTACTAAACTCGGAATTTCCAATATGAACAGGGATAGTGAAACTCCCTGGATCCTTAAGCTTCGGGGGAAGCTTATGCTGGATAATCGTACTGCACTCCTCAGTAAGTGCAACAGTTGCGTGCTCCTCAATCTTCCTCTTGTTAGAGAGGATGTCTTTGAAGAATTTCACGTATGAGGGCATCTGTGCTAACGCCTCTGCAAAAGGGATGTTAATATGTAATTTCTTAAAAGCTTCGAGAAATTTAGAAAAATTACTATCATCCCTGTGGGCCTTAAGCTTGCTCGGATATGGTACTTTCGGTGTGACAGGCTTAGCTGGAGGTTGCTTTGAAGCACTTGGTTGCTTTTTCTTTTTCTCCTCATTCTTCGGACTATCCATCTCTATCTCTTCATCCTCTTCCATCTCTTCCACCTCTATAGGGTCAACATCGTGTACTTTGGCATCGGTCTCTTTTGGCAACGGCTCTCGTGTAGGATCTCTAATCAACTCCTTAACGCTTCTCAATCGAATGGCCTTGCAGTCCTCCCATGGTTTCCTTTCGGTTTGACTAGGAAACTGTCCGGGAGCTCGATTTTGTAGGGCTTCAGAAATTTTCCCCACTTGCCTTTCAAGAAGTTTTATCGAGGCTGTGTTCTGATCAGTAGCTGCTTTTACCATACTTACCATACCAACTAATCCCTCAACAGTGCTATCCATTATAGACATGAACTTCATCATCATGTCCTCTAGCCCCGATTTCTTTTCCCCGGATTGTCTTTCATCGAACTTCCTTTGATTGTAACCTGAAGGACGATAAACATTGTTAGATTGAGAAGAGTTGGGAAAGTTAGAATGATTATCGTATTGCTGTTGTTGTTGTTGTCCCATTGTTTCCTTAGGTAGACCTTGCTGTTGGGCCCATGAGAAGTTCGGGTGTCGCTTCCACCCTTCATTATACGTATTGGAGAAGGGGTCATTTCGTGGGCGGTTGTTCCGATTCTGTAAGAATTGAACTTGTTCCGGTTCATTCGCAGGCGAAAAGATGTCTGACATACCTTCTTCAACCATAAGCGATAGTTGAATAGATGACCCTTTCAACTGATTTGTGATGGCGGCTAACTGAGCCTTGATTGCTTTTAGCTCATCAGTCTCTTGTACGCTAGCAAATCTTCTGACCGCCGACCTAGGAGTGGCATAACTGTGTTCGGCCAGGTTTTCGATCAGCTCGACCGCTTCTCCATACATTTTATCCATTAGAGCACCACCCGCTGCAGTCGTGATGTCATTCTTAAATTGTGGGTGAAGACCACCAAAGAATGTCTAGATGATGACCCAGTCATGTAACCCATGATGAGGACATTTTTTCAGCATGTCCTTATATATCTCCCATGCTTTGTACAACGTCTCTTGATCCCACTGAACAAAATGGGTAATATCGGCCATAAGTTGGGTTGTCCTACCCGGTGGAAAGAACTTCTGAAGAAATGCAGCTTTCAGGTCTGCCCAAGTTCTGATCTGATCTGTTGGCAGACTTTCTTCCCAGATTTCTGCTCTTCCCTTGAGTGAAAAGTTGAACAAACGCAACTTGATTGTATTCTCATTTACTCCGTTGATTTTTAAAAGTATTGCATATCCTTTCAAAATTACGGAGATGTCCATGAGGATCTTCGGTCGGTGCTCCTCCAAACTGGTGTTGTTGTACCATAACAATAGTGCTTGGTTTTATCTCGAAATGGTTTGCTCTAGTTGCGGGAGGTTGTACGCCTATGCGTGCGGTTGCCACGTTCGGATTGGCAAAATACCGCATAGGACGTCTCTCCGGAGGAGGGGGAGCAGTCGTCGCCCATTATCAGCTGCTTTCTAACCTTAGATGCTCTTCGTAACGACGGCCAGTTCTTTCAATCTCTGGATCGATCGGTTCTATGCCTTTCCCCCGGGTCCTTCTTGGTATAAACCAATTAGTACCTGAAACTGAAAGTATAAAAATTAGTAACCCAGAAACCGAATAAAAATAACTTAAATAAAAAATAAGTTAGAAAAAAAAATGTTCAATATAATAGCGCTTATAGCTGGTAGTGCTATCAGTGCAAACTAGTTCCCGGACAACGGCGCCAAAAACTTGATAGGCGGGTTTACACCCTCCTAATCTAACCGCAAGTGTACGGGTCGAATCAAGTAATAGTACTGAAAGTACGAGTATCGAACTAAGGGAACTAGGAACTGAGTATCACAATTACTATCCTCGCTATTAACTGAACTGTCGAAATTTTGGTTGTAGTTTAGAAATTATTTAAAAATAAAAGAAAAATGAACTCGATTGACAAAAAGATTGAAAAGACTTTGATAGAGAAAAAGGTTGAGGGTTGGAAATCCTATGGCTGTTCTTTCAATGAACACTGTACCCGGACGAATATTACCGGTTCTTCCTATGAAACCTAGTTCTTGAAAACTCATCGTTATTCTTTCTCAAGCAACAACGGATCTTATTTTAAAACCACAAGTTTTGTCTCTCGATCTCCACCGATGAATTTAAAACACATTTAGTTAGAACTTTTGAGGACGAAAGGTGATTCGGCTATCTCTACCTGAATCTTCTTTTCGACGCATGATTATCTGATCTAGTTGTTAACTAATTCCCTCAAACTTAACTAAAAACAATGAAATCAATTGGAGGAGATCAATCTACAATTATATAAGCAAACTTAAATCACATGCTTCATAGATTCAAAACCAATAAAACTGTTCGGCTACATGTCATCTCTAGTTAAGCCATAGTCACTCCAACCCCCAACATCTAAAGATTAGTTCATGTTAGGAGTGGATAAAAACTCAAGAAAATGATAGAAATCAAAGCAAGAAAACATCGTGTTCGTGAACGTGAGTGTAGTACTAATTGATTCCCTTCTCTCGGCTCTAATCTGTCAATGATGGTTGATTCCCCTTCAATCGTCTCTCTATCATGGCTCAAAAATAGTGAATTCCCCTCTAAAAATCGCCTCTCTCCAGCCCCCCGTCGCACGAAAATCGAGATAACCTAATTTTGGAAATCGCCAGGCTTAAAACCTGAAACAGAGAGTTGGGCGACTTGCGCCGCGGCTTGAGGCCGCAAACTAGGCCGCGCGTGTTGCTACGCTGGCTCGGGTTCAGGCTTGGGCCTGGACTTGGGCTTGGGCCTGAGATTCCTCTAGTCTTCGTTTTGGGCTTCTTTTAGGCTATTTTCCGCTCTTTTCTCAACTGTAGCTTTCCTTCGGGACACCTACACAATTCACTGGAAAACTATGAAAAACACCACCACTTTGCTTCAAAACAAGCCACTCTCAGTGGTTTGTGGACCGCAAATAACGACAAAATTTGGCATTATCAGTGCTTCTCCTTCTCTTCACGGGTACATCCATTTCACTCTCTATCTGACATTGAAAAGATTGAACCATTTGATTCTTTAACCATTAATTTCAATGATGCTAAAAATGCTAATAAAAAGGCAAATGCTCAGATAAAATCTCTTTCCTCTCAACTTCAAATATGTCTCTCTCAGCTCAAACATTTTGATAAAACCAAGGTTGAACTTGAAGATCTAAAATCCATCAACTTTATTCTTGCTAAGGAGAAAAACAAAATATTTAAATGTTTTGAAAATGAGCAAGAAATTGTGAGAAAATAAAACAGTTCCTCCAAAAATCTAGAAAAGATTTTTCAAGATCAGATTTCTTGTGATGACAAAACTGGTTTAGGCTTTGGAAAAATGGAAATTGATCAATCTTCAAAAGCTCATGCTCTCACCTCTTGTGTTTCACCAACCTTTTATCAAACCTCCGATTCTAGTTCCATTGGGTTTGCGTCCATGAATTCTGCTGATTTATCTGAAGCTTTAAAATTTGTAATGTTTATAAAGGCCAAAGATCCCATTTCTTTTCCAAATGAAGAAGCTCAAGATTCCAATGACTCTCCCAAACCTATTCATGACTTTCTGAAATCTTGACTTTAGATGAAGCACCCTCCTCTGAACATGGGCCTTCTAAAATTCAAAAGAAATCTTTCCAACTCAAACAAAAAATATTTTTGTATCTAAAAAAGACAAGTCTTTGGTTGTCGATTCTTTCTTAAAAATAAAATCCTCAAATCTTTCCAAAAATACTTTTGTGGCTTCCTCTACCGATTTTGTTCCCCGATCTGTGAACATCAAAATGTCCAGCTCAAAAGAGAAGATTCATTTCCTCCCGAATTCTGAAAAATGAATCTTAGGTTCTGCACCCCAAGTCTTTGTTACTTCATCAAAATCTTTGAAAATAAATATAAAAGGCAAAAGTAAGGAAAAATGTCAAGGTTCAAAAAAGACTTTTATTTATAGAAAATGTTATATCTGTAGTGATACTTTTCATCTTGCCAAAGACTGTCCGAAAAAAAGAATTGACCTGATTGATACCAATTCCTCTTCTTTAACTTCTAACCCACAAGGACCCACTACCAAATGGGTTGTAACGTCCCAAAAATTACAAGCAAATTTAAATTTTTAAATAATCATTTCATTTATAACAACTCATTAAATGATCCCAACGTTTCGTTTGCAAACTCATAAATAATATCTTCATAATAAAAACCAGCGGAATAAACGTTTAATTATTAAAAACCATAAAGCAACCAGCTCTCCTCGCGCGCCAGTGTGTACTCGTCACGCCTTGGAGCCGCCCGTACCTGAAACCACAGTTTATTGGGAAAGGGTAAGCACGAAGCTTAGTGAATTCAAACACCATAAATAACACAGTTATTCCACACTACCCCTAAAACAGATAGTGACACATAAACGATCATACAGGTCTACGAACAAATCATAAACATGTATATCCACACCCACCCACCTAAAAGGCACAAGTCGGTCCCACCGACCACATGATAACATCTCCGGCTCCGCCGAATCCCCGGTCCCACCGAGTCTGTACGCCACCCGCGTATAACATCTTCGGCCCCGCCGAATCCCCGGTCCCACCGAGTCTCTACGCCACCCGCGTATAAAATCTCCGGCCCTGCCGGATCCTCGGTCCCACCGAGTTAACATGACAACATAGTATCAACTAGACACCCCACTATCTAGTTCCACAACACAATCACATAAAGCTACCACACACGTACTACAGCAATGATAAAACAACAGTTATTAGATATAGTGAGAGAACTCACCTCGAATGCCCGCCTAGCTTAACAATACAATTAAAGCTTCACAATTACGGTCACTTCCCAGCACCTAAACGCATGTTAAAACGTGTCAATACGAGACCCGGACCCTACAACACGACACACGCTTAAACCGTCACTAAAACTATTTTCCATTCTCGCCAAACAGGTCTGTTCGGGACCTGTTTCGACCCCTTTAAACCCAGAAAATTCCCAATATTATTTCATGGTCAGAAAGTACTATGGGTTAGGGTTCCAAGGACATATTATACGCCTCCTAACGATTTTTCTACCATTTATTATGGATTTTACAAAAACAGTTCCCCGAACAGCGAAAATCAGCACCTTTCAGCGCAAAGCAACAGATTGACCCCTGCTACGTCCCGAACTGGGTTTCGCACAAAACACGGAAAAGTTTATAGACTCAAAAAAGGAACTTTTGGCGCTGGTCTCACCCAGATACGAGTTACGAGCAAAAGGTTATGGATTTCACAAGGCAATGGCTGATTCCAGAATTTTTCACATGAAATGACGAATCACTGAACTTACGACCACTTTTTCATCTAGCTAGAGGTCGAATCAGTTTTCTGCTAAAACATGGAAAACGTGTCCGACCCAGAACGTGAACCGTGGGCACCCGTTTCGGCTCAATCGGAGTTACGACGGAAAAGTTGTGGTTGACGCAAAACAGTGGCAGAAAACCTTTTCACATAAAATGACGATTTTATAAAACGATTCGCGTTCGGCTTAACAGTTCGGGTTGCAACTAGGGTTGGACAACCCACGCACCACCCACTGCCACCTCCGGCAGTGATGGTCGGCGGCGGCGGCAGCCACCGCCGGTGGTGGTTTCACGGCGACACGAAAGAAACAATCAAGGGGGAAAACACTTACCTACGACGAAGAAACGATCGCTCGCGTCCTTTCTCTCGCTCCTCGCTGCTCTCTCTCTCTTCGATGCTCCTCTCTCTCTCTTCCCCAGCGAGACCAGCGGCGGTGCTGGTGGTTTAGGGCGGCAAACGGCGGTGGTCTTGGTGGTTCACGGCAGCAACTAGGAAAGAAGGAGAAGATGGTGTTTGGGGTGGTGATTCACGGCGCAAAGAAGGAAACAAGGAGGAAAGAAAAATAATAGGGTTTCTTGTGGGTTAGATGTGTACGACGAAAAGAAGGAATAAGATGCAAAACCCATACAACATATTAAATTTTAGTCCTTAGGTTTCCTAGCAATTGCAATTATAACCAATTCAATTAGGATTTTACCACTTAGCCCCTTTTAAGACAAATTAATAACACTTAAGGTCTTCCCCGTCAATCCCGTTAAATAAATTCGCTAATAGACGATACTAAAATAAATAACTTAAAATAAAAACATCCGCACCGGGACTCGGGCTTTACAACTCTCCCCCGCTTGAATTAGACTTCGTCCTCGAAGTCTACGCCCGCAAACAGCTCCAGATAGTTCTCCCGCATCTCAGCTTCGGGTTCCCAAGTCCACTCGGAACCCTTTCGGTGTTGCCACTGGACCTTCACCAAACCAATTACCTTGCTACGCGAGGCCCTCGTCCTCCTCTCAAAAATAGCGATCGGTTTCTCCACATAAATAAGCCGTTTGTCGATCTGAATATCCTCAAGGGTCTGAATAATATGCTTGGCGACATCCCTAACTGGAATCTAAATTTCTCACACCGTCTTAAAAATTTCTCGAATACATTTCTTACCAACAAAACTCCTTCAAGGACACTGAAATTACGATCAGAAGAACACTGCAACAACTGGAATCATTCCTAGCCAAGCGACTTCGGTTGTTCCCCAACCTTAGACATTCCATGTATCCCGAGTCAAATTTCAAGCTCTAACCATTCTAAAGCTGCTCACAGTATACCCTACAGGATACTCGACTACGATCATTCCTACCCTTAACTGTCGATTAACTTCCACGAATTCTAATAGACTCCAAAGATTTTCAATAACTTATATTAACAAAACATCGACCCCCTGCCGAACATCTGTCCAACCGATTACAATAACAAACATCGGCCACCCGCCGAACATCGGTCCAACCGATTACAATAACAAACATCGGCCACCCGCCGAACATCGGTCCAACCGATTACAATAACAAACATCGGCCACCCGCCGAACATCGGTCCAACCGATTACAATAACAAACATCGGCCACCCGCCGAACATCGGTCCAACCGATTACAATAACAAACATCGGCCACCCGCCGAACATCGGTCCAACCGATTACAATAAATCACATAAGCGTGGTATTATCCTAGACACTAACACAAATAGATATCCCCCACAATCAAGTCAACTAACACACACGTAGGTCATTCCCTTAACCGATACTACCCGGCCTATATTACCAACACGCGTGGAATACCCAACCTCCCACCGTCGACGTATCCCCCACACTCGCTCTACAAAGCTAATTTATCTGAATCGAGGATACACCCTGATGCCTACCTCTCAGGTAACGCCTCAGGGCCCCTCACATCGGAATTACCTCTCAGGTAAGTGCCCACAACTATATCCTCCTAGCACCTACTAGAAAGCCTAGGCTATAACACCTGAACACCGGGGCCTCACCCCGAGATACCCAACCGACCACTACCAGCGACTGGCTAACGTGCCTAAGGATCCAAAGCAAAACAGCCTACCCACAAGTGCCTATCCCGGATTGTCTCCCTCACCCAAACGTGTAAATACTCGACGTGCAATGAATGCCAAACGGTGCGACAAAACAATTCATCAACAAGACTCCACCTCGAGTCATTAAAACCGGGCAATTAGCCCATGACTAACTCCAAGTCAAAACCGAATAAATGCTCCACGCTTGCTAGACCCATAAGTCGGTCAAAAACGCGTTTAAATAAAGTCTAAGCAAGCAATACTCTAAAATCAACATTAGTCCCAAACTCAACACGGGTTAAACAAAAGAGTTTTCCAAAAAGGACTCCATAACACTTATAAACGCACTTCCCATATGGTTTACGAAATCATTTACAAAATATTTTCAACGTCAAGATTTTTCATTTCAAAAAGACCGTAAGCAATAAAACTACTATTACCAGGTTGGTAGTTACGCAAAAATGGACACACTCGTCCCACATATGAAAATCATGTTGAAAATCATTTCATTGCAGCTTAGTTTACTCACAAAACGTAAAGCGAAATAAATAATTTCTTTGAAAATGAACCTTCACGGTCCTAGTATACATTGACTCATGACATGTATTTAAAGTAACCACTCGACCTTACACCGGGTGCGACAAAAGCGTGCACATAATTTCAAAATCAGTTCCACGACATTTGACCCCAAAATTTCTCTTTTTTTTCAACATAAAATGTCGTGGCACAGGGTTCACAAACAAATCTTACGCGCGTCGGCTAGTCATACAAAACGATGAAACGGTTTACAAATATACTTTTGTTAAAACACAACTGTTTCGTGTAAGTTTCAAACTTAAAAATAAAAACCAATTTGTTTTCATCATTTGAAAATATCGACTAAAACCTCATAAAATCTCAAAAGATGGGGTTCTTTAAATTGATTTCCAAGATTTCCCCAAATGGTCACATAAACAAATAAGATATGCACCTCGTGAAATTAAACTCACACGACTCAACACGCCGTAAAACAAAACTTATTTTAACGAAATCATTCGAAAAGCTTTATACAGACATCGTGGAATGTAACTTTCCGTCTCAACTCTAACATATGTGGAGGAGTTCCAATGTTAAAGTCACAAGCCGTAGTCACTTGCCCAACATTTTAAACACCACAAAACACGTATATCATCTTACCCGAAAGAACCGTTGGAAAAAAATAACGAAAAGAGACAAATTCTAACAAAGTTTGCACTCCCGTGATAAAACGGTTTCATGCACCTTCAAAACCACAATTCGAAATCTTGTGGGTGTGCTAAACATTTCTCAAAATTCTAAAACACAATCCATATAAGGATTGAAAACACAAGAATTAGTTAATGCAATTTTATTTTCAAAATCAACTTTGTGCATGACTTAGTCGGTATTCTACGTCTCGACTCCTACTCCTCCAAATATCTCCGATCCACTAACGTCATCCGAACATTTAAACCTCTTAGGGCAAGTTGGAATTCACGTCAAATCATCTTACGACTTTTTCTCAAAACAAAGTCGGCTCAAAAGCCTATGATTCTAGCACAATCCTCCCTCTTGACCCGAAATGGTCTACTTAAAACAAACATTACATCAGCAACCTCACGCACAAGTGGACAGCCTAACCATCCCATACTACGGCCCAAACGCTCACTAAAAGTGTGAGGCACGAAATAATGGGTAGCCCCGCTCTCAAACATTGCCACAGTGGACACCGAGTTAACTAAGAACGTACCTGTCACCGTTTTGAGCGTGGCCTGTGCCTCATCCCCATCAGTAGCCCTCGGATTCGGGCAGCTGGCCTTCACGTGACCCATCTGGTTGCAGTTAAAACAGACCCTTTGTGGTTCCCTGCAGTCGCGGCCGTAGTGCCCCACCTGGCCACACTGGAAGCATTTGTCATTTCTCCTTCTGCTACCATCCTTGGTCTTAAACCCACCGCTCCTTTGGTTCAAGAGCGAGTCCGAGAACCTCGTTCTCTTTGGAACCGCCGATTCTGATGCAACGGTCTGCGCCATTTTCCTCTTCTTAGTATGTCCCTCTAACTCGAGTCCTTGTCCCCGAGCAGTCTCCAACATCATTACTACCTCATCACGAACGGCGGTAATAATCTTGGGGATTGCCTCCCTGATAGCATGCTTTACTTCAGCCGCGATCAACTCACGCATCTGCTCATTAGTGAGTTCAATACTAGCATTCGGTTCAACATCGTTGTTCCTCCTTGTGATGGCCATTCTAGAGAGAAGAAAATACAACGAGTTATTAGTACCTAATAACTCACACCAACAACACTCACGCTCAGCTCCTTGGATTCCTCGCGACTTTCCCGACTCGAGCACTGATCCTGTGCTTCCGGTAGTAGGAGCTCTACTACTACCTTCCACACCTATCATCGCTCGTTCCGAGTCCCATCCCGAGGGGTCCAAGTAGCTTCTCGCCGCAACTACACACATATGCCCGCACCGGCATATATACTCACTCTTCCTAGCTCCCTAGGAATTCCATCCCAACCACTACCCTTGCTACTACCGAATCCCCACTAATCATAAAGAGTGGCCTCGCGAATACCCGATTACATGCAGTGCAAAACAAATAGACATTCGAATACAAGATTCTGTCCTAGAACGGTTGGACTCAAACAAGAGCTGCGCAATAGAACTAAATCGAATATTCTAAGGCTATAAGTCTCTTACTGCATACAACCTAAAGGGTATCCACTTAGTAACCTATCATAATTAGCATAAATTCCTAATAGCAAGCAGTCCAACATACCGCATAGTGTCAACAACAGGCAATCTAGCATGCATACTCTATGACCTAGAAAGCAATAAAACACTAAGCATTTTACCTTTCCCTTTGGCTCCGGCTGACTGTACACACTGCGCCCTCGATCACCGTTCCTCGAACGTGTTTTTATCCTTTTCTTTTATTCCCAAACAGGTTTAATAAAGAATTTGAAAATTTTCTCAGCCGCAACTTGAGACCAAACACACCGAGGTGCGTTTGATTCACTCAAGTTGTGCTCTGATACCAAGTTGTAACGTCCCAAAAATTACAAGCAAATTTAAATTTTTAAATAATCATTTCATTTATAACAACTCATTAAATGATCCCAACGTTTCGTTTGCAAACTCATAAATAATATCTTCATAATAAAAACCAGCAGAATAAACGTTTAATTATTAAAAACCATAAAGCAACCAGCTCTCCTCGCGCGCCAGTGTGTACTCGTCACGCCTTGGAGCCGCCCGTACCTGAAACCACAGTTTATTGGGAAAGGGTAAGCACGAAGCTTAGTGAATTCAAACACCATAAATAACACAGTTATTCCACACTACCCCTAAAACAGATAGTGACACATAAACGATCATGCAGGTCTACGAACAAATCATAAACATGTATATCCACACCCACCCACCTAAAAGGCACAAGTCGGTCCCACCGACCACATGATAACATCTCCGGCTCCGCCGAATCCCCGGTCCCACCGAGTCTCTACGCCACCCGCGTATAAAATCTCCGGCCCCGCCGGATCCTCGGTCCCACCGAGTTAACATGACAACATAGTATCAACTAGACACCCCACTATCTAGTTCCACAACACAATCACATAAAGCTACCACACACGTACTACAGCAATGATAAAACAACCGTTATTAGATATAGTGAGAGAACTCACCTCGAATGCCCGCCTAGCTTAACAATACAATTCAAGCTTCACAATTACGGTCACTTCCCAGCACCTAAACGCATGTTAAAACGTGTCAATACGAGACCCGGACCCTACAACACGACACACGCTTAAACCGTCACTAAAACTATTTTCCGTTCTCGCCAAACAGGTCTGTTCGGGACCTGTTTCGACGCCTTTAAACCCAGAAAATTCCCAATATTATTTCATGGTCAGAAAGTACTATGGGTTAGGGTTCCAAGGACATATTATATGCCTCCTAACGATTTTTCTACCATTTATTATGGATTTTACAAAAACAGTTCCCCGAACAGCGAAAATCAGCACCTTTCAGCGCAAAGCAACAGATTGACCCCTGCTACGTCCCGAACTGGGTTTCGCACAAAACACGGAAAAGTTTATAGACTCAAAAAGGGAACTTTTGGCGCTGGTCTCACCCAGATACGAGTTACGAGCAAAAGGTTATGGATTTCACAAGGCAATGGCTGATTCCAGAATTTTTCACATGAAATGACGAATCACTGAACTTACGACCACTTTTTCATCTAGCTAGAGGTCGAATCAGTTTTCTGCTAAAACATGGAAAACGTGTCCGACCCAGAACGTGAACCGTGGGCACCCGTTTCGGCTCAATCGGAGTTACGACGGAAAAGTTGTGGTTGACGCAAAACAGTGGCAGAAAACGTTTTCACATAAAATGACGATTTTATAAAACGATTCGCGTTCGGCTTAACAGTTCGGGTTGCAACTAGGGCTGGACAACCCACGCACCACCCACTGCCACCTCCGGCAGTGATGGTCGGCGGCGGCGGCAGCCACCGCCGGTGGTGGTTTCACGGCGACACGAAAGAAACAATCAAGGGGGAAAACACTTACCTACGACGAAGAAACGATCGCTCGCGTCCTTTCTCTCGCTCCTCGCTGCTCTCTCTCTCTTCGCTGCTCCTCTCTCTCTCTTCCCCGGCGAGACCAGCGGCGGTACTGGTGGTTTAGGGCGGCAAACGGCGGTGGTCTTGGTGGTTCACGGCAGCAACTAGGAAAGAAGGAGAAGATGGTGTTTGGGGTGGTGATTCACGGCGCAAAGAAGGAAACAAGGAGGAAAGAAAAATAATAGGGTTTCTTGTGGGTTAGATGTGTACGACGAAAAGAAGGAATAAGATGCAAAACCCATACAACATATTAAATTTTAGTCCTTAGGTTTCCTAGCAATTGCAATTATAACCAATTCAATTAGGATTTTACCACTTAGCCCCTTTTAAGACAAATTAATAACACTTAAGGTCTTCCCCGTCAATCCCGTTAAATAAATTCGCTAATAGACGATACTAAAATAAATAACTTAAAATAAAAACATCCGCACCGGGACTCGGGCTTTACATGGGTACCTAGGAAATAAATTCTCTGTGATTGTAGGTTCTGAGCTAAATAGATGGATATCTTCATGCATTGGTAATGGCTCTCTTACAACCTCTAGCAACCCAACTTCCTTAGTTCCATTCACTCATGTTCCTCCATCTCAAAGATGGTGGTCTACCTATTTCTTCAAAACTCATTCCTGATCAACGTGATTCTTCACCTACTGATATACCTCCTAATCACTTACTCAAAAAAAATCCTACCGATTTTTTAGCAAACACCTCCGAAATTTCGGTGGGTTTCCACAAAAATCGGTGGTTCTCTAAAAAATAGATGCATTTCTTCTTGTGTTGATGATTGGTGTTGGTGAAGGACTCAACTTACTTCACCAGACCCAACTCCCTATGTGCCATTTTCTCAAAGATATTCCCTCTTATAATGGTGATCCTCCTACTTCACCAAATTTCACTCTTGGTCAGCAATCCAACTTTCCTTCTCTTCAAAACCCTCCTACTACAAACTCTCCTGAAGATGTTATCCCAAATCCTTCTCCTCAAAAGATTCCTCCTACTTCACCAAACCTTCCATTTGATCATCAATCCAATTTAAACCTCCTTTCTTAAAATCCTCCGAACTTACTCTCTCTTGGTCATCAATGATTGGAAGAGGCAATTCCAATCTTCTCTTCACCTTGAATATTTTCTGAAGATGCCTTTGAGATTTCCTCCAAACTATCTTGAAGATATACTCTTGAAATTATCTTGAAGATTTTACTTGTGAAGATGCCTAGAAACTCTTGCCAAAGATCTTGCAAAAAAAATCCTACCGAAATTCTTCAACTTCCTTCTTAAAAATCGATGGGAACTCTTAATTTTCAGTGGGTTTAAAAAAAAACCTACCGAAATTCTTCAAATTCCATCTTAAAAATCGGTGGGAACCCCTAATTTTCGGTGGGTTTCCAAAAAAAATCCTACCAAAATTCTACCGAAAATTCCTACCGAAATTATTAAAATTCCATCTTAAAAATCGGTGGGAACTCCTAAATTTCGGTGGGTTTCAAAAAAAAAAGTTGCCGAAATTTCCCATTTTTCATGGTGTTTCTTCTCCGTCGGCCGCTGAGGGGGAGAAAGTATATGAGAGGGAGCAATACCAACGTCCAACTCGAACAACACCAACCCTCAATACTCATATTCAGCTTCCAACTTAAAATTTTGGTCAATGATAAGGGAACCGACGAACCAACTCAGGGGGAGCAGATCAGTCCAGCTGATGTAACTAAGGGGAGACAAACAAAGACAAAGGAAAAAGGGTGACGACTGCCGAATTAGGAAGCTGAAAATGCTAAGAGAAAGAAAGAAGCTGCAAGATATGGGAAGAGGCATCCTGAGGCTAATTCACTCAAACTTAAAGCTCCATCAAAGATTGTCACCGATTTGGCTCGAGAATATCAGTTTCTTCTATGTTCGAAGTACATTCTATTTCATTCATATTGTTTATTATTTGTTCTTTCATTCCTTTCATTCATTTGTAAATATCTGATATACAAAACCAAAAGAGTAAAACAGGGTCAACATGTATTATTCATTGTCTTACTCATGTTTTTCTAAGTATGGATGCCATCCTCAAATAGGGGGAGATTGTTGGGTCATCAAAGATTTGAAGATGACCTCCTGATCTCCTTACATTTTTTGAAAAACATTTTTTATACTTGGATAAACTTTAGGTTCTTTATAATAACTTAGTCATGTTTTCAATGTTCGGTGAAGTCAAAGATCAGCCGAAATCAAGAAGAAGTAAATCTACTAATGCGGATTGAAGATGGACTTCTCAACCCAAAATAAGCTATCTCACCGATTTTCTCCATGACAAATCGGTGAGATCCTCAAAATAGGAGAATCCTTCCTTATCTCCTTGCTAAGAAGATTTTCATCAAAAGAGGTAATATTTGCTATCTCACCGATTTTTTCCATGACAAATCGGTGGGATCTTCAAAATAGGAGGATCCTCCAGTGTCTCCTTGCTAAGAAGATTTTCATCAACGAGGTAATAACTGATGTGAGGGAAAAAGGTTCATCTATCCTTTTTACCATTCTTAGATATTGTCACCATCAAATCTTTTCAGTACCATGAAAAATAGGAAAAGACACTTCAACTTTTGAGAGTCAAACCTGACCTTCAAATGACAAAGTGACAAGTGTATCATGCATTAAATAATCATAGTACTATTTAAAGATGAAGATTTCTCCATGCAAACTACAACTCTTGAAGATTTCTCAGTGTACAAGACATTCTGCCTTTCTCCTCCTTAGAACTTAATAGCTTTTAATCTTTGTGTTTTAGAAGTTGTGTTGTTTTCAGTTTACGTTGTGAAGATTGTTAGAATATGTTTCATCTGTTCTTTCCGCAACAATCTAACTGTTCTATGTGTAATTCTTGATTTTATAAATCAATAAAGAATTAAAATTAAGTGAAAATTTTGTGTATTGTATTCAACCACCCCCCCCCCCCCCCTTCTACAATACATGTTCTTGTTATTATTAACCATCTAGGACTAACAATATATATGTGTATATATATATATATATATGTGTGTGTGTGTATATATAAAATGTTGTTTTTACTTTTTTATAGAAAAATAAAGAAAATAGGTACAAAGACAAAAATGGTCCTTAATTTAACTGTAAAGCCCGTATCCCGGTATGTAATTTATTAGTATTAATTCTTTTCTTTTAAGTTTGATTTAATGTGGTTTCCGTTAACGGGGTTAGTCGAATTGGACCTAATCGTTAAAATGTCGGAATTTTTGGTTAGTTGCGAGGAAGTTGTTAGTTGAGGGACCAATTGTGTCAAGGGCCAAAACACCCTTTGGTTTCGGCCCATGCAAGTTAGAACCCCAAAACCCATTTCTTTTGTTATTGTTGTGTGGTGTCGTGATGGTGAAGCAAAGAAGAAACAAGAAATCTAAACAAACAAAAAAAAAACCCTACGGCCCTTTCTCCTTTTTTTTCTTCCCGTTCGTTGTCGCCGGAGTAGAGGGAGAGAGAGTCGCCGGAGAGAGAGCGAGAGAGTTCGCCGGAAAGAAGGAAGAGTCGCCGTCGTTTCTGCCGGAAAGGGTGGAGGAGAAGCCACGTCGAGGTAATCCCGTGTTTCCGTTCTTTTTCGTTGTGTTTTCGTTGTCGGAACGCCGTAAACCGCCACCGCCACCGCCGCAGCCACGGCTGCCGGCGGTGGGGCCGCCGCTGCACGCCGCCGTGGTGGCGGCAGAGGGGTGGGTGCAGGGTGCGGGTGCGTTGTGCGAGTGTGTCGGGAGTGGGTGACGTTGGGAGGTCTCGCCGGAAGGGTTACCGTAACCATCGTCGCCGCCGCCAACCACCACCGCTGCCGGAGTCGGATGTGGGTGGTGCTCGGTGGTTGTCCAGCGTAGTACAGCCCTTTCCAGTAAGCTTGTAGGCTGTTCGGGTCTGTTTGGATTAAGCATTGACTTAATGGGATTATAACCTTTAGTTATCATTTTATGTGAAAACGTTTGTCTGCCACTGTTTTGCGACGGCCATAACTTTTCCGTCGTAGCTCGGATTGAGGCGAATCCGGTGCCCACGGTTCACATTCTGTGCCGGGCACACTTTTCGTGTTTTAGCGGAAGTCCGGTTTGGCCTCTAGCTAGGCGTAATTTGGCTGTTTATACAGCAGGTCCGGATGTGGCAGATCGCGTTCCGTTTTAAAAGTCACAGTTTCTGCCACTGTTTTGGGGAAGCCATAACTTCTGCTAGGAATGTCGGATTGGGATGAAACCAGTGCCAAAAGTTCCCATTCTGAGTCTTGTAACTTTTCTCTGTTTTGTGGAAAAACCAGTTCGGACCCTAGCTAGTGTCAAATCGTCGTTTATTACTGAAAGGTGCTGTTTTTCACTGTTCTGCGAACCGTTCTTATAAAATCTGTATTAAATTGTAGAAAAATCGTTAGGAGGTGTATAATATGTCCTTGGAACCCTAACTCAGAGCACTTTCTGGTTATATAATTTAATTGAGGATTTTATGGGTTTATGGAGGTCGGAACAGGTCCCGAACAGACCTGTTTGGTTAGACCGAAAAGTCGTTTTAGTGACGATTTAAGGGTGCGTCGTGTTTTAGGGTCCGGGTCTCGTGTTAATACATTTTAACGATTGTTTAGGTGTTGGGAAGTGATCTTGGATTTGTGAAGCTTGATATATTGTTTGTGAGCTAGGCGCGCTTACGAGGTGAGTTCTCTCACTATAACTAATGTCGGTTATTTTTACATTACGATTTGTACGTGTGTGGTAGTTTTAATTGTTCGTGATGCGGGACTAAATAGTGGGGTGTCTAGTCGGACCTTTATTGTTATGACTACGCGGGTGGCGTAGGAGTTCGGTGGAGCCGAGGTTTATATACGCGGGTGGCGTAGTAACTCGGTGGGGCCGAGGTTTATATACGTGGGTGGCGTAGTAACTCGGTGGGACCGAAGGTTGTATACGCGGGTGGCGTAGGAACCCGGGGGAGCCGGGTAATGCTTGCACGGTTATCGTGTGGTCAGGTGGACCAGCTTATGCCTTTGGGTGGGATGGTGTAGGTATGCAGGTTTATGATTTGTTCGTAGACTTGTATGCTGTTTATGTGCAATTATCTGTTTAGAGGTGGTGTGGAAATAATTGTGTTATTTATGGTGTCTGAATTCACTAAGCTTCGTGCTTACCCCTTCCCAATAAATTGTGGTTTCAGGTACGAGTGGCTCCAAGGCGTGACGAGTACACACTAGCGCGTGGGAAGAGTTGATTACTTTTATGATTTTAATTTTAGACATTTATTCCGCTGTTTATTGTTCGTGAGAATATTAATTATGAGTTTGCAAATGAAATGATTGAATTATTAAATGAGTTTTTATTAATGAAATGTTACCTTAAAAATTTTAAATTCCTTGTAATTTTTGGGACGTTACAACTTGGTATCAGAGCACAGCTTGAGTGAATCAAACACATCTCGGTGTGTTTGGTCTCAAGTTGCGGCTATGAAATTTTAAATTCTTTTTCTAAAATCTTTTAGAATAAAGGAAAGAGGAAAACCCGTTTGGGAAACGGTGACCGAGGGCGCAGTGTGTACAGTCAGCCGGAGCCAAAGGGGAAAGGTACGGTACTTAGTGTATTTATTGCTTTCTAGGCATAGGGTATGCATGCTAGATTGCCTATGTTGTTTACACTGAACTGTATGATGACTGCTTGCTAGTAGGAATCAATGCTAGTTATAGTAGGTTGTTAATTGAAGACCCTATAGGTTGTATGCAGTAAGAATCATATAGCCTTAGAATATTTGATTTAGTTCTATTGCGCAGCTCTTGTTTGAGTCCAACCGTTCTAGGATAGAATCTTGTATTCGAATGTCTATTTGATTCACGCTGCATGCGACTGGGTATTCGCGAGGCAACTCGTTATGGCTAACAGGGATTCCGTTGTAGCAAGGGTAGTGGGATGAGATGAAATTCCTAGTGAGCTGGGAATAGCGTTTACATATGAGTACGTATGCAAAATTGCTTTCTAGAACATAGGAGTATGTATGCTAGATTGCTTGGTGCTTGATACACTGTATTGTATGGTTGTTACTTGCTATTAGGGACTTATGCTAACTTTGATAGGTTGTTAAGCGAATGCACTATAGGTTGTATGCGGTAGGAACCGAATAGCCTTAGAATGTTGGATTTAGTTCTATTGCGCAGCTCTTGTTTGAGTCCAACCGTTGTAGGATGGAATCTTATATTCGAATGTCTATCTGGTTTCCACCGTATACGACTGTGCGTTTACGAGGCGACTCGTCAGGGTTAGTGGGGGTTCTACCCTAACAAGGGTAGTGGGGTATCATGTTTATTCCTAGGGAGCTAGGAAGAGTGTGTATATGCGTCAGTATGGACATACGTGTATGGTTTTTGTTTGGGCGAGCAACTACTTGGATACTCGGGATGGGACTCGGAGCGGACAGTGATAGGTGTAGATGGTAGTAGTAGAGCTCCTACTACCGGAAGCACAGGATCAATGTTCGAGTCGGGGAAAGTCACGAGGAATCCAAGGAGTCGAGCGTGAGCGTGGTAGGGTGAGTTATTATGTGCTAATAACTCGTTGTAATATCTACCCAGAATAGCCATCACAAGGAGGAACAACTATGGTAAACCTACTAGTACAGGTGTGTACTTGTTTTGCTTTGATGGGATGATCGTTGGGGTAGTGTCGAAGGTTATAAATTAGTAGTCGTTGGAATAAAAGGACGATTCTAGTATTAGTCACTTGGAGTGACGATGAGGATGATGTTTGTTTCGGGCCAAAATGGATGATTGTGCTAGAATCATAGGCTTATAGAGTCGACTTTGATTTGAGGAAAAATCGTAGGGATTATTTGACGTAATTTCCCAACTTGCCTAAGAGGTTTAAATGTCCGGATGACGTTAGTGGATCGGAGAGATTTGGAGGAGTAGGAGTCGAGGTGTAGAATGCCGACTGAGTCATGCACAAAGTTTGATTTTGAAATAGATTGCATTAACAAATTCTTGTGTTTCAAATCATTTTATGGATGGTGTTTTGGAATTTTGGGAAATGTTCAGCGCACACACAAGATTTTGAAATATGGTTTTGAAAAATGTATGAAATCGTTTTATTACGGGAGTGCAAACTTTGTTAGAATTTGTCTCATTTCGTTATTTTTTTTCCAACGGTTCTTTCGGGTAAGATGATATCCGTGTTTTGTGGTGTTTAAAATGTTGGGCAAGTGACTACGGCTTGTGACTTTAACATTGGAACCCCTCCACATATGTTAGAGTTGAGACGGAAAGTTACATTCCACGATGTCTGTATAAAGCTATTTGAGTGATTTGATTAAAATAAGTTTTGTTTTACGGCATGTTGAGTCGTGTGGGTTTAATTTCACGAGGTGCATATATTATTTGTTTATGTGACCATTTGGGGAAATCTTGAAAATCAATTTAAAGAACCCCACCTTTTGAGATTTTATGAGATTTTAGTCGATATTTTCAAATAATGAAAACAGATTGGTTTTTATTTTTAAGTTTGAAACTTACACGAAACAGTTGTGTTTTAACAAAAGTATATTTGTAAACCGTTTCATCGTTTTGTATGACTAGCCGACGCGCGTAAGATTTGTTTGTGAACCCTGTGCCACGACATTTTATGTTGGAAAAAGAGGAATTTTGGGGTCAAATGTCGTGGAACTGATTTTGAAATTATGTGCACACTTTAGTCGCACCCGGTGTAAGGTCGAGCGGTTACTTTAAATGCATGTCATGAGTCAATTCATACTAGAACCGTGAAGGTTCATTTTCAAAGAAATTATTTATTTCGCTTACGTTTTGTGAGTTAACTAAGCTGCAATGAAATGATTTTCAACATGATTTTCATATGTGGGACGAGCGTGTCCATTTTTGCGTAACTACCGACCTGGTAATAGTAGTTTTATTGCTTACGGTCTTTTTGAAATGAAAAATCTTGACGTTGAAAACATTTTTGTAAATGATTTTGTAAACCATTTGGGAAATGCGCTTTTAAGTGTTATGTGTCATTTTGAGAATTTTAAGGGTGTGAGTCCTTTTGGAAAACTCTTTTGTTTAACCCGTGTTGAGTTTGGGACTAATGTTGATTTTAGAGTATTGCTTTCTTAGACTTTATTTAAACGCGTTTTTGACCGACTTATGGGTCTAGCAAGCGTGGAGCATTTTGCTCGGTTTTGACTTTGAGATAGTCATGGGTCAATTGCACGGTTTTAATGGCTCGATGTGGAGTCTTGTTGATGGATTGTTTTGTTGCACAGTTTTGCATTTATTGCACGTTGAATAATTACATGTTTGGGTGAGTGAGTCATTCCGGGATAGGCATGTTGTTGGTAGACTGTTTGCATTGGATCCTTGGTCATGTCAGTCAGTCGTTGGTAATGATCGGTTGAGTATTTCGGGGTGGGACCCCGGTTCATGTGTTATGACCTTGACTTTCCAGTAGGCACTGGGAGGATATAGTCTTGGGCACTTACCTGAGAGGTAGTTCCGATGTGCCGGACCTTGAGACGTACCTGGGAGGTAGGCGTTAAGGCGTATCTTGATACAGTGTAACTAGGTTTCCTAGAGCGAGCGTGGAGGATAAGTAGACGGTGGAAGATTGGGTATTCCACACGTGTTGTTAGTGTAGACCGAATTGTGTCGGTTAAGGGATTGATGCCCTTTGTAATTAAGAGAATAAATGCGCAGTGATCTTTTTGAAGTAAGTAGTATATTTAGGGGTCGACTTTTGGGCTTAAGGCCAAACACCTTTAGTGTAATTGGAGATTTGTAGCCGTTTTTAAAATAATTATGGTGATGGTAGTAGTAACCCTGAGATGCTTAATTGTGATGAATGGTTGTGGTGGAATGACCTTCGTGGGTGATTATAAATTTACTGGTTTGATGATGCGTGTAAGGTAAGTTTTGGGAGTCTATTAGAACTCGTAGGAATTAATCGACGGTTAATGGTAGGAATGATCGGATCCGAGTATCCAGTTGGGTATACTGGTGGGCAACTTTAGAATGGTTAGAGCTTGAGATTTGACTCGGGATGTATGGAATATCTAAGGTTGGGGGACAACCGAAGTCGCTTGGCTAGGAATGATTCCAATTGTTGGGGTGTTCTGCCGATCATAATCCCAGTGTCCTAGAAGGAGTACGTTAGTTAGAAAAGTATTCGAGAAGTTTTAGAAGGGATTTCAAGTGGACTTAGGAACTGAGGTTGAGATGAGGGAGAACTATCCGGAGCTATTCGTAGGCAGAGACTTCGAGGACGAAGTCTAATCAAAGTGGGAGAGAGTTGTAAAGCCCGTATCCCGGTATGTAATTTATTAGTATTAATTCTTTTCTTTTAAGTTTGATTTAATGTGGTTTCCGTTAACGGGGTTAGTCGAATTGGACCTAATCGTTAAAATGTCGGAATTTTTGGTTAGTTGCGAGGAAGTTGTTAGTTGAGGGACCAATTGTGTCAAGGGCCAAAACACCCTTTGGTTTCGGCCCATGCAAGTTAGAACCCCAAAACCCATTTCTTTTGTTATTGTTGTGTGGTGTCGTGATGGTGAAGCAAAGAAGAAACAAGAAATCTAAACAAACAAAAAAAAAACCCTACGGCCCTTTCTCCTTTTTTTTTCTTCCCGTTCGTTGTCACCGGAGTAGAGGGAGAGAGAGTCGCCGGAGAGAGAGCGAGAGACTTCGCCGGAAAGAAGGAAGAGTCGCCGTCGTTTCTGCCGGAAAGGGTGGAGGAGAAGCCACGTCGAGGTAATCCCGTGTTTCCGTTCTTTTTCGTTGTGTTTTCGTTGTCGGAACGCCGTAAACCGCCACCGCCGCAGCCACGGCTGCCGGCGGTGGGGCCGTCGCTGCACGCCGCCGTGGTGGCGGCAGAGGGGTGGGTGCAGGGTGCGGGTGCGTTGTGCGAGTGTGTCGGGAGTGGGTGACGTTGGGAGGTCTCGCCGGAAGGGTTACCGTAACCATCGTCGCCGCCGCCAACCACCACCGCTGCCGGAGTCGGATGTGGGTGGTGCTCGGTGGTTGTCCAGCGTAGTACAGCCCTTTCCAGTAAGCTTGTAGGTTGTTCGGGTCTGTTTGGATTAAGCATTGACTTAATGGGATTATAA
This sequence comes from Saussurea involucrata, assembly GCA_033807775.1. Lineage (NCBI taxonomy): Eukaryota > Viridiplantae > Streptophyta > Magnoliopsida > Asterales > Asteraceae > Saussurea > Saussurea involucrata. Next base: position 68,496,499 of record CM066318.1, on the reverse strand, counting down.
CCTTTAGTTATCATTTTATGTGAAAACATTTGTCTGCCACTGTTTTGCGACGGCCATAACTTTTCCTTCGTAGCTCGGATTGAGGCGAATCCGGTGCCCACGGTTCACATTCTGTGCCGGGCACACTTTTCGTGTTTTAGCGGAAGTCCGGTTCGGCCTCTAGCTAGGCGTAATTTGGTTGTTTATACAGCAGGTCCGGATGTGGCAGATCGCGTTCCGTTTTAAAAGTCACAGTTTCTGCCACTGTTTTGGGGAAGCCATAACTTCTGCTAGGAATGTCGGATTGGGATGAAACCAGTGCCAAAAGTTCCCATTCTGAGTCTAGTAACTTTTCTCTGTTTTGTGGAAAAACCAGTTCGGACCCTAGCTAGTGTCAAATCGTCGTTTATTACTGAAAGGTGCTGTTTTTCACTGTTCTGCGAACCGTTCTTATAAAATCTGTATTAAATTGTAGAAAAATTGTTAGGAGGTGTATAATATGTCCTTGGAATCTTAACTCAGAGCACTTTCTGGTTATATAATTTAATTGAGTATTTTCTGGGTTTATGGAGGTCGGAACAGGTCCCGAACAGACCTGTTTGGTTAGACCGAAAAGTCGTTTTAGTGACGATTTAAGGGTGCGTCGTGTTTTAGGGTCCGGGTCTCGTGTTAATACATTTTAACGATTGTTTAGGTGTTGGGAAGTGATCTTGGATTTGTGAAGCTTGAATTATTGTTTGTGAGCTAGGCGCGCTTACGAGGTGAGTTCTCTCACTATAACTAATGTCGGTTATTTTTACATTACGATTTGTACGTGTGTGGTAGTTTTAATTGTTCGTGATGCGGGACTAAATAGTGGGGTGTCTAGTCGGACCTTTATTGTTATGACTACGCGGGTGGCGTAGGAGTTCGGTGGGGCCGAGGTTTATATACGCGGGTGGCGTAGTAACTCGGTGGGGCCGAGGTTTATATACGCGGGTGGCGTAGTAACTCGGTGGGACCGAAGGTTGTATACGCGGGTGGCGTAGGAACCCGGGGGAGCCGGGTAATGCTTGCACGGTTATCGTGTGGTCGGGTGGACCAGCTTATGCCTTTGGGTGGGATGGTGTAGGTATGCAGGTTTATGATTTGTTCGTAGACTTGTATGCTGTTTATGTGCAATTATCTGTTTAGAGGTGGTGTGGAAATAACTGTGTTATTTATGGTGTCTGAATTCACTAAGCTTCGTGCTTACCCCTTCCCAATAAATTGTGGTTTCAGGTACGAGTGGCTCCAAGGCGTGACGAGTACACACTAGCGCGTGGGAAGAGTTGATTACTTTTATGATTTTAATTTTAGACATTTATTCCGCTGTTTATTGTTCGTGAGAATATTAATTATGAGTTTGCAAATGAAATGATTGAATTATTAAATGAGTTTTTATTAATGAAATGTTACCTTAAAAATTTTAAATTCCTTGTAATTTTTGGGACGTTACATTAACGGAGTTAACGGAACTGTTAGTTAGAGGACCATGACCAACACAAATTGAATACCAGAATGACCAAATCCACAATAAATATACCATAGAAACCATAATCAAAGAAAACCTCAAAATACTAAGACCAAATCCACAGTTCACTCTAATTTTTCATATCAAATTACAATATATGTATCATCCAATAGCATATCATGTTGTCACTTTGTTGTTATGTTCATTTGATCGTCTCATCAATTTATTATGAATCAACTATATTTTGAAAATGAGATTGACTTAAGTAGTCATTTAAATTGGTCTATTATTCATTTTTCTCTTGAATTAATCCAAATGTCATTATATTCGTAATATATTATATGTTTATATTATTCTTTTAAGTTAATGTTGTAAATTGCAATATATACTATCAGAAAGGACCCAATTACATTTCACTACAAAATAAATGACTTTTGCCCTAAAAATCAATCAAAGAAAATTTTCAGTCGGTGATTACGACGGATCACCCACAAAATACCAATGGTTCCGGTGACACGGATCACCCACAAAATCCCTGAGTAATCGTCACTAACCAACGATTTATCCACCAACTTTTGTGACGAATCACCTCTTTAATGACTGATTTCGCGTGAAAATTTTTGTAGGTATGAGTCTTCCATTTAGTAGTGCTTATCTTCCTCCAAATTAGTTGTTGGTTGACGAAGATCTCTAGACTCGAGAGATTATGTTTCATCTCTCTATGGCCTCCCATCATTGTCAAAAGACTCAACCATTGCAGTCACATTATGTTTGATCTTCTTAGGGGAGTTATTGTACGTATCATTTTGGCTTGACTTATACCGAGTCATATCACCTTTAATTGGCATCAACCCCCCTTCGCATTAGCGATAAAACCTCAAAACAAATTCTAAAACTAAGCTATGTGAAAAATAAAGTTGTCAATTTCATTAAAGGACAATGATAAATGCCTTTCAACCCTTTGGATGTATAAAGAGCCATAAGTAGCGACAAAAACAGACCAACATGCCCTTGTATTTGCCAAATAGGAGCAATTCTAAAACCAAATCAATCAAGTGATGTGAATAGTTAAACAATCGAAAGAAGATTTCAAATGATGACTGAGTAGTTAGAACTCATAAAGAACACCGATAGCTTTAACTCACCAATTTGCTCTTTGCTAGTTGGTGAACCCATGACCTTATAAATAAGATAACTTTATTTGTATTATTTTCAAGCCTATTTATCAAAATGTCCATACAAGTCCAAGCCTATCACCTTCAACAAAATTGAAGACTAGTCGAAGAAAAGTTAGAAAGACACCTAAGCAGTTTAGTGAGACATTTAGCCGAATGAAGACTAGTGATCAGGTTCGTCAAAGTTGGAAAGTTTGACAAATACTTTCCAGCAAGTTGTTTGTAGTGAAGACTTATCGATCAAATTTACTAAACGATATATATCAAACACACAATGAACTATGGAATTGATTTAGACACAGTTCTCTGCCCTAACTGTGGAGATGCACTTGAGACAATCAATCATGGTCATGCAACTTGTACTATTATAAAACAAATTGAAGTTGGAGTCAGTTTCGTGAATGGTGGGGTATTGAAACACATTACTTGTTGTCGAGATTCCATTTACTGAGATCCAACTATACATGTTCGAGTGGATGTTGCAACGTCTTAGAAAGGGATCCATTACGTAGGAACCGATAATCCATCCTCACTTTCCCTCAACAGGTAGGTAACGTACGTCCAAGACCACATATAAATCGTGAATCAATTTCAACATGGTGCATTGCCTTTGGTTAAATAGCATTTGTGTGGCCCTTGTATTCGCCAAGTGTTTGTCTCCTTTGGTTTTCCTTTTGGTCCCTTTTTAGGCTATTGTACCTCATAGTATCAATTGGTTTCCTAATCTAATTACTTGTTTTGGTATTTTTTAACATATCTTTCTATTGCTTTTTAAAAAAATTGATATACTTTTATCTAGTAAGTACAATTTTTTTAGTTGTTCTAAAAAATGACAAGTTTTTTCCATAATATAACAACTTGAAGTTTTTGTTTCCTATTATATTTATATAATAGCTAAATATTTCAAACAAACCATTTATATGAAAGAATATATTTGTCTAAAAAAATACAACATTTTTTTTAAAACGAAGGACACTGTATATATAATTAAATTATTAAATTATATATAAAAATCATACGTTGTTTTGAAACAATAAAACGTGAATTATAATACATTATTTTAGATAAATATACGAATATATAGGAGTTTTTAACATAAAAATTGGAAATTTTGTTTGTAACGACAAAAAAAGAAAAAAGAAGCGTGAGCAGTAAGATACACGGAATGGAAGCTGCACTTCTTCTGGGATTCCTATTCTGGCGGCACGTGCCCCTTTATGTTTCACAGAAATAATAATAATAAAATACCAACATGCTTTTAAGGTTTACATTTATTATTATATTATTATTATATTTACAGTCTTACGAAGTTAATCTATATCTATATCTATATATATATATATATAAAAGCAAAACCAAAGAAGAATGAGGTGGCACCCTTTAAGGCTTAGAATCTCTTCTATCTTTTTTTTCAATTTTTTGACTTTTTTAAATGTTTAATATGTAAAAGACTATTATGCCCCTATATGGAAAATGTGTAATTCATATTAACATGGATTTCTTTGTAATTTTACATGCTCAAATTTAACCCCCAACTCTTGATTTTCTTCTTCATTTACTTTGTCTTAATTTTTTAAATGAAATTTGTTTTTCACAAGTTGCAAAAAAAAACCTAGAAATTCCTTTGGTGGGAGATGAAGAAAATGAAAGTTGAAGAAGAGATTGAAGATTTTAAATAGGTATGTATAAGTTCTATTCTCCAAAAGATGTGATTTGTTATTATATATTCTAATGACATTTGTCAATATTGTGATAATTTATGATGTCTATGATTTCAACAAAAAATAAAATGAAATCCTAGAAATTATTTTGATGAGGGGTGAAGAAGATGAAAGTTAAAGAGGACATGGAAGATTTTTAATCAGGTATGTATAAAAAATGTGATGTGTTATTACATATATTTTTTTTGCATATTGTTAGATTTGTTGTTATCATAACACAATTATGTTTATGTTTAAATCACATTAATTCAAATGGAATTTAAATATTTTGTGATTATGTGATCTGATAATTTTTTTTTCAAACTTAAGCTCTGTTGACATTAACCATTTATACATGAATGATAATTGCGTTCTACTTCAAAAAATTCTATTGACATCATCAATTTGTGATAAATTATGATGTCTAGGAGTTCATCCTAAAAAATATCTATTATTACTAAGAAGCAAACCACATCCAATGGTGTACAATATAGTAGGAATTGAGGCTATGAATTTTCTCAAACTTTTCGTTATTACATTGATCTTTTTTTTATTGCTAATTCATGGGTTTAACCTATGACTATTCATTTTCTCTTTCCTTTAAATCCTTTTTAATTCTTACTTTTCAAGATTGAAACTCTTGAAATTCAACTGGTATATATAAAGAGGAGGGCAAGAGGTACTTGAGAAATAGATGTGGAAGAAGTGAATTGTGAAGCATGTGATAGACTTGATCTGAATCGTAGTTCAGATTCAAGTCGGTTTGAGTTTGCGAGTGCTTTCCATATTTACCTTCTCTTTTGGAAGCAGAAAATGCTTCAACTGTTCCCAATCCCAAAGATGTCTCACTTAGTTTCTATACTTGTGCACTTTTTTTTGTGTATACTCTTCTTTAAGGGTTTACTACTTATGGATGAGCTGCACCGCGCAGTCGCTCCCTTTATTCATTCATCAGGGAGTGGGCTGCCCGGGGGCAGCATGGGCCATGGCGGGGGGGGAGCCCCCTTCGACGTGGGGTTGTTCGGGGCGAATGAGGACCCAGCGGATATGGGCGCCGCGGAACCTCATCAGAACCAGGCGAAAAGGGAGTGGGACGAGCTCCGTTCGTCTCGAGAATGGAAAGCGGTGGAACCATTATCTTCTTCAAGGAAAGTGTGATTTTTTCAATGAGAAACAAGTTCATGTAATCTTTTTGTTATGTACTCTTTCAATGTGATTGATTAAAGTTGTTGATATGTATATAAAGGAGTATGCAAGTACAAATCACAATGTTATAATCTATTTGTTTCATTTAAAGTATAAATGAAACATTTCTTCAATAGATTTTACTCTTTGTGCAAGTTTATGTCTAACTTTTTTTTATCAAAAGTTGAATTAATTATTTGAGTTTTTAAAACATGGAATTGCTTTTTATTATGGAGTTATGCTTTAATTTTGAAGTTGTAGAATTATGATAAAGTGAGCATGTTTATTAATACCATGGAGTTATCCTACTAATGGATTGTAGATATCGTTATCTATTATTATATTGCCCTTATACATTGATGCATAGTTATATCTCTCAGGTGCATGTGAAGAATATAAATGGATCCAAATTACAAAGTCGAAGCAAAGACCTTTGCAAGAGAATAAATTATATTTGATGTTGTAGTTCTTAGTTACTTTTGTATATCATGTTTATACTTGTAGATATAATGACTCAATTGCACGACTTTGGTTTTGTCTATTCTTTGGATGGAGTGAAGTTGTTTTTTATTGAATGGGGAAGTTGAGAAGCTTAGTTGTTAGAAAAATAGGGCACCATAACAATTTCATAACAATTTTGTATGTATATTAAAAACTCACTATATATTTTCTAATATTATTAAATGATCATTATGGGTTATTATTATTTGCATAACACTCATTATTATTATTTAAAAACCAATAAATGTACTAAATGATCAATTACATGAGTTTCAGTCATTTTCTTTAGCATACAATATATCTTGATCATACATAAAAGGATTAAAACCTTTTTTCATGATTCTTTAGGAAGAAAACAAATTATGAAAAAATTCTTTGGTGACTGCAGTTACGCAATGTATGTTGGAAAAGTTGCAAACGAGTATTCTACAACAAACGTAATAGAATTATAAAAATATCCACAATTATATATACAAAATTAGGTAATAATACCGTGTCTGTTTGGTGAGTATAAATATTTTATAAAAATATATGTAGGGGATTAAATTGATATATTTATGACATAAATATTTTGATCATTATAATCAATAGTCTCACATTTCTTTTATCAATTTAAGACATTACAAAGTTTGATATAAAAAAAGTTTGGTATATACGTAAATTATCATTTATTGATATATTAAAAGAACAACTAAGGATACCGAGGTAATTTCATATCAAGTGCAATATATATTCTTATTAGTTTAATATATAATATGAGATAATCGACCCATTTAACTTTAATATTTCTAAAGAATTTATCGTCGTCGCGCAACGCGCGACACATAACACTAGTTATAAATAACATGATAATTATTCCCGGTGAAATGCGCAGTAAAAGCCAAACAGCCACGGAGAGTCGTTGAAGGGTAATTTGGGAAAGTGTGATTTATACGCTTTACTGGCACCCTCGCCCACCAACACACAACCCGTAGGGACTGTCTCGTAGTCAAGATAATAAATAATCTATATAAATTTGTTTTTTTAGTAATACTAGTGTTGTCAACCACGCGTTGCGCGGTAATGATAAACTTTTCTCAAAATATTTAACTGTGACATAAAATGTTTCGTCACGTGAATAAAATATAACTATTTAAACCAAAAAGTGGATCAAAATTTGGATGAATATTCAATATATATCTTGTCATTTATATAGTCACTTGTAATTCCAACTTTTTACTTTTGCTACTGTTAGGTCCATGATCTTCATACAATCCAAGTATTGTGTAACAAGAAGATGAAGAACATTATTGAAAAGGAAATCTAACCTAGAGAGAACACAAAGTGATTAGAGATCTACATCTTGTATTAATGAATTCACTCTTTACAAACTACAAGTAAAGACCTATTTATAGTCTTCATCACTTGCTACAACAATTAAGCATAAACCCTTTAACACAGCTATTGCTTTACAAAACTTTCTATTATAAAGGACAACTTCAGTGTCCTAACATTCTCCCCCTAAAGTTTTGGAAAGCAAATCATCTTCAAATCATTAGCTCCTCTCCCCCTTGATTTCCTTGTAAAAACTTTAGCGGTGCATTCTTCAAATGTAGGCTTGGCTCCCCTTTGAATGTTGCTCTTATTCATCATATTTTCAACCTTGAGTAAACTTAGATCCAATGTACTCCACTAAGTGCACGAACAACATCTCCAAAATGTAGAAACTCGAGCTCGTTCCGATAATCCCACAAGAATGATAACGAGTGAGTTTTGAATGAAAAACCAAATGCATTCTTAGTGTAAAACAAGGAATCCGTCGTTTTATCACGAGTTGAGTAGGAATTCGGCTTAAGAATTTGGTACGAATTTGCTCGAAGAAGGAACGGTAAAAACACGCGCTACTCGGTAGGGATGAGACGACCCAAGCAAATAACATTGTTCAGCAACTGTAGAGAAATGCTCGTCTTCAAAATACTTCAAGCCACTGAATGAAGAGAATCCAGAACTTCAATCTTCAAGAAATAGCTGGATGATTATAAGCACTCAAAAGTCTGAATCACAACCAAAGCACCAGAACAATGATTGCAAGCTCTCACAATTCTGGTTGATCAAGTCAGAAGAATGATAAAGAGCACTCAAAGGTCTAGCATCGTCAACAAAACTTCAGAATAATGATTGCAAATATTCAAGCGTCTCTTCCAATCCAATCAAAGACTGAACTCCAACAATCAACTTCTGAATATCTTGAAAGACTTGAGCTCTTTCAAACTTTGACAGTTGCTAAATGTATGTGGCAAGCTGAATATCTGAATGATGTCACACACGCGTTATGCTAAAATCCATGAACAATGTCCCCCTCCTGAGACTTAGCACGGGGGTTCCGCTACCCGGTTAGCGGTTTTTTTTTTTAATGAGAAATATTTTTCAATAAATTTCTTGGATCCGAAACCATCAGAATTCGGATGTAGGCAGATTCGAAACCATGGATTCGGATTAAGTAGGGTGCGAAATCAGCTCAATTCGGATCATGTTAGGTGCGAAATCAGGGAATTCGAATCATGTAGGGTGCGAACTCAATGAATTCGGATCGTGAAGGGTTCGAAATCATGAAGGGTTCGAAATCACTCAATTCGAATCATGAAGGGTTCGAAATCAGGACAATTCGAATCATGAAGGGTCCAAAATCAGGGCAATTCGAATCATGAAGGGTCCGAAATCAATGAATCTGGATCATGTAGGGTTCGAAATCAAGCCATTTCGTATCATGTTGGATGCGAAACCATGCCTATCTTGAATAAATGGAATTCGAAACCATTAGAATGAGGATTAGAAAGATGTGAAGTCATCCATACCTTTGAACCTTTAGGTGTAAGCACATTCCGAGAACCACTCAGAACTAAGATGACCAAGTTTAGAGATATTTTGAACTTCACAAGATTCGAAATCATCAACTCAGAATGATTCGAAACCATCTAAGTCATCCAAGCAGTAGTAGCATCCGAAACCATGAACAATAAAGCATGAAGGATTCGAAACCATCAATGAACAGTAAATGATGAAGGATCCGAATTCATCAATGAACAGTAAACGATGAAGGATCCGAATTCATCAAGAATAATCCGAATTCATCAAGAATAATCCGAATTCAAGTAACAGCATTCGAAAATCACTAAAATCATCATAACTTCTTCAATTCTTGACCAATTTCAGTGATTCTTTCGCAGACTTATTCGAAAAATGAAGATGAACAAATTTCTAGTTGATCAAAACATGTAATTCGATCGATTTGATGAAGTTTTGATCCAAAAAGTGAGTTCGACTTTTTTCTTGAACAAACACCATAAATCTCCGAAATCTGAGCAAAATAGGGCTAAAAACGCTTGAATTGTGAAGATCCGATGATCGTATCGATGAAAAATTCTTCGATTTGGCTCTGATACCACTTGTTAGGTCCATGATCTTCATACAATCCAAGTATTGTGTAACAAGAAGATGAAGAACATTATTGAAAAGGAAATCTAACCTAGAGAGAACACAAAGTGATTAGAGATCTACATCTTGTATTAATGAATTCACTCTTTACAAACTACAAGTAAAGACCTATTTATAGTCTTCATCACTTGATACAACAATTAAGCATAAGCCCTTTAACACAGCTATTGCTTTACAAAATTTTCTATTATAAAGGACAACTTCAGTGTCCTAACAGCTACCAATGTGGGATAACGAAGAATCCACCACAATTCACCGTTTGATGAATTATTGATTATCATGGTGTCATGTCATCATCTTAAGGTTTTCGCCTTAATATATATAAAGATTGATTGATATTTAACTATCACATAAAATGTTTCGTCGGGTGAATAAAATATAACTATTTAACCCAAAAAGTTGATCAAAATTTGGATGAATATTCAACATATATCTTCTCCTTTATATAGTCACTTGCAATTCCAACTTTTTACTTTTGCTACCAATGTGAAACAATGAAGAATCCATCAAAATTCACCATTTGATAAATTCTTGATTCTCATGGTGTCATGTCATCATCTTGAGGTTTTGCTTTAATATATATAAAGATTTCTCTAAAGATAATTTTTTTTGAACAACAAGAAACTTTTATTACACAAACAAATACAACTTACAAAACAACCAAATCTTCCACACAGCAAGCCACAAATGACCACATAAGCCACCACTTAGTATGACCAAAACATAAAACAATACACTAAACAAGAGATGATCTAAAGAACTTCAGCAGGGAGCCACAGGCAATAAGCCACTTGCAAAAGAAAAACATTGCAGCAGCCTTGATCACAGACTAGTTTGTGAGGAGTAAACTAAAGTCAGAAGGTCAGGTATAACAAAACCTTCATGCTCACCTCTAAAGATAATTTTGTTTATAGTAAATTACATGATTGGTCCTTGTGGTTTACATAAAATTGCACTGTTGGTCCCTAATTTGAAATAATTATGGAAAACGTCCCTATGGTTTACATTTTCACACGTGTTTGGTCCCTTTGTCCTAATGTTGTTATTTGATTGTGTTAAGTAGATTAATTAGAGGGCATATTAGTCATTTTCCTCATATTTCTGATTTTTTAATTAGAAACCAAAATTTACAATAAATAATATTTATTATAATTATTTTGGTTTTAATTTTGATTTAATTTCTTATAAAAATATATAACCTAAAATCCCTAATAGAGTTCTATGCATCCTGTCCAACATATCTTGGCGGCGACAGTCCTCACATTTCCGACGATTAAAGTCCCACACTTTCCGGCAACACATCTTGGCAACCACAGTCCATCACCAGCCTCCACCTTTCTTCACCATCACTGTCTTCCACGGGCCTCCACCTTTCGTCACCGTCACCGTCTTCCACGAGACTGAAACTTGCTCCGCTTACTTATGGAATTTATAGGTTTTGAAGGATGAAGAGTATCGATCATCATGGTTTGAAGAATGGATTTTCGACACCACACCAACACCCAAAATCTTCGCCGATGAGCCTCCTGCCTACATTCTTCCCTTCTCTCCTCCTGTCTCTTTTCGAACCCTTGATGAAACCCCGTTCTCCATCGAAGTTCAATGTTGGGGTTTTCAGATTTAAAGTTCGAATCGGGGTTAAAAAGATCTGAAGTTCAATATTGAAACCGTTGTTTTCTTAATCTGCTCAAGTTTGAACAGAGAGAACCCAATTTTGCAGATCCATTTCATCTTCTTCGTGACTCCGTCGATGTCTGCAGATCCATTTCATCTTCTTCGTGACTCCATCGATGTGCATTTGCATCAACTTCTTGAGTAGGTTGTTGTTTTAGATGCAAAGATTTGGTTACACGGATTTAGGTTTCTTGTACAAATTTGTTGTTTTGTATAAATTAGTTTGAACAAATTCTAATATGCATTCATTTCTTTGTGTTTTTGTTTGAAATTTGAGTTAGTTTATATATAGTTACTGGATGATACTCACCACATGTCCACATGTGCTTCAATACCAGATTTGAAATTTGAGTTAGTTTATAGTTACTGGCTGATCTAGTTTGTTGTCTGCGTCCTGAAACTCATAAGCATTCCCCCCAATTCAACAGGTGTGACAAACTCATGAGCCAAATATTGAATTTTTTTGATTTAATTATTTTATTATATATCATATATACTAAAATATTTTTATAGTTACAATTCATACTCTTATAGTTAGTTATTTAATTTGGGGTACATCTCTTACCGTTCTAACTCATTAAGTTAAAATTTTAAACAAAACTTTACTGTTATAGCTTTTAGGAGAGTTTTTTTTGTCTCATTTATTTTTGTAACGCCAATGATTATAGAAAATTATCCCAAATACCCCTTAAGTCGTGCTAATAACGAGTTGGGCGTAAAAATGTAATTTGAACAAATAAGTTATAAGCAGTTTCAAATAAACAACTTACAAAATACTTATATTTCAAACTTAAGTTTTAGATATCTGAATAAAAAATGCAAGAAAAAATTTCAATTTTACATTAAAATAAATAAATAAGTAAAACAATTTCGTCAAGAAAAAGAATTATATCAAACAGTTTTGTTATGTTAGACAATTTCATTAGCTTAATCAATATAATTGATGGTTTGCAAAACTATGATAATTTGTATGGGCATCGGATCACGTGAAAAATGTGAGATTAGATATGTACGAAGAATATATAGAGCTCCAGATTCTCGTTACATAATTCAAATCGTTACTAGAGCCGATCGGCATGGTGAAACGATTGATACACTACGCAAGTGTCTTACTGGAGTTTGATGAATCAAGTGCAAGTGTAGATTCGCTTCGGCCATCTAGCGAAATTCCGTCATCTCCGCCACCCACAAAAACCTTCTTTAGCGATGCATTTGGCCTCCTGGTCTCGACTACACATAGTTATGTCTTAGAATAACTATATATTTATTTCGAGTAACACCCAAATTTTCATGTAACACCCAAATTTTCGATATTTTATTTCGAGCTCCATATATATATATAACGTTTTGAATCAAAATCAAGTTATTTAATTTCCTGTGGACGTTTTGCGTGAACCAAATTTGTAGTTTATTATAGAATATATAATGGGGGTTGCTATCGCTACCCCATGCCAATTATACCCCCTGCCAATTGTCTCCTCTCTCACAAATATGTTTTAAAGCATTCTTGTTCATATACGATTATTTATGTTAATATGATAAGAGTGTAAAATAAAAAATGAAAAAGTAATGAATTAAAAGTAAATTAAATAACTGATTTCTAAGGGTATAAAATGTAACTCGGTGCTTTGTATAATTGGGGACGTGAGAGGTTAGTAGTTGTGAGACATGTACATATAGCATCAAAAGTCATACGACTTAAATTTCAATATTAAGTGCCATTTCATGCTTGTATATAGTATATATGTTAAAAAATATGTTTTATGTAGTATATATGATATATAATTATATAATTAAATCAAAAAATATTCAATTTGGGTTCATTTCGAAGGTATCGACGAGATGAATATAATGGTGTAACTTGTTAAAATTAAAAAGTATTTTTTAACGTATTTTAGTTAATATACGATTATATGTGTTAATATAATGAAAGTGTAAAATGGTAAATAGAAAACTAAAAGGTATAAAGTAAATTAAATAAACAAGTCTAAGGGTATAAAGTGTAACATTAAATTAAAAAATAAAAAATAAAGAGATGTGAGAGGGAGGGGGTATACAATTTTGGCAGGTAGGGATAGAAAAGCCCTTAAATAATACATAAAATGTAATAAGGAAGACAATTTGATGTTTTAGAAGAAAATATGTTTTATTTTGATATTATATTGGTAAAACATAGGTTTGTTCCACGTTCTGACTTGTTCCATGGGAGTCAGGGGGAAACACCCATGTTTCGCTTTATTCTTGTCTGTTATACATAAAAGTCCTACCAAACGTGAAATATTAATTATTGTTACGTTATGTTTTATCCAATGTACCAAACTAGGGATGACAACGGGGAGGGAATAGGTAGGGAAACGCAATCCTTGACCTCGGCCCCAGTTCATGCATCTCACCCCCTGGACCCCGCCCCCGACGGGTACATGAAGGCATTGTTTGGCAAAAAAAGCTAGCGTATAAGCTAATTTTTTTGTGTGTACATGTTTGGATGACCATAAGCTAGCTTATATATTAGCTTTTTGAAACGCTACTTGGAGTAGCGTTTCAGTAGCTTTTTGTGAATATTCCAATATTGCCCCTTATTATTATTTACTAAATATTATTATTAATAAATATTAATTTTTTTTAAATTTAATTATAATTAATTAATAAATATTTAATAATATTAACTGAAAATTAATAAATTAAAATTTAATTATACATTGATATTAAATTTTAATTATTTAGAATAATTGTTAATCATATAAATTATTTTTATTTATTTTTTAATATCAATGAATATATTTTAACTATCAATTAGTATTATTTTTTAATTATTATTTGATTATTTTTTTCAGTTGTGTGTAACGATTATTTAAATTCATAGATTAATATATATATATATATAAGCATGAAAGGGAAGTTATTGTTGAATTTTAAGTAGTACCACCTCTTTTGCACAGTGTACATGTTTCAAAGAACTCTATTATTGTTGAATTTTAAGTAGTACCATCTCTTTTGCATAGTGTACATGATTCAAAGCACTCTATCTTCAGCCGTCTCCCAACTCCCCCGAAATCACCTCACCACGTCCCGCCCTAATTTCTCTCCCCCTCTCTCACGTTCGACTAGATTTCATTCTAAATCCAGTGTTCTTCCCCCAATATATCAAAATCTACAAACTTCCCCCGATTTATCCTTCTTCCTCCAACAAACCCTAATCAAATATCTCAATCTCTTTCGCATTTCTGTTTTTTTTCTCCCAGTACAAATGAGCGTTCTTAGTGAATACCCAGAAGAAGCCATCAGTAACAACAAGAAAGATGTGCAGTATGGAACAATGCAGCTTTCGATTCCGAGAATAATCTCATCAAATCTTCATCTTGGTTGCCTCTCAATAAATCAGTATCCAGAAATAAACCTTCAGATTCTATGGATTCTTCCTTGTCCAGTAAAGAAAACCAAAGCCCATGTGGGTTTTCCAAATCTTCTCTTCGTCTTCTTGACCAATCCAAATCATTGCATTGTATTTCTTAGGTGTTTTTTATTCCCTTAATTATTACTACTTACAGTTCTTCCTCTACACCACCACGTGCATCCTCCGCTCATGTCTCCAATCTCATTCATTTTTCCATATCTCTTCCATTTATTGTTCTTCACCCTACCTCATTAATTTATGCTCCCACCTCCAATATCTCTCTCTATCTCTCTCCACCTTGCAATTCATTAGTCTCTTTCAGTTTGGTGTTCATTCGAGTCGGTGGAGTGAGCTTTTTGCTGATTTGCTTCTACATTCTGACATATTTCATCAATTCATCAATGGATTTAGATTATCTTCACTGAGATCTGAAAACCGTGAGTTCAAATCATCAAATGTTCAATTACATTTCGATTTCTACATTTCATTATCGAAAATTTGTTATTGTTACTTTACAACTTTGTAATTTTGTGCTTGGTTCTATCTAATTTAGCAACGATTCCTTCATTCTCAATTACAAAAAATTAGGGTTTCTGATGGAAAACAATTCGAATTTAAACGAATTTGAATTAGGTTTTAAAAAATAACTGGAATGTTTGATTTATATTCACTCCAATCCAAACAGAGGAACATAAGTCAGTAAAGTACGGAAGAAGGTGAAGAAAATTCAAAGTGTCCCACCAATCAAAGCTGAAATTCATTTACGTTTCTTGTTTGACCAAAACTTTTGCTCTCATATAAGTTAGTTGTACTCAATTTATTGAAATTTAATTGTTCATCTCTTGATGGTTGTTATTTATGAAGCTCATTACTAGAATAGTACTCAACACTTAACTTTTTCACCATGTTCTTATTCATTTAGATGAACACAAAGGTTTTATAAAAGCATTTGGGTCTGTGACAAAATCCAAGAAGAAGATGATGGGCAAGAACAAGTTCAAGTTCATCTTCTATGCAATTTTCTTGTTTGGAACAATGTTATCATTTGTTTCCATGGAACCCATTGAAGATAAGCAGGTTTTAATTGATTTCATCCAACGCATTTCGCACAGTAGGGCAATCAATTGGGATATGAGTTCTTCAGCTTGTTTAAATTGGACTGGGATAACATGTAATCATGATAATTCAAGAATTATCGCACTTCGTTTGCCGGCTTCTAGCCTTCATGGTCCGATTCCTTCAAACACTCTTAGCCGGTTACATGATCTTCAAATCTTGAGTTTTAGATCCAACGGGTTAACGGGTCCTTTCCCATCCGATTTCTTGAATCTTAGAAACTTAACAGCTATGTATCTTCAATCGAACGGATTTTGTGGCCCATTGCCTTTGAGTTTCTCTGATTGGAACAATCTTTCTATACTTAATCTGTCGAACAATGGCTTCAATGGAAGTATTCCTCCTTACCTTTTGAATTTGAGTCACCTCACTGCTTTGAGTTTAGCTAACAACTCGCTTTCTGGTGAAATCCCGAATCTTAATATCCCGAGTTTGCAAGTTCTTGATTTGTCAAACAACAATCTCACCGGACCCGTACGAAGTGGTGCCCTGCTCCAGGGTGTGATTGTGCCATTGAGTTTGATCTCGGAAGTGGAAGCTATGACGTAACTTGCCATTGCTCATACAACTTTTGTTGGAATGTGAGTATTATGAATTTCCTTTTAAGTTAAAGAAATTCGTTTATTTTCTTACTTCATAGATGATAAATGCTTTTGCTGCTTTGATGCAGTGTACAGAAGAAGCTCATCGTCCTGTGGACTGTGAAATTGTGTCCAAATGATAATGAAAAACAGTGCAGAATCTGAAAATATGAATTGCTAACTGGACTCGTGTTTGCTTTTGGTCTTATGTATATAATATAAAAAAGATATTATATCTTTTGTCTTCTGTGGAATTGTATCTTTTTCATGAGTTGATGTTCATGCAACACATTTCAGGATTCTAGCCAATTCTAAGCCTTGCCCAAAGTGCAAGCGTCCTTTCGAGAAGAACCAAGGTTGTATGCACATGACGTGCAACCCCCCTGCAAATATGAATTTTGCTGGTAAGCTTTGCTTGCTTTTACTGTATCTTCAAAAACAAGGAAGAACATTGGATGCAAACATCATCAACAACGACAGACAAACTCTTTTGCCTCTTGATTTCTTTCTAAATCCATTGTATTATCGTTGTGAAGATAGTCCCTGGTGGGGATTTCCAGGGTTCGAAGACGGGGGTTACCCAGAGAGGAGTTACCGCTCTTTCTCCTTTTGGTAACCACTTCTTCTTGCTTTACGGACACCATCTTTACTATTCAGGTAATATTCACCCTGCCTGCTGATCTTCTTCAGGTAATACAAAACCGTTGATGGATTTACCGCTCTTTCCCCTCATTTTCTTCTAATCTATTCAGTATTTTATGAAATTGATCATTCACTAACTTTTTCTTCTGCTTCTTCATGTTTCACTTATGGTCGGCTGTTTTTGGGATTTTGATTTTGCAACAATAAATGGAACTGAGACAAATATATGTGGGAGTTGTATATTGATGTCAGGTTTTTTTAATGATCACAAACATCTCAATTATGCAACTTTTCAAGGTAATTTTCCTTCCTAAAATAATTTTATATGTTTCCCCTGCATGTAAATATTACAAAACAGCATCAATTTTGTAAATGTATGTGTTTGTAGATATCAATGGAAATAGGGCAAGCTTTCAAGGATTTTGTTCCAGGTATTATCATTTGTTACTCTGTGATGCTTACTCTGTGTTTGGTTGAACTGACTTTTACGTCCAAAACATGAACATTCATTGTTGTTGTCATTAACTTAAACCTTTATTTAATAACGAAAATACTTGTTAAGCTTAAGAAATGATCGGACAAAGGGGAATCATCAACAAAGGCTTGGGTGGTCTTGGCAAGTGTAAGATATATTGTTACAATTTCTAGAATAACACTATAGAATATATCTGTTTTAAGTTAAATTGCACTAAACTAACTCTCGATGTTGATGTTACACACAATGACCCAATTTTTCACTAGATATCATGCTCTTAATAGATTATATGATAAACTTGAATAAGTAACACAAAACGCACACTATTCTAACCACGATTCAACAAAAGGGTGTTTGGAGATACTCAATTTAGTGACCAATGGTTTGTAGTTTGATTCTTGAATGTTACAAAATTTTATATTTTTTTAATGGTATTTGGCTTCTAATTTTGGCTTATCTCTTGTTGGCTTCTTTCTGTAAATGTTGGTTTTAGATGAATAAATGACAAGGAATTTACAATATTTTTAATAGATTCGTAAGAACTAGGGATTTTTGTCAACCCTTATCTCATTTCTTTCCCTTTGGTTAGAAATGTCGGGTTGTTTTAGCTGCAACTCTTGAGTCAAAAAGTCAAACCACTTGCTAACAGTTGTGTTACATGAACTGATGAACATTGTTGTAGTTTGCTATGAAAGAAGGCGGTTCTAGAAAAACCTTCACCATCTGCTTTTGGTCCCAGGTTGGAGAATGGGGCAATGAGCAATTGAATAATGTTGGCAAATATGGATACACAACTTGTCAACTTCATAAAATATATGGTATGAACTTTATTACTATAAAATATTTCTGTATATTAAGGTGTAAGATTTTCAATATGATATTTTACATTTTGTTTTAGTTATTAATTGACCGGTCAATTTGTAGTTTTGGTATATGTAATTTGTAGTTTTAGTACAAGTGTAACAGGACCTCCAAATTTTTTGGCATGGTGCATCCCGCTGGTGCTTTTTGATCTTGCTTTGTTGTCCTTATGATCTTGGTTTACATGAAATTGAAAATCTTGTTATATGTAGAATGACAAGTCATATTGTTTTGTTTTTATTGAATTACATTTGTGTATTTTATGTTTTATGTGTTCTTTTCTTGAATCACATTGGTTTTTTTATTCACATCGGATTGCATATAATCGTTGCATCGATGATGATTATTGGTATAGATTTTACATGATTTGGGTATGTCCAATTTTAATGCATTTCTTATGTTCAATATTACTGATTTATGCAGTTGCATTTAGATTGTGTTTTATTTATAAACTTTTCATTAATTTTTGGTCTTCATTTACGTCACATTTACGTTCCGCTGCATTGCAGCGGGTAACCAACTAGTATATATATTTTTCTAAAACTTGTTTTAACAAATTTAAAATTTATAGTATATATATACTATAAATTGAAAAAAATAATCAAAAAATAATTAATTAACATATTATATTATATTATTTAATTTTTCTTTATTACATTGGTTGTATTAATTAACATGTCATATTGTTATAAATTTGTTTTAATTACATAATTAAATTTGTAATTGATAATTATTTGAAGATGCATTTTTTGATCATTTTACATGTTTATAAGAGCATCCACAACAAGGATTTCATTAGGATATTATTTGGATTTGCAAAAGTGCCAACTAGGATTGCTAAATTAGAAATTGTAGTGGTTATGAGTATGATTGCTAAGTTAGAAATTGGTTTTGGTAATTTGCAAATGTCAAATCAGTACTTTTTGCTGATATGGCAGTGAATAGTATAAGAAATTGTATGGATTAATTTCTAAATTAGAAATTGTTTTTATGTCAAATCATGTTTTGTGATGTTTTGTAGAGAATGTTTATGAAAAAATGTATGAATAATTTTATTTGTTAATAATTTTTTTTGAAAGGAATAAATATTAAAAAATGAAAAATATAATTTATATGAAAGTACAATAAAATAAATTACATATTAAAAAAAATACAAACTTAACACATAAAAATACATTATTGTTCTTTTAGAAGTTCTTCAAGTTGATGTTCGTACAATATTCGTTGTGGTTCGCTCATTGTTGTGTGATCCATTTCCATCAACTTCATGATCATTTTCCGATTTTCCCGTTTGTTCTTAAGTTTTTCTGTTTCCACAAATGATGTGTGGAATTCTCTCATCACCTGATTTTTTTCTTTTTCAATATTCAGGCGTTCTAACATTGTCACTTGTTCGTTTTCGGTAGAACTTGATGAAAAATTACTTTTTTTACCTTTATCCTTCGAGGCTTTCTTTCCCAACGGGCGAGAAGAAGGAGTTGACACCTTCTCAGGAATTGACGTATTCGCATTTGAAGATGATGAAGTGTAATGACCGTCTTCTGTATTTTTATTCCTCTTTGATCCCCTATCTGAAGATGAATCGTTATCTTTTGAGAAACCTTGTTGGCTTCTTCATTTCTCCTCTTCACGCAACACCATCTATGCATGAAAAAATTGAATTATGAGCCTTCCAACCTTCAATATAAATCTAAAGCCTTATTTTTTTTATCTTCTTCGTTCAACCCGCTTTCCCGACGTATTTGAACCTGCTCAAAATAACCAACAAACTTCGAACACCATGATTCATTCTTTGCCAACGATTTATAAGTGCTTGACGATTTCTCGACGTTTGAGACATATTGTCACGATAGATATCATAGTATTCTCCTATGCGATCCCAAAAATTTTCGAGTTTTGATCAACGCCTATTGTTGCGTCTTTGCTTATACTTAGCCATGAGCTACACAATAATATATCATCTGCGGTTGTCCATCGAGTTTTTGCACTTTTAGTTCCGCTTCCTTGACCTTTGACTTGGCGTGGTTGAGTAGAATTTGGTGGTTGAGTAGAATTTTGTGTTTGAAAGACTGAAAATTTGATGGTTGGTACATTGGCATTTGAAAATTGGTGACATTTGTTGGAGGAATGCTATGATTTGGTGTTTGTGTAACATCACTTGGTTGGTAACATGATTCTTGCGAAAAGTTGAAAAAAGGGTTGAATGGATCCTTACTTTCAAAGTAATTCTGATTGCACCGGTAGACAAAGTTTGTCACAAATTCAAAAGTGTACTGCTGCAATGCGTATGTTAGCATACGGTGTAAGCGCGGACGCCGTTGACGAATATTTACAAATTGGGGAAACAACGACAATAGAATGCGTGAAGAAGTTTGTACAAGCTATTATTGCCTTGTTTGGCGACGGGTATATGAGAAGGCCAAACGCTACAGACCTTGAACGATTACTTTATAATGGACAAGTTAATTTCTTCGTCAATGGTAACAATTACAATTTAGGATATTATCTTGTTGATGGGATCTATCCTAATTGGGCTACATTCGTGAAGTCAATTCCATTATCCCAATCCCCAAAACATCGACTATTTGCAAAGAAACAAGAGGCTGCTAGGAAAGATGTAGAGATAGCGTTTGGGGTACTCAAATCACGTTTCGCTATTATATGTGGGCCATCTCGTATGTGGTGCAAAAAGATAATTGGAGAAATAATGAGAGCATGTATAATCATGCACAACATGATCGTCGAAGATGAACGTCATATTTATATTCGTCAATTTGATGATATAAACGATGATGTTAATTTTACTATAACTACGCCTCAAATCTCTCGTAGCATACTTCCCAAGTACGAAAACTATCTCCAAAATCACATATAAGTACGTAATCGGTCAACGAATCATTGTTTACAATCAGATTAGATTGAAGAGATTTCACAAAGATTTAGAGAAGAAGAAAATGACGATTAATGTAATATTTTTACTTTGTATTTTAATTTAATGTTTTATAAATTAAATATTTTATTTAATTAATTAATTTTATTATAATTATTTAATTAATAAAATATTTCGTATTAAATTATAGTAAAGAATATTTAATTGTAGTTTTGTTGTTATTTAAGAGAGATAAATAATATTTTATCTATTTTATAAGACGTGACTTTTTAAAAATGCGCGATATTGCGCAAGGCACGTCTCTGTTGGTACGAATAACCCATAAAGTTTCTATAAAGCGTGACTCACGCTTGCAAACGTGCATTTTTTTACAAGACCTGACTTTTTTAAAAAAAATTTAATTTTTAATATTGTATTTTCTTTTGTGTTTTTATCTTTTTAGCTTTATATTATATTTTTTTTACAGATTTATCTACTCATATAACTCACAATAGTAGGAATTCATAGTTATAAAATGATAATTAAAATGAAATTGTAAAATTACTTTTTTAAATTCTATTTTACATATTCAATCAAAAACTAGTTTTTTATACCTTTTCTTTTTCTAACATGAATATATATATATTTTTAATATCATAATCCAATTATAACAATATATAAAAACATATATATATATATAGGGGTTAAATCAAATGAGAACCATAAATATGTTATAAACCACGAGAACCAATATAAAAAATATTTTTTACATGATAATTTTTCATCAAATGATAGAATTTATTATATTTCGCTTCACATATATTTGTTTCATAATATGATAGTTTCACTAGGTGAAACAAAAATCGTTTTTCACATTAATCTTTTCACAAGGTGAACACGAACATATGTGTAACAATATCTTAAATCATAGGTTTTGATGAAAAATATCATCAAAACAAATATTTTTATATTGGTTCTCACGGGTTTGTAACATATTTTTGGTTCTCATTTGATTATCGTCCTATATATATATATATATATATATATAGAGAGAGAGAGAGAGGTTCAAGGAAAAACCTCAAAAAAATGAAAAATACCCTAATAACCCTTCATCCACACGGTATGCACTTGTGCATACAAATAAGTTGTGTTTTTGGTTTTATGCACAAGTGTATCATGCATTTGTGCATATATGCACGCGTGCATGTTATAAATTACCTGTATGCACAAGTGCATACCGTCCATATGTACCAAAATGTTCCTTAGTTTTTCATTTTTTTGAGGTTTTCCTATGAACCTGACCCTATATATATGTATATATATATATATATAGGATCAGGTTCAGGAGAAAACCTTAAGAAATGGGAAAACGGAAGAACACCCTTGTAACCCTTCATTTGAACGTATACACTTGTGCATACAAGTAATTTATAACATGCCGACGTGCATATGCACAATTGCGTAATGCATTTGTGGATAAAAACTAAAAAACAACATAATTTATCTGTATATACAAGTGTATACCGTCCAGATGGAGTACCATCATGATGTTTCTTCAGTTTTTCGTTTTTTAAGGTTTTCTCCGGAATCTCTCTCTATAAATATAATAACATTTTTATTATAACTATTATTCTCATATTTTAACAATACAATTAATACTCATAAAAATTCCTAACTTTTAATATTTGTAATCCAGATTTTTTTTTGAGAAAGTAGTAGAGATGGTGTAGACAAGCGCAAAGAATAATAATAAAAAAGGAATAAAAAGAAAAAAGAAGAAAAGAAATGTAAGTCGAGAGTTTACTTACAGGTTGTTGGTGCTGTCGTTACAGTTTAGCCCCCTCTCTCTCTCTCTCTCTCTCTCCCACCTCCTCCATAGTCCATCCACCCTTTTGCTGCACTCTACATTACCACTCATCCCTTCTTCCAACTCCCCTCCATTTCTCTCCATCTCTCTCCCTCCCTCCCTCCCTATATCTCTTATCTCATTCTTCTAAGTAACCTCACCAGCTGAATCCTCCCCCATTCTCTCTATCTCTCTATCTCTCTCTCTGTACCTGTTTCCAGAAAATCTACTTTTACTGCTGCTTTAATGTGAGATGGAATCACCGCCACCCACCGCCACCACCATCATGGAGGATTGTTGTGTCAAAGTAGCCGTACACATACGTCCGCTTATCGGAGATGAAAAGCTTCAAGCTTGTAAAGATTGTGTCGCTATCGTCCCTGGGAAACCTCAGGTTTCACTCATCCCCCAATTGTGATTCATTTCCTTTTCCACCAATTTCTTCTCTCCCTCACTGTTGATTCCCTAATTTGGTCTGCTTTTTAACGGCATTAATTTGTGTAAGAGATTAATTGAATCTGACTTATCAGAGATCCGGTAGATCTCAATGTGAAACTGCCCCAATTACTGTAATTTCTACTACTGCGATTGCAAATCAAGTTTTCAAGTTGTTTGGGGAAACTGTTGAGAGCCATCTATGATGCATGATTTTGGCTTTCATAGTATTGTTCATGATCTGAGAATTAATTCAACTCTAATTACTTGTGATGGTGTTTTCTGGAAATGTTGTTACTAATCACATGCTTAATTAAGATTTATTGCAGATTAATTAACAATCATCACGAAATTCTTTACAATTTAAAAATACTAAGTTTGTTAAAGGTTTATAGGTAAAGCATGCTGCAGCAGGATGCTTTCTAGCTTTTGGGGCTTTGTGGGTTCTAACACAAATGGTCCGATTTTAATGTGCTTAACAGGACATTCATTTGTCAAATACATGAATTCCTACTCATTTTGTGGAGAGATGAAATGTGAATCATGAAATGATGTCGTGTTAGTAGGTTGATTATTCTTTCTGATCATCCGATGTAAAAGCTGTACTTGTACCTTAAATTACGTCAAGTAAAAAACATTTATTTTTATTCTGTATCTCTATGGGTCACCAATTTACCAGCTCTTGTCTGGTAAACTATCGGAATCGTTCAGCAAAACAAGATAATGAAGTTTGGTCTAGGTGTGGGGGGTTAAAGGGATCTGTTCTCAAAACCAATAGAGTTCCGGTTGGTGTAACATGACCTCAAAAAAGTATATTTTTCATAGTTCATTTGATTTTGGTTGTTTGAGCTTAAAAATTCATTGATTCATAGTTCTGGCTGTTCTTCGGTACTTATTCTATATGATAAAAATGGTTCTCACTTCTCTGTGCTTATATCTTCCCGTAATCAGTTCAAAACCATTTTTCTGTTTTTAGAACTAGTTATAAAATTGTGTTTTTTTTACTAAAATTATTTTACTTTAGGATGTAGCTGAATGATTGATTATGTTTCAGGTGCAACTGGGTACACATTCGTTTACGTTTGATCATGTGTATGGAAGCAGTGGAACCCCACCATCTGCCATGTTTGAAGAGTGTGTTTCTCCTCTTGTTGATGGTTTGTTTCAAGGGTATAATGCTACCGTTCTAGCTTATGGCCAGGTATACGTCTCATCAACAGAAACCGCCTTTTTGTTTATTTATTCAAGTAAAAAAGAATATATATATATATATATATATATTCTGTTGTTTTGATGGTAATTGACATTTGAAGTTTCTCACAGACAGGTTCAGGCAAGACATACACCATGGGTTCTGGCTTCAAAGATGGTTGCCACACGGGTCTTATTCCTCAAGCTATGAGCGCCTTATTCAACAAGATTGAAAGTTTAAAGCATCAAATAGAATTCCAGTTGCATGTTTCTTTCATTGAGGTATGCTCTTCCATGCTTTCTTTGAAATGGAACTTCTAAATCTTAATTGTTCATTTGGATGCCCTTATTTACTTTATTATGTTTAATGGGTTTGCCAGGGTTTCAAATGTAAATATGTTGATCTCTTTCCTAGTTTTAAATTTTTAACGAAAGGTTTCTGATATGAAGATTCTAAAAGAAGAAGTACGGGACTTGCTGGATCCCAACTCGAGTAACAAATCAGACACAACAAATGGGCAGACAGGAAAAGTAAATGTTCCAGGGAAGCCGCCAATACAAATTCGTGAAACTTCAAATGGTGTCATAACGCTTGCGGGATCTACTGAATGTAGCGTTCAGTCACTAAAAGAAATGGCTGATTGCCTGGAGCACGGATCAATGAGCAGGGCAACAGGGAGTACAAACATGAATAACCAGTCAAGGTTCAATTCCATATTTTCAGTGTTGTCCTTTTGATTGTGAAATAAACTCATCATTAATTCCCACAAAATATTAAATATATATTCCTTATGTTTCATCGATCACCATTTTATGCAGTCGTTCACATGCCATCTTTACCATCACGGTTGAACAAATACGCAAAGCAAATCCTGGTGATACCAATTCAAATGATGGTATGGGTGATGAATATTTGTGTGCCAAGTTGCATTTAGTTGACCTTGCTGGATCAGAACGAGCTAAAAGAACAGGTTCTGATGGCATGCGCTTCAAAGAAGGTAGATTTGTTGTGTTTAATTTAATTGGGGTGATGCTAATTAAGAACACCCACATGATTGATTGATCATCTCTTGTGTTGAAAACAGGAGTTCATATTAATAAGGGGCTTCTTGCACTTGGAAATGTCATCAGTGCCCTTGGTGATGAGAAGAAACGGAAAGAAGGTGCTCATGTTCCGTATCGAGATAGTAAACTTACTCGCCTCTTACAGGTTGGAAAACACACTAACAAGCTCCCAAACATTAAATTAATTTTCTTATTTTCCGTTCTTGCGTTGCAATTTATTTTGACATGAAATTAAACATAATCATTTATGGTTAATCTTTATCTTTTTACATTGGCAGGATTCACTTGGTGGAAACAGCAGAACTGTTATGATTGGTAACTTCTATATCCTAGACATATTTTCTAGTCATACATGCATTTGTAGTTATATGTTTGTAGCATGAATGCATCACAATGCTTCTATGTACATTTTTTAATATGCAATTATGTGGAAAATACGTAATATGTTCAAGCTTATAAAATTTTCACATTTGCAGCTTGCGTTAGTCCTGCTGATATAAACGCGGAGGAAACTCTGAACACATTAAAGTATGCTAATCGTGCTCGGAATATCCAGAATAAGCCTGTGGTAAGTGCATAACTACAGCTTTAAAAAAAAACACATTTTCTGTAAATAGCTTTCTTTTTTTAAGGTGCTGACTCATAGCACTATTGTTTAACCGTTGAACAGGTGAATAGGGATCCGATGTCGAGCGAAATGTTAAAGATGCGTCAACAATTAGAGTGTTTGCAGGCAGAACTTTGTGCTCGTGGTGGTGGAGGTTCTTCCGTTGAATTACAGGTATGCCAACATGTGTAATCCATCTTATCGCTGATAATTATTTCTGTAACGGAACTGTTTGATTGTTACAATATGATGTTTTGCATCAACTTGATTTAGGTACTACGGGAAAGGATTGCTTGGCTCGAAGCTACTAACCAGGATCTTTGTAGGGAACTTCATATTTATCGCAGCCGAGGCATTGCCATTGATCACTCTGAAATGAATACTAAGGTATGTCGTAAACAATCATTTTTTACACTTCTCATAAAATAACTCAAACGTAATCAATAACTACATGTTGCAGGTTGATCATGATTCCTTTTGCATGGAAAATGAAGGGCTTAAAAGAGGTGTCGATTCATCTGATTATCAGATGAGTGAAAGTGGTATGAAACAGCATTCTCCTGGTCCAAAATTAGGCTTGTTTCTATCAATGACATTGTTGTAACTTGAAAATTCATTGTCTCTGATATGTGTAGGTGATTCAGCCGTTATAGATGAAGAAGCCGCAAAAGAGTGGGAACATACCCTTCTACAAGACTCCATGGACAAAGAACTGCATGAGTTGAATAAGCGTTTAGAGCAGAAGGAGGTGTGACAATTAATTATTTCTTGTATACTTTTTCATAATGCAGAGAGTGTGTTTATATTATACCATAGATCATGAGAATTGATTATATACATGTGCACATTTCTTCTGCAGTCGGAGATGAAACTTTTTGGTGGTTTTGATACAATGACTCTTAAGCAACATTTTGGGAAGAAAATAATGGAACTTGAGGACGAAAAACGGGCAGTACAGGTAAATATAATATAAACATAAGCATTTTTGTTCAATTTCTGATACCGTTTAATGTTAATGTTTTAGTTTGCTTATCGATGCAGAAAGAAAGGGACCGGTTGCAGACTGAAATCGAAAATCTTTCAGCTACTTCAGATGGGCAAACACAAAAATTACAAGATTTGCACTCACACAAGTTAAAATCGCTCGAGTCACAGGTAGATAGATACATCTACGCCATGCTCATTTGGTGTTGGAAGTACCAAATCAACAATCTTGTTCTAATTGTACGAGTTTTCACTCTCCTATTCACCTCAGATTCAGGATCTCAAGAAGAAAAAAGATAGTCAAGTTCAGATTATGAAGCAAAAACAAAAGAGCGATGAGGCAGCAAAGAAATTGCAAGATGAGATTCAGTTCATCAAGGCACAAAAGGTTGTTTTTTATTTTTATAAATCTTTTGTATGCTCATCTGTTTATGCAAGTAAAACTTGCTTCTAATTTATATAAGGCTATAGGTTCAACTACAACACAAGATAAAGCAAGAAGCTGAACAATTCAGACAGTGGAAAGCATCTCGTGAAAAAGAATTGCTGCAGGTAGGTGTTCATTTGTTTTCTAAGCTCTACGTTCTTGTACTGCAAAACTCCATGGATGTATGATTTCTTTATATTATTGCAGCTAAAGAAGGAAGGGCGGAGGAATGAATATGAGAGGCACAAACTGCAAGCACTAAATCAACGCCAGAAAATGGTTAGATTCTTTTGGTAGATTTTGTATCTATTTACTAATATTTACCCTCATTAAAATTGTCACATTTTCTCCCGTACTCCTTAATTAACTATATTTTTCATTCAAGCCATTCATTACGTTGAGCATACCCAAGTTGGCTACTTAATTCGCTATATTTTTCAAGTTGAAGTAACAGCCTTTTTCTTGCTGATATTGCGTGCATTCTTTTCTATGCTCGGAACCTAATCACGATCACCTTTTAGGTTCTTCAAAGAAAAACAGAAGAGGCTGCAATGGCGACCAAGAGGCTCAAAGAATTGCTAGAGGCACGCAAATCAACCCGCGACAACTCAGGTATGTGTTGACTTTTGTGCCTTATGATGCTCATTTATGAACATCTTTCATAACCATGTAAATAACTAAACTGTATTATCTTGCAGTGACTAGCAATGGAAACGGAGCAAATGTGCAGGTAAATATCAAGAATAACGAAATTTTGGTATCGGAAGGTCTTCAATTTACTTCTACTAAACCAATTTCTGTTTTTTCAGAGCAACGAAAAGTCTTTGCAGCGTTGGCTTGATCATGAGCTGGAAGTGATGGTGAATGTTCACGAAGTTAGACATGAATACGAGAAACAAAGCCAAGTGTACGTATCCGCTAAAGCTTATGATATATAAAATTGAAAAGGGTGTTTTTTCTTAGTGAAAATTTGGTTGTTTCTTAGGCGTGGTGCATTGGCTGAAGAGCTAGCTGTTCTTAGACAAGTTGACGAATTTGCTTCAAAAGGAGTTAGCCCTCCAAGAGGAAAGAATGGTTTCTCTAGGTACACTTGTAGTTCGTTATCCTTAATGGTTTCCTTCAACTTCATAGAAAGAAACCAATTCACTTGTGAATGTCAAGAATATCTTCACTAGATAGCATGTTATCGTCATTAGATATTCACTTGTGTTCATGGCGGTTTCAGGGCATCATCTTTGTCACCTGATGCTAGAATGTCGAGAATATCTTCACTAGAGAGCATGTTAAGCATTTCATCGAATTCACTTGTGTTCATGGCTTCACAACTATCCGAAGCAGAAGAAAGGGAACGTGCCTTTGCTAGTCGTGGACGTTGGAATCAGCTCCGCTCAATGGCTGATGCCAAGAACCTGCTTCAATATATGTTTAATTCTCTTGCAGATGCAAGGCAAGTAGTGTTCCTCATACCATCTTTCATTGGAAATAGGCCTTTTTTGATAAAAAAGTAAAATAAATCTTTATGGTTTCAAATAGGTGCCAATCATGGGAAAAGGATATTGAAATGAAAGAAATGGAAGAACAGTTGCAAGAGCTTGTGGGTTTACTACGACAGAGTGAACTAAGAAGAAAAGAAGCCGAGAAGGAGCTAAAAGTAAGGGAGCAAACCGTGGCAATTGCGCTGGCTTCATCTGCTTCAGTAAGACCATGCACATTTTCTGTTTTTCATTCATCCTCAAGACCTTGAAGAAAATATTTTATGACTTTATTTATTTAATTATTTATTTAGGGTCAGGGGAAAACTTAAAAAAAAGCGGAAAACTGAGCAACACTCTGGTAGCCCTTCATCCGGATGGTATGCACTTGCATGTACTTTGTAACATGCAAACGTGCATATGCACAAGTGCATAATGCACACATGCATAAAAACCAAAAAACAATTTAATTTACTTGCATGCACAAGTGCATACCTTCGGATGAAAGGCTACAAGGGTGTTCCTCAGTTTTCCACTTTTTTGAGGTTTTCCCTTAGAACCTCCCTCTATTTATTTATTCCTAACCCTTTATTAAAACAGGGTAACTCCCACAATTCACTGAAGCACTTGGCTGAGGACATGAGTGGTCCTTTATCTCCAAATTCTGTGCCCGTACCCAAACAGCTGAAATACACGGCAGGCATAGCCAATGGTTCAGTCAGGGAATCAGCAGCTTTCATAGACCAGAAACGAAAGGTTTGCTTGCAACTTACTTAATCACTCTTTGCTTCCCTATTGAATTTGGCTGAATATATTAAGAATGATTGGAGTGCAGATGGTTCCCATAAGTCAGTTGTCTCTGAGGAAGCTGGCGATGGTCGGGCATTCTTCTGGGAAACTTTGGAGGTGGAAAAGGAGTCATCATCAATGGCTATTGCAGTTTAAATGGAAATGGCAAAAACCATGGAGACTCTCGGAGCTGATTAAACACAGTGATGAAACGATCATGAGATCAAAACCTCGTGTATCAGACGTAATGTACCATAGGCATTAAGCTTGCTTATATATATTATATATATATATATATTGTTGGTTGCTGTCTGTATATTCGTGTTTCACCCCACCTTCATCTCCAACATACAGTATTATAGCGAAGATCATGGAAATAAATGCAGGTAAAAGTTGTGTGGTTATCAGTAACAGTTGTTAATTTTGAAGTTAATTTTGACATTTTGTGGTGTATTTGGATGTTGCAGTGTGATATAAGGTGTGTGTTGGAGAGGAGATGAGATTCCTGGTTGTAGATGGTGCTGATCTTGGATAGGTAAGTTTGTAGCTGCAATGAAATGGTGGCATCATCAAGTGAAGATTTATGGTTTGCAGCCATGCAGAAGAAAATAGAGTGTGTGTGGATGCTTTTTGTAGGTTGAGATTTTTTGGAACATATATATATATATATATATATATATATCTAAGTGTTGTAGTTGTATTGCTACTAATTTGTATGAGTGAGTGCCAATAGTGATTTTTTTGGAAATTAACCTGTCAACATTTATTAACAAAGATATTGTAATGTTTGCCAACATTTATTATATATTATTATATTATATTATATTTCTTCTTTACAGTGTCTCATGGCATGTACATAAAATTCCAAAGAGCACGTTGTGGAGGTCGCAATAATTGATGAAGTGCATGTGCTAATCCACCCCATAATATTAATTCCCTCCAAGTCCTACTCTCCCTCCCTTTTTGTTAACCTGGGCTTGAATCTTTGGGCCCTAAATCAACCCATCGACCTTAATAAGCCCATCCTTACGGATGTCCCTCGCTGCCCTTCTGCTACCCTAAGGGGGCGTTTGGTTCGCTGGAATGTTTTTGGATGGAATGGAATCTGTCAAAGGAATTTGACTTTGAAGGAATTGGAATGGAATGTTGTCAAGTTTGACCAGCTGTTTGGTTGACAGAATTGGAATGGAATCTGTTAAAGGAATTGGAATCTGTCTGTTTGGTTCACAGAATGTAGCTTTGGAATTGGAATGAAATTTTGGTAAATGACCAAAATACCCTTTTGATAATTTTAATTGTTTTTTTTCAAAAGCAATTGTTTTTTTTTGTGGTGGCGGCGGCGGCGGTGGCGGGTAGCGGCGGTGGCGGTGGTGGTGGCGGTGGCGGCGGTGGCGGTGGTGGTGGTGGCGGTGGCGGCGGTGGTGGCGGTGGCGGCGATGGCGGTGGTGGTGGTGGCGGTGGCGGTGGCGGTGGCGGTGGCGGCGGCGGCAGCGGTGGTGGCGATGGCGGTGGTGGTGGCATGGGGGTAGTTTTTGTATTATGAAAATCAGACATTCCATTCCATTGAATTCCATGGTTTAAGGTGTGGAATGTTTTTTGGCTAAATGATGGAATTCAATGGAATTGTAGGGATTCCATTTGGCCAAAAGATTGAACCAAACGTTGGAATGGAATCTGGTCAACGGAATGTCACATTCCAATTCCACCAGATTCCATCAAATTCCAGCGAACCAAACGCCCCCTAAGACCATCCCCATCAACAAACCAAACCAAACTCTTTTTCAATAAGACAAAAACTTTTCATTTAAAAGAAGAGAAAAATGAAATTGAATGCAAACTTTTCGTGCAAATCGTTTGCGGGTGCAAACCAAGTTTGAAGAATATTTTATTAATAAAACAAGATTTTTTAGATAAATTATATAAGTAGGTGGCAAAATCTAATTGGTTGGTTTAGATTTTATTAGGATAAAACTTATCTGATTAAAAAGATAACTTTAATAAAAAAATTAAAAATCAAAAAAATTACCAAAATTCATATTTTTCAATTCCCTACAAATAGAGACCAATCTTGACATATATTCAACACACCAATCTTTCTCTTCATTTCAATACTCTCATCCTCTTGAAAATTTCAAAGATCTTGATTTTTTTTCAAGTTTTCCTCTATGGATCCAAACCAGCAAAATTTTTGGATTAACTCTCAACATCCTGATAACTCTCAATATATCCCTAAAAATGTTCAAACCTCACAAAAAGCCTCAAGAGCCGACCATCCATGGGACACTAAAGAAGATATGGCTTTAATGTCAGCATGGGTTTTTGTTAGCGAAGACGCTACTTGTGGCAAAAACCAAAAGAAATGAGCGCTTTATTCACGAGTGAAAAATACTATGATGAAACTTGAGAAGAAAATCCAGAAGGAATGCGCGAAAGGAACGAAGTTAGCTTTGGAAGTTAGCTGAAGTT
Organism: Saussurea involucrata; assembly: GCA_033807775.1. Classification (NCBI taxonomy): domain Eukaryota; kingdom Viridiplantae; phylum Streptophyta; class Magnoliopsida; order Asterales; family Asteraceae; genus Saussurea; species Saussurea involucrata. Next base: position 68,464,099 of record CM066318.1, on the reverse strand, counting down.
CACATGTTATTGTCTCTTTATAATGTGTTCTCTTTCAACTGAAGTTCACATGTTATTGTCCCCCACTGATGATTCAAACTTTCCTTATATATTTGTTGTCTTTCACCATATACTAATTCATACAACCTTCCTCAAACACCCTCAAACATCCTCAAACTTTCCTCAAAAATCTTACTAAAATGTCTCTTAATGAAAACTATTCATCAGAGTCAGTCAAGTCAATTACGTCTGGGCTCAAGGTTGTGTACTTAAATGGGATATATCCTGCATGGGCTGCATTTGTCAAGTCAATTACGTCTCCCCAAATCCAAAAGCACAAGTTATTTGCCGAACATCAAGAGGGTGTCAGGAAAGATGTTGAGCGAGCATTTGGAGTTCTACAAGCTCGTTTTGCATTTCTTCGACATCCATGTCTTGTTTGGGACAAAGATAATATGGGACAAATTATGATTGCTTGTATCATCTTGCACAATATGATAGTTGAAGACGAACGAGATACATACCTACATTATTATGATCCTACTGAATTTCTTAACGACATGCCCACAAATCGACAACAAGGAAGCTCCGTAGAAGATGATAGTCAGCTGCCTGGATTCTCCGTTGAACGAATTGCAAGCCTATCAAGGTATATGGCTAATAGGGAACAACTTCGCAATAGGGAAACTCATAACGCTCTAAAAAATGATTTGATTAAGCATATATGGCAAAAATTCGGCCCTAATAATTAACTATGTTATTTCCTTCTTTTAAATATGTAATTTCGTACTTCTTTCTGTATTTTCTTTTATTTATTTTCAATTGTAAGTTTTTTATATTTATAATTATGTTTTAAAATATGAAATTATTTTTATTTATTTTTTATTTAAAGTTAAAAGATATATATATATATATATATATATATATTCTAAAATATTAAATATATAATTTTTATAATATAATTTTTAAGATTGGTTTGGATTGTGAATAAAATAAAAAAAAAATTAGATTGGATAGGTGGAAGAGAGAGAAATTAATTTTTTTAATAAAAATTGGTTTGGTTTGGTTTGTAAATAAACATGGTCTAAACCCATATCCACACTTCTTCCACTCGTGCTGGCAGAGTAGAGTTACATATTCTATTGGAAACAATGTGGTAATGGTTTCCCTCATGGCCAGGGACATCTTATGAGCCCTGGGTGATTTATGAAAAATGGGCCCCATTTCTACCGAAAATAATAATTCTTTATTAAATATTTTTATTATAAAAAACATAATTTGTACATGATAAATATAAATAATTCATATAAAACAACTTCAATAATAATTCATAAAAATAATTCTTTATTAAATATTTTTATTATAAAAAACATAATTTGTGCATGATAAATATAAATAATTCATACAAAACAACTTCAATAATAATTCATAGAAAACAAATTATTCGAGCATTCTTGGACGCAAAATCATTAATTATAGTATCTAAATCAATACTATCTAGTATATCTTTTTCAATACATAGTAGCGGCAATCCGTTTAGCCTTTCTTGTGACATTGATGACCCTCAAGTATGTATTCAATAACTTCAACTTTGAAAAACTTCTTTCAACAGATGCTAGGTCACAGTAACTGTCAACATAATTCGTTATGCAACTGAAACATTAGGATACCAATCTGCAATTTTGACAAACTTAAGAATCTCAACCACCGACATTGATTTAGATTGTAAAGTCACTTGCAAGACCTTTAATTCAGAAAATAAATCATTTAAATCAACATCCGACAACGTATTAGCAAAATTAGCACAACATCTCATCAATTCATTCTCATCCAATGCCTTTAGCTTACCAGAATCAAATAAGAATCCAAAAATACTTTCAAACTTCTTTAATTGTTCAAATATATTATTCAATAAAGAAATTGACATATCACATGAAATTCTCCAATCATTTAAATTAATCCCAAAAAATTACCATTCCCAGTTTGATATAACTTCTCGTTAGATCCTCTAAAAGGCAAATAATATTTGGCAAAAAATATTTCACAACGGCAATTATTCGTACTAAAACTTGTCTCCAATGTTCTTTCTCTTTTAAAATTTATTGTAAATGTGTATCAATCGTTTGACTTGTATTTAGCCTTATTGTTAGTTCATTCCAAGATAACATATTGCTCGTATATTTGATACTATTCTCATGTTCCTTAAGTCTCTCACCAAGATGCTTCCAATCTCTGAATCCATCATTAGCTATTGCATTTTTATAATTCTTAGACTTAACAATTTGCAACAAAAACAATATACTTTATCAACATGCTTTGAATAAACTAGCCATTTTCGGTCACTAGACTCACTATGACTTAACTTTCTATCATAATAAGAATACGAAAAATGCCTAGACATGCTATCTAAACGAAACACTATATTAAGTTATCTAATAGGCCACTTTTCAACTAAAATATCTCTTGATTTATTGTGTATATTATCCCAATTACTAGGATCATAAATATAAAAAAAGAGGTAGATTGTTCAACATTTTGGTGCTCAACGTTAGATTCAACATTTGGGTGCTCAACATTAGATTTAACATTTGGATGCTGAACATTATGTTCATCTAAATCTTCATTAGAGGTGCCTATGACTTTAACAAATTTATCCATGGCCCATTTTTGTGATTGTACTAATTGCTCAACTAATTTTCCTTTTTTCCGACAAATGTTTTATAGGCATCATGTTTTATGCTTAATTCTTAAACAATTATAACCAAATAACCAATAATAAGAACACTAGGTTCTGTAGAGTGCAGTCTTGGAACAACTTGAGTTTTGTAGAATGATTGAGTGAAACTGAAATCTGTAAAATAAAAAAGAAACAGTTAATAAAAATTAAAAGGCACACCAAAATGAACTAATGTAAACATGAAATCCAATTTCCAGATGTGAACTAAATCTATTTACTTCCAAATGTCCAATTTCCAATTCCAAAACTCAGAAATCAGAAGCCATACTTCGATGAATTGATAGAAATCAAATCAGAAACGGGAAATCGGAAAATCAGAAATCAGAATCGTTTGCAGAATTACAATTACAGTTTGCGTGGAGTTGGAGGATTTGAAATTCAATATTAGAAATTGTATTAGTATAAATAATTAAACTATCTCTAACCTAAACCCCCATTAACGGGCATGAGTAGGATGATTAGAGGAGGAGGCACCAGATTCTTCATCGTCTCTTCGTAATTTGGTTGTAAATTACCGTTAGAGAAATGAAACGACAGTTTCTAGAGAAGAAACGCTCAAACTCACAGACCCCCACATAGGCGTAGACGATGAACATTGAAGTCTGAAGAGCGTGCTTCCGCTTCTTATTCGTTCAACACCTTCATGCTTCTGAGATGGGTTTTAGTTTAGGGCTTAACGTGAGTTTTTAATTAGGCCTGCAAAGCACAAGGAATTCTTTTAATTGGCCCTCTCATTTTCTCAAGCCCGATCCTATCGTTGTTAATTTGTTTTTAGTATGGCCCTACACAACTCCACTTGCATCCACGACAATACACTTTTTAGCCCAAAAATATTTTATTTATTTATTTGTAACTACTAATATATATATATATATACAAAAAACATTTGGGCCCCTAATTTTTATGGCCTGGGCTCATCCAACCCGCCCTCTTTCAGGCACGATCTAGCTCGTGGTTCTTCTACTTCTATTCTTTCTCTTCTCCTTTCTTCCACTTCCTTCCACTTCTACTGGTTCTTTCTTTTTGGAAGTTCGTGAAACAATCAACGTCGCAAACTCAACCAGATTTGTTATGGTTTGGTTTAAGGATGAGGTCAGATCCCTCCTCTCAAAATTTGGTTCCTTCCAACCAGACCTTATGAATCTGTTGTCCATTAATATCAGAGGGTGGCATGTAAAGTGAAACAAAAATGGATCAAAGGAATTTGTTCCTCTAAAGACATATGGGATTGCAGAAGACTAAAGTTTCTATCTTAGATGAAAGATTGGTTAGATCAGTTTGGGGATCTTTGGGCTTCGAATTCGAATGTGCTGCCTAATTGTCTCTCAAGTGGAATTTTATTAGTATGGGATCCAAATGTCTTTCAAAAAATAGAATGTTTAAAAGATGATGGTTTTCTTGCAATTAAAGGATTGTGGGTTAATTTGCGCAATCCTTGCATCTTGGTTAACATATATGCCCCTCAACAGGTTGATAAAAAAAGAAATTATGGAGGGATTTATTGTCTCTCATTTCTGCATGTCCTGATGCAATTTGGATCTTTTTTGGCGATTGTAACGAAGTTAGTGATGAATTTGAACATAATGGCATCCAATCCTCTCGGCCTTGAGCTAAAATTTTTAACGACTTCATTTCAGAAAGCAGTGTCTCACATATTAAGGTGGAGGCATGAAAGACACCAGAATCAGTCATGATGGTTGTAAACTAAGTAAACTGGGCACATTTCTAGTTTCCCACAACCCACATATTCTTTGGAGTCTGGCCGAACCCATGTTTGGAGATTCTCCCTAGAAGGCTTTCTGATCACTGCCATATTTTCTCAGAACCGTTGACCAACATTTCGGCCCTCCCCTTTTTAGATTCATGAATTCTTAGTTATCAGACTGTAGTCTGGACTCTGTCGTCAAGTTTTGTTAGGCTTCAAGGTTCTCCCCCCTCGTCTTTATCTCCCGTCGATTATCTCTCAGCGGGCCTCAATCATCTTAAAAATTGCATCAAATCTTGGAGGGTTAGGTCTTTGGATGAAAAGAATGCTTTTTTGGTCTTTTTAAAATCAACACTTAACTCCCTAGACCTTAAAGCTAAAGCCGATGGCCTATCTGCTCTTGAACGCTCTGACAGGATCTCTACGGAACGGAATATGTATGAGTTGGAATAGGTAATAATCCAGGACATAAAACAAAAAGCCAGAAAGATGGGCTTTGGAAAGTGATGAGAACTCAAAATATTTCCATGGAATTTTAAATCACAACAGAAGGAAGAACTTCATACATGGCTTCTCGGTAAACGGGCAATAGATTATGGATCATGTTGATATCAAAGCGAGTGTCTTATCTATTTTCTCAAAAAAGTTCTCCGAACCCAAGGATAGGAGACCTTGCTTTATTTGTAACAAGTTCAGAACTTTGTCCACCTCTCAAATCAGCCTGCTTGAAGCCAACTCTCGGATGATGAAATCAAGCTTGCAACATGGGATTGTGATGGTGACAGGGCCACGGACCCACACAGTCGAACAATTGTTTTTATTAAGAAATTTTGGCCCATTATAGGGGCTAATATGATCGTCACTGTAAAATATTTTGGGCATACAAGTTCAATAGATCAAGGAGTAACCCCCCCTTTATTCGTTAATCCCTAATATTCGTGACCGATGACTCTTGGATACTACAGACCCATTAATCTAGTTGGATGCATTTATAAAATAATGGCTAAATTACTGTCTAATAGACTGAAACATGTCATTGATTTGGTGGTTGGATGCGATCAGACATTTTTCATCAAAGGTAGTTCGATGATTATCAACGAGATCGTTTCGTGGAACATTTGACACGTTGAATTGGGATTTTCCTGACTCTGTCATGGAACAAGTGAGGTTCGAGTCGAGATGGAGATCTTGGATTCGGGGTTTCCTGCAATCCTCCTGTGCTACCATTTTAGTGAATGTTCCCCTACAAAGAAATTTCATCTAGAAAGAGGGGTACGCCAAGGGGATCCTCTTGCTCCCTTTCTATTTATTCTAGTTGCGGAGGGGATGAATGTGGCGATGTAGAAAGGGATTTTTGTTGGCCTATCACTCCCTAATTGTGGACCTGAGATTTCACATTTGCAGTATGCAGATGATGTAATCTTTGTTGGAAAATGGTCTCTTCCAAATGTAATAAACCTTATCCGCATTCTTCGATGCTTTTATTTATCTTCAGTTCTTAAGGTGAACTCTCGAAAACCAATTTAATGGGAGTTGAAGTAGACCCAACTGACCTTGGCGCGTTATGGCATGGCACACCATGGTGGGCCATGGCGCGTGATGGCACTACAAATTTGTGTATTTTCGATTTTTTGAATCTATGTACTTCGAAATTCGATTCACATTTGCCCATTAGTATCAATTAGAATTTAGAATTTCTTTTGTTTATCGTTTTATATGAATTAGAATTGTTAATAACTTAATCATTATTGTTCAAAACATTGACATATGTTGGTCCCGAAAGGGTTATACAAGTTTGTAGAGGGGGGGGGGGGGTTGAATACAAACACACGATTTTTACTTTTCTAAATTGTTTATTGATATGTATCAAACAATTTACAACTTGTTGCGGAACAAGATTAAGGAATAAACCTAATCTAAACAAGTTTAGAGAATCACTAAGATTTCTTGCACTAGAATTAAGATAGAGAGAAAATAAGAATACTAAGGATAATATTCTAACACACAAAATAGTAAGAAGAAGGAAATGGCCGAGCTCTTCATTTCTAAAGTAGGGTTTCCTTTATATACTGCATGCATTTAATGCACAACAGTACAACTTTACATGTGGCAGCAGCTGATTGGTTGCATGGTTTGACCTTGGTAGACAACCTAGTAGCCGCATGATGAACAGTGTAGAATCAGAGTTGGTTGTACGATTCTGGACAAAAGGGATGTCCGTTCTGACAGATCGTACGGAGACGTGCAAGGTGATAAGACAAAAGTTACTTGTAGAGGAAACTTCATGATCAGCGTTCGCTGAATATTCTTTATCAGCGAGTGATAAAGTTCAGCGTTCGCTGAAGTCTTCTACTTGAAACTTCACGTTGAGTGGACAAATTTTGGCTTCGCTGATATCCGCATCAGTTCATTAGTAGACTTGTCGCTGGTTTTTTTGGCTTGATCTTCGACTTCATCGTAGAACATATTTGACGTGAAACTTGTCTTTCAGGGATCATAAGTAAACAACATATTTTATCAGCGATCATCAGCGAGACTGAACAGACTCAGGGCTCACTGATGAATAGTATCGCTGAATGTATAAATCAAATAACAAGAGTTCCTATCAGCAGTACTGTAACAGTCTTAGTACTTATCAGCGATAGTGAAACTCTAATACATATTGTCTACTTACAATTTTCACTAAGTGTTTCTCAGAGAGTCATTATCAAATCACTGAGGGGTTGGATCAACAATCTCCCCCTATTTGATTATGACATAGCAACAAAAGAAAATTGCTAAGTATGAAAACATAAGGATAAAAAGAACTCATAAAATATTTGTCCCATTTACTATTTTCGGGGATCTTTTAAGTACTGATGGAGTAAAGTACATTCGCTGAAATTTTTCTTTAAACTTCGTATAAGTTACAGAGGGAAGTGGAAAAATTACAAGTACATCAAATAAAATTTACATGTACAAAAGATATAAGCTGATAAAAATAGAAGAATTACAAGGAATCCTATCAGCTATACAAGTTTATCCTTAATGAGAAGTTCATCAAGGGATTTTGTGGTAGGGATCATCCAGTCAGGGACTTCTTGTCCAAGATCCCGTATTCGCTTTGCTTCTGTAAAGATCAGGGGCTTCATGAAGTGTCCGAGAATGTCTTCTCTAAATCCGCACCAATAGACGAGATCCCTGAGCTGTTCGATAGGAGTGATGGGTAGCTCAGAGATGCGTTGAAAGCATTCTCGTCCATCGTAGTCTCTGAAGAAGATACCATAAGGATCACTTAAGACTTTTCCAGATACAAAGCGTTCACCAGGAGGCAGGGAGATGTAGAGAGCTGAGAGATCAGGTTCGGGACCAAGAACTTCTTCGCGTGAGAAGCCTATTCTGGTTTCATTTCTGATAGGAGGACCTGAGTCTGAAGGTATTATCTTTTTCTTTGCAGAGGCCCTTCTTCATTGAACTAGAGCAGGAGAAGGAGGAGGAATATCCACAGCAGATGTAACCAAGTCGATCTGTTTATTTAAAATCTTCTCGACATGGTTTTTAAAGGCTGAGCGAGATCGCTGAATGGCTATTCGCTTCTCCAACCACTCAGAGAAACCGTACTTGCTAATTGAAGAAGCGTAGATGGTTTCCTTACCACCATTTTCTCTGTAAATGCCGGCTTCAACAACTGGAACTTTTAAGGATATCCTTCCCCTGATGTTCACCTTGTTGATTCTGGAGACATGGAATCAATAGTTAATTCGTTCTTTGCACCATTCTAGAGTTGAATCAGATACCTTAGTCTTCTTCTCGATGATCTTTGTGGCGTCTTTCCACAATTGACGTTGAACATCGATGGGAGTCTTCTTCAGTGCAGGATCTTTCACCGATCGTTGAGCGAGCTCAACAACGTAAGCTTTATCTCTTTCTTCAGCTCTTCTTCGATCGACGAGTTGTTGTTTAGCTTTGAAGTGTTCAACGACTTCCTTTGTTGTTATTTTGAATCGAGGGCCAAAAATGATTCGTTGATCTTCAAGCTATTTGATCATTGCTTCTTTCCTTTTCAGTTCTTCTTTACTTAGCTGTTGAGGAGCCAAGGAAGGTCGTTTGTTGTGAGAGAGCAGTTCTGCTTCTAGTTCATCAGTCTCAGCGAAGTCTAAGACTGGGATTATTTCTTCAGCGCTTGGAGCTGGGATTATTGGAGTTGTAGCAGGAGCAGCTTCAACTTGACCCTCAAGCAGGGGAGAGGACTAGCTGAAACATATCGATCGTTTAAGTAAGATCATTTGGGAGAAGAGATAGAGAAAGAATGAGGTTTAAGTGTATAGAGGTTTTCTGGAGAGGAGAAATGAGGTTGAGAAGGGATAGAGGAGGGATGCAGTGTAAGGGAAGAAAAGATATTGTACCTGACAAACTGGCTTTCTTTGAAGGATAGTCAGATTGCCTTCTGCAGCGAGGACTTTATTTTTTCCTTTGTCTGCTTCAGTCGCTGCAGGCTTTTTCGTGATCCCCTCCCCTGATGATTCGGTAATGATTATCCTATTGAGAGCAGGGGTCCTTTTGATTGGCTGAAAGGATTAATCGATATCTTCATCATCGTCATCATCATCATCATCTTTAGGGGATGATGATGGTTCATCATCAGCGATATCGACGTCTTCATCGTCTTTTTCTTCTTCTTCAACCTCGTCGTCATCAGCAGACAGTTCTAGGACTTCAACATCAGCGTCCTCATCGAGTTGGTCCCCCTCAGAAGCTGAGGGAGGTTTCTCGGTTCCCTCAGGGTTTTCAACTCCCTGAGGTTTATCAGCAGCAGTAGAAATAATACCCTCCCCCTCAGAGTTATGGGGAAGGTCTTCTTGAGTCTTCTTCTCCCCCTCAACATTATGGGGAAGATCTTCTTGATTCTTCTCCCCCTCTTCCCCATGATGGATGGGGGAGGAAATAGCAGTAGCAGCAGCAACATCATCATCAGCATGCTTTGGGTCACTGTCTTCTTGGCCAGTGATCCCAACACAAGTTTCAACCCTTGCCATTCTGTCTTCCAGGCCAGAAATAGCAGGGATGATCTTTTGAAGAGTTTCCCGATCCACCTGAGTAAAGTGCGATGGAGGACATGTTGGAGCGTCCAGACGATCAAAGATTTGCTGCAGAAGCTTTGTCGCAGTGCTCACCTCTGATTTTAATGTAGAAACCTCTCCCTGAAGATTTCCAACCACTGTCTTCAACGATGTGACTTCGTTGGACAGGGTGGTGAAGTTGTTGGAGAGGGTGCTATTGGTAGAGTTCAGGGTGTTGATGCAGGTGGAGTTGTCAGCAAGAGCCTGAGCAACATTTGAGAGACTACCTTCCACTTTCAGCAAATCAGCACTGGAGGATTTTCCTTTCACCTCGTCGGTGAGTGTCTTGAGAGCCTCTCCAGCGTTTGTAACCACTGAAGAGTTGGTGGAGAGTGTTGTGGTGAGAGATTCCACCTTGTTAGACAAATCCTTGAGCGAAGTGTCGATGTCGCCCAAATTAGGACCTGTAGAAGATAAAAACTTATGAACAAAGGAAAGCTCAGAAGTTGGGGATTTTGAGAGAGGAGTGTTTGGAGTTTTATGTATACCTGTGGGATGGTTGACGAATTCATCAAAGCTTCGATAACCTGAATATTTTTCCATGTCGTCTTCCAGAGAGCCTTGACGCATAGAGGTGCCCGCAGGTCCTGTGTTTTGATCCATCATCCGCTGTAGAGCTTCAGCAGATGTATCACTCAGGATGATGTTTGTTGTAGACAGGGGGAATAGAGGTGGAGTGACCAAAGAATAGTGGGAGGAATGAAGGTTGAGAAGAGGGATTGGGAAGCAGGTTCAGCGTTGGAATCGCTGAGGAATACTTCCGCAGTACTTGGAGGTACTGAGGGAGGGAGGTTCTGTTCCAAGACAACCTCATCGTTTAGAGATGCTGAAGCGGGTATTGAAGGGGTGGATTCAGCAGCTTTGGCAGAGCGTACCACGGAACTTTCCAGCGGCTCTTGTGGAGAAAGAGTCGTGGAGTCTTCAGCCTGAGTAGACTTAGGGGGTTGCTCCTTGGAGGACTTCTTGGGCTTAGGAGTGCCAAGTGGGGTGTCAGAAGGTTTCCTTTTTCTAGAAGGAGTGGATTTTGCAGCCTGGGTACCAGGGGTTGGGATTACCGCTGCCGATGTGGTAGCTGCAGAAGTAGAAGAAGTAGGTCTAAGAAGAGATAAGAGAGTAGAAAGACGTACCTCGTTTGGCATGGGCGAGTAGTCGAGAACCTTAGGGCCAACCTGTGAGAGTTTCAGGTCTCCCACCTTTGGGTATTTGTCCCCGAGCCCTTGTTGGAAGAGAGCACTCATAAAGCGGGGATATGGAACAGTCATCGGCCTCTTTGTTTCGTCGACTCTGAGCATCATGTCGTCGAAAATGATTTTGGCCTAATCGATGTGAAGGCCCTTCAGCAGTGCGTACCCCATAGCCTGCTGGGGTTTGGATGCTTGGTCAGTAGAACCAACCTTAGCTGTCATGCAGCTGATCAGATGAGCGAAGATGAAGTTCATCTCGCTGTGCATTTTGGATTTTTTGATGGAGGTCAGCTTCTTCTCAGGGAGTTTTTCTCTCCCTGTTTCCAATACATACTGCATTGCATCAAAGAATGCAATGAGTGCTTCTCTATCAGTTGGGTTCTTGGGATTAGGCAGAGGAACGAAGCGTTTTTCTTTTGTATTACCAGGGAGGTTGAGGGCAGACCTGATAGCGCCGGGAGTAATCTTGTAGCTACCATGTTCGGTGTCGAAGAGGATGACATCGATTTTCTTTTTGGGGTCTTTGGTTGAGGTTATTTGAGCTCTTCTGGCAGTATACCAGAATTGAGCTAGAAGGTGCCTGTGAGCAGGAGGTCTGGTGGTCATAGCTGTCGATAGAGGACAGGTCTGAAGGAAATTGACAGCGTCGTTCAGATGTGTGATCTGCTTCCTTGGTGGAAAGTTGAAGAGGGCATAAGGATTGTTTCCTTGAAAATTAACTTGCTCTATTTTGAAGTTGACATGAGGAGCTTTGATGAGTTCAATACTATCAGAGGTAGTAGGAGATTGAGCAGTTGGAGCTTCAGTAGATGCCATTTCTGTTTACAACATATAAACATGAAGAAGATGAAGAGATGTTCTTAAAATGGATAAAAGTTCCAAAATAAGGGTTTTAGGGTTTTGCACATTCCATTTAGAGAAAGAAATGGAGATTAGGGTTTTCTAGTTTTGAACAAAGATACAAAACATAGTGAATGTTCTTGTTTTCCAGTTTCCTTTTAAAGAAAGGATTCTGGAAAAACATATGAAATGTAAAGTTTAAATTTTTTATTTTAAACTTGAAGAACAATCTGAAAAACAGATTGTATTCATAAAATCAAGAATAAGATCAAAAACAAGTTTATGCAAGGAAATTAATAAGAATATTAACCTTTGATGTTGAAGATGAAGATGAAGATGAACAGTTTTCTGGAGAATTAAGTTCAAATGCAACAGTTGTTCTTGCTCGGGAGAGATGATGTTCGCGTAAAAGGTAAAAATATAAACTCAAGGGGTTTATATAGTAAGAGTAGAGAGAGAAAAACTATGAGCGGGAAAGTTTTTCATGATGACACGGACACGTCCCTTGAATTTGATTGGACAAGGAAAACGAAACGGACGAACGTGTCAGAGAAAAGCGTGCCATGGTCTATCCGTTGTGACGACGTCACAAACGTCCTTTCACATCTTAAGGTGTCTCTGAGGATTTTGAAAACTCAGGGACATTTTGAAAACATGAAGCACTGATTAGAAGTATCAGTGTTATTTAGAAATTTCAAAAGAATCACTGAAAGGAAGAGATATTCAACGATGCAATTTGTTTTTAAAATCTTGCATTCATAGGCGAACGTCAGCGAGTAAGAGAGAACATACCTTGATATCAGCGAATCAATTTTGTTCAGAGAGAGGGTGATTAATAGGGTTATACAAGTTTATTTTTGTTACTGATCAAAATGTGAACCGCTAAAGATTTTACTCTTCTAGGTTCAGCATTCCAAGCTCGCTGATGAGAAAGTTGAATCTTGTCTCTTCAAGAGGTTTGGTAAACAGAGCAGCTAACTGAAAGTCTGTTGGAATAAAATAAAGTTCTATATCTCCATTCATCACATGATCTCTGATAAAATGATACCTGATTTCGATGTGTTTGGTCTTTGAGTGTAGCACTGGATTGTTGGCTATAGCGATGGCACTAGTGCTGTCGCAATAGATTGGAATTTTAGAGAGCTGAAGGTCATAGTCCAGTAGTTGATTTCTCATCTACAAGACCTGAGAACAACAGCTTCCAGCGGCTACATATTCAGCTTCAGCGGTTGAAGTGGACACTGAGTTTTGCTTTTTACTTGTCCAACTCACCAGCTTTCCACCCAGGAGCTGACAGCCTCTTGTGGTGCTTTTCCTATCCAATTTGCAACCTGCAAAATCACTATCTGAATAGGCGATTAGATCAAACCCTGAGTCTTTGGGATACCAAAGACCTAGGTTAGGAGTACCCTTAAGGTATCGAAAAATTCGATTTACAGCGATCAAATTAGATTCCTTAGGTTCAGCTTGATATCGTGCACACAAACAGGTTGCGTTCATAATATCAGGTCGGCTAGCTGTAAGATACAGAAGAGAGACGATCATCCCACGGTACGCTGTGACATTAACAGGTTTTCCTGAAGGATCCTTGTTTAGTGTCAGTGGCGGTGGCATAGGGGTTTTCATAGCTGAGCTCTGAGTTAAATCAAACTTTTTCAGCATATCTTTGACATATTTTCCTTGGTGAATGAAAGTTCTGTTGGTCCCGGAGGGGTTATAAAAGTTTGTAGAAGGGGGGGGGGGGGGTTGAATACAAACACACAGATTTTACTTTTCTAAATTGTTTATTGATATTTATCAAACAATTTACAACTTGTTGCAGAACAAGATTAAGGACTAATCCTAATCTAAACAAGTTAAGAACACTAAGTTTCTTGCACTAGAATTAAGACAGAAAGGAGATAAGAATATCAAAGATAAATATTCTAACACTAATAGAGAAAGAAGAAGATGTCCGAGCACTTCATTTCTGAAGTATGGTTCTTCTTATATAATGCATGCATTTAATGCAAAGCAGTATAACTTTACACGTGGCAGCAACTGATTGGTTGCATGGTTTGACTTTTGTAGACAACCTTAGTAGCCGCATGATGTACAGTGTAGAATCAGAGTTGGTTGTACGATCCAGGATAGAAGGGATGTCCTTTCTGACATTATCGTACGGAGACGTGCAAGGGGGAAAGACAAAAGTAACTTGTAGAGTAAACCTTATGATCAGCGTTCGTTGAACAATACTTTATCAGCGAGTGATAAACCTCAGCGATTGCTAAAGTCTTCTACTTATAACTTCACGTTGAGTGGAAAAGTCTTGGCTTCGCTGATATCCGCATCAGTTCATTAGTAGACTCTGTCGCTGGTTCTTGGGCTTGATCTTCGACTTCAGCGTAGAACCTTTGTTGACGTGAAACTTGTCTTCAAGGATCATAAGTAGACAACTAAACTATCAGCGATCACCAATAGGACTGAACAGTCTCAGAGCTCTATTGATGAACAGTGTTCACTGAATGTTAAGATTAAAGAACATGAGTTTCCTATCAGCGGTACTGTAGAGACATAGTACTTTACAGGCGATAGTGAAACTCTAATACATGTTGTTTTACTTACAATTTTCACTAAGTGTTTCTTAAAGAGTCATTATCAAATCACTGAGGGTTTGGATCAACAATCTCCCCCTATTTGATTATGACATAGCAATGAAGGAAAATTGCTAAGTATGAAAACATAAGGATAAAAATAACTCATAAAATATTTGTCCCTTTTACTGTTTTCTGGGATCTTTTCAGTACTGATGGAGTAAAGTACATTCGCTGAAATTTTTCTTTAAACTTCGTAAAGGTTACAGAGGGAAGTGGAAAAATTACAAGTACAACAAATAATAATTACAAGTACAAAAGATTTTAGCTGATAAAGAAAGAGGAATTACAAGGCAATCCTATCAGCTATAAGGTTCTTCCTTAACAAGAAGTTCATCAAGGGTCTTAGATGTGGGAATCATCCAGTCAGGGACCATTACTCCCTGATCTCGTTTGTTCTTTGCTTCTTCAAAGATCAAGGGCTTGAGGTATCGTGCCTGTTGGTCGTGTCTGAATTCACACCAATAGATAAGATCCTTGAGCTATTCGATGGGAGTGATGGGAAGCTCAGAGATGTGTTGAAAGCGCTTTCCTCCACCATGGTCGTGAAAGAATATACCATATGGTTCGTTTATGACTTTTCTAGGGATGAATTGTTCACCAGGGGGCAAGGAGGTGTCAAGCGCTGAGAGGGCGCTGAGAGGTCAGGTTTAGGACCAAGTACTTCAGCACGTGAAAAACCAATACCTGTTTCATTCCGGATAGGAGGACCTGAATATGAAGGTTTAGTCTTTTTCTTAGCAGAGGCCCTTCTTTGTTGAGTTGGGATAGGAGAAGGAGGAGGAATATCCACAACAGAAGAAACCAAGTCGATCTGAGAATTTATAATCTTCTCGACATGGCTCTTATATTGTGAGCGAGATCGCTGAATGGCTATTCGCATCTCCAACCATTCAGGGAACCCGTACTTCTTGATCGTAGCAGCATAGATGTGTTATTTGGTACCATCTTCTCTGAATATGTCAACTTCAACGACAGGAACGTCTATGAACGTTTTTTCCCTTGATGAGTACCTTGTTGATTCTGGATGGCCGATATCGATAGTTCAGTCTTTCTTTGCACCATTCCAAAGTAGAATCAGATACCTTGGTCTTTTCTTCAACGATCTTCTGGGCGTCTTCCCATAATTGACGTTGGACTTCAATGGGAGTTCTTTTCAGTTCAGGGTCTTTCACCGATTGTTGGGCAAGCTGGATAGCGAGGGCCTTATCTTTTTCTTCAGCTTCCTTTCGTTCGGTGAGTAACCTTTCAGCTCTGAGGTGATCAGCGAATTCTTTCTTTGAAAGTCTGAACTTAAGAGCAAGAACTTTGTCACGAGGAAGGATGATTCGCTGATCCTCAAGCTTCTTGATCATTTCATCTCTCTTTTTCTGATCCTCTTCACTTAGCGTTTGAGGAGCTAAGGAAGGTCTGTTTTGGTGAGAGAGCAGCTGTTCTTCAGATTCATCAGTCTCAGTGGTTAAATCCAAGACTGGGATTATTTCTTCAGCCATAGGAGCTTGAATTATTGTTGATGAAGTTGCAGTCGTGGGAACTTCAGTTGGATCCTCAAACAGGGGAGAGGACTAGCTGAAACACAGCGATCGTTTAAATGAGATCATTTTGGGAAGAAAGAGATAGAGAAAAGAATGGGGTTAAAGTGTATAGAGGTTTTATGGAGAGGAGGACTGAGATTGAGAAGGGATAGAGGAGGGATGCAGAGTAAGGGAATAAGGGATATTGTACCTGACAAACTGGCTTTATCTAAAGGATTGACAGATCGCCTTCTGCAGCGAGGCCTTTGTTCTTGCCTTTATCAGCTTCAGTTGCTGCAGGTTTTGTCTTGGTCGTCTCCCCTGATGGTTCATTTATTGAAATCCCTTTCACAGGGACCTTCTTGGGCTCAACAAAGAAGAAGTCATCATCATCATCATCATTATTTTTTGGGGATGATGATGGTTCATCATCAGCGATGTCGATGGGTTCGTCGTCTTCAGCTTCTTCTTCAGATTTGACCTCGTCAGCATAAGGAGTAGTAACATCAGCAACAACTTCATCATGTTGCTCTTCGAGTTGCTCCCCCTCAGATACAGAGGGAGGTTTCTCGGTTCCCTCAGGGTTTTCAATTCCCTGAGGTTGTCTAGTAGAAGTAACAGCAGCAGCAGTTTCATTTGTCTCCCCCTCAGCATTATGGGGAAGACCTTCATCGTTCTTCTCCCCCTCTTCCACATGATGAGTGGGGGAGGTAATCGGACTATCAGCAGCATCAGCATGAGAGTCACTGTTTTCTAGACCAGTGATTCCCACACAGGTTTCAATCACTGCTATTCTGTCTTCTAGGCCAGAAATAGCAGGATTGAGGCTTTGAAGATCCTCTCGATCAGCCTGAGTGAAGTCAAAAGGAGAACAAGTTGGGGCGTTCAGGCGATTGAGTACTTGTTGAAGAAGATCTTTGACCGTAGAGACCTCAGTCTTGATCGTGGAGACCTTAGTCTGGATCGTGGAGACCTCACCCTTAAGAGAACCAACCTCTGTCTTCAATGATGTGACTTCCTTGGACAGAGTGGTGAAGTTTGTTGTGAGGGTGGTGTTGGTGAGGTTGAGATCCTTGACGATTGCGGAGTTGGCAGCGAGAGTAGTAGCAAATTGACCAATACTGCCTTCTACCTTCTCCAGATCAGCACTGGAGGCTTTCTTATCAACCACATCGGTAAGTTTTTTAAGATTCCCTCCAACGTCTGTAACCGCTGAGAGTTGGTGGAGAGAGTGATGTTGTAAGAGTCCACCTTTGTCACCAGATCTTTCAGGGAGTGTTGAATATCTCCCAAATTAGGACCTGTAACAGTAAATAACTTGTGAACAGAGGAAAGCTCAGAAGTTTGGGGTTGAGAGAGAGGAATGTGTATGGTTTTGTGTATACCTGCAGGCGGGTTGGCGAAGTTGTCGAAACCTCGTAGACCTGAGTAGTGTTCCATGTAGCCTTCGAGAGTGCCTTGGCGCATGGAGGTGCCTGCAGATCCTAAGTTTGCATCCATCATCATGTGTAGAGCATCAGCAGGTGAATCATGTATGATGACAGACGTTCCAGAGAACGAGGGGAAAACTGGAGGAGTGTCCAAAGATTGAGTTGGAGGAACAACGGTTGAGAAGAGGGATTTGGTGCGGGGTTCAGCGATGGATTCGCTGAGAAATACTTCTTTAGTCCTTAGAGGGGCTGAAGGAGGTGGGTTCAGTTCCAGGTTTATAACCTCAGCGTTTAGAGACGCTGAAGTTGGGATGGAAGGGGTGGCTTTATCAGCTGTGACAGAGCGTACCACGAAATCATCTAGCGTAGTCTGTTGAGAGTCAGACGCTAGGTCTTCAGCCATTGATGGCTTGGAGGGTTTCTCCTTGGTTTTCTTGATCCTTTCGGATTCAAGTTGGGAAGTAGAGTGTTTCCTTTTACGAGAAGGAGTGGAGGGTGCATCGTGGGTATCAGTGTTGGGGATTTCCGTTGAGGTAGCCGCAGAAGTAGAAGAAGGAGGATTAAGAATAGATAAGAGAGTAGAGAGACGTACCTCGTTTGGCATGGGGCTGAAGTTGAGCACCTTAGGGACAACCTGAGAGAGTTTCAGATCACCCTCTTTTGGGTATTTGTCCCCGAGTCCTTTTAGAAAGACGACGATGCTGAACCGGGGGTATGGAACGCATGTTGGTCTGTCAACCATATCCACCTTGAACGCCAAATCGTCATAGATGATCGACGCCCAGTCAACATGGAGACCTTTCAGCAATGCATATCCCATGGCTTACTGAGGTTGAGTGGCTTGGTCAGAGGAGCCGGTTTTCGTTGTCATGCAGCTTATCAGGTGAGCGAAGATGAAGTTCATTTCGCTTGGCATCTTTGATTTCTTGATCAGGGTCAGCTTCTTCTCAGGGAGTTTATCTCTCCCTGTGTCCCATGTGTAACCCATTGCATCAAAGAATGCAGTGATTGCTTCCCTATCAGCTAGGTTTTTGTGGTTTGGCAGAGGGACAAAGCGTTTTTCTTTGGTAGCTGCGGGTAGGTTGAGTGCACGCCTGATAATAGCAAGGTTGATTTTGGTGGTGCCAAACTTGGTGTCACAGAGGATGGTATCAACGAGTTTCGTTGGGTCTTTGGGTGAAGGAACGTGAGCTCGTCTGGCAGTATACCAGAACTGAGCTAAAAGGAATTTATGGGCAGGGGGTGCAGTAGTTAGGGCTGTAGATAAGCAGCAGGTTTTGAGAAAATTCACAGCATCATCCAGATGTGTGACTTGCTTTTTCTGAGGAAAATCAAAAAGCGCATAGTGGTTGTTGTGTTGGAATGTAACCTTCTCAAGTTTGAACTTGACCTGAGGAGCCTTGGTGAGAACCACTTTCTCAGCAGCAGTGGGGGACTTAGTAGAAGGAGCGTCAGTAGTAGATGCCATTTCTGTGTAACACATAAAACCATGAAGAAGATGAACAAAAAAATGTCTTAATGTGGAAAGATTTTCCAATAAGATGTTTTCGAATTTTGTCCATTTCATTCAGACAAAAGATGTCTTAATGAAGATTAGGGGTTTTCTTGTTTTGAAAAAAGAAATACAAAACATAGAGAGTATGTGTTTTCCAGTTTCTGTTTGAAGAAGAGATTCTGGAAAAAACATATGAAGAACAAGTTTAAGATTTTAGTTTTAAACTTGAAGAACAACCATGAAGATTGTGTTCATAAAATCATGAGAAGAAAATGATTTCATTTTAAAAAGGTTTCTTTTGTTTGATCTGTTAAAAACAAGAATAAGATCAAAAACAAGTTAAAAGATAAATAATAAGAATATTAAC
Source organism: Saussurea involucrata (assembly GCA_033807775.1). Classification (NCBI taxonomy): domain Eukaryota; kingdom Viridiplantae; phylum Streptophyta; class Magnoliopsida; order Asterales; family Asteraceae; genus Saussurea; species Saussurea involucrata. Next base: position 68,445,116 of record CM066318.1, on the reverse strand, counting down.
CTTTGTTGTCGAAGAAGAAGATGAACAGGAGTTCAAAATGCAACAGTAATTCTTTTCTTTAAGAAGAAGTTGTTCGCATAAAGGAAAAATATAAACTCGAATGGGTTTATATAGTGAGACTAGAGAGAGAAAAACTGTGAGCGGGAAAAGTTTTTCATGATGACACGGACACGTGTTTGCATTTGATTGGATGAGAAAAAAGAAACGTGCAAACGTGTGTCAGAAAAAGAACGTGCCAGGGTTTATCCGTTTGATTACGTCACAAACGTCCTTTCATATTTTAGGATGTCTCTGAGGTTTTTGAAAACTCAGGGACATTTTGAAAATACGAAGCACTGAATAGAAGTATCAGTGTTGGTTTTAGAAATTTCAAAATATCACTGAAAGGAAGAGATATTCAGTGATGCAATTTGTTTTGAAATCTTTCAGTTCTAGGCGTACGTCAGCGAGCAAGAGAGAACGTACCTTGATATCAGCGAATCAATTTTGTTCAGAGAGTAGATGATAGAATGGGTTATATAAGTTGGTTTTATCCTATCGCTGATCAAATGTAAACCACTGAAGATTTTACTCTTCTAAGTTCAGCATTCCAAGCTCGCTGATGAGAAAGTTGAATCTTGTCTCATCGAGAGGCTTGGTGAACAGATCATCTAACTAAAAATTAGTTGGGATAAAATGAATTTCTATATCACCATTCATCACATGATCTCTGATAAAATGATACCTGATTTCGATGTGTTTGGTCTTTGAGTGTAGCACTGGAATGTTGGCTATAGCGATGGCACTAGTGCTGTCGCAATAGATTGGAATCTTTGAGAGCTGAAGGTCATAGTCCAGTAGTTGATTTCTCATCCACAAGACCTGAGAACAACAGCTTCCAGCGGCTACATACCAGCTTTCCACCCAGGAGCTGACAACCTCCTGTGGTGCTTTTCCTATCCAATTTGCAACCTGCAAAATCACTATCTGAATAGGTGATTAGATCAAACCCTGAGTCTTTGGGATACCAAAGACATAGGTTAGGAGTACCCTTAAGGTAACGAAAGATTCTCTTTACAGCGATCATATGAGATTCCTTAGGTTCAGCTTGATATCGTGCACACAAACATGTTGTGTACATAATATCAGGTCGGCTAGCTGTAAGATACAGAAGAGAGCCGATCATCCCACGGTACGTTGTGACATTAACAGGTATTCCAGAAGAATCCTTGTTCAGTGTCAGCGGCAGTGCCATAGGGGTTTTCATAGCTGAACTCTGAGTTAAATCAAATTTCTTCAGCATATCCTTAACATACTTTCCCTGATTAATGAAAGTTCCCTTTTCATTTTGTTTTATCTGAAGACCAAGGAAATATGTTAGCTAACCCATCATACTCATTTTATACTCTTCTTTCATCCTTTTAGAGAAACGAGTACAAAGGACAGGGTTAGTAGAACCAAATATAATATCATCGACATATATTTGAATAAGAATAATATGACCTTTTACTTTCCTGAAAAATAGAGTTTTGTCGATTTTACCTCGCTCAAATTTTTCAATATGGAGATAAGTAGAGAGAGTGTCATACCATGCACGTGGAGCTTGCTTTAAGACATAAAGTGCCTTATCCAGTTTATAGACATAACCTGGATGCTTAGGATATGAGAATCCTGGTGGTTGTTCCACGTAAACTTCTTCATTCAGCTTTCCATTGAGGAACGCTGACTTGACATCCATTTGATAAACCTTGAAGTCTTTGTGTACAACGTAAGCTAAGAAAACACGAATGGCTTCTAGTCTAGCCACTGGAGCAAAGGTTTCATCGTAATCTATACCTTCCTCTTGTCTATATCCCTGAGCAACAAGTCGAGCCTTGTTGCGGGTTACAGTTCCATGCTCATCCAACTTGTTTCGATAGACCCATTTAGTGCCTATCACTGACTTGTCGGATGGTCTAGGAACAAGCTTCCAAACTTTGTTTCTTTCAAATTCAGTCAACTCTTCTTGCATAGCGCTGACCCAGTTCGGATCTTGGAGGGCATCATCTGTTTTCTTTGGTTCAATCAGAGAAATAAAGTTAACAAATAAACAAATATTACCTGCACTTCGTCGAGTCTGAACACCAGCGTTTGGATCACCAAGAATTTGTTCAATAGGGTGATTTATTGTCTATCGTTGAGCCGAAGCGAAAGTTGATGACTCAATGTGAACTTCTGGAGGAGCTGAAGATGAGGCTTCAGCAACCTCTGGTATATCAGCCAAGAGAGGAATATGTGCAGATGTCATTTCATTCACTGATTGCTGAGAAGTCGATGGTCTGTCTGAGACAGAAGGTTCAGAAGCAGGCATAGTGTTTAAAGGAACAACTGAGACCCATGATGTTTTAGCTTCACTAGTCTGCATGCTTAGGATGATAGTGAGACCATCATCTTCAGCGGGATGAGTATGAGATGGATGAGTGGGAATGTCTTCTGAATCACCAAGATGAGAAAACATCCATTGATTCAGTTCTTCAGTATAAGCAGAAGGTATAGAATTCGCTGAACGGGATTCGTCAAAAGTGACGTGAATAGTTTCTTCAACAGTCTGTCTTCTTCGATTGAAGACTCTGAAGGCTTTGGAGATTGAAGAATATCCAAGAAAGATTCCATCATCAGCCTTAGGATCAAACTTTCCAAGGGCATCTCTGTTGTTCAGTATGAAACACTGACATCCAAAGATGTGAAGAAAGCTAATTGAAGGCTTTCTCCCATGAAAAAGTTCATAGGCTGTTTTCTTGAATCTTTTGACGATCAGCGACCTGGTTTGAGTGAAACAAGCAGTGTTGACAACTTCTGCCCAAAACTGAGTAGGCAGGTGAGAATCGCTGAGCATTGAACGTGCGGCTTCAATGATAGTTCTATTTCTTCTTTCAGCGACTCCATTTTGTTGCGGTGTTCTCACTGAAGAAAAGTTGTGAGAAATACCCTTACTCTCAAAGAAGGAATCAAAAGAACTGTTTTTGAATTCAGTCCCATGATCACTCCTTATTGAGCGAACGGTCATGTTGTTTAGGACTTCCATTTTCCTGACAAAGGTGATGAGTTCTTCAGGGGTGTCACTCTTAGAACGGAGAAATATTACCCAGGTATAGCGAGAGAATTCATAAACTATGACCAATGTATATTTCTTTCCAGCGATGGATTGTTTGTTAATAGGGCCAAACAAATCCATATGGAGAAGTTGTAGAGGAGATGACACTAAGAAGACTTGCTTTGACTTGAAGCTTGCTTTGGTCTGTTTTCCTTTCTCATACGCTGAACATAAGGACTCTTTGGCGTATGAGTGTTGAGGTAGACCAGTGACCAACTCTTTAGAAGAAAGAGTATTCAGTATCTTGAAGTTGAGATGGGAGAGCCTCTTATGCCATAGCCAGTTGACATCAGATAAGGCTTTTGAGAAGAAACATGAGTTCTCAGTGGTTGTAGAGTCCATGTTTATAACGTAAACATTTTCTAAACGATAACCGCTGAGAGCTATCTTCTCCTTTTTGTTAGTGACAAAGCAGGATTCCTTAGTGAAAATCACTTTGTTATCCATGTCGCAAAGCTGACTGTTGCTTAGAAGATTATGCTTCAGGCCTTCAACATATGCGACCCTTCTGAAGGTGGTTGTACCATTAGATAGTACACCAAACCTTCGAGTATGTCCTTTTCCGTTTCCACCGAAGGTCACTGAGGGGCCCTTTTCTTCCTTATACTCATTGAGCAGGTTCTTCTTACCAGTCATGTGTCTAGAGCATCCGCTATCGAGATACCATATACCCTTCTTGTTGGTCCCATTTAGGACAAGCAAACAATAGAAGAACAATTTATATATAAATAGAGATAAGATGAACAATAAGAATAATGATAAAATAACTCATCTCATATTCATTGATGAATTATATGGAGGAGTAAAAATGAAGAACACCACACTTTACATTTTAGATGACTCTCATGAGATTAGTCAGTGTGTGTTTTTGTGTTTCTCCAAAAATGACCTAAATGATAAATGATACCCTAAACTCCTTTTTAAAGAGTCCATTTACAATAACTAGACTCAAGCCCATAAAGCTAACTAAAAAGCCCATACACTTTTTCTTTATAAAACATTTAATTAAATTAGGAGCTAATTTAATCTAACAATCTCCCCCTAATGTTTTATAAAGAAAGCATCATCTTGTAGTCTCCCCCTTGCTTTCTTTAGAAACTTTGGCGTTCCATTCTTCGAGTCTTCAAAGCATCACGAACTCCCCCTCAAATGTAGACTCATCTTCTTGAAAAACCGAGACAATTAACCCCATTTTGTCCGGTTTTCATGATTCAACTTCACTGTTGAGTAACATTCAGCACCGAGCATTAAACATGATTAACTGAGGAGTGAGTGACAATCAATATGTCACAATAGCAGCATGAAACCGTGAAGAACCGTTGAGAGAACGCCGTTCTTGAAAGCGGAAAGAGCATGAATTAAATGTAATGCTTTCGGTCCAGCACCTTACAACAGACTTTGAAGCAGATTTTGGCATATCAGCTCACATATTTTTGAGAAAACTCAGAACATCAAAGTCGTGCATCTGTGAATTATTTTTCCAATGCAACTGGACTCGTGTCAATTGGAGCACCGAGTAAAAAGTTGTGCGCATGTTTCTGAAGCAGCGCAAAGCTGTCAAACAAACTGAAAAATTTTGGGCTCCGGCCTTTTGGCTTGTTTTGATTTCTGGACCAACAAACTCTGATAAACATGCTTGAGTCTGCCTCTGGTCCCTTCTGGTCATTCCTCTTATTTCTGAAAAAAAATTGATCCAGATAGCCTCTGACGAATCAACAGAGCTCTGGTGTCCAAAAAAAATCAACAGAGCTCTGGACAACTTCCGTCGATGATCAGAGCTCTGGTAAACTCTATCAATTTCCTCTGATCTTTTGAATAACCTATGATAAATCAACATAGCTCTGGTAAGCTCTGATGTCTGAAAAATCAACAGAGCTCTGATGAGAGAAACTTTCTGTCCAGCAGATGTATAATGACTTTAGCAGCGATTCTGACCAAGAAGAACACTGATTCAGACCAATCTCAAAACATCAAAATTGTTCTTCATTGTCTTAGGAATCCAACGCATCTGGACTCTAAAATTTGGAGCTTCGAGGAGGGAGTTCTGTTGAAAATACGACAGGTGCGCAAAGCTGACAGCAAGTACCTCTGCTCTGGTGAACAGTTCCTCTGTTGTGAACAGTGCCTCTGTTGTGAACAGTGCCTCTATTGTGAACAGTGCCTCTGGTGGAACAGAAGTTTCTGCCAGAGCTCTGGTGAACTCTTGCTGATTTCTTCTAAGTCCTCTGCCAGCAGTTTTACACCCACTTCGACACTACTTTACACCATGATAGCTCTGGAGTTTGCAAAAACTCAAAACATAAAGAGTATGCATTGGTTTGTTATCTTTTCAGAGCATCTGGAATCACCGCTTTTGGAGCTCGGACGAATAAGATACGGTTGATTTACCATAGTCGCGCAGATCTGTCCAACAGCTTTGTATCAACACACTGTTGTCTACTTCAACGATGCATATGACCCTTATAAATTTCGAATCTCTGAAATCTCAAAACACAAAAGCTGTTCATCAATGTGCTTTGAATCCAGGGCCTTTTGAATCGCATCAATTGGTGTCCTGATCAGTGAGATATGATCACTTTACTACAACATCGCAAAATCTGTCAGCATGCTGTCATTAAATCTGATTTGATGTAGAAAATAAGACGATCTCCATATAACTTTTAGAACCGTGAGTGCAAATAATTAGATCTCTAATTGATCAGGTCAGAAAACTAATTAGAAACACTCATAGTTATAAAAACTTTTCAGATCAGACTTTGAATACATAGCACAACACCAAATCTTTCTCAATCAACTTTTTTTCAAGACCCAAATGATTTTGTTATCATTTAAATGATTATGAGCAGCAGAATATAAACAAAATCTGGATCAAAGAGAGTCCAATCTTGGATTTAAATAAAGGTCAGATCAAAGATCAACAACCTTACTACCAAGATGCCAAAAAAATGCTATGGACTCAAGCACACACAAGGATGAGATCATAGATCAACCATCTACTTAGTGCTTATCAAATAAGACCAATGAATGAGAATGAATCAAAACACACATATGTATTAAATCTGATCAGATTTGATCCAAACAGAACCAAATCTTCACTAAATCATTTCATCAAACATGTGGTGTGCAGAATCAGATTTTGTGAAGAGAAACACTAATTTTCTATCAAAACTTATCCAAATCTTAATGAAATCAAAGACTGGATTTCCAGTAAGCACAGAACAGAAAATAAATATCAGATATGATATTTGTGTTTAGGCTCATGTGATTGAATCAATCTAAGCACCAAAACAACAAATAAATCATCTAATCTTCTATTGTTGCATAGATGACCGATTGAAGAAGAGTTTCTTCAATCCAGCTCTGATACCAATTGTTGGTCCCATTTAGGACAAGCAAACAATAGGAGAACAATTTATATATAAATAGAGATAAGATGAACAATAAGAATAATGATAAAATAACTCATCTCATATTCATTGATGAATTATATGGAGGAGTAAAAATGAAGAACACCACACTTTACATTTTAGATGACTCTCACGAGATTAGTCAGTGTGTGTGTTTTTGTGTTTCTCCAAAAATTACCTAAATGATAAATGAAACCCTAAACTCCTTTTTAAAGGGTCCATTTACAATAACTAGGCTCAAGCCCATAAAGCTAACTAAAAAGCTAACTAAAAAGCCCATTCACTTTTTCTTTATAAAACATTTAATTAAATTAGGAGCTAATTTAATCTAACAATTCTTAACCTGCAAACAAACGAAGATTAGTTCGACTTAGGCACCCATTTCATTTTGGGTTTAGATTTGTCAGTGGTGGTAGAGGAAGTGGAAGGTTCATCAATCTTCGCAGCATTTGAAGATTCAGCTTTGTCAGTTTTCACTTTGGTTAATTTCTTAACCTCAGTGGTCTTCTTTGCTTTGGGAGCATTGATCTTCACCTTAGCTATCTGTTAAACCAAGATCATTCAAGATAGAGAGAGAAATTCTAGTGAGAGAAAATATGTCATCTCTATTAAGCACAGTTGTGTTGCAAAAGCTTACAAAGGGTTTATATACCCTTGACTATTAGAAAGTCAAACTAAGGAAAGTAAGCTAATATATAAAAGACCTTGATTACAACATATTATAGCATTAACAATCTCCCCCTTTGTAATCTAGGGCGCTCGAATCTTCTGTGTTGGCGATTCTTGCCAATCAAAATCTCCAAGCGTCTTAGAGTCAACCGAAAATTCAATCTTGTATCAATTGTCTCTATTGCTCTCTTCAAAAGTCTGATCTCAGCATTATCAACCTGGTACAAATTTCTTCTTGTCTCCAAAAGCTTCTCCAAGGCTTCCTTCAATCTTTGATTTAGTTGTAAACGGATAATCTTCAAAGTACCATCTGAAAACTTACCAATTTCATCAAATCTGAGAAAACGTCTAACACCAGATTGATCTCTATATACGACTCCATAAGGATCTTCAAGAATGGTGAATAGTGGATAGCTGTCAATATTTGGTAAATCTCTATCAGGTCTTCTTACATTGACAACTGGCTGGAAGCTCTCGATAGCAAGTTGGAAGTCAAAGCATCTATAAAATCTAACTTGTCTTCGTAAGAAACGCTTGACTGCTTCCAAAGCCCTGAGGATATCATCAGTGCGAACAGTCATATCTCGAAATTGATGATACATTACCTCGAAGTCATCAATAGAAAGATCATTGAAGTCTGCTTCAGAAAACTGATATCTCTGACAGTCTTGACGTTCCACGTAAAATATAGGATACCAAATTCTGACAAAACTAGCTATCTCCACCTTAAGTACCCTTACGATTCCATGTTTTGAGAACACCAGAAGTCTTCCTTTACGAATACATTTGATAAACATCAGATATTCGTATTGATACCAGGCCGGTTCTTTCTCAATCCCCAGAATGGCATGAACATTAACTCTCCTTCTTTTCTTGACATAGAAATTGCGTTCTGAGTCTTCAAGAAAAGCAGATCTCATTCTGGTGACTTGAAATATTTCTTCAAGTCTTTTCAAACGTTGTTGTCTATCCAAAGCTGGACCTGGTTGAAGAATGCTAGGTGGAACATTTAGAAACGGATCAGGAACCTCTTGATTTACTCTAGACGACTCACCCTGAACAAAAGTATCTTTCGGAATAGTAGTGGTCGGAGCGGGAGAGTCAGAAACAACTGAAGGAATTGATTGAACAGGAACTTCGGGACCTTGAACTAGTGACTGTACTATAGGAGATTGAAGACTCACATCTTCATTATCAGAAAGATCTCCATATAGCATATTAACAATGTGAATGTCTTTCTCATCAACTTCTACATCCTCTTCAGTATCTGATATGACAATTATATCATCTTGATCTTCTTCTTTTACCTTCCAGAACTTATCAAACTTTCTCTGGACGTCATCATCAGAATCTATCTCGATATAGTTGGAGAAGAAGTTGCGCATATCATCATAATCTTCAGACTCATGCACGTGAGAAGTATCCTGATTTCCTATAGACATTGGTGCAGAATCTGGATCTACATAAACCACAAGTTGCATATTATACACAATTTCTGGCACAACATAGTTGATCTCAGAAGCCATTGCCGTCAAATCTATTTCATCTAACAACTCATCAACTATACTTTCTGGATGAGCTTCTTTATCTCTTTCTTCATTTGCTCTATCCTCGTTTGCCGTATCTTCAACAATTGTTTCAGCAGATTCAACATGTATAGTTTCTTCTACTCTTTGTCTCTTTGAACTCTCCCCCTCATGACCTTGATGGTCCTGATCTTGGTCATGTCTTCGCTTAAGAGACGAAAGAGCGGCAGTCTGACAGGTTTCTTCATGTTTTGCTACACGATCAGAAAGTGTAGAAAGTGCTTCCGTCATCAAATTTATACCTGTCTTAATATCGGACAAACTAGTATTGACTTCAGATCTGAAAGAATGAAATTCTTCTGCCAAGGAAGAAACTCGAGGCTGAGTCGGTTGTAAATTCCAAAGCAAAGAAATTAAGTCCTTATCTTGATGTTCCGGAGGTGAAACCGACAATAAACGTGCATAGAAAGCATCTGAAAGTTCCGTCAATGAAATATCCGTAAGATTTGGATGAGATGAAGGTGGATCTTGAACAGGAGGAATGATAGGCGGTTGAGGAACTGTATGACCCGACTGTTGAGATGATCGTTCCTGAATAACAACTCCATTCGGTCTTCTTAAAGGAATCTCAAAAGGAATTTCAGGAATTTCTGACATCTTCCCTTTTCCTTTCAGCATCGCCTTCGTTCTAAGTAACTGTTCATCTCTTTGAGCATCTATACGTTCTCGCATTTGCCTTAAAAACTAATTTCCTGTCATAATACCTGGCGTTCTTTGAACTGAATTTGTTGCATCTTGAACTGAATCAGTGACTTCTTGAACTGTAGTAGTAACTCCTTAAACTGATGCCCTGGCAGCTTGAAGATCGAGTTCATCTACTTCAATATTCACCACATTTGGATTAATCGGAATACTTTCTGATGTATCAACCGTGTTACCTTTCGAAACATATCTTACAGAAGAATGTTCGACTTCAACAATAGGTTCTCGAAACACCGATTCACCGAAATCCATACCACCACCATTTCCATCATTATCATCATCATCATCATCTTCATCATCTGCTTCATCTTCATTATCTGCTTCAGCTTCATCATCTGCTTCTTCATTGCTGTTATTATCTTCAGAACTGCTCGATCCAACTTCTTCAGCACATTGATGTTCTTGATCTTCTTGTGCATTTTCATCCTGAACGATCTGAGGCTGAAGTTCTATGCCATGTTCTGCACAGTAATCAATAACTGCTTCATCTTCTGGATCAGCATATTTCTGAATTAGCTCCGGTGGAATAGGCATGAAATGATCAAACGATCGTTTTAACTTGTTGATGTATCCCATAGCAAAATCAGGAGCAAGCGGCCAGTTAGATCTACGAGGAATCTCCTTGTTACTTCTTAACATACTCCATACGATGAGCTCAAGGAACCGAATAAAAGGCAAGAAGCTACGATGCTTGTTTGTAAACTTTGAGTGTACAATCTCACTCAGCTCGGTCCAAAACACAAGAGCATAGTCAACATGAAGATCATGTATGATGGCATAGAAGAGACGTAGGAAATGAAGACTGGCATTATCTGTACCGGAATGCTTAGCAGTCAAACACCTGATGATAACTGAAAATAACGCATACCAAACTGGTGGAAGACGATTCTTCTCAAAATCACTCACCATCGTCAAATTACCAACATAGCCTAACTCCCGAATACCAGCTAGCACAACTTCTTCCGAAGGAAAATCTTCAAATTCTGTAAATCCCGGTCTTGAGTCTGCTTCTGGAAGACGTAGAATCAGACGAAGACGTTTATAATTAAGAAACGTCTCGTATTGTTAGCTCCAAGTATCTGTAAAATGAAAGTATTGAAAATAAAACCAAGTCAGAAGACCTACAGAGATAAAGCAGAAGACTTAGAAGACCAACAAAGAAGACCAACAGAACTCAACAGAGTTCTGGTGGAACCAACGGAGCTCAACAGAGCTCTGGCAGAAGATCAACAGAAGAACTGTTCATACCCGAAGACCAACAGAGTTCTGTCATAACACGCTCTGTTGAAGTGAAGACCTCTGTTATGCCTAAGTCTCGTAGAAATCCGAAGTGTCAGATACGTGTCCACACCTTTCCACGTATGCCCTAAAGATTGGAGACACACTTTCCACGTGTCATTCCAGGGTACGATAGTACACTGTCTACACTTTATGAGGCTATATATAGCGAGGTAGTGGAACAAACAATTGTAAGCTTTTGAAAGAATAGTTTTCCACAATTATAAAAGCACACACTGTCATATCCTCATAGCACTACCCCGTACGATATTGTCTCTGTGATTTCATGATACACCATTGATCTTGTTCTTGGTGTTATCTTTATCAATATACGAGCAACGTTTCTTATTTGATCTTGTTATCATATTCCTGTTCTATATTTGATATCACAGTTTACATATCGTCTCATACAATCACTCACTTTAATGGCTTTATATTTAAATGCTTCCGCTGTCTATTTAACTACCATTATCGTGATACGACGTGAATCTGGGAACCAACAATTGGTATCAGAGCTTGCTTGATTTGCTCAAATCAAGGCATCCAATCTACCAAGGTTGATTCACTGTTGTTGATTGTGTGTGTGTGTTTAAAAGCCTCATTATACTCTGTTTTACTGCTCAAAGTATTTTACATCTTCTCAGTTCATTTAATATCATACTAAGCTTTCCAGTCTAGATTAAAACATCTGTTCTACTATTTCATTGGTTACTGTTCCTCATACTTTAGCTTATTCTCATTATAGACCATTTGAAACTCTCATACTCTGTTTTCTTTTCAAAAATGGCAAACATCAACGCCATTTATACTGCTGGTTCTCTGACCAAGCCTCCTACTCTTCTGAGGGATGAATACCCTCAATGGAAGATTAGGATGGTCAACTTCCTTGATGGAATGGATAAGGACTTAATGCGATCTGTCACGAATGGACCATTCCAACCCATGGTTTATGTCCCACGTGTACCCGCAACAGAAACCACTGATGAGATTCCTGCTCACTTCGAACCCAAAACCACTGGGATTACCGAAGAAGAAAAGAGCAAAATGGAAAATGACCTTAAAGCAGTGAGACTTCTGATTATGGCCATTCCGAACGATATATTTCAAGAACTAGACTCATGTGTTACTGCCAAGGAAATCTGGGATCAACTTCTAAATCAACTTGAGGGTGGTATCAAAACCCAAAAGAACAGAAGGACCCAGTGTATAAATGAATACAATGATTTCAAGGCACTTCCTGAGGAAACCTTACAACAGACCTACAACAGATTTAATATTCTGATTAACAAATGTAAAAAGTGTGGGGTTGTTAGGTCGAAGGAAGATAACAATGTTCTGTTTTTGAAAAGTTTAAATGATGAATGGTTGAATCTGTCCATGTCTTTACAAGCTAATCAGGACTTAGATGCATGGTCTCTTACTGATGTGTATGGCACTCTGGCCGCACAAGAGAAGGATGTTGTCAAGCAAAAAGGCAAATCCACCATTGCAGGTCCTATCGCTTTGATTTCAGAATCTAAGAACTCAGCAGAAGAGAAACTCAACAGAGATGGCCCTAGCAGAGATAAGAAAAGAGATAAAAAGAAAGGGAAGAAGAGCTTGGTTGCAGAAAGTGATGATGAAAGGAGTTCATCAGATGAGGATAGTGATATAAATGCCTTTGATAAATCTCTTGCGTTAATAACTCAACAATTTACCCAGAGATTTGGCAACAGGACATTTGACAGAAGAAAAAGGTACGAAAGAGAAGAAAAAGGTGACAGAAGTTATACTGCACCTCAACAGAATCACCAGAACAGAAACCCGACAGAACAGAGACCTCAACCTCAACAGAAGTACAACGCTCCTGGTCCACAAAAGACTGATGCTGCACAACCCATCAACCAAAACGATGGTCGTTGTTTCAGATGTGGCAAACCTGGCCATTTCTCTGCTAACTGTAGAGGAAAACTTGTAAAAGATCAAGACTACTACAAGAACAAATACAAGTACAACTACAGAGAAAGGAGTTATGTCGCCGAGATGGAGAATTGGATCTCTGACTCATCCTCTGATGATGAACCAGAGCAAGCCAATGTTGCTGTAGATGATGAAAGTATGACAGAGGTTGACTGGATGACTGGAGAACGAATATAGAGAACAGAAGAAGAAGATATAGCTCATGCATTCGCTCTTACTGTAACAGAGCCAGACGACAGAGCGCTGGAGACCATTAAACCCAGTGCCAAGGTATGTTCCTCCGAATCCAAGTCTGACTCAGAACTGGAAATGCATGTTTCACAATTAACTGAGGAATTTCAATTACTGAAACAAAAGCTTTCTGAGGAAAAAGAGCTAAGAAAGCTAGCTCAGAAGGATCTGTCCTTCAACAAGAGAGAGAAAACTCTCTTGGAACAAGAAAAGGAAGATATCTTCAAGGAGAAATCTGAGCTAGAGATCTTACAGCAGAAAGAGAAAAGTACTTTTTCTAAAAAGGTTAAAGAGTACGAAAATCTGTTAAAACAGAAAACAGAAGAAATGAAGAAGTCTGAGAATGAAAGACTTAACTCTGTCGCTTTAAAAGACTTTTTTCAAAAAGAAAGGGAAATCTTACATCAGTCCCTACAGAGAAAAGAACTTCAAATCAAAAAGTATCAGGATGCACAGGATGTGCATGTTAAGATAAATTCTCAGATGGATACGCAAGGTCTTTGTAACGTCCCAAAAATTACAAGCAAATTTAAATTTTTAAAAAAAACAATTCATTTATAACAACTCATTAAATGAATCCCAACGTTTCGTTTGCAAACTCATAATTAATAACTTTATAATAAAAATACAGCGGAATAAACGTTTAATTAATAAAACCATAAAACAACCAGCTCTCCTCGCGCGCCAGTGTGTACTCGTCACGCCTTGGAGCCGCCCGTACCTGAAACCACAGTTTATTGGGAAAGGGTAAGCACGAAGCTTAGTGAATTCCAACACATGCGCAGATAGGAATTATATACACATCACCCCTATCCGCACATAAGCAACAACATCACAGTTACATAAAACGAATAAACATCTACAAGTAATTATGTATCCAACACCTCAGTACCATCGAGGCCTCGGTCCCACCGAATTGTAATGTATCCAACACCTCAGTACCATCGAGGCCTCGGTTCCACCGAATTGTAATGTATCCAACACCTCAGTACCATCGAGGCCTCGGTTCCACCGAATTGTAATGTATCCAACACCTCAGTACCATCGAGGCCTCGGTCCCACCGAATTGTAATGTAACCGACACCTCAGTACCATCGAGGCCTCGGTCCCACCGAATTGTAATGTAACACATTTATACCAAGCATCCAAACCAATCAAATATTACACACCACAAACAACTAGTTCACACCACAAAGACAATAGTACATACAAACTATTATGACATGCATACAACCCCTAACTACACAGTGAGAGAACTCACCTCGAATGCGCGCCTAGCTTAATCAACACGAATCAAGCTTCACGATTACGGTCACTTTCCAGCACCTAAACGCATGATAAAACGTGTCAATACGAGACCCGGACCCTATGACACGACACACGCTTAAACCGTCGCTAAAACTAATTTCCGTTCACACAAAACAGGTCTGTTCGGGACCCGTTTCGACCCTCTTAAATCTAGAAAAATCCCAATATTATTTCATGGCCAGAAAGTCCTCTGAATTAGGGTTCCAAGGACATATTACACGCCTCCTAACGATTTTTCTACAATTTACTATGAATTTAATACGAACGGTTACCAAAACTGCCAGTTTCGGTCCAGCCTGCATAAACAGTCCAAAACAGCCTAGCTACGGGCTTAATCAGACTTTCGGCAAAACACGAAAAACCTTCCCAACTCAAATAGGGAACTCTGGGCACCAATTTCACCCAAAAACGAGTTACGAGCAGAAAGTTACGGCTTTCGCAAAATCGAGACAGATTCCAGAATTTTCACATGAAATGACGAACCGCAGAACTTGCGACCACTTTTTCTCCCAACTCGAGGCCGAACCAGTTTTCCGCTAAAACACAGAAAACGTGCCCGGTCCCAAGCTCGAAGCGTGGGCCCCAGTTTCGGCTCAATCGGAGTTACGACGAAAAAGTTATTGCCGTCACAAAACAGGGGCTGGACCATAATTTCGCATAAAAAGACGATTTAAGAACGGTTCAAAGTTTAAACGGTTCGGGTCAAGCGATCAGTTTTAGATTCCTCGTTTAGGGTTAAGGTCCCACGAGTTGGACGATTTCCAGCACCACCCACTGCCACCTCCGGCAGTGGTGGGCGGCGGCGGCGGCCACCGGCGATTTACGAAAACTTAACGAGACGATTAAATAACCCGACAAAACACTAGACCACACATCCACCCCCCGCACCGAACCCTCCCTCACGACCACTGCTGGTGGTTTCCGGCGGCACCCGCCGGCGGCAGCCACTGCTGTGCCGGCGGTGGTAGGGTTGTGGCGGGTAGAAAACAGCGAAAGAAAGGATAAGGAAGCGGGTCTTACCTCTACGACGACGACACGGCAGCGGCGCCCACTCCGGCGACTCTCTCTTTCTCGATCCCTCCCTCTCTCGCTGGACTCTCTCTCCGGCGAACCTGCGAAGGCGACGCCGACAGCTGCAGCAGCTCCGGCGATAGCAGCCGGCGATGAACTTCTTTAGCCTCTCTCTTGCGATCGTCCTCTCTCTCTACGTCTCTCTCTCTCTCGTTCCTATTCTCGCTGCCGCACCACACACAAGGAAGAAGTTACTAGGGTTGTGGAATCTCAAATGGGTTGATTGGCTAACAAGGCAGTACAAAAACGACTATGGGATCCGGCCATGGGCTAAGACCCATGCAAACTATTTTCCAAAAATGTACTCCTAGCCCCTCAACTTTCCTATCTCACAAATTGCACTAAAAGACATTAATTCTAACATTTATGGTCCTTTTTGACACCAACCACTAACCACTAACAATTAAAGGTAAACACTTAAATTAATTAAATAAATAAATAAAAACGTACCGGGACACGGGCTTTACAACTCTCCCCCGCTTGAATTAGACTTCGTCCTCGAAGTCTACGTCCGCAAACAGCTCCGGATAGTTCTTCCGCATCTCAACCTCGGTTTCCCAAATCCACTCGGAACCCTTTCTGTGTTGCCTCTGGACTCTCCTCAACTAGAATCTATATTTCTCACACCGTCTTAAAAATTTCTCGAATACATTTCTACCAACACCACTCCTTCAAGAACACTAAAATTATGATCAGAAGAACACTCCAACAACTGGAATCATTCCTAGTCAAACGGCTTTGGTTGTCTCCCAACCTTAGATATTCTATACATCCCGATTAAATTCTCAAGCTCTAACATTTTAGAGCTGCTCACAGTATACCCTACAAGATACTCGACTACGATCATTCCTACCCTTAACTGCCGATTAACTACCACGAATTCTAATAGACTCCAAAGATTTTCAATAAATTATATCAACAAACATCGACCCCCTGCCGAACATCGGTCCAACCGATCACAATAACAAACATCGGCCACCCGCCGAACATCGGTCCAACCGATTACAATAACAAACATCGGCCACCCGCCGAACATCGGTCCAACCGATTACAATAACAAACATCGGCCACCCGCCGAACATCGGTCCAACCGATTACAATAACAAACATCAGCGTGGTATTATTCTAGACACTAACACAAATAGATAACCCCCCACAACCAAAATCAACTAACACACCTGTAGGTCATTCCACCATAACCATCCATCACAAGTGATCATTTCAGGGTTACTACTACCATCACCATGATTATCTTAAAATCGGCTACAACTCTCCGATTATACCAAAGGTGTTTGGCCTCAAGCCCAAAAGTCGACACCTAAATATACCACCTACCTCAAGATGGTTGATGCGCATTTATTCTCTTAATAACAAAGGGCATCAATCCCTTAACCGATACTATTCGGTCTACAGTACTAACGCGCGTGGAATACCTACCTTCCACCGTCGACGTATCATCCACACTTGCTCTACGAAGCCAAGTCACACCGTATCGAGGATACCCCTTGACGTCTACCTCCCAGGTAACGCCTCAAGACCCAGCACACCAGAACTACCTCCCAGGTAAGTGCCCACAACTATATCCTCCTAGTACCTACTGGAAAGTCTAGGTTAAAACACATGAATACCGGGGTCCCACCCCGGGATACCCAACCGACCATTACCAACGACTGACTAACGCGTCTAAGGATCCAAAGCAAACAACCTACCAACAACATGCCTATTCCGGATTGACTCACTCATCCAAACATGTAAACACTCAACGTGCACAGAATGCCAAACGGTGCGACAAAAACAACTCATCAACTAGACTCCACATCGAGCCATTAACACCGGGCAATAGGCCCATGACTAACTCCAAGTCATAACCGAGCAAAATGCTCCACGCTTGCTAGACCCATAGGTCAGAAAATGCGTTTAAATAGAGTTTAAGCACGCAATACTCTGAAATCAACCTTAGTCCCAGACTCAACACGGGTTAAACAAAAGAGTTTTCCAAAACGACTCACACCCTAAAAATTCTCGAAATGACACACGACACTTAAAAGCACATTTCCCCAAACGGTTTACAAAATCATTTACAAAATATTTTCAACATCAGGATTTTCATCTCAAAAAGGTCGTATTTAATAAAACTACTATTACCTGATCGATAGTTACGCAAAACTGGACACGCTCGTCCCACGTAGGAAAATCATGTTGAAAATCGTTCCATTGCAGTTCGGTCTACTCACACAAAAGCAAAGCGTAACAAATAATTTTTTTAAAATGAACCGCCTCGAATCCAGTATGGATTGACTCATGACATGCACTTAAGGTAACCGCTGACCTTAAACAGGGTCCGACAAAGGTGTGCACATAATTCAAAATAAGTTTCACGACGCTTGATTCAAAAATTCCTCTTTTTAATCATAAATGACGTGGCACAGGGTTCGCCACAAATTTTTCGCGCGTCAGCTAGTCACACAAAACGATGACACGGTTTACAAATATATTTTTGTTAAAACACAATTGTCTCGTGTAAGTTGCAAACTTGAAGACAGAAACCAGTCCGCTTCTATTAATTGGAAATATCGACTAAAAAACTCGTAAAATCTCAAACTGGGGGCAGGCATGCAAGCTTGTAACACTTCCTCAAGTTTCGTACTTGGGACATATAATGTCAAAACATTATAGCTTAAAAAATGTATTTATCGAAAATGCTCAAAATACTCGTTTCCTCCAAAGCAAAAGTTTTTAATTTCCCAAAAAAAAATGAACGGTAATTCTAAATTAACCGAATGTCAAAAAAATCTACGCATTTATATTTCCAAAATATAACACATTGTAATCGTATGCATGATGTTTACAACATTAAAACACTCTTTGGATCAAATGGCCTTTCATTTCGACAAAAAGGAACTAAAACATTTTCTTGCACGACTCGTTCATCAAAATGCCGAGAACAAAGGTTACCCCAGTATGCATACCCCTAAGTCGATAAATCGCATATTCATGGAAATGTCAATAAAACCTTTAGCTGACTAAAAAGCGCACTAAACAACTCCTTATGAAAAGTTACCAAAATTCCTCCATGCATCACTTATGTCACGCATGAATCAATCCACACACTGAACTATTTGCAATGAAACACTTAGTAATACAGACTCTCGAACGAAAAGTTAAGCGACACTAGAATTCCAAACTCATTTTAGACAAATCACTAAAATAGCCTTTAAACAGACATCGTGGAATGTAACTTTCCGTCTCAACTCTAACACATGTGGAGGAGTTCCATTGTTAGAGTCTCAAGCCGTAGTCACTTACCCAACATCTTAACCACCACAAAACACGGATAACATCGTACCCGAAAGAACCGTTGAAAAAAAAAATAACGAAAATGAGACAAATTCTAACAAAGTTTGCACTCCCGAGATAAAACGATTTCATACACTTTCAAAACCATATTTCAAAATCTTGTGTGTGTGCTGAGCAGTTCCCCAAAATTCCAAAACACCGCCCATACAAAGATTTAAAACACAAGAATTTGTTAATGCAAACTTATTTTCAAAAATAACTTCGTGCATGACTCATTCGGCATTCAACGTCTCGACTCATGCTCCTCTCTACCTTTCCAATCCACTATCGCTCTCCGGACATTTAAGCCTCTTAGGGCAAGATGGAAAATTACGTCAAAAAATCCCTACGATTTTTCCTCAAATCAAAGTCGGCTCTATAAGTCTATGACTCTAGCACAATTTCCCATCTTGGCCCGAAATGATCTGCTTACAACAAATATCATCCTTATCGTCACTCCAAGTGACTAATACTATAATCGTCTTTCTATTCCAACGACTAATAGTTTAGGACCTTCATCACTACCCCCAACGATCATCACCTCAAAACACTTCGAGTACACACCTGTACTAGTAGGTTTACTATAGTTGTTCCTCCTTGATGGCTATTCTGGGTAGATAATACAACGCGTTATTAGCACATAACAACGCACACTAACAACACTCACGCCAACTCCTCGGATTCCTCGTGACTTCCCCGACTCGAGCATTGATCTTGTGCTTCCGGTAGTAGGAGCTCTACTACTACCTTCCACACCTATCATCGCTCGTTCCGAGTCTCATCCCGAGGGTCCAAGTAGTTTCTCGCCGAAACTATACACATAAAATAATTTATCCACACATGCCAGTTCAAGAACATATCCTAAACAGGCAACTCATACAACTACTGTATATATATAAAACCATCGGTCTCCCCGATCAGACAGTCACAAATGTATACTTAATATACCATCGGTCACCCCGACCATACAACAACAATTAAATATAGAATTAACCATATGCCCGCACCAGCATATACATCCACCCTTCCTAGTTCCCTAGGAATTTCCTCTTATCCCACTACCCTTGCTACTACCGAATCCCTACTAATTATAACGGGTGACCTCGCGAATACCCGGTTATATGCAGTGCGAAATAAATAGACAGTCGAATACAAGACTCTATCCTAGAACGGTTGGACTCAAACAAGAGCTGCGCAATAGAACTAAATCGAATATTCTAAGGCTATAAACCTCTTACTGCATACAACCTAGAGGGCATCCACTTAGTAACCTATCATAATTAGCATAAATTCCTAATAGCAAGTAGTTCATCATACAGCATAGTGTCCACAACAGGCAATCTAGCATGCATACTCTATGATCTAGAAAGCAATAAAACACTAAGTACCGTACCTTTCCCCTTTGGCTTCGGCTGACTGTACACACTGCGCCTCCAATCACCGTTTCTCAAACGGATTTTTCCTTCTTTTTATTTCCCAAAAACTTAAAAGAAAATTTTCATAGCCGCAAACTTGAGATCAAACACACCGAAATGCGTTTGATTCACTCAAGCCGTGCTCTGATACCAAGTTGTAACGTCCCAAAAATTACAAGCAAATTTAAATTTTTAAAAAAAACAATTCATTTATAACAACTCATTAAATGAATCCCAACGTTTCGTTTGCAAACTCATAATTAATAACTTTATAATAAAAATACAGCGGAATAAACGTTTAATTAATAAAACCATAAAACAACCAGCTCTCCTCGCGCGCCAGTGTGTACTCGTCACGCCTTGGAGCCGCCCGTACCTGAAACCACAGTTTATTGGGAAAGGGTAAGCACGAAGCTTAGTGAATTCCAACACATGCGCAGATAGGAATTATATACACATCACCCCTATCCGCACATAAGCAACAACATCACAGTTACATAAAACGAATAAACATCTACAAGTAATTATGTATCCAACACCTCAGTACCATCGAGGCCTCGGTCCCACCGAATTGTAATGTATCCAACACCTCAGTACCATCGAGGCCTCGGTTCCACCGAATTGTAATGTATCCAACACCTCAGTACCATCGAGGCCTCGGTTCCACCGAATTGTAATGTATCCAACACCTCAGTACCATCGAGGCCTCGGTCCCACCGAATTGTAATGTAACCGACACCTCAGTACCATCGAGGCCTCGGTCCCACCGAATTGTAATGTAACACATTTATACCAAGCATCCAAACCAATCAAATATTACACACCACAAACAACTAGTTCACACCACAAAGACAATAGTACATACAAACTATTATGACATGCATACAACCCCTAACTACACAGTGAGAGAACTCACCTCGAATGCGCGCCTAGCTTAATCAATACGAATCAAGCTTCACAATTACGGTCACTTTCCAGCACCTAAACGCATGATAAAACGTGTCAATACGAGACCCGGACCCTATGACACGACACACGCTTAAACCGTCGCTAAAACTAATTTCCGTTCACACAAAACAGGTCTGTTCGGGACCCGTTTCGACCCTCTTAAATCTAGAAAAATCCCAATATTATTTCATGGCCAGAAAGTCCTCTGAATTAGGGTTCCAAGGACATATTACACGCCTCCTAACGATTTTTCTACAATTTACTATGAATTTAATACGAACGGTTACCAAAACTGCCAGTTTCGGTCCAGCCTGCATAAACAGTCCAAAACAGCCTAGCTACGGGCTTAATCAGACTTTCGGCAAAACACGAAAAACCTTCCCAACTCAAGTAGGGAACTCTGGGCACCAATTTCACCCCAAAACGAGTTACGAGCAGAAAGTTACGGCTTTCGCAAAATCGAGACAGATTCCAGAATTTTCACATGAAATGACGAACCGCAGAACTTGCGACCACTTTTTCTCCCAACTCGAGGCCGAACCAGTTTTCCGCTAAAACACAGAAAACGTGCCCGGTCCCGAGCTCGAAGCGTGGGCGCCAGTTTCGGCTCAATCGGAGTTACGACGAAAAAGTTATTGCCGTCACAAAACAGGGGCTGGACCATAATTTCGCATAAAAAGACGATTTAAGAACGGTTCAAAGTTTAAACGGTTCGGGTCAAGCGATCAGTTTTAGATTCCTCGTTTAGGGTTAAGGTCCCACGAGTTGGACGATTTCCAGCACCACCCACTGCCACCTCCGTCAGTGGTGGGCGGCGGCGGCGGCGGCGGCCACCGGCGATTTACGAAAACTTAACGAGACGATTAAATAACCCGACAAAACACTAGACCACACATCCACCCCCCGCACCGAACCCTCCCTCACGACCACTGCTGGTGGTTTCCGGCGGCACCCGCCGGCGGCAGCCACTGCTGTGCCGGCGGTGGTAGGGTTGTGGCGGGTAGAAAACAGCGAAAGAAAGGATAAGGAAGCGGGTCTTACCTCTACGACGACGACACGGCAGCGGCGCCCACTCCGGCGAATCTCTCTTTCTCGATCCCTCCCTCTCTCGCTGGACTCTCTCTCCGGCGAACCTGCGAAGGCGACGCCGACAGCTGCAGCAGCTCCGGCGACAGCAGCCGGCGATGAACTTCTTTAGCCTCTCTCTTGCGATCGTCCTCTCTCTCTACGTCTCTCTCTCTCTCGTTCCTATTCTCGCTGCCGCACCACACACAAGGAAGAAGTTACTAGGGTTGTGGAATCTCAAATGGGTTGATTGGCTAACAAGGCAGTACAAAAACGACTATGGGATCCGGCCATGGGCTGAGACCCATGCAAACTATTTTCCAAAAATGTACTCCTAGCCCCTCAACTTTCCTATCTCACAAATTGCACTAAAAGACATTAATTCTAACATTTATGGTCCTTTTTGACACCAACCACTAACCACTAACAATTAAAGGTAAACACTTAAATTAATTAAATAAATAAATAAAAACATACCGGGACACGGGCTTTACAGTCTTGGTTTCTCAGACCTTGCTCCCTGGAACGGAAAGAAGAAAACATCTTTGTTGACTACTTTCTGTGCTGGGAAAATCCAAGAGAATGTTATCTCTGGTAATGCTGTTTTCAAAAGAATTAAAACCTCGGACGTTTACAAGAGGACGAAAAGGCTTGACTTTAGGAATGTCAGCTATGACTCCTTGGATCATGACAAGGTTCTTAAACCATCTTCAAAGTTTATTCTTGATCAAGGAAGAGCTAGAATCTTAATTCCTAACTCTGTCAAAAGTCTGGATCCAAAAGAGATTTTCAACTTTAATTCTTTCAAGGAACAGAAGCCTGTCACTTCTAAGGCTGAATCCTCTGTTGAAATACCACAGAGCAAGCTCAACCCTGAAGCACCAGTCTTCTCCCCTACTTCTGAAACGATAAGAACATCTTTTGAAGAAGATCTCATGAAAGTTCTTAAAGAAAATGCTGTTTCTGATGCTTTAAAACCCAAGTTGAGAAGGTTTAAAACTGCAAAACCTGATTCTACAAAGCCTGTTTCTGTGAGTAACACCTCCAACAGAGCCACCAGAGACTTTCTAGCCTCTGACAGTGACTCTGACCCTGAGGTAGATGAGCAAATTTTCTGTACTCAACCAAATGCTTTGCACAAACCCAAACAGATACCGGCTGGATCCTTTGATTTAAAAGAAGACATATCATTTTTCAAGAAACAATCAAGATTTATACCGGTAACTGAGTTTAATAACAAAGAATTCAGAATTCTTGCTTCTAACTCAACAGAAGTAAAAGGTAAGGTGAAGGCAAGTACTTTACTTAACAACACCTTTGTTCCAACTTTTAAACCAATCAGATTTACACCAGAACAGAAGGGAAAATGGATAGTAAATGACAGACATACTTCCAATTCTGGTAGAAATCAAGAGATCAATTTTGAGAAAAGAGAATCTGTCTCAAAGAATAGTTCAAACAGAATGCATGGTCCTAGAGCTTTTCAGAATCAAACTCCATCTAATAAACGATTCTTGAATAACAACTTGCATCAATCCTCATGTTCCATCAATTGCAATTGTGTTCATCTGTTAAGAAAACTGCAAAATCATATGAATAGACCTCACTGTGTTCTGAATCAGTCACAAAAGATGATAAATCCCAAGACTGATCAGACCACACAGAAGAAAACCTCTGGCACAACATCAAAGAATGTAAAGCCTGTAGGAAAGACTGTTAACCCATCAAAGCCTAACAAGAAAGGACCCATCATGCAATGGGTACCTAAAAGAAACTAATCTGTCTTGCAGAAGCCTCATGTGAAGATCTGGTACCTAGATTCAGGATGTTCCAGGCACATGACAGGAAATAAGGAGCTGCTGACTTCATTCAAGAACAAAAAAGGAAGTGCAGTCACCTTTGGAGGAGACAATGGAGGACAAATTAGAGGTTATGGTACTCTGGTAAATGGTGGTGTTTCAGTTTCCGAAGTTGCTTATGTTGAAGGATTAAATCATAATCTTCTCAGTATAAGTCAACTTTGTGATCATGGGTTCGATGTCAATTTCAGGAAGAAGTTTTGTTCATTATTACTTTCTGAGTCTGGTCAAGAACTTTTAAGAGCCGACAAAAAAGGCAATCTTTATAAAATGAATTTTAATCCAAACCAGGGAACTACAACAGAGAAACTCTGTTTAGTCTCTTTGAACAAAGAAGATGCCTGGCTCTGGCATAAAAGATTTGCTCACTTAAAATTTTCAAATCTTGACAAACTCGTGAAATTGAACTTGGTAAAAGGTCTTCCTTCGCTTAAATTTGACAAAGACCATCTATGCTCTGCTTGTGAGTTTGGAAAAATGAAAAGATCCTCACACAGAACCAAGAGTGATCACAATTGCTTAAGACCTTTGCATATGCTTCATGTGGATCTCTGTGGTCCAATCTCTGTGCAAAGTCTGTCTGGCAAGAAGTATATTCTTGTGCTTATTGATGAATATTCTAGGTATACTTGGATTGAGTTCATCAGAGCAAAATCTGATGTCCCAGAAATTCTGATAAGTTTATTGAGAAGGATACAGGTTCTGTTAGGACTAAAAGTGCAAAAGTTGAGAAGTGACAACGGGACAGAATTCAAAAATACTCAAATAGATTCTTATCTATCAGAAGAAGGAATTTCCCAAAACTTTTCAGCTACCAGAACTCCACAACAGAATGGCGTAGTGGAGAGAAAGAACAGAACTCTGGTAGAGGCCGCCAGAACCATGTTGGCCGGTTCTGTCCTTCCCATCAACTTCTGGGCAGAAGCAGTCTCAACAACTTGTTTTGTTCAAAACAGAGCTATAATAGTGAAAAGATTTAAAAAGACGCCTTATGAACTCATCAATAACAGAAGACCAAACGTGAAATATTTTCATGTTTTTGGGTGTAAATGTTATGTCTTGAACGACCGAGAACAGCTGGGTAAATTTGACAAGAAAGCGGACGAAGGAATCTTTATTGGTTATTCCCTGACCTCTAGAGCCTACAGAATCTACAACACCAGAACTCGCGTCATTCAAGAAAGCGTGAACGTGTCCTTTGATGAAAGTACATCAAGTACCTCTGATCGCAAATCAACAGAGGGGACACCAACAGAACAGAAGAAGCCTAGTTCTTCAAAATCAAGGGAAGATATCAATCTCCTATTCAACGATTTCTTCGATGATGATGATGATTCCTCTGTCAACATCAACAGAGGAGATCAAGCTCAAAGTTCAACAGAACAAAATCTGACAGGTACAACTCTTACTGGTCCCTCCAATATTTCACCATCTACTTCTCTGTCTACAGGTATAATTCAGAGAAACGAGGAACCACAACCAGAACCTACACAAGAGCCATCATCACCTCTGCTAACAAATATCGGCAGAAACTCCCTGTTTGAAAGTTCACCTTCGTAGAGCCCTGTTGGTAATTCACAGAGCAATGAGGCCACTCTTCAGAGTTGTGTGCCACAGAACCCTGGCACCAGCCCTCAGAGCTCTGTTGCTGAAGATCGTCTTTTCTCATCTGAAGCACAAACCCCTCCTGTTGTCCATGCTCCCATGACAAAATGGACTAAGGATCACCCCCAACATCTTATAATTGGTGCTGCTGAAGATGGTGTCAAGACAAGATCGGCTACAATCAACGAAGCTTTCTTTGTTAACTTTTTGAGCATGATTGAGCCGAAAAGAATTACTGAAGCACTTGAAGACCCAAACTGGATCGAAGCTATGCAAGAAGAACTTCTTGAATTCGAGAGAAATAAAGTTTGGTCCTTGGTTCCACTCCCAAAAGGCAAATTAGCCATTGGAACCAAGTGGGTGTTTAGAAACAAGAAGGATGAAGATGGGATTATCATCAGAAACAAAGCCCGTCTGGTTGCAAAAGGATACTGTCAAGAAGAAGGAATTGACTATGACGAGACTTTTGCTCCTGTGGCTAGGCTAGAAGCAATCAGAATCTTCTTAGCTTATGCTGCTCACAAGGGTTTCAAGGTCTACCAAATGGACGTCAAATCTGCCTTCCTAAATGGCAGACTACAAGAAGAAGTCTATGTCCAGCAACCACCTGGTTTTGAAAATTCGGAGTTTCCAGACCACGTTTACAAGCTAGACAAAGCTCTGTATGGGCTTAAGCAAGCTCCCAGAGCCTGGTATGAAACTCTGTCCAATTTTCTGTTGGTTAATCACTTCGAGAAAGGTACTGTCGATAAAACTCTATTCTTTAGGAGATACAAGAATGATATACTTCTGGTACAAATATATGTTGATGACATTATTTTTGGGTCAACACGGCAAGAGTACTGTGATAAGTTTGAGGATTTGATGAAAAGTGAATTCAAAATGAGCATGATGGGAGAACTTTCTTTCTTCCTTGGTTTACAAGTAAAACAAACCGACAAAGGGACTTTCATAAGTCAGTCCAAATATATCTCTGACATTTTGAAAAAGTACAATTTTAACAACTCAAATTCAATGAAAACTCCTATTGCCACTGGAGTTAAGCTTGACCCTGACCTTAATGGTGAACCAACAGATGTCAAGAACTACAGAGGTATGATAGGGTCACTTCTGTACTTAACTGCCAGTAGACCCGATATAATGTTTGCAACGTGTCTCTGTGCTAGATTTCAGGCTAATCCTAAAGTTTCGCATTTCTCTGCCGTCAAGCGCATATTTAAATATCTGAAAGGGACTCAATTTTTGGGTCTCTGGTATCCTCTGAATTCTGGTTTCGAGCTTGTAGCATATACAGATTCAGACTATGGAGGATGCAAGAACGACAGAAAGAGTACGTCTGGTAGCTGTCAATTTCTTGGAGAGAAGTTAGTAAGTTGGACATCCAAGAAACAGAACTGCGTGTCCACCTCTACAGCAGAAGCAGAATACGTTGCTGCTGCTAGTTGTTGTTCTCAAGTTCTCTGGATGAAAACTCAACTCAAGGATTACGGCTTGGAGTATGACAGAATTCCAATTTTGTGTGACTCCAAAAGCGCAATAGCAATCACAGCTAATCCAGTTCAACACTCAAAGACCAAGCATATCGATATAAGGTATCACTTCATAAAAGATAATGTTGAAAAATGGACTATTGAAATGTATTTCGTTTCAACAGACTTCCAACTTGCTGATCTTTTTACAAAAGCCCTTGATGAAAGGAGATTTAACTTCTTAATCAGCAAATTGGGTATGCTGAACATGTCCTAACACTATTTATCACTCAACAGAACTCTGATGTTCCTACCAGAGATCTGTCAAAATAGTTGGGTAGGATAGTTCAACAGAGCCTCTGTCATTCACCAGAGCTCTGTAAAACATACTTTTTCAACAAGCTTCCAGTGAATTCGTTTGTATATATCTCTGTAAATATTTCTTTTAGCAAGTTTTTTAAGCTCATATTTCTAGGGGGAGCTTATAAAAGAAAATATGCATGGTTTTAGGGGGAGCAAGTCAAAAAAAAAAATTCTGATTTCAAATTCATATGACTTGGCTCTCTTGATCTTGAAAGAAAAATCTTTTTGAAATAGGGAAAACCTGTTCTGATGAAATTCTTTTGAGAAAGTCGAACTTAGCAGAACCCTGATATTCTCACCAGAGCCTCTGTTGTTTCTCATCAGATCTCTGTTGAAAATTGTTGGTCAATTCTGTCCTTGTTCTTTGATTCTTCACATCAGATACATAATTTTAAAATGTTTTTGGGTAAAGGTGAAACATGATTGGTCACTGAGCAAAGTTGAAAAGATCATTTCAACAGAGAAAGAAAATAACTGAGCTCCACCAGAGCTCTGTTAGTTTCTCTGCCCCGTCATCAGAAACACGACAGCAGAGATGCGGGTCATTCTTTGAAAATCACCCACTTGTCACCCGCATATCTCTAACCGTGACGGTTTACTTGTCCTACGATTGTAAGAACAAAATCTTACGTGGCATCCTCTGATTGAAAGACAAACCACTAGGTGTTCCCACGATACACTGTTCAGGCCGTTCCACTTTCTGACACTCAAGTGCCTACAGTCCCTACGTTGTTTCCCCAACCACATGTTTCCCGTATATATACCCAACTTCAACCCATTTCGCTCTTACGCTTAACAACCATTTCAAACCCTTCATCTTTTCCCTCTCAGAAACCTATACCTTGTGGTTCTCAAGAAAAACCCTAACCTGCAACAATGGCTGAACCCCAAAACCAACCCCAGAACTCTGATGATTCCAGTAACAACGAACCCGTAGATAACATCGTTATTCTACCTTACGATTTGGCTGATAACAACTACCGTTTTGATCCCAATCCAGCACTCTATTTACCCCTTTACCACATCTATATTGAGTTTTTCCGAAACTCAGAAGTTTTTACAGCCCTAACAGCCTTTGACGATCATCTTCCTGCAATATATGTCCAACAATGGTGGACCACATGCCAATACATTGAAGACGGCGTCAGAAGCGGAATAGTCGGAAGTGTCAACTCTGGAAATAGAGAATCAGGAACAATAAGGATTCGTGAAAGAACTCTCAGAAGAACTTTTGGGATGAAAACCAAAAGACAGCTAGGTATTGATGCCTATGAGAAACCACCTTCTGTTGCTGTTCTTCTCTACTTCGTGAAGTTTTTGGGTTACAACAAAGAGTTAGAGAAAATAGGAGCCTTCAGAAGACAAAATCTACCACAAATGTGGAATTTCATGTTCTCAACCCTCAACAGAACCCTCACCTGCAAATCCGGCAGTCAAGACCAAGCGAGCACTGAAATCCTCGAAATCATGTATGGTCTGTTCTTCAACAGAAACTTCAACTATGCAGGGATCCTCTACAATGCACTTCTAGATGCTGTCAACACTAAAACCACTGCTCTAGCCAGAGGTGGAGAAGTTGGAAGACACAAATCCCTTAAAGCCATCAAGTTTCCTCGCTTTATCAGTTTGGTGATCAGAAGGGCATTCGACAGACTGGAACTGACACATCAGGGTCGTTCTACTCCTGTCTGGACCATGGCAAGATTCCAACCAACAACTTCAGGAGATTACCCTTTCATCAGAAGAATTCCAGGTACAATGCTTGCTCTGATCAATCCAACCCACATCTCTATCCAAAACTATAGAACTGCTGCTCAACCTCAAGAACCTGAGGTGAGAACCCCAGCATATTTAGGTTCTGAACCTTCTGTGGAGAGTGCGAGTGAGGAAATAGAAGAAGAAGAAAATAGACCAGAGGACAGAGTACCCGAAGTGGGGTCTTCCTCTAGAGTAATGGAGGAGGAAGTAGTGAACAGGGCATCCCCTAGGGAGACTGTTCAAGAGGGAGCAGAAGAGACTGCAGAAGTGGTGACAGAGAGATCGCACCCTTCTGGCAGTGTAGAGATTCATGAGATAGAGAGCTCACCAGAGAATTCTGAAACCCTAGAAACCGAGGGAAATGTGAGTATAGAACAAGATGTCCAAGTTGACACATCTGTGCGAGATCCTAACCAAACTCCCAGTGCTACCACATTACCTAATCCTGGTGATCAAGACCAAGGGATTATTTAAACAGAGGTGCACACCTCGAACCTTAACCAGCCAGACCCATCAGAGGCAACTCTTCATGCCTCTGGTACGCACGAAGCCGGGGAAGCTAGTCTTGCTAGTGATGTTCATTCGCCCCAGAACATCGACAGGTCACCTACACATAATGATGCCTCTGTGGCTCATGTAGTCGGAACACAACATAGACCCGAGATTTTTGTAATCTCACGTAGCATCTGTCCGACTCAGGGACAGTATGAGACCATAGTTGAACAAGGGAAACATTTGCTTGATCCAAATGCTACTCATCATATCAGATTTCCTTCCTCAGAACCTGAGCTGGAGATATCATTCCTGCAAATGCCGTACCCATAAATCCTTACCTTAACCCAATCAGAATAAACACCATTACTGAAGCAAGGCGGATGTTCATCCGAAACAAGTCCAATCTGAACAGAAACATCAACTCACACTTCAGTATCAAGAGAATCCTAGACATCAAGCATAAGAAGTTCCAGCACAACAGAATGACCTATCATGAGTACACTGTGGAATCAACAGAAGGAAAGAACGAATTCTTCAACGACAACGATCTTGTCCTTCTAAATCCGTACGATCTAACTGTGCTTCATGCCTACTGCTTGAACTTCTCTAACAGATATACTCCAGCAAGAACAGCCTTACCTGAAGTCAAACTAGCTATGCAAGAGCACATCAATCTCAGAGCTCAGACAGATTTTCAGCTAGGCATAGAGTTTGAAATTGAGAAACTGGCGATTGCACCACCAAACGAAGATCTTGAGGGCTATCGACATTTTAGGACTGGAACTGTAGTTGAAGATCCTCCAGTCTTTATCTGCCGACAGAAAGGGACAAAGAAAGCCATCAGATCTGCTGAAGCTCATAAGTACACAAGTGAGTCGCTAGCATATCTCAAAAACATAGTTCAAAGTCTCCCGAGGAACAAGTGTCCGGAAGAACAACAAAGGTCCTTCATCAACATAATTAATCTGATGCTTGACTTCCGTGAGCTAATCAGAAGATTCGACAGAATCCTTAGGGGAGATAATTACGCTTGATTGTACTTGTTCTTTCTATTGTAAAATCTTAAAAGAATAGTGCACAGGGTAACAGAGGGTAAAGTTCTCAGTTCTTTTGTTTTCAATCTCTTGTCATTTCCAATTTTTTATTTTCAATACTTAGGGGGAGATTGTTAGCTCCAAGTATCTGTAAAATGAAAGCATTGAAAATAAAACCAAGTCAAAAGACCTACAGAGATAAAGCAGAAGACCTACAGAGATAAAGCAGAAGACTTAGAAGACCAACAAAGAAGACCAACAGAACTTAACAGAGTTCTGGTGGAACCAACGGAGCTCAACAGAGCTCTGGCAGAAGATCAACAGAAGAACTGTTCATACCCGAAGACCAACAGAGTTCTGTCATAACACGCTCTGTTGAAGTGAAGACCTCTGTTATGCCTAAGTCTCGTAGAAATCCGAAGTGTCAGATACGTGTCCACACCTTTCCACGTATGCCCTAAAGATTGGAGACGCACTTTCCACGTGTCATTCCAGGGTACGATAGTACACTGTCTACACTTTATGAGGCTATATATAGCGAGGTAGTGGAACAAACAATTGTAAGCTTTTGGAAGAATAGTTTTCCACAATTGTAAAAGCACACACTGTCATATCCTCATAGCACTACCCCGTACGATATTGTCTCTGTGATTTCATGATACACCATTGATCTTGTTCTTGGTGTTATCTTTATCAATATACGAGCAGCGTTTCTTATTTGATCTTGTTATCATATTCCTGTTCTATATTTGATATCACAGTTTACATATCGTCTCATACAATCACTCACTTTAATGGCTTTATATTTAAATGCTTCCGCTGTCTATTTAACCACCATTATCGTGATACGACGTGAATCTGGGAACCAACACGTATTGATCTATCTCTAAAACAAATCTAGGAGGTGAAACATTCTTAATCTTCCGAATAGTATGCCACGCCTGTTGTAAATACACTTCTGGAACTCCATGTCTAGCAGATAAAGCATATCGAAGTGGATGTCCTCGAAGAATCGATAGAATAATCGGATTTATACGAATTCGGTCGAGATCTACATAATGATTATTCGAAAGATATCGAATATAATTTGCACGCGGAAATACATCATCCGGAGAACTTCGCCGTGCAGATAGATCAGCCCCTGAAGATCTGTTTGATGGAAGAGGTTTATCTCGAGAAGCATGATCTGAAGGCTCATTTTCACCTTCCTGAACTTGATGATCTTGCTCATCATCTGAAGCCATTTACCCCCTAGAAATATTAAACACAAAATAGAAATACTAAGTAAAAAAAATTAGAAAAGAAAAGAAAAGAAAAAAAATTTGAAAATCTGAAAAATTCACTAAGTGTAGAAAATCGCAGGCAACTAAAGCGAGTAAGTGAACTTTTCGCAAGCAACAGAAGCGAGAAGTGGGAAAACTCGCAAGCAACTAAAGCGAGATGTGAGTATTTCACAAGCCTCAGTTGCAAAAAGTGAACTTTTCGGGTCCCGAAGATGCGAAAAGTGAACTTTTCGGGTCCTGAGGATGCGAAAAGTATAACATTTCGCAGAAGAAGGTTGCGAGAAACTCACTTGTTCAGAGAATGAATCTTGCGAAAAATTACACTTTCAGATCAAAACTCAAAATTAACCTAAAATACACTATCTAAAGAAGTCGAAATGGAGTATTATATACATTTAAGCATAAATCGACTCAAACTAACCACATAAGAATCCCTAATTTCATGGTAAACCTAGAAATCGAAAACTGATCATATGAACAGTCGCATGAACAAATCGAGATATGTAATTGATGAAATTAATCATAAATTGGATCTCGAAAACATGTTATAACATCGATTATGAGTTCGAAATCTTACCTGATTTGAAGAACACACTGATTCACACTGATGAATCGAAGTCAGAAGAAGAAATCGCAAAAAGAGGTTCACGATAAGTCTTAGAGGGAAAATTGAAAAAGATAAGTCAAATTAGGTCAAACAACATTTAAATCCCTTTTAAAATCAAATTCATTATTTTAAAAAATTCAAAATTACGTAATATTGAGCATTGCGCAACTGAAGGTTGCGCAAAGTGTACTTTGCGCAATGTATACTTGAAAAATTTGAATTTTCAAAAAAATTGAATTTTCTAAAATTTAAAAAAAAACCTTACACTCCCCCTACACAAATGCATTAGATATTTTCAATTCAAAAAGGCATTTGGAGAACATACCTGAAGAAATATTTCTCAGAAACTCATACCTGAACCAGTTATCTGATTTGAAAAATGTGCATTGTCAGATATGTACCAATCACCAGAAAATTTCTCCCCCTCAAAATGAGACCCTATGAAATTCTTCCCTTCAACATGATAAACAATGGATTCTCTCTCCCCCTCAAAATTAGGTTAGCCTTTGAACTCACCCCCCCTCAGAATTAGCATTAACTCCACACATCACAGTATGAAAATTTCACGTAAAAGACCAGTGATGAAAACTGGAATACATTAAATTATATAACATAACTACTAACTATAGAATGTTTGAACACCGAACAAATAAAATTCAACTCAGTGAAATTAGACATGTTTTTCAAACAAATGACATCAAATATATGCTTTCGGATTCAGAAACAAGTCATGTTTGCATATCAAGTTACAATTTGTTCAGTTTCAACCACTTAGTAAATCTATTTGGTGTGCTAGCATGTGAAATATGATTAGCAACAATCAAATGCACATCTTCAACTTATAAGAATACTTTGCTCTTACTCACACTATATGACTGAGATCAGAATTTCCACAAATTTATAAGTTTATCGCGACATTGTAATTTTCCCAAGATTTAAGAGATTTGTGCTCATTGGCATCTTATATTTTGTGCACATTGGCATCTTTTTATCAAAAAATTTATTAAGACTAAGATACACCGTAAACGTAACTTTCTATCTAGTTCTATAGCAGGATTTGGGTCAGCCAATCCCAGACCAGTTGGCCTTAGGGGCTAGGTGTCGAGCATCCCTTGGAACTTACTCTCCCAAACCAGAAAGGCTACATCGATATATCCTAATCCCATCTGTACCAGTAAAACATGGCTTTCTATCTGAATCTATAGCAGGATTTGGGTCAGCCGATCCCAGACCAGTTGATCTTAGGGGCTAGGTATCAAGTCCCCTTGGGACTTAATCTCCCAAACCAGATAGGCCACAGGCACAGACTTTCAAATTTAATGATTTTTTTTTCTCATCACCTCAATCACTTGGTTATAAAACTTTGTGCTTCCCTCATATTTTCATTTCCATTCTTTATCCTGACACATAGGCTTTGTGAGCATCGTATTCTATATAAGTCTAGAATTACACAGATTTGTGCATGAATCAAGTTTCCATTCATGTTTTGCTGACCTTTCGATTTATTTCAGCAGCGAAAGTTGAAGCAAATAAAACTTAGGTATCACAAAACTACTTGAAAAATCACCCTTAACACACATTTTATTCATTGAATGAAAATAGAAATATTTTCACTTCATTGAATTAAATTTGTGAAGGTTCAAACTTTCAAGTTCAACATGCCGAGTTTTGATAAAAGAAAATTGAAGCGTTTTTCATCCAAAGCCTTGGTGAAAATATCGGCAAGTTGATAGTCAGTGGGTACGAAATATAATTCGATTGTACCGTTCTCCACATGATGTTTTATGAAATGATATCGCATGTCGATGTGTTTAGTCTTTGTGTGCTGAACCGGATTTACTGAGATGGCGATTGCGGATTTGCTATCACAATATATCGGAATTGTCTTGTACAGCAACCCATAATCTTGTAACTGTGTCTTCATCCACAAAACCTGAGAACAGCAACT
Source organism: Saussurea involucrata (assembly GCA_033807775.1). Taxonomy (NCBI): domain Eukaryota; kingdom Viridiplantae; phylum Streptophyta; class Magnoliopsida; order Asterales; family Asteraceae; genus Saussurea; species Saussurea involucrata. The sequence continues at coordinate 68,410,608 of CM066318.1, read as the reverse complement.
GGCGGCGGCCACGTATTCAGCTTCGGCCGTTGAAATTGACACGCACTTCTGTTTCTTTGACGCCCAACTAATCAGCCTATCTCCTAGTAATTGTACATGACCCGATGTACTTTTCTGGTCCAGTTGACTTCCTCCATAATCTGCATCAGAATAAGCAGTTAGTTTATAATCTGAACTCTTTGGATACCACAAACCTAAATATGGAGTTCCTTTCAGATATCTGAAAATTCGCTTGACTGCCATCCGATGAGATTCTTTGGGTTTTGCTTGGAACCTGGCACATAAACCTGTAGAAAACATAATGTCTGGCCTGCTAGCTGTTAAGTACATTAACGATCCAATAAATCCTCGGTATTCTCGAACATCAACTTCTTTACCATCTGGATCTAAACCAAGCTTTGCACCATGAGCCATTGGAGTGCGATTTGTAGTGCTCTTATCCATTTTGAATTTCTTCAAAATATCAAAGACATACTTTGACTGGTTGATAAAGATTCCATCAGGTAATTGCTTGACTTGAAGTCCAAGGAAGAAATTAATTTCCCCCATCATGCTCATTTTAAACCTGGAGGTCATGAGATCTGAAAACCATGTACTCAAAGATTTGTTAGTAGCACCAAATATTATATCATCTACATAGATTTGTACTAAGCCGATATCATGATTTTCAAGATAAATGAATAAAGTTGTGTCAATAGCTCCCTTGATAAATCCCGATGCAAGCAGAAAGGTTGACAATTCGTCGTACCACGCGCACGGTGCTTGTTTCAGGCCATACAGTGCCTTATCAAGACGATACACAAAATCAGGTTTATCTTGATCAATAAACCCTTCTGGTTGAGATACATAAACTTCTTCTTTAAGTCCCCCATACAGAAAAGCTGTCTTGACATCCATCTGATATACGGTAAAGTCTAGATAAGCTGCAAAAGCAAGAAACATTTTGATAGCTTCTAATCTTGCAACCGGCGCGTATGTCTCATCGTAATCTATACCTTCTTGTTGTCGATAACCCTTCGCTACCAAACAAGCTTTGTTTCTCACAACAATACCATCTTTATCCTTTTTGTTCTTAAAAATCCACTTAGTGCCAATTATGCTTTTTCCTTTCGGCCTTGGAACAAGTCTCCACACCTTCAATGCTTCGAACTGATTTAACTCTTCTTGCATGGCAATAATCCAATCCGGATCATTCAATGCTTCAGATACCTTCGAAGGTTCAACATTGCTTAAAAAACAAGCGAATAAGCATTCATTTGGAGTCGCGGATTTAGATCTTGTAGAAACACTTGAAGATGGATCACCAATAATTTGATGAATTGGATGAGCTTGTGTCCATTTTGCTGTGTGAGGAAGAGGATCAACTGACTCTTGAATACTTTCCAAAATTTGAGAAGGAGGTTCAGGTATTTCTGCTTCGTTTGAAGAAACAGGTATCACTTCTGGAGTTGGTAGAGATAACTCAACGACACTCTCAGATTCAGATTCTGGAACTGGCTGATGATCAACAATTGGATTTTGGATCACTCCTTCAGAAGGTTGAACAACATCAGTTTCTTCTTGAATCTGTGGTGAAATGATTTGATTGTTTGTCACCGGCTCCACAACTTCAGTAACCACTGTTTGAACTTCAGTTGCCTCATGATCAGGAATAACTGGAACATCATCATTAACAGAGTTGAGTGCAGCGGAAGTAGAAGTAGATGCATTCACAGTTTCCTGATTTGACATATTAGAAGAAACATTCGTATTAGTAGGAGGCACATCATTATAAAAATGTTCAAATAATAAATCAAGATCCGAAAGATTATTAAAAATAAAATTTGGATCATGAATTGTCGGATGTGTAATAGGTTCTAAACTGATTTGTTTAGAAGCTAATATTCCTGATAATCCGGGTTCTGGTCCTGCTTGGCCGGAAACCATCTCTTCAGATTCATCAAACTTGACATTTACACTTTCCACCACCTTTCTTGTAGAAGTAAGATACACTCTATATGCGGCTGAATTTAGAGCATAACCAAGAAAAGTTCCTTCATCTGCTTTCGGACTAAACTTGTTAAGATTTTCCCGATCATTCAACACGAAACATTTGCACCCAAAAGCTCGGAAATATTTGACGTTTGGCTTGATTCCGTTCATTAGCTCATAGGGAGTCTTGTTGAAGCGACGATGAATAATGGATCGGTTTTGAGTATAACATGCCATTGACACTGCTTCAGCCCAATGAGATAAAGGAAGACCTGAATAAGCAAGCATGGTTCGAGCAGCTTCAACCAAGGTTCTATTTCGTCTCTCCACAATACCATTCTGTTCAGGGGTTCTTGCGGCAGAAAACTGTTGAGATATACCATTTTCTTCATAGAACGCTTGAAGAACCCTGTTCTTGAATTCTGTGCCATTGTCGGATCTGACAACTTTCACTGCTTTTTGCTTATTAGTCTGAATAATCTTGATGAGATTGATTAAGATTTCTGGAGTTTCGTCTTTGGATTTCAAAAACTTCACCCAAGTATATCTTGAAAAATCATCAACCACCACCAAAACATATATTTTCTTCCCGATACTCTTCGTCTTCATTGGTCCACATAAATCGACATGTAATATATCAAAAATGTCCTTTGTGCAAAAATCAGGTTTCGGCTTGTGAGAAACTTTCTTCATTTTGCCCTTTTCGCAATCTTGACATAGATGATCTTTTTGGAATATTTGTGATGGAAGACCTCGAACCAATTCACCTTTCGCCAATCTATCCATATACCGAAAATTAAGATGAGCAAGTCTTCTATGCCAAAGCCAACTTTGTTGAATTGTTGCTTTTAAAAGAAGGCAAACATCTGAAGATGAATTAACAGTTGTGAGATCAATAGTATATAAATTGGATCTCCTCTTTCCAACTAATAATTCTTTTCCTTCATCATTCTTTACAGCAACTCTTTTGGACTTGAAACTGACTTCCAAATCTTTGTCACAGAACTGTCCAATACTAAATAAGTTGTACTTTAGACCTTCAACATAGTTCACCCTTTTCACGGTTACCTTTCCTTGAACAACATCTCCATAACCTAGAATAGATGATGTTTCGCTATTTCCAAACTTGACACGTCCACATGCTTTTTCCTTAAAGTTAGATAATAAAGACTTATTGCCAGTCATATGTTTGGTGCATCCCGAATCAAGATACCACAAACGACTTGGCTGCACATAAGCACATCAAACAGATTTAGGTACCCATAAAGGCTTGGGTCCATTCTTGTTAGTTCTTTTCTTTTTAACATCTTTATTATTATAATAAGCATGTGAATTATAAAATACTTCATTCGTGAAATCCGTGTCGTAAGAATAAAAATTACCCCCAGAATGACAACTCGATGAGCAACACAAACTATCATTTGAAATTTGAATCATTTGCTTTATTGAATAACGCAAAGAATTATTACAATTCTTATTATTACAAGCAAATGAATTCTTATTACAAACATCAACGTCTATGTCACTCGTATCAGAAGTTGAAGATTCTAGAAGTGTACTTTTGACAATCCAGATTTGCTTTCGCCGCTTTTTCATAGACCTATCTGAAAAAGTAGAATGAGAAGAATCAGAAACATTTTCAGAATTAGGAGATTGAATCTTTGACTTTTTCTTTGACCTTCTTCTTTTACGACGTTTGGTTTTGTAAAAATTTGTATTTATCGTAAAAGAATCATCTATTTTCTCCGAATTAATAACAGATTCAGAAGAAAGAATTTTATTTAAAAAATCAATCTTTGAAACAGTTTCTTTTTCATTTTCCTCGGAGTTATTCTCTTTTTCCTTTTCAGATTTATTAGACTCAGAATTAGTTTCAATATTAGAAGAAGAAAACTTTTGTTTTTGATCAACATCCATTTCCTCATCTTTTGAATCTGCTTTCACATTTCTTTTATCTTTATCAACAAAAACTTGTTTGATTTTTACATCTTCTTTGATGCTAGAGTTCATACACATTGAAAATATGTTACTTTCTAGCTCAGACAAGATGTTTTGATCTTCTAAAATTTCTAACTTAGATTCAAGATTAACGATTTTATTTTCAAGACTAACGATCTTAGCTTCTAATACTAAAGGAGGAATATATCTTTTAGTATCATACAATACTTCCGATTTATTCTCCTTATTAGTATTATTAGCATATATATCAAGATAATCGTTTGATAAATAATCTTTGTTAGAATTTTTAGATTTAGAAATGTATTTCGCATTTTCACGAGTATAGACAAATGAAAGTTGCATTTTACAGGTAAATTTCCTTTTCTCTTCTTCTAATTTTGAAACTTTATCTTCGTTTGTCCAATTAATCTTGAATTGGGGAGCGTATCTACCAAGATGTAGAAAGTCAAATTCATATAAGGTAGGTACTTTTGTTTTTGCATCATCTAAAAAATGTGGATTTTCATAACCAAGTCCCCATTTTTCTTTTATTGACTTATAACTCCTTGGTTTATTTAAATACACTGTTTGTTCCGATTGACCTCTTACATATAATTTTTCTTCTAATTCTGTAATTTTGTCGGAAAAATTATCTTTCTCTTCGGTCATTATTTTCAAAGATTCAATGTAAGAATTATTTATCTCTTCTAATTCTTCTATTCTCTTTTGCATTTTCTCTTTAGTGTCAATCAAAATCATCTTTTCATCTTGAATATTTATTTTAAGCGTATTGATTAATTTTGATTGATCATTATTAATTTCTTTTTCAGATAGTCGTTTTGAGCGAAGCGTGTGAATAGCATTTACGACATTATTCATCTGAGATAATAAAAAATCATAATCGAATTTAGAAGGTACCTCAGATTCATCGGTTGTGCTCTCATTGTCATCCTTATCATCATCACTCGCATCATCACCTATAAAGCAGTTCATGGCACTCTCTTCATTTTGAGACTCATCATCAGAATAATCCAAGAAATACTCTTCTTCCACGAGTAGAATAGTGCCATTCTCCTTCTTTTACGCTAGCTCCAACTTCTTCTTATAATAAGAAGTATCACGCACCACCTTCGTTCTACAATCTCTTGCTATATGCCCCGTTTTTCCACATTTGAAGCATGTAACTATCTTCTTTTCATCTTCCTTCTTGTTTTCATACACTTTGGTAGTATCAACCTTTGGGACATAGCTTCCACCTTCTTGATTAACTTTCCTCGACCCCGAAGTAAACCTCAAATTATTATTACTTCCCGAACGATTCTGATACCTTTTCTGAAAATGTTGCGTTAAAAGTATCAATGCTTTTTCGAGCTCTTCCCCATCATCTTCCACATTACCATCGAAAGCATTTTCCAAAAGAGTCTTCTCGGCAAGTTGATTAGCAAGTAATGCTATCGGATCAACGGCTTTCCCTTTACTCTTCTTGTCTAACTTCTCCTTCTTTGCTTTGACCATGTCTTCATTCGTCATGAGAATTTCATATAATTCTTGAATTTGCATAGTAGATATCCTCACATCGTTTCTAAGACGGTGGCAAGATTTGTTCCACTCCGGTTGTAAAGCATTTAGAAACTTCAAGTTAGCTTCCAACTCCGTCTTGGTGACTTTTATCTTATAAAGATCATTTATCACCCCACAAAAACGATCAAAAACACTTTTTAATTACTCGTTCTCTTTGGCCTTGAAACCTTCAAAGTTGTTCATAAATCGCGTTTGTCGAAGTTGAGTTGCAACCGCGGAACCTAACATGATTTTCTCAAGTTGAGACCACATCATTGTTATATTATTTTTATAACAATCAATTCTATTGTATATGTGGTTTGGAAGAGCTTGAATGAGAAAAGACTTGGCTTCCCTATCTCCTTGACATCGTAAATTTTCTTCCGGTGTATAATCTTCGGGTTTCTTAAGGGATGTTGAAGCCGGAGTAGTTGCGGTAGCCGGAAGAGTGACATACGGTTTTACAAACGGACCTTCCATCAATGATCGCATAATGTTTGCACAATTATTTTGCGATTCCACAAAATTGATGAAACGATCTTGCCATTGCGAGAACTCGTTTTCATTTATAAGCACCGGAGGACGAATATTTGAACCCAACGACATCATTATATCGTTCTTGTAAAAACTCTCTTGGTTAGCCATGGTCAATCAGAAAGTCAAAACTGAAAAACGTCAGAAAGTAACCAAGTCAGAAACTCGCAAGCCAAAGATGCGAAATATATAGAAACTCGCAAGCCACAGATGCGAAATGCAGAGAAACTCGTAAGCCAAAGATGCGCAAAGTGGAGAAACTCGCAAGTGATGGTTGCGAAAAGTAGCCTTGAACACTTGTAAAACTGACAGATCACTTTTCGCAAGGAAAGCTTGCGAAAAGTTTCAGAAAGTGGGTCAGTGGATTGCGAAAAGCTTAAAATTCGGGTCAGAAGCTTGCGAAAAGCTGAGAATTCGGGTCTTAAGGCTGCGAAATACTTTGCGTGAAGTAGACTTGGACTCAGATCGATGAAGCTTGCGAAAAGTAATATGAATGTTGCGAGAAGTTTAGATCTAGCGAGTTCTTCAAAAAAAACAACTGAAATCCTCTGAAATATCGAAATCTCTGAAATTAACCTTCACAGAACAGTTCGAAATAAGGATTCGAACACCTCTTCTTCGTAAACAAACCTCTGAAAACCTCTGAATCACCAAAATTGAAGATCGAACAGTGACCTTCACGAACCGAACAAAACTCAGAAAAAATTGCCAAATTGATCTTGAAAACCTTCGAATTAGATCTCGATCCTTGAATTAAAGATGCTCTAAACAAAAATCCGAATCCAAAGAACCAATTTGCAAAACAATTCGATCAAAAATCAGAAAATTTTGATCAAATTTCAAGAAAATGAGATTTTCTTGATAAATCCAGAAAATCAATCGAATTTTCTTGTAGAATTCACCAAAATCTTCATGATTGATCACTGAAAAACTCCTCTAAATCTCGAATCCTGCTCTGATACCACTTGTTAGGTCCATGATCTTCATACAACCCAAGTATTGTGTAACAAGAAGATGAAGAACATTATTGAAAAGGAAATCTAACCTAGAGAGAACACAAAGTGATTAGAGATCTACATCTTGTATTAATGAATTCACTTTTGACAAACTACAAGTAAAGACCTATTTATAGTCTTCATCACTTGCTACAACAATTAAGCATAAGCCCTTTAACACAGCTATTGCTTTACAAAACTTTCTATTATAAAGGACAACTTCAGTGTCCTAACATTCTCCCCCTAAAGTTTTGGAAAGCAAATCATCTTCAAATCATTAGCTCCTCTCCCCTTGATTTCCTTGTAAAAACTTTAGCGGTGCATTCTTCAAATGTAGGCTTGGCTTCCCCTTGAAAGTTGCTCTTAGCCTCGACTAAATGCACTAAAATCATCTTCAAAGTGTATGCATTTAGTGAAAAACAAAGAATCCGTCTTGCTTGAAGGAGGAACGGTAATAAGCACGCACTACTAGGTAGGGATGAGACGACCCAAGCAAATAACATTGTTCAGCAACTGTAGAGAAATGCTCGTCTTCAAAATACTTCAAGCCACTGAATGAAGAGAATCCAGAACTTCAATCTTCAAGAAATAGCTGGATGATTATAAGCACTCAAAAGTCTGAATCACAACCAAAGCACCAGAACAATGATTGCAAGCTCTCACAATTCTGGTTGATCAAGTCAGAAGAATGATAAAGAGCACTCAAAGGTCTAACATCGTCAACAAAACTTCAGAATAATGATTGCAAATATTCAAGCGTCTCTTCCAATCCAATCAAAGACTGAACTCCAACAATCAACTTCTGAATATCTTGAAAGACTTGAGCTCTTTTAAACTTTGACAGTTGCTAAATGTTTGTGGCACACTGAATATAAGAATGATGTCACACACGCCTTATGCTAAATTTCATGAACAATGTCCCCCTCCTGAGACTTAGCACGGGGGTTCCGCTACCCGGTTAGCGGATGTGGTCAAGGGGCAACGCCCTTGCGGGGTCGAGGGTTCGAAATCAAGCCATTTCGTATCATGTTGGATGCGAAACCATGCCTATCTTGAATAAATGGAATTCGAAACCATTAGAATGAGGATTAGAAAGATGCGAAGCCATCCATACCTTTGAACCTTTAGGTGTAAGCACATTCCGAAATTCAGAACTAAGATGACCAAATTCAGCAATTATTCGGACTTCACAAGATCCGAAACCAACAACTCTGAACAGTTCGAAACCATCTAAGCCATCCAAACAATAGTAGCATCCGAAACCATGAACAGTAAAACATGAAGGATCCGAAATCATCAATGAACAGTAAACGATGAAGGATCCGAATTCATCAAGAATAATCCGAATTCATCAAGAATAATCCGAATTCAAGTAACATCATCCGAAAATCACTAAAATCATCATAACTTCTTCAATTCTTGACCAATTTCAGTGATTCTTTCGCAGACTTATTCGAAAAATGAAGATGAACAGATTTCTAGTTGATCAAAACTTGTAATTTGATCGATTTGGCATACTTTTGATCCAAAAAGTGAGTTCGACTTTTTCTTGAACAAACACCATAAGAATCCGAAATCTGAGCAAAATAGGGCTAAAAACACTTGAATTGTGAAGATCCGATGATCGTATCGTTGAAAAATTCTTCGATTTGGCTCTGATACCAATTGTTAAACCAAGATCATTCAAGATAGAGAGAGAAATTCTAGTGAGAGAAAATATGTCATCTCTATTAAGCACAGTTGTGTTGCAAAAGCTTACAAAGGGTTTATATACCCTTGACTATTAGAAAGTCAAACTAAGGAAAGTAAGCTAATATATAAAAGACCTTGATTACAACATATTATAGCATTAACACTATCTTTTCAACTTTGGTGGGTGTGGGGCACTTACTAGCAATATGATTGGTAAGTCCACAGTGATAACATTTCCTATAACTAAAAGTAGCTTTAGGATCATTTGCATGCTTAGCCGTTAATTTCAAATGAGCAGGGCCAACACCAAGTATACCTTTGGCATTGGAAATGGGAGGAACGATCAGTTCTTCAGATTTCTTACCAATAATATCCACTTTAATTCTAGGAGTAGATCGCTGAATAAATCCAGGGATCTTGTTCTTAGAGTTAAAGGGATGGGTCACTGAGGCTTTAGAAACATTCAGCTTTGATACAAAGGTACCCATCTGAGGTTTTGGATAAACAATTTTCTCTTTACCTTTAGAAACTAAGGTAGAGATTTCCTCAGGGATAGGAATTTTTGAAGAGGAAAACTGAGAAGATGAAGTGTCAGGGATAGAGGAGACAAACATTCCAAATTTAGGCATGGAATGATCAGTGGTTGGTTTTTCAGCATCATCTTTATAACCAAGACTACGTTTGTCACTCAGAGGAATCTGAGACTTAATTATCTCAGTGATCGTTGTTGAGGATTTACACCATCCTTCAACAGTAGCTTTTTCAGCTTTCAATGCAGCGATAGCTTCTTCGCGTTCGATTTTGACTAGCTGATTTATATGAACTTGATCTTTTAAATCTTCTTCAATTTTAAAAAGCTTTTCTATTTGAAGGTGACAGTTTTTGAGTTGTTCAGCGAGATCAATATTATGATTTTCAACAACAGTTTTGCCATTCATGGAATCATATAAACTCATAGTCAGGAGATCGATCTTTCGAAGACTATCAGCTTCATCAATATCTGAAATATTGGTAAAGAAAGAAGGTGATACCTTAGTAGCAGAGGTTGAAGCAGAGGGAATGTCAGAATTTTCTTCCTCATCTTCAAGTTTGGCCATGAGACAGAGATTGGCCTCATCATCTTCGTCAGAATCAGATGATTCTTCATCATCAAAAGTGTTAGATCTGAAGTTTTGTCAAAAGTTACAAGTGTTGGATCTGAATAGAAGACTAAGAGTTCTGAGTTAGAAGACTCAGAAGTTCTGATCTGAGAAGTCTCGAAAAGATTACAAGTATGAAAGTCTGAACAGAAGGATCAGAGTTCTGAGTAGGAGACTCATAACTTCTGAAGAAGAAGTTAAAAAGACCAAGTGCTTCAAAGGAAGTTCTGATATGCTTAGTCAGAAGATTGTTCAGAAGTTCTAAACAACATGTTCAGAACTTATGATAGGATATTTTCCTTTATATTCTATTAACTAATTAGGACACGTGTAATTGTTCTATTAGACTTTCATGTATATGTACTGTAACTTTAGCTTTTCCTTACAGTATATATAGTTGTTAGCAACTGTAAGCTAACTAATCTTTGGCATAACTTTCCCGCATATCTTTGTGTTAATGCTACTTTTAGTGTTGTAATCAAGGCTTATTTATTTTAAGCTTGTAATAAGTCTAGTTTGACTTTCTATAGTCAAGGGTATATAAACCCTTGTGTTAGCTTTTGTAAACAACAGTTCATATTTTGAGAGTAACACAGATGGCATATTTCTCTCTCTAGATTCTCTCTCTCTAATCTTGATAGATCTTGGTTTATCAATTGGTATCAGAGCCGATTCAAGAGATAGAGAAGGATTTCTAGTGATCAAACACAATTTTTTGTTGATTACACAAGAAGATTTGATCGATTTCCTTGATTTTTTTTTCAAGAAAATCTAATTTTCTTGAGTTTTTAACAAATTTTGGTGTTTTTTGGTCGAATTTGATCAGGATTTAGTTTTTTGGATTCGGTTTGGATAGTAGAACTTTGTTTCTTCACGGATCAAGAGCCAATTCAGAGATTTGAGTCATCAATTTGAAGATTTTGTGATTTTCTGGACTGTGTGCGACAGCGTACTGTTCGATCCTTTCAGACATCATTTCAGATGTTTTCAGACAAAATTCTTCAGTATTTTGTGCTAGGTTTTCAATTTCGATCAAGTCTGTAAAAGCTAGAATCACTAATTTTGCAAATTAGTGTGTTTTTGATCGATTTGGTGAACTTTGCGTCAGATCTGAACTTTGTGCCACATTCATCAGCTTTGCGCCAGCATCATAGTGCTTTGCGTCTTCCTCTTTCAGCTTTCAGATCAGTTTTTGGAACAAGTGAGAATCTCGCCACACTTTGCGCCACCAACTGTAGCGCATTTGTCACTTTGCGCCACCAACTGTAACGCATTTGTCACTTTTCGCTAGCTTATGTGAAGATTTTTCAGAATCCGAAATTTTCCACAAGTCTAGATTGCGCCATCTTCTTTAGCGCATTTTGCATTTTGCGCCACCGTCGTTGGCGCATTTCGAGAATTGCGCTTCTGTCAGTAGCGACTTTCTGACTTAGCATTTTTCTTCGGAGTTTCAGCTGCAGTAATCTGTTTTCATCATGGCACTTCAAGAGTATTTGTACAAGAATGACATTCTAATGTCATTGGGCTTAAACATAAGACCTCCGGTTCTAATCAATGAGGATGAATTTTCTCAATGGCAAGATCGATTCATCAACTTCATAGAGACGCAAAATAACGGAGTAAATATAATGCGTTCTCTTACGGAGGGTCCTTTTGTCAAACCTTATGTCGAGACTCCAGCAACAGCTACTGTTCCTGCTTCAAGGGTTCTTAAACCTGTCAATGATTATACGCCTGAAGAGAATATGAGATTTCAAGGGGATAGAGAAGTAAAGACCTTTCTTATACAAGCTCCCCCGAATCACATCTACAACCGAATTGATTGTTTCAAGAATAATCCGACGATGATGTGGTCAAAACTTGAAAAGATAATGCTAGGATCGGCGGTTGCTACTCAGCTAAAACAGACAAGGTTTATGAACAACATTGAAGGGTTTAAAGCGAAAGAGAATGAATCCTTGAAGAGTGTGTTTGACAGATTTTGGGGGGTCATAAATGATCTTCATAAGATCATAGTCACGAAGACTGAGTTAGAGGTAAATTTGAAGTTTTTGAATGCACTTAAACCAGAATGGAGCAAATCATGTCATAGGCTTCGGAATGATGTACGAATTTCTTCTATGCAGATTCAAGAGCTTTATGAGATTCTTTTGACTGATGAGGATATGGTAAAAGAAAAGAAGGCCAAGCTGGATAGGAAAAACAAAGTCAAGAGTATAGATCTGATTGCTTTGTTGGCAAGCCAATTAAGTGAGAAGAGTTTGACAGATAATGCTTATGATGGAAGCGTTGAAGATGATGGTGAAGCTTTAGAGAAAGCAATGATGCTTCTTACTCAACACTATCAAAAGATGTATCAAAACAGATCAGGATTGAACAATCTTAGATTTTCTTCGGGTTCGAGAAAAGTTAATCAAGAAAGTGGTGGTTCGAAGCATTTTGTCCGAAAGAAAGTAGATACTTTCTTTAACTGTGGGAAACCGGGACACATGGCTAGAGAATGTAAAGTAAAAGTGGTTCGTGAAGAAGAAATTAGATTTGGCTGAGAAGAAGGAGAATGGAACGATTTTGCTCGTTGAAGAGGAATATTTTTTGGATTACTCCGATGATGACACCCAAAATGAAGAAACTGCTGATTTGTGTTTCATCGGGGATGATGCAAGTGATGATGAGACTGATGATCAAGAAAGTGCAACCGACGAATCTGAGGTACCTTGTTAGCTTCAATCTTCCTAATCATAGAAGTATTTAGAAGTAGTGAAAAATAGGCTAAGTGAAGAAAGCCTCTTACAGAGGCTCTGCCGGACTTACCGAGGGCTCAAGATCAAGAATCTACAGAAGCTAAAGAGGCGCGCTATAGAAGCTCTGTCATACGCATAAAGAAGACCAATATCTCGGAATCCGGTGAAGACTGCTCCACAGAGGACCAGACCGCAGAACCTCTGTAACTCATTATAGAGCCTCTGTGGTCCTCACTGAATGACTTGTAGATATTTATAATATCTTGCTACTGTTACAGGACCCGTTCATCAACTTGCATGGTAGCATGCCCTGTCCAACGTCGACGTGTCAAACTCTGATTGGACTCAGTAGGGCTTAGTACATAATAGACGTCTGCTGCATTAAATGCAATACAACACGTCTTACTGTTCATGCCGTTCTTGCAACTGTTCACGACATCCGTTCAACTATTCATCAGTACCGTCTGAATAGTAGCATATGCTTTATGGTCCCCTTTAGAGTAGTATATAAGGAAGACTCATGTTGAGTTCTTCCTTAATCATCAATCAATCACATAAAAAATCGACCATCATAAGAACACAAAAAGCTTATTCACCTTAAGAGTCATATCTATTTTGAAGCCTTTCTTACTCATTGTTCTTAAATCTGTTCTTAATATATATTCAGTAAACTTTGAAATATTATTTCCTGTTCATTGTTTATTTATATTTTGGTCTAAATCTATCAAACTTATCTGTTAGTTCTTCAAATACGCTTCCGCATCAAACATTAACTTGAACTAATAGATCTGATAATCTTGTTTAAAGCAAAACGGGAACCAACAATTGGTATCAGAGCAAAGCTTGATTTTCAATATCAAGTGATCCTCATTTTACAACTTTTTTCTGATAGATTATTTTCTCTCTTCATCACCAGATTTCAGGATATTAGTTATACCCAGAAAAACCTTCAGATCTTCATACTCATAAATCCTCCATCAGATTATCCTTTTCTCAAAATGACAAATACCAATAACTTTTTTACTGCTGGCTCATTAACTAAACCTCCTACTTTTCTTAGAGATGAGTATCCTCAATTGAAAATAAGAATGGTTCATTTTTTTGAGGGTACTGAAAAAAATCTCAAACAATATCTTTATAATCTTCCTACGGTTCCTATGATAACTATGCCACGTGTACCAGCTACTGACGAATCTCTTGAAATCCCTGAACATAAGAAACCTAAGCCGAAAGTAGACTGGTCAGATGAAGATAAGGCAGAAGATGAAGTTGCACAGAAAACGAAAAGAATATTAATCATGGCTATCCCCAACGAAATATTTCAATCTTTAGATGCATGCGAAACAGCGCACGATCTTTGGAAAGAATTAGAAAGACAACTGGAAGGGGGTGCTAAAACACAGAAGAACCGAAGGGCACAATACATAAATGAGTATCATGCCTTCAGAGCCTCTGCAACAGAATCGCTGCAAACAACATACGATCGGTTCAACTCTCTCATAAACAAATGCAGAAAGTCTGGTATTCACAGAACCACGGAAGAAAATAACGTCATGTTTCTAAAGAGCCTGAACGATGAGTGGCTTCAGTTGTCTATGTCTTTACAAACAAATCAAGATCTAGACTCCTGGACACTCTCTGATCTCTATGGAACACTAGCCGCACAAGAACCTCAAATAGCTCAAGCTAAAACACTAACCATTGTACCATACGCATTGGTTAGTAAATCTACAGAGGCTACGGACAGACCAAGAAATGAGAGATCTACAGAGGAGAAAAAGAAGGAGAAAAAGAAGATGGTAATTGAAAGTCCCGTAATCATCACTGATAATCAAGATTCAATATAGAATGAACATTCAAGATCGTATTCACAGCAACTGGTCATATGATTTATTAACAATCTGTGAATTACAAGATATTACAATGAGTTTCTCTCTAAATGGATTTGTCTATCAAAATCACTGCTTACAAATGAAGCCCAACACACTTATTTATAGTGTCTAATTACATAACATGGGCCCAAGCCCATTTAACTTCCATTAAACTCCCAAAGCCCAAAAGACTAACAAAGCTAATTACAATACATTTGACTTTCATTGACTTTACATGGACTTTATAAAACTTTCTATATAATTGGGGCTTTCTAGACCCAACAATCTCCCCCTAAAGTTTTATAAAGAAAGCATCTTCAAATGATCTCCCCCTTGATTTCTTTGAAAACTTTAGTGTTTCACATCTTCACGCCTTGCAAATCTATCCAAGCTCCCCCTCAATATTTGCTCTTCTTCTTCTTCTTCACACATTACAACTTTAAAATCGAATCCAATGTGCAATAAGCTCGACTGAAACCACCTCAGTTTATAATAAAGAATTCGTCTTTGAAATGCGAGTTGAATGACCATTAAGCTCAAGAGCTTAATCCATTAAGATCATAGGAGGGAGTGTCTCAATACACTTCAATAACTCAGCTTGTATCCACAAAAATAGAAGATAGAACACCTTTCTGAAAGTTGGGAGAAATTGCATGAAAAACGTTGCTTTCTGTCCAGCATCAGTCCACTGACTTTGACACAGAATCTGACCAATAAGCACATCTATTCAGAACAAACTCAAAACATGAAAAATGTTCATCTGTGTCTTAGGAATCCAGCGCATCTGAAATCGTCAAATTTGAAGCTTCGAGGAGGAAGTTCTGATCAAAATACGACAGGGGCGCAAAGCTGTCGAACAATTCTGAAATTGCACCTTTACTTCGAAATATACTAAGTAAAAGTTCTGAGAAGACCACTCAGAATTCTGAGTAAGTCAATCAGAATTCTGAACGTGAAGAACTTCTGAAAAAAAATTCTAACTCCAAAGTTCTGATTCCACACGATAAAGTTCTGACTATTGGAGTCAGAATTCTGAGTAAGCTTCGAAGACTTAGTTCTGAACCATCATTTGAGCATTGATTTCTGATTAACTTTTGACATTTCACGATCTAACTTCTGAATTCTGAATATCCTCAATAAACATGATCAGAATTCTAAACTTGAACACTTCTGAATGGTCTGAGCAAAACTCTTCTGAATAACATGATCAGAAGTTCTGAATAGTCGTTTGAACAAGTTCTGAGTTGTTTTGAACGAATTTCTGATCACAAACAATCTAATTTTAAGCAGCCGAAAGTATGTCTCAACACAACAATCCCTTAATAACTTTGACACTCCATGATCTGAACTGCTGCACATTAAATCTTACACAAACTCTGAATTGAATTCGAATTTAGCATAACTCTGATTAATCAGATCTTAAACTCGCACATCAGCAACATTTTTGAACTGAAACTCTGCATCTTTCTTGAATTGTAGCACACGATTAAGAACAATCTTGAATCACCAAATCTTGAAACTAGATCTTGAAATCTTGAATTGTTGCATAAATGATCGTATCGAATTAAAATTGATTCTCATCTCCATGTGATCAAATCAAATTTCTGTCTTTTTATGACTTTCTGACTTTCTTCTCCCTTTTGAATCAATCAATCATCTTTCATAAATCAGCTTTCATAACATTTCTTTATAAGAACAACAGATCAGTTTCCTTTTCTTCTTCTCCCCCTTAAAATAACATTTCTCTCTTTTGTTGTTTCTGTACAAATCATTTTCTATTTTCTTCTCCCCCTAAAGTTTTGGAAAGCAAAATCATCTTCAAATCATTAGCTCCTCTCCCTTGATTTTCAAAACTTTAGCGATGCTTTTTCTTCGAATGAAGTCTAAGCTTTTTCTCCTCCTTAATGAATAACCTTGCTCCCCCTCAAAATAAGAATTCTGGAGCAATTTGTTTTCTCTCCCTGAAAATATGCATATATTTCATTAAAATTATTCATTTCAAATACAGTGCTTTAATGAAAACATTTATACAAGTAGAATAAGATTCACTGAACTACACTTGATAACTACTAACATTTGATCATTTGAAAACTTTACAAAAGAAATTCAACTTAATGAAATTTAACAGATTTTTCAATAAAATAAAATCAAATGCATGTGTTTGGATTCAAATACAAGTCATCATTGCATATAAAGTTAAAAATGTTCAGTTTCAATCCCTTTATTAAATCTATTTGGTGTGCTTAGCATGCGAAATATGATTAGCTTCAAGCATATGCAATTCTAAAAACATATACGAATACTTTGCTCTACTCACACTATTTGTCCAAAATCAGGATTTTCACAAATTTACAAGTTTATTGCGACTTTGTATTTTCCCAAAGTTTCAAGAGATTTGTGCTCATTGGCATCTTTTAATTTTGTGCTCATTGACATCTTTTAATTTTGTGCACATTGGCATCTTTTAATCAAAAAGTTTAGTAAGAATAAGATACATCGTTAAACATGACTTTCTATCTGGTTCTATAGCAGGATTTGGGTCAGCATATCCCAGACCAGTTGGTCTTAGGTGCTAGGTGACAAGCACCCCTTGGAACTTAATTTCCCAAACCAGAAAGGCCACATCGATATATCTTAAACCCATTTGTACCAGTAGAACATGGCTTTCTATCTGGTTCTATTGCAGGATTTGGGTCAGCCGATCCCAGACCAATTGAGCTTAGGGACTAGGTGTCGAGCACCCCTTAGGACTTACTCTCCCAAACCAGAAAGGCCACAGGTACAAACTTTCAAACTAAATGATTTTATATATATTTATTTCATCTCAATCACTTGGTTCTAAAACGTAGTACTTCCCCTATATTTTTGTTTCCATCCATCATTCTGACATTTCGACTTTTTTTTAGCATTATATTCTATATAAGTCTAAATTTACATAACATTGAGCATTCAACATAATTTCATTCATGTTTTGCTAACCTTTCGATTTATTTCAGAAGTGAAAGTTGAAACAAATATAACTCAGATAATACAAAAATACTTGTAAAATCACCCTTGACACACATTTTATTCATTAAAAAAATTCATCTCATTGAATTAAATTTGTTAAGATTTAAACTTTCAAAGCAATAGAAATAAAACATAATGCAATGTTACCTTTCACCACTTGTTCCTTGAAACATAAATATATGACAGTTAAGGATATCACCTGAGAAATATGAGTTCTAAACTGATTTGTTTAGAAGTCTTAGTCTCTGAAGTACGGGTCCTGAAATGAATTATTCAGAAGCCATAGTCATTTAAGTACGGGTTTTGAACTGATATGTTCAAAAACCTAAAACGTTGAAGCACGTGTTTTGAACTTTATCTTGAAACAATCAGATCAAATTTTGAGTCAATACTTCCTCTGAAATCAAGATAATCCTGCAAAATCAAGAGATTTTGGTAATCATCTACGATGATTCCTCATTAGATATCAAAAATTCAAATTCTGAGTAGTGGAGTCAGAATTCTGATTAGAAGAGTCAGAGTTCTGAGTAACTTGTTCAAAATTCTAAGTATCAGAGTCAGAATTCTGAATAGTTGAGTCAGAATTCTGAGTAGTAGAGTCAGAATTCTGATTAGAAGAGTCAGAATTCTGAGTAACTTGTTCAAAATTCTAAGTATCAGAGTCAGAATTCTGACTAGTTGAGTCAGAATTCTGAGTAGTAGAGTCAGAACTTCTGAGTAAGAGAGTCAGAATTCTGATAAAACTATCCAGAGAAAATTCCTTAGAAAAATGTTTGGATTTTGTGATTTTTGAACATTCTGAACTTCAAATCACCATAACTTGCTCAAAAATCAGAATTTTTCAACCAAAATTTGCAGGGTTGCTCAAAACGTGATTCTGAACACATTCTCTGGAAATGTTTTCTAACAAAAATATCCACAACTATGAGTTCGATAACCCCATAGTAAACAGAACTTTTTCGTAAAAAATATTCTTCAAAGTCAACAAATTGATCTGTATGAATCAGAAATCCATAATCACATTCAGACCGAGTTTTGGACTGAAGTATCCAAAAGTCAAAATTTTCAATTTAAGCACATCATCTGTTTTCAGTCATGTGTCAGTATGATCATTCAGCTTTACACATGAATAACCTGCAAAACAGATTAAGTTGTCTTTGGTACCCATATGAACTTGGGTCCAGATTTGTTAGGTGCAGTGGCATATGCAGATATTCTATAAGAACCATACCAGTGCTGAATAAAATTCTTGTTCACAAAATCATTAGTCCCACAATATGAACAACAAAGTTTCTTTTGTGCAATTCTGACTAATTGATTTACAGAATAAATCACATCAGGTTTAACAAAAGATTTTCTTTGAAATGTATTGTTCTTCTTGACATTTGAATTAGGAACTTTTGATTTTGGCACTACTTTCTTGGAAGCTGTTCCTTTAACTCTCCATTCCATTTTTATCTTTTTAAAAGAACAATTATAAGATTCATCAATAGGAGAATCATAAAACAGATTAGAAGAACGAATCTGATCTTTTGAACTATGATTTGATTTGTCAACAACTTTCGTTTCAAATTCTTTAAACTTTTTAACATACAAATCAAACCTTGACTGCAAATCAGATTTGGACTTCCTCTCTATCATGATTTTAGTTGATAAATCATATAATTTCTTAATAAGTCTCCTTATCTCCAAATGAAAAACTTTCTTTTCCTTTTCAAACTCATCTTTTGAGCATTTTTCTTTAAAGCCATTTACCTTCTTCTTTTCAGTCTCTTTCCTTCCATCTTCTAACTCTTTCTCCAACTCATTGATTTTTACAGAAAATTCATTTAACATTCCTGTTTTCTTTTTCTCAAAACCATTCTTTTCTTTTTGAAAAACATTTTTCTTGCATTCAAACTCTTTTCTTTCTTTTGCAAGAATTTTCTCCAAATCAGAAATTTTCAGAGAGAATTCAACAGACTTTGTTTCAAAACCTTTCCTCTCAGTTTGAAAGTCTCTTCTCTCTTTCTCAAATTTCTCTCTTTCAAGTATAAGAACTTGTTCAAAATCAGATATCTGTTTCAAGAGTTGACCATTTTTTATTTCACATGATTTGATTCTATTTTTAGAACCTGTCAACATCTTTCTTTCAAAATTGATTTTCTCTTTCAAATCAACATTCTCTTTTTCTAACAACTTTATGTTTTCTTGAACCTTTTCAAAATCCTTTAGAAAATCAGATTTCTCTTTTTGCAAAATCTTTATAACTTTTGCATTTTCGTCTTGTTTTGCTTGAAGATTAGCAATCTTGCTTTCAAAATGAACAATCTCAGTTTTTGGTTCAGAAATTGTTTCTTTTGCTTTTACAGGACTTAATTTTTGTAAATTGTCTGAACTGGTTATAGAACTTGTAGGTCTCACAAAAAACTTCAACAATCTCAGGCATGATGAAATGACAAATTCAGATATCAACTATGAATTATGATAAAAAATGAACGAGGACCAACACAGATTTAGAACATGCAAGAATAGATCAAATCTGTCACAGGCATTTCATCAAACAGTTAGAGTACATGAATTGATAAAATCTTCTTTTCAAAAAAATTAGAACACTCATCAGAGAAATTACAAAGAATCTTCAAGAATGAATGAATGAATTAATTAATCAAGAATTAAATCATCCAATTGAAAATGATCTTGAAAACTTGAAAATCTTGAAAATTAGTGAAATGCGATCTTTTCAACAATAAAACCCAATAATCTCGATCAAATTGAATTTGAAGTCAACATGCAGTGGAAAGAATCACTTTGATCAAGAAACCAATCAAGAAATTCGAAAACATACCTGTGATCTCTGTCTAATTTCGAAAATTAATCAGTAGATCAGAATGTTCTTGATTCTGTCGAGTTCTTGGAATAACTAGGGTTTTTGTTGTTCGGCTCTGATACCAATTGAAAGTCCCGTAATCATCACTGATAATCAAGATTCAATATAGAATGAACATTCAAGATCGTATTCACAGCAACTGGTCATATGATTTATTAACAATCTGTGAATTACAAGATATTACAATGAGTTTCTCTCTAAATGGATTTGTCTATCAAAATCACTGCTTACAAATGAAGCCCAACACACTTATTTATAGTGTCTAATTACATGACATGGGCCCAAGCCCATTTAACTTCCATTAAACTCCCAAAGCCCAAAAGACTAACAAAGCTAATTACAATACATTTGACTTTCATTGACTTTACATGGACTTTATAAAACTTTCTATATAATTGGGGCTTTCTAGACCCAACAGTAATGATTGATAGGGAAGAAGACGAGCTGAAAGAGGAAGAAATAACTCTTGCGTCATTAGCTAAATCAATGGCTCTATTGACAAGAGAGTTTAGAAATAACCAAAGGAATTCTGGTAGAAGAGATGATGGTAGAAGAGATGATGGTAGAAGAGATGAAGGAAGAAGAGAAGAATCAAGTGACCGACAGAGATCAGACTACAGAAATGATGACCAACAGCGGCCGAGCGAAAGAAGCTACAGAGGAAATGACCGACAGAGATCAGATGACAAGGTAGGCCACACACAAGAATGCTACAAATGTGGTAAGCCTGGTCATTACGCAAACGAATGCAGAACAGAGAAAGGTGGAGACCAACAGAAGTCCGAAGATCAAACTGGAAACACCTCCCAAGGTTGTTTCAACTGCGGCAAGCCAGGTCACTTCGCTAAAGAATGCAGAAGTAGACAAAATCGCCCACAGAAGGACTCAGCTTTTTACAAAAAGAAGGCTGAGTATTATGCGCAAAAATCCCTAATGGCGAACAAAGGGCATTCTGAGGCAAGCAAGGAGGACTTCGAGTCAGACTCTACCTCTGACGAGGAATTCCCCACAAATGCCCTGTTCTGTGGCATGGCAGAAGTTGACTCCGGCACGGACACTGAGGTATCCATTTCAAACTCTACCTCAAATATTAATACTGTAGATGATGATTTATTTGAACTTAACAATGAACTGAAAGAAGTAAATAAAAGCATTCAGAAAAGACTGACCTTTAATGAGAGAGAAGTAAGGCTTCTCACTCAAGAAAGGCCAAAATTTTTGAAGAAAAAAAAAATCAAAAAATATTGGAGCAAAAACATAGATCCTTTAAAAAGACAGATTTCTGATCTAACCTATGCTTTAAAAATCAAAACAAAAGAACTTTCAGTTTCAAGAAGTGAAACAACAGACATAAGAGCTCTCAAAGAATACTTTCAAAAGGAAAGAGAGGTACTTTGGCAAGATCTTTTAAGAAGAGAAGTTTTACTTAAAAACTATAAAGATGCACAGAAGGTGTATGAAAAAGTAAACTCTCAAATAGCAAGACGAGGTATAGGGTACAGTGATATTACCTTAGGAGTTGAAAATAAACAACTAAAACCTCTGTCTTCTCTATTTGTTTTGGGAAAAACTAACAAACCAAACTTTCCAAACTTACTTTCTGTAAGTAAAAGGGTTAAAATCTCTGCAGAACCTCACTTGAGGAAACATACGAAGATGATCAATGTATGGTTTGAAAACACAGATTCATCATCTTCAACCTCTGTCAATAGAGGAATCAAACCAAAGAAATATCTGAAAACACAAGATCAGATTTGTTAGGGCAAGTTTTATGTGTTGATTTAAAGTTCAAGGGTGTAATTTGTATTTCCTTAAACATAGTCCATAGTGAACGGGCCGTGGGCTTGTTACCATGGGCCCAACATATTTAATGCACAACTAGCTTAGAAAATTAGCTAGTTGTCTCATTTAGCTTTCAGCATTGTAACGATTATTCTCTGATCAAATAGCTAAGTGGGCAGCCTTTGTGATTACTTTATTCGTTCATATCTTTATTCACATAAACACGATTGTTGCACGGATCTGGATCCTAGAATTGGTATCAGAGCAGTCGGACGGATCGATTCCAAGGTTTGAATTCATCAAAATTCTGGTTAGTTTGACTTTTGCTCGTCTGATTTTTTCTTGAATTCTTGACTTTTGATTCAATCAAAATCAGTTGTTTTTACTTATTGGGTTGTGTTAGCATTATCATTCTAATGGTTTCTGCAAAATTTCACATCCTAATTCGTTCGTTTGATTGGTCAATTTTGCAAAACAAGTTCTAAAATTTTGGTAGTGTTCTTACTCAAAAATTCGATTTTTGCTATCAAAGGTGTTGTTTTTGCTCTAAAATCGATTGGGTCATTGTTGTTTTGTGCTTGGGATTGTTTCTAACCTTTCAGGAACACATTAGAGTAACCCTAGTGGAATTTTCGATCGATTTTGACAAAACAGCCGCAGAGTCCGGACACCACAGCCGCGTTTTCCGGACATATCAAGGTGTCCGGACGTTTGTGGTTCCATCCGGACAAGTCATCTTTCCGGGTAAGTCATCCATCCGGGTAAGTCAATCATCCGGGTAAGTCTTTCAAATTTCTATTTTTCCGGGTAATCTAGTTCCGGACAACTCAAAGTATCCGGAATTCGTTTTATCCGGAAATCCTCATTTACCCGGAATCATCGAAGTATCCGGACACATCATTCTTTCCGGAAACTTCTAAGTACCCGGTAAAGTCTTGATTTTCTGGTTACTGCCATCCGGTATCTTCAGAGCATCCGGTAACCTTGGTTATCCGGACAACTCAAGATATCCGGACAACTCTGCACTTTTTGAGCTGTGTTTTCGTAAATCCAATCCAGATACTTTCAGATCACTACCTTACTTGGATTACTATCCGGTAAGACCACTGTAGTCCACTTTAGAACCCGCGTTAGGACTCCACTCTTAGAATCTTGCGTTAGGTTCTCATTTCGAATCGATATACCCGTCTGACGATCACTCCGTTGCAACCAAAGATGTCTATTTCTCGTGATGCTCTCGCCATTGGTACCGACACCAAGCCTCCATGCCTATACCCATACGAGACACTTCTTCAAGATGAAGATGAAGTGAATGAGCTACTTGCCGAGAAGAAGACTGAACCCAAGCCTGTAGCTGATCCTATTGCTCTTATTTCCACCAACAAGGGAAGACCTTCGAGCCGACACACCGAACGGGCTCAAAAGCATAATTCTTCTGATTCTGAACCGGAAGAGAAGAAAGATGAAGATTCTGATAGTGAAGTAAACGACTTCATGAAAGCCATTGCCCTCCTGACAAAGACCTTCAAGCAACAACAGTTTTACAAGAAACCAACGTCTAATGGTCAGCGCTACTCCACTTCTGCCAACAAGCGTCATGACTACAAAGACAAATATGAAGGTAAGAAGAAGGTCGATGAGCAAGATCAGACTGAGAAGAAGGACAAGACTGAGAAAGTTGACCGCAAGAAGAAAGACGAGCCCGTGAAATTCTATAATTGCGGGAAACTTGGTCACTTTGCCAAAGACTGCCGCCAGCCTACAGTGAAGAATGTCCACTACTACGAGGCTAAGCTAGCTTTAGCAAAACAAAAGGCGACTGGAGAAGCAATGTTCGATGAGGATGATTACTGGCTGCAAAGATCTGACAATGAAGATGAAGATGAAGTTGCTAATGCCTTCATGGGATATCATTCCTCCACTGATGAGGAAACCGCAGCTGCACTTGCAAATCAGGTATGTGAATCTTGTCAACCAGATTTTTTAAGTGCTATGCAATCTTTTTATGGTCAGGCTGAATCCTTTAAGGCCACTTCTAAAGAACAAAAGCTTGAAATTAAAACTCTAACAGAAAAGCTTAATGTTCAAATAAAGTTAACTGAGAAGTATAAGTCTGAAAATGCTGATTTAAAGGATAAATGCAAAATCCTTTCATTAGCACCCAAAGACTTAAGGGCCAGAATATCTGAACTTCAGCGTCAGCTTGATCAGTGCTTGAATGAGAAAGAAGACATTATTTATCAATGTTCTTCCCTTCAAGTTCAACACAAGGAGTATGTGGCTAAAATCCTAAACCTTGAAACCAAACTCCACCAAAGGGGACAAACAGATCAAACCATTTTCCTGAACAAACCCAAAGAGTTCACATATTTTAACAAAGAGTGGGGAATCGGATATGATAATCCCCACTATTTGAAAAAGGGAAGATGGCATGTACCCATTCTGTATGACTTTGCCTGTTATGGTTTATCTACAAAGTACCCGGAGTACAAAATCAAGTGGACTGGTCCTCTAGAACCTGAAAAGGAGGAGGAAACAGAGGAATATAAGCGCACACACAAACGAGGAATACAACTTCCATTTTGTTATGAGCCTTTAAATTATTATTATCAGAAAAATCCAAAGAAGTACCTCTCGAATGACTACTTCGACCCCTACAAGGTAGCAACACCCAAGGATTCCTCCAAGAAGGATGAGGATGTAGCACCAGTAACCAAGACCGAGACGGAAGAGTTTAAACTCTATGTTCCACCTCTCATCTTGGAAGCAAAGATAGTCGAGTTGGAGGAGTCACTTGAAAAGGAAAGGTTGGTTTTTCAAAATGAAAAGAACGATTTAATCAAAGCACTTGAGAATCTCAAAACTGAGATAACCAATGGTATGACAAGTGAAGAAAAGGAAAATTTTCTGTGGGAAATCAATACGCTTTCATCAAAATTGTCTGAAATGACAAAAGAAAAGCAAGCTTTACTTGACAAACTTGAGAAACAACA
The DNA here is from genome assembly GCA_033807775.1 of Saussurea involucrata. Taxonomy (NCBI): domain Eukaryota; kingdom Viridiplantae; phylum Streptophyta; class Magnoliopsida; order Asterales; family Asteraceae; genus Saussurea; species Saussurea involucrata. The sequence continues at coordinate 68,385,514 of CM066318.1, read as the reverse complement.
ACCGGTCAAAACCGAAGCTGTGTCTGATGAAGGACAGGAGACCCTTCGGTATGAAATCAATCGACTCACATCACAACTGTCTGCTTTGGCAACATAAAAGATGGAAGAGTATGCGAGAAATGGTCAGCTTCAAGAGCAAATTGACCAACTCCAATCTGAAAAGGAGATTTCGCCCGAACCTTCCTCAAATTCATCCGACAAGTCTTCGTGCAAAGCTTACTTAGGCAAGATTTCTAGTTTACAAACCGGTCAAGATTCTCAAGACGAGAGTGTTTTAAGGAATTTGAACTCTGATTTTTTCTTAGCTTCCGCACCAAATTCCCCAAAGCACACAAGCACAAAGTGTTCCTCGCCTTCCTCGACCGATTCAAGTCCAGTAATTCCGGATGTCGATTTTTCCAAATACATGAACTCCGAAGGTAATTCTGATAGAGAGTTTGAGTCGTTCCCTTTCGACAAACCTCTTCCAAGTCATTCTGACTTTTTGTCTCCGGTGGTTAATCGTCCGGTCAATTTTCAAAAGGGCGACTGTTCTCAATCCAAGACTCCGGCTGTGATCAAGATTCTTAAAAATGCTTCAAATTCTCAAAAACAATCACAGCCGAAGCAAAAGACCGGTCAACCACCTGCTAAAAATCCTACTCCTTCGAAAGTCACTGACCGCACTGTCCCTGTTGGTTCTGATAAAACCGGTCGCGCTAAACCAAACAAACCAAAGTGGCCAGCCAAGGAATCTGTCAAGGATGATGCATCAAAGTCGTTCAATACCGTCTTTCATCCTAGGATGAACAAAACCGACTGTGCCTGGAATCATAGGAATAATTTTGTTCATAGAGATGTTAATTTTCCGATGAAAATTTATTCCATTCAACAATTGATTCAATTATCACACGATCGTTTGTGTTGTTCTAGTTGTGGTTGGAATGACTTTGATGACATTAACAATAATGATTGGTTTGGGTCATATCACATGTATAATCATACACCCAAACACAGACCCCGTAAGAACAAAAGGAAGTCCAAATCCAAATGGGGTCCCCAATCAGAGGTGAAACCAAAGGAAGTGAGGAAACCTAATTCCAAACAGGTTCCTCCTACTGAGGCAAAACCAACACCCAAGAGGCAACCTACTTCAAAACAGGTTCCTCCGAAAGGTGTAAAACCTAACCCTCCGGGACCCAGGCAGATCTGGGTACCCAAAGTCCGCTAAATTTGTTTTGCAGGACGGCCACTTCTAATCTTTTTATGCAAACTTTGAAATATTATTTCTTGTTCATTGTTTATTTATATTTTGGTCTAAATCTATCAAACTTATCTGTTAGTTCTTCAAATACGCTTCCGCATCAAACATTAACTTGAACTAATAGATCTGATATTCTTGTTTAAAGCAAAACGGGAACCAACAATTGTCGGTGGATGAGCCTACATTTGAGTGGGAGCACATGATGCTTTGAAGACTTGAAGAACGGAACATCAAAGGTTCTAAAGAAAGCAAAGGGGAGACTATAAAATGATGCTTTCTTTATAAAACATTAGGGGGAGATTGTTAGCTTTAATTAGCTCCTAATTAAATGAATGTTTTATAAAGATATTTTAATGTTTTAGATATTTACTTATAGATATTTTACTTAGATGTTTTAAATAGATATTTTAGATATTGTCTAGATTTTAGATATCTTAAATATCTAATGTAAATATGGCCCTATATAAGAGGTGTCCATATGTCTTTTTAAGTAGTGAGAAATATGGAAAGCACACAAAAACACACATAGACTAGTTTCTTATGAGAGTTGTTTCATGTTTAGTGTGGTGTTCTTCAACATTTCTCCTCTCCATATTTAATCATCAATGAATATGAGATAAGTTTCTTTATGATTGTTCTTCATGTATATCTTATCTCTATATTTAAATATGGACTTTATATTTCTTCTATTGTTGCTCAAAAATGGGATCAACATACCTTCTCAATTTGATTATGATTTTATTCTATCTCAGATGAACATAGTCACAAATGCTATTCGTATGCTTCGTTCAAAACTTCTTTCTGAAAAAGAAATTAATCATGATAAATCAAAATCAATTAAAAAGCTTCAAATAAATATTCAAGATGAAAAGACGATTTTGATAGACACAAAAGATAAATTTCAAAAGAAGATAGAAGAATTAGAAGAAATGAACAAATCTTGTCTTGAATCTTTGAACTCTATGACCGAGATAAAAGATATGTTTTCTGATAAAATTACAGAGTTAGAAGAGAAACTATACTTAAGAGGTCAAATTGAACAAACAGTTTACTTAAATAAACCAAGGAGTTATATTTCTATAAAGGAGAAATGGGGACTTGGATTTGAAAATCCACATCTTTTAGAAGAGGCTAAAACGAAAGTTCCTACTTTATATGAATTCGATTTTTTACATCTCGCTAGATATGCTCCTCATTTTAAGATTAATTGGACAAATGACGAGGAATTTTTAAAATTAGAAGAAGAGAAAAGGAAAATTACTACTAAAATGCAACTTCCATTTGTTTATACTCGTGAAAATGCGAAGTACATTTTTAAGTCTAAAAATTCCAACAAAGATTCTTTATCAAACGATTATTTTGACATATATGCTAATAATACTAATAAGAAGAATAATTCCGAAGTATTGTATGATACTAAAAGATATATTCCTCCTTTAGTATTAGAAGCTAAAATTATTAGTCTTGAAAATAAAATCGTTGATCTTGAATCTAAGTTAGAATTTTTAGAAGATCAAAACATCTTGTCTGAGCTAGAAAACAACATATTCTCTATTTGTATGGATTCTAGTCTTAAAGAAGATGTAAAAGTCAAACAAAATTTTGTTGATAAAGATAGAAGGAATGTACAAGCAGATTTTAAAGATGATAAAATGGATGTTGATCAAAACCAAAACTCTCCCTCTTCTAATATTGAAACTGATTCTGAGTCTGATAAATCTGAAAATGAAAAAGAAAATAACTCCGAGGGAAAAGAGAATGAAACTGTTTCAAAGATTGATTTTTTAATTAAAGTTCTTTTTTCGGAATCTGAAGTCAAAACGGAGAAAATAGATGATACTTTTACGATAAATACATATTTTTATAAAAATAAACGTCGTAAAAGAAGAAGGTCAAAGAAGTCAAAGAATCAAACCCCATATTCTGAAAATGTCTCTGATTCTTCTTACTCTACTTTTTTCAGATAGGGTTATGAACAAGTGGCCAAGGCAAATCTGGAAAATCAAACGAATACCTCCAGAAATGTCAACTTCTGAGTCGAGCGACATAGATGACGGAATTTGTAATAAGAATACATTTGCTTGTAATAAAGAGAATTGTAATAATTCTTTGCGTTTTTCAATAAAGCAAATGTTTCAAATTGCAAATGATGGTTTGTGTTGCTCATCAAGTTGTAATTCTGGTGGTAGTGTTTATTCTTCCGATACTGATTTTGTTCATGATTCGTTTTATAATTCACATGCATATTTTAATAATAAAGATTTTAAAAATAAAAGAATTAACAAGTCAGGACCCAAGACTCGTTGGGTACCAAAATCTACTTAATCTGTTTTTGCAGATTTAGAAACAAAGCGTTGAACTCTCGGAAGAAAAGTACTTGTGCCGTTAAGGGGGAGAAAAGAGATATAGGCTTTTGAACATATCAGTTCAAAACCCGTGCTTAAACGACAATGGCTTCTGAACAATTCAGTTCAGGACCCGTACTTCAAAGACTAATACTTCTAAACAAATCAGTTTAGAACTCAAATTTCTCAGGTGATATCCTTAACTGTCACATCTTTTTGTTTCAAGGAACAAGTGGTGAAAGGTAACATTGCATTATATTTTATTTCTACTGCTTTGAAAGTTGGAACCTTCACAAATTTAATTCAATGAGATGAAATTATTTTTTTAATTTTCATTCAATGAATAAAATGTGTGTCAAGGGTGATTTTACAAGCATTTTTGTATTGTCTGAGTTTTATTTGCTTCAACTTTCGCTTCTGAAATAAATCGAAAGGTCAGCAAAACATGAATGAAATTTTGATATATGCGCAAAATTGTGTAAATTTAGACTTATATAGAATACGATGCTCACAAAGCCTAATTGTCAGAATGAAGAATGGAAATGAAAATATGAGGGAAGCACAAAGTTTTATAACCAAGTGATTGAGATGCAATAAAAAAAATAAAAAAAAATCATTAGGTTTGAAAGTTTATGCCTGCGGCCTATCTGGTTTGGGAGATTAAGTCCCAAGGGGTACTCGATACCTAGCCCCTAAGATCAACTGGTCTGGGATTGGCTGACCCAAATCCTGCTATAGAACTAGATAGAAAGCCATGTCCTACTGGTACAGATGGGATTAGGATATATCGATGTAGCCTTTCTGGTTTGGGAGAGTAAGTTCCAAGGGGTGCTCGACACCTAGACCCTAAGGCCAACTGGTCTGGGATTGGCTAACCCAAATCCTACTATAGAACCAGATAGAAAGTTACGTTTACGGTGTATCTTAGTCTTAATAAACCTTTTGATAAAAAGATGCCAATGTGCACAAAATAAAAGATGCCAATGAGCACACATCTCTTATATCTTGGGGAAATAACAATGTTGCGATAAACTTATAAATTTGTGGAAATTCTGATTTCAATCATATAGTGTGAGTAAGAGCAAAGTATTCTTATAGGTTTCAGAAGTACATTTGATTGTTGCAAATCATATTTCGCATGATAACACACCAAATAGATTTAATAAAGGGGTTGAAACTGAACATTTTTAACTTGATATGCAATGATGTCTTGTATTTGAATCCAAACACATGCATTTGATTTCATTTGATTGAAAAATCTGGTAAATTTCATTAAGTTGGATTTCTTTTGTAACATTTTCAAATGATCAAATGGTAGTAGTTATAAAATGTAGTTCAATGAATTTTATTTTCTTTGAATAAAATTTTCAACTACTGTGCCTAAATGAAATATATGCATATTTTCAGGGGGGGCAAGGTTATTCATTAAGGAGGAGATTGTTATTGATATTCAGAGACGCGACTGAAATTGAAGAAGATTTTCGATGATCATGATGCTCAGTATCATCGAAAAAGGGGGAGAAATGCTTAATTCAATTTCATGTCAAAGAGATTTCAAGTCAAAGATTCGATTTCATGACAGGGGAAGAAATGTTTAAAGAAGATTCTGTTTCAAGATAGTAAAAGGGGGAGAATTATTCAAGAGTTTAAGAGAAATAGATTGATTATCTTGGTTCTTCAAGAAAATCTCTTTTTCCTAAACTTGTGCTACATTGTGAATATCTTTATTGAAGAAACAAACTCTCCATATCAAAGAAAGAAAATCTCTGTCTTCTGACATATCATAGAGGAAGACTGTTCAAAGTGCTGTAAAGTGAAGAGCGGTAATGCTAAAGTTCTGAAGATCAAATAAAGCCAAAGACTGCTGTTCTAAATTGTTTAAATCCTGAATCCAAGGGAGAGATTTCGGAAGTTAAGCTAATTTTGAGGGGGAGAAATTTCATGAGTCGTTATTTTGAAGTCTTTACCTGGTTGATAATGCTGAGATCAGACTCTTGAGGAGAGCAATAGAGACGATCGACACAAGACTGAACTTCCGGAAAACACTAAGACGCTTGGAGATCTTAATTGGCAAGAATCGTCAACATAGAAGATTCGAGCGCCTTTGTTTACAAAGGGGGAGATTGTTAATGGTACTTTTAGTGTTGTAATCAAGGCTTATTTATTTTAAGCTTGTAATAAGTCTAGTTTGACTTTCTATAGTCAAGGGTATATAAACCCTTGTGTTAGCTTTTGTAAACAACAGTTCATATTTTGAGAGTAACACAGATGGCATATTTCTCTCTCTAGATTCTCTCTCTCTAATCTTGATAGATCTTGGTTTATCACTTTGTATTCAACTTTTGTAATCTTTGAGAGATTCTCTCTCCAGATCTGTAATCTGTTTTTAATTGAATACAAGTGCGTTGATCCAAATCTCTACCATTTACTGTTTGATTGTTCATATTTGATTGTAAGATTGAATCCTGATTTCTACAATTGGTATCAGAGCCAATCAACAAACAAATTCGTTCAAGATCGAGTTCTTGAGGGTTTCTTGATTGCGTTCTTGAAGTTTCTTGATCAATTCGTCAATTGATTCCGCTGCTACTCATAATTCTTGAATTCCTTGTAATTCTTGAATTCGTTTTACGTTTGTTCAAGAAATTCGATTTGTCTTTCTGTTGAATCGATTAAATTCAATTTTACTAATCATGTCTTCGAAAGAATTTATCTCGTTGGGATCTTAAACGAAGCCACCTGTTCTTATTCCTAACGAATATCAGCAATGGAAGATTCGAATGATACAATTCTTGGATAATATCGATGAGAATTTGATGATCTCAATACGAGAAGGTCCAATTGAAGTTTATGTCGATGTTGCTGCTACACCTGCAACTGATACAACTCCAGAGATTCCTGCTACTAGGGTGAAGAAGAATTTTTCACAGTACTCAGAAGCACAGAAAACCCGACATGCAATTGACAAAAGAGCTGTTATGCTGTTGACTTTGGCAGTTCCCAATGAGGTTTTTAATAGAATTGATAGTGGAACATCCGCAAAAGAAATGTGGGATGAACTTGAAAAGTAAATGCTTGGCACTGCAAAATCAATTCAAGCAAAGTTAAACCAATGCATCAATGCTTATGAAAGATTCAAAGCAAGAGAGTGTTAAAGTTTAAATCAAACTTATGAAAAGTTTTGCACTATTTTGAATGACCTCAGGAGGAATAGGTTGAAAAAGACAAAGTCTGAGATTAATTACAAATTTCTGAATTCTCTTAATTCAGAATGGTCATCTTTTGCAATTAGTCTTCAAATGAATAAAGACATGTGTGAGGAAGATTTAAATGATCTATTCTGTGTTCTGAATCAACATGAGGATTCGGTTAAGCAAGTAGTGGAGGAGAAGAAAAGTGTTTCTGATCAGTTAGCACTGCTTTCTGAAAGAAAAACCAAGGTTACTAAAATTGCAAAGAAATCTGTGTATTTGTCTGAAATACCAAAGTTAGAGGAAGATTCTGAGAAAGAAGAAGGATCAGAGGAAGATGATGATATCAAGATAATTGCTGAAAAATTAGCTTTGTTGACTAATACTTTCAACAAGAGATATGGAAAGAACAAGTTTCAGGGTAAGTTCAGAAGAGAACAGGGGAGTTCAGATGAGAAATATAAGAAGAAAGAAGATAGAGAAGAAAGTAAGTTTGAGAAGAAAGAAGAGAAGGAAGAAAGAAAAGAGAAGGATTTGTATTTTAAGTGTGGAAAACCTGGTCACTTTGCCAGAGACTGTAGAGTGAAAGTAGTAAAAGATTGTGAATACTACACAAAGAAGGCTCAGCTGGCTAAGAAAAGAGATAATGAGATTGCAATGTTGGCAGAACAGGAGAACTGGCTGTATTATACTTCAGATGAAGAGGATTGCATTCACTTTTCTCAAATGCAAAGTTATATGGACAAGATGAAGAATGAGGATGATTCTGATTATGAAGATGCTGATTCTGAATCTTCTGCTGAGGTACACTCTGCACTTGAAATTGATTTAATGACTCAAATGTGCAATATGAATTCTGAATTTGTTAAACTCAGAAAACAAATAAAAGGTGAAAGAATTCTGGTTAACAAGTTCAGAACAAAAAAGAGATAATTAAAGAACAGTTTGAAGAATCTGAAGTTGAGAAACAAAAAGTCAAAAATGAGAATTCTGATCTTTTAGAGAAGATTTCTGAATTAAAAACTCAATTTTCAGAAATAAAAGATGAAAAGGTTGATTTACAAATTAAATATGATATGTTACTTGAGGAAAGAAAGAAGTTGTACACAAAAATAAAGAGTTGGAAGACCTTAATTTGAAAAGAGGTCAAACTCAACAAACCTTGAATCTTCTCACTAGCAATGTTAAAGATACAAGATTTTATACTCCTAAAATGGGATTAGGTTTGGAAGAAAATGTTGTTTTGAAAAGAGCTCCAACAAATCTTTATGATTTTGATAAACTACAGATTCCTAAACCAAAAATCCCAGAAATTATTGAAGTTTTTGTAAGACCTGCTAGTTCTATAACAAGTTCAGATAGTTTACAAAAATCAAGTCCTGTAAAAGAAAAGGGAACAATTCCTGAACCAAAAACTGAGAAGTCAGAAGCTTCAGAAGACAAGGTTAAGAAAGAGATTTCTAAACCAACAGAAGAGAAACCAAAATATAATGATGCTAAATTCAAATATGATTCTTTGAATGTCAGTTACAAAAATAAACAACCAAGTTTTTCATATCCTGACATTGAAAGTATATTTGATGCAAGTAAGGTTTCTGAAACAGTCAGTCAGAAGTCTGAGTCTTCTAGTCATAATTCTGACTCCACAAGTCAGAACTCTGAGTCTGAAGGTCAGAATTCTGAAACTGTTAGTCAAAGTTCTGATTCAACTAACAATTCTCAATTCACTTCAAAAAGCTTTTCAGAACTTGAAAAGAGATTTAAACTTGTTAGTCAAGAACTTGAGCACTTAAGAAAAACTTTTGATGATCTTGAAAATGATTATTGTGATGTAGATTTTAAACGGGACCAAGTTTTAAAAGAAAACAACACTTATGTCCAGAAAATAACAGAGCTTGAGAAGTTAAAGGCTGAATATGATCTTTTCAAGATTAATGCCTTAAAAGAAGATAAGAAATTCTTTGATGAATCAAGTACATTTGAAAAGGGTGAATCATCTGAATCATCTGCTAATTCAGAAAAGTTGAATGTTTCAGAAAAAGAAGAAAGCAAAAGGAAAGATGATCTGAAAAAGAATTCTGTGAAGATTGGGTTGAATACTATTTCTGAACCCAAAGCTAGAAATTCTTGTAATAAGTGCAATTGTACTCTGAACAATATCAATAAAAATGAAAAGACTTATGTTTTAGATTTATTGTCACTTGCAAGAAAGAATCTTGAATGTGTTCAGTGTGGTAGTCATTCATTCCAATCCCCTCAGAAAAATCTGATATTAATAACTTTTGTTTCCTATATAAACAAAGCAAATCAGAATTCAGAAAAGAAGACTAAGTTGTTTTCTCAGACTCAGATAAAAGAAAAGAAGATTGAAAATATTTCTCAAACTAAACCAAAAGAAAAGAAGACTGAAAATGTTTCTCAGTCTCAACCAAAAGTTTTCAAAAAGAAAAGAAACAATTTTGTGAACAGAAAATGTTCTGACTTCATAAAAGTAAAAGGAAAGTGGTGCTTAAAAGAAGATTTTGAATGGAAAGTCAAAGGAACTTATTTTAAATCAGATACCAAAGCTAACAAAGATGGACCCATTCCAGAATGGGTACCTAAATCTAACTGATTGTTTTTGCAGGGCTGTCATGTGTGGTTTTTAGACTCTGGAGCTTCAAGACACATGACAGGTCATAAGTCTTCTCTGACAAACTTCATAGAAAAGGCTGGAGGAGCAGTTAATTTTAGGAATAACAGCAAAGGACACGTCAAAGGATTTGGAGATTTAACAAAAGGAGATCTAACCATTCAGAAGGTTTTCTATGTTGAAGGATTACAACATAATCTATTAAGCATAAGTCAGTTTTTGGACAGTTTCTGTCAGATTAAATTCTGCATAATAGGTTGCATGATTTTAACTGAGAATGACATAAAAGTCTTCTGGGCCAAAAGACATATGGACCTATTTGTGGTTAATTTTTCAAAAATACAAGCATTAACCCGTGTATGTCTATTATCAAATGCAGTTGCTAATGAATGTTGGCTTTGGCACAGAAGATGTTCTCATTTAAATTTCAAGGATCTGAACAATCTGGTTAGCAAATATCTGGTCAAAGGTTTACCAAAGATCAAGTATGAAAAGGAATCATTATGTTCAGCATGCGAAATGGGCAAGATGAAGAAAAGTTCTTACGAAATAAAAATGGATTCTTCATGCAAATCACCATTGGAGATGCTGCATACTGATCTTTGTGGTCCTATTTCAGTTCAATCTATGGGAGGAAAGAAATATATGCTTGTTATTGTGGATGAATATTCCAGGTACATATGGGTTGAATTCTTAAGAGCAAAGTCAGAAGCTGCTACAACACTGATTAATTTCATCAAAAGAATTCAAGTATTCTTTCAACTTCCAGTCCAGAAAATCAGAAGTGACAATGGGACAGAGTTCAGAAATGAGACTCTTCAGAACTATTTGCAAAGCCTGTGGATTTCTCATAACTTTTCAGCTGTCAAAACTTCTCAACAAAATGGTGTTGTTGAAAGGAAGAACAGAACTCTAGTTGAAGCTGCAAGAACCATGTTGGCTTATTCAAATCTTCCAACCTTCCTATGGGCTGAAGCAATAACCACTGCTTGTTTTACACAGAACAGAACTTTAATCAATAAAAGATTAGATAAAACTGCTTATGAACTGATTAACAAGAGAAAACCACTAATTAAATTCTTTCGTGTTTTTGGTTGCAGATGTTGTGTTCTCAAAGATAGAGAAAATCTTGGTAAATTTGATAAAAAGGCAGATGAAGGATACTTTGTTGGGTATTCACTTACTTCCAAAGCATTTAGAATCTACAATGGAAGAACCAAGAGAATTATGGAAAGCATCAATGTCACCTTTGATGAGTCAAGAATGAAGACTTCTGAACAAAACAGTTCAGAACTCGGACAGAATAAGACAAAAATGACTTCTGAAACAGCTTCTAATCCTAACTGTCCAGAACTCAATATATTGTTTAAGGATGCATTTCTGGAACTAACTTCTGAATCTTATGCAGATTTTGAAAATCCAAATATGGTTCAGGAAATGAAAAGGGGAACTTCAGAAGTGGTTCAAACAACTGTAATTTCTGATACAGGCCCATCTGAGGAATGTCCAACTTTGATCAATACAAGTAATGAAACTTCTGATCCAAGTACTCATAATTCTGGACAAGCCAATCAGAATTCTGACCAAGTTACTCAGATTTCTGAACATGTGTCTCAGAACTCTGAACAAGTCATTCAGGATTCTTACTCTACTACTCAGAATCCAAACTTGGATATTTCACCTCAACAAGTATCAGAACAAGGGGACAGTTCAAAATTACAAGCAATCATTGATGAGAATGACACAGAAAACAATTTTTCATCAAGTGATAGGAGATCCATCAGTAGGAGTTAAGACCAGATCAGCAACAGCAAATGAAGCAATGTTTGCAGGATTTTTAAGTGTGATTGAACCTAAGAAAGCCAATGAAGCCCTAGAGGATCCAGATTGCATTTTAGCAATGCAAGATGAATTGCTACAGTTTGAAAGAAATAAAGTCTGGAGACTAGTTCCAAAACCTGAAGGAAAATATGTTATTGGAACTAAATGGGTATTCAGAAACAAGAAAGATGAGTCAGGTGTTGTAGTCAGAAACAAGGCAAGATTGGTTGCAAAAGGATATTATCAACAAGAAGGAATAGACTATGATGAGACATTTGCACCTGTGGCAAGAATAGAAGCAATCAGAATATTCTTGGCATATGCTGCACATAAGAACTTCAAAGTGTACCAAATGGATGTCAAATCAGCTTTTCTAAATGGTATACTCAATGAAGAGGTTTATGTCTATCAACCAGAAGGTTTTGTTGACCCTGAATTTCCAGATCATGTTTATGTTTTAGATAAAGCCTTATATGGTCTGAAACAAGCACCAAGAGCCTGGTATGACACTCTAACTCAACACTTATTAAAACCTGGCTTCAAGAAAGGTAAAATTGACACTACTCTGTTTCTAAAGAAAAAGGGTGATGATTTGATCTTAATTCAGATATATGTAGATGATATCATATTTGGTTCTACTAGTGCAGAATTATGTACTGAATTCTCAAAAGTCATGGAATCAGAATTTGAAATGACCATGATGGGAGAACTGAATTTTTTCCTTGGTCTTCAAGTAAAACAATTGTCAAATGGAATTTTCATAAATCAAGGAAAATATGTAAAGGATATTTTAAAGAAATTTAAAATGTCTGATTGTGCTTCTATGAGAACACCAATGGCAACAAATGTCAAGTTAGATGCTGATCTCTCTGGAGTTTCAGCAGATATCAAGATTTATAGAGGCATGATTGGTTCTCTACTTTATCTGACTGCAAGTAGACTAGATATCATGTTTGCTACATGCTTCTGTGCTAGATTTCAATCTAATCCAAAAGAATCTCATATGCTAGCTGGTAAGAGGATATTAAGATATCTGAAAGGTTCACCAGATTTGGGCCTTTGGTATCCTAAAGAAACTAATTTCAAACTAACTGCTTTCACTGATGTTGATCATGCAGGAAGCAGGTTGGACAGGAAAAGTACATCTGGTGCTTGTCACTTTTTGGGAGATAAGATTGTGAGTTGGGCTTCAAAGAAGCAAAACTGTGTATCCACATCCACTGCTGAAGCAGAGTATGTTGCTGCTGCTGCCTGCTGCTCTCAAACTTTGTGGATGAGAACACAACTCATGGACTATGGATATCAACTCAACAAAATTCCCATATATTGTGATTCAGAAAGTGCCATTGCAATAACTCAGAATCCTGTTCAGCACTCAAAGACCAAGCATATTGATGTAAGGTATCATTTTATTAAAGACTATGTTGAAAAGGGAACTATAGAGATGCACTTTGTGCATACAAAGTATCAATTGGCTGACTTGTTCACAAAGCCTCTTAATCACAAAAGGTTTACTTTTCTTATATGTAAAATAGGAATGCTTAATCTGACAAATTGATTACATTTGCTATTTTTCAGAAATGATAAAGTTTTTCTAAGTAAGATTCTCTGAGTAGTGTACTCAGAACTCTGAGTCTCTTATTCAGAATTCTGACTCTTAAGTTCAGAACTTATGAGTCTTGAGTTCAGAACTTCAAATCTTTTTAAATTTTGATTAGGTTATTTAGAACTTCTGACTATCATTCAAAAATTCATTTCTGAGAAATACAAGTATTTCGATTCTGTAGATTTTTTTCTGAATTTTTTTTACCTTTATGTCTAATATATGTTTGAGTATATGCTAAAGTCAAGGGGGAGCATTGATATTCTTCAGAAATCATTCCAAGATGATTAAAAGGTTTGTATTCTTTTTTTTATCACTAATCATTCTAAGGAGAACAAGCTTTCAATGATAAAATATTTTTATACTTGTTCAAAACTATTTCTGAATGTTTCAAAAGTTTTCAAATTCAGATGTTAGATTTTAAATGATTTTTCAGAAATCACAAATCATCATTAAAAGAACAGAATATTGATGATAAAATAATTTTCTATCTGTTCAAACTGCTTCTGGATGATTAAATGTTTTATATTAAGTCAGAAGTTGTTTTTTTAATGAATTCTGTTTCCAAGGGATTTTCTCTGAACTGTATACTCAGAACTTCTGAGTATGCTTTTTCAGAACTCTGAGCGTGTTACTCAGAACTTTTAGCTTGTGTTAATTTCTATCAAGTAACACGTGTCAGCTTCTTATTCAATTGAAAATGCCCCGTCTTTTCATTTTAATATCCTTTGTGGCATTTCACAGTGTTTGAATCTGTTATAACTTTGACAAAAAGCGCCTTTTCACCGTTAAATCCTTTCGGCTTCGCGGATTTTAAATAGTTCTTAAAATCCCTCTTTCAAATTTTATTTGAAATACAAGAGTGAAAAGTGAGAAACGCACAATTCCTGAGTTCATTGATCTTGTTTTCTTTCAAAATTCCACATTACGATCATGTCTGGTTCAAGGAGAAATAGAGCCATTTCATTACATTCATCAAAATCATTGTTTGAATCAGAATCAGATGATGATGAAGTTCAAAGACCTGGAAATAGAGCCGTAGATGAAGGGGTAATAGGAGATAACATTGTACAAGGTAATGTTGGAGGAGAAGCAGGGGATGAACATATGGATGAATCAGAGGGAAACGCAGATGAGGGAAATGAGAACATTCAACACGAGCAGAGTGCAGTTAGGTCAGTCATGACAGGAAGACCTAATCATGGTGAAAGGATTGTTCCTGAGAGAGAGTATTTGAGGCTATTGGAGAACAATTGTGTGTTATTGTTGGATGAAAGGAGATTTAAAGAAGAACATAAGATAATCATGGAGTTATTGAAGTATCATCCATACAAAAAGTGGTTTACAAAGAAGAAATCGGTTCCTGTTCAGTATATACAACAATGGTGGAAGCATCTAAGGCTAGAGGGAAATAGATTTGTATCTGAAGTTGGGGGAGTTTCTTTGACTTTGACTATACAAATTTTAAGAGATATGCTGAATTTACCAGATAAGGATGATTTAGATGGACGATTAGATTTTGAAGATTCTCCATTGACAGAAGAATTAATTGCTGAATTTATGAGATTGGGGTATAATGAAGAGTTGAGGACCCTAAGTTTGTTCAGAAGAAACAGATTACCACCAATTTGGGCTTGTTTGTTCAACATTGTGAATAAATGCTTATCTGGGAAGAATAGTTCTCTTGATCAAGGCTCAAGGCAAATTCTGCAAATCTTTCATGGGTTGGTAAAAAACAGACATTATGATTATACTGCAATTCTTTGGGAAGATATGAAGAACACCTTTGAGAAGAATCAGAAGGCCATAGAAAAGAAGACAAGGGATACTCCACTTACATATATACCTTATCAAAGGTATTGGCAGATTGTGATTTGGTATGCTATGAGAGAAAACAAAAATATTCCAAGAAGAGCAAATGAGGAGCATGGTCCAATTTTTAATGCGGGTAAGATGATTTCTAGTTCTAAAAATCATAATTTTCCAAATCAAAGACCTCTTCCAAGGTCTCTTAGGCAGTATATTCCAAGGGACAGTGAGATTTTAAAAGCTTATTGCACCTCAATGGGACTTGAACAACCTCAAGACCCTACCCATAAGGAACAACCTGAGATGAGAGGTGAGTGGTCAAATCAAAATAGAGAGGGGGAGAATGTTCAAGGGGGAGAACATTCTGAGAGAATAGAGAGGGAAAATTCAGAGAGATTGGTTAGTATGGGAGTTGAAAAACAGATAGAGTGTGGTGAGGATAAGAGATTGTTAACAGAATCTCAAACAGAAAGAGATGGTTCTGATCCAGCTGAATTAATCCGGGTAGCCACATCTACTGTTGGTTCACAACTCTTGGTGACTAACATTGAAGAAAATACCATGGACCCAGTGGTGGAACTTGAACAACCCATCCCTAGTCACTCAGAAGTATTTCAACATACTACTGTTTTAATTCAAACAGGGGAACCATCCCAAACTCATTTGGAGGGAGGTGATAAATCCCAACCTATTCTTGAACACTTTGAGTCTGGATTACACAGTAATATCCAATTTGGGCCTGAATATTTTTTCAACACTAGCACATCACAGGAATTTCGTATTCCTGTATCAACATCCATAGACACTCATAATATTGGTTGTCAAGGATTGGATGGAAGTCCTGGTGAAGTGAACATCTTAAAAGCTTCATTACACAGTGCATCTGTTGTACATGATGTCTTTGTGGCATCTACAGGCCATGAGCTCCCTGAGCACATGAAAACTGGACCATCTGTTGGTTCAGGTTCACAGTTAGAATCTTCTGAATTTGAAAAGATTCAGAAACAAAATTAGGTGTTGGAAAAAAAGTTGAAAAATTGGAGTGTACGGTGGATTCTTTGAAAAATGAGGTGAAAGATCTCAAACTCTTGTTGGAAGGCAAAGCAAAATCTGTTGAACAAAAGGTGGATGGAATGAAAGTGTCCTTGGAATATCACAAAAAGGAGATCAAGGATAGTATGTCAGAATTTCAAAAAGAAGTTATCAAAAATATGAACGATTTGAAAGATTCATTGTTACAAGCTCTTAGTTCAAAATTGGCTAGTGTTTCAAATCCATTAGCCATCATGCCTATGTCTATAGCTGAACCTGAAGAAGAATCAACTCAGAGTTTAAAAAGGAAGTTTGATGATAATGATCCTCATGATCATTAAAAGGGGGAGAAAAGGCAAAAGCATAATTCTGAGGTTGATGAACAAAGCACTGATGACTTAGAAAATATTGAAAAGTTAGCTGATATTGACTTAGCAGATTTTGAGATTTCTGATATGCAGTTAGCAGTTGTAGAGGTTCAAAATTTAGAAAATATTCAAGTAGTTGATGAATCAGCAGAAGTGGAAAAATCAACAGAAGTTAAAAAGTTGGTTGAGGTTCAGACTATTAGTTCAGATACTGAGGAAGAGATGGAAATTGAAAAGATGGGAAGTGAAAACTCAAGTAAAACAGAGGAATTGGTTTTGAATACAGAGATGGAGATTAATTCTGATGAAACTGAAATTTTTATGGCAGATACTGATCAGAATGATGAGACTGAAAAGATGGATATTTTTGGACCAGATAAGGTTATATCAGATCAAATTGTTGTTATAGAAGAAATGACAGATTCTTCTGAAGAATGGTATGAAATAACTATGGCAGATATCTCTGAAGAAAGATTGATTGAAAGTTCTGAGATTAACACTTGTTTAGAGATAGTTCCTTATACCAGTAGGGAACTTCTTAATTCTGAACTTGAAGAGAGAAGACTGAATGATATTTTGATAAGGAGAATGCGTGAGTTGGTCAGAGGTCTTAACATTCAAAATGTTCAAAGAGTTATCAGATTGGTAAAGCCAATTAACTTGTTGGGAGAAGAAGATCACTTTGTAAGATACACAAAGCAGTTTGTAAAAGACATTGTAGAATATTTCTTTGAAGATGTATCAGAAGAAGATCTTGTGAAAGTTGAAGACTTCTTTATGCCTTTCTACACTTAAAGAAGGCCAATTGTGATTCCCATAACTGATTTACCCATTCTTGAAGAACCTTTATGTGACTTTATTGGTGAAAGAGAAGATACACCATTGGCAAGAAACTTGTATGTTAGTATTTTCCCTGAAGACAATTATGAGTCTGTCTACTGCAAAGATGATGAGTTTGTTGACATTGAAAATTTTATTGATGGATTCTTGGATGAGAGGATTCAGATGACATATGTGGAAGCTTCAAACAGGTTAAGAAAGACTGATGAAAAGCTACATGTTCAGAAAAGAATTGTGAAGGTGTTAGACTTTCTAAGTGAAGAATTTGATGGCCTGAGATATGTTAATCTGAATGTATTGAAAGAAGGAAACTTAAAGGTGAACATGACAAGTTTTGATTTCCACAGATTGTTCTTGGAAGATCAAATTTGCTTGGTGAAGTTCTTTGCTGGTACTGAAGATGCTTGGATAGAACTTGAATGTAGAAGAATTCTGGGAATATATGTCAGAAATCTGTATTTGTATGATTTTCAGTTGGCAATTGAGTCAAGGAAAGAAAAATGTAACTTGACAAGTCCAATCAGAACTCTTGAAGTAATAAGAAACTTTGATGGCTTTGTGAGTGAAGAAGTTGGAAATGAAAGATTCATTCATTCAGAATTCAACCAAGTCATTCTATTCAGATTGAATGATCTAGTAAAATATAGTGATGCTACTCTGAAGAAGACAGTAATAAAGATGCAAGCTTATGTTGAGAATGTCAGAATTTCTGAGAGAGAAAAATGTATCAGATGTGTCACTAAAAGACTTGAACTCAGAAACAAAATCAGAAATTGCAATGAATGGTTACTTTCAGAAGTAAATCCAAAGAAGTTGTTACACATAGATTTTGTTTTTCCAGCTGAATATCAAGTAAATGGTATTTACTCAGAAGAAGTTGAAGAAGATATTCCAAATGTGTCTTCACAAGATGTTCAAATGAAAGATGCAGATTAACCAGAAAAGTCTGAAGCTAATGAAGAAGAAATTCCTATTGATGTTAATGGTTACTTTCTGGAGTATGATCTTCCTAACTTCTTTCAGCCAAGAGAAGTAAACTTTCTAAGTGTTTATCATGACAGAACAGAGATACGTCAATGTCTTCGTGGTGAAATGTCAAAGCGCTTAGGAAAACCAAAAGAATCAGTATATTTAGATTTCTTAATCACATGGATTAGAGAATTGAAAGAGAAGAAGTTCATGAAACATGAATATTACTCATTTGAAGTCTTAAGAGAAGATGGAAAAGTCTACTACTTTACTGAAGCAGATTTTGAAAAAATCTCAGTAACAGATTTGTATAGATTGTATAGATTGTATAGTCTTTTGTCAAATAAAGACTGCAGTAAACTGAAGAAGGAGAGAGGAGCATTGGCTGCAGTGAGAGAGGCTATGTTTTATATTCTTAGATGGCATGCATATACAGATTTTCAAATTGCACTGTATTTACAAAGGCCATGTGTATATCTCTCAAAGCCAAATAATGAGCATGAAAATCTGAATCTTCTGAAAAGTGGAAATGTTACAAAATATCTAGAGTTGGGAGTCTTCTTAAGATATGACAGAAATGAAAAGATTTTCTTCAGATCAAAAGAAGTGGCAAAATATTGTTCTGGAACTTTAAGGTTCATTAAACACAGTCTGGAGAAAAAGTTACAAAAGGGAAAACAAGTTGAAGAGATTCAAGAGATCATAGAAAAGATTAACAGAAGGCTTACTCTGAGAAATGTACTGATTTTGAAGATTGTTCCAACACTAAAAGAATATGATGACAAAAAGGGGGAGATTGTTAGATCTGAAGTTTTGTCAAAAGTTACAAGTGTTGGATCTGAATAGAAGTCTCAGAGTTCTGAGTTAGAAGACTCAGAAGTTCTGATCTGAGAAGTCTCGAAAAGATTACAAGTATGAAAGTCTGAACAGAAGGACCAGAGTTCTGAGTAGGAGACTCAGAACTTCTGAAGAAGAAGTTAAAAAGACCAAGTGCTTCAAAGGAAGTTCTGATATGCTTAGTCAGAAGATTGTTCAGAACTTCTGAACAACATGTTCAGAACTTATGATAGGATATTTTCCTTTATATTCAATTAACTAATTAGGACACGTGTAATTGTTCTATTAGACTTTCATGTATATGTACTGTAGCTTTAGCTTTTCCTTACAGTATATATAGTTGTTAGCAACTGTAAGCTAACTAATCTTTGGCATAACTTTCCCGCATATCTTTGTATTCAACTTTTGTAATCTTTGAGAGATTCTCTCTCTAGATCTGTAATCTGTTCTTAATTAAATACAAGTGCGTTGATCCAAATCTCTATCATTTACTATTTGATTATTCATCATTGATTGTAAGATTGAATCCTGATTTCTACAAGAAGCAGCCCAATCATAGACAGCCATCAGGCCTTTGCCTTTCTTCTTAAAGCTTTTCAGCTTTGGGTACCTTTCTTTCAGCTTTTGATACTTGTCATCTCTAGCCCTGGGGTTAGAGGATTTCTTGGAGAAAGCTGAGGTTCTAGAAACTTTCTTTGACCTGCACTCGCTAGCAAAATGTCCTATCTTTTCACAGTTATAGCAAGTAGCAGTAGCCTTATCAACAGGAGTTGATGATCTTGGTTTGTCAGTAATAGCAAGAGGTTTATTCTTTCTGAATTTTTTTCTTTTTGGCGAATCTCCTGAATTTATTAGAAAGGAGAGCCATAGATTCATCAAGATCTGAAGAGTCAGGATCTGATGAGCATTCAGAGTTAGTCTCCAACTCAGTGATAGTAACCGTGGATCGCTGAGTGGAAGGTGACTCTGAGATTAAAACAACAAGGGTGCTTTTGGAATCTTTTACAAGATTCTTCTTAAGATGACTCGATTACTCATGATTAAGCATCGTGCCATATAAGGTAGAAAGAGTCATAGATTTAAGATCCTTTGACAGCTTTCGACACATTGAGTAACTGTCCCAGCTTTCAGGTAAATATTCTAAGAACTTTGTCAGAACTTCAAAGTTAGAATATTCCTTACCAACGGTTTTCAGATCTATTATTAAACAGTTAAACCACTGATGTACTTCAGAGAGAGATTCATTCTTACCACAAATGAAGCTTTCGTACTGTCTTACCAGGTTGATCTTTCGTGAGTCCTGGACTTCAGACGTACCTTCATACTGAACACAGATTGTGTCCCACATGGCTTTGGAGGTTTTCAGGTTCATGACGGAATGGTAGACTTCGTCAGGAAGAGCCATAGAAAGGATAGATCTGGCTTTGGTGTCGATAGCGACTTTCTTCTTATCTTCATCAGTCCACATATGAATTTCCTTGGGAATCAATCTTTCAGGAATGGCAGCTCTATCAGCAGTGCCTGGAACTTCAGGATCAATTCTTACAGGAATATATGGGCCATTTTTGATGTAGTAAGGCATAGTAGGGTCTACACCTTATAAGAAAGTATCATCTTATTTTTCCATAGATTGAAGTTATCTCTGGAAAATCTGGGAGGTTTTGCAAGAGAACCATTATCAATATAGTTTGTGTTTGTGTTGGTAGTCATTATGAGAAATAGCAAGAAAGAGAAAAGATTAGTATAAGCAAGATCTTGTTTATGAGATTAAACAAATTCGCTCTGATACCACTTGTTGGTCCCGGAGGGGTTATACAAGTTTGTAGAAGGGGGGTTGAATACAAACACACAGATTTTACTTTTGTAAATTGTTTATTGATATTAATCAAACAATTTACAACTTGTTGCGGAACAAGATTAAAGACTAATCCTAATCTAAACAAGTTAAGAACACTAAGTTTCTTGCACTAGAATTAAGATAGAAAGGAGATAAGAATATTAAAGATAAGTATTCTAACACTAATAGAGAAAGAAGAAGATGGCCGAGCATTTCATTTCTGAAGTAGGGTTCTTCTTATATACTGCATGCATTTAATGCAAAGTAGTATAACTTTACACGTGGCAGCAACTGACTGGTTGCATGGTTTGACCTTTGTCGACAACCTTAGTAGCCGCATGATGTACAGTGTAGAATCAGAGTTGGTTGTACGATCCTGGACAGAAGGGATGTCCTATCTGACATTATTGTACGGAGACGTGCAAGGGAGAAAGACAAAGTAACTTGTAGAGTAAACCTTATGATGAGCGTTCATTGAACAGTACTTTATCAGCGAGTGATAAAGTTCAGCGATTGCTAAAGTCTTCTACTTGTAACTTCACATTGAGTGAACAAATCTTGGCTTCGCTGATATTCACATCAGTTCATTAGTAGACGCTGTCGCTGGTTCTTGGGCTTGATCTTCGACTTCAGCGTAGAACCTTTGTTGACGTGAAACTTGTCTTCAGGGATCATAAGTAGACAACTAAACTATCAGCGATCACCAATAGGACTGAACAGGCTCAGAGCTCTATTGATGAACAGTGTTTGCTTAATGTTAAGATTAAAGAACATGAGTTTCCTATTAGCGGTACTGTAGAGACATAGTACTTATCAGCGATAGTGAAAGTCTAATACATATTGTTTTACTTACAATTTTCACTAAGTGTTTCTTAAAGAGTCATTATCAAATCACTGAGGGTTTTGATCAACAAGTTCATTTTTCATTCTGCTTGATTTGAAGACCAAGGAAATAGGTTAGCTCACCCATCGTACTCATTTTATATTCAGCTTTTATTCTATCAGCGAAACGAGTACAAAGGTCAGGGTTGGTGGAACCAAATATAATGTCATCGACATATATTTGAACAAGAATAATATGACCTTTTACTTTCCTGAAAAATAGAGTTTTATCGATTTTACCTCGCTCAAATTTTTTGATTTGGAGATAAGAGGAGAGAGTGTCATACCATGCACGAGGAGCTTGCTTTAAGCCATAAAGTGCCTTATCCAGTTTATAAACATAACCTGGATACTTTTGATTTGAGAATCCTGGAGGTTGTTCCACGTAGACTTCTTCGTTCAGCTTTCCATTGAGGAACGCTGACTTAACATCCATTTGATAAACATTGAAGTCTCGGTGTATTGCGTAAGCTAAGAATAGACGAATGGCTTCTAGTCTTGCCACTGGGGCGAATGTTTCGTCGTAATCTATACCTTCCTCTTGTCTGTGCCCCTGAGCAACAAGACGAGCCTTGTTGCGGGTTACAGTTCCATGTTCATCCAGTTTGTTTCGATAGACCCATTTAGTGCCTATCTCTGACTTTTCGGATGGACGAGGAACGAGCTTCCAAACTTTGTTTCTTTCGAATTCTGTCAGCTCTTCTTGCATAACGCTGACCCAGTTTGGATCTCTGAGGGCACATCTGTTTTCTTTGGTTCAATCAGAGAAATAAAGTTAACAAATAAACAAATATTACCTGCACTTCATCGAGTCTGAACACCCGCGTTTGGATCACCAAGAATTTGATCAATGGGGTGATTGATAGTCCATCGCTGAGCTGGAGCATAAGTCGTTGGCTCAGTTTGAACTTCTGGAGTAGCTGAAGATGAGGCTTCAGCAACTTCTGGTATATCAGCCAAGAGAGGAAGAGGTTCAGATGTCATTTCATTCACTGATTGCTGAGAAGTAGATGGTATGTCTGAGATAGAAAGTTTAGAAGCAGGCATAGTGTTAATAGGAACAACTGAGACCTATGATGTTTCAGCTTCACTAGTCTGCATGCTTGGGATGATGGTAGTATCATCATCTTCCGTGGGATGAGTATGAGATGGAGGAGTGGGAACATCTTCTGAATCACCAAGATGAGAAAACATCCATTGATTCAGTTCTTCAGTATCAGCAGAAGGTCTAGAGTTCGCTGAATGGGATTCGTCAAAAGTGACGTAGATTGTTTCTTCTACAGTTTGTCTTCTACGATTGAAGACTCTGAAGGCTTTGGAGGCTGAGGAGTATCCAAGAAAAATTCCATCATCAGCCTTAGGATCAAACTTTCCAAGGGCATCTTTGTTGTTCAGTATGAAACACTGACATCCAAAGATATGAAGAAAGCTAATTGAAGGCTTTCTCCCATGAAAAAGTTCATAGGCTGTTTTCTTAAATCTTTTGACAAGCAGCGACCTGTTTTGCGTAAAATAAGCAGTGTTGACAGCTTCTGCCCAAAATTGAGTAGGTAGATGAGAATCGCTGAGCATTGAACGTGCAGCTTCAATGATAGTTCGATTTCTTCTTTCAGGAACTCCATTTTGTTGCGGTGTTCTCACTGAGGAAAAGTTGTGAGAAATACCCTTACTTTTAAAGAAGGAATAAAGAGAACTGTTTTTGAATTCAGTCCCATGATCACTCCTTATTGAGCGAACGGTCATGTTGTTCAGGACTTCCATTTTCCTGACAAAAGTGATGAGTTCTTCAGCGGTGTCACTCTTAGAACGGAGAAACATTACCCAAGTATAGCGAGATAATTCATTAACTCTAACCAGTGTATATTTCTTTCCAGCGATGGATAGTTTGTTAATAGGGTCAAACAGATCCATATGGAGAAGTTGTAGAGGTGATGACACTGAGGAAACTTGCTTAGATTTGAAACTAGCTTTTGTTTGTTTCCCTTTTTCACACGCTGAACATAGAGACTCCTTAGCGTATGATTGTTGAGGTAGACCAGTGACCAACTCTTTTGAAGAAAGAGTATTCAGTGTCTTGAAGTTGAGATGGGAGAGCCTCTTATGCCATAGCCAGTTGACATCAGATGAGGCTTTTGAGAAGAAACAGGAGTTCTCAGTGGTTGTAGAGTCCATGTTTATAACATAAACATTTTCCAAACGGTATCCACTGAGAGCTATCTTCTCCTTTTTATCAGTGGCAAAGCAGGATTCCTTAGTGAAAATCACTTTGTTATCCTTGTCACACAGCTAACTGATGCTTAGAAGATTGTGCTTAAGTCCTTCAACATATGCCACTCTTCTGAAGGTGGTTGTACCATTAGAGAGTACACCAAACCCTAGGGTATGGCCTTTTTAATTTCCACCGAAGGTCACTGAGGGACCCTTCTCTTCCTTGTATTCAGTGAGCATGCTTTTCTTTCCAGTCATGTGTCTAGAGCATCCGCTATCGAGATACCAGATACCCTTCTTAACCTGTAAACAAAGGAAGATTAGTTTGACTTGGGCACCCATTTTACTATGGGCCCACACTTGTCAGTGGTGGTAGAGGAAGTGGAAGGTTCAGCAATCTTCGCAGCATTTGAAGATTCAGCTTCAAAATTATTCTTCACTTTGGTTAATTTCTTAACCTCAGTGGTCTTCTTTGCCTTGGGGGCAGTAATCTTCACCTTAGCTAACTTTTCAGCTTTGGTGGCTGTGGGGCACTTACTAGCAATATGATTGGTAAGTCCATAGTGATGACATTTCCTATAGCTAAAAGTAGCTTTAGGACCATTTGCATGCTTAGGCGTTAGTTTTAAATGAGCAGGGCCAGCACCAAGTATACCTTTGGCATTGGAAATGGGAGGAACAATCAGTTCTTTGGATTTCTTACCAATAATATCTACTCTGATTCTAGGAGTAGATCGCTGAATCAATCTAGGGGTCTTATTCTTAGAAGTAGAGGGATAGCTCACTGAAGCTTTAGAAGCATTCCGCTTTGGTACAAAGGTACTTTTCTGAGGTTTTTGATTTAAAACTTTTTCTTTACCTTTATCTTTAGAGATTAAGGTAGGTTTTTCCTCAGGGATGGGAGATTTTGAAGAGGAACACTGAGATGAGGAAGTGTCAGGGATAGAGGACACAAACATTCCAAACTTAAGCATGGAATGATCAGTGGTTGGTTCTTTAGCGTCAGCTTTGTAACCAAGACCACGTTTGTCACTCAGTGGAATCTGAGACTTTATTATCTCAGTGATCGTTGTTGAGGATTTACACCATCCTTCAACAGTAGCTTTTTCAGTTTTCAATGCAACGATAGCTTCTTCGCGCTCGATTTTGACTAGTTGATGTATATGAACCTGATATTTTAAATCTTCTTCAATTTTAGAAAGATTTTCTATTTGAAGGTGACAATTTTTAAGTTGTTCAGCGAGATCAAGGTTTTGAGTCATAGATTTTAGATCATTTGATAGTTTGAGACACATTGAATAACTGTCCCAACTTTCAGGTAAACATTATAAGAACTTTGTCAGAATTTCAAAGTTAGAATATTCTTTACCAACGGTTTTCAGATCTATAATTAAACAGTTAAACCGCTGATGTACTTCAGAGAGAGATTCATTCTTACCACAAATGAAGCTTTCGTACTGTCTTACCAGGTTGATCTTTCTTGAGTCCTGGACTTTAGGCGTACCTTCATATTGAACACATATTGTGTCCCACATGGCTTTGGAGGTTTTTAGATTCATGACGGAATGGTAGACTTCGTCAGGAAGAGCCATAGAGAAGATAGATCTGGCTTTAGTGTCGATAGCCACTTTCTTCTTATCTTCACCAGACCAATTGCGAGGTTCCTTGGGCACGACTCTTTCAGGAATGGCAGCTCTAGTAGCAGTGCCTGGAACTTCAGGGTCAATTCTAACAGGAATATATGGGCCATTTTTGATGTAATAAGGCATAGTAGGGTCTACACCTTCTAAGAAGAGTATCATCCTATTTTTCCATAAATTAAAGTTATCTCTGGAAAATCTAGGGGGTTTTGCAAGAGAACCATTGTCAATATAGTTTGTGTTTGTGTTGTGTTAGGACCATAAATGTCCTATACATTAGAAAGATATATAAATAATTATATAGAGGTTAATTTGTTTTATTAATTATTGTGAAAGCCTTAATTGTGTTTAATTGGGCTTAGGTTGATTAATGGGCTTGGGCCTTATTTGTCTAAAAGCCTAAGTATATAAGGTTTCCTAAACCTTAGAATTAGGTTAGCAATTGATTAGCATTCCTAGAGATTCATTAGTGAGCTTAATTGTTTTAGAGAGAGATAGTTGAGATTTTCATTCAAACCTTTGTAACTATCTTGAATCATGAATATGAGAGGGGTGACACGTTGAAATCATCAATTGTTCGTGTTATTGCTCATTGATTTATTGTTACCTGATCAAACTGGAACTCACAATTGGTATCAGAGCAGAATCGGTGATTTGAAGATACGAAAGAAATCGAACGAAAGCAAGAAAACAAAGAATTTTCGTATTGATTTTTTCTGGAAAACGCAGCGAGCCGTTTTGCCTATTCCCGAAGATTGAACCGTCGGATCGTCACGATTATTGGACAGTAGCTCCACGACATTCTGTTTTACATTCTGTACGGTGGGATTGATCGTTTGAGGTTCAGAAGGCATCCAAATAATTTTCGACATACTGCAGTTTTTCTTGAAGAGAAACGATCATCAATCGGGTTTGCAAAGTTTTTCTTTGATTTAATAATTCGTTTGTTAGATCTCGATTGTTTACTCACTGTTATCTGCTGTTTTTATGCGCTTATATCGATTCTCAAAGGCTTTAATTTTTCAAGTTAAAATCAATTCTTGAGTTTTTATTGGTGTTCTTAAATTTTTGTGGTGGTTATTGAAAAATAGGATATATTTTGCTTAGAAATCGATTTGGGTCTGTTTGTTTTTGTGTTTTTGGTCAAAATCTAACCCTATAGGAGTGGAATCAAGCAACCCTATCGAACCCTGATTCAATTTTCTCAATCAGCCGCAGTGTCCGAAAGTTTCTCATTGTTATCGGGTAAGTTTTCTATTTCTCAACACTACCCGGACGAATCATCCGGATTGATTTTGGTTTCCGGGTAAATTTATTCGGACACCTCAATCTTTCCGGGTACCAATTTTGTCCGGATAACATACACTTCCCGAATACCCACTTAGTTACCGGATAATATTTTTTTCAAGTTTCCGGATGAAACTCACCTTTCCAGGTAATTTGTTTAAAAAGTTTCCGGATACTTTGTTTTCTCTCCCAGTAACCTCACGTATACATCCTTTCCGGATAAATTTTTTTCTTGAGCCGCTACATTTGACCATTGCTTTTAGTTGTGTGACTCTTGCATCAAGCATACACTCATGTAGCTCACATCCAACCACGAATCATCATATCATACGGTGCTGCATTAATTTATCATATTCGTTGCATACATATATGATCTATAGCTTGATAGCTTTTGCTTTATTTTTTTAATTTTTTGCTTGGTTTGATTTTCATCCTGTTAGCTCCAATCTTTCTGTTTATAGAAGTATTTGAAAAATAGGCTAAGCATAGAAGTCTTCGACAGAGGCTCTGCCGAGTCACCGACAAGACCGAAGCATAGAAGTCTTCGACAGAGGCTCTGCCGAGTAACCGAGAAGACCGAAGTAAAGAATCACCAGAAGACTCTTCAATGCGGACAAGGCCACAGAGCCTCTGTCATACTTGACAGAGCCTCTGTGGTATAAAAGACTAGAGCTCTATACAAGGACAATCGTGCTTCTCACGATTTCTACTGTACGAGGATCCTAAAGATCGTTCGTACAAGGCGTGACCTGACAACTCCACGTGTCAAACTCTGATAGGTCTTAGCCTTAGTAGAAGCCGGCGCATTTAATTAACGTTGTACCTGCAACAGTACCTGAATAGTGTCTTTGTACCTTCAATACTTATTGTCTAGAGCTTGTCCCCTTTAGAAGTAGTATAAATAGAAGACTCATGTTGAGTTCTTCTATTAAGCTTTGCACAACACACACACCATTAGAACAGAATTCTTGTTATATCATCAGTGTTCTTGGTGTTCTATTTATATCAATATATAGTGGGTTATTGAGCTATTTATCTGTGTTATTTACATCTCACGTATTTGATATAGTGTGTTCTTCTACCTTATTATATCTTTTAGTTCGTTAAAAACGCTTCCGCATTATATCTTGTTTAAACTAATTAGATAGAATCATCATTGTTAAGCAAAACAGGAACCAACAATTGGTATCAGAGCCATCCTTGATTTTCTATATCAAGTGATCCTCTCTTGCAATGATTTTTGGTAGAAACATGGAGTTACTTTAACCCGTTCTTCACTTATTTCAAAACAGCCTATGTTTTTCTGCCATTCTCGACCTGTTCGACTTTGGTAAACTTACAGTCTGTTACTTCGGTTAAATCTCCATTTTAGTGCATTGTTCAAAGTTTCTAAGTTTATAAACACCATTCGAAACAAACACTTCATCTTCTGAAAGTTTACTGTTCATACCATATTTTCTGGATTTCTCAACCTCTTTCAAAATGACAAACACAAACAACTTCTTCACTGCTGGTTCTTTAACCAAGCCACCCACACTACTCAGAGATGAGTACCCTCAGTGGAAGATACGAATGATTCACTTCTTTGAGGGTACTGACAAAGAACTCGTCTACTATATCAACAATCCTCCTTTCGTACCAATGATCATAGTACCCCGTGTACCTACCACAGACGGCACTCCAGAAATCCCTGAGCACGAGAAACTAAAGACCAAGAACAACTGGTCAGACTCTGATTGGGCAAAGTATGAAATTGCTCAGAAGACTAAGAGACTTCTGATTATGGCCATCCCAAATGACCTCTTCCAATCCCTAGATACGTGTGAATCTGCATACGATCTGTGGAAGGAACTGAAAAAACAACTGGTGGGTGGGGCCAAAACTCAGAAGAACCGCAGAGCCCAATACATCAACTAGTACTTCGCATTCAAAGCTTTGCCGACAGAATCTCTACAATCACAATATGATCGGTTCAACTCTCTAATCAACAAGTGTAAGAAGTTCGGAATCCACAGAACTTCTGAGGAGAACAATGTCATGTTCCAAAAGAGTCTCAATGAAGAATGGCTCCAGTTGTCTATGTCTCTGCAAACAAATCAGGACTTAGACTCCTGGACTCTGTCAGATCTCTATGGAACGTTGGCAGCCCATGTAACGGCCCGGTATCCCAGAACATACATAATATATAACAATTAACATTTCATACACAACGTCGTTACTTTCATAAAAAATACATGATAATTCACATTCGGTCTCAAAGTCTCAAAACTATACAATACAAAAATATAAACATATCCTAATCTTCATCAGCTAGCAATCGCCTCCTATGCTTTATTCTTCTCTTTGTTAACCAAAGATCCTTAACCTGGAATACATATTTTTGAAAGGAAAATGAGGGTTTGACCTAATGGTCTAGTGAGATAATCCCTGTCATTTCAAATTCGTTATAAAACCAATTTATATAAAACCATGTTTCAAAATAGTTTATATACAACCTTCGTGTCAAATCACACATATACCGTAAGTATACCAACACCACATATATCACACGTATAAACACCACATTAAGACTCATGCATCTCATCCCACCTTATTCCTCCACAACTGGCCATATTAATTGGTAGCAAGACAACTAATTCACCGGTCCGCACACCGGAACCCGGTTACTCACCGGTCCGCACACCGGAACCCGGCTACCCGTCGGTCCGCACACCGGAACCCGACTACTCACCGGTCCGCACACCGGAACCCGGCTACCCGTCGGTCCGCACACCGGAACCCGACTACTCACCGGTCCGCACACCAGAACCCGGCTATGTAACAACTCGGTTTCCCAAACATGCTTCAAATAACATACATTGCATAACTTCATTACATTCATAATAAAAGATACAAAATAAACCACAAACGGTCCCTTCGGTCTCGAAACTACAAAATACATTAAGCTTCCTAAGCAGCGCCCATCAAATGCTCCTTACACTTAATCCTTTCCTTTGTCGATCCTTAACCTGGAAAACATATTTTTGAAAACAAAATGAGGGTTAGACCAAACGGGTCTAGTGAGTTAATCCCGGTCCTTTCCAAAATCATTATAAACCTTTTATGTAAATCCTTTGTATTAAAATAGTTTAGATAAACCTTTGATAATTCTTTCGTAAAATATAAACATACCACACG
This sequence comes from Saussurea involucrata, assembly GCA_033807775.1. Taxonomy (NCBI): domain Eukaryota; kingdom Viridiplantae; phylum Streptophyta; class Magnoliopsida; order Asterales; family Asteraceae; genus Saussurea; species Saussurea involucrata. The sequence continues at coordinate 68,355,793 of CM066318.1, read as the reverse complement.
TATTTAAATACCAATCCAGACTCGTGCATCGTGTACATCTCATCCACCTTATTCCTCCACAAATGGCCATATTAGTTGGTAGCAAGCCAACTAATAAATCAACGCCGTACAACAACTACGACACATCACCGGTCCGCACACCGGAACCCGGCAATACACCGGTCCGCTCACCGGAACCCGACAACACACCTGTCCACTCACCGGAACCCGGCAACACACCGGTCCGCTCACCGGAACCCGGCAACAAGTGCACTCGTGTAGTGCAAAGCTTATATAAATACAATATATACCTCATTACATCATATTGTCATTTATATACACATAAACATATTCCTACCACATAATCATCTCATATATATATACACATACTCACATACATATATAAACACATATATGTATTCCAGTTGAAAACGTTTAAAGCAAAACTCACCTGAATGCTTACAATATGCTTCCAAACCTTTCTCCGAGCTATCCGTTCCTTTATCCAAATACCTCAGAATCTGAAACCATTTACATACAAATATCTCCTTACCAACTTATGTATAAGACTTACTAGCAGGTTATGGACTCTAGATACATCTACATAACTTTTATCCTCAAAATTACCCAAACAACCAAGTTATCCGGACAACCCAAACAACCCGGACAACACCACTTTTCCGGACAACAAGACTTTTCCGGACAACAAGACTTTTCCGGACAACCTCAGTAATCCGGACAGCACGACTAATCCGGACAACACGAGGAATCCGGACGCCATCCGGACTCTAAATCATCCGGAAACCACAATCAAATCGTCCGGACTCTATCAACAACTTACCCGGACACCTTCAAGAATTTACCCGGACACCTCTGTCGGTTTACCCCATTTTTGCCCAGAAATCGACAGAATCACTACCAGAAGTGTTTTCGATTATTCTACTCCGATAGAACCCTTCTAAAAGCAATTACAAACACAAAATGTAAAGGAAACATACCTTGAATCACTTCTAATCACACCAATTGAAGCCTTAACCACACCTTTCTTCTTCTTCTTCTTCTTCTCCCAAAACACACACACACACACACTAAAAATCTGATTTTGTGAAATATCTAAACACTAAAGAGATAATATCTAACAAAATTTTCCTTTTAGCCCTTAAACTATTCAACAATAACCCAAACACCCTTAACTTATAAACTTATCCAAAATTTCCCTAAATAGAAACTTTAAAGTTAACTAAACTTAACGGAAAGATATTTTTAACTAACGAACTTATCCAGGGTATTACATTATCTCCCCCTTAAAAGAATTCCGTCCCGGAATTCGATTAAGCAACGAACTGGGATAACTACTATTGAAAAGATATCAAATTCTATGAACACCTCAAAGTGTTTACGAAACCCTCAAAGGACTTTTTACTGCTTCTAGTTTACCATTTGTTCCCACTTCACTATTTCAACCCAAATCATCAAGAGTTTTAATTTCTCCCAAGAAATCCGCCCCTCTAAACCAACGATTCACACTCAATAATCAGATCCTACGAAGATTCAAATTAACTCGAAAAATTCACTTATCTCCTAGAAATAAATAACTTACACTTATATGAATCTAATCCAAATAACACAACATTATAAGCTTACTCGGGACATTTACCACGCTAATACTAATTTTAACCTCACCGGCCTATTACTACAAACGCCGTGTTCTATACTTTAACTCTAAAACGTAAACATATACTTTCAATATAAAAATTGCTTAGTAAATACAACCTATTTCTTATACTCTTTCAAGGAATAGAATATACTCAACACGAATCACTTTATAACACGGAAAAATTTCTTAATTCTATCAAACCCGAAAACTTCATCCTACCATTTCCATTTCTCATGAAAGCATAGCATAATTACTACAATCACACAACCATACTTAATTGCACTTGACACCAATTCATTCGTCAAATTAAAATAAAGTCTAATTAGATTATCAGCAAAACACAATCTCCAACTTAGCACAAAAATACTAACACAAAACTTTAGACATTTGCTTCACTTAAACCACTCCGCAATTTGAAATTTATCAACACCGGTCTCACCTTACCCAACTAATATAATTACCAAATCATCATATAATAATTTCACTACAAAACTAAGCCGAAAAGAATTCATCACAACTCCGTTAAAAATTTCCTGTCACTAATCATATAACTCATTAACGGCTTAACATGCAAAGTCCTGCACCAAGTTTAAAACAACTCTTACTCCAAGAAGAAAACCCGCGTGATACAAACAAGGTATAATATCCCAGATCAATCATACCAATATCATTCACAAATCCAGACTCCAGGTTCACCTCATCCTACTACCCTTGCTATGACGGAATCTCCACTAGTCATGATGAGTCGCCTCGCGAATGCACAGTCGCATACAGTGTGAAATCAGATAGACATTCGAAATAAAGATTCTATCCCACAACGGTTAGACTCAAACAAGAGCTGCACAATAGAACTAAATCAATTATTCTAAGGCTATTTAGTTCCTACTGTACACCACTTATAAGGCATTCACTTAACAACCTATCAGGACTAACATAAATTCCTACTAGCAAGTAATAGTCATGCAACAAAGTGTAATAAGTACCAGGAAATCTAGCATACATACTCCCATGTTCTAGAAAGCAAAAATTTACACTGAGTACTCTACCTTTTCCCTTGGCATCGGCCGATTGTACACACCGCGCTTTCAATCACCGACTCTAAAATGTCCCAACAATCCAATACTCCAAAAATAACAACATTCTACTTCCCAATAGGTTACAACAACAACTCGGAGTATCACCTTAACCCTTAATTGAACTTTTCTCCATAGGTCATCCCCAACTCTACCGTCACTTCTCTAATCCAAAACATATCTAATACATACAACACTTTCTTGCATTAAATACACCGACCACTAACCTTAGATTACAATTGATTTCTACACTTGCCACAACATCATTCTCGTACCACTACTACGTCCTACCCCATGGTCCTTCACCCCAATCATCACATTCGAATATTTTCTCCCATTCTCTTCTCAACATAAAACACGTTTTCTCCAAGGATAGCACACTAGAAAGTACTCACTCTTAACAGATCTTATAAGCTAGCTTTCTTTCGCCTCCAAACCAATTGCACGCACCTAATTTCAACAACTACTATACTTTACTAACAACTTCACCATACCTCTTATCAGAAGCTTAATCGAGTCAATCCGAAATCACACTCAATGCTCAAAATAACTTCACATTTTCCATTTCTCAAACGGTAATACTCTATTCTTTAGCTAACCATCTACTGCCACTCCTTTCTCTTATTTTTGAATAACACTACTACACACCGCCTAGACATCCATACCTCTCCCCACATACTTTTGGCACCTTTACACAACTTACAAACAAAATTCCGAGCAGAGGTTTCCACTTATACTCACTCCATATCCTCACAAATCCACCACTTAATCTCACGAAATTCATTACTACTACACCTCGCACATTCACTAATTATAAACTGCCACCATCTTATCCACATTACCCCACACATTTAAACAATACCTTTCTTAATAGCGTCAACAATCACATTAAGTATAATCTACACAACATACTAAACTGTCGCCTTCATGACTAGGTCAAGACTTTACGCACTATCGTTACCTTCCACGCACAATTCATCACGTTCTACATACTGCTATTAATCTTTACACTCAAGCCATCACACTCCACACACTAACAAATTAGAACAACAATAATTAAACACACCCTTCTATATCTCTAACACAATTATCAAATATTTTTCTAACACAAATAATAAAATTGAAAACACAAAAGAATCGGTTTGCACCGAAGTCAGATAACACTTTAGCACGTATAAAGTTTATAGAAATATACCTGTCTTCATCTCTATCCATACGTCGAGTTCGACTTGCCACTCTGTTGATTTCAACAAGGTTAATATACACGTAAGCACATACCCAATATAACAAGATATTCCGGTTCAACATGTACTTGTAAGTTCCCGCTTACACTGGCCAGGTGTAATTTGAACATACCTTACATGATGTTCCTTCTACCTTTTTATACTTAACATCCCAAGGTTCTAAAATAATAAGGACATCCTACTTCACATGCAGTTTAAGTCTAGGTATAAATCCAAATACCTAAATCTCTTAAACTAGGGCTCTGATACCATTTGTAACAACCCGGTTTCCCAAACATGCTTCAAATAACATACATTGCATAACTTCATTACATTCATAATAAAAGATACAAAATAAACCACAAACGGTCCCTTCGGTCTCGAAACTACAAAATACATTAAGCTTCCTAAGCAGCGCCCATCAAATGCTCCTTACACTTAATCCTTTCCTTTGTCGATCCTTAACCTGGAAAACATATTTTTGAAAACAAAATGAGGGTTAGACCAAACGGGTCTAGTGAGTTAATCCCGGTCCTTTCCAAAATCATTATAAACCTTTTATGTAAATCCTTTGTATTAAAATAGTTTAGATAAACCTTTGATAATTCTTTCGTAAAATATAAACATACCACACGTATTTAAATACCAATCCAGACTCGTGCATCGTGTACATCTCATCCACCTTATTCCTCCACAAATGGCCATATTAGTTGGTAGCAAGCCAACTAAAAAAATCAACGCCGTACAACAACTACGACACATCACCGGTCCGCACACCGAAACCCGGCAATACACCGGTCCGCTCACCGGAACCCGGCAACACACCTGTCCGCTCACCGGAACCCGGCAACACACCGGTCCGCTCACCGGAACCCGGCAACACACCGGTCCGCTCACCGGAACCCGACAACAAGTGCACTCGTGTAGTGCAAAGCTTATATAAATACAATATATACCTCATTACATCATATTGTCATTTATATACACATAAACATATTCCTACCACATAATCATCTCATATATATATACACATACTCACATACATATATAAACACATATATGTATTCCAGTTGAAAACGTTTAAAGCAAAACTCACCTGAATGCTTACTATATGCTTCCAAACCTTTCTCCGAGCTATCCGTTCCTTTATCCAAATACCTCAGAATCTGAAACCATTTACATACAAATATCTCCTTACCAACTTATGTATAAGACTTACTAGCAGGTTATGGACTCTAGATACATCTACATAACTTATATCCTCAAAATTACCCAAACAGCCAAGTTATCCGGACAACCCAAACAACCCGGACAACACCACTTTTCCGGACAACAAGACTTTTCCGGACAACCTCAGTAATCCGGACAGCACGACTAATCCGGACAACACGAGGAATCCGGACGCCATCCGGACTCTAAATCATCCGGAAACCACAATCAAATCGTCCGGACTCTATCAACAACTTACCCGGACACCTTCAAGAATTTACCCGGACACCTCTGTCGGTTTACCCCATTTTTGCCCAGAAATCGACAGAATCACTACCAGAAGTGTTTTTGATTATTCTACTCCGATAGAACCCTTCTAAAAGCAATTACAAACACAAAATGTAAAGGAAACATACCTTGAATCACTTCTAATCACACCAATTGAAGCCTTAACCACACCTTTCTTCTTCTTCTTCTTTTTCTCCCAAAACACACACACACACACACTAAAAATCTGATTTTGTGAAATATCTAAACACTAAAGAGATAATATCTAACAAAATTTTCCTTTTAGCCCTTAAACTATTCAACAATAACCCAAACACCCTTAACTTATAAACTTATCCAAACTTTCCCTAAATAGAAACTTTAAAGTTAACTAAACTTAACGGAAAGATATTTTTAACTAACGAACTTATCCGGGGTATTACAGGCTACTCTGCACTTGTGTAATATAATGCACTAATAAATACCTAATATATCATATCGTCATTTATAAAACCTTTCATCACATTTTCATTTATAAAAACGTCACCACATTCCAACCACATATATGTCTCAATATAAACACCTAATCACATCGTATATCACGTATCCAATCCATACATATCCATCTCATATATATTTCATATATATATGCATCCCAGTTGAAAATGTTTTAAAAGTAAAACTCACCTTTGAATGCTTAAAATTACGCTTCCAAGCCTTTCTCCGAGCTATCCGATCCTTTACCCAAAATTCTCAGAATCTGAAACCATTTACATATAAACATCTCTTTACCACAAGAACTCATAAGACTTACTAACAGGCTGAGAATCCTAAATAACCTATCAAACTCTTATCCTCAATTGTTCTTCTACGGCGACTTCACACGGGGGTTCCACTACCCGGTTAGCGGATGGGGTCAAGGGGAAACGCCCTTGCGGGGTCTGGGGGCGGCCCCCCGGGAAGTTTTCGGAGCAACTTAACTCAAAATACAATTGGAAAACCATATCCGGACATTCAAAAGTATCCGAAACCTCAAAATTGGTCAAACAGCTAAAGTATCCGGACAGCACAAAAGAATCCTGACAACACAATTTATCCGGACAACAGATCTTTCCGGACAACATCAATAATCCGGACGCCATCCGGAAACCGAAGTAACCCGGATACCACCCGGTAACATAAATCATCCGGAAAACTATTGAAAGAAATACTTACCCGGATAAAAGACTTGTCCGGACACCTTTAAAATATCATCCGGACACTATCAACAAAAGTACCCGGACACCTTTAGAACACTACCCGGACACCTTCTTACTGTGTCCGGACACCTCTGTCAGTTTCATCAATTTCGACCCAAAATCAACAGAAATTACTACTGGATGTGTAATCGGTTATTCTACTCTGATAGAAACTATCTATTGGTAATTACAGACATAAAACATACAAGAAACATACCTTAAATTACTTCCAAGTAAATCAATTTGAACCTTTTAGCTATAAACCCTTCTTTTCTCTTTTGGTCTCAAACCCACACACACACTCTGATTTTCTGGATAATATTTGACTTATGAAATATCTGATTTCATCAAGAGGTAATATCAACCTATTTTACTACTTTAGTCCTTGAACTTATCATTAATGACCAAAACACCTTTAAACCCCTAAGTTAACCAAACTTACCCTAAATCTTAATTATATAAAGTTAACTAATTTTAACGGAAATATATTTTTTTACTAACGAACTTACCCGGGGTATTACATTATCTCCCCCTTAAAATAATTTCGTCCCGGAATTCGGTTAGGCAAAAAGGTACGGTTACTTTACTCTTACTACTATATTGAACTCAACCAAAACCACATATTCCGCTATCTTAAAATAAGATCATCCCTTCATTTTCTTTTTCACTTAGAGTCAAAACTAAAAACTCTTTGACGAACAAGCATGCTATTCTCAATACCACTCAAACATCAATTTTTTTTCAATTATCTCAATAACCTCACCACCATAACTCATATCGACTTCCATCCAAGAATATCAATACCAATTTATTTCTTAATAAAATAACAAACTCGCTATCATATCAATTCTTTACATCTCCAACTTAGCATAAAAATACTAACACAAATCTTTAGACATTTGTTTCACTTAAACCACTCTGCAATTGAAATTCATCAACACCGGTCTCACATTACCCAACTAATATAATTACCAAATCACCACATTATAATTTCGCTACAAATCTAAGCCGAGAAGAATTCATCACAACTCCGTTAAAAATTATTAAAATTTCTCGTCACTAATCATATAACTCATTAACGGCTTAACATGCAAGGTCTAGCATAAGGTTTAAAACAACTCTTTAACTTCAACAATTCCATAAAGAAGATTCATCACACGACCATTAAAATATTTATTGAGCATTGCTTTCTTCCCACTAATCATAACACTTAATATTATAAATCCCTTTTACAACTTAAATCCGCCAATCCAAGGGAAGTATTAGGTAAACACCCCATCCATTGGGTCATCATTTTTTTTATACCAAGAAAACTCTTAAACATCAATTTCTTATACCTTATAAACATAATATGTATATTCTCTTTCAGTTTAAATCCAGGTTATCAGCAACCTAGTTTTCTAACCTTGCGACCTACTATCGCCAACGTTTCCCCCACATCATTACACTTTTAATCCACTTCGACGGGATCGACACGGGAAAGATCGAATGAACTCTCACTTACGTGTAACCCTTCGTTACTAAGGAACATACCAATAATTTAGTACCCTCCTAACTACAACAATTCTTACTTCAAGAAGAAAACCCGTGTGATACAAACAAGGTATAATATCTCAGATCAATCATACCAATATCATTCACACATCTAGACTCCAGGTTTACTAATGGTTTCGCACAAAATTTTACTATTCTTAAAAGAACGCATTTCACCGATGTTAACGTCCCAATAGCAACACTCCATAGACCATCACTTCTCTAATCCAAAAATAACGACATTCTACTCCCCAATAGATTACAAAATCAACTTGGAGTATTACCTTAACCCGTAGTTAAACTGTTCTCCATAGACTATCCCTAACTCTACCGTCACTTCTCTAATCCAAAATATATCTAAGACAGACAACACTTTCTTGCATTAATTACACCGACCACGAACCTTAGATTACAAATGATTTTCATACTTGCCACAACATCGCTCTCGTACTACTACCACGTCCTATCCAATGGGCCTTCACCCCGATCATTACATTTGACTATTTTCTTCCACTCTCTTCTCAACATAAAACACGTTTCCCCAAGGATAGCTCACTAGGAGGTGTTTACTCTAGACCGATCCTATGAGCTAGCTTTCTTTCACCTCCAAACCAATCGCACGCACCCAATTTCAACAGTTACTATGCTTAACCAATAATTTCACCACACCTCGTATCAAGAACTTAAACGAGTTAATCCTAAATCACACTCAATGCTCGAAACAACCACACACTTTTTCATTTCTCAAATATCATTAACATCATCTTTCAAAACGATAATAAACAAATTGGATCCACACTACACACCCATCCCCAAAATATAACAACCATAGAAACATCTTATTAACAAAATCAGTACATCGTTATTTCACCTCGTGCCTCGATTAGCACAAAATATATCATCGTGCCTCTTTCAACATACAATATTTCACCGTGCCTCTTCCAGCACAAAATTATATATATATTTATATATATCACAAATCATCTAACACATTTGAAATTTTATTCATAACATAACTTTAACATTTGGAGGCATAACCTAGCGTTTGAAATACTGAATTTTACACAACGCCATATTATACACTTTCGCAATATCTTTCCAAAATTCTAACATGCACCTTCAATTTGAAAATTGCTAACAATTGCAAGTGTTAGATCATTCATTCCAATTTAAACTACCAACCACTTTCGTTCTCATACAATAAATTTTATTACCACCTTGATAAATCCTTCAAATCCAAACACATATGATAATGGGTTATCACCTTTGATCACTAATAGCTTTTCCTTACTAATCATTCCCAATAACACTCTTCACTTTCTAGTTTCGATTATCCTTGATTTCTCACTTAAATTTATCCCAAGCAATATCATAATGAATAAACATACTAATTTCGATATCATCCAAAATATTTGTTACACTCTTACTAAATTAGAACCAACCTCTTTTCACACCAAATGCTTCCAAACCTACACTCTTACTAAGCCTTATCACAAATAATTCATATATCCCCAATATAAAATTTGTTAACAAACGAAAACTTTAAATCAATCACCCGACAATCTCTTCTTTCATCATAACTACTTATTCCAATATATACCGAATTACCGAGGATCACTTATCATTACCTAATCGAAAGTTTTAACAAAATCAAGTTCCAACACCATCCTATACTTACTACTACCTCAAATTCCAACAAGATTATAAAAAATAACTTAATAGGCACTCCACTCCTATTTATATTACCAACACAATTATCAAATTCTTTTCTAATGCAAATAAGCAACAAAAGATTGAAAACATAATTAATCGATTTGCACCGAAGTCAAATAGCACTTTAGCACGTGTAGAGTTTATACAAATATACCTGTCTTCGTCTCTATCCATATGTCGAGACCGACTTGCCACTCTGTAGATTTCAACAAGGTTAATATACACATAAGCACATACCCCATATAATAAGGTATTCCAGTTCAAACATGTAACTGTAGGTTTACAATTACACTGGCCAGGTGTAACTCGAATTTACCTTACATGATGTTCCTTCTACCTTGTTATACTTAATAACCCAAGGTTCTAAAATACTTGGGACATCCTACTTCACATGCAGTTTAAGTCTAGGTACAGATACTAATACCTAAATCCCTTACACTAGGGCTCTGATACCATCTGTAACGGCCCGGTATCCCAGAACATACATAATATATAACAATTAACATTTCATACACAACGTCGTTACTTTCATAACAAAATACATGATAATTCACATTCGGTCTCAAAGTCTCAAAACTATACAATACATAAATATAAACATATCCTAATCTTCATCAGCTAGCAATCGCCTCATATGCTTTATTCTTCTCTTTGTTAACCATAGATCCTTGACCTGGAATACATATTTTTGAAAGGAAAATGAGGGTTAGACCTAATGGTCTAGTGAGATAATCCCTGTCATTTCAAATTCATTATAAAACCAATTTATATAAAACCATGTTTCAAAATAGTTTATATACAACCTTCGTGTCAAATCACACATATACCGTAAGTATACCAACACCACATATATCACACGTATAAACACCACATTAAGACTCATGCATCTCATCCCACCTTATTCCTCCACAACTGGCCATATTAATTGGTAGCAAGCCAACTAATTCACCGGTCCGCACACCGGAACCCGGTTACTCACCGGTCCGTACACCGGAACCCGGCTACCCGTCGGTCCGCACACCAGAACTCGACTACTCACCGGTCCGCACACCGGAACCCGGCTACCCGTCGGTCCGCACACCGGAACCCGACTACTCACCGGTCCGCACATCGGAACCCGACTACTCTGCACTTGTGTAATATAATGCACAGATAAATACCTAATATATCATATCGTCATTTATAAAACCTTTCATCACATTTTCTTTTATAAAAACGTCACCACATTCCAACCACATATATGTCTCAATATAAACACCTAATCACATCGTATATCACGTATCCAATCCATACATATCCATCTCATATATATTTCATATATATATGCATCCCAGTTGAAAATGTTTTAAAAGTAAAACTCACCTTTGAATGCTTAAAATTACGCTTCCAAGCCTTTCTCCGAGCTATCCGATCCTTTACCCAAAATTCTCAGAATCTGAAACCATTTACATACAAACATCTCTTTACCACAAGAACTCATAAGACTTACTAACAGGCTGAGAATCCTAAATAACCTATCAAACTCTTATCCTCAATTGTTCTTCTACGGCGACTTAACACGGGGGTTCCGCTACCCGGTTAGCGGATGAGGTCAATGGCCGCTCCCCAGGAAGTTTTCGGAGCAACTTAACTCAAAATACATTTGGAAAACCATATCCGGACATTCAAAAGTATCCGAAACCTCAAAATTGGTCAAACAACTAAAGTATCCGGACAGCACAAAAGAATCCCGACAACACAATTTATCCGGACAGCAGATCTTTCCGGACAACATCAATAACCCGGACGCCATCCGGAAACCGAAGTAACCCGGATACCACCCGGTAACATAAATCATCCGGAAAACTATTGAAATAAATACTTACCCGGATAAAAGACTTGTCCGGACACCTTTAAAATATCATCCGGACACTATCAACAAAAGTACCCGGACACCTTTAGAACACTACCCGGACACCTTCATACTGTGTCCGGACACCTCTGTCGGTTTCATCAATTTCGACTTAGAATCAACAGAAATTACTACTGGATGTGTAATCGGTTATTCTACTCCGATAGAAACTATCTATTGGTAATTACAGACATAAAACATACAAGAAACATACCTTAAATTACTTCCAAGTAAATCAATTTGAACCTTTTAGCTATAAACCCTTCTTTTCTCTTTTGGTCTCAAACCCACACACACACTCTGATTTTCTGGATAATATTTGACTTATGAAATATCTGATTTCATCAAGAGGTAATATCAACCTATTTTACTACTTTAGTCCTTGAACTTATCATTAATGACCAAAACACCTTTAAACCCCTAAATTAACCAAACTTACCCTAAATCTTAATTATATAAAGTTAACTAATTTTAACGGAAATATATTTTTTTTACTAACGAACTTACCCGGGGTATTACAGCCCAAGAGCCTCAGATTGCACAAGCAAAAGCTCAAATCAGTGCACCTCTTGCGCTGGTTGGTAAGGCTACAAAAGCTAAAGAGAAGTCGAAGAAGGAGAAAGCTGTGGAAGAAAAGAAAGAGAAGAAGAAGAAGATCTTGATCGTTGATAGTGAAGAGGAGGAGGTGGTGGAAGAAGAGGAGGCAACTATGGCCTCTATAGCTAAATCGTTAGCTCTTTAGACAAGGGAATTCAGCAGAGGATATCAGAAGAAGTCTGGTAATGAACGCTACGGAAGAGAAGGGTCAAATGACAAGAACGACAGAGGTATCGACCAACAGAGGTCGAATGATAGGAATGACAGAGGTGGTGATCGACAGAGGTCAGACGACAAAGCTGGCAACGCTCCACAGAACCAAGGATGTTACAATTGTGGTAAGCCAGGCCACTACGCCAATGAATGCAGGAGCAAACCAAACCGACCTCAGAGGGATTCTGCTTTCTACAAAAAGAAAGCAGAATATTATGCTCAGAAGTCACTTATGGTGAATCAAGAAAACTGGCAGTCAGATACATCCTCTGACGAAGGAGAAAAGAAGTTAGACTTCTCACTCAAGAAAAGGCTAAAATCTTTCAAGAAAAGGAAGAAATTGAAACAAACTGGAACAAACACCAAAATCCTTTGAAAGAAAAGATTTCTGAACTTAACTCAGCCTTAAAACCAAAATCTAAAGAACTTATGGACGTTGAGAGCGACAGAATGAATATCCTAGCTCTTAAACATTATTTTCAAAAGGAAAGAGAAGTCCTCTGTCAAGATTTACTCAGAAGAGATCTTTTAATTAAGAAATATCAAGATGCATAGAAGGTGTATGAGAAAATTAATACACAAATAGGAAGACGGGGAATTGGCTTCTGTGATATAAATCCATACACTGGAAACAAAAGAAACAAGTCTCTGTCCTCTCTATTTCATATTGGAAGTACAAGAAAACCTGGATTTCCAAACTTACTCTCTGTAAGCAAAAGGTGAAAAGTCTCTGGGGAACCTCACTAGAGGAAACCTCTGTAGATGATAAATGTGTGGTTTGAAAACACATATTTGTCACCTTCAATCTCTGTCAAAAGAGAACCCAAACCTAAGAAATATCTGAAAACTCAAGATCAGATAGGTATCTTCAAGTTTGGTGACCCCGAGACTCAAACACAGGTTGCCTTTGTCTGCATGATAAACTCTGAAAAGAAATTATCGGCAGAGGCACCTGAGTTCAAGCCTAACGTTTCAGAAGAAAAACTTAAAGATATCTCTGAAAAAGAGTTGATGGAAATCGAGAAAAATAACTTTTACGAAAACCTCTGTACACCCTCTATCGATCAAAATCTTTCTGATGAAACCTTAATAGATACTTCTGTTGACTTGGAAAATAATCTCAAAGAAAAGGATGAAAGCGAGTATGACACATGCTCTGAAAATCCAGCCTCTGTCGAAAGAGAACTAAGTGACTCAACCTCTGTATATGTGGACGATTCATCCTCTGACGAATCTGAGACTGACTCTAAGTCAGAGATAGTACCTTGTGACTTACAGAACTATTCCTCCCAAGGATAAAATCACAAGAGTTCCTATCTGTCCAGATTTTTTGGACATGTGTATACATGCCAAAACCTCTCTTGAGCTTGAGAAAATCAAACAACAAAAGAAAACGTCCTCTCAAAATCCAACAAGTTCAAAGACTTCAAAACCCTTAAGGCCTATTGAAGAAAAACTAACATGGCAACATAAGGGTAAATGGGCTGAAAATAACAAATCTTTTTCTTCTGTGACAGTGAAACCTGCAGAAGTTTACCACAGAAGGGGTCCACAGAAGGCTACTCTCAACAAAGGATTTTGCAAACAACAATCTAGCCTACATAGGTCTTCTTGTAATAGGAAGTCAAATGTTAGGATAGAATGTAATGACTTTGTGCCCCCATTTAATGTTTTCAATGAAAAGTTCAAGCAAATCTCTTCGCACATTCCTTATTGTCATTGCTTTGATCTCATGCATCAATTAAGCCAACACTTCTCAAGTCCACATTGTTTCCTCTCTGCACCCAAAAAAATACTAAATTCAAGGGTAAGAAGAAACAAAATGGTTCTTCAAAAGAAGCTAAAACCAAACCCAAGAATGCTAAGGAAAACTTGAAGACCCCTAACAAAGCTGGACCCATTTGGATATGGGTACCTAAAACTCTCTGATTGTCTTGCAGAAGCAGTATGTGCCAATCTGGTATCTTGTCTCCGGATGCTCGTGGCACATGACTGGAGATAGAGGTATACTATCCTCCTACAAAGATAAACTCGATGGAGGATATGTAACCTTTGGTGACAACAAGAAGGGGTATATAAAAGGCTACAGAGTCATCAAGAAGGAAAACATAACCGTATGCAAAGTTGCATATGTGGATGGCCTTAAGCACAATCTTCTCAGTGTTAGCCAACTCTGCGATACGGGTTTCGACGTAATGTTCAAAAGAACCTTCTGCTCTCTACAAGGTAAGGACACAGGAGTCGAACTTCTGCGAGCCGAACGAAGAGGCGATCTTTACCTCATGAACTTCTGTGCCAAGAACAAGGAAGACAAGCTCTGCCTTGTTGCCAGTAAAAGCGAAGAAGCCTGGTTATGGCATAATAGGTTCTGCCACCTAAACTTTCATACTCTAGATATGCTTGTTAAACTTGATCTAGTCAAAGGTCTGCCAAATGTTAAATTTAATAAAGATCATTTGTGCTCTGCTTGCGAAATGGGAAAACTCAAAAGAGCTTCCCATAAAGGCAAGACTGATGTATCTTGCCCTAGGGCTCTATACGTGCTTCATGATGACCTCTGCGGTCCAAACGCTACACAGAGCCTAGGTGGCAAGAAATATATACTTGTTTTGATCGATGAATATTCAAGATTTACATGGGTTGAATTTGTCAAAAAAGAAATCAGATGTTCCAAACATTCTGATAAATTTAAGGAAAAGAATCCAAGTTCTGTATGAGTGCAGGATTCAGAAACTAAGAAGCGACAATGGCATATAATTCAAAAACTCTGTCATTGAAGCCTATCTTACAGAAGAAGGCATATCACAGAACTTCTCTGCTGCACGCACCCCACAACAGAATGCCGTGGTTGAACAAAAAAACCGCACGCTTGTGGAGGCTGCATGAACTATGCTGACAGCATCTGGATTACCAATGTCTTTTTGGGCAGAAGCAGTATCAACCGCTTGCTATACCCAAAATCGATCAACCATTGTAAAGAGGCACATCAAGACACCGTATCATTTGATCAACAAAAGGCGACCAAACATCATGTTCTTTCATGTATTTGGATGCAAGTGCTTTGTCTTAAATGATAGAGAAGCAAGAGGAAAGTTTGAGGTGAAAGCAGATGAAGGCAAGTTCATTAGATACTCTGCTACCTCTAAGGCCTACAGAGTTTATCTTCTACGGTCACGAACTATTGTAGAAAGCATCAATGTTTCTTTTGACGATTCCTTTCAAAAGACTTCTGAACAAATCAGTTAAGAACTCGGTCTAAAGAAGGAATCCTCCGGCATCTCAAAGACAAGAGCAGAAGACTTAAATCTTCTATTTGAAGAGATGTTCCATGATGATATTGATCCCTCTGCTGGAGCCGTCAGAGGCTCTGGAGAAACATCTTCTAACAACCAGACTGAGTCAGGTATATCTCTAACTGGTCCATTAAATACTTCATCCTCTTCTATTAATCATACAGATGCACGCGCTGAGGGGGAGCGAACAGAATATGATACGACCAAGGACTCAACAAAAGAGTCTCCTGAAATACCAACTCCAGCGACTACAGAGGAATCAATACCAGAGGAAAATGAGGATTCAGTCTCAACTTCCTCAGAAGAGATTCCAACTATCATTCCAATAATCCCACAAGCTGAAGAACCAACTTCGAGCTCTGAAGTGCCATCTACTACAGAAGGTGTACCAGAATCACAGGGTGCACCTACAGAAGTTCAACTAGATGACTCAAATGACCATCTTCCAAGAACAACACAGTGGACGAAAAGCCATCCTCCAAGCCTTATAATCGGCGACCCTTCTGAAAAGGTCAAGACAAGATCAACCACTGCTAATTTTTGTTTCTTTACAAATTTCATCAGTGTGATCGAGCCAAAAAGAATCTCTGAAGCCCTAGATGATCCAAACTGGGTAGATGCTATGCAAGAAGAGCTTCTATAGTTTGAGAGAAACAAGGTATGGACCCTAGTACCTCTGCCACGAGGAAAACAAGCAATAGGGACAAAATGGGTCTTCAGAAATAAGAAGGACGAGGATGGGGTGGTCATTAGAAACAAAGCAAGATTGGTGGCCAAGTGATATCGCCAAGAAGAAGGCATTGATTACGATGAAACTTTTGCCCCTGTCGCACGGCTCGAAGCAATAAGAATCTTCTTAGCCTTCGCAGCCCACAGAGGTTTCAAAGTTTTTCAAATGGATGTAAAATATGCTTTTCTGAATGGTGAAATCCAAGAAGAAGTATACGTCCAGCAGCCACCATGGGTTGAAAGTTCCAAGTACCCAAAATATGTCTATTATCTTGACAAAGCTCTGTATGGACTGAAACAGGCTCTAAGAGCATGGTACGAATGACTTTCAACCTTCCTTCTCAATAATGATTTCGACAGAGGTACAACCGATACCACTTTGTTTTATAAAAGAAAAGGTGATGAGATTCTGCTTGTACAGGTTTATGTGGATGACATTATTTTCGGGTCTACAAATGCACAACAGTGCAAAGATTTTTAAAAACTCATGCAGAGTGAATTTGAAATGAGTATGATGGGAGAATTAAACTTCTTCCTCGGACTCCAAGTAAAACAATCATCAGAGGGAATTTTTATAAATCAAGCTACATATGTCTCTGACATACTTTCAAAATTCAGTCTCTCTGATGCCTCTGTAATGAAGACCCCAATGGCCACTGGAAATAAGTTATTCTCAGATCCAAATGGCAAATCTGTAGAGTGCAAGCTCTACAGAGGCATGATTGGGTATCTGTTATACTTAACCGCAAGTAGGCCTGATATAATGTATGCCACATGCCTCTGTTCAAGATATCAAGCTAACCCAAAGGATTCCCACTATATTGTTGTAAAGAGGATCCTCAGATACCTTAAAGGAACCAAAAATCTTGGGCTCTGGTATCCGAAGAACTCTGGCTTTGGTCTTAAGGCATACACAGATTCAGATTATGGAGAATGCAAGCTTGATCGAAAAAGCACCTATGGGAGCTGTCAATTCCTGGGTGGTAAACTAGTCAGCTGGACTTCGAAGAAGCAGAATTGTGTGTCTACATCTATAGTAGAAGCTGAATATGTTGCTGCTGCTAGCTGTTCCTCCTAAGTTCTGTGGATGAAAACTCAGCTAAAGGACTATGGCTTCACCATATACAAGATACCCATCCTCTGTGATTCAAAAAGTGCCATAGCCATCTCTGCCAATCCAGTTCAGCACTAAAAAATAAAGCATATCGATATCCGTTACCACTTTCTAAAGCATCATGTTGAACATGGCACAATCGAAATGCACTTTGTATCCACTGAATATCAGCTTGCAGACTTATTCACCAAGGCGCTAGATGAGAAAAGATTTCTTTTCCTGGTGGGTAAGTTGGGAATGATTAACATGAGTTGAATCCTGTGTAAGTAAGATCTGATCCTCTCTGCAAATATGTATATATATCTGAATACTTCTGCATGTAAATTCTTGAATCACCAAAAGTTCTATACCCGACACAGCTTCTGTGGGATCACTCAGATCTTCTGACAATGTCCACAGAACCTCTGGTGACTTTGACCTATGCTCTATGCATTGCTTATCTATTTTGATCCAAGCATGGGTCAAGGGGGAGCAGAAGGAGACCTTGAATTAGACTACAGAAGTTTCTAATTCTAGGTGGAGCCAAAGAAGAGTAGTGGTCAGCCAAAACCACATAAGTAAAGGTTCTTGCCGAGCAAAGGAGAACCAAAAGGTGAGTATCTCGTACAAACCATCTTTGAAAACAGTTTCTCTAGGACACAAATTTCCATATATGTCCTAGAAACTCTTCTTAAGACATTCCAAACATTTAATGATCAAAACGATTTTTGAGCTCTCCGATATTAAAAATTTAAGGCCATAGAGCCTTCGCTGAGCCCCGCAGAGCCTCTGTAAGTCAGAATCTCTATGACTGCAAATTTCATACGGAAACTCTATCTTTCAAAGATTCTTTTGTACAAGAACAAGCACTGAGATACTGAAAGAAGGTTTCTAGTCACAGAGTTTTATCCAACAAAGAACCTATGTTGATCGAGCAAAGATTAGTCAAAAGGAGAATGTCTCGCACAAAACCTTTTTCCAAAACAGTTTTTCCGGACACCAAATTTCAAATATGTCCTAAAAACAGTGCTTAAGACAGTGAAAAACTTGGATGATCAAAAACTTTTATGAATCTTTAGTTATTAGAAATATTCACTCATAGAGCCTCTGCTGGCTTTGACAGAGCCCCAAAGCCTCTGTGGATGAAAGTTTTGTGCTAAAGACTCTATCGATCCTCTCCAATGAATTTACAAACATTTTTTGGTAAAGGTGGAAGCTAAGAGGAGACAAAAAGACACGTTTCAGATCACAGAGCTCACTCCACTACAGAGCCTCTGTTGATTATGACACTTGACTCTTTGTAGCAATTTTGTAAAAGAAATACATTTACTGCGAGTGACAGACCCCAAACAGATGGATTGCCCACGCGCCTAGCATTAATGGGCCGCACACAACGTCTAATTGTGCGCTGACACATCTGACATGGCAGATTTTCATTGGATGTGCGTGCCACACAATCCTTCTGAAACGTTTCCCCAACTGTAAAACTCGAGTGCGGACCCCAAATGTTTATTGAATTCACTTTTACCACAGAATTCTATCCGTTTCTACCCTCACTATATAACCCCGTTCCCATTCTCTCTTAAACCTTTTACGAACTTACTCGCTTCATCTTCTCCGGCGAACCTTGCAATAACCTACAACTTCTATTTTATACTCTCTTTCTCCAAGATTATCGCAATGGCATCCACCTTCAATGCTCCGGTAAACTCCCCATCCCATTATGAGCATTCTCAGAACCCAGAAATAGCTGGAAACCTAGAACAGGACAACTCAGGTGACACAACAGATTTTGCTCCGATAACCCACCTTCAAAACTTCATCGCACATGAACACTTTGAACGTGTTCTTCCTTATAAACCCAATAACCAATACCTGGTTCCCTCCAAAACCGCATTTGGGGAAGCACATGCCATCCTTCTTCACATTCTGGAAAATCATTACCTTTACCCCCTATTAATGAAAACTGTCCACAAAATCCCTGCCAGATATCTCAATCAATTCTGGCAAAGCAGCAGATTTGACCCAGAAGATAGACTGATAAAGGGCTACATCTCAAAACCAGACAAATCCGAGCACCTTGAACTCAAGTTCAACAGAACCATGTTCTCACTTGAGTTCAGTCTACCTACAAGAGGTCTTCTAGGGATAAAGGGATACGCAGAGGAACCCACAGACACCGAGCTCTGCAGATTTGTTGAAATGTTGGGATACAACACAACCCTAAGGAAAAGAAATGATTTTAGAAGAAATCTACTTCCCCCTCTATGGAATACTCTCTTCTCCATTCTCAACAGGTGTCTAACTGGGAAAGTGGGTAGTCCAGACCAATCTTCTCACCAAATCTTGGCAATAATGTACGGGGTGTACTACGATCTACCTCTGGACTACGCTACCCTCATGATGCAGGAAATGGTTAACACCAATGACCGCAGAATCTCCACCCAGAAGGTCAAAGGACGATAGACTGAAGCTCTACCTCCTCTACAATATCAACGAATTCTGGGTGTCCTTCTAGAGCCTCTACTCCTTCTAAAAAAAAATGGCCAATAGAGAGACCAACGGCCAGAATGTATCCTATGACAAAGAACTCTCCAACAAGGCATGAAGATGGATACGACTTCTGCAGACCTCTGCCAACCGCACTTCTGGGATATGCGACTGATGAGACCCTTAAGTTAGAATACATACGCGATCATAGGACTCCAGAACCGAGTCCTGTGACACCCCCGCATCTAGGAGTCCCCTTAGGATCTAAGGTTGTAGATAGGGTGTCTGACGAAGAATGGGCAGTGGCCTTGGCTAAGCATGAACAAGTACAAGAGAAGTTTCATACTATGAGAAACACAATTCTCTCCCCTGCTTCAAAGAGCAAAACCTTTGCCAAGAAAAAGAAGAAAGCCCACAGGAAGAAGAAAACGACAGAGGGCACCTCCACGAGTGTTGCCTAAACCCAACAGTCCCCTCCTCATGCAACAGAAGTTGGATCCTCTGCTCCTCCCCCTCCTCCTAAAGACAAAAGGAAAAGAAAACACAAGTCTGTTGAGGAGGGTGCTCCCTGTTGGTTCCCGTATTTGATTAACAAAGATTATATTATCTATTAGTTCAAATAAGATGTGTTGCGGAAGCGTATTTGAAGAACTAACAGATATGTTTGTATAGAAACAATACAAACTATCAAATAAACAGTATATGAAGAATAGATGAATATCTCAAAGTTTACTGTATTTGATGAAGAACACTAACAATAGATTTGACGTTAATTGTGTGTGTGTGTGTGTGTGTTTTTCTTGTATATGAAATTGTTATCTGATGAGGAAGAACTCAACATGAGTCTTCCTTTTATACTACTACTACAAAAGAACTATTCTAGACAAAAGGACTAATGCTATAGGAAAGAAGGGATGGCATGAACAGTTGGAAAACTGCATGCATTAAATGCGCTAATATCAACTTGCAAGGATTCCTATCAGAGTTTGACACGTGTTTGTTGTCGGACCATGCCTTGTACAAGTTGATGAATGGACCTTGGAACAGTAGCAAGATATTTCTATAACAGTGGTAAGATATTTCTGCAACAGAGGAAAGATATTATAAATATCTTCCAAGTCTTCAATCTGAACCACAGAGGTTCTGTCAAGGGTGACAGAGGTTCTGCGGCTCGGTCCTTGGTGAGCTTTCTTCTGTAGATCCTTCTTTGGTCCTTTGTGAGTAGTCTTTTGTAGATTCTTCTTGGGACTTGGTGTTTCTTGAATGATATTGTTTGCTTTGGCAGAGCTTCTGCGAGACACCGCAGAGCTTCTGTGGAACTCTTTCATACTTAAGCCTATTTTTCAATACTTCTAATATTATGAATATTTGGAGCTAACAATCTCCCCCTAAGTATTGAAAAATGAAAATTTGATTTTATGCATAATTTAGGCTAAGTAAAGTAGACAGAGGTTAAACAATACCTCAAAAGTTTCATTTCATTTCCTTTTAAAGATTACAGAGATAAGTAACTGAGATTTAGACATTTGCATCTTTGAAGTCGTTGAAACTTCTGTTGTCGAATCCCACTTCTCTAAGCTCGTGATAAAATTTGATGCAGAGTTCTCTCAAGCCGATTGTAGCATCTATTTCTCTGATCATTCTTTCTGCTGATTCTTGATCTATAAGCTCAGTACCTCTGTTCTCTTCTAAGATTGATCTGAACTTGTTCAGAGTACTGGTTGCATACTTCTGACAGTCCATTTCCACAAAAAGTCTTACTTGACCAGCAGGATCCTTATACACTAACCCGTACCTTGGTGTTGTTATGATTGAGTTGGGTATTACAGAAGGTAGGCAGTGATCCTCTGGTGGTCTCAGACTCAGGTTTCTGACTCCAAGATCTCTTCCCAGTTGAAAGTCTATCATGCTATACAGCAGAAGCTTTTCTCTCATCGCTTTCCGGAACACTTGATAGGCCCTTCTGTTAGCATCATTGTCGAAGTTTTCTTTTGTCCAAAGTAGAATATCTGGCAGATCGTAGGGGTTCAAGTTCCTTATATCGGCATCTGAAAATTGATTTTCGGACTTGTTCTCCCTTTTGACTTTGTAAATGTTGTACCTGATCTTTGGAAAGGTTCCCGTTTGAGAGAATTTGCAGTATATTACCTTTTCAATTTTGGACTCTGAGAAAACTTCTGCCCTTGATTTTGGCTTTGTTCTGCTGAAGGTGTTGTCAAGGTCAGCTCTGAGTTGAGGATCTTCGATGTGTGGTATAGGGTTGTTCTGATATTGCTGTTTGTAAAGGTACCTATACACCACCTCTTCCATTTCTGCATGTCGTGTATCTGGTGGTGGTATTGGTCTTCTTAGAGCATTTATTTGTCGTTTTATCTCTGCAACCCTACCCTCTGTTTCCATGTCGTGTTCAGGTTTAGGAGTGACAAAGGCATCGAATGAGCTCTGCATCAACTTCTCTGTCGTTTGTGGCATTTGCTTTTTCTTCTGTGGTTCTTCTGTCATGATTCCCTTTCCTTTATTTTTGGATTGGGAAGGCTCAGAACCTGTTGTCTTCTTTGGACTCTGTGGGATTGCTTCTGTTGGTGTGGGTGTTGAGGTCTCTGTTGGTATGTTGGGGATTGCCTCTGTAGTTTTTGACACTTCAGTTTCTGAGGACTTTGGTGGGGATGGTTCTGTTGGTTTGATTGGGGCTTTGGGTTCTGTAGATGTTTCTTCTGTTAGCTCAATTGTGGTTTGTGGAGGGATATCAAAACATTTTGCAGCTCTGAAAATGGATACGAATTCCATTCTTTTTAGGACATAAGTAGCAGAACGTTTAGATGTTTTTGGTTTGCGGGCAATGGATTTTCTTCTTGGGTGAGTTTTGGGTTGGGATTTTGGTGAAGAATGGGGAAGTTCTTCTGAGGATGAAGAAGTCAGGATTTGAACTTCAGGGACATCTTTTTCAAGGACAGAGGTGGTTTCCACAGAGGCTGGTGTTTCCTCTGTGGGTCTCTGTTGTTTTTCCTGAGTTTGGGTTTGGGTGGGTGGTGCAGATGAGATTGGTACTGCAGATATTGGAGGACTGGTTGCAGCTGTTTCTTTTTGTTTCTTCCCTTGTGTCCCCCCTCAAGATTATCTGATGAATCATCATCATCAGAGTCATCCTGACCCTTATCTTCTTTACCCTCTGCTCTGCAAGTAGTGTCAGGTTTCTTTGCCCCGACTGCCATCATTTTGGCACATAGATCATCACAAAGACCAAGAAGAGTTTGAACTTCGGCCTCTGTGTTGAACCGCATCTTTCCCACACTAGCTTTGAAGTCTTTTACGTAAGAAGCGTTGGCTATTGTGAAGGATCTGATAAATTATGTCATTTGATTCAAGAGGCTTTGCCCAAGTTCTGTCAACTGTGCTCTGGTCATGTAGTCGGTAGGCTTCATGGCTAGAGTGGCTTCTGTTGTTTGTTCCTGAACTTGTCGTAGAGCTTTCTACAGTTCTTCTGGAGTAATAGCTTTTGATGATGACACTTGTTCTTTCATCTTTTCCAGATATATTTTGATCGAGTTGTTGAAAGCAGAAGTTGCAGCTTTTTCAAAATCAGCAGCATCAGAGGCATGTGTGGTGGCAGAAGTTGTGGCAGCAGTCTTCATCTGGGCTAGAGTAGATTGCACCTCTGTGGACAAGTTGTCCATTTTGGTGTTTAGTTCTGAGATGGCCTTGGATGTAACTTCTGCAAAAGATTTGAAAGAGCTTTTCAACTCTTCCAATGTTTGGTTCATAGAGGTGACAAGGGTTTGGAACTCACCCCTTGATACGTGTGAACTCGTGGTAACCTCTGGAGGAACACATTCGTCTCCAGAGTTTGTCCTTGTTCCTTGGACACCTTCTGTCACCCCTGTTTGTACGTTGAGGGTGGAAGGATTTCCTTCTGATCCTCGAGGAGAAACATGAGTTTCAACCCCTACAGAAGTTCTATGAAGGTCAGAGTCCAACTCCACTCCAGAGGTGGGTATTGGAATGTCCTTCTGTTGACTTGGAGACTTGTCTAGAGTCTCTTTGTCATTGTGGTCTCTACTCCTCTCTGAAAGGAGGTTTGGCCCTATCGTTGTGTGCGTGGCAGAGGAAACGAATTCCTCTGCAAGGATGTCAGGTGTGATTTGGGGCAATAAATCACGAACTATGGGTGAGTCCTTTCGAGAGGACTCCCCAGGAATGGTTTCCCCGGTTATATTAGGCACAGAGGTTGAAAGAGTAACCTCTGGCTGGCTGGGAGGGGTTGGGATTGAGCTGTGCTGCTCTATTTCTATGATACCCTCTGCCGCTAGACCGGCGGTATCAGAAATGTGGGTTGCACTAGGAGGGGGTTGTGGATGTGTGCCATCTTCTTCTTCGTCATCTTTTTCTGCAAAACCCTCTGCTGTTTCTATCCTACCCTCTTCCTCTATTGTAAAGTCTATGTTTACCTCTTCTTCTGAGGTTTCCTCTGTAGACGCTACTGTTTCTGCTTCTACTCTTAAGGAATCATAAATGAAATGAGATCCTATGAGTTATCGTACGTGAGGGTGCATGGTTTGTGTACCTTGAGCTGCAGAAATGACTTCTATTGTGCGCATAGCCTCTGTAGACTGATCCAATGGTTCTGCGACCCATCATGATGGATCTAAGGTTTGAGCAATGTCGGGATTGTTGAGGAAGGCATTGAAATCTCCTTGTTGATCTGTATAAACTATTGGGGAGGGAGGTTGCAGAGGTATAGCATGTTCTTCCTCTTCTTGTTCGACATCCTCTGTGATTACCTGCAAAGGTGATCTTAGTTTCTTCTTCTTTGACCTTCTCTTCTTTGGCTTAGGAGCTCCCTCTTCTGTTGATTTGGATTTTCGTTTCTTTTGTTTTGGAGGTGAGGTAAGTGCAGAAGATCTTGTTTCTGCAGCTTGTGGTGGAGAAGAGTGTTGAGCTGCAGAGGTTGTAGTTTCTCTGTTGGTTTTCTTTTCTTGCTCTTCTTCTTGGGTGTTGCTGCAGAGGTTTTTGTTTTCGGAGAAGAGGGGTAAATGCTCTCTCTTTGGGTTTTGAAACGGTCTTGTACTGAATAGTATTTCTCTAAAGCTCTAGCCCATTCCTCTTCTGTCATCCTTTCTACTACATCTACACCTAAGGGGGCTCCTAGACGCGGGGGTGTCACAGGACTTGGTTCTGGAGTCCTATGGACGCGTATATACTCTAATTTCCTATCCTCATCAGTTGCATATGCCAGAAGGTTCTTCGACAGAGGTCTGCAGTGGGGGTAACTGTCTTCATGCTCTGTAGGAGTATTTTATTCATTGGATAAAGCTTTACAGATGGCCCTTCCATTGGCCACTTCTGCATTTGAAGTAGAGGTTCGAAAATTACTCCTAAAATTCTTTGGTATTGCAGAGGAGGCAAATACCCTGGTGTGTTCCTTTTGGCCTTTTGAGTTGTGAGCTTTCTGTCGATCGTATTCACTATTTCCTGCATCATGATGGTGGCATAGTCAAGTGGAATATCGTAATAGATTCCATACATGATGGTCAGGATTTGGAATGAGCTTTGGTCAGGGCTACCGGTTTTCCCTGTGAGGCAACGATTTAAGATGGAGAACAGGGTATTCCACAGAGGTGGTAGTCTGCCTCTGCGGAAATCATTGCGTTTCCTCATGGTTGTGTTATACCCTAACATTTCTACGAATCGGCAGAGCTCCTCGTCCGTAGGAACCTCAACATATTTCTTGATTCCAAGAAGACCTCTGGTTGGCAGGTTGAACTCCAGTGAGAACATGGTTCTGTTAAAAATGAGTTCTAGATACTCAGACTTGTCTGGTTTTGAAATATAGCACTTTATCAAAGAATCATCTGAATCAAATCGGCAACTTTGCCAAAATTGATTCAGATATCGTGCAGGGATTTTTGTTGGGGTTTTTGAAAGGAGAGGGTATAATATATGGTTTTCCATGATATTGAGGAGAAGAGCATGGGCTTCGCCGAAGGCTGTTGGTGAGGGTACCAGGTAGCAATTGTTGGATTTCAATGGAAGAACATCCTCAAAATGTTCTTTGTTCAGAAAATGTTGAAGGTTTGTGGTTGGTGCAAAGTTTGCAGAGTCGCCGGAGTTTTCTGTTTCAGCATTTACGGCGATGTTAGGGTTTTGCGAGTGCTCTGAATGCACTGGGGAGTGTTGAGGAGAGTTCGCTGGAGAGTTTTGAGCAGCGTGGGAACTGGAAACCATTTTGCAAAGTAAAATGCTGATTTGAATATAGTTGCAGGTTCGCCGGAGAATGGAGTGAGTAAAGATTTTGTGAGGTATGGTAACTTTGGTTTTATACTGAGTTTGTGACCGTAGAATCTGAAAGGGTTAATATTTTGAGGTAAATAATATTTGGGGTCCGCACTTGAGTGGTTACGGCGGGTTCAACTTTCCATAGGAACGTGTTGCATGTAGGTCCAATGAACAGATGACACGTCCTCAGTGTCAGTTATGACGAGACGTCGTGGGCGGCCTTATTAAATGCTGGGCGCGTGGGCCTCTTTACCTCCACATGATTCTCACTCGCAGAAAAGTTATCGTTACTGTTACAGAAATGCCGAAAGTAAAAACTAACAGAGGCTCTGTGATTTGAGAATCTTATTTTTCTTGCCTCTGTAGGTTGTACCTTCACAAAGAATGGTTGAAAAATCCATGGAGAGGATCGATAAATTATTTGTATAGAAACTCGTTTACAGAGGTTTTTGGACCTCTGTCAGAGCCAGCAGAGGTTCTGAGACAAGAAATTTCGTATAACTAACACTTTATAAACATTTTATATCATCCAAGTTTTTGATTGATTTAAACAATGTTTTTAGGACATGTTTGAAAACTGGTGTCCTAGAAAATTGTTTTTGAAAAAGGTTTTGTGCAGCAAAAAGTCTTTTTAAAACATATGTTGGTCTACAGAAGTTCTTTCTTGTGGAGAGAACTCTGTAACCAGATACTTCTGTTGCAGTGCTTGTACGCGATGATTCTTTTTGATTTTGATACCTAAAAAGATTGACAGAGTTTCCAAGAATTATTGATTTAAGTTTAGAGCTTTTGCCTGCAGAACCTCTGTTGGACTCAGCAGAGGCTCTGTAACCTTAAATTTCTAATAATGGAAAACTCAACATTCTTTTTGATCAAATTTTATTTGGAATGTGTTTAATAATGTTTCTAGACCATATTTAAAAATTTGTGTCGTAGAAAATTATTTTCAAAAAGAATTTTGTCGAGATACTAACCTTTTTGTTCTTCTTTGTCCGGCAATTTTCTTTTCTTATGTTGTTTTCATCTCTTCCTCTGCTCCCGCTTGACTTATAAATCTCTGTAGGTTAAGAAAGGTCTCCTTTTGCTCCCCCTTGATCTAATCATCCTCTGTAGATCAAGATTGTTTTCTTTTGCTCCCCCTTGACCTATGCTTGGTTCAAATAATCAGAAGTAAATGTATATAATATAGGTCGTGTAACAGAGGGTCTGTAAGAATCGACAGAGGTTCTGAGGAGACTTACAGAATCTCTGTATTTTTCAGAATTGAGATTTTAGAATTTTCAACGAAAAATAATTTACAAAAACAAACAAAACAGAAAATATACATACTGTATAATATAAAGATAAAGATACTTACAGTGGTTAATCCATATTTATCATTCCTAATTTACCCACCAAGTAAAGGAATCTTTTCTCATCAAGTTCCTTGGTGAATAAATCAGCAAGCTGAAATTCTGTTGGTACAAAATGCATCTCGATGGTTTGATTTTCCACATGATACTTCAGAAAGTGATACCTGATATCTATGTGCTTTGTCTTTGAATGTTGTACTGGATTTGCAGAGATGGCAATCACACTTTTGGAATCACAGAAGATGGGGATTTTGCAAATGATGTGACCAAAGTCTTTTAGCTGAGTTTTCATCTACAGAACTTGAGAGCAACAGCTAGCAGCAACAACGTATTCAGCTTCTGCCGTAGATGTTGAGACACAATTCTGTTTTTTTGAAGTCTAGCTTACTAATTTCCCACCTAGGAATTGACAACTCCCAGAGGTACTCTTTCTGTCGAGTTTGCATCCTCCGTAATCTGAATCTGTGTATGCCTTTAGTCTAAAACCAGAGTTCTGCGGATACCAGAGGCCAAGATTTTTGGTCCCTCTGAGGTATCTGAAGATTCTCTTTACAGCAATATAATGTGACTTTTTAGGATTAGCTTGATATCTTGCACAAAGACATGTGGCATGCATTATGTCAGGTCTACTGGCCGTTAAGTATAATAAAGACCCAATCATTCCTCTGTAAAGTGTGCACTCGACAGAGATGCCATTTGGATCTGAAAAAAGTTTATTTCCAGTGGCCATTCGGGTTTTCATGACAGAGGCATCAGAGAGGCTATATTTTTCAAGTATGTCAGAGACATATTTTGATTGGTTTATGAAAGTTCCTTCTGATGTTTGTTTGACTTGAAGTCCGAGAAAAAAGGTTAATACTCCCATCATGCTCATTTCAAACTCACTCTGCATGATTTTTTCAAAATATTTACATTTTTGTGTATTTGTAGACCCAAAAATAATATCATCTACATATATTTGTACAAGAATAAGCTCATTTCCTTCACCTTTAAAGAATAGAGTTGTATCAGTGGTACCTCTGTTGTAGTCGTTATTGAGCAGAAAGGTGCAAAGTCTTTCGTACCGTGCTCTTGGAGCCTGTTTCAGTCCATACAGAGCCTTGTCGAGGTAATAGACATACCTTGGGTACTTTGAGCTATCAAATCCTGGTGGTTGTTGGACATATACTACTTCTTGAATTTCTCCATTGAGAAAGGCAGATTTTACATCCATTTGATATACTTTAAAACCTCTGTGGGCTGCGAAGGCTAAGAAAATTCTTATTGCTTCGAGCCGTGCAACAGGGGCAAAAGTTTCATCGTAATCGATGCCCTCTTCTTGGCGATATCCCTTGGCCACCAGTCTTGCTTTACTTCGAATGATCACTCCATCTTCATCCTTTTTGTTTCTGAAGACCCATTTAGTCCCTATGGCCTGTTTCCCTCGTGGCAGAGGTACTAGGGTCCAGACTTTGTTTCGCTCAAACTGCAGAAGCTCGTCTTGCATAGCATCCACCCAGTTTGGGTCGTCCAGAGCCTCAGAAATCTTTTTCGGTTCGATCACACTAATAAAGTTGGTAAATAAACAAAAATTTGTAGAAGCTGGTCTTGTTTTTACCTTATCAGAGAGATTACCGATGATTTGTGTTTGAGGATGGCTTTTTGTCCATTGAGTTGTTCGTGGAAGATGATCATTTGAGTCATCAAGTTGAACTTCTGTAGTTGAAGTGGTTGATGGTTCAGCTTCTGTAGGAATGGGTATTAAAGTTGGGATTTCCTTCTCTGTAGGTATTGTGGTTTCATCTTCACTTCCCTCTGGTGTTTCTTATGTTGTTGCTTCCTCTGTTGGATTTGTTAGAATTTGGATAACCTCTGTTGAAGAATCTTTTGTTGCCGTATCTTTTGTTAGATGTTCAGTACCTGTAGTATTTGTAGAAGAGGATGAGGGATTAAATGGATCAGACAGAGAGATACTTACTTCGTTTATAGGTGATTCTGCAGAGGTGCTTTTTGTTCCAGCAGAGGGATTAACGTTGTTGTTGAACATCTCTTGAAATAGAAGACCTAAATCTTCATTTGTTTTTGAGATGCCAGCGGTTTCCATGTTTAGCCTGAGTTCTGAACTGAGTTGTTCAGAAGTCTTTTGGAATGAATCATCAAAGGACACATTGATGCTTTCTACTATCGTGCGTGACTTCAGAAGGTAAACTCTGTAGGCTTTGGAAGCGGCAGAGTAACCGATGAACTTGCCTTGGTCAGCCTTTTCTTCAAACTTTCCTCTGGAGTCTCTGTCGTTTAAGACAAAGCATTTGCATCCAAACACATGGAGAAACTTGATGTTTGGTCGTCGTTTGTTGATCAGTTCATAAGGAGTTTTGATCTGTCTTTTCACGATTGTTGAATGATTTTGGGTATAGCAAGCTGTTGAAATTGCTTCTGCCCAAAAGGTCATTGGTAATCCACATGCAGAAAGCATGGTTCTTGCAGCCTCCACTAGCGTGCGGTTCTTTCGTTCGACCACGCCATTCTGTTGTGCGGTGCGAGCGGCAGAGAAGTTCTGGGATATTCCTTCTTCTGTGAGATAGGCTTCAATGACAGAGTTTTTGAATTCTGTGCCATTGTCACTTCGTAACTTCAGAATTCTGCACTCATAAAGAACTTGGATTCTTTTCATTAGATTAATCAAGATGCATGGAACATCTGATTTCTTTTTGACAAATTCAGCCCATATAAATCGTGAAAACTCATCAATTAAGACAAGTATATATTTCTTGCCACCTAGGCTCTGTATAGCGATTGGACCGCAGAGGTCAACGTGAAGCATGTACAGAGGTCTAGGACAAGACACATCAGTTTTGTCTTTGTGGGAAGCTCTTTTGAGTTTTCCCATTTCACAGGCAGAGCATAAATGATCCTTATTGAATTTAACATTTGGTAAACTTTTGACCAGATCATGTTTTACCAGTTTATCTAGAGTATGAAAGTTTAAGTGACAGAACCTGTTGTGCCATAGCCAGGTTTCTTCACTTTTTCTTGCAACAAGACAAATGGTGTCCTTGTTTTTGGCATTGAAGTTCATTAGACATAGATCACCTTTTCTTTTGGCTCGCAGAAGTTCAATTCATGTGTCTTCACTTAGTAGAGAGCATAATGTTCTTTTGAACAGTACATCGAATCATGTGTCACAAAGTTGGCTTACATTGAGTAGGTTGTGTTTTAGGCCATCCACCTATGCAACTTTGTGTACTGTGATATTCTCTTTCTTTATGACTCCATAGCCTTTGATATGCCCCTTTTTGTTATCTCCAAAAGTCACTGATCCACCATCTTGTTTTTCTTGGAATGTGGATAGAAGACTTCCGTTGCCAGTCATGTGCCTTGAGCATCCGGAGTCTAGATACCATATTGGCACAAACTGCTTCTGCAAAACAATCACATAGATTTAGGTACCCATATCCACATGGGTCCAGTTTCGTCAGAATTTTTCAAGTTTGCCTTGGCATTCTTGAAATACATTTTATTTTTTGTCGAAGAATCAGTTTGTTTCTCTTTTATACTTGATTTAACTGCAGAGAGAAAACAATTTGAACTACAGAAATGATTATTTAACTTGAACATTAGATCAAAGCAATGACATTATTGAACATCAGAGGTGATTTGCTTGAAATTTTCATTGAAGGCTTTAAACTGGGCCACATAGGCATTACATTCTATTCTAGCATATGGTTTCCTATTACAAGAAGATTTATGTAGATTAGATTGTTGGCAAAAATCTTTGTTTGTAGCAGCCTTCTGTGAGTCCCTTCTGTGGTGAACATCTGTTGATTTTACTGTCACAGGTGAAAAAGATTTGTTAGGTTTTGTCCATTTACCGTTTTGTTGCCATGTTGGTTTCTCTTTTATTTTTAAGGGTTTTAAAATTTTTGAATCTTTTAGATTTTGAGAGGACATTAACTTCTTTTGTTTCAACTTTTCAAGCTCAATAGAGGTTTTGGCTTGTATGCACATTTTCATAAAGTCTGGACAGATAGGAATTCCAGTGATTTTCTCTTTTGGAGAAATAGTTCTGTTAAGAACTTCAGAGGTTTGTTTAACAACCTCTGTTTCACAAGGAAACTTTTCTATTCTGTCAGCCTCTGATTCGTCAGATGATGAGTCGTCCTCATATACAGAGGTTGAGTCATCATTATTTCTTTCGACAGAGGCTGGAGTTTCCGAGCATGTGTCATATTTGCTTTCTTCCTCTGAAAGATTACTTTCTAAGTCAACAGAGGTGTCTGACAAGATCTCTTCAGAGAGTTTTTGATCTACAGAAGGTATATATAGACTTTTCAATAAATTTATTTTCCCAATTTCGATTATATCTTTTTCAATTATATTTCTTAGTTTTTCTTCTGAAAAGTTTGGTTTGAACTCAAGTGCTTCTGCAGATAATTTCTTTTCAGAATCTATTGTGCAGACAAAAGCAACTTGAGTTTGAGTCTCTGGTTTACCAAACATAAAGATTCCTATCTGATCTTGAGTTTTCAGATATCTCTTTGGTTTGGATCCTCTTTTGACAGAGGTTGAAGGTGATAAGTCTGTGTTTTCAAACTACACATTTATCATCTTCATGGGTTTCCTTAAGTGAGGTTCCCCAGAGACTTTTACTCTCTTACTTACAGAGATTAAGTTTGGAAAATTAGGTTTGTTGACTTTTCCTACTGTAAATAGAGATGACAGAGGTTTATTCTTCTTGTTTTCTGTACCTTGATTAATATCACTGTACCAAATACCTCGCCTTCCTATTTGAGTTTTTATTTTCTCATACACCTTTTGAGCATCACGATAATTTTTAATTAAAACATCTCTTCTTAGTAGATCTTGCCAAAGGACTTCTCTTTCCTTTTGAAAATATTCTTTAAGAGCTAAAATGTTAAGTTTGTCGCTCTCAGAATCTGAAAGTTATTTTGTTTTGGATTTTAAAGATGTATTTAATTCAAAAAATTTCTCTTTTAAAGGAAAAAGATTTTTGTTCCAGTGTTCTTCTAATTCTTCCTTTTCTTTGAAATTTTTTGCTTTTTCTTCGGTGAGAAGTCTAGCTTCTCTTTCATAATAAGTGAGCTTTTTCTGAATATCATCACAAGTTTTTTTCAGTTCAACATTTTCAGTTTTAATTATAAGCAAATCAACTTCTGTAGTATTAGAGGTGGAGTTTGAAGTAGATATCTCAGTGTCAGAGTCGGAGCTGATGTCTGCCATGCCACAGAACTAGGCATTTTTGGTGAATTCTTCATCAGAGGTTGTATCTGACTCCCAATCTTCCTTGTTCACCACTTTGTTCGCCATGAGTGACTTTTGAGCATAATACTCGGCTTTCTTTTTGTAAAAAGCTGAGTCCTTCTGTGGGCGATTTGACCTGCTTCTACATTAATTGGCAAAGTGGTCTGGCTTCCCACAGTTGTAGCAACCTTGGTTCTGGGAGTTATTACCAGCACGATCGTCAGTCTTCTGTCGGTCACCACCTTTTTCCGGTTTGCATTCATTTGCAGAATGACCAGGCTTGCCACACTTGTAGCATTCTTGTGGTGTGTAGCTTGCCTTGTCATCTGACCTCTGTCGGTCATTTCCTCTGTTGTCTGACCTCTGTCGGTCAGCTGATTCTTCTCTTCTTCCTTGATCCCTTCTATTCCAATCATCTCTTCTCTCTCTGCCATATCTATCATTAACAGAATTCTTTTGGTTTCCTTTGAATTCTCTTGTTACTAGAGTTAAGGATGTAGCTATTGATGCCAGAGTAATTTCTCCTTCTTCCACAATCTCTTCATCTTCGCTGTCAACTACCACCATCTTTTTCTTTTTCCCCTTCTTCTTTTCCTCTGTAGTTCTTTCTTTCCTCGGCCTCTCTGTATCTTCTGTAGTTTTGCCAACCAAAGCAAGAGGTGCAGTGGTTAGTGTCTTTGCTTGTGCTATTTGAGGCTCTTGACCAGCTAATGTTCCGTAGAGGTCTGAAAGAGTCCATGAATCTAAATCTTGATTGGTTTGTAAAGACATAGATAGCTGGAGCCATTCTTCGTTCAGACTTTTGAGAAACATGACATTATTCTCTTCAGAAGTTCTGTGGATGCCGAACTTTTTGCAGTTATTGATCAAAGAGTTGAACCTGTCGTATGTTGTCTGCAGAGATTCATTTATCAGGGCTTTAAAAGCGATATACTCGTTTATATATTGAGCCCTTCGGTTTTTCTGAGTTTTAGCTCCCCCTTCAAGTTGTTTTTCCAGTTCTTTCCAAAGATCATACGAAGATTCGCATGCATCTAAAGACTGGAAGAGTTCGTTGGGGATTGCCATAATCAGAATTCTTTTTGTTTTCTGCGCGAGTTCATCTTTTACCTTGTCTTGATCTGACCAACCATCACTGGTTTTAGGTTTTTGATGCTCAGGGATTTCAGGAGTGCCAGCTGTCGTAGGTACACGAGGTACTATTAACATAGGAACATGAGGAGGATTATAAAGGTATTGTACGAGCTCTTTATCAGTACCCTCAAAGAAGTGGATCATTCTTATTTTCCACTGAGGATACTCATTTCTTAGAAGAGAAGGTGGTTTGGTTAATGAACCAGGTGTGAAGAAGTTTTGTGTGCTTGTCATTTTAAGAGTGAAAAGATTCAGAATGAAGATATGACACGAAAAGTACGAGAGAATAAACTGGAAGGATTTTCTGGGTTTGGAAGTTCTTAACAATGCACTTTTATGGAGTTTTAACTAAAGAAACAGTTTCTCTTGATTTACCAGATATCGAATAAATCGATAATGGCTGAAAAGTAGAATCTGTTTGACGGAATGAATAACAGGTTAAAATCAGACCATGTTTCTATCAATAATCTTGTTAAACGAGGATCGCTTGATATTAAAAACCAAGCTTGGCTCTGATACCAATTGTTGGTTCCCGTATTTGATTAACAAAGATTATCTTATCTATTTGTTCAAATAAGATGTGTTGCGGAAGCGTATTTGAAGAACTAACAGATATGTTTGTATAGAAACAATACAAACTATCAAATAAACAGTATATGAAGAACAGATGAATATCTCAAAGTTTACTGTATTTGATGAAGAACACTAACAATAGATTTGACGTTAATTGTGTGTGTGTTTTTCTTGTATATGAGCTTGTTATC
Organism: Saussurea involucrata; assembly: GCA_033807775.1. Classification (NCBI taxonomy): domain Eukaryota; kingdom Viridiplantae; phylum Streptophyta; class Magnoliopsida; order Asterales; family Asteraceae; genus Saussurea; species Saussurea involucrata. Next base: position 68,320,831 of record CM066318.1, on the reverse strand, counting down.
TGATGAGGAAGAACTCAACATGAGTCTTCCTTTTATACTACTACAAAAGAACTATTCTAGACAAAAGGACTAATGCTACAGGAAAGAAGGGATGGCATGAACAGTTGAAAAACTGCATGCATTAAATGCGCTAATATCAACTTCCAAGGATTCCTATCAGAGTTTGACACGTGTTTGTTGTCGGACCATGCCTTGTACAAGTTGATGAACGGACCTTGGAACAGTAGCAAGATATTTCCGTAACAGTGGTAAGATATTTCTGCAACAGTGGCAAGATATTATAAATATCTTCCAAGTCTTCAATCTGAACCGCAGAGGTTCTGTCAAGGGTGACAGAGGTTCTGCGGCTCGGTCCTTGGTGAGCTTTCTTCTGTAGATCCTTCTTTGGTTATTTGTGAGTAGTCTTCTGTAGATTCTTCTTGGGACTTGGTGTTTCTTTAATGATCTTGTTTGCTTCGGCAGAGCTTCTGTGGAACACCGCAGAGCTTCTGTGGAACTCTTTCATACTTAAGCCTATTTTTCAATACTTATAATATTATGAATATTTGGAGATAACACTCCCAAACCGAAAAGAAGGAAAAGCAAGGAGAAAACCAAGAAGCCTCACACTCCTATGAAATCCATCGCAGAGGAAGCAGAAATGGCAGCAGAAACCCCTGAACAACCTCTGCAATCCCCTTCACCTATCAACTATGCAGAAGATCAGGGTGACTTCAACACTTTCCTTGAGAACCCCGAAATCGCCAATACTTTAGATACCTCTGGCTGGAATGCAGAAGCCCTCTCCCATCAGTCAACAGAAGCTCCAGACTTCAGAATCTCTTCTGACTTAGATGACGATGACGAAACACCCAAGAGCATTCAAGTTGCCACACCAGAAGTTCTACAGAACCCCTTCACACAACCTGGATTTGATGTACTAAGAGCAAGCCCAGAAGATCTGGTGAAAACTACCACCAAAACCCCACCAGTCTTTGTCTCAGAGGTAGAGTCTGATGAAGAAGAAGATACCCAGGTAAACGAAGGACCTCTGCATCTCCATGTACGGCAATTAATTGGCTCTCATCCAATATACGACTCCTTAGTCACTGGGGCAGAAGCCACAACAGAAGTTAGGGTAGAAGCAGCGGGTCGTAGGATAGAAAGAGAGGTTGAGACAATAGATGGTGAAGTAGTAATAGGAGGCCCAACAGAGCAAGCATCCAGAACAGATGCCTGGAATAGTAGAGGCACACAACCCTAACCAACTCCCAGTGCAACCCACACTTCTATTACCGCCAGTCTAGTGGCAGAAGGTAATATTGAACAAGAGCAGCACAGCTCGAACCTACCCCAAACTGACCGGGCAGAGGAAATTCCTTCCACCTCTGTGCCACTAATAGCCATAGAAACCATTCCAAGGGAGTCCTCTCCAAAGGACTTGCCTTTAGTTCGTGATTCCTCGCCCCGGATCACATCTGACACTCTTGCAGAGGAATTTGTTTCCTCTACCACACGCACACACGTAAGTCCAACCGGCCCTTCAGAGGGGCCTAGAGTGCATGAAGACGAAAGGATTATAGACAAGTCCCCGAGTCAACTTAAGGATACTCCTGTACCCACCTCTGGAGTGGATCAGGACAATGTCCTTAACAGAACCTCTATAGAGTCTGAGGCTGATAAAGCCTCTGCTCGAGGATTAGAGGGAAATCCTTCCGTCCTCAACGTCAATACAGGGACGAAAGAAGGTGTCCAATGAACAGGGACTCACTCTGGGAACGAATGTGTTCCCCAGAGGTTACACCAAGTCCGCATGTATCAAGGGATGAGTTCCAAACCCTTGTCACCTCTGTAGACAACACATTGAAAGAGTTGAAAAGCTCTTTTGATTCTTTTGCAGATGTTACCACAAGGGCCTTTAATGATATGAACACCAAAATGGACAACCTGTCCACAGAGGTGCAAAATGCTCTAGCCGAGATAAGAACAGTCGCGACAACCTCTGCCACCTCTGCCGCTTCTGAGTTCGAGAAAGCCACCACCTCTGCTTTCCAAAGTCCTGTCAAAGTTCTGCTTGAAAAGCTAAAGAAAGAGCAATCCTCAACATCTAAGGGCCTTACATCAGAAGACCTAAAGAATGCCTTAGAGAAGGTCCAAGAGCATACAACCCAAGCAACTCAAGCCATAAAGCCTTCCGACTATATGACAAGAGCATAGCTTACAGAGCTCGGACAGGGGATTCTCAATCAGACGACAGACTTCATCAAAGCCTTTACAATCGCCAATCACACCTACGTTAAAGACTTTTAGAAGAGCGTCGGCAGAATGCGCTTCAACACAGAGGCAGAGCTCGCAAATCTTTTTGGCCTCTGTGATGACTTGTGCGCAAAGATGATAGCTGCAGGTGTCGTACCGCCCAAAAAGCCAGAAGCTTCATGCAGGGAAAAGAGTACGAAAGATAAGGGTCAGGATGAATCTGGTGATGACTGGTGATTCAGCATATCATTTCGAGGGGGAGAAACACAGGGAGAAAGCTGCAAGCAGAGGTCTACCAGCTCCACCGGTATCCGCAGAACCCCTAAACCAAGTTCCCCCAACTCAAACCCAAGGAAGAAATCAACAACAGTCCACAGAGGCAACAACCACCTCTGTGGAAATAACCCCTGAAGAAACCCCAATTACAACCCAAGTACCTGAAACCAATCAAGATCAACAACAGAAATCCACAGAGGCAACACCCACCTCTGTGGAAACAAGCTCTGTATTCGGAGAAGATGTGCCAACCCGTGAACAATTTCAAATCTTATCATCCTCCGAAGAAGACCAACCAACCCCTACTCCTAAACCAACAGAAGACAAACCAACTTCACCAACACCAACAACACCAGAAGAACCCAAACTTCCATCTGCAACACCAGAAGCCGAGGAGACAAAATCTCCATCACCCACACCCAAAACCAGAACCAAGTCGATTGCTCGCAAACATAGAAAATATCTTAGCAAATCCGTAGAAGCCTAACCAACCAAACCTTTGAACAAACCAATCTCACCAACCAAGTCCTCAGAAACACAAGTGACAAAACCATCAGAGGCAACCCCAAAAACTTCAGAAGTACCTCCTTCAAAGCCCTCAGAACCCCAAAAGACAAAACCCACAGAGGCAACCCCATCTCTACAAGAAGATCTACAACCGAAGGCAAAATACCAAGGCAAGGGGATAATGACAGAGGAACCACAAAAGAAGAAGCCAAAGCATCAACCAGCAGAGAAATTGATGAAAAGCTCTTTCGACGCCTATGTAACACCAAAACCAGAAGAAGAAGACTATTTTTCGGTGTTACACCTCTGTCAAACATACCTGTTCTGGATCCGAAGGTAAAACCTATAGAGGATCGCATGAAGCAAATAAAGAAACAAATGGATGCTCTGCGCAGGGCCATGCCTCCACCCGATGCACCTCTACCACAGATGGAAGAGGTAGTGTACAGATATCTGTACAACAGAAGTGCCAGAGATCCTCTGCCACCAACCATTCAAGATCCCGACTTCCATGCTTACCTCAAAAACATCTTCACAAGAACAACACCCAAGCCAAAACATCAAGTCTTGTCAGAGTCCAAAATCGACAAGGTCATATACTGTATGTTTTCTCAAACCAGAACTACACCTAAGGTTTCCTACAACGTATATAAGGCCAAAAGGGAGGACAGAACTGTGACCCAATTCTCAGATGATGATCTGAGAAATCTAAGTCCCTACGACCTACCCGACCTTCTGGACTGAACGAAAAAGAACTTCACGACAGATGCACATCGAAGGGCATACAGGGTGATCAGAAAAGCCACGCGCGAGAAACTTCTGTTGTATAGCCTTGTCGACTTCCAATTAGGACGAGATCTCGGAGTAAGAAACCTAAATCTCCGACCACCAGAAAATGACTGCCCATCCTCTGCCATACCAAACTCGATCATTACATCTCCAAGACTTGGGTTAGTTTATCAAGATCCTGTTGGGAAGTCAAGATTGTTCATAGAGATGGACTGTCAGAAGTATGCAACAAGTACCTTGACAGAATTCAGAGCAAGCCTCGTGGAAGATAGAGGAACGGAGCTCATGAATCAATCTCTCGCAGATAGACTGATAGAGGTCATCGACCAAGTAATCAACTTCAAAAACCTCTACATCAGATTCTATCACGAGCTCAAGGAACTAGGATTCGACAACATAAGTTTCAACGACTTCAAAGACTCAAACGTCTGATATCCTCTAACAACCTCTGCAAATCTTTCCTTTCATAATGTAATCAAGTGTAAGTGCCTCTGGCATAATTTTGTATGAAAGAAAAGTAAAAACTTTTGAGGTACATTGTTACACCTCTTATCATGTACTTAGCCTAGAAAACCTTGCACTTTTCAATTTTTTATTTTTCAATACTTAGGGGGAGATTGTTAGCTCCAATCTTTCTGTTTATAGAAGTATTGAAAAATAGGCTAAGTATAGAAGTCTTTGACAGAAGCTCTGCCGAGTCACCGACAAGACCGAAGCATAGAAGTCTTCGACAGAGGCTCTGCCGAGTAACCGAGAAGACCGAAGTAAAGAATCACCAGAAGACTCTTCAATGCGGACAAGGCCACAGAGCCTCTGTCATACTTGACAGAGCCTCTGTGGTATAAAAGACTAGAGCTATATACAAAGACAATCGTACAAGGCGTGACCTGACAACTCCACGTGTCAAACTCTGATGGGTCTTAGCCTTAGTAGAAGCCGGCGCATTTAATTAACGTTGTACCTACAACAGTACCTGAATAGTATCTTTGTACCTTCAGTACTTATTGTCTAGAGCTTGTCCCCTTTAGAAGTAGTATAAATAGAAGACTCATGTTGAGTTCTTCTATTAAGCTTTGCACAACACACACACCATTAGAACAGAATTCTTGTTATATCATCGGTGTTCTTGGTGTTCTATTTATATCAATATACAGTGGGTTATTGAGCTATTTATCTGTGTTATTTACATCTCACGTATTTGATATAGTGTGTTCTTCTACCTTATTATATCTTTTAGTTCGTTAAAAACGCTTCCGCATTATATCTTGTTTGAACTAATTAGATAGAATCATCATTGTTAAGCAAAACATGAACCAACACATCCGGTAAACAAGGGTTATCCGGTAAGCTCCCCATTCGGACAAACAATCTCATCCGGTAAACCAACTTCGTCCGGTAAGTCACAATTTTCCTATCATCCGGTAAGTCACAACTTAATTGTCCGGTAAGTTTAAATCTTTGATTGGTTTATTGTCCGGTAAGTTACATTGTTTCGGTAACCTCATCTGATCCGGTCAGTTCAATTGATTTTATTTCACCCGGTAAGTTGTGTTTGGTAAATTTTTAATTGGTAAGAAATCGTCGGTACCCGAGTTACCGCACGTCTCGTGATTGAGAATTTTTAATGAATGTTGCGATTTTTCTTAACGATCGATTTGCGATTTTTTTGTGACATTTGAGATTATTTGCGACTGTTAGATCTGAAGTTTTGTCAATAAACCAAGTGTTAAAGATCTGATAAGAAGACTCAGATGTTTTGAGTAGAGGAGTCAGAGGTCTGACTGTGAAGGCTCAGAAGTACTGATAAGAGAAGTCACATGTCTGAGATAAGGAGTCAGAAGATCTGAGAAGCGTGATCAGAAGAATGTTCAGAAGTTCTGAACTACCTGTTCATAACTTATGACGAGATTCTTTACTTAGTAATTTGTAAACTAATTAGGACACGTGTTTTGTTCTTATTAGTCTTTCTTATTTGTACTGTAGCTTTAATATGTCCGTTGCAGTATAAATAGAGTGGTTAGCACTACATTGCTAACTGATTGATTTTCCCGTGTATCTTTGTATTCATTCTTTGTAATCTTTGAGATTCTCTCTCTCTTAGATCTGTAATCCTGTTCATCATTGAATACAATTGGGCTTGATCATACAACTTCTCAATTACTGCTTTCTATATTGATTGTAAGATTAGATCCTGTACTTACAATTGGTATCAGAGCCAATCAACAAACAAATTCGTTCAAGATTGTGATTGCGAAGATCGATTGATCAATTTCTTGAAGATTTCTTGATTCATTCAAAATTCGATTCCGCTGCTAGGGCTAGTTCTTGAATTCTTGGCAATTCTTGAATTACCTGTTACTTTTCGATCAAGAAACTCGAATTTGTCTTTCTGTTGAATTTTCTTACAATCATGTCTTCTAAAGAATATCTAGCCATGGGATCTGAAACCAAACCGCCTGTTCTTATACCAGAAGAGTATCATCAATGGAAAATTCGTATGATCCAATTCCTAGACAACATTGATGAAAATCTTATGATCTCCATTCGAGAAGGTCCAATTGAAGTGTATATCGATGTTGCCGCAACCCCTGCTACAGAGACAACTCCAGAAATTCCAGCGACCAGAGTGAAGAAGAATTATTCCCAATACACAGCTGAACAGAAGAATAGGCATACTATTGACAAAAGAGCTATTACTTTGATGACTTTGGCTGTCCCAAATGAGGTTCTTAACAGGATTGACAGTGGATCATCAGCTAAAGAAATGTGGGACGAATTGGAAAGGCAAATGTTAGGAACTGTAAGATCTATTCAGGCAAAGTTAAATCAAAGCATAAATGCTTATGAAATGTTCAAAGCAAAAGAGTCAGAAAGTTTGACACAGACATACAGTAAATTTTGCACTATTCTAAATGACTTGAGAAGAAATGGACTGAAGAAAACGAAGTCAGAAATAAATTACAAATTTCTGAACAGTCTAAATTCAGAATGGTCATCATTTGCCATAAGTCTGCAAATGAACAAGGATATGTGTGAAGAAGACTTAAATGATATGTTCTGTGTTCTTAATCAACATGAAGACTCTGTCAAGTTAGTTGTGGAAGAGAAGAAAAATGTTGCTGATCAGTTAGCGTTCTTATCAAAGTCCAAAGCAATCAAAGCACCCAAAAAGACTGCATATCTATCAGAGATACCTAATCTGGAAGAATCTGACAAGGAAGAAGGATCAGAAGATGATGAAGATATCAAGATAATGGCTGAGAAACTAGCTTTGTTGACAAATACTTTCAACAAAAGGTATGGGAAGAGAAGATTTCAAGGAAATTATAAGAGAGTTGGGAGTTCAGATTATAAGAAGAAAGAAGACAGAGAAGAAAATAAGTTTGAAAAGAGAGTAGAGAGAAGTGAAGAAAACAAAGAAGAGAAGGATGAGAGAAAAGAAAAGAATCTGTGTTTTAAGTGTGGAAAATCTGGCCACTATGCTAAGGATTGCAGAGTTAAAATTGTGAAAGACTATGAGTACTACACCAAGAAGGCTCAGCTTGCAAAGAAGAGAGATGATAAAATTGCTCTATTGGCTGAACAGGAGAATTGGTTGTATTACACTTCTGATGAAGATGATCATATCAACTTTCCACAGATGCAAAGTTATATGGCAAAAATGAGAAATGAGGATGATTCTGATTTTGAAGATGCTGATTCTGAGTCATCTGCTGAGGTACATTCTTCACTTGAGATAGAGTTAATGACACAGATTGGTGAAATGAAAACTGAATTTGCTAATCTAAGAAAACAGATAAAAGGAGAAAGAAATTTGGTTAACAAATTCAGAATTGAAAAAGAAGTAATAAAAGAACAATATGAAGAATCTGAGGCTGAGAAACAGAAAGTTAAAGATGAAAATTCTGAATTGTTGAAAAAGCTTTCTGAACTAAAAGTTGAGTTTTCAAAAATAAAGGATGAAAAAGGTGATTTACAAATAAAATTTGATATGTTATTTGAAGAAAGAAAGAATTTATACACCAAAATCAAAGAATTGGAAGATCTGAATTTGAAAAGGGGTCAGACTCAGCAAACATTAAATCTTTTATTAAGCAATGTTAAAGATACAAGATTTTACAACCCAAAGAAGGGATTGGGATTGGAAGAAAATGTCACTTTAAAAAGAGCTCCAATCAACTTGTATGAAAAACTTCAAGTTTCTAAGCCAAAAATCCCAGAAATTGTTGACAAGTTCTGACAATTTGCAAAGACCAAACTCTAAAAAGTCAGATGAGAAAATTTCTGAGTCTAAAACAGAAAAGTCAGTTGTTTCAGAAGAAAAGGTTAAGAAAGAAGTTTCTAAACCAACAGATGAGAAGCCAAAATACAATGATATTAAATTCAAGTATGATTCTTTAAATGTCAGCTACAAAAATAAACAACCAAGTTTTTCATATCATGACATTGAGAGCATATTTGACACAAGTAAAAATTCTGAAACAGTCAATCAGAAGTCTGAAACTTCTAGTCAGGATTCTGAACTTTGTAGTCAGAATTCTGAGTCTAAAGATCAGACATCTGAGTCTATAAATCAGAACTCTGACTCAGGTAGTCAGAAGTCTGATTCAACTGAATTTTCTGAAACAAAGTCAGATGAATTTTTACAACTTGAAAAGAGATTTAATCTTGTGAGTCAAGAACTTGAGGACTTAAGGAAAGCTTATGATGAACATGAAAATGATTTCTGTGAGGTGGATACTAAACTTGAAAAAGCTTTGAAAGAAAAGAATATTTTTATTCAGAAAATAACAGAGCTTGAAAAACTGAAGACTGAGTATGATCTTTTTAAAATTAATGTTCTAAAAGAAAATGATAAATTCTTTAATGAATCAAGTACATATGAAAAGGGTGAATCATCTAATTCTTCTAACAAAAAGGACTTGAATTTTTCAGAAAAAGAAGAAAGCAAAAGGAAAGATGATCTTGCAAAGTTGAATGATCTGAAAAGGGATCTTGAGAAGCTTAGAATGAAATCTACTTCTGAACTCAAAGCTAGAAATTCTTGTAATAAGGGTAATTGTACTCTGAATAGTATCAATAAAAATGAAATGATCTATGTTTCAGATTTATTGTCACTTGCAAAGAAAAATCTTGTTTGTGTTAGATGTAAAAATGATTCATTCCAATATTCTCATAAATGTCAAGTCAAAATAACTTATGTTTCATACATAAGAAAAGATATTCAAAATTCAGAAAAGAAAACTATTTCTGTTCATCAGAATACAAAAAAGAAGAAAATTGTTGTTCCTCAGACTCAGAAGAAAGAAAGTATAAAAGAAAAGAAAGTTGAAAATGCTGCAAAATCAAAAGATACAACTTTCAAAAAGAAAGTGAATAAGTTTGTAAGCAGAAAATGTTCTGACTTCATAAAAGTTCAAGGAAAGTGGTGTTTGAAGAAAGATTTTGAGTGGAAAGTAAAAGGTACTAATGTTAAATCCAATGACAAAACTAACAAAGATGGACCCATTCCAAAATGGGTACCTAAAACTAACTGATCCTTTTGCAGGGCTGTCATGTGTGGTTTTTAGATTCAGGAGCTTCAAGACACATGACAGGTCAGAAGTCTTTTCTAACAAACTTCACAGAAAAGGCTGGAGGAGCAGTAAACTTTGGAAATAACAGCAAAGGACAAGTCAAAGGTTATGGGGATTTAACTAAAGGGGATCTGACTATCCAAAAGGTTTTCTATGTTGAAGGATTACAGCATAATCTTTTCAGCATAAGTCAGTTTTTAGACAGTCTTTGTCAAATCAAGTTTCAAATAACAGGTTGCATGATTTTAACTGAAAATGATGTTAAAGTCTTCTGGGCCAAAAGACATTTGGACTTATTTGTAGTTAATTTTTCAAAATTGAAAACATTAAATACAGTTTGTCTTTTATCAAAATCAACTGCAAATGAATGCTGGCTTTGGCACAGAAGATGTTCTCATCTAAATTTCAAAGATCTTAATAATCTCGTTGCAAAACATCTGGTTAAAGGCTTACCAAAGCTTAAATTTGAAAAAGAATCATTATGCTCAGCTTGTGAAATGGGCAAGATGAAAAAGAGTTCTCACAAATTAAAAATGGACTCATCTTGCAAAGCACCAATAGAAATGATTCATACTGATCTTTGGGAGGAAAGAAACATATGCTTGTGATTGTTGATGAATTCTCCAGATACACATGGGTTGAGTTCCTAAGAGCTAAGTCAGAAGCTGCTACTACATTGATAAATTTTATCAAAAGGATTCAAGTTCTCTTACAACTTCCAGTTCAGAAAATCAGAAGTGATAATGGAACAGAGTTCAGAAATGAGACTCTTCAGAATTTTTTAGAAAGTTCTGGGATTTCTCACAATTTTTCTGCTGTCAGAACTCCTCAACAAAATGGTGTTGTTGAAAGGAAAAATAGAACTCTAGTTGAAGCTGCGAGAACAATGCTGGCTTATGCAAATCTTCCTACTTTCCTATGGGCTGAAGCAATAGCAACTGCTTGTTTTACACAGAATAGAACTTTAATCAATAAGAGATTAAATAAGACTGCTTATGAACTGATAAATAAAAGAAAACCATTAATCAAATTCTTTCATATTTTTGGTTGCAGGTGCTATGTTCTTAGAGACAGAGAAAATCTTGCCAAATTCGATAAAAAGGCAGATAAAGGATACTTTGTGGGTTATTCTTTAACTTCCAAAGCATTCAGAATCTACAATAGAAGAACCAAGAGGATGATGGAGAGCATAAATGTAACTTTTGATGAAGCCAGAATGAGGACTTCTGAACAAGACAGTTCAGAACTCATGCTGAACAAGACAAATATGACTTCTGATACAAATTCTAATCCTATTTGTTCAGAACTCAATTTACTGTTTAAGGATGCTTTTATTGAACTAATTTCTGACTCTTATGCAGAATATGAAAACCCAAAGATGATCAAAGAGATGATAAATAAGACTCCAGAAATAGTTCAATCAACTATAATTTCTGATAAAGGTCCATCTGAGGAATGTCCAAATCTGATAAATACAAGTAGTGAGAATTCTGAACCATGTAGTCAGAATTCTGAACCTTGTAATCAGAATTCTGAATCTTGTAGTCAGAACTCTGTTCAAGTTATTCAGAAGTCTGACTTCATTACTCAGAATACAAATACACATGGAACTCCTACACATATATCAGAACAAGGGGACAGTTCAGAATTACAAGCAATCATTGATGAGAATGATGCAAATAACAATTATTCAGAGATTGATGTACTCCCTAGTGCTAATAAATGGACTAAAAATCATCCTATTCATCAAGTAATAGGTGATCCATCAGCAAGAGTAAAGACCAGATCAGCTACAGCAAATGAAGCAATGTTTGCTGGTTTCTTAAGTGTGATTGAACCAAAGAAAGCTAATGAAGCCCTAGAGGATCCAGACTGGATTTCAGCAATGCAAGAGGAATTGCTTCAATTTGAAAGAAATAAAGTTTGGAGACTCATTCCAAAGCCTGAAGGTAAATCTATTATTGGAACTAAATGGGTGTTCAGAAACAAAAAGGATGAGTCAGGCGTTGTCATCAGAAACAAGGAAAGATTGGTTGCTAAGGGATATTGTCAACAAGAGGGAATTGATTATGATGAGACATTTGCACCAGTGGCAAGAATAGAGGCAATCAGAATATTTTTGGCCTATGCTGCACACAAAAACTTCAAGGTGTATCAGATGGATGTCAAATCAGCCTTTCTAAATGGCAAACTTAATGAAGAGGTGTATGTTCATCAACCTGAAGGTTTTGTTGATCCAGAATTCCCTGATCATGTTTATATTTTAGACAAAGCTTTATATGGTCTAAAACAAGCACCACGAGCCTGGTATGACACTCTTACTAAACACTTGTTAGGTTCAGGGTTCAAGAAATGTAAGATTGACACAACTTTGTTTTTAAAGAAACAGGGTGATGATTTAATTCTGATTCAGATTTATGTTGATGACATAATATTTGGTTCTACCAGTCCAGAATTATGTGATAATTTTTCAAAAATCATGTCATCTGAATTTGAAATGAGCATTATGGGTGAGCTGAATTTTTTCCTTGGTCTTCAAGTCAAACAATTACCAAAAGGTATTTTTATAAATCAAGGAAAATATGTCAGAGACATTCTGAAAAAGTTCAAAATGTCTGATTGTGCTTCTATGAGAACACCTATGGCAACTAACATAAAGTTAGATGCTGATCTCAAAGGTGTTTCAGCAGATATCAAACTCTATAGAGGCATGATTGGATCATTACTTTATCTGACTGCAAGTAGACCAGATATCATGTTCTCTACATGTTTCTGTGCAAGATTTCAATCTAAAAAGAATCACATATGTTGGCTGTCAAAAGGATTTTAAGATATCTCAAAGGAACACCTGATCTAGGTTTATGGTATCCAAAAGAAACTGACTTCAAATTGACTGCTTTCACTGATGCTGATCATGCAGGAAGTAGGTTGGACAGAAAAAGTACATCTGGTGCTTGTCACTTTTTGGGAGATAAAATAGTGAGCTGGGCATCAAAGAAGCAGAATTGTGTGTCCACTTCAACTGCTGAAGCAGAGTATGTTGCTGCTTGTAAAGCCCGTATCCCGGTATGTAATTTCTTTTATTAATTCTTTTCTTTTAAGTTTGATTTATCGTGGATTCCGTCAACGGGGTTAGATGAGTCGGACCTTATAGTCAAATATATCAAAACGTTGGTTGGTTTGCTAGAAGGTTATAGTTGAGGGGCTAAATTTGTAAAAGGGCCAAACTTGTGTGTGGGTTCGGCCCATACAATATTTTGTCAAAACCCTTATGTTGTTAGGGGGAGGGTGCCGTGAACATTGCTCAAACAAAGAGAACAAATCACAAAAGAAAACCTACGGCTCCTTTGCTTCTTGTGTGTCGGCCGGAGTTTAGAAACGAAGAGAGAGGGAGAGATCGCGAGAAAGAGGGTGAGAAGAGAAGGAAGAACACAGCGGCAGCCGTCGCCGCCGCTGCTGCTGTCGCCGGAGATCGCCGCCATCGGCTGTCCTCGGAGGAGTCGAGGGGAGAGGATTGGTTGTAGCGGTGAGACGTCGTCGTAAGGTAAGTAGCTCTCTCGTTCGTCTCGTTTCTTTTCCTTTTTCCTTTCGTTTTTCCGGCGAGACCACCACCGCCGCACGCCGCCGCTGCGGTGGCTGTGGGTGGAGGGCGGTGGCAGTGGGTGACACTCGTAGCGTAAAACCCGAATCGATTAAGCCTTGAACCGTTTTTATAATCGTGATTTTATGAAAATTCTAAGTGTGCTGTCCAGTTTTCGTGTAACCATAACTTTTCCGTCGTAACTCCGTTTGAGCCGAAACTGGCGCCCACGGTTCAAGTTCAGGGTCGAGCACGTTTTCCGTGTTTTAGCGGAAAACTGGTTCGGTCTCTAGCTGGGCGAAAAAGTGGTCGCAAGTTCGGTGTTTCGTCATTTTATGTGAAAATTAGTTTTCTGTCCAGTTCGTATTTCGGCCATAACTTTCTCGTCGTAACTCGGTTTGAGGCGATTCTGGTGTCCACGGTTCACATTCTGTGTCGGGCACGTTTTTCGTGTTTTAGCGAAAGGCTGGTTCGGCCCCTAGCTAGGCGGAAAACTTCTGTTTTTACAGCAGGTCGGTAAACCGACAGTGTTGTAATCTGCCACTGTTTTGTCATGATCATAACTTTCTGTTCGTAACTCGGTTTGGGGTGAAATCGGTGTCAAAAGTTCCTTTTTTTGAGTCCAGAAACTTTTCTGTGTTTTGTGCAAAACCCAGTTCGGAACGTAGCTTAGGCCAAATCGTCGTTTTATACTGATAAGTGCTGTTTTTCGCTGTTCTGCGGGCTGATCTTATAAAATCCGTAATTAAATGTAGAAAAATCGTTAGGAGGTGTATAATATGTCCTTGGAACCCTAGCTCAGAGTACTTTCTGGTCATGAAATAATATTGGGAATTTTATGGATTTAAAGGGGTCGAAACAGATCCCGAACAGACCTGTTTGGCGAGAGCGGAAAATGGTTTTAGTGACGGTTTAAGCGTGTGTCGTGTCATAGGGTCCGGGTCTCGTATTGACACGTTTTAACATGCGTTTAGGTGCTGGGAAGTGACCGTATTTGTGAAGCTTGAATTGTGTTATTAAGCTGGGCGCGCATTCGAGGTGAGTTCTCTCACTGTGTAGTTAGGGGTTGTATGCATGTCATAATAGTTTGTATGTACTATTGTCTTTGTGGTGTGAACTAGTTGTTTGTGGTGTGTAATATTTGATTGGTTTGAATGCTTGGTATAAATGTGTTACATTACAATTCGGTGGGACCGAGGCCTCGATGGTACTGAGGTGTTGGTTACATTACAATTCGGTGGGACCGAGGCCTCGATGGTACTGAGGTGTTGGTTACATTACAATTCGGTGGGACCGAGGCCTCGATGGTACTGAGGTGTTGGATACATTGCAATTCGGTGGGACCGAGGCCTCGATGGTACTGAGGTGTTGGATACATTGCAATTCGGTGGGACCGAGGCCTCGATGGTACTGAGGTGTTGGATACATTACAATTCGGTGGGACCGAGGCCTCGATGGTACTGATGTGTTGGATACATAATTACTTGTAGATGTTTACTCGTTTTATGTAACTGTGATGTTGTTGCTTATGTGCGGATAGGGGTGATGTGTATATAATTCCTATCTGCGCATGTGTTGGAATTCACTAAGCTTCGTGCTTACCCTTTCCCAATAAACTGTGGTTTCAGGTACGGGCGGCTCCAAGGCGTGACGAGTACACACTGGCGCGCGAGAAGAGCTGGTTGCTTTATGATTTTAATAATTAAACGTTTATTCCGTTGGTTTTATTTTATAAAGACATTAATTATGTGTTTGCAAACGAAACGTTGGGATCATTTATTGAGTTGTTATCAATGAATTGTTTATTTAAAAATTTAAATTCGCTTGTAATTTTTGGGACGTTACAACTTGGTATCAGAGCACAGCTTGAGTGAATCGAATGCACCTCGGTGTGTTTGATCTCAAGTTTGCGGCTATAAAATTTTCCTTAAAATTTTTGGAAAATAAAAGAAAGGAAAACCCGTTTGAGAAACGGTGATCGATGGCGCAGTGTGTACAGTCAGCCGGAGCCAGGGAAAAGGTACAGTACTTAGTGTTTTATTGCTTTCTAGATCATAGAGTATGCATGCTAGATTGCCTGTTGTGGACACTATGTTGTATGTTGAACTACTTGCTATTAGGAATTTATGCTAATTATGATAGGTTACTAAGTGGATGCCCTCTAGGTTGTATGCAGTAAGAGATTTATAGCCTTAGAATATTCGATTTAGTTCTATTGCGCAGCTCTTGTTTGAGTCCAACCGTTCTAGGATAGAGTCTTGTATTCGACTGTCTATTTGTTTCGCACTGCATATAATCGGGTATTCGCGAGGTCACCCGTTATAATTAGTAGGGATTCGGTAGTAGCAAGGGTAGTGGGATAAGAGGAAGTTCCTAGAGAGCTGGGAAGGGTGTTTATGTATGAGTACGTGTGCTAGATTGCTTTCTAGAACATAGGAGTATGTATGCTAATTTGCTTGGTGCTTGTTACACTGTATTGCATGTCTGCTGCTTGCTATTAGGGATTTGGCAGTAGCAAGGGTAGTGGTTTGGATGGAATTCCTAGGGAGCTAGGAAGAGTGTGTACATATGCCGGTGCGGGCATATGTGTATAGTTTCGGCGAGAAACTACTTGGACCCCTTGGGATGGAACTCGGAACGGGCGATGATAGGTGTGGATGGTAGTAGTAGAGCTCCTACTACCGGAAGCACAGGATCAATGCTCGAGTCGGGGAAGTCACGAGGAATCCAAGGAGTTGGGCGTGAGTGTTGTTATTGTGCGTTGTTATGTGCTAATAACGCGTTGTATTGTCTACCCAGAATAGCATCACAAGGAGGAACAACTATAGTAAACCTACTAGTACAAGTGTGTACTCGAAGTGTTTTGAGGTGATGACCGTTGGGGGTAGTGATGAAGGTCCTAAACTAGTAGTCGTTGGAATAGAAAGACGATTCTAATATTAGTCACTTGGAGTGACGATAGGGATGATATTTGTTGTGAGCAGATCATTTCGGCCCAAGATGGAAGATTGTGCTAGAGTCATAGGCTCATAAAGCCAACTTTGATTAGAGGAAAACCCGTAAGATGATTTGATGTGATTTCCCAACTTGCCTTAAGAGGTTTAAATGTCTGGATGACAATAGTAGACCGGAGAGTTTCGGAGTAGTAGGGGTCGAGACGTTGAATGCCGAATGAGTCATGCACGAAGTTATTTTGGAAATGAGATTGCATTAACAAATTCTTGTGTTTCAAACCTTTGTATGGACGGTGTTTTGGAACTTTGGGAAATGTCTAGCACACACACAAGATTTCGAATTATAATTTTGAAAATGCTTGAAACCGTTTTATCACGGGAGTTGAAAACTTTGTAAAAGATTGTTTCATTTGTTTATTTTCCAACGGTTCTTTCGGGTACGATGTTATCCATGTTTTGTGGTGGTTAAGATGTTGGGTAAGTGACTACGGCTTGAGACTCTAACATTGGAACTTCTCCACATGTGTTAGAGTTGAGACGGAGAGTTACATTCCACGATGTCTGTATAAAGGCTATTCTGGTGATTGTTTAAAATGAGTTTGGAATTCTAGTGTCGCTTAACTTTTCTTTCGAGAGTTTGTATTACTAAGTGTTTTATTGCAAATAGTTCAGTGTGTGGATTGATTCATGCGTGACATAAGTGATGCATGGAGGAATTTTGGTAACATTTCATAAGGGTTGTTTAGTGCGCTTTTTAGTCAGCTAAAGGTTTTATTGACATTTCCATGAAAATGTGATTTATCGACTTAGGGGTATGCATACTGGGGTAACCTTTGTTCTCGACATTTTGATGAACGAGTCGTGCATGAAAATGTTTTAGTTCTTTTTTTGTCGAAATGAAAGACCATTTGATCCAAGGAGTGTTTTAATGTTGTGAACATCATGCATACGATTACAATGTGTTATATTTTGGAAATATAAATGCGTAGATTTTTGACATTCGGTTAATTTAGAATTACCGATCATTTTTTTTGGGGAAATTAAAAACTTTTGCTTTGGAGGAAACGAGTATTTTGAGCATTTTCGATAAATACATTTTTTTAAACTATAATGTTTTGACGTTATATGTCCCAAGTACGAAACTTGAGGAAGTGTTACAAGCTTGCATGCCTGCCCCCAGTTTGAGATTTTATGAGGTTTTAGTCGATATTTCCAATTAATAGAAGCGGACTGGTTTTTGTCTTCAAGTTTGAAACTTACACGAGACAGTTGTGTTTTAACAAAAATATATTTGTAAACCGTGTCATCGTTTTGTGTGATTAGCTGACGCGCGAAAAACTTGTGGCGAACCCTGTGCCACGTCTTTTTATGATTAAAAAGAAGAATTTTTGAATCAAATGTCGTGAAACTTATTTTTATGTGCACACCTTTGTCGCACCCTGTTTAAGGTCAAGCGGTTACTTTAAGTGCACGTCATGAGTCAATCCATACTGGAATCGAGGCGGTTCATTTTAAAGAAATTATTTATTACGCTTTGCTTTTGTGTGAGTAAACTGAACTGCAATGGAACGATTTTCAACGTGATTTTCCTATGTGGGACGAGCGTGTCCAGTTTTGCGTAACTATCGATCTGGTAATAGTAGTTTTATTACATACGATCTTTTTGAGATGAAAATCCTGATGTTGAAAATATTTTGTAAACCATTTGGGGAAATGTGCTTTTAAGTGTCATGTGTCATTTCGAGAATTTTAAGGGTGTGAGTCCTTTTGGAAAACTCTTTTGTTTAACCCGTGTTGAGTCTGGGACTAAGGTTGATTTCAGAGTATTGCTTGCTTAAACTTTGTTTAAACGCATTTTCCGACCTATGGGTCTAGCAAGCGTGGAGCATTTTGCTCGGTTTTGACTTGGAGTTAGTCATGAGCCAATTGCCCGGTTTTAATGGCTCGATGTGGAGTCTAGTTGATGAGTTGTTTTTGTCGCACCGTTTGGCATTCTTTGCACGTTGAGTGTTTACATGTTTGGGTGAGTGAGTCAATCCGGAATAGGCATGTTGTTGGTAGGTTGTTTGCTTTGGATCCTTAGACACGTTAGTCAGTCGTTGGTAATGGTCGGTTGGGTATCTCGGGGTGGGACCCCGGTATTCATGTGTTTTAACCTAGACTTTCCAGTAGGTACTAGGAGGATATAGTGGTGGGCACTTACCTGGGAGGTAGTTCCGGTGTACTGGGTCTTGAGGCGTTACCTGGGAGGTAGACGTCAAGGTGTATCCTCGATACGGTGTGACTTGGCTTCGTAGAGCAAGTGTGGATGATACGTCGACGGTGGAAGGTAGATATTCCACGCGCGTTAGTACTGTAGGCCGAATAGTATCGGTTAAGGGATTGATGCCCTTTGTTATTTAGAGAATAAACGCGCATCAACCATTTTGAGGTAGGTGGTATATTTAGGTGTCGACTTTTGGGCTTGAGGCCAAACACCTTTAGTATAATCGGAGAGTTGTAGCTGGTTTTAAGATAATCATGGTGACGGTAGTAGTAACCCTGAAATGATCACTTGTGATGGATGGTTATGGTGGAATGACCTACGTGTGTGTTAGTTGATTTGGTTGTGGGGGAAATCTATTTGTGTTAGTGTCTAGGATAATACCACGCTTATGTGAGTTATTGTAATCGGATGGACCGATGTTCGGCGGGTGGCCGATGTGAGTTATTGTAATCGGTTGGACCGATGTTCGGCGGGTGGCCGATGTTTGTTATTGTAATCGGTTGGACCGATGTTCGGCGGGTGGCCGATGGTTGTTATTATAATCGGTTGGACCGATGTTCGGCAGGGGGTCGATGTTTTGTTAATATAAGTTATTAAAAATCTTTGGAGTCTATTAGAATTCGTAGAAGTTAATCGTCAATTAATGATAGGAGGGATCGTAATCGAGTATCCTGTGGAGTATACTGGTGAGCAGCTTTAGAGTGGTTAGAGCTTGAGATTTGACTCGGGATGTATGGAATATCTAAGGTTGGGGGACAACCGTAGTCGCTTGGCTAGGAATGATTTCAATTGTCGGGGTGTTCTGCCGATCATAATCCCAGTGTCTTAGAAGGAGTACGTTAGTTAGAAAAGTGTTTGAGAAGTTTTAGAAGGGCTCCGAGTGGACTTGGGAACCCGAAGTTGTGATGTGGTAAAACTATCCAGAGCTGTTTGCGGACATAGACTTCGAGGACGAAGTCTAATCCAAGTGGGGGAGAGTTGTAAAGCCCGTATCCCGGTATGTAATTTCTTTTATTAATTCTTTTCTTTTATGTTTGATTTATCGTGGATTCCGTCAACGGGGTTAGATGAGTCGGACCTTATAGTCAAATATATCAAAACGTTGGTTGGTTTGCTAGAAGGTTATAGTTGAGGGGCTAAATTTGTAAAAGGGCCAAACTTGTGTGTGGGTTCGGCCCATACAATATTTTGTCAAAACCCTTATGTTGTTAGGGGGAGGGTGCCGTGAACATTGATCAAACAAAGAGAACAAATCACAAAAGAAAACCTACGGCTCCTTTGCTTCTTGTGTGTCGGCCGGAGTTTAGAAACGAAGAGAGAGGGAGAGATCGCGAGAAAGAGGGTGAGAAGAGAAGGAAGAACACAGCGGCAGCCGTCGCCGCCGCTGCTGCTGTCGCCGGAGATCGCCGCCATCGGCTGTCGTCGGAGGAGTCGAGGGGAGAGGATTGGTTGTAGCGGTGAGACGTCGTCGTAAGGTAAGTAGCTCTCTCGTTCGTCTCGTTTCTTTTCCTTTTTCCTTTCGTTTTTCCGGCGAGACCACCACCGCCGCACGCCGCCGCTGCGGTGGCTGTGGGTGGAGGGCGGTGGCAGTGGGTGACACTCGTAGCGTAAAACCCGAATCGATTAAGCCTTGAACCGTTTTTATAATCGTGATTTTATGAAAATTCTAAGTGTGCTGTCCAGTTTTCGTGTAACCATAACTTTTCCGTCGTAACTCCGTTTGAGCCGAAACTGGCGCCCACGGTTCAAGTTCAGGGTCGAGCACGTTTTCCGTGTTTTAGCGGAAAACTGGTTCGGTCTCTAGCTGGGCGAAAAAGTGGTCGCAAGTTCGGTGTTTCGTCATTTTATGTGAAAATTAGTTTTCTGTCCAGTTCGTATTTCGGCCATAACTTTCTCGTCGTAACTCGGTTTGAGGCGATTCTGGTGTCCACGGTTCACATTCTGTGTCGGGCACGTTTTTCGTGTTTTAGCGAAAGGCTGGTTCGGCCCCTAGCTAGGCGGAAAACTTCTGTTTTTACAGCAGGTCGGTAAACCGACAGTGTTGTAATCTGCCACTGTTTTGTCATGATCATAACTTTCTGTTCGTAACTCGGTTTGGGGTGAAATCGGTGTCAAAAGTTCCTTTTTTTGAGTCCAGAAACTTTTCTGTGTTTTGTGCAAAACCCAGTTCGGAACGTAGCTTAGGCCAAATCGTCGTTTTATACTGATAAGTGCTGTTTTTCGCTGTTCTGCGGGCTGATCTTATAAAATCCGTAATTAAATGTAGAAAAATCGTTAGGAGGTGTATAATATGTCCTTGGAACCCTAGCTCAGAGTACTTTCTGGTCATGAAATAATATTGGGAATTTTATGGATTTAAAGGGGTCGAAACAGATCCCGAACAGACCTGTTTGGCGAGAGCGGAAAATGGTTTTAGTGACGGTTTAAGCGTGTGTCGTGTCATAGGGTCCGGGTCTCGTATTGACACGTTTTAACATGCGTTTAGGTGCTGGGAAGTGACCGTATTTGTGAAGCTTGAATTGTGTTATTAAGCTGGGCGCGCATTCGAGGTGAGTTCTCTCACTGTGTAGTTAGGGGTTGTATGCATGTCATAATAGTTTGTATGTACTATTGTCTTTGTGGTGTGAACTAGTTGTTTGTGGTGTGTAATATTTGATTGGTTTGAATGCTTGGTATAAATGTGTTACATTACAATTCGGTGGGACCGAGGCCTCGATGGTACTGAGGTGTTGGTTACATTACAATTCGGTGGGACCGAGGCCTCGATGGTACTGAGGTGTTGGTTACATTACAATTCGGTGGGACCGAGGCCTCGATGGTACTGAGGTGTTGGATACATTGCAATTCGGTGGGACCGAGGCCTCGATGGTACTGAGGTGTTGGATACATTGCAATTCGGTGGGACCGAGGCCTCGATGGTACTGAGGTGTTGGATACATTACAATTCGGTGGGACCGAGGCCTCGATGGTACTGAGGTGTTGGATACATAATTACTTGTAGATGTTTACTCGTTTTATGTAACTGTGATGTTGTTGCTTATGTGCGGATAGGGGTGATGTGTATATAATTCCTATCTGCGCATGTGTTGGAATTCACTAAGCTTCGTGCTTACCCTTTCCCAATAAACTGTGGTTTCAGGTACGGGCGGCTCCAAGGCGTGACGAGTACACACTGGCGCGCGAGAAGAGCTGGTTGCTTTATGATTTTAATAATTAAACGTTTATTCCGTTGGTTTTATTTTATAAAGACATTAATTATGTGTTTGCAAACGAAACGTTGGGATCATTTATTGAGTTGTTATCAATGAATTGTTTATTTAAAAATTTAAATTCGCTTGTAATTTTTGGGACGTTACACTGCTGCTGCTTCATGCTCTCAAACATTGTGGATGAGAACACAACTCATGGACTATGGATATCAGCTTAACAAGATTCCCATCTATTGTGACTCAGAAAGTGCAATTGCCATTACTCAGAACCATGTTCAACATTCAAAGACTAAGCATATAGATGTGAGGTATCATTTTATAAAGGACTATGTGGAAAAAGGAACTATAGAGATGCACTTTGTGCATACAAAGTATCAATTGGCTGACTTGTTCACAAAGCCTCTTGATCACAAAAGGTTTTCTTTTCTCATATGTAAAATAGGAATGCTTAATCTGCCTAATTGAAAATATTTGTTTTTCTTAAAAATGCTAAATTTTTCTAAGTAAAATTGTCTGAGTAGTATACTCAGAACTCTGAGTCTTAAGATTCAGAACTTCTGAGTACTGAGATCAGAACTTCTGAGTCTTGAGTTCAGAACTTCTGAGTCTTAAGTTCAGAACCTCTGAGTCTTAAGGTCAGAGATTCTGAGTCGATACTTCAGTAATCTAACTTTCAAAATTTTATTTTTGAGAAATACAAATACTTCAACTGTGTGGATTATGCTTCTTCTATTATCTTTTTATCTCATCTTTATGTATCATAAATAGTCAAATGCATGCTCAAGTCAAGGGGGAGCATCAAAATTTTTTGTTTGGAAATCATTTTGTGATGCTTAAAATGTTTGTTTTCATTTCTTATCTCTGATCATTCTAAGAAGAACAAGCTTTTAATGATAAATTTTTTTGTTATTCAAACTATATCTGAATTAAAAAATTTTCATATTCAGATATAAGATTTTAAATGATTTTTTAAAATCATCATAATATGAACAGAATTTTGATGATAAAAAGTGCTTCTATCTGTTCAAACCTCTTCTGAATAATCAAAATGTTTTATATTTGTCAGAAGTTGATTTTAAATGACATTTTGGTTACAAGACAAAATTTTTCTGAGTCATGGAATCAGAACATCATAGCGTGTTATTCAGATCTTTAACTTGAGTCAAAATTCTATCCACTAACACGTGTCAGCTTCATATTTGTTTGACAATGCCACGCATTTCATTTAAATCCTTTGTGGAATTTCAAATGTGTTGACTCCGTTATAACATTGATTTCGCTTTTCCGTTAAACCTTTCAACTTCGCGGATTTTAAATAGGTCTTAAAATCCCTATTTCAAATCTTTTCAAATTCCAGAGCGAAAAGTGAGATACGAATCAAATCCAGAGTTCTTTGAGTTTGTTTTCTTCTTAAATCATGTCTGGAATACGAAGGAGTGGTCCAATTTCGCTACATTCTACAAAATCGATAATGGATTCATCTGATTCGGATAATGATGAAGTACAGAATAGAGCTATAGAGGAAGAGGCAATAAGAAATGATGAAGAAGATGAACAAATGGATGAATCAGAAGGAAATGCAGATGAGGTAAACATTAATATTGAACATGAGCAGAGTGCTGCAGGGTCGATTATGTCAGATAGACCTATTTTCGTGGAAAGGGCTGTTCCTGAGAGTGAATGGGTGAAATTATCTGAAAATAACTGTGTTATATTGTTTGAGGAAAGTCGATTTAAACCTGAACACAGAATTATCATGGAGTTATTCAAATATCATCCTTATAGAAAATGGTTTACAAGAAGCAAAAATGTTCCTGTTCAGTACATACAACAATGGTGGAAACATCTTAGGTTAGAAGATAATAAGTTTGTGTCTGAAATTGGAGGAGTGACATTTGTCTTATCTATCTCTGCACTAAGAGAAATGCTGAATCTACCAGAGAAAGATGATGTACAAAGAAGGACAGATTTTGAAGATTCACCCCTAACAGAGGAATTAATAGCTGAATTTATGAAGTTGGGATACAATGAAGGATTGAGGACTCTCAGTTTGTTCAGAAGAAACAAATTACCACCTATTTGGGCTTGCTTCTTTCATGTGGTAAATAAATGTGTGTCAGGGAAGAATAGTTCTGCTGATCAAGGTTCTAAACAAATTCTTCAGATCTTTCAGGGCTAAGTGAAGAATAGGCATTATGACTATACTTTAATACTTTGGAAAGACATGAAGAATACATTTGAGAAGAATCAGAAAGCAATTCAGAAGAAAACAAAGGATGCTCCACTGACATACATTCCTTATATAAGGTACTGGCAAATTGTTATTTGGTATGCCATGCAGGAAAACAGAACAATCTCAAGAAGAACAAATGAAGAGCATGGTCCCACATTTTATTTGGGTAAGATGACCTCGGTAACAAGACTTGAAAATTATCCCAATCATAAACTGTTGCCAAAATCACTTAGGAATTATATTCCAAGGGAGAGTGAGATTTTAAAAGCTTATTGCACCTCTATGGGAATTGAATTACCTCAAATCCCTACCCAAGAGGACCAACCTGAGAAGAGAGGTGAGGGGTCTAGTCGAATTAGAGAGGGGGAGGATGTTCAGATGGGTGAACATTCTGAGAGACTTGAGGGGGAAAATTCTGAGAGCTTGGTTAGACTCAGTGAGGAAAAACAGAATGAGAGTGGTGAGGATGAGAGATTATCAACAGAGGTTCAAACAGAAAGAGATGCCTCTGAACCAGCTAATCTTGACCAGGTAACCACAAATGCTATTGGTTCACATCTCTTGGTGTCCAATATTGAAACAAACACCATGGACCTAGTGGTGGATCTTGAACAACCCATCCATACCCACTCAGAAGCATTTCAACATGCTACTGTTTCACACAAATCCGGGGAACCATCCCAAACTCATTTGGAGGGAGGTGATAAATCCCAACCTATTTTTTCAACACATTGAGTCTGAATATCACAGTCCTATTCATATTGAGCCTGAAATTCCTTTTGACACTTGCATAAATCAGGAATTTCGTACTCCTGAAACAACATTCATAGACATACCTAATGTTGGGTGTCGAGGATTGGATGGAAGTCCTGGTGAGGTGAACATTACAAAAGCCTCATTCAAACGTGCATCTGTTGTAAAAGATGACTTTGTGTTATCTACAGGCCATGAGCCCTCTGGGCACATGAAAACTGGACCATCTGTTGGTTCAGGTTCACTGTTAGAAACTTCTGAATTTGAAAAGATTCAGAAACAAAACAAGGAGATGGGGGAAAAAGTAGAAAATTTGGAGAAGAAGGTGGAGGATTTGAATGATGAGGTATCAGATTTGAAAGTTGTGTTGGAGAAAAAGTTGATCTCTGTTGAAACTAAAGTAGATGATGTAAAGAAATCCTTGGATTCTCACAAAAAGGAGATCATGGATATAATGTCTGGTTTTCAAAAAGATATGTTAAAACAAATGCAAGGTATGCAGGAATCTATACTGAAAGCACTGAGTGTATCACTGGCTTCTACTTCAAAGCCTCTTGATCCTGTTCCTATTGCAGAAGCTGAAGCTGAAGGTACTTCTAATCAGAACTTGAAGAGAAAGTTTGATGATAATGAGCCTCATGATCATCAAAAGGGGGAGAAAAGACAAAGGTTAAGTTCTGATGATGACATTGGCATAGAAGATTTTGAGATAGCAGACATGCACTTAGCCAGTACAAAAAGTTCAGAAGATCAGACACAGGAAAATTTAAAGGCAATAACTCAGATAGTTCAGATTGATAGCTCAGATACAGAGGAAATGGAGTTGGAAAGTACAGATGGTGGTGATTCAGATAAAACAGAGGAATTGAACTTAGACATAGAGATGGAAGGAAACTCAGATGAAACTGAAGCTATTGAGGAATCTGTATTGAGATCAGAAAAGACAGTGGAAAGTGAAGTGGTCAACATGTGTACATATATTGTGGTGTATAACAAAGAAAATGTGATGAATTATGAATCATAAGAAAGGAGGTTGAGTGAAGAATTGATCAGAAGAATGCAAAGTGAGGTAGTCAAAGCACTTAATGTTCAGAAAATTCAACAAGGGTTAAAACTGATAAGGCCTATTGATCTGTTGGGAGAAGAAGATAGAACTGTTGGTTATTCTCAGAATTTTAAGCATGAGTTCAGATATAACTATGCTGATGAGATGAACACATAAGAAGAATATGAGAAACTAGAAGATTACTTCATGCCTTCTGAGTATGTATTCAGAAAACCAATTGAGATTCCCAAGATTAACTTATAGATTTTAGAAGAACCTATATGTGATTTTATCCTGGAATTAAGTGATGTACCTTTGGCCAGACAATTTCATGATGACATTTTTCCTGAGGAAATGTGTGAAAATCTCTACCACACAGAAGGAGAATATGAGCTTTTAGAAAGCAATGTTGATGGTTTCATGGATGAAAGAGCTCAGATGATTTATACAGAAGCTTCAACCAGATTCAGAATTCCTGACTCAAGACTGCATATCCAGAAAAGAATTGAGAAAGTTCTAATGTTCCAACAAGAAGAATTCAATGGTTTGATATTTGTAAGAATGGAAGTGCTGAAAGAAAGGAATACAAAAGTTTTCATGTCCAGTTTTGATTTCCACAGACTAACACTTGATGATCAGATCTTTCTAGTCAAGTTCTTCTCTAGTACTGAAGAAGCCTTGATGGAAATTGAATGCAGAAGACTTCTGGGTATCTATGTCAGAAACATGTACTTATATGATTTTCAACTAGCCATTGAAGGAAGAAAAGAGAAGTGCAATCTGAGGTGTCCAACAAATATTGCAGGATTTGATGTGAGTATAAAGGGATTTGTAAATGAAGGAATGGAATCTGAAGGGTTTGCATATAAAGTTCAAGAGAGACTTGAAATGTTCAAACTGAAAGAACTGGTAAAATATAGTGATGCAACTCTGAGTTGGTTACTGATTGAAATGGAAGTAAGTGCTAAAACTGAAAGAAGGTTGAATCTCAGAAGAAAGATCAGAAGTTGTGGTGAATGGTTGCTGTCTGAAGTTAATCCCAAGAAGATGTTACATAGTGATTTTGTGTTTCCTGCTGAGTATGAAGTGAATGAAATTCTGTCAGATGAAGTTGAAGAAGTCCAGGACACAACACCTCAGAATGTGCAGATAACTAGTTTTGATCAAGTTGAACAGTCTGAACCCAAAGAAGATGAAATATCTATTGATCTAAATGGATACTTTCTTGAATTTGATCTGCCTGAGTTCTTCAAACCAAAAGAAGTACAATTCTTGGATGTGTATTATGATAGACCTAAGGAGACTCAGATCTGGTTGGCTGAAAAATCAAGATGTCTTGGCAAAACAAAGCAAGCTGTTTACTCAGATTTTCTAATCACTGGAATCAGAGAATTGAAGGTTAAGAAATTCATAAAGATGGAGTACTTATCCTTTGAAGTTCTGAGAGAAGATGGCAAGGTTTATTACTTTACTGATGCAGATTTTGAGAAACTATCAGTGGTTGACTTCTACAGATTACACAGCTTTCTATACTTCAAAGAGTCAAGCAAAGACAGAAATGAAAGGAAGGCAAGAAGTGTGGTGATTGAGGCCATGTTCTATATCTTAAGGTGGCACTGTTATACAGATTTCCAAATAGCTCTGTATTTACAAAAGTCATGTGTTTATCTGGAAAATCCCAATACAGATCATGAGCAGAAAAAGATGTTAAAGACTGGAAGTGTTCACAAATATCCAGATTTGGGAGTATTTTTGAAAAACAAAAGTGGAAAGATCTTCTTCAGAGCAAAGGAAACTGCAAAATACTGTTCTGGAACTTTAAGGATCATAAAGCACAATTTGGAGAAAAAGATGCTGAAAGTAAAGGAAGCAAACATAACTCAAGAAGTAATCAATCAGCAAGTTGAAATCATTCAAGAAATCATTGACAAAATTGATAAGAGACTTAATCTGAGAAATGTGCTACTTCCGAAAATTGTTCCTGCTCTGAAAGAACTGGATGATGCAAAGTTTAAGTTTATTTGACAAAAAGGGGGAGATTGTTAGATCTGAAGTTTTGTCAATAAACCAAGTGTTGAAGATCTGATAAGAAGACTCAGATGTTCTGAGTAGAGGAGTCAGAGGTCTGACTGTGAAGGCTCAGAAGTACTGATAAGAGAAGTCATATGTCTGAGATAAGGAGTCAGAAGATCTGAGAAGCGTGATCAGAAGAATGTTCAGAAGTTCTGAACTACCTGTTCAGAACTTATGACGAGATTCTTTACTTAGTAATTTGTAAACTAATTAGGACACGTGTTTTGTTCTTATTAGTCTTTCTTATTTGTACCGTAGCTTTAATATGTCCGTTGCAGTATAAATAGAGTGGTTAGCACTACATTGCTAACTGATTGATTTTCCCGTGTATCTTTGTATTTATTCTTTGTAATCTTTGAGATTCTCTCTCTCTTAGATCTGTAATCCTGTTCATCATTGAATACAATTGGGGCTTGATCATACAACTTCTCAATTACTGCTTTCTATATTGATTTTAAGATTAGATCCTGTACTTACAGCGACGATTTGCAATTATTTGCGACTATTATCATTTTATGTGATTTTAGTTGACGTCTTTAATCTAACGTGGTTTGTTTTTCTCGCAGGTTTCATTCTCGAAGTTTGATTTCGTTCGTTCCGATAATAACCAAAATTTTAAATTTTGGAAACGAATTTATTTTTAGATTTGTTTTTCAAATTTAATTTTTGATTTTCTTCCACAATTTTTGATTCTTCAAAGCAACACCGAATAACGATCATAATTTTTCAGGTAACAAATGTCTTATTCATCTCAGTATGAAGCATCTTGTCAGGCTTCTGATTCTGAATACACAGCCTTTAAGAAAGCACTGGCTCAGCTCTCCAGATCCTTCCAGCAGCATTGCCATGATTATCCGGATAAAAACGAAGGCAAGAAGAAGGTAGATGAGCACAAGCAGCCTGATAAGAAGGAGAAGATTGAAAAATAGCAAACCAGACTAAATGAAAAGAATATCAAGCAGAAAGATGATTTGATCAGCAAGTACGTCAATGAACTGAAGGAACTGAAATCTCAAATCTGGAATAGTTCTGAGAAGTTGGCTAAATCTGAAGAAAAGGCAGCGATCTTAGAAATTGAGAACACTAAGCTGAAAAGAAAGATTTCTGATTTGCTATCACAAGAAGAGATAAAAGCACTTGAAGAGAAATGTAAGCTCCTGAACTGTGAAAACCTTGAGCTTAAAAGTAAACTATCTACTTTTGAAAAGGCTTTTGAAAAGGCTTTTGAAAAGGAGAAAGAAAGGTTTGAAAAAGAAAAACAAATGCTTATAAAGCAATCTGATTCTTCAAACAAATCTCTTGATGAGAAGAAAAGTCTTGAGCTTAGATGTCTAAAACTTTCAACACAAATCTCCGATTTTGAAAAGGTTTTGATTTTAGAAAGAGAAAAGTTTGAAACTGAACGCAAATCCTTTTCTAAAAAGATTGGAGAACTTTCTTTGAAAATATCCGATTTGGAGAAAGAATTAGACATTCTAAGCAAAGAGACTGAGAAAAAGAAGGTTGAAGATTTTAAAGCAAAAAGTTTGAAAGATGGTTTTACATACGAAAAAAAGATATTTCAGACTGAGATTTCCAAGCTTACAAAACAGTTATCTGTTTTGTCATCCGATATTATGATAGAGAAGAGGCTAAAATCTGATCTTCAAAAGAAGCTAGATATAATGCTTGAAAAGAAAAATGTTCTGTTTAACAATGACAAGGAACTTGAAAGAAAAAACTCTGATGTTGAATCACCCAATTTTGCTAGTCCAGATACTGTTAATCAGTCTCGTTACGGTGATTCAGTTAATTCAGCTTGCTTTTCTAAGACTGCTTCAAGTTCTATTCACATAATTTTTTCATCAAAGAACTGCATTAGATCAAATAGCTCTTCAAAAGATCGAATCCATACCTCTAATCTATTTTATAACCCTATCATTGATAAATCAGCTAATAAATCTTTCAAGAAAGTAAACATGGTGTGCAGAGTTAAAGGATCCGCTCCTGCTCAAAAGTCAGTCGTCCCTGTTAAGAGTGACAAGAACAACAAAGCTTTCCACGCTAAACCTTTTGTGAAAACTGATCGTGCTTACTCTGTTAATAAGCTTATCAGCTTATCTACACATAAGCTGTGTTGTTCTTACTGTGGAACAAGTGACTTTGTGAAGAAAGACCATGCTAAGTATTGGTATGGTACTTACAGTATTCCTGGTCCTCATAGGGCATCTAACCAACAAGGATCCATCAAAAGGTGGATACCAAAATCTCTTTAATCTATTTTGCAGGAATGTCATGTGTGGTTTTAATTCCTATTATTCTTTTCACATGACTGCATTCGAAGGTTATGCCACATTTGAGGGGGAGTACTATCTCATGAAAGGTAAGTGAACTTTAACTGAATTCAAAGACCGTGGTAATTCATTCTGAATGTCTAACTTGTGTTTGTTATTCTCCACTTTTAACTTCCATGATTGCCACGTGTCATTCTTCATTGACTTAGTTATTTCCATGTCTCACATATTCGTTGATTTTTCGATGGAAATACACTCGTTTGAATTCCTAGTTGTTTTTCAAGTTCGCTATTTCGTGTAAATGATTCAATTCTTATCTGATATAATAATTGTGACTTGTTCCTCAGAATTAAATTTTCTGATCATTGTCTCATTTCTTGCAAAATACTGTGCTTACTGAGTCATTCTGTTTTGCGCTTGATCTTGTTTCTTGAAATTCCGTTATTTCAAACATTGACTTCTGATTATCTCAGATCAGAACTCGGACTTAATTTTAATGACTTCTGAATAATTCAGTTCATAACTCGTTCTTAAACGCTATGACTTCTGAACAAATCAGTTCAGGACTCGTACTTCACTGTTTACTTAACTAGTCTACTCGATGCATGAAAGTGAGTGTTGGGACTTACATCGTTTCTATGGTCTATCCAGAACCGGAAGGACCTACCCAAGAAACACATCCTTTATATACAACAATGAGGGGTCTAGACTGATAGATGAGTTCGGAGTGAAAAGAATATTGTGAGGCTGTAACAGGACTTAAAAGAAATATTGGTCCTTACCAAACCGAGTCAGTTATCCGGGTAACCACACAATCTATTCATTCTCGTTCTTTGGAGATGAATATTGAAACATATATGGACCCAGTGTCGATAACTTGTGTCACCCCACCCAGCCACTCAAGTATCTCCCAACAGATGCTTGTTTCACATATTCACGGAGAATTAGCACATAATCTATCTATTCGTCACTCGGAGGTCTTAGATATTGAAAAAGGAAGACATCAGCTACGGTCTCCGAACTTCATATTCTATTCACCGTGTCTATTGATTTTTAACTTACGTCCCAGGTTAAATCAATTTTGAGCCAATCAGATAGAATTCATTTCTTTCACACATGCACGAGTCTTTGTGATTCCACTCGCATATCTTCGTAATATTGCCGGAACAGTTTAAGAAGTAATTTTCTAAAATTTTACTTCAGTGATAACTGGAAGTCCTATCAGAGATACCCCATTGCCAACTCTGAACAAAGGCCACACAATTTTTTAAATTGTCGTGATAATAGTTACTAACGTGTTTCTGTGTTAGTTGATTACCCCATTCTGGTTTCTTAATGTTTTATCTGGATTTTTTGCTACTCGTCACTATTGTCTTTGAACGTGCATGATGCTCCGGATGCTCCTACTCATCATGAGGGGGAGAAAGGGTACATATTCAAAGACACCGAATATCAAGTTGAGGGGGAGTTAGCAAAAGCCGAGGGGGAGTAAAGAAGTCCCCATGCAAAAGCCGAGGGGGAGTAACTGTTGACCGATTTTTAATTGAATGATTGATCTGTTCCGAGATCTAAAGAGCTCAAAGTGCATATAAGTGATCAAAGTTCTTACAAGTGATCAAATCTTCTCATCGTTTATAAAGTGGTGTTCGCTAAAATCATTTCCTCCATCGACCATATTGGTTCTACAGTTTCTTTTAAAGTTGAAATCAAATTCAAGAGCTGTATTCAAGAGCTTTATTCAAGGGGGAGCGTCAAAAGACATGAAGACAAGCAACATCAATGCGTTTCAAATATTCAAAAGGAAGAGAAGATCAAGACTTGAAGATTTCAAGACCGATTTTTATTTATATATCTTTAGGGGGGAGATTGTTAGGACCATAAATGTCCTACACATTAGAAAGATATATAAATAATTATATAGAGGTTAATTTGTTTAATTAGTTATTATGAAAGCCTTAATTGTGTTTAATTGGGCTTAGGTTGATTAATGGGCTTGGGCCTTGTTTGTCTAAAAGCCTAAGTATATAAGGTTTCCTTAACCTTAGAATTAGGTTAGCAATTGATTAGCATTCCTAGAGATTCATTAGTGAGCGTAATTGTTTTAGAGAGAGATAGTTGAGATTTTCATTCAAACCTTTGTAACTATCTTGAATCATGAATATGAGAGGGATGACAAGTTGAAATCATCAATTGTTCGTGTTATTGCTCATTGATTTATTGTTACCTGATCAAACTGGAACTCACATGTTGGTAGCCATTATGAGAAGTAGCAAGGAAGAGAAAAGATTAGTATAAGCAAGATCTTGTTTATGAGTTTAAACAATCTACTCTGATACCACTTGTTGGTCCCGAAAGGGTTATACAAGTTTGTAGAAGGGGGGGTTGAATACAAACACACATATTTTACTTTTCTAAATTGTTTATTGATATTTATCAAACAATTTACAACTTGTTGCGGAACAAGATTAAGGATTAAACCTAGTCTAATCAAGTTAAAAGAACACTAAGATTTTCTTGCACTAGAATTAAGCTAGAAAGGAGATAAGAATATTAAGTATAATATTCTAACACAAAGTAGTAGATAGAAGAAGATGGTCGAGCACTTCATTTCTGAA
Organism: Saussurea involucrata; assembly: GCA_033807775.1. Classification (NCBI taxonomy): domain Eukaryota; kingdom Viridiplantae; phylum Streptophyta; class Magnoliopsida; order Asterales; family Asteraceae; genus Saussurea; species Saussurea involucrata. The sequence goes on along the minus strand of CM066318.1, from coordinate 68,288,447 downwards.
GTAGGGTTATTCTTATATACTGCATGCATTTAATGCACAACAGTATAACTTTACATGTGGTATCAGCTGATTGGTTGCATGGTTTGACCTTGGAAGACAACCTAGTAGCCGCATGATGTACAGTGTAGAATCAGAGTTGGTTGTACGATAATGGACAGAAGGGATGTCCTTTTCCGACATTTTCATACGGAGGCGTGCAAGGGGAAGGACAAAAGTAACTTGTAGAGGAAGACTTTATAATCAGCGCTCGCTGATTAGATCTTTATCAGCGAGTGATAAAGTTCAGTGTTCGCTGAAGTCTTCTACTTGTAACTTCACGTTGAGTGAACAAATCTTGGCTTCGCTGATATCCGCATCAGTTCATTAGTAGACTTGTCGCTGGTTCTTTGGTTTGATCTTCGACTTCAGCGTAGAACATAGTTGACGTGAAACTTGTCTTCAGGGATCATAAATAAACAACTAAGATTGTCAGCGATCATCAACAAGACTGAACAGGCTCAGGGCTTGTTGATGAACAGTTTCGCTGAATGTATAAATTAAAGAGCATGAGTTTCCTATCAGCGGTACGGTAGAGACATAGTACTTTATCAGCGATAGTGAAACTCTAATACATATTGTCTACTTACAGTTTTCACTAAGAGATTCTAGGAGAGTCATTATCAAATTACTGAGGGTTTGGATCAACAAGTGTTGAGGTAGACCAGTAACCAATTCTTTTGAAGAAAGAATATTCCGTGTCTGGAAGTTTAGAAGGGAGAGCCTCTTATGCCATAGCCAGTTGACATCAGATGAGGCTTTTGAGAAGAAACATGATTTCTCAGTGGTTGTAGAGTACATGTTTATAACGTAAACATTTTCCATACGATATCCGCTGAGAGCTATCTTCTCCTTTTTGTCAGTGACAAAGTAGGATTCCTTAGTGAAAATCACTTTGTTATCCTTGTCACATTGCTGACTGATGCTTAGAAGATTGTGATAGAGAATTGGATCAAAAAAGCTTCGTATTCATTCAAGAACAGATTCCAGATCTAGAGAGAGAATCTCTCAAAGATTACAAAGTGAATACATAGATATGCGAAAGTTAGTTAGCTTACAGTTGCTAACTTCTATATATATTGTAAAAAAAAGCTAAAGCTACAGTACATATAAGTAACAGACTAATAGAACAATTTCACGTTCCTAATTAGTAACTGAATATAACTGAAAATATCCCAAGACATAAGGTCTGAACAACATGTTCAGAACTTCTGAACATCCTTCTGATGAAGCACTTCAGAACATACTTCAAGCACTTGGACATTTTCATCTTCACCTTCAGAAGTTCTGAGTCTCCTACTCAGAATTCTGAGCGTTCTGTTCAAACTTTACACTTAGTAATCTTAGCAGGATTCTCTGATCAGAACTTCTGAGTCTTCTTACTCAGAACTCTGAGTCTTCAGTTCAGATCTCAACACTTGTGTTTTTGACAAAACTCTAGATCTAACAATCTCCCCCTTTTTGTCAAACACTCCTGTACTTGTCAACATTGAAACACTCATGTACTTGTCAACATTGAATTCCTTTAGAGTAGGAACAATCTTTAGAAGAATCACATTTCTCAGAGCAAGTTTTCTATCAATCTTTTCAATGAGATCTTCTGTCTTTTCAACTTGAACTCCTTTTTGTATCTTCTTAATCAAACTGTTCTTGATGAATCTGAGAGTTCCAGAGCAGTATTTAGCAACTTCACTAGCTCTGAAGAAGATCTTTTGTTTTTGATTATTCTTCAGTACAACACCCAATTCTGGCCATTTACTAACATATCCAGTCTTCAGAACATCTAGTTGCACATGATCATTGTTTGTCTTTGACAAGTAGACACATGGTCTATGCACATACTGAGCAATTTGGAAATCTATATAAGAATACAATCTCAGAATATAAAACATAGCTTCTCTCACTGTTGCCAATGCTCCTCTTTCCTTTTTGTACTTACTACAATCTTTATTTTCCAAAAGGCAATACAACCTGTAGAAATCAGTTACTGAGATCTTATCAAAATCAGCTTCAGTGAAGTAGTAGACTTTTCCATCCTCTATCAGAACCTCAAACCCATAGTATTCATTTTTCTTGAACTTCTTGACACATAATTCTCTGATTCCTGTGATCATGAAATCAAAATATACAGACTGCTTTTTCTTTCCCACACATCTTGTTAATTCAGCACGAAACCATTGAGTGAATTTTGACTTATCACGATACACACTTAGAAAGTTTACATCTCTTTGTTGAAAGAAGTTTGGTAGAGTATATTCCAAGAACATGGCATTCAAATCAACAGGCATTTCCTCTGCATTTGCTTCAGAATTTTCTGGCTGTTCAACATCTTGAATCTGAACATCTTCTTGAGTGGATAGTACTTCTGGAATAGATTATTCAACATCATCAGAGTAAACACCATTAACTTCATATTCAGCAGGAAATACAAAATCAATGTGTAGTAACTTCTTTGGATTTTCCTCTAAAAGCATCCATTCATGACAATTTCTAACTTTGTTTCTGAGCTCCAGTCTTTCATTAACACATCTGATACACTTTTCTTTCACAGAAGTTCTGACATTCTCAACATAAGCTTTCATCTTTGATATTGTCATCTTCAAAGTGGCATCACTATATTTTACTAAGTCCTTCAATCTGAATAGAATAACTTGGTTGGATTTTGAATGAATAAATCTCTCATCACCAACTTCTTCACTGATAAACCCATCAATGCTGTTTATTACATTCAGAGTTCTGACTGGACACATCAAGTTACACTTCTCTTTTCTTGACTCAATTGCCAACTGGAAATCATACAGGTGCATATTTCTAACATATATCCCCAAAATCCTTCCGCATTCAAGTTCTACCCAAGTTTCTTCAGTGCTTGCAAAGAACTTCACCAAGAAAATTTGATCATCCAAAAACAATCTGTGGAAGTCAAAGCTAGTCATACTTACTTTCACATTCCCTTCTTTCAGAACATTCATGTTGACATATTTCAGACCATCAAACTCTTCTATCTGAAAATCTAACACCTTCTCAATTCTTTTCTGAACAAGTAACCTTTCATCAGGTTTTCTTAATCTGTTTGAAGCTTCTGTATTCACCATCTGAACTTTATCATCCATGAACCCATCAATGAAATTTTGAATATCGACATGCTCATCTTCCTTGCAGTAGACATATTCATAAGTGTCTTCAGGGTATACATCAACATAATAGTTTCTGGCCAATGGTGTATCTTCTCTTCCAATAATGAAATCACAAAGTGGTTCTTCAAGAACTGGCAAATTGATTCTGGGAATGACAATTGGATTTATGTATGTGTATGAAGGCAAAAAGAAGTCTACAACTTTTACAAGATCTTCTTCTGACACATCTTCAAAGAAATACTCTGCAATATCTTTTTCAAAATTTCTTGAATATCTGACTGTGCAGTCCAATTCTCCCATTAAATCAATTGGCCTCATCATTCTGAAACATTTGTGGACATTCTGAACATTAAGAGCTCTCACCAACTCACTGTGCATTCTCCTTATCAGAACATCATTCATCCTCATTTCTTCATCTTCAGAGATAGAATCACCTCTAGTGTAAAGAACAATATCTGAACATGAAACCTCTGTATTTATTTCAGAACTTTCTGTCATATTTGCTTCAGAAGAATCTGCATAATCATCTCAGAACCAATTACCCTATTATCTGCCATAACTCAGTGCTTTGCTTCTGTTTTTTCTCCCCCTTTTGATGATGATGAGGCTCATTATCATCAAATTTTCTCTTCAAAGACTGAGTTGAGTCAGATTCTGGTACTACAACAGATAAAGGCATGATAGCTAGAGGTTTTGAGACACTAGCCAGATTTGAACTAAAAGCATGAAGTAGAGAAGACTTCAATTAATTCATATTCTTCAGAAGCTCTTTTTGAAAATCTGATAATCCATCTTTGATCTCCTTTTTGTGAGATTCCAAAGACTCTTTGAGATTATCAACCTTTTGTTCAACATATTTTACTTTGCTTTCCAACATTGTTCTGAGTTCCTTAACTTCATCCTTCAAGGAAACAACTGAATTTTCCAACTTTTGAACTTTCTCTCCCAATTCTTGATTTTGTTTCTGAATCTTTTCAAATTCAGAAGGTTCTAACGGTAATCCTGGAGCAACAAATGAACCAGTTTGCATGTGTTCAGAGAACTCATGGCCTATAGGTGCCACAGAGAGACCATGTACAACAGATGCACTGTGTAAGGAAGCTTTTAAGATGTTCACCTCCCCAGGACTTCCATCCAATCCTTGACACACAATATTAGGTATGTCTATGGATGTTAATACAGGAATACGAAATTCATGTGTAATCCAGACTCAATGTGATGAAGAACATGTTGGGATTTATCACCAAACTCCAAATGAGTATGTGATGTTTCCCTTGTATGAAATGAAACAGTAGCATGTTGAAATGCTTTTGAGTGGCTGGGATTGGGTTGTTCAAGTTCCACCATGGGCTGAATGGTGTTTTCTTCAATATTAGTCACCAAGGGTTGTGAACCAATAGTAGATGTGGTTTCCCGGATTAGATCAGCTGGTTCAGAATTATCTATGTTTTCTAATTCTGGTGACATTCTCTCATCCTCACTTCTCTTGGTCTGTTTTTCAGGCTCACTTCTAACCAAGCTCTCAGAAATTTGCCTCTCAATTCTCTCAGAATGTTCTCCCTCCTGAACATTCTCCCCCTCTATATTTGCACTAGACCCCTAACCTCTCATCTCAGGGTTGTCCTCATGGGTAGGGTCTTGAGGTTGTTCAAGTCCCATAGAGGTGCAATAAGCTTTTAAAATCTCACTCTCCCCTGGAATATATTGCCTAAGTGCCCTTGACAATGGTCTGTGATTAGGAAAATTTGCAAGTTTAAGAGATGAGATCATTTTACCCATGTAGAAAATTGGCCCATGCTCCTCATTTGCTCTTCTTGGAATGTTAGGATCTTGCCTTATTGCATACCATATCACCATCTGCCAATACCTCTGATAAGGTATATATGTTAGTGGATTATCTCTTGTTTTTCACTCTAATGCCTTCTGATTTCTTTCAAAGGTGTTTTTCATATCTTCCCATAAGATAGAAGCATAATCATAGTGCCTATTCTTCACTAACCCATGAAAGATCTGCATTATTTTTCTTGAACCTTGATCTAGAGAACTGTGCTTCCCAGATAAACACTTGTTAATAATGTTGAAGAAACATTCCCAGATTGGTGGTAGTTTGTTCCTTCTAAATGAGCTAAGATTCCTCAACTCTTCATTATACCCTAATCTTCTGAATTCAGCCAATAATTCCACTGTTAAAGGTGAATCCTCAAAATCTAATCTTCCCTCCAAGTCATCTTTCTCTGGCAACCTCAACATGATTCTCACAAAACTAACAGTCAGAGTTATAGAAACTCCCCCTATATTAGACACAAACTTGTTGCCTTGTAACTCAAAATTCTTCCACCACTGTTTTATATACTGTATTGGTACAGTCTTCTTCAGTCTAAACCACTTTTGGAATGGATGATGCTTCAACAACCCTATTATTGTCCTATGATCTTCCTTGAACTTGGTTTCATCTAGCACTAAGACACAATTATTTTCTACCAAATCCATATATTCACTCTCAGGTACAATCCTTTCCAAAGAAATATGTATAGAAGACATTACAGACCTTACAGCACTCTGTTCGTGCTCAAAATTTGCATTTCCTTCATCTGCATTGCCCTCAGACTCAGCCATTTGTTCTTCCTCTGCATTACCCCTAATATTTTCACCTATAGCCCCTTCATCTGCGACTATATTATCCGGCATTCGAACTTCATCATTATCTGAATTGGAAGAACATTCCATGAAAGTTATTTCTTTGTGTAATGATACAGTTCTACTTCTTCTTGTACCAGACATGATTACAATATGGAAGATTGAAAGAAAACAGAATCGAAGAACTTTGGAATTTTGCGTATCTCACTTTTCACTCTTAGAATTCGAATAAATTTGAAAAAGGGATTTTAAGGTCTATTTAAAATCCGCGAAGCTGAAAGGATTTAAACGGTGAAAAATTGCTTTTTGTCAGAGTTATAACGGTTTCTAACACTGTGAAATACCACAAAAGATATTAAATGAAATGTGGTATAAATGAATAAGAAGCTGACACATGTTATTTGATAGAAATTAACACAAGTTAAAAGTTCTGAATAACACGTTCAGAGTTATGAGAGTGCATACTCAGAAGTTCTGAGTACACAAATCAAAAGAAATTTCATAGAAATTCAAAATTCATTTAAAATCAACTTCTGAGTATATAAAACTTTTAGGCACACAAAAGTAGTTTGAACAGATAGAAAATTATTTTATCATCAAAATTCTGTCCCTTTTTTTGATGATTTGTAATTTCTGAAAATCATTTAAAATCTAACATCTGACCTTGAAAACCTTTTAAGGATTCAGAAGTAGTTTGAACAAGTAAAAATTATTTTATCATTGAAAGCTTGTTCCCCTTAGAATGATTAGTGATAAGAAAGAAATACAAACCTTGTAGGCACCTCAGAATGATTTCTGAAAGATATCAATGCTCCCCCTTGACTTAAGCATATACTCAAACACATATTAGACATAAAGGAGTATAAAAAGAATAAAAAACAGAAAGAACTTAACAACAAATTGAAACACTTGTAATTTTCAGAAATGAGTTCTGAAAGGTAGTCAGAAGATCTGAGTAACCTATTCAGAAGTAAAAACTTTGAAGTCAGATTAGATCTAGAGTTTTGTCAAAACTCTAGATCTAACACCTTCAACATATGCAACACTTCTGAAGGTTGTTGTACCATTAGAGAGTACACCAAACCCTCGGGTATAGCCTTTTCCGTTTCCACCGAAAGTCACTGAGGGATCCTTCTCTTCCTTATATTCAGTGAGCAGGTTTTTCTTTCCAGTCATGTGTCTAGAGCATCCGCTATCGAGATATCAGATACCCTTCTGAACCTGCAAACAAAGGAAGATTAGTTTGACTTGGGCACCCATTTCACCATGGGCCCACACTTGTCAGTGGTGGTAGAGAAAGTGGAAGGTTTAGCAATCTTCGCAGCATTTGAAGATTCAGCTTCAAAACTATTCTTCACTTTGGTTAATTTCTTAACCTCAGTGGTAGGATTCACCTTAACCTGATTTACACCAGGATTGGTCTTCTTTGCCTTGGGGGCATTGATCTTCACCTTAGCTAATTTTTTAGCTTTGGTGGCTGTGGGGCACTTACTAGCAATATGATCGGTAAGTCCACAGTGATAACATTTCCTATAGCTAAAAGTACCTTTAGGACCATTTGCATGCTTAGCCGAGATTTTTAAATGAGCACGACCATCACCAAGTATACCTTTGGCATTGGAAATGGGAGGAACAATCAGTTCTTCAGATTTCTTACCAATTATATCCACTCTGATTCTAGGAGTAGATCGCTGAACGAATCCAGAGATCTTGTTCTTAGAAGTAGAGGGATAAGTCACTAAAGCTTTAGAAGCATTCAGCTTAGGTACAAAGGTACCCTTCTGAGGTTTTTGGTTGAAAACCTTTTCTTTAACTTTACCTTTAGAGTTGAAGGTAGGTTTTTCCTCAGGGATGGGGTTTTTAGAAGAGGAACACTGATATGAGAAGGTGTCAGGGACTGAGGATACGAACGTTCCAAATTTGAGCATGGAACGATCAGTGGTTGGTTCTAGAATATCAACTTTATAACCGAGTCCACTCTTATCACTCAGGGGAACTGAGACCTTATAATCTCAGTGATCGTTGTTGAGGATTTACACCATCCTTCAACAGTAGCCTTTTCATCTTTTAATGCAGCGATAACTTCTTCACGCTCAATTTTGACTATCTGATTTATATGGACCTGATCTTTTAAATCTTCTTCAATTTTAGAAAGCTTTTCTATTTGAAGGTGACCGCTTCTAAGCTGTTCAGCGAGATCAAGGTTTCGATTTTCAACTATGGTCTTGCCATTCATGGCATCATATAAATTTACAGTCAGAAGTTCGATTTTCCGAAGACTATCAGCTTCATTAATATCTGAAATATTAGTAAAGAAGGAAGTTGATACCTTAGAGGTAGAAAATGAAGTAGAGGGATTTTCAGAATTTTCTTCCTCGTCTTCTATTTTTGCCATGAGGCAGAGATTGGCCTCATCATCATCTTCAGAGTCAGATGATTCTTCAGTGTCAGAGGCAGCCCAGTCGAAGTCAGCGACCAAGCCTTTGCCTTTCTTCTTAAATCTTTTCAGCTCTGAATGTTTTTCTTTCAGCTTCTTGTATTTGTCATCTCTAGCCCTGGGGTTAGAGGATTTCTTGTTGGAAGAAGATGAGGGTTTATAGACTTTCTTAGATCTGCATTCACTAGCAAAGTGACCGATCTTTTCACAGTTATAACAAGTAGATGTAGCCTTATCAACAGGGGTTGATGATTTTGGCTTGTCAGTGAGTGCAAGAGGTTTATTTCTTCTGAAGTTACTCTTTCTGGAGAGTCTCCTGAATGTATTAGTCAGGAGTGCCAGAGATTCATCAAGATCTGAAGGATCATCGTCTGATGAGCATTCAGAGTTAGTTTCCAACTCAGTGATAGTGATAGTTGATCGCTGAGTGGAAGGTGACTCCGAGAGTAAAGCAACAGGTGTGCTTTTGGAATCTTTTACAAGATTCTTCTTAAGATGACACGACTGCTCATGATTGAGACACATGGAATAACTGTCCCAGCTTTCAGGTAGACATTCTAGAAACTTTGTCAGGATCTCAAAGTTAGAATAGTCCTTACCAATGGTTTTTAGGTCAATAATTAAACAGTTAAACCGCTGCTGTACTTCAGAGAGAGATTCATTCTTACCACAAATGAAGCTTTCGTACTGTCTTACCAGGTTGATCTTTCTTGAGTCCTGGACTTTAGATGTACCTTCATATTGAACACAGATTGTGTCCCACGTGGATTTGGAGGTTTTTAGGTTCATGACAGAATGGTAGACTTCGTCAGGAAGAGCCATAGAGATGATAGATCTGGCTTTAGTGTCGATAGCCACCTTCTTCTTGTCTTCATCAGTCCAAGTGTGAACTTCCCAGGGAATGATTCTTTCAGGAATGGCAGCTCTAGTAGCATTGCCTGGAACTTCAGGATCAATCCAAACAGGGATATATGGACCATTTTTAATGTAATAAGGCATAGTAGGGTCTACACCTTCCAAGAAGAGCATCATCCTATTTTTCCACAGATTAAAGTTATCTCTTGAAAATCTAGGGGGGTTTTGCAAGAGAACCATTGTCAATGTAGTTTGTGTTTGTGGTGTTAGCCATTATAGAAAATAGCAAGGAAGAGAAAAAAGATTAGTATAAGCAAGATCTTGTTTATGAGATTAAACAATTTGCTCTGATACCACTTGTTGGTCCCGAAAGGGTTATACAAGTTTGTAGAGAGAGGGTGTGACAACTGTCAAATTCACATCTCAGGTTAGAACTGTTTTGGAAACCTTATTTTTTTTATGACATAGTTTACACAGTGCAATTGTAGCAGTAAACCCGGTACAATAGGAAAAATTGAGAAATTTTGCCTAAGAAATCCTTGAATTAGGAAATTATCCATAAATCTCATAAAATGGCAACCTAAAATATTTATATACTACAAGTATTTATGTAATTGATAATTTATATATTTCAATCATATTATATATGAAAGTACTTTGTTTTGTAATTACTTGGTATTTTAAGTTTAGGAGAATACAAGTATTTTTATATCTAACCAATTATATAACATTTATCTTTAGTATTTATATTTTTTTTATTAATAAACCCCCCCCCCCCCCCCTCTCTCCCTATTTCTATAAAATAAACCTTACATTTCATTTTTGAATCATTTCTTTTACTTGCATTTTCTCTCAAGTATCATCCCTCTCTCTCTCCACCTTCAAATCTTCATATCTTCATCTTCAAACCTTCAAACCTTCATCACAACTCCAGCCCCTAAACTCTTATACTACAAGAGTCCAAGGCAATCTAAGGTAAACATAAGTGTGTTGGGTAAAATCCACACACATTCTTTTAAGTCTTTTTCATATTCTTGCATTTTTAAAAGTATGATCTTCATCTTTTTGTTTCACTTTCTTCACATCTTTTAAAATCATCTTTATGGGTCTTAATGTTTGTAGATTTACCATCATAACATCTTTTGTTAGTAAAAGATGGCGAATCCAAAATCAAACCAAAGTTAAGATCAAAGATGAACATTTTAAACACATGCATGTAGTGATATTGAGAGATCCATCATTTTTGTTCAAGAGTCTTATGAATGTACCTTTGAAAATCATTAAAAACACATTTAAACCCACATGCATGAGCTCAAAATACTGAATTTTTAGTTGCATGTTGATGTTCTTGGCAAGAACATCAACAATCTTCAATATTGGGTCTTTTACAAAAAGTATTCAAAGCTTGAGTTGATGGTTGTTTTGCATGCATTTTAAATGGATCATAAATATGTTTGGAAACTGAAAATGTTTGTATGGATGAGAGTCAAATCGGATTTTGCATGCAAAGGAATAAGAATTTTGGTTTAAAAGTCTAGTTGGGTGCACATGCACAAGGTGTTGATTGGACAGCTTGCTGCCAGAAATTACACCTCACTTCAAAGAGTCATATCTCACTCATTTTAACTAAAAATGGAGTGATTCTTTTTCTGGAATTCATTTTAGTGTGTTAAGATTCAAACCCAAGTGGTTTCATTTAAAAACCCAAAGATTTCATTTATCAAACAGTCCTCACAAAATCCGGATGCAAACAGCAAAGTATTCTGTCGGATTTTACGTCGTGTATTATTTCATGTACTTATACTTCTCCAAAAATTATGAAACTAGTGTCAAAAGTTTCCTAACTCATTGAACTTAATGGACATAAAATTTCATGATTTAATTATACCTGGAAGTTACCAAAAGTTGAACACAAAGTGACATCAAATTCTGGACAGTGAAGGATAAATTATTACTATTATTAAGGACTATATCTAATCCCATTTCATCATTTTATGATGAAATAGTGGAATATATAAGTATATCTTATATTATTTATGCAATTTATTTATGTCTTTTATTTATGCATTTTATTTATTCTTTATCCCTTTTCATCTTTTATGATGAAATTGTGAAATGTTCATATATATATATAATATTTATATACATTGATGCATTTTATTCTTGATCCCATTTCATCATTTTACGATGAAGTAGTGGAGTATAAATATATGTTATGTTTATATATTTATACGTTTAAATATTTGTCATTTCGTTTACGACCCCTAATTTTATCGTCGTTACGATAAAATTTCGGTTTATACATATATATGTACTATATATGTTTATGTTCTTTAAAACCCTTTTCGTTACGTATTGTGACGAAATTGTAGAAACTTTAATCTAAGAGAACAATGTACACGTTTAGTACGTTATAATATTAAAACACAACAAGGCATTTTATGATGATTTGGATAATTAGTACCGAACCTTCGAGATTGAGAACTCACTAGTGACCTTACGTTCATAGGTTTGAAGTAGGATCATCTCGGAGTATTTGTGTGAGATTCCTGGATTCTATCACGTATCAAGTGAGTATTCACAGCCCCTTTTTCAATGTTTTACATATTTTGGGGTGAAAAGCATGTGGTTACTACAACTATTTTACACACCGATTATTTCGTTTTCTTGAAAATACGAAGCTTGCTTATTTATGCTCAATGGTATCTATGTTGTTGCAAATGTTGTAAGTTTGAGTTTCTTTTGCTATCATGTATAAAGTCCCCGTTCACGTATACGTTACCCGTTTAACTCACGAGTGTGAGCCGTTGGTAATTATGAATAACGTTATTTGGGTTGACACCCCCACTCACAAGTAGCGCTTGTTTGAGTGCATAATTATTGTTGTATTGCGTATTGTTGGTGATAGAACATGCGCGTATGTGGAATGATTCCACTGTTGTGGTAGGGGCAAATTATGTTAGTATAGGTCGGGTAACGGGCTCAATAACTTAGCATTTTACATATGATTACCTCGAGCAAGTGGTTCTGATAACCGTTTTATTTATCCCTGGTGTGGATCTAAACTATTTTGCAATGGCAAACAAGTGGTTTTTATAACCGTATTATTTTATCCCATGTATGAATTTAAACTATTTTGTGATGGCAAACAATGTTATACTTATTAAACCTGTGAACTCACCAACTAGTGCATTAGTTGACACTCTCATTTACATGCTTTTCAGGAGAACGTCTTTAAGGTTGGAACTTAGGAAGGCTACACGTGAATAAATCTATATTACGCGAAATGTACAAAGCGTTTTCCAAAAAGAATTCCAATCCTAACTCACTCAAAACGTGAATAAATCTATATTACGCGAAACCTTCAAATACGGTTGATGACATAATACTCAACCCATAAATCATGGAAGAACAGTCCATATACATATGAAACTTCACCGAAAACATGATACGAACCAATAGTCATGCGAACGTAAAATGTAATGAAGTCCAAATACCATAAATATGGAAATGACATGCTTCATTCAAACTTAAATATACATGGAGGAAAATCCAATATTAAAGTCATCAATTGCAGTCAATCGTACAAGACCAGCGATAATAAAACCAAGAACATTATAGTATCCAAAATAATGTTGGCCGACTATGGGGGAGACCCGTATCCATTGAGAGTGAAGGAACACAAAAGTATGCCACTCATACAATGTTAATCGTATGACACTTCACGACATAAAAGCCCAAGTGTCCCTACGACTCCTTTCAAGACACACCCAAAGAGACAGTTGACCTTAGCGGAATATTAACATGAATACCACCAAAGGATCGGCACAAGCGGGAATACAACCATGGCATTCCCCCGACATGGCGAAGGTCATAAACACCCGTCAATCATACCTGACAGCTCAACCGGACTCAGCCCTCCTAGTGTACCCTTGAAAAGTAAAGGTCATAAAACATGGGGCCCGATACAATCCTGCAACACCCAATAGACCATCAAATAAAGACTGACTTACGTGCCTATGGATCTAATGCAACCTAGTCTACAATAACATACCCATCCCAGAATGTAAATATCAATAATGTGCAATAATATGCAATATGTTGCAATAGATGCAAACCATAAATAAGACTCCACATTGAGCCATCAAAACCGGACAAAATGTCCCTAAGACTTCTCTAAAGTCAAAATCGAGCAAAATGCTCAAAACCCATTAGACCCATAAATAATGCTCCTCAAAATATAAAGTGCATTTAAACATCGTTTAGGTAAACGTATACTACAAAATCATCATTAACCCAAAACTCGTCACGGATTAATACAAATGGATTCCCAAAATGGACTCATACTCTTATAATTCTCAAAACGACTCATAACACGAAAACGTGTATTTTCCCAAATGGTTTATAAAATCAATTTTACCCATATGATTTAACCATTGAATAAGCTCCATTTGAGCAATAAATCATTTAAGGACATAACTATGATTTTACACATAAAAATATCCAAAATCCCAAAATGGGTGTTTTACAAACTTTATAAAGTTAAACACTAATAACTCAACAATTGATAGTTTTAAATAAAACACACAAATACTAGAAAAATAACATTTTTGGCATGTACAAAGTTTTCACAAATCAACTTGAACACACCTTGCTAGATTTAGGCTAAATCTAGATTTTTCCCAAACGTAAGCTCCTTTGAAGAAACTTGAATCTTCAAGCCAAATCTTCCAAAAACCTAGATCCATAAGTTTCCAACCATAAATATTTACATCCAACCATAAGGAATCACTCCCCAAACACTTTTACACCAAGATCTCAACTTATACCAAAACCCTAATTTTCATAGATGGAGAGAAGAGAAGGTTACCTTAACCATAACTTGAATACACCAACCAAAATACTTCCAAGATCACCAAGATGAACCACAAACTCCCAATCTTCAAAGTGGAGCAAAAAGGGTTGGATGAAACCCTAGAAACTTGATGAAGAAGATGAAGTGAAAAGGGTTCTAGAAAAGTTAAGGTTCATAAAAATGGTGAGGGGTTTGATTTGGGGAAGAAGGATGAAGAGAAGATGAAGGATTTTGGGTTTGTTGGGAGAAAATCGGTTTAGAGAGAGAGAGAAGTTTGAATTGGGTGTTGAAGATGAAATGAGGGAAGGGAGAGGGAAAAGTCTTAAAAGAAAACCAAAATATCTCATCAGATACCAAGCGGATGTCCGACTGGTGCCTCATGCGGACGTCCGACCTCGATCTGACCGATACCCCAACTTTCCCATGTTGCTTCCGCGGATGACCTGTAGACTTCCGCCCTGACACGGACGTCCGGCTTTGCGCCCATGCGGACGTCCGCAAGTCCAAAATTCGGTTTTCATGAAATTTTGGGGTGTTACAATCCTCCCAACCTTAGAATGATTTCGTCCTCGAAATCTAGATTCCTTACAACCAAAGGCTAACCAACTCAACACATTCCATGTTCCATTAGCTCCCAACTGAAAACCAAAATCCCCCATGCAGACACAACCTCAAGCAAACCCTTACCAACGATGCCCTCTCAGGTACATTACACTTATATCCAGGTGAAAGGTCAATCTACTAGAGTAATTTCCAACCAGATGACTTTGGTCGTCTTCCAACCTTAGGTGTTCCATACCTCCCCAACGGCATATTTATTTATCACTCAAGGAAAGTCATTCTACTAAATCCACTTATTATAATCTGAACTTCTTAAAATCGCTACAAGCGATACGATCGTCCCTTAAGATTGGACTACAACACTCCAAATACGCTAACGGTTCTTGACCTCAAACCCAAAAGTTGAAAGCTAGTCATACCACCAAGTTTTGAACTCTAACAGAACTCCACACACGAGTTCCGTTCGCCGAGCATTCCCACAAAACTGAGGTTATCAATATGGTGTCTAAAGGGTCCCTCATGCGAAAACTGACCAAGACCCAAAACAAGGTTGCCGACAAGAACAGTTACCACCGACATTAACATGAAATACCACGAGTCTAACCTTCCAGTTACAAAAATACACCGACTCTATAAACAGCACTACTTGGCCAACGGTACCAACACGTGTTAAAATACCCAACCTTCCACTGTTGAAGTTCCACACACACCTACTTTTAACCGGGGTTACTTAACCTTTCCAAGGTTCTAATGAGTTCAAGGTTTTTCAAGTGAAATACTTAACAAATATGCCAATCGAAAACTTTTATAGAAATTTTCAATACAAAGGTTTTCATATCAATTTAATTGTACGCACAAAATCTACTACTATTTACTCGGTAGCCGTGCAAAAATGGACACGCTCGTCCCATATGAAAATCAATTTGAAAACCATTTCATCGTAGTTTAGATTATTAAAAAAACGCAAAAGCATAATAAACAACTTCTTTGAAAGGAACCGCTACGGTCCTAGCATGGATTGATTTATGTCATGCACGTAAGGTAATTCGCTACTTTAAATAACGTGCAACAAAAGGTTTGTACATACTTCAAAAGAAGTTTAAACGACATCCGACTCTAAAAATTCCTCTTAACCATAAAATGACATGGAACAAAGTTCACCAACAAAGTTTGCATGCGTCAGTTTATTTCGCAAAACGACAAAACGATTCGTAAACGCACTTTGGTTAAAACATAAAACGGATTGTGGTGGTTTCGAGTTTAAAGCCAAAATAACAACATGCTTTCATCCTTTGAAGGTATCGGCTAAAGTATTGTGACAGAATCTCAAATCATAATATGCATGCAAACTGGTAACACTCTCCTAGTAGTTTTCTTGAAATGAAATAACATGCATCAGCTAGTTCATAATAAAATTTCAACAGATGAAATTATTTAAATCAAATTTGAAAATTTTCTCATTTGGTCATATAATGACATATGAGTAAAACATTTTTGACAAGGCTCACACACATTAATGTGTTTTCCCAACACTTAGGAGAAAATAAGTGCTTGTAATTGGTTGACACCAAAAAGGTTTAAATCGACTTCAACTTTCGAATCATACAAACAATGCGCATTAACGTTCCAAAAACTTAAATAATTCCACACACTCTAGGTTAAGACAATTAATTTTTTTTCCAAAATCTCCATCATGGAGCATTTGCATTAAAAGTTTTTCACTTGTAATATAAAACGTTAAAATGTCAATGCTTAAAATTTACTCATTAAAATACTCAAAATACACATTTTCTCCAAAACCAAAAGGTGTACAATTTTCTAAAATGTTCGTCAAGCCAAAATTGACCAAAGTTCAACGACTCACACATGCGTGTTTTCAAAATGTACCGTATCGTAAACCGTGCATGAACCCCACAATCCAAAAACGTATTTTGTAACACCCGAAAATTTTGGAAAAGGCAACTAATTTAAAACTTTCGATAATACATCAAATAAAGGATAAAATTCCTTTTCTACATTCAATACTTCGATCACCTCAATTATAATTCTAGGTTTAACCTCGACAAGTAATAAACCAAACCTATATATATATAAGGTCGGGTGTTACTAAACCCATACAAGTTGCTATTCCCAATTGTGGAAGACGGCACCAAGCTACTCTCATCTCGAGCGTACAACTAGCACTCATCTCTTCATAGTGTCACTAGTACCATTTCCCATCCGGAACCTGATGCACATGCCGACAAATAAAAAGGTTAGGCTAACGCCTACTGAGTTCAAGAGTTTTCATCATGATTATATAAATCGTTAAAAGGAAAGAGTGAGACTCTAATCATGATTCCCAAAATGATTTGCGTTAATTAGGAAAACAATCTGATTTCCAAGAATACGTACTTTAGATGATGGCAACGCCACGTAAAACGTTTCTTTAAGATGTGAGCTCAAACCCAAAACTCACCCAAAATGTGAATAAACATTAAATTTCCAAATAATATAAACGTGAATAAAACTCCATTATTCAAAACATCCCAACAAAGATTAGACATAATACATTGCCCATAAATTATAGAAAACAATCCATTTAGATATATAATTACGTCACCGAAAACATGAACAAAAGTAAACACCCAAAACAACGCCTTTCGGTGACGGGGGAGACCCGGTTCCATCGAATGTGACGGGCACACAAAGTTAGGTCACTTATAAATGTTATCTAGATTTCATGTCTTAGTACGTAGGACTTACACCTTACAGTCGATGCCTAAACTGTGATACAACGTACTAGCACGCAGGACTTACACCATACCGTCGATGCCTGAACCGTGCCTAAATGTGGAAAACTAGCGTCCCATCATTGGACATAAAAACGTATTGGCACGTAGGTCTTACACCATACCGTTGATGCCTAAACCGTGCTACAATGAAGGGAAACTAGTCGTCCCGACATTGAACGTAAGAAAAACAAGTTGGATCAATTGCATTACAAATAAAACAGTACATGACCCAAAACGAATGAACTAGTGCATTCAAAACATGTAATTCTCAAATAAGATGCATTAAATGCAAATCATAACCAAACACCCAACATCGAGCTATCAAAATCGGACAAATGTCCCCAAGACCCAACGGAGTCAAAACCGAGCCATGGGCTCCATAAATCAAATGACCATTAGTAAAAGTCATAAAATTAATTAAACGTAAACAACACACGTTTATGCGAACACCCGTTTTAAATTCATGAATAACCCAAAACACAACATTGGGTGGGACATCCCATTTTCCAAAGGAACTCATATCGTTTACACTTTCAAACCGTCCCATAACATAATCTATACATATTTCCAAAACATACGTTAAAAGGGCATTTATACAAATCTCCATCTATAGGACAAAACATTTAAATACTTTCATGCATGTTTCATTTATTCAAAACTCAAAATCCTACACGTTCGTATTTTCAAAACGTATCATAACATAAACTATGCATATTTCCAAATAAGAACTAGAAGTGCATTCTCACCAAATGAACTCCATTTATGAAATAAATCATCAAAACATTATCATTTATAATTTACTATCAAGTTTCCCAAAAATCCCAAATATGGGCATTTTACCACATTTACAAAGTTAAATACTTCAAAAGTCAAAATCCATCAAATAACCCAACAATTGATAATTTTCATGTAATCACATAAGAACCTGGAAAATAACATTTTTGGCATGTACAACGTTTTCACAAATCAACTTGAACTCACCTTGATAGATTTTGGCTAAATATAGATTTTACCCAAATTTGAGCTCCTTTGAAGAAACTTGAATCCTCAAGCCAAATCTTCCAAAAACCTAAATCCACAAGTTTCCAACCATAAATATCCTTATGCAACCATTTAGAATCGTTCCCCAAACATCTTAAATCAAAATCTCTATTTATACAACAACCCTAATTTTGACCTAACTTTTCCAAAATCATCCAAACCAAAGATTGAAGAAATGAAACACTAGGAAATCATAAATGGAGTATTTATGACTCAAATAAGGATTTAGAAAAGAAGAGGATGAACTTACCCCGTGGATCTTGAGTAAAACCTCAAAACTCTAGAAATCCAAGAAAATGGAGATGAAGCTTGAAGATGGAGATGGAGAAGATGAACTCTTGATCCTAGCATCCACTTCTTAGGTTGATGATGAAAGGGCACTTTGAAACCCCAAGGAAATGCCCTAAAATCACTTAGGGGGCGTTTGGTTCGCAGAATGTTTTTGGATGGAATGGAATCTGTCAAAGGAATTTGACTTTAAAGGAATTGGAATGGAATGTTGTCAGGTTTGACCAGCTGTTTGGTTGACAGAATTGGAATGGAATCTGTTAAATGAATTGGAATCTGTCTGTTTGGTTCACAGAATGCAGCTTTGGAATTGGAATGAAATTTGGGTAAATGACCAAAATACCCTTTTGTTAATTTTAATTTTTTAAACCAAATCAGTAAAGAGTAAAGACACCTTGGCTTCTGCAAAACATATTCTCAAGAGGTAAATCACATTTAACAGTAGCAACAACAGTAGCAACAAAATCAAGATGTAAATCACATTTAACAAAACCAAGAGGTTTGTCTACTGATTTGTAACAAAATCAGTAGCAAAATCAGATTGTAGGAAAACCGAAGCAGATTGTAACAAGCAAGAAACATAAATCGAAAGCAAGCAAGATAAATCGAAAGCAAGCAAGAATCGAATGAAAGCAAGAAAGATAAACCTAAAAACTTACCAGATCAGTCGAGAAAAAGTTGTGCATGCGACGATGGAGAGAAAACGAGAGAGTGTTGTCTACTGTCGATGGAGAGAAAACGAGAAGAAGCTGTGCGTGCGTGCGCCTGATAAAAGGAAAATTAGGGCAAGGGTAATACTGGAATTAATAAAATCTTCAATTCCATTCTTTTACAATACCACGGCTAATCGATGGAATGAAAAATAGCTATTTTATAGAATTGAATGGAATTTTAAAGATTCCATTCCTTTAAAATCCTTGAACCAAACAAAGGAATTGAATCTGGTCAAAGGAATTTGAGATTCCAATTCCATCAAATTCCTTCACTTTCTGTGAACCAAACGGCACCTTAGGGTTCATATGAGAGGGTGGGAGATAGTTTGGGAGAGAAAGGGGTTGATTGGGAGGTGAGAAATGAATAAAAATGTTGAAAATTGTATTTGACAGCAACCAGGTGTCTGGCCGCGACTATGACAACGACTTTGACACTGGTCATAGTATCTCAGCGGTACCGAAACTGTTTTAGTCACAACTTCTTCGTTTTAGCTCCGTTTTCGCTCCGAAAAGAACCGTTGGACTCGTATTCGAATTGCCCATCCAACAAGACCATAAAATCTAGGATTTAATCCAAAATCCTATTTTTCATATTTTTCTTAAAAGATCAATTCCACACTGATTCGAAATTGTACTTATCCGAAAATTACGGGTGTTACAATCCTCCTAACCTTGGGATGATTTCCTCCTCGAAATCTAGCTCCCAAACACCCAAAGGTTATCGAACTCAACACTTTACATGCTTCTTCAGCTTCCTACTGAAATTCGAATCCTTTCTTGCCAGAACTGTTATGACAACTTCATGTTGATACTCACAATCAATGTCCATTTAGACCCACTACACTTATGCCCGAGTGAACGCTTAATTTACTAAGATAGCCTCTAACTGAATGACTCTAGTCAACTCCCAACCTTAGGTGACCCATACTTCCTCAACTCCCGTTCTCGACTTCCTATCAGCCCAGATCCACACGTTTTAAAATTTCTTCTCCAACCAACCCGAGGTTTGATTACCACCGAAACCAACAAAATATCCAAATCCAACCGTCCCACTGCTAAATTGACATCTGACCCTAGCGAGCACTAATAACCCCCACAACATGCGGTCGTCCCTGACCCAACGATTATACAACTCCAAGAATACATCCTATTACCAACCATCTAATCTGCAAATTCTTTTACCATTCAAGGAAAGTCGTCCTGCTAAATCCACTTATCACAATCTAAACTTCTTAAAATCACTACAAGCGATACAATTGTCCCTTAAGATTGGACTACACCACTCTCAATACACTGACAGTTCATGGCCTCAAAATCCAAAGTTGACACCTAACCGTACCACCAAGATTCAAACCACTACAGTACTCCACACACGAGTTCCATCCGTCGGGCATTACCACCAAAACCAAGGTTATCAATATGGTATCCATAAGGTCCTAAACGTCCTTTATGCGAAAATTGACTAGGACCCAAAACAAGTTGCCAACAATAGCGGTTACAACCAACCTCAAAATAACATACCGTGAATCTAACCCTCCAGTTACAATAAGTCATCGACTCTGCAACCAATACCAACAGCCTACGGTACCAACACGCGTCGGAATACCCAACCTTCCACGGTCGAAGTTCCACACGCTTACTCTTAACCGGGGTTACTTAACCTTTCCAAGGTCGTAATGAGTTCAAGGTTCTCAAGTGAGTTATTTAACAAATATGCCAATAAAAAGCTTTTTATAGAAGTTTTCAACACAAAGATTTTCATATCAAATTAATCGCACGCATAAAAACTACTACTATCAATTCGGTAGTTGTGCAAAAATGGACACGCTCGTCCCACATATGAAAATCATATTGAAAACCATTTCATCGTAGTTTAGATTATTAACAAAACGCAAAAGCGTAATAAACAACTTCTTTAAAAAAAAACGCTACGGTCCTAGCATGGATTGATTTAGGTCATGCACACAAAGTAGTTCCCTACTTTAAATAATGTGCAATAATTGGTTTGTACGTACTTCAAAAGAAGTTTAAACGACATCTGATTTCAAAAATTCCTTCTTTAACCATAAAATGACATGGGACGAGGTTCACCAACAAAATTCGCTTACGTCAGTTTTATTTCACAAAAACGTCAAAATGATCCATAAATATACTTTGGTTAAGATATAAAATGATTTGTGCCAGGCCCAAGTTTAAATACAAAATCAATACGTTTTCATCATTCGAAGATATCGACTAAAATATCGTGAAGAGATTTCAAATTGGAGTGCACATGTAAACTTGTAACACTTTCCTAGTGGTTTTTCGGTAATAAAATTACATGCAATAGGTGGCCCATACTAAATTTTCAAAGTAGAAAATTTCATTAAATTAAGTTTCAAAATTTTCCCATTTAGTCATGTAATGACATGGGAATAAAACCTCTTTGACAAGATTCACACACATTTATGCGTTTTTTCAAAACTGAGGAGAATAAGAGGTGTTTGTAAACGGTTGACACCAAAAAGGTTTTAAATCGACTTCAAACTTCCAATTATACAAAAAGTGCGCATTAATATTCCAAAAACTTTAATAATTTTACGCAATCTAGGTTTAAACAAATATTCTTCCAAAATCCCCATCACGGAGCATTTATATAAAAGTTTTACATTCGCAATATAAAACGTTGAATTGTATATGCTTCAAATTCACTCATTAAGATGCATCAAAATACCCATTTTTCTCCAATAACCAAAAAGGTTTGCAATTTTCCAAAATGTTCATCAATTCAAAATTGACCAAAGTTCAACGACTCACACATTCGTGTTTTCAAAATGTATCGCATCGTAAACCATGCACGATCTCCACAACACTAAAAACATATTTTGACCAAATGACCTCCGTTTATGCAATAAACTACCAAAACACTTTCATACACGATTCATTTGTCAACGTGTCGATAAGTAATGGTTACCAAGCTATGCATACCCCTAGATCAATACCATGCATTTGCGTGAAAGGATAATAAAGCAATCCATTAACCGTAAGCGCATAAAGCCAATCGTTAAGAGATATTATCAGAAGGTTCTTTCATGCATTACTCATGCCACGTATAACTCAATCCGTACATTGAACAAGTTGCAACAAAAAGTGCTAACACAAATTTTCAAAAGAGAAAACATACGACGCCAAAGATCCAAAAACATTCCTGTTGGTCTCCTTACGGCATAAAATAATATTTCTCAACAAAACCCGATGAGACAAAATGCCCAATATAATCCAAAATTAGCACACATAGTAATTAAAGAATGTGCATCACACAATTGCACTCACACGACACAAAACGTCGTAAAACGTTACTCCGTAAAACTCTATGGGCTCAATGGCCTCAAATCAACCAAATGACGCCAAGCCTTTCGCCTCTAGAAATCAAATTGCATAAAGCAAAATCATGACTAAAACGTCAAAATTCTGAAAATTCCCTTTTCATTGTAATATCATATAAACAACATTGTTCAACAAATTCGCGTTAAATAAGTTCTCCAAAATAGCTTTACATAGACATAATGTAAAATAACTTTTCGTCCAAACCTTAACATATGTGGAGGAGATCCAATGTTAAAGTCATAAGCCGTAGTTACTTGTCCAACACCTTAAACAACATTAAAATATGGATATCACTGTATTCGAAAGTAACGTTGAACAAAAACAAAATAAACCAAGTCCCGACAAAATTTGCAATCTCAACAATAAAATAATTTCATGCATGTTCAAAACCATGATTTAAAATCTTGCGTGTGCTAAACGTTTTCTGAGATTTTGTAACACAATTCACATAAGGAATTGAAACACAAGATATAATTGATGCAATTTATTTTAAAAATAAATTTTGTGCAAGAATTTAGTTGGCACTCAACGTCTCAAACCAACTCCTCCAATTCCCTCCGGTCACACTACCGTCATCCGGATGCTCAAACCATCTTAAGGCAAAAATCGAAAGTTACATCGATTATCCTTACAATTTCTTTCCGATTTAAGATTAATTCAATAAGCCTATGGTTCTAATCCAACCATCAACGTTGACCCGAAATGGTCCACTTAAAGCAATTATCATGCTTATTGTCACTCTAAGTGACTAATTCTAAAATCGTCAATCTCTTTCAACGAGTACTTGCTTAAAAATTATTCACTACCCCAACGGTCATCACATTAAAGTAGTTCAAGTATGCACATGTAACTAGTAAGTTCATCATAACATTGGCCAGGTGTCATTATGAAGTACATGCTTATCCTTGCTACTCTCGACGTGATTCTCGTTTCTAGCAACTCCATCGACCTCAAAACATCGTATCTTAAAGTGTTTATTGGTGAATTCTCACTTTCATTTACTTAAAATAATGCTAGTTTGAGTCTAGGTATCCAAAGTCAACACCTAATTCTCTCAAACTTATGCTCTAATACCAACTTGTAACACCCAATTTTTTTGGAAAAAGCAACTAATTTAAAACTTTCGATAATACATCAAATAAAGGATAAAATTCCTTTTCTACATTCAATACTTGGATCACCTCAATTATAATTCTAGGTTTAACCTCGACAAGTAATAAACCAAACCTATATATAAGGTTGGGTGTTACTAAACTCATACAAGTTGCTATTCCCAATTGCGGAAGACGTCATCAAGC
Organism: Saussurea involucrata; assembly: GCA_033807775.1. NCBI lineage: Eukaryota > Viridiplantae > Streptophyta > Magnoliopsida > Asterales > Asteraceae > Saussurea > Saussurea involucrata. The sequence continues at coordinate 68,264,449 of CM066318.1, read as the reverse complement.
TACTATCTTCTCGAGCGTACAACTAGCACTCATCTCTTCATAGTGTCACTAGTGCCATTTCCCATCCGGAACCTGATGCACATGCCGAAAATAAAAAGGTTAGGCTAACGCCTAGTGAGTTCAAGAGTTTTCATCATGATTATATAAATCGTTAAAAGGAAAGAGTGAGACTCTAATCATGATTCCCAAAATGATTTGCGTTAAATATGAAAACAATCTGATTTCCAAGAATACGTACTTTAGACGATGGCAACGCCACGTAAAACATTTCTTTAAGATGTGAGCTCAAACCCAAAACTCACCCAAAATGTGAATAAAAATTAAATTTCCAAATAATATAAACGTGAATAAAACTCCATTATTCAAAACTGTGACAACCGTCAAAATTGCGTTCAGGTTAGAACTGCACTAAACATATCAGATACAGTTATTTTATGTCACACTGTCTAGTTTTAGCAGTAAACCCGACACAGTAGGGAAAAATTAGAAATTTGCGTCTAAAATCCCTCAAATTCGGAAATTATCCATACACCTCATAAAATGCCTACTAAAAATATTCATACACTTATATATATACATGTTTATATATATACAACCTACCAAAAATAAATACTAGCAAATTCAACTAGTTTTATTATTATTACCAATTAAGTTTAATTGTTCAATAATTCAACTAATTAAAAGAAAGAATAATTAAATGAAAATACTACTTTAAACACAATCATTTTACCTAAAACCACACTTCACCCTCCCCTTTTACCACTCCCAAAACCGGCCCCCTCCCCTCTCTCACTCCATAAATACCCCATCTATTCATCCATTTTTACTATTCATTCATTCTCTCTCAAATCCCTCTCCAAGAACACTCTCATTTCTCTCTATTTTCTCTCCTTCAAGGCTTCAAAGTTCAGCCCTCAAGAACACCAAAACCCAAGGTAAAAATCTGCTCCTAACATCATTTAATCATCTACATAAAAGCATCTTTCATATTTCAAGTTTATCTTCTTAAAACTCTAGTCTTTTCACTTTGTTCTTGCTAAGACAAATCCTTGGCATCCTAATGTTTGTAGATTCATCACCATGACACTTTGCATGTCATTAAAAGTGTGATGAATCCATCATCAAACCCATATTAGTGACCCAAGAAAGTCTTCCTTGAATAGTTTCACAAAAACTCAAAAACAACAAGTTTTGAAAATGTCTTGGTTAGATGATTTGTCTAAACCCATTGCATGTAGGTTGTGTAAACAAAAAACAAGTTTTTCAGCTGAAAATATTAACTTTATGTGTCAAAAATCGTGGCTAAGCAAAAAGAACAATATCTTTAAAGAGCCAATAGAAAAAGAGCATTTCTATAAAGAAGCTATTTCCAACAACAATCTGTCAGATTTTTCCACTGACTTTGCATGGCCATATCTCTCTAAAAAATGCTCCAAATGGGGTGATTTTTCTTTTGGAATTTTCTTTTATGAGTTAAGAATCAAACCCAACCGGAATCTTTGAAAAACATTAAGTTTTAGACCTTCAAACAGTTTACACAAAAACAGTGCGTAACAGCAACATTTTCTGTCACTGTTTACGTCATGTTTTATTTCATGCACTTATATTACTCTAAAAATCATGGGATTTATGGCAAAAGTTTCCTAACACATGGAAGTACTTAGCCGTAAAATATCAGAACCTAACGATCTCTAGAAGTCATCCGAAAATTTAACGAAAGTGACTACTAATTCCGGACAGCTAACAACTATATCATATTATAGCTATATGCTATCTCTTGAACCCGTTTCATCATTCTTGTGATGAAATTGTGGAATATGTATATATACTATATGATTATGAATTTTACTATAGCTAAAAGCTAACTCTTGAACCCGTTTCATCATTATTGTGATGAAATTGTGGAATATACCTATATATATTTACTTACTCATTTTATTTATACTCTAACAATCTAACACCTAACTATTAACCCTTTTCATCATTTTATGATGGGATTGTGGTATTTATATATATGTAATATATATGACCTAACATCTAACTTTATTAATATACTATACATATGATCCTATTATTAACCCTTTTCGTCATCTTCATGACGAATTTGCGGTAATCTCGAACTATCATATGTAACGTTTCATTTTGAATACGAACTATTGATATCAAAGAACTTATAACAACATACAAAATCTCACCAAAGGCATTTTATGATGAATTGGATATTTAAACAACCAAAGTCTAGAACCTAGAATCTTACTGGTGTCCTTACATTCGTAGGATCGGAGTAGGATCGCCTTACGGAACACATTTCGCGTTTCTTGGGAAACATCTACGCTATCCATGTGAGTCTTCATAGCCCCTTTTTACTGTTTTATACATTTTTGGGGTGGAAAGCATGTTACAAACTTTATTCGAATTCAACTGTTTTATTACTGAAATACTACGCATGTTTAAACGCTCTCTGTGGTACGTGTGCACATGTGAAAGCTTCTAAGTTTGCGCTATCATACAAAAGTCCCCAACTTTTCTTTACATTACCTATTTAACTCACGTGTGTGAGCCATGCTAATTATGGATAACGTTATTTGGTTGACCACCCACTTACGGTAAAGTAAGTGCATAATTGTTACAACGCCATGTTAGTGATAGAACATGATGACTCGGGGCAAACTAATACAAGGTCAGGAGGTTTGGGTAATGGCTTAGCTTGCTACCTCTGAGGCATCACATTATATACCATGAGCATGCAAATTCGAAACGACAAACTTTACAACCGGGTGTTGTACTACTTTCTTTGAAAGTGAGGAACTTACCAACTTGCATTAAAAACTTTTAGTGCATACAAAACCTATGAACTCACCAACTATTGTTATAGTTGACACTCTCCTTTACATGCTTTTCAGGGAACAACAAGTAAGGATTCATTCTAGAAGGCATCACATTAGCAACATCCAACTTATTTCATCATGTCAAGTTTATTTTTGTTATTTTGGACAAGTTGTATTCCTAAAAACGCGTTGTATTTGTACTATTTTGATATGATGATTGTGTGTTGTCTTCTACCAATCGCTTTTGAAACATTTAGCTGTGACATCCCGTGTTTCCGCTTTAGCGGGGTATGACAAAAACATCCCAACAAAGATTAGACATAATACATTGCCCATAAATCATGGAAAACAATCCATTTAGATGTATAATTACGTCACCGAAAACATGAACAAAAGTAAACACCCAAAACAACACCTTTCGGTGACGGGGGAGACCCGGTTCCATCGAATGTGACGGGCACACAAAGTTAGGTCACTTATCAATGTTATCTAGATTTCATGTCTTAGTACGTAGGACTTACACCATACCGTCGATGCCTAAACTGTTATACAACGTACTAGCACGCAGGACTTACACCATACCGTCGATGTCTGAACCGTGCCTAAATGTGGAAAACTAGCGTTCCATCATTGGACATAAAAACGTATTGGCACGTAGGTCTTACACCATACCGTTGATGCCTAAAACGTGCTACAATGAAGGGAAACTAGTCGTCCCGACATTGAACGTAAGAAAATCAAGTTGGATCCATTGCATTACAAATAAAACATTACATGACCCAAAACGAATGAACTAGTGCATTCAAAACCTGTATTCTCAAATAAGATGCATTAAATGCAAATCATAACCAAACGCCCAACATCGAGCTATCAAAATCGGACAAATGTCCCCAAGACCCAACGGAGTCAAAACTGAGCCATGGGCTCCATAAATCAAATGACCATTAGTAAAAGTCATAAAATGAATTAAACGTAAACAACACACGTTTATGCGAACACCCGTTTTAAATTCATGAATAACCCAAAATACAACATTGGGTGGGACATCCCATTTTCCAAAGGAACTCATATCGTTTGCACTTTCAAACCGTCCCATAACATAATCTATGCATATTTCCAAAACATACGTTAAAAGGGCATTTATACAAATCTCCATCTATAGGACAAAACATTTAAATACTTTCATGCATGTTTCATTTATTCAAAGCTCAAATCCTACACGTTCGTATTTTCAAAACGTATCATAACATAAACCATGCATATTTCCAAATAAGCACTAGAAGTGCATTCTCACCAAATGATCTCTATCTATGCAATAAATCATCAAAACATTATCATTTATGATTTACTATCAAGTTTCCCAAAAATCCCAAATATGGCCATTTTACCACATTTACAAAGTTAAATACTTCAAAAGTAAAAATCCATCAAATAACCCAACAATTGATAATTTTCATGTAATCACATAAGTACTTGGAAAATAACATTTTTGGCATGTACAACGTTTTCACAAATCAGCTTGAACTCACCTTGCTAGATTTAGGCTAAATCTAGATTTTCCCCAAATTTGAGCTTCTTTGAAGAAACTTGAATCCTCAAGCCAAATCTTCCAAAAACCTAAATCCACAAGTTTCCAACCATAAATATCCTTATGCAACCATTTAGAATCGTTCCCCAAACATCTTAAATCAAAATCTTTATTTATACAACAACCCTAATTTTGACCTAACTTTTCCAAAAAACATCCAAACCAAAGATTGAAGAAATGAAACACTAGGAAATCATAAATGGAGTATTTATAACTCAAATAAGGATTTTGAAAAGAAGAGGATGAACTTACCCCGTGGATCTTGAGTAAAACCTCAAAACTCTAGAAATCAAGAAAATGGAGATGAAGCTTGAAGATGGAGATGGAGAAGATGAACTCTTGATCCTAGCATCCACTTCTTAGTTTGATGATGAAAGGGCACTTTGAAACCCCAAGGAAATGCCCTAAAATCACTTAGGGTTCATATGAGAGGGTGGGAGATAGTTTGGGGTTGATTGGGATGTGAGAAATGAAGAAAATGTTGAAAAATCGTATTTGACAGCAACCAGGTGTCTGGCCGTGACTATGACAGCGACTTTGACACTGGTCATAGTCGCTGGTCATAGTAGCCCAGCGGTACCGAAACTGTTTTGGCCATAACTTCTTCGTTTTATCTCCGTTTTCGCTCCGGAAAGAACCGTTGGACTCGTATTAGAATTCCCCATCCAACAAGACCATAAAATCTAGGATTTAATTCAAAATCCTGATTTTCCTATTTTTCTTAAAAAATCAATTCCACACTGATTCGAAATTGTACTTATCCGAAAATTACGGGTGTTACATATTTTGACCAAATGATATCCATTTACGCAATAACTCATTAAAACACACAATTTTTTTTATCAAAGTGTCGAGAATGACTGTCTACCAGGTTATGCATATCCCTAGGTCAACATAATGCATTTGCGTGAAATGATAATAAAATAATCATTTAATCAAGAGCATACAAAACAAATCGTTAAGAAATACAATCAGGATGTTCTTTCATGCATTACTCACACCACGTATAAATCAATCCGTACATTGAACAAGTTGCAACGAAATGTGTTAAACAAATCTTTCAAAGAGAAATTATGCGACGCCAAAGTTCCAAAAACATCCCTTTTGGTCGTCTTATGACATAAAATAATATTTATCAACAAAACCCGAATGAGACAAAATACTCAATATAACTCATAAATTAGCTCACGTAATAAATGGAGTATGCACATTACGAAATTACACTAACGCGACACAAAACGTCGTAAAACAAAACTCCATGAAACGCAATGGGCTCAATGGGCTCAAATCAACCAAATGGTGCCAAACCTTTCGCCTCCAGAAATCAGATCGCATAAAGAAAAATCATGACTTCAAATGTCAAAATTCCGAAAATTCCCTTTTTGTTGTAATACCACATAAACAACAATGTTCAACAAAACTCGCATTAAGTAAATTTTCCAATAAAGCTTAACATAGACATAATGGAAGATAACTTTCCGCCCAAACCTTAACATATGTGGAGGAGATCCAATGTTAAAGCCGTAAGCCGTAGTTACTTGCCCAACATCTTAAACATCATTAAAATATGAATATCACTGTATTCGAAAGTAACGTTGGACAACAACGAAATAAAACAAGTCCCGACGGAGCTTGCAACTCCCGCAATAAAATAATTTCATGCATGTTCAAAACCATGATTTAAAATCTTGTGTGTGCTAAACGTTTTCCGAGGTTTGGTAACAAAATCCATAGGAGGATTTGAAACACAAGAAATAACTGATGCAATTTATTTTCAAAATAAATTTTGGTGCATGAATTTAGTCGGCACTCAACGTCTCAAACCACACTCCTCCAAATTCCTCCGGTCACACTATCGTCATCTGGATACTCAAACATCTTAAGGCAAAATTGAAAGTTACATCGATTAGCCTTACGATTTCTCCTCAAAATAAGGTCGATTCAATAAGCCTATGGTTCTAATCCAACCATCAACTTCGACACGAAATGGTCCACTTAATACAATTATCATGCTTATTGTCACTCAAAGTCACTAATGCTAAAATCGTCAATCTCTTCCAACGACTTCTCGCTTAGAAACTTTTCACTACCCCAACGGTCATCACATTAAAGTAGTTCAAGTATGCACACGTAACTAGCAGGTTCACCACAACACTGGGCAGTTGTAATTATGAATGTACCGTACATGATTATCCTTGCTACTCTTGACGCGATTCTCGTTTCTAGCGACTCCACCGACCTCAAAACATCCTATCTTAATGTGCTTAATGGTGAAATTTCACTCTCATTTACCCAAAAGAACGCTAGTCTGAGTCTAGGTATCCAAAATTAACACTTAATTCTCTCAAACTTATGCTCTGATACCAACTTGTAACACCCTCGAATTGGGAAAGAGCAACTAAATAAAATTTTCGATAATACAACCAGAATAATAGAATTCCTTCTTATAAACCAATACGAGGAATACCTCAAACAATTATAATCCAAGTCTTATTACAAAGGCTAAGTTCACATCAGGTGTTACTTAACTCAAATACATAGTGCTATTCCCAAAAATCAAAGCAGAAGACCTTGCTTAACCAATTCACCTCTCGAGCACAGTACTAGCACTCGACCAATCGCAGTGTCACTAGAACTACTCCCAACTGAACCTGTTGCACATGCCGACAAATAAAACGGTTAGGCTAACGCCTAGCGAGTTCAAGAGTTTATAGCATGATTTAAATAATTCTTTAAATGAAAGTTTGCGACATAGATTATGATTTCCAAAAGAGATTATGAGAAGGATGTAAGGACTCATTTTCCAACGCACCCAAAACCTATGAGAAAGGTTCCCAAAATGTACAAAGCGTTTTCCAAAATGAATTTCAATCCCAACTCACTCAAAACGTGAATAAATCAATATTATGTGAAACCTTCAAGTACGGTTGATGACATAATACTCAACCCATAAATCATGGAAGAACAGTCCTTATAAATATGAAACTTCACCGAAAACATGATACGAACCAATACTCACCTGAACGTAAAATGTAATGAAGTCCAAATACCATAAATATGGAAATGACCTGCTTCATTCAAACTTTAATATACATGGAGGAAAATCCAGTATTAAAGTCATCAATTGTAGTCAATCGTACAAGACCAACGATAATAAAACAAAGGACATTATAGTATCCAAAATAATGTTGGCCGACAACGGGGGAGACCAGTATCCATTGAGAGTGAAGGAACACAAAAGTATGCCACTCATACAAAGTTAATCATATGACACTTCACGACATAAAAGCCCAAGTGTCCATACGACTCCTTTCAAGACACACCCAAAGAGACAGCTGACCTTAGCGGAATATTAACATGAATACCACCAAAGGCTCGATACAAGCGGGGATACAACCATGGCATTTCCCCGACATGGCGAAGGTCATAAACGCCCGTCAATCATACCTGACAACTCAACCAAACTCAGCCCTCCTAGTGTACCCTTGAAAAGTAGAGGTCATAAAACATGGGGCCCGGTACAATCCCGCAACACCCAATAGACCATCAAATAAAGACTGACTTACGTGCCTATGGATCTAATGTAACACAGTCTACAATAACATGCCCATCCCGGAATGACTAAAGCACCCAAGCATGTAAATATCAATAATGTGCAATAATATGCAATATGTTGCAATAGATGCAAACCATAAATAAGACTCCACATTGAGCCATCAAAACCGGACAAAATGTCCCCAAGACTTCTCTAAAGTCAAAACCGAGCAAAATGCTCAAAACCCATTAGACCCATAAATAACGGTCCTCAAAATATAAAGTGCATTTAAACATCGTTTAGGTAAACGTATACCACAAAATCATCATTAACCCAAAATTCGTCACGGATTAATACAAATGGATTCCCAAAATGGACTCATACTCTTATAATTCTCAAAACGACTCATAACACGAAAACGTGCATTTTCCCAAATGGTTTATAAAATCAATTTTACCCATATGATTTAACCATTGAATAAGCTCCATTTGAGCAATAAATCATTTAAGGACATAACTATGATTTTACACATCAAAATATCCTAAATCCCAAAAATGGGTGGTTTACAAACTTTATAAAGTTAAACACTAATAACTCAACAATTGATAGTTTTAAATAAAACACACAAATACTTGGAAAATAACATTTTTGGCATGTACAAAATTTTCACAAATCAACTTGAACTCACCTTGCTAGATTTAGGATAAATCTAGATTTTCCCCAAACGTAAGCTCCTTTGAAGAAACTTAAATCTTCACGCCAAATCTTCCAAAAACCTAGATCCATAAGTTTCCAACCATAAATATTTACATCCGACCATAAGGAATCATTCCCCAAACACTTTTACATCAAGGTCACAACTTATACCAAAACCCTAATTTCCATAGATGGAGAGAAGAGAAGATTACCTTAACCATAACTTAAATCCACCAACCAAAATACTTCCAAGATCACCAAGATGAACCATAAAATCCCAATCTTCAAAGTGGAGCAAAAAGGGTTGGATGAAACCCTAGAATCTTGATGAAGAAGATGAAGTGAAAAGGGTTATAGAAAGGTTAAGGTTCATAAAAATGGTGAGGGGTTTGATTTGGGGAAGAAGGATGAAGAGAAGGATTTAGGGTTTGTTGGGAGAAAATCGGTTTAGAGAGTGAGAGAGAAGTCTGAATTGGGTGTTGAAGATGAAATGAGGGAAGATAGAGGGAAAAGTCTTAAAAGGAAACCAAAATATCTCATCAGACACCAAGCGGACGTCCGGCTGGTGCCTCATGCGGATGTCCGACCTCGATCTGACCGATACCCCAACTTTCCCCTGTTGCTTCGGCAGATGACCTACGAACTTTCGCCCTGATATGGACGTCCGGCTTTGCGCCCATGTGGACGTCCGCAAGTCCAAAATTCGGTTTTCTTGAAATTTCGGGGTGTTACACCATGCTGTCACAATGTATGAAAACTGCAGTAACAGGCTTAGGCCACATAGGAATACCCTCTAGGAATCTATTAAGCCATTCTGCCTTCTCAGCAGCTTTGTCTAAGGCTACGAATTCGGATTCCATGATGGACCGTGTATTCACGGTTTGCTTTGAAGATTTCCAGGATATGGATGCACCACCACGTGTAAACACATAGCCACTTGTGGACTTACTTTCAGAATGATTGGAAATCCAGTTTGCATCATAGTATCCTTCTAGTACGAGAGGATACTTAGTATAATGTAACCCATAGTTCATTGTGTATTTGAGGTATCGAAGAACTCTTATTAGAGCATACCAATGATCTTTGCCTGGGTTATGTGAGTATCGACTAATTCTACTCATGGTATATGCTAGATACGGTCTTGTACGATTCATGATGTACATCAAACTACCCAGCACTTGAGTATATTCCAATTGAGATACACTATCTCCTTGATTCTTCTTAAGCTGGCTAGAAGGGTCAAAAGAAGTGACTATTGGTCTATCATCATAGTGACCAAACTTTCTTAAAACTTTCTCAACATAGTGAGATTGAGTAAATATGTAACCATTATGATCTCTTTGGATCTTTATTCCAAGAATCACACCTGCTACTCCTATATCCTTCACGTCAAACAAGGAGTGCAACATTTCTTGGTTTGATTGATTACATCAAAGTTGGTCACCATGATTAGCATATCATCTACATATAGACATATTATTACACATGCGTTCTTACATTATTACACGTATACGCATGTAACACCTCGAAATTTCCATAACGATTGTACATTTTGGGAGAACGTTTGAAATAGTAGGGGATGTTTAAACAAAGTGTACGATTTAATGTCGAAGGGTCAAAAGTGTAATTGACCAATGTTTAAGCTATTTGGGGATTTACGAAACTTCGGTGTTGGTTTGGTATTTTGAGGAAAAATGATTAGGTATAAAAGATAAGAGTCGGTTACAATTGAGATTTAATTTCAATTATGTGTTGTGTGAAGTCGGTTCCCTGAAGCAATGAAAGAGAAGAAGAAATTAAGCATTTTTGGTTCCTTTTTGGTAAGGGTTTCAATCCTCTTCTCTGATTAATTGTTGTAGAGCCTGGTAATCACAAGTTGAATCATCTTTCAATTAGGTTATCGAATCAGTGGGTGAGAAGGGTTTGAATTCTGAATTTGGTTTTGGCTAGTGACTGAGTTCTTCCATCAGGTGAGTTCATCTTACCTTTAAAGTTATTGAAATTGAAATTGATAAATTCTTATGATTCTAAAGTGTCTAAATGTCTGTAAATGCTTTAGTAGTAAGTATACACTTGAGAATTTAATTTACAGTGGGTTTTTAGACGAAAAATCGAAATGCAGATTGAAGTATCCGGGTAAGTATTGAGTGTCCGGTAAAAACCCTGTACGATGGTGTCTGGACAAAGTATAGTGTCCGGTAAGGATGTAGTTCCCGGATAGATAAGTTACCGGATGTAACCCAGATTACTTTGGTTTTCGGACGTCATCCGGATTGTATGTGTTTTCGGTATGTATTACGAAAGTATCCGGTAACTTGAGTTTCCCGGATACTAGTTCCGGATTGTTCCCGGATTCCGGTAGTTTCCGGATATAATCCTTGGATACCATGTCCGGATAGTCTTGGTGTTCGGATAATTCTGATGTCCGGTAACTTCTGATGATCCGGATACTTTTGAGTTTCCGGTAACTAAAGGGTTCCTGGTAACTTTTGACAGGGAATGTTTTATTAATTGAAATTCAATCCTAGCAGTATGAACATAATTATAAACTGATTTTGGGTATGTTATGATTTGATATATTAGTTGGTTGATGCAATGCACGTATGCTAGGAAGTGTAATGGATCCATAGACACTAGTAGTATAATTGATAAATGTGGAATGGGCAAGTGATGATTGTTATTCCCGTTTATATTTGATAATATGGAATGGGTAAGGGATGATTGCTATTCCCATTATAAGTGAAAACGGTGAAATAGGCAAGGGATAATTGTTATTTCCACTTTCATTTGAGAGATCATGAATAGGCAAGGTATAGTTGCTATTTCTACTTCCATTCCAAGAAATAGGCAAAGTATAATTGTAATTTATTGGAACTGAGCTATAATCTAGAATCCGTGGAGATTCGTAGTGGCGCTCTGGAACATGAGATTGTGACTTACTTAGTGTTGGTCATACTCATGGAATCGGGTATGATTCCCGTCATCGAAAGATGTTATGTGTACGGTAAGAAAGATGTCAATCAGGTTTTTTATATGCTTGTTTACATTTGGTATTCAAAGCTTATAAAGTTTTAACTTGAAAACTGGATGTTCTCACTAGGCATAAGCCTAACTGTTTCAAATTAAAATTTCTTACCAGGTACTAGCTCAGGAAGGGATGCAAAGGGATGAGTGACGAGTGGTATCAGAATCCTACTTTTGGTGATGTAATGGAGAAATTAATGTATCGAAGATGTTTTGATGAATGGCCTAGACAACCCATATAATGTGATATTAGTGTTACGGATTAGATTAGCAGGTTGTTTTGGATAGTTCAATTGTTTATGTGAACCTTCATAACTAATTCTCCGTTTATGTATAAAAGTTTGGACGATATTGTGGTTAACTCTGATAAGTTTTAAGGTATAAATTTATTGTGATTTTTGGATGTTTCAACGCATTTGTCACACTAATTTATTTGGAAACCATTTGATAGAAGAGTGTTATCAAACTTCTGACGCCATTGCTTTGGGGCTTGTTTAAGTCCATATAAAGACTTAACTAGTTTGCATACTTTGTTCTCTTGGCCCTTTACAACAAAACCTTTCGGTTTTTGCATGTAGATTTATTCATCTAATTCACCATTTAAGAAAGCAGTTTTCACATCCATTTGGTGTATGTGTAGGTTATGAATCGCTGATATAGCCATCAACTTCCTAATGGACGTGATCCTTGTTACTAGTGAATAGGTATCAAAGAAATCTTGACCTTCCTTTTGGCGGTAACCTTTGGCTACTAATCGAGCTTTATATTTCTTTATAGTGCCACCAGGTCTTAGTTTCCGCTTGAAGATCCATTTATGGCCAATTACTGTGTGACCGGGTGGTAAATCTACCAATCTCCAAGTATTGTTTTGAACTATGGACTCTATGTCACTTTGAATAGCCTTTTTTCAATAAGGTGCCTCTGATGATTCCATGGAGGCTTTATAGGATTGAGGTTCTTCATCGACAACGAATGTCATGAAGTCGGGTCCAAAGTCTTTAGCAATCTTTCCCCTTTTGCTTCTTCTAGACTCTAAGTTTTCTTCTTGAGCCTTATATGTACCATCTTCATCTGGTTTCTCAAGACTATAGGTGTTATCTAGTTCACATACTCTCTTCCTTAGATTAGAGATTCCTTTATCTTTGTCCTTGAAAGAAAATATGTGTTCAAAGAATTCAGCCTCAATTGATTCCAAAATTGTGTTGTTGTGGATATCTTCAGTGTTTGACTTTTAGACCAAAAATCTATAAGCATCACTATTACTTGCAGGACTAAGATATATACAATCAATGGTATTTGGTCCAAGTTTTGTCCTTTTGGGTAAAAGTACTTGAACCTTTGCAAGGCAACCCCACACTTTCATCCTTTTGTAGGAAGGAAGTTTTCCTTTCCATAATTCGTAAGGAGATTTATCACTCTTTTTATCAGGAATTATATTAAGTATCATGTTTGCAGTTTAGCATGCTTCACCCCATAAGCTATGTGGTGCTCCCAAGGTAATCAACATTGAATTTATCATGTTTTTCAATGTTCTATTCTTCCTTTCGGCTACTCCATTTTTTGTGGAGTATAGGGAGCCGTGGTTTGGTGAACTATGCCATGATGAGAACAAAATTCAGCAAAGTCCTTACACTCATACTCTCCTTCTCTATCGGATCTCCGAATTTTTATTCTTTTATCAAGTTGGTTTTCAACTTCAGTTTTGTATGTCTTAAACATATTCAAAGCTTCATCTTTGGTATGTATTAAGTATACATAATAGTATTTATTGCAGTCATCAATGAATGATACATAATAATTTTTTCCACCACATGTGGGTGTGGCTTTGTAATCACATAAATCGCTGTGGATTAGTTCAAGTACTTCATTAGACTTCTCAACAGATTTGTGAGGATGACTTGTGTATTTAGATTCAACACATACTTGACATTTTTTCTTGTTTTCCATAGAACACTTGGGTAATAATCTCCTTTGTAAGGATCGGAAATTAACATGTGCTAGACGGGAATGCCATAAGGAAGAAAAGTCAAGCATGTACATAAGCAGAGCTAGAGCCTGCGGTTTTATTGATATTTACATATTTACATCATCATTATTCACAACGCTAAGTTTAAAGAGCCCCTCATTTAGGTAGCCCTTACCAACATACACCCCACCCTTCGTAATTACAAATTTATCAGATTCAAACTCCATCTTGAATCCTTTGTTACTAAGTTTGGGTCCAGAAATCAAATTCTTTGTGATCGCAGGTACATGCAAGACGTTGGTGAGCATAAGTTCTTTTCCCGATGTGAGCTTGAGATTCACCTTCCCTCTTCCTTCAACTTTTGCGGTCGTGGCATTTCCCATATACATGGGTTCTTCATCATCAACTTTTTGATAGGTAACAAACATGTTCTTGGAGTTTCAAATGTGCTTGGTGGCACCGGTATCAACCCACCAATCGGTCACGTTAGCAACCATTAAATCCTCAATTACTCCAACAAATTGACTTGGAGAATTGACCACATTGGCTTGATGTTGGTTTCCACCGACACCTCCTCCTCCGGCGCCACCTCCTCCGAGACCACCATGGTCTCTCCTATGGCGGCAATCCTTCGCTCGATGCCTCGGTTTTCCACATACCCAGCAACTCAACACACACTTCTTGAAAGGCTTTCTTTGTATGGATAGTGGGTTTGAAGCATTGAGGTTATGCTTGAAACCCATGGCCTTTCCCTTTCCTTCTTAGAACTTCGTCTTTGATGAGTTACCGGTAACCATGTTTGCATTTGGTTCTAACGAGGTAGCACCCGCCTTCTTGTTCATCCGGTTGTCCTCCTCCACTCGTAGTTTGAGTGTCAATTGCTCAAAACTCATATCCTAGGACAAATGTTTAAGATACAGTTTAAATTTTTTCCAGGATTGAGGTAATTTATCGATAATGGAACCAACAACAAAATTAGAGTTGACACCCATACCTTCGACTTACAATTCATGGACCAATACTTGAATTTCTTCTACTTGCTTCACGACTGGTTTGGAATCGATCATCTTGAAGTTCAGGAATTTGCCCACAACAAATCGCTTGGAACATGCGACTTCTGTTTTCTACTTTGATTCCAATGATTGCCAAATTTCTCTTGCCGAAGTAAAGGATGGATAAATAGATAAAGATCATCATCCAAACCATTTAGAATATAATTTTGACAATTATATTCATTCGCGTTCCAATTGTCGACGGACCGTTGGAACACAGCCACTTCAATGTGGGATGGGGCGTGTTCTCCCTCTCTAACCGGCAGTGTCAGTGCTTGATCGGTAAGCACGTTAGACACCTTCAACGTCGTCAAGTAGAAAAGCATCTTTTGTTGCCATCTTCTGAAATCAGAACCCTTAAACTTTTCGGGTTTCTCCACATGTGATTTCAATAAGGAAAAGTTATCCATCATCAACGAAATTTATGTCTAAGATTGTTAGAACTTAGATATCCGAATAGAAATTCGTGACACAACAAAAGAGAATAAAATGAAACTAGAAATCCTATATATAATTATATGAATGAAATTTACATGTACACGGAATTACATAATCGAAAAGTATAAAGGAAGATGACTAACTTGACTTTCTTGATACGAATTCGATGAAGATAGTTATGTGGATTGAGGCCTGCGTATGCAGTGTCCTTAGACAGAAATTCGTCCCTCGTGTGAATGAGTTTCGGACGTCTATCTAGAGGATACAACAACCCGTTCAAGATGCGAACTCAAACCCGACGAATCAAACGTATGCTTCCATTATTGAGTAATCGATGAAGAACACGAGAGAATACCCAGAGAATTTTGAATTTTATCTGCCAAAAACGAGATGAAAAGTCGTGTATTTGTTGATCCAAACCCTCAGTGATTTGATAATGATTCGTTAAGAAACACTTAGTGAAAATTGTAAGTAGACAATATGTATTAGAGTTCCACTATCGCTGATAAGTACTATGTCTCTACAGTACCGCTAATAGGAAACTCATGCTCTTTAATTTTAATATTCAGCGAACATTGTTCATCAATAGAGCTCTGAGCCTGTTCAGTCCTATTGGTGATCGCTGATAGTTTAGTTGTTTACTTATGATCCCTGAAGACAAGTTTCACGTCAACAAAGGTTCTACGCTGAAATCGAAGATCAAGCCCAAGAACCAGCGACAAAGTCTACTAATGAACTGATGCGGATATCAGCGAAGCCAAGACCTGTCCACTCAACATGAAGTATCAAGTAGAAGACTTCAGCGATCGTTGAGCTTTATCACTCGCTGATAAAGTACTGTTCAACGAACGCTGATCATGAGGTTGACTCTACAAATTACTTTTGTCTTATCCCCTTGCACGTCTCCGTACGAACTGTCAGAACGGACATCCCTTCTGTCTAGAATCGTACAACCAACTCTGATTCTACACTGTACATCATGCGGCTACTAACGTTGTCTACAAAGGTCAAACCATGCAACCAATCAGCTGCTGCCACGTGTAAAGTTATACCGCTATGTATTAAATGCATGCAGTTTATAAAGAGAAACCCTACTTCAACATGAAGTGCCCGACCATCTTCTCTTATCTATCTTTGTGTTAGGATATTATTCGTAATTTCCTTATCTCATTTCTGTCTTAATTCTAGTGCAAGAAAATTATTGTTCTTAACTTGTTTACATTAGGTTAATCATTAATCTTGTTCCACAACAAATGTAAATTGTTTGAGATTTATCAATAAACAATTTAGAAAGTAAAAATCGTGTGTTTGTATTCAACCCCCCCCCCCCCCCCTTCTACAAACTTGTATAACCCTTCGGGACCAACAAGTGGTATCAGAGCGGATTTGTTTAATCTCATAATCAAGATCTTGCCTATACAAATCTTTTCTCTTCCTTGCTATTTTTCAAAATGTCTACCAAAACAAACACTAACTATATTGACAATGGTTCTCTTGCTAAACCCCATAGATTCTCCAGAGATAACTTTAATCTGTGGAAAAATAGGATGATACTCTTCTTAGAAGGTGTAGACCCAACTATACCTTATTACATCGAAAATGGTCCATACATTCCTGTTAGAATTGATCCTGAGTTCCAGCCGCTGAGAATAGAGCTGCTATTCCAGAAAGATTGGTTCCAAAGGAAATTCATATGTGAACTGATGAAGATAAGAAGAAAGTGGCTCTCGACACCAAAGCCAGATCCATTCTTTCCATGGCTCTTCCTGACGAAGTCTACCATTCCGTCATGAACCTGAAAACTTCCAAATCCATGTGGGACACAATCTGTGTTCAATATGAAGGTACGTCTGAAGTCCAGGACTCACGAAAGATCAACCTGGTAAGACAATACGAAAGCTTCATTTGTGGTAAGAATGAATCTCTCTCTGAAGTTCACCAACGCTTTAACTGCTTAATAATAGATCTGAAAACCGTTTGTAAAGATCTAACTTTGAAATTCTGACAAAGTTCTTAGAATGTTTACCTGAAAGCTGGGACAATTATTCAATGTGTCTCAAGCTGTCAAAAGATCTTAAATCTATGACTCTTTCTACCTTATATGGCACAATTCTTAATCTTGAGCAATCGAGTCATCTAAAGAAGAATCTTGTAAAAGATTCCAAAAGCACCCCTGTTGCTTTAATCTCAGAGTCACCTTCCACTCAGCGATCTTTTATTACTATCACTGAGTTGGAGACTAACTCTGAATGCTCATCAGATCCTGACTATTCAGATCTTGATGAATCTATGGCTCTCCTTTCTAATAAGTTCAGGAGATTCGCCAAAAAGAAAAATTTCAGAAAGAACAAACCTCTTGCTATTACTGACAAGCCAAGATCATCAACTCATGTTGATAAGGCTACTGCTACTTGCTATAACTGTGAAAAGATAGGACATTTTGCTAGCGAGTGCAGGTCAAAGAAAGTTTTTAGATCCTCAACTTTCTCCAAGAAATCCTCTAACCTCAGGTCTAGAGATGACAAGTACCAAAAGCTGAAAGAAAGGTATGCAAAGCTGAAAGGCTTTAAGAAGAAAGGCAAAGGCATGATGGCTGACTATGATTGGGCTGCCTCTGACGAAGAAGAACCATCTGACTCTGAAGATGATGATGAATCCAATCTCTGTCTCATGGCCAAACTTGAAGACGAGGAAGAAAATTCTGACATTCCCTCTACTTCAACCTCTGGTACCAAGGTATCACCTTCCTTCTTTACCAATATTTAAAATATTGATGAAGCTGATAGTCTTCGAAAGATCAATCTCCTGACTATGAGTTTATATGATGCCATGAATGGCAAAACTGTTGTTGAAAATCAAAATATTGATCTTATTGAACAACTCAAAAACTGTCACCTTCAAATAGAAAAGCTCTCTAAAATTGAAGAAGATTTAAAAGATCAAGTTCATATAAATCAGCTAGTCAAAATCGAACGAGAAGAAGCTATCGCTGCATTAAAAGCTGAAAAAGTTACTGTTGATGGATGGTATAAATCCTCAACAACGATCACTGAGATAATTAAGTCTCAGATTCCTTTGAGTGACAAACGTGGTTTTGGTTACAAAGCTGACGCTGAAGAACCAACCACTGACCATTCTATGCTTAAATTTGTAATGTTTGTCTCCTCTATCCCTAACACTTCATCTTTTCAGTGTTCCTCTTAAAATCTCCTATCCCTGAGGAAAAACCTACCTCAATCTCTAAAGATAAAGGTAAGGAAAAAGTTTTAAACCAAAAACCTCAGAAAGGTACCTTTGTACCTAAGATGAATGCTTCTAAAGCTTCAATGACTTATCCCTCTACTTCTAAGAACAGGATCCCTGGATTTATTCAACGATCTACTCCTAGAATCAGAGTGGATATTATTGGTAAGAAATCCGAAGAACTGATTGTTCCTCCTATTTCCAATGCCAAATGTATACTTGGTGCTGGCCGTGCTCATTTAAAATTAAAGGGTAAGCATGCAAATGGTCCTAAAGCTACTTTTAGCTATAGGAAATGTTATCATTGTGGACTTACAGATCATATTGCTAGTAAGTGCCCCACAGCCACTAAAGCTGAAAAGTTAGCTAAGGTGAAGATTATTGCCCCCAAGGCAAAGAAGACCATTGAGGTTAAGAAATTAACCAAAGTGAAGACTGACACCAAAGCTGAATCTTCAAATGCTGTGAATATTGCTGAACCTTCCACTTCCTCTACCACCACTGAAAAATGTGGACCCATGGTTAAATGGGTGCCCAAGTCAAACTAATCTTCCTTTGTTTGCAGGTTAAGAAGGGTATCTGGTATCTCGATAGCGGATGCTCTAGACACATGACTGGTAAAAAGAACCTGCTCACTGAGTATAAGGAAGAGAAAGGTCCCTCTATGACTTTCGGTGGAAATAGAAAAGGCTATACCCGAGGTTTCGGTGTCCTCTCTAATGGTATGACAACCTTCGGAAGAGTTGCATATGTTGAAGGACTGAAGCATAATCTTCTAAGCATAAGTCAGCTATGTGACAAGGATAACAAAGTGATCTTCACTAAGGAATCCTGCTTTGTCACTGACAAAAAGGAGAAGATAGCTCTCAGCGGTTATCATATGGAAAATGTTTACGTAATAAACATGGACTCTACAACCACTGAGAACTCTTGTTTCTTCTCAAAAGCCTCATCTGATGCCAACTGGTTATGGCATAAAAGGTTCTCCCATCTCAACATCAAGACACTGAATACTCTTTCCTCTAAAGAGTTAGTCACTGGTCTACCTCAACACTCATACGCCAAGGAGTCCTTATGTTCAGCGTGTGAGAAAGGGAAACAGACCAAAGCAAGCTTCAAGTCAAAGCAAGTCTCCTCAGTGTCATATCCTCTACAACTTCTCCATATGGATTTGTTTGGCCCTGTTAACAAACAATCCATCGCTGGAAAGAAATATATATTGGTCATAGTTGATGAATTCTCTCGCCATACCTGGGTAATGTTTCTCCGTTCTAAGAGTGACACCCCTGAAGAACTCATCACCTTTGTCAGGAAAATGGAAGTCCTGAACAACATGACCGTTCGCTCAATAAGGAGTGATCATGGAACTGAATTCAAAAACAACTCTCTTGATTCCTTCTTTGAAAGTAAGAGTATTTCTCACAACTTCTCATCAGTGAGAACACCTCAAAAAAATGGAGTCGCTGAAAGAAGAAATAGAACTATCATTGAAGCTGCACGATCAATGCTCAGCGATTCTCACCTGCCTACTCAATTTTGGGCAGAAGCCGTTAACACTGCTTGTTTTACTCAAAACAGGTCGCTGATTGTCAAAAGATTCATGAAGACAGCCTATGAACTTTTTTCATGGGAGAAAGCCTTCAATCAACTTTCTTCACATCTTTGGATGTCAGTGTTTCATACTGAACAACAGAGATGCCTTTGGAAAGTTTGATCCTAAGGCTGATGATGGAATCTTTCTTGGATATTCTTCAATCTCCAAAGCCTTCAGAGTCTTCAATCGAAGAAGACAGACTGTTGAAGAAACTATCCACGTCACCTTTGACGAATCCCGTCCAGCGAACTCTAAACCTTCTGCTGATACTGAAGAACCGAATCAATGGATGTTGTCTCATCTGGGTGATTTAGAAGACATTCCCACACCTCATACTCATACCGCTGAAGATGATGGTCCTACTGTCATCCCAAGCATGCAGACTAGTGAAGCTGAAACATCATGGGTCTCAGCTATTCCTTTAAACACTATGCCTGCCTCTGAACCTTCTGTCTCAGACATACCATCTACTTCTCATCAATCAGTGAATTAAATGACACATGCACATATTCCACTCTTGGCTGATATACCAGAAGTTGCTGAAGCGTCATCTCCAGCTCCTCCAAAAGTTCAGGTTGAGCCAATGACTCAAGCTCCGGCTTAACGATGGACTATCAATCACCCTATTAAACAAATTCTTGGTGATCCAAACGCTGGTGTTCAGACTCGACGAAGTGCATGTAATATTTGTTTATTTGTTAACTTTATTTCTCTGATTGAACCAAAGAAAACAGATGATGCCCTCCAAGATCCAAACTAGGTCAGTGCTATGCAAGAAGAGCTGACTGAATTTGAAAGAAACAAAGTTTGGAAGCTTGTTCCTCGTCCATCTGACAAGTCAGTGATAGACACTAAATGGGTCTATCGAAACAAGCTGGATGAACATGGAACTGTAACTCGCAACAAGGCTCGACTTGTTGCTCAGGGATACAGACAAGAGGAAGGTATAGATTACGACGAAACATTCGCCCCAGTGGCTAGACTAGAAGCCATTCGTCTTTTCTTCGCTTACGCTGTACACAATGATTTCAAAGTTTTTCAGATGGATGTTAAGTCAGCATTCCTAAATGGAAAGCTGAATGAAGAAGTCTACGTGGAACAACCTCCAGGATTCTCAGATCCTAAGCATCCAGGTTATGTTTATAAACTGGATAAGGCACTCTATGGTTTAAAGCAAGCTCCTCGTGCATGGTATGACACTCTCTCATCTTATCTACTTATCGAAAAATTTGAGCGAGGTAAAATCGACAAAACTCTATTTTTCAGGAAAGTAAAAGGTCATATCATTCTTGTTCAAATATATGTCGATGATATTATATTTGGTTCTACTAACCCTGACCTTTGTACTCGTTTCTCTGAAAGGATGAAAGCAGAGTATAAAATGAGTATGATGGGTGAGCTAACATATTTCCTTGGTCTTCAGATGAAACAAAATAAAAAGGGAACTTTCATTAATCAGGGAAAGTATGTTAAGGATATGCTGAAGAAATTTGATTTAACTCAGAGTTCAGCTATGAAAACCCCTATGGCACCACCGCTGACACTAAACAAGGATCCTAAAGGAAAACCTGTTAATGTCACGACATACCATGGGATGATCGGCTCTCTCTTGTATCTTACAGCTAGCCGACCTGATATTATGTATGCAACCTGTTTGTGTGCACGATATCAAGCTGAACCTAAGGAATCTCACTTGATCGCTGTAAAGCGAATCTTTCGTTACCTTAAGGGTACTCCTAACCTAGGTCTTTGGTATCCCAAAGACTCAGGGTTTGATCTAATCGCCTATTCAGATAGTGATTTGCAGGTTGAAAATTGGATAGGAAAGGCACCACAGGAGGCTGTCAGCTCCTGGATGCAAAACTCAGTGTCCACCTCAACCGCTGAAGATGAGTACGTAGCTGCTGGAAGTTGTTGCTCTTAGGTCTTGTGGATGATAAATCAACTACTGGAATATGACCTTCAGCTCTCAAAGATTCCAATCTATTACCACAACACTAGTGCCATCGCTATAGCCAACAATCCAGTACTACACTCAAAGACCAAACACATCGAAATCAGGTATCATTTTATCAGAGATCATGTGATGAATGGTGATATAGAACTTCATTTTATCCCAACTGACTTTCAGTTAGCTGATCTTTTTACCAAGCCTATTGATGAGACAAAATTCAACTTTCTCATCAGCGAGCTTGGAATGCTGAACTTAGAAGAGTAAATCTTCAGCGGTTCACATTTTATCAGCGATAGGTTAAAACAAACTATTATAACCTCTTTCATATTCTATCTGAACAAAATTGATTCGCTGATATCAAGGTATGTTCTCTCTTGCTCGCTGACGTTCGCCTAGAACTGAAAGATTTCAAAACAAATTTCATCGCTGAATATCTCTTTCTTTTAGTGATACTTTGAAATTTCTAAAACTATCACTGATATTTCTATTCAGTGCTTCATGTTTTCAAAATGTCTCTATGTTTTCAAAATCCCCAGAGACATCCTAAAATATGAAAGGACGTTTGTGACATCATCAAACGGATAAACCCTGGCACGTTCTTTTTCTGACACACGTTTGCACGTTTCGTTTTCTCATCCAATCAAATGCAAACACGTGTCCGTGTCATCATGAAAAACTTTTCCCGCTCATAGTTTTTCTCTCTCTAGTCTCACTATATAAACCCATTCGAGTTTATATTTTTCTTTTACGCGAACAACATCTCCTCCAAGCAAGAATTACTGTTGCATTTTTTAACTCTCGTTTCCAGAAACTGTTCATCTTCTTCTTCGACAACAAAGGTTAATATTCTCATTATTTTCCTACATTAACTTGTTTATGATCTTGTCTTTGTTTTCAGAAGATCAAACAAAAGAACCTTTTTAAAAATGAAATCATTTTCTTTTCATGATTTTATGAACACAATCTGCATGGTTGTTCTTCAAGTTTAATACAAAAATCTTAAACTTGTTTTTCATATGATTTTCCAGAATCCTTATTTTAAAAGGAAACTGGAAAATAAGACATTCACTAGTTTTTAAATCTTTACCAAAATTAGAAAACCCTAATCTCTATTAAGACATTTTTGTCTGAATAGAATGTGCATAAACCGAAAAAAAAATCCTTTTTAAATATCTTATTCATCTTGAGATCTTCTGTTTCCTCTTTTATATGATAAACAGAAATGGCATCCTCTGAAGCTCCTTCTACTAAGTCCCCCACTACTGCTGAGAAAGTGGTTCTCACTAAGGCTCCTCAGGTCAAGTTCAAACTTGAGAAGGTTACATTCCAACACAACAACCATTATGCTCTCTTCGAGTTTCCCCAAAAGAAGCAGGTCAGACATCTTGATGACGCTGTGAAGGTTTTGAAAACTTGCCCTCTCTCCACAGCTCTTACCGTTGTACCCCCTGCTCATAAATCTCTTCTATCCCAGTTCTGGTATACTACCAGACGAGCTCAGGTACCGTCAGCCAAAGACCCAATGAAACTACTTGATGTCATTCTTTACGACACCAAGTATGGAACATCCAAAATCAACCCTGCTACTATCAAGCGTGCACTCAACCTACCCGCAGCTACCAAAGAAAAACGCTTTGTCTTTCTACCAAACCACAAAAACCACGCTGATAGGGAAGCAATCACTGCATTCTTTGATGCAATGGGTTACACATGGGACACAGGGAGGGATAAAAAGCCTGAGAAGAAGCTGACTCTGATCAAGAAATCAAAGATGCCGAGCGAGATGAACTTCATCTTCGCTCACTTGATAAGCTGCATGACAGCAAAAACCGGCTCCTCTGATCAAGCCGCTCAACCTCAGCAGGCCATGGGCTATGCACTGCTGAAAGGTCTCCACGTAGACTGGGCGTCAATCATCTACAATGATTTGGCGTTCAAGGTGGACATGGCTGACAGACCAACTTGTGTTCCATATCCAAGGTTTGTCAGTGCTCTCTTTCTACACGCACTTGGTGACAAATACCCAAAATAGGGTGACCTGAGACTCTCTCAGGTTGGCCCTAAGGTGCTCGACTTCAGCCCCATGCCAAACAAGGTACGTCTTACTACTCTCTTATATATTCTTAATCCTCCTTCTTCTACTTATGCGGCTACCTCAGCAGAAATCCCCACCGCTGATACACACGCTGCACCATCCACTCCTTCTCGTAAAAGGAAACACTCTACTTCCCAACTTGATTCTGAAAGGATCAAGAAAACCAAGGAGCAACCCCCAAGCATTCACATGCTAAAGACTCTACAGTTCTTTCTGTACAAGAACTGATGGATAGTTCCATGGTACGCTCTGCCACAGCTGATCAAGCTACCCCTTCCATCCCAACTTCAACGTCTCTAAACACTGAGGTTATAAACTTGGAACTGAACCCCCCTCCTTCATCCTCGCTACATACTAAAGTAATTCTCAGCGGATCCAACGCTGAACCCCGCACCCAACAAATTTTCTCAACCATCATTCCTCCCACTCAATCTTTGGACACTCCACTAGTTTTCCCCTCGTTCTCTGGAACACCCGTCATCATACATGATTCAGCTGCTGATACTCTACACATGATGATGGATGCAAATTTAGGATCTGCAGGCACCTTCATGCGCCAAGGCACTATCGAAGGCGACGTGGAACACTACTCTGGTCTACGAGGTTTCGACAACTTCGCCAACCCGCGTGCAGGTATACACAAAACCATACACATTCCTCTCTCTCAACCCCAAACTTTTTAGCTTTCCTCTGTTCACAAGTTATTTACTGTTACAGATCCTAATTTGGGAGATATTCAAAACTCCCTGAAAGATCTGGTGACAAAGGTGGACTCTTACAACACCACTCTCTCCAGCAACTCTTCAGCGGTTACAGACGCTGGAGAGAATCTCAAAACGCTGACATCCGAGGTCGCTAAGAAAGCCTCCAGTGCTGACATGAAGAAGGTTGAAGGTCATATTCGAAGCTTTTCTACCACCCTCTCTACAAACTTCACCACGGTTTCCAATGAAGTCACATCATTGACGACAGCGGTTGAAACTCTTCAGGGTGAGGTGACTTCTGTCAAGACTTAGGATGGCACTGTCAAAGACCTACTCTAACAAGTCCTTGATCGCCTGAACGCTCCAACTTGTGCTCCTTCGCATTTCACTCAGGATGATCGAGAGGATCTTCAAAGCCTCAATCCTGCTGTTTCTGGCCTAGAGGACAGAATCGCAGTGATTGAAACCTTCTTGGGAATCACTGGCCTAGAAGACAGTGACTCTCATGCTGCTGCTGCTGACTTTCCGATTACCTCCCCTACTCATCATGAGGAAGAGGGGGAGAAGAACGATGAAGGTCTTCCCCATAATGCTGAGGGGGAGACAAATGAAACTGAAATTGCTGCTGCTTCTTCTGATAAACCTGAGGAAGTTGAAAACCCTGAGAGAACCGATAAACCTCCCTCTGTATCTGAGGGGGAGCAACTCGAAGAGCAACTCGATGAAGCTGTTGCTGATGTTACTACTCCTTATGTTGACGAGGTAGAATCTGAAGAAGAAGTTGAAGACGAAGATCCCATCGACATCGCTGATGATGAACCATCATCATCCCCTAAAAACGATGATGATGATGACGATGATGACGATTTCTTCATCGTCCAGCCTATCAAGACCGACCCAGCTCAAAAAGGGGTCATGTTAAAGGAACCATCACGGGAGACGACTAAGACAAAACCTGCAGCAACTGAAGCTAATAAAGGCAAAAACAAAGGCCTCGCTGCAGAACGCAATCTGTCTATCCTTCAGATAAAGCCAGTATGTCAGGTACAATATCTCCTCTTCATCCCTCCTCTACCCCTTCTCAATCTCAGTTCTCCTCTCCATAAAACCTCTATACACTTAACCATATTCTTTTCTCTATCTCTTTCTTCCCCAACTCTTCTTACTTAAACAATCGATGTGTTTCAGCCAGTCCTCTCCCCTGTTTGAGGATCCAGCTGAAGGTTCTCATGCTGCAACTGCAATAATCCCAGCCATAAGAGCTAAAGAAATAATCCCGGTCTTGGATTTAATCACTGAGACCGATGAACCTGAAGAACAGATGCTCTCTCACAAAAACAGACCTTCCTTGGCTCCTCAAGAGCTGAGTGAAGAGGATCAGAAAAAGAGAGAAGAAATGATCAAGAAGCTTGAGGATCAGCGAATCATCCTTCCGAGTTCCAAAGTCACCCCTAAACCTGCTAAGATCAGACTGACAAAGAAAGAATTCGCTGATCACCTCAGAGCTGAAAGGTTACTCGCCGAAAGAAGGGAAACTGAAGAAAAAGATAAAGCATATGCCATCCATCTTGTCCAACAATCGGTGAAAGACCCTGAACTGAAAAGAACTCCCATCGAAGTCCAACGTCAGTTATGGGAAGACGCCCAGAAGATCATCAAAGAAAAGACCAAGGTATCTGCCTCTACCTTGAAATGGTGCAAAGAAAAACTGACCTTTCGATATCGGGTTGCCAAAATTAACAAGGTAAACATCAAGGGAAGATCGACCATCAAAGTTCCAGTTGTTGAGGTCGAGATATTAAGAGAAAACGGTACCAAGGAAACCTTCTATGCTGCTGCTATCACGAAGTACGGTTTCTCTGAATGGTTGGAGATCAGAATAGCCATTCAGCATTCACGTTCTAATTTCAAAGATCATGTCGAAAAACTTCTTAATCAACAGATCGACTTGGTTTCTTCTGTTGTGGATATTCCTCTTCCCCCTCCTAATCCAACTCAACAAAGAAAGGTCTCTGCAAAGAAAAAGTTAAAACCTTCAGACTCAGGTCCTCCTATCCAGAACGAAATTGGTATTGGTTTTACTCGTGCTGAAGTACTTGGTCCTGAACCTGACCTCTCAGCGCTTGATACCTCCCTGCCCCCTGGTGAACGCTTCATCCCTGGAAAAGTCATAAGCGAACCTTATGGGATATTCTTTCACGACTATGATGGACGAGAACGCTTTCAACGCGTCTCCAAGCTTCCCATCACTCCTATCGAACAACTCAAGGATCTCATCTATTGGTGTGGATTCAGAAGTGATCTTCTCGGTCAACACCTCAAGCCCCTGATCTTTAATGAAGCAAAGAACAAACGTGATCTTGGAGTAACGGTCCCTGACTGGATGATCCCTACAACAAAGACCCTTGATGAACTTCTTGTTAAGGAAGAACCCTTCTAGCTGATAGGATTTCCTTGTAATTCTTCTATCTTAACCAGCTTGTATCTTTTGTACATGTAATTTTATTTGATGTACTTATAATTTTTCCACTTCCCTTTGTAACCTTATACGAAGTTTAAAGAAAATTTCAGCGAATGTACTTTACTCCATCAGTACTGAAAAGATCCTAGAAAACAGTAAAAGGGACAAATATTTTATAAGTTCTTTTTATCCTTATGTTTTCATACTTAGCAATTTTCCTTCATTCCTATGTCATAATCAAATAGGGGGAGATTGTTGATCCAAACCCTCAGTGATTTGATAATGACTCGTTAAGAAACACTTAGTGAAAATTGTAAGTAGACAATATATATTTGAGTTTCACTATCGCTGATAAGTACTATGTCTCTACAGTACCGCTGATAGGAAACTCTTGCCCTTTAATTTTAATATTCAACGAACACTTTCATTAATAGAGCTATGAGACTGTTCAGTAGTATTGGTGATCGGTGATAGTTTAGTTGTTTACTTATGATCCCTGAAGACAAGTTTCACGTCAACAAAGGTTCTACGATGAAGTCGAAGATCAAGCCCAAGAACCAGCGACAAAGGCTACTAATGAACTGATACGGATATCAGTGAAGCCAAGACCTCTCCACTCAACGTGAAGTATCAAGTAGAAGACTTCAGCGATCGCTGAGCTTTATCACTCGCTGACAAAGTACTGTTCAACAAACGCTGATCATGAGGTTTACTCTACAAGTTACTTTTGTCTTATCCCCTTGCACATCTCCGTACGAACTGTCAGAACGGACATCCCTTCTGTCTAGAATCGTACAACCAACTCTGATTCTACACTGTACATCATGCGACTACTAAGGTTGTCTAAAAAGGTCAAACAATGCAACCAATCAGCTGCTGCCACGTGTAAAGTTATACTGCTATGCAGTATATAAAGAGAAACCCTACTTCAACATGAAGTGCCCGACCATCTTCTCTTATCTATCTGTGTGTTAGGATATTACTCGTAATTTCCTTATCTCTTTTTTGTCTTAATTCTAGTGCAAGAAACTTAGTGTTCTTAACTTGTTTACATTAGGTTAATCCTTAATCTTGTTCCGCAACAAGTTGTAAATTGTTTGAGATTTATCAATAAACAATTTAGAAAGTAAAAAGCGTGTGTTTGTATTCAACCCCCTTCTACAAACTTGTATAACCCTTCGGGACCAACAGTATTTCACTGTGTCATCCTCGTCTCATTCAAGTCAAGAGACCCCAAGAGCCACAAGGCCCATCTTTGACTTTAAATATGTCCTTAGCCCAACTTAATAGTTATCCAATTTGATGAGAGGTAGGGTACTCTTAATATAAGGCAAACAATATTTCCTCATTTGGTCTATGTGGGACAAGCAAATCCAAACACCAGAAACCTATCCTCTCTTGCTTCACGTCTCACGTCCAGGTAATCTCCCCGTTTTCTTTTGATTTTGTTGTTTTTTTGTCTACAAACCGTGAAAAAGTTGGATTTATTGTGTGTGTGTTTTTTCTGATGGTTTCAATGATTCCTTGTGTTCTGAAGATGTCTCTAGGATGCACACAATTGCAGTAATTCATTCTTAGTTGTGCTTTTGAAGTAGACAAAGATGGCACAAACTATAAGATTTCTTCAGCAAATTAGGGTTAGCACAACGACAACATTTCTTCCTCCTCCAATAATTCCTCGTAAGAAATTAATTTCTGCTATGTATACATGTAGTATGTGACTAAACAATAATTTTAATGGATTACGAGTTTTCTTCTTAATTTAATGGAATTATATGTTGTTCTCTTTAATTATATAGGTATATTCTGCAAGTTGACCTTTTTGATTTTGGGCTGTGTTTACACTTCCTCCTCCTAATTACAGATCAAACATAATGGTTCCTTTCTATTTCGTCGACTAGCTTATAGACAATAATGGTTGTTAGCTTCAATCTTCCTAATCATAGAAATATTTAGAAGTAGTGAAAAATAGGCTAAGTGAAGAAAGTCTCTTACAGAGGCTCTGCCGAGCTTACCGAGAGATCAAGGTCGAGAAGCTACAGAAGCTAAAGAGGCGTCCTACAGAAGCTCTGTCATACGCGCAAAGAAGACCAAAGACTCGGAATCCGGTGAAGACTGCTCTACAAAGGACCAAACCGCAGAACCTCTGTGACACTTCACAGAGCCTCTGCGGTCTTCAACAAAGACTTCAAAGATATTTATAATATCTTACTACTGTTCCTGGACCTGTTCATCAACTTGCATGGCAACGTACCCTGTCCAACTTCAACGTGTCAAACTCTGAGTGGACTCAATAGGGCTTAGTACATAATAGACGTCTGCTGCATTAAATGCAATACAGCACATCCAACTGTTCATGCCATCCTTCCAACTATTCATACCGTCCGTTCTGAATAGTAGCTCATGCTTTATGGTCCCCTTTGAGTAGTATAAAAGGAAGACTCATGTTGAGTTCTACCTAATCAAGAATCGAGAATTAAAAAGAGAAAAACATCAAGAACACATAGCTTATATACTTTAAGAGTCATATCAGTTTTAAAGCTTTGCTTACTCACTGTTCTTGAATCTGTTCTTGATATATATATATATTCAGTAAACTTTGAGATATTATTTCCTGTTCACTGTTTATTTATATTGTGTTCTAAATCTATCAAACATATCTGTTAGTTCTTCAAATACGCTTCCGCATCATACTTAAACTTGAACTAATAGCTCGGATAATCTTGTTATAACAAATCGGGAACCAACAATTGGTATCAGAGCAAAGCTTGATTTTCAATATCAAGTGATCCTCTTTGTTACAAGATTGGTGATAGACATCATTCCTTTTTTTAACCTATTCCTCATTTCTAGGTTAAAACTCCATTAAAGTGTACTCTGGGAACTGTTCAAACCCAGAAAACTATCCAGATCATCAGACTCGTACTCTTTAATCATACTATCTTTTCAGAACCTTTACAATGACAAATACAAATAACTTCTTTACTGCTGGTTCACTCACCAAGCCTCCTACTCTCCTTCGAGATGAGTATCCTCAATGGAAGATAAGAATGGTTCATTTCTTTGAGGGTACTGAAAAAAATCTAGTACAATATCTTTACAACCTTCCTCCTGTTCCCATGATAGTAGTACCACGAGTACCAGCTACTGCTGAATATCCTGAAATCCCTGAACATCAAAAACCGAAGCCAAAAGAAGAATGGTCATATGAAGATAAGGCAGAAGATGAAGTTGCACAGAAAACAAAAAGAATCTTGATAATGGCTATCCCCAACGAACTTTTTCAATCCTTAGATGCATGCGAAACTGCGCACGATCTTTGGAAAGAATTAGAAAGACAGTTGGAAGGGGGTGCTAAAACACAGAAAAACCGAAGGGCACAGTACATAAATGAATATCATGCATTCAGAGTCTCTGCAACAGAATCTCTGCAAACGACGTACGACAGGTTTAACTCTCTCATAAACAAATGCAGAAAGTCTGGTATTCACAGAACCTCGGAAGAAAATAATGTCATGTTTCTAAAGAGCCTGAATGATGAGTGGCTTCAACTGTCTATGTCTTTACAAACAAACCAAGATCTAGACTCATGGACACTCTCTGATCTCTATGGAACACTAGCTGCACAAGAGCCTCAAATAGCACAGGCTAAAACAATAACCATTGCACCATACGCATTGGTTAGTAAATCAACAGAGGCTTCAGAAAGACCGAGAAATGAGAGAGCAACAGAGGAGAAGAAAAAGGAGAAGAAGAAAATGGTGATGGTTGATAGCGAAGAAGACTAGCTGATAGAGGAAGAAATAACTCTTGTGTCATTAGCTAAATCATTGGCTCTATTGACAAGAGAGTTCAAAGGTAACCAAAGAAATTTTGGAAATGACAGATATAGCAGAGACAACCAGAGAGACAGAAGAGATGATGGAAGAAGAGAAGAATCAAGTGACCGACAGAGGTCACACTACAGAAGTGACCGACAGAGGTCGAGCGACAGAAACTACAGAGGAAATGACCGACAGAGGTCAGATGACAAGGTAGGCCACACACAAGAATGCTACAAATGTGGTAAGCCTGGTCATTATGCAAACGAATGCCGAACAGAGAAAGGTGGAGATCAACAGAAGTACGACGATCGAACTGGAAACACCTCTCAAGGTTGTTTCAACTGCGGCAAGCCAGGCCATTTCGCAAAAGAATGCAGAAGTAGACAAAATCGCCCACAGAAGGACTCAGCTTTTTACAAAAAGAAGGCTGAATATTATGCGCAAAAATCCCTAATGGCGAACAAAGGGCATTCTGAAGCAAACAAGGAGGACTTCGAGTCAGACTCTACCTCTGATGATGAATTCACCACCAATGCCCTGTTCTGTGGCATGGCAGAAGTCGACTCCGGCTCTGACAATGAGGTATCCATTTCAAACTCTACCTCTTGTACTAAATCTGTAGATAATGATTCAATTAAACTTAACATTGAACTGATTGAACTAAAAGAGATAAATGAAAGCATTCAGAAAAGACTCACCTTTAATGAGAGAGAAGTAAGGCTTCTCACTCAAGAAAAAGCCAAAATTTTTGAAGAAAAGGAAAGAGTAGAAAAATATTGGAGAAATAATATAGATCCATTAAAAAGGCAAATTTCTGAATTAACCTCTGCTTTAAAAATCAAAACAAAAGAGCTTTCAGTTTCTAGTAGTGAAACAACTGACATAAGAGCTCTCAAAGAATACTTTCAAAAAGAGAGAGAGAGGTACTTTGGCAAGATCTACTCAGAATAGAAGTTTTACTTAAAAACTATAAAGATGCACATAAGGTGTATGAGAAAGTAAACTCACAAATAGGAAGACGATGTATAGGGTACGATGATATTACTCTAGGTGTTGAAGGCAAAAGACTTAAACCACTGTCTTCTCTGTTTGTGATAGGAAAAACAAATAAACCAATTTTTCCAAACTTACTCTCTGTAAATAAAAGGGTTAAAATCTCTGCAGAACCTCACTTGAGGAAACATACGAAGATGATCAATGTGTGGTTTGAAAACACAGATTCATCATCTTCAACCTCTATCAATAGAGGAATCAAACCAAAGAAATATCTGAAAACACAAGATCAGATTGGTATTTTTAAGTTTGGTAAACCAGAGACTCAAACACATGTCGCTTTTGTCTGTATGATAAATGTCGAAAAGAAGTTATCTGCAAAAGCTCCTGAGTTTAAACTCATCTTTTCAGAAGAAAAACTTAAAGAATCAATTGAAAAAGAAATTTTGGAAGTTTTGAAATCAAATGTTTTAGAAAATCTCAGTACATCTTCTATAGATCAAATTATCGCTGAAGAGATCTCATCAGAAACCTCTGCTATCTATGAAAGTTATTTTACAGAGGAAGAAAGCTCGTACGATACATGCTCAGAAAACCCAGCCTCTGTCGAAAGAGAAGACTCAACCTCTGTATATGAGGACGATTCATCCTCTGACGACTCAGAGACTGATTCTAAATCAGGGATAATTCACTGTGACACAGAGGATGTTAAATTCTCCTCTGAGGTTCTTAACAGAACAATTTCTCCAAAAGAGAAAATCACAGAGATACCTATCTATCCAGATTTTCTCAAAATGTGTATACAAGTCAAAACCTCTACAGAGCTTGATAATCTGAAAAAGGGAATTAAAGAGAATCCCACTTGGCAACAAAAGGGAAAAAGGCCCGAAGCTAACAAATATTTTTCCTCTGTGACAATGAAGAAAGATGTTCACCACAGAAGAGACTCACAGAAGGCACGACCTAAACAAGACTTTTGCAAACAACATTCTAGTATTCATAGATCTTCTTGTAATAGGAAATCTAATGTTAAGAAAGAATGTAATGCCTCTGTGGTTCAGTTCAATAAATTCAATGAAAAGTTCAAACAAATCACGTCTCATATTAAATATTGTCATTGTTTTGATCTTATGTTCAAATTGAATAATCACTTCTCAAGTCCAGATTGCTTACTCTCCACTAAAATTCGAACTCCAAATTCAGAACCTAGAGAGAAACAATCTGATTTTTCTACAAAAGATAAAATGTATTTCAAGAATGCTAAGGCAAACTTGAAAAATTCTAACAATATTGGACCCATATGGATATGGGTACCTAAGTCTATGTGATTGTCTTACAGAAGCGGTTTGTGCCAATTTGGTATCTTGACTCCGGATGCTCAAGGCACATGACTGGCGACAGAAGTTTACTATCCACGTACAAAGAAACACACGATGGTGGATCTGTAACTTTTGGAGACGACAAGAAGGGACACATCAAAGGCTATGGAGTCATACAGAAGGAAAACGTCTCTGTATACAAAGTTGCATATGTGAATGGCCTTAAACACAACCTACTCAGTATAAGTCAACTCTGTGATACAGGATTCGATGTGTTATTCAAAAGAACTTTCTGCTCTCTGCAAAGTGAAGACACAGGAATGGAACTTCTGCGAGCCGAAAGAAAAGGTGATATGTATCTGATGAATTTTTGTTCAACAACCAAGGACAAAGTTTGCCTTGTAGCTTGTGAAAGTAAAGAAGCCTGGTTATGGCATAACAGGTTCTGTCACTTGAACTTTCACACATTAGATAAACTGGTAAAACTTGATCTAGTTAAAGGTTTGCCTAATGTTAACTTCAATAAGGATCACTTGTGTTCTGCCTGTGAAATGGGAAAACTCAGAAGAGCTTCCCACATAGACAAAACAGATGTGTCTTGCACTAGACCTCTGTACATGTTTCATGTTGACCTCTGCGGTCCCATTGCCATACAGAGCCTAGGTGGCAAGAAATACATACTTGTCTTAATTGATGAGTATTCGCGTTTCACATGGGTTGAATTTATTCTAAAGAAATCGGATGTTCCAATCATCTTGATTAATCTAATGAAAAGAATCCAAGTTCTTTACGAATGCAGAATACAGAAGTTAAGAAGTAACAATGGCACAGAATTTAAAAACTCTGTCATTGAAGCCTCTCTTTCTACAGAAGGAATATCACAGAACTTCTCTGCAGCACGCACTCCACAGCAGAACGGCGTAGTCGAAAGGAAGAATCGAACGCTCGTGGAGGCAGCAAGAGCTATGCTATCAGCATGCGAATTACCAATGAACTTTTGGGCATAAGCGATTTCTACTACATGTTATACACAAAATCGTTCAACCATTGTGAAAAGACACCTCAAGACTCCTTACGAATTGATCAACAAAAGGCGGCCAAACATCAAATTTTTTCATGTGTTCGGATGTAAATGCTATGTTTTAAACGACAGAGATTCAAGAGGAAAGTTTGAGGTAAAAGCTGACGAAGGCAAATTCATTAGATACTCTGCCACTTCCAAATCCTACAGAGTATTCCTTACAAGATCTCGCAAAATCGTAGAAAGTATCAATGTTTCTTTTGATGATTCCTTCCAAATGACTTTTGAGCAAATCAGTTCAGAACTCGAACATAAAAGGGAAACCTCTGACATCTCGCAAACGAAAGAAGACTTAAATCTCCTATTTTTAGAGATGTTCCACGATGACATTGATCCTTCTGTTGGAACCATCAGAATTTCTGAAGAACCATCCTCTATCGGACAAAATCCTACAGGTATGACTCTAACTGGTCCAAATAATGCTTCATCTTCTTCTGTAAATACTACAGATGCAAATTCCGAAGAAGAAAATGCAGAAGATGAAACATCAAGAAAAACGACCACAGAAGTTGCTGAAAAACAAACTCCACAATCCACGGAAGAACCAATTACAGAGGAAATTGAGGACCGAGACTATACGTCCTCAGAGGAACAAACTCCACCACCACTCATACCAATCATTCCACAAATGGTAGAATCATCTACCAAGGCAAGAAGAACGACAGAGGCTATACAAGAAGAAGATCCACAAGAAGCTTC
Source organism: Saussurea involucrata (assembly GCA_033807775.1). Lineage (NCBI taxonomy): Eukaryota > Viridiplantae > Streptophyta > Magnoliopsida > Asterales > Asteraceae > Saussurea > Saussurea involucrata. The sequence continues at coordinate 68,229,355 of CM066318.1, read as the reverse complement.
TGAAGAAATGTTCAATGACATTGATGACCATCTTCCACGCACCACTCAGTGGACAAAGAGCCATCCTCCAAGCCAAATAATTGGAGAACCTTCTGACTCAGTACAAACCAGGTCTGCCACTGCTAATTTTTGTTTCTTTACAGATTTTATTAGTGTGGTAGAACCAAAGAAGATTTCTGAAGCCCTAGATGACCCAAACTGGGTAGACGCCATGCAAGAAGAACTTCTGCAGTTTGAGCGTAACAGAGTATGGACTTTAGTACCAGTGCCACGAGGGAAACAGGCCATTGGGACTAAGTGGGTCTACAGAAAGAAGAAGGATGAAGATGGAGTGGTCATCAGAAACAAAGCACGATTGGTGGCCAAGGGTTATAGACAAGAAGAAGGCATAGATTACGATGAGACTTTTGCTCCTGTCGCACGACTCGAAGCAATAAGAATATTCTTAGCCTTCGCAGCCCACAAAGGATTTAAAGTTTATCAGATGGACGTAAAATCAGCTTTTCTCAACGATGAAATCCAAGAAGAGGTTTACGTAAATCAGCCACCAGGGTTTGAAAGCTCAAAGTTCCCAAGGCATGTATACTACCTTGAAAAGGCTCTGTACGGACTGAAACAGGCTCCAAGAACATGGTACGAACGACTTTCTACCTTTCTTCTAGTAAATGGCTACAACAGAGGTACAACAGAGGTACAACAGATACTATCCAAGAAGAGGTTTACGTAAATCAGCCACCAGTGATATAATGCTTGTACAAATCTATGTGGACGACATAATTTTTGGGTCTACTAATACAGAAGAGTGCAAAAGTTTTGAAAAACTCATGCAGAGTGAGTTTGACATGAGTATGATGGGAGAATTAACATTCTTCCTCGGACTCCAAGTCAAACAAACATCATGGGGAATTTTTATAAATCAGGCCAAATATGTCTCTGACATTCTTTTCAAGTATAGCCTCTCTGATACCTCTGCAATGAAAACTCCAATGGCCAATGGAAATAAGTTATCCTTAGATCCATATGGCATCTCTGTAGAATGCACTCTCTACAAAGGCATGATTGGATCTCTGTTATACTTAACTGCAAGCAGACCTGACATTATGCATTCCACATGTCTTTGTGCACGTTATCAAGCTAATCCTAAGAAATCACATTATGATGCTGTTAAAAGAATCTTTAGATACCTAAAGGGGACCAAAAATCTTGGTCTCTGGTATCCACAGAACTCTGGCTTTTGTCTTAAAGCTTATACAGATTCAGACTATGGAGGATGCATGCTCGACAGAAAGAGTACATCTGGGAGTTGTCAATTCCTAGGTGGTAAGCTAGTCAGTTGGACCTCCAAAAAGCAGAACTGTGTATCAACATCTACGGCAGAAGTTGAATACGTTGCTGCTGCTAGGTGTTGTTCTCAGGTTCTATGGATGAAGACTCAGCTAAAAGACTACGACCACATTCTATTCAAAATACCCATCTTCTGTGATTCCAAAAGTGCCATTGCCATCTCTGCCAATCCTGTGGAACATTCCAAAACCAAGCATATCGATATAAGGTACCATTTCTTGAAACATCATGTTGAACACGGTACAATCGAGATGCATTTCGTGCCAACAGAATATCAACTTGCAGACTTATTCACCAAAGCCTTAGACGAGAAAAGATTTAATTTCTTGGTGGGTAAGTTAGCAATGATTAATATGATGTGAAAATCCTTTGTAAGTATAGCTTTATCTTCTGTAAATAAGTATATATTTCTACTTTACTTAACTTATTGCTTTGATTGAATTATTTCTGTATGTAAATTCTCAATCTTAAATAGTTCTTGATATCACAGAGCTTCTGTAAGTCTGCTCAGAACCTCTGACGACCTCCACAGAACCTCTGGAAAAACAAGACCTATGCTCAATACAAATCTTATCATTCTTTGATCCAAGCATAGGTCAAGGGGGAGCAAAAGAAAATTACTTGATCTACAGAGGTGATTAGATCAAGGGGGAGCAAAAAGGGACCCTGAAATGATCTACAAAGGTAAAACTTTCAAGGAGAAGCCAAAGAAGAGCGTCGATGAATCTATATCGACAGAAGTCAGACATCACTGCCGAGAAAAGAAGAATCAAAAAGGTATGTCTCTCGTACAAAAGGTTGTTGAAAACAGTTTTCTGGGACACAAATTGTCAAATATGTCCTAAATATACTGTGGATAACATTTCAAAAATCAAAAGATCAAAAAGTTTCATAAAATTTGAGTTATGAGAAATTTGAGGTCATAGAGCCTCTGCTGAGCTCAACAGAGGCTCTGCCAGAAAAATGCTCTGTGATCCCAAATTAACCCTCTATCGATCTTTTAGAATGTTATCTCGGAAACCGAATACATACACCACGACCTTCACGAACAAAACCTTTTCCATAACAGTTTTCTCGGACACCAACTTTCAAATATGTCCGAAAAACATCACTTAAAACAGATCAAAAATTGGATGATCAGAAAATTTAATAGAATTTTTGTTATGAGATTTTTTCACTCATAGAGCTTCTGTTGGCCCTCACAGAGCTTCTGCAAGTTCCCACAGAGCCACAAAACCTCTGCGAGTAAAAAAAATTCTTAACTAAAAATCCTATTGATCCTCTCAAGTGCCTTTGCAAACGTTTTGGTTAAAGAAGAACCCACAGAATTCATGATAACAATAAGATATATGAGAAAGGGATAAACATCAAGATTTTCAAAATCACAGAGCTTCTGTAAACCACAGAAGTTCTGTCAATCTGTTACTTGGGCATTTCTGTAGTAATAACGGTTACTTTTACTGAGAATGAATCTCATGTGGCTAAGAACAACCCCACGCGCCTAGCATTAATGGGCCGCGCACGACGTCCTATCATCCTCTGACATGGCCTACGTGTCCCATTTTTATTGGGCGTACATGGAACGTTTTTTGTGGAAAGTTGAACCCGCCGTTCTCACTTGAGTACGGATTCCAAATTTTTAATCCATTGCCATATATTTTACTCTTTCGAATTCTACCATTTGACCCTTCTATAAAAACCAAGCTTACCCTCTCATAAACTTTTTACAAACCCTCATTCTTCTCCGGCGAAACCCTGCAAAAACCTGCAAGTATCTTATTCTCATTACCAATGGCTTCACCTTCTCAAGCTATCTCCCCTGCACACTCTCCGGCGAACTCACCAGAACATTCACCTGCTCATTCTGAACATTCTGAAAACCCCCACCTTGCCAAAAGTATTGAACTAGAAGATTCCGGCGATTCAGCAGAATTTGCTCCGACCACACATCTTCAAAACTTCATAGCAAAGGATCATTTCGAAAAAGTACTACCAATCAAATCCAACAATTTCTATTTGGTCCCCTCACCCACTGCTTTCGGCGAAGCCCATGCCATTCTTCTAAACATAACGGAAAATCATATCCTCTTCCCTCTACTCTCAAGAACCCCAAACAAAATTCCAGTTAGATATTTGAACCAGTTTTGGCAAAGTTGCCGATTTGATAAAGATGATTCTCTTATCAAAGGGTACATTTCAAGACCTGACAAATCTGAACATCTGGAAATCAAGTTCAATAGAACAATGTTCTCACTTGAATTCAACCTACCAACAAGGGGTCTTCTTGGATTGAAGAAATATGCAGAGCAACCAACAGACGACGAGATCTGTCGTTTCGTAGAAATGCTTGGGTACAACACCCAACTGAGGAAGAGAAATGACTTCCGCAGAGGCAGATTACCACCTCTGTGGAACACCTTGTTCTCAATTCTTAACAGATGCCTGACAGGGAAGATAGGCAGTATTGACCAGAGCTCACATCAGATATTAACCATCATGTATGGGGTTTACTATGATTTCCCACTGGATTACGCGACCATAATGATGCAAGAGATCATCAACACCATCGACAGAAAGAACAACGCCAGAAGGGTGAAAGAGAACGATCCTAACTTTCTACCACCTCTGCAATTCCAAAGAATACTGGGAGTTTTGTTCGAACCTCTGTTGCTGATACAGAACTGGCCAATGGAAGGGCCAATTCCCAAACAATTCCGAATGAACAAAAATACCCCCACTGATCATGTAGATGGCTACACACACTGCAGACCTTTGTCAAAGAACCTTTTGAAGTATGCCACGAATAAAACCCTTAAGAAAGAGTACATACGCGATCATAGAACTCCAAAACCGAGTCCTATGACACCCCCGCGTTTAGGTGTCCCCCTAGGAACAATGATTGTAGAACCTCTTTCCACTCAAGAAGAAAAAGATCAAAAACTAGCAAAACACATGATTTCCCATGCTTCATAGGAAAGAAGTCCTCTTCGAAATCTTCTACCTCTACTCCAAAATCAAAGAAGAAGAAAACTAAAGAAGGCACCTCCACAAGCGCTGCAGAAGATCAACCTTCACCTCCTCATGCCACAGAAATTGGCTCCACTGCTCCTCCCTCTTCTCCAAAACAGAAGAAGAAAAGAAAATCGAAAACTATAGAGGAAGGGGCACCAAAACCTAAGAGGAGGAAAATCAAGAAGAAGCATGGGAAATCACTTGAAAAATTGGTTACCATAGAAGAAGAAATCGCAGAAGAAAGAACTGCAGAAGAAGAAGATGCAGAAGTAGAAATGACAGAAGAGGGATATCAATCACCCTATCAATCCCCAGATCGATTTGCTCACCAAGGAAACTTAAACGATTTCCTACAGAACCCTAACATTGCCCACACTCTAAATACAGCAGGGTGGATGGCACAACCACTCGACCACCACTCCCCAGAAGAACAATACTTCTCTATTTCTGGCATTGACACACATCTGCAAGAAGGTGATCAAACACCCAGAGATCAATCAGCTGAGACACCTGTTATTCTACAGAACCCCTTCATTCAACAAGGATTGGACGTCCACAGAAGGAGTCCAAGCCCAGCTTTAGAAGAAATAGAACAAACAGAAGCTCAGTGGAATAGAGATGAAGTAACAGAGGCTTTAGGGAAAATAACAAAAAAACGAAAAGAGGCCGAAGTTGTACAAGAAGAGGGATTTGAAACAAGGGAGACAAGAATGGAGGTCTCAGAGGTAGATTCAGATGAAGAAGAAGCTGTCTGGATACGAAAAGGTCTCTATCATCCACATGTCATGAGATTATACGGCTCTCATCAATTGTACGACTTCTTAAGCACAGAGCAAGGAACTTCAACAGATGCTAGAGAAGAAGCACCAAGCCATCGGATAGCTACATAAGCTGAAATGGTAGAAAATGATGTAGTGCTTGGATGCTTAACAGAGGAAGAAACAAGAAAAGATGCCTGGATTAATAGAGGCACACAACCAAAACCAACTCCCAGTGCAACCCACACATCTAACTCCGCAGGTCTAGCTGCAGAAGGAGTTATTGAAAAAGAGCAGCATAGCTCGATCCAAACCCAACCCATTCAGCCAGAAGTCACTCTTTCGACTTCTGCGCCCACAGAAACTGGGGAATCCATTCCTAGGGAGTCTCCTCAAAGAGACTCACCTAATGTTTGTGATCAATCGCCCCATATCACACTAGAACACCCTACAGAGGAATTCGTTTCCTCTGCCACGCACGAAATAGGGCCAACCCTTCTTTCAGAGAGAAGTAGTGAGCACAACGACGAAGAGACTCTAGACAAGTCTCCAAGTCAACAGAAGGATAATCTAGTACCCACCTCTGAAGTGGATCTAGACAATATCATTCACAGAACTTCTGTAGAGTCTGAAGCACTAGATGCTTCTGCTCGAAGATCAGATGGAAATCCTTCCACCCCCATCGTACAAACAAGGGTGAACGAAGGTGTCCCAGGAGCAGGGACTCACTCTGGAGACGAATGTGTTCCTCCAGAGGTTACACCAGGGACACAAGTGTCAAGGGATGAGTTCCAAACCCTTGTCACCTTTGTGAACCAAACCATGAAAGAGTTGCAAAGCTCTTTCACATCTTTTGTAGAGAAAACATCAACGGCCTTGCTGAATCTGAACACCAAAATGGACAAGCTGTCCACAGAGGTGAAAACGGCCATCACAGAGATGAAATCTTCTGCTCAAACAACTCCCACAACTACAGCCATTTCTGCTGCTAAAGATTTTGGAATAGCTGCAACATCTGCATTCAAGGAATCAGTCAAACATTTCCTTAAACAAATGAACAAGCAATCCAACAAATCACATAGCATCTCACTTGCAGAACTACAGAAGGCTCTGCAAAACGTTCAAGAAGAGGCAATGCGCAACACTACAATGATGCAGCCAACTACGTCACAGAAGTCATTGTCTCCTTCACTACTGCAAATGCCAACTACGTCAAAGAATTCAGAAAAAGTGTCGGCAGAATGCGCTTCAACACAGAAGTAGAGCTTGCAACTCTAATCGGCCTCTGTGATGATGTGTGTGCAAAGTTGATGGCCGCAAGAGCAGAACTACCAAAGAAACCCAAAGCTTCCTGCAGAGCAGAGGGTACTTCTGATAAGAGTCAGGATGACTCTGATGATGACCATCCTGGTCCATCAGATCATCCTGAGGGGGAAAATATAAGGGAGAAAGCTACGACCAGAGGACTACAAGCTCCACCAATCGCAACAGAACCAATCAGCCAAGCCCCTCCAGAACAAACCCAAGATCAAAAGACCACAGAGACAACACCCATCTCTGTGGAATCAACTTCTGAAGAAACCAATATTCCAGAAGCTGATCAGCAAACCACAGAGGCAACAACCACCCCTGTGGTAATCAACTTGGAAGAAAGACCTTCAACAGAATCAACAGAAAAACCCCAAACCATACCAAGAAGAAAGTCGATTGCCACCAAACCAAAAAGAGCAACGACCTATGCTTCTTCTATTATGAGAAAGATGCACAATACAATGTCTGATCAAATGTCGCAGAGAGAAGAAGAAAGGCACAGGTTCACTTTAGATTTCCGAATGGGAAGAAGATTCGACATACCCCAATCCACAGAAACCAAGCTCACAGAAGAAGTCACAAAAAAACCTCCCACAGAGGTTACAGAGCAAAACAAGCCAACAGAACCAACGCCACATAAGTCCTCTCAAACACAAGTGTCAAAACCTACAGAGGCAACCCCCATCATTCCAACAGAAGCACCAACAACCAAACTTACAGAAGCAACAGGTTCTGAACCTCCAAAGGCCAAAGACAAGGGAAAGGGGAAACTGACAGAAGAGCCCAAGAAAAAGAAATCATTGCCCAAGCCTACAGAGAAATTGATGAAGAGCGCCTTTGATGCCTTCCAAACTCCAAAGCCTGAAGAAGAGGACTGGGCATATGGATTGAAGCCTCTGTCAGACATTCCACTAACAGGTAGAGCTGCAGAAGTTGTTCAACAGATGGAGAGTCTCAGAAGACAAGTACCACCACATGGTCCAACATACGAAGAAATGGAAGAAGTGGTGTACAAATATCTCTACAAACAACCCTTTCAGAACCTCCATCCAACAGACCAAATCACAAATCCGAACATCAGAGAAGAATTTGAGAACATCTTCAGCAGAACAAAGCCAAGAACCAAAGCAGAAGTCTTCTCAATTCATAAAATCAAAAAGGTAATCTTCTGCAGATTCTCCTTCACAAGAACCTATCCAAGAGTAAGGTACAATCTTTACAGAGTCAAAAGAGTAAACAATTCAGAAACCACCTTCGCTGATGCTGACATAAGGAATCTGAATCCCTATGATCTACCTGAACTTCTGCAATGGACAAAGGACAACTACAACACAGAGCCAAACACCAGAGCCTATCAAGTGTTGAGAAAGGCAATGAGGGAAAAGCTTCTGATCTACAATATGATAGATTTTCAACTGGGAAAGGATCGTGGTCTCAAATATCTGAATTTACGACCACCAGAAGATCGCTGCCCACCCGACGCCGTGCCCAACTCAATCATTACAGAACCAAGATTCGGGTTAGTATTTCAAAACCCACAAGGCGAAGTCAAACTGTTTGTGTGCATGGACTGTCAGAAGTACGCAACTAGTACTCTGAACAAGTTCAGAGCAAGACTTGTAAAATACAGAGGTACAGAGAAAATGAGTAGAGATGCTGCAGATACTTTCATCAGAGAGATTGATGCCACAATCCGCCTAAGAGAACTTTGCATCAGTTTCTACAAAGAGATCAGAAGAATCGGAAGAGACAACAGAAGCTACAACGATTTCAAAGATGCCAAAATCTGATTCTCAAACCTCAATTCTCTGAAAACCAAGTCAAAATCTATCTTTCATTGTACTCAAATGTAAAATGCCTCTGGCATATTTCTAAATGAAAGAACTTTCGAGGTATTGTTTAACCTCTGTCTTATCTAACTTAGCCTAACTAAACTCAAGTTCAATTTTTTTATTTTTCACTACTTAGGGGGAGATTGTTAGCTTCAATCTTCCTAATCATAGAAATATTTAGAAGTAGTGAAAAATAGGCTAAGTGAAGAAAGCCTCTTACAGAGGCTCTGCCGAACTTACCCAGAGATCAAGGTCGAGAAGCTACATAAGCTAAAGAGGCGTCCTACAGAAGCTCTGTCATACGCGCAAAGAAGACCAAAGACTCGGAATCCGGTGAAGACTGCTCTACAAAGGACCAAACCGCAGAACTTCTGTGACACTTCACAGAGCCTCTGCGGTCTTCAACAAAGACTTCAAAGATATTTATAATATCTTGCTACTGTTCCTGGACCTGTTCATCAACTTGCATGGCAACGTACCCTGTCCAACTTCAACGTGTCAAACTCTGAGTGGAGTCAATAGGACTTAGTACATAATAGACGTCTGCTGCATTAAATGCAATACAGCACATCCAACTGTTCATGCCATCCTTCCAACTATTCATACCGTCTGTTCTGAATAGTAGCTCATGCTTTATGGTCCCCTTTGAGTAGTATAAAAAGTAGACTCATGTTGAGTTCTTCCTAATCAAGAATCGAGAATTAAAAAGAGAAAAACATCAAGAACACATAGCTTATATACTTTAAGAGTCATATCAGTTTTAAAGCTTTGCTTACTCACTGTTCTTGAATCTGTTCTTGATATATATATATATTCAGTAAACTTTGAGATATTATTTCCTGTTCACTGTTTATTTATATTGTGTTCTAAATCTATCAAACATATCTATTAGTTCTTCAAATACGCTTCCGCATCATACTTAAACTTGAACTAATAGATCTGATAATCTTGTTATAACAAATCGGGAACCAACAGTGGTTTCATCAGTTTCCTTTTGTCTTGGATCAATTTCACTTCATTTTTAAATGTGATTACTTAAAGAATTGTTGTTTTATATATCCTTTTTTATTTTAGGTACAAAGAGGCATGGAGGTTATTTTTTATGACAAATATGCAAGGCAGGCTTTTACGATATAAGAGTTTAAAGTTTCGTAACTGATATTATTAGATAGTGTTGTTTCATATTGTGAATGACACATGAGTTAAAATTGAAGTTTTGTGTTACATCATGAAATGGATGAAAATCACTGTCCTAAACTCCCACATCTCCTTCATGTCTCACCAATGAAATTAAAGTGCAAGAGCCATAATGTAATGATATTTGTCTTGGATTAACTTAGTTGCACAATATAAGTGATTTCCGGTTCAATCCAAGTATTGAGTTTGATCCATGTTTTTTGAATATATCAAAGAAAGATTTAATGATCATGAGTTTCCAGTACTAGGGATGATGAATGATTTTTACCGTTGTTCAAAGAAAGATGAGGCTAATTAAAGGTGATTGGTTGAAGATAAATGAAGCTGATGATGATTTTAATAGGAATTATTATTGTATTTATTTTGTGTATATTGTTTCCTTGTATTTAGCCATTATAGATAGCTTTGATTCTCCTCTTTCTTAGGAAAGATTGCTACTCTCTTTTGGGAGATAGTTTGTATATATAAGGTCTTGTACCAAGAGTCTCATTCAAGGAATATATGATATCTAATAGATTTTTTAAAGATAGATGAAGTTCATTGATCTTGATGTCCATGTACAATAGATGAACGATTTTGTTCAAGAACATCATCATATAAAGAATGACGGTGATTATCTTTAGAGAAGGAAGAAGCCCACAATGATGATCTGCATAGTCATAAGCAGCATACATACAAAAGATAACAATGGCTTGCAGGCACGTTTTTATTTATTTATTTATTCTTGATATGTTTGTTAAGCGGTGTAATTAAGTTGACCACTTCACCAATAATATAACCTTTGTTATTTGATTACGTGCCAAATCAAAATGTTTTCATTTCTTTTCTATATGTAATGGGAACGGGTCATGTGAGGGAGTACTATAGAAACATCATAATTGAACTACATCAACATGACTATTAATTATTCATGACTGTATATATAAACTGGATATGGTCTGTACCTCCAAGGACATGTTTGGATCTGAAGCTCTTACAAGAAGAAATAGTTTCTTTATATTTGGTCGTACCCTTAGTATCTTCTCTACAAAGACTGCAATATATATGTTTATACATATATTGGTGGCCAAAGGGCTGATTAAAAGTACATCGGCTTACTATTGGCTAGAAATCCAGTAGCACCAGTGACTAAGATAAGAGACTCAATACTGCCTTCCATTTCCATACTTAAGCTATAAGATTGTTGAAACAAGAGAGTTCATAACGTGATGTGCATACTGGATTAATTGGTTTGGGGATATGTAAACAAAAGATTGAGACATTAGCAATTACCAAATCAACTTGTGGATAAGCTTCGCCATGGGATCGTATCTCTAGAGCACGAAGGACAAACTGGTGTGTCACACAATTGCTCATCTTCTAAAAACAATGTGAATCAACAATACAAAAATGCAAGTGGTTGCCATGGATTTTGTCTCATTTTTGCCTTTGGTAAATCTCTCATAAATGTTAGAAGAAAATACACAAGAGTTGGAATTTTTGTTACATTATTTTTCAATTTCCGATTTATATGAAATTTCACCACCTGCTGCATTGCGCAGGTACACAACTAGTATATACTATATACATATTTGCCGCCTTAACCAAGCCCTGGAAAGCAACATGACATCGCCGTAACTCGTAAGGCTTAAGGCCTGGCCTCGCGACAATTTCACGCATCACGCCTTTTAGAACCTTGGTATCTCCCTTTCACTTACCTCGGTCTTCCAGTTGGTTGTTGCAATCTCTAGGTGCTCCTGTTAGTCTCCGACCATCAAGAAAATTTAATTTTAAGCTCTCTTGTTGGAAGGCTTCTAGTTTATCGGCTGCAGGAATAATTCAAATGTGTAAAACAAGTATGGTACGTCTTGGAATCTATTACTTCTCACTCTACAAAGCCATTGAAAAAGTCCTTAAATATTTGGAAGGTTTGGGAGGCAACTTATTTTGGGGAAAATCGGGTAAGAAGAAAAAGATATCATGGATCACATGGAACAATATTCTAGCTAACAAATTGGTGGAGGGTCTTGATGTAAACAACTTAAAGGCACGAAACATTGCTCTTCTTATAAAATGGTGGTGGAGATCAAAATCGGAAGAAGCAACTTTATGGAGACACATAATCACATTTATCCATGGGTAGTACAAGAACGCTAGTATCAACCCGCTAACCTCCAAAATATCATAATTTTAGGGAACGATTGTTGTTGTCAACAAAATGACTTCAGCTGTAGGTATTGATTTGAATTCGTTGTTTAGGACTAATTCTACTAAAGGACTTGACGGAACTCAAACTACCTGGAGGTGGTTTTTGGAAAAATCTGGCGAATTCTCGACAACCTCCATTCAGTTTGCTATTGATGTTGACCTCTTTACTAATTCGAGAGGGCTTAAGACTATTTGGATCAGATCCGTTTTGCGTAAGGTTAACATCATTGCGTAGAAGATCTAGCATAGGAGACTTTCTACTCGTAGCAATTTGCTCGAAATTGGGGTTTCAATCGACTCTGTATTATGCCCATTCTGTGGCTCAAGTCTGAAAGATGAAGAACATTTGTTTTTATCATGTGTGACGACTCAAAAGGAAATATACACTTGGTTAGGGATTATTCATCCCACTCTTGCAACTTTGGAATTGTTTTATAAATAAGGGAATGGCTTAGGGCTCAATGGCACCAGATTGGAGGCATTCTGTTGGTTCCTGTTTTCTTAACAATGATCTTAACTTTCAGTTAGTTCAGATTTAGATATGGTGCGGAAGGGTATTTAAGAACTGAAAGATAATGTAAGGTAGAAGAACACACAATATCAAATAAATAGTATGTAAGAACAGATGAATCTCCAAGATTACTGTATTTGATATATATAAAGAAACACCAAGAACTTCAAAGGATTAACAAGAAATCCGCAGTTAATGATGTGTGAGAGAAGTGCAAAGCTTAATGATATATGTGTATTTTCGTGGTATTAAGATTAATAGAATAGTTCACATGAACCTTCTATTTATACTACTTCTAAAGGGGACAATAAGGACTGAAGGTACAAAGACACTGTTCTGGAACAGTAGCTGGAAGGTACAAAAGACTATTCTGGAACTGTTGTAGATACAACGTTCATTAAATACTCCGTATTCAGCTTTAGGCGAAAACCTATCAGAGTTTGACACGTGGAGTTGTCAGGTCACGCCTTTGTACGATTGTTCTTTAGAACCTTCGAATGGTAGGTATTGTAAGAAGCATGTCCGTCCTTGTTAAGATCTTTTGCGTAGATCTTCTTTTTGCCACAGAAGCTCTGTCAAGTATGACAGAGGCTCTGTGGTCTTGTCCGCTTAGAAGTGTCTTATGTGGCTTCTTTTACTTTGGTCTTCTTGGTTAACTCTGTAGAGCCTCTGTCGAAGACTTCTGCCTTCTCGGTTACTTGGCTACTCGGCAGAGCCTCTGTCGAACACTTCTATACTTGGCCTATTTTTCACTACTTTCATAAACAGAAAGATTGGAGCTAAAAATCTCCCCCTAAGTAGTGAAAAATGAAAAATTTAAAAGTACATGGATTTTTAGGCTAAGTATATACTAAGAACACTTTTCTTTTCACATTTGATTATGCCAGAGGCATTTACATAAGATTGTATTAAAAAGAAAATATTACAGAGGATCTGTTTGACTGACTCAGACGTTGGCATCCTTGAAGTCATTGAAACTTCTGCGGTCGAGTCCTTCTTGTATGAGTTCGTGATAGAAGCTGATGCATAGAGTTCGGAAGTTGATTGTTGCATTGATAACTTCTATCAGTCTGTCGACAAGACTTTGATTCATGAGCTTTGATCCTCTGTGTTCTACTAGTATTGCTTTAAACTCTGTCAAAGTACTTGTTGCGTACTTCTGACAGTCCATCTCTACGAACAACTTTGAATTACCAGAAGGATCTAGAAATACTAACCCGACCCTTGGATTTGTGATGATTGAGTTTGGTGTAGCAGAGGGAGGGCAGTAGTCTTCTGGTGGTTGAACGGTTAGGCTTTTCACTCCAAGATCTCGAGCAAATTGGAAATCTACCATGCCGTATAGCAGAAGCTTTTCGCGTATGGCCTTTCTTATTACCCTGTAGGCTCTGCGAACTTCGTCGGTTGTGAAGTTCTCTTTCGTCCATTCCAGAAGATCAGGTAGATCATAAGGATTGAGATTTCTAAGATCTGCATCTGCAAATTGATTCTCTGATTTGTCCTCTCTTTTGACTTTGTAGATGTTGTAAGAGAGTTTAGGCCAGGTTATGGTTATAGAGAACTTACAATATAGGACTTTGATGATCTTGGATGTTGAGAAGACCTCGTGTTTAGGCTTGGGTTTTGTTCTGGTGAAGAGGTTTTCGAGGTCAGCACGGAAGTCAGGGTCTTGAATGGTTGGTTCTGATTGATCCATTATGCCCATTCTGCTGTATAAGTACATGTATACCACTTCTTCCATTTGTGGTGGTGGTGGTTGAGGTAAGGTTCTTCGCAGAGTTTCTAATTGATTCTTGACTTCTGCCACTCGATCTTCTGAAGGTTTTGACTTTGGATCCAGAACAGGAATATTTGACAGAGGTTTAGTGCTGAAAGCCCAGTCTTCTTATTCAGGCTTTAGTGTCTTATACGCATCGAAAGAGCTCTTCATCAGTTTTTTTGTTGAAGGTTGATGCTTGGGCTTTTTCTTTTGCGGTTCTTCTGTTATAATCCCTTTTCCCTTGTCTTTTGCCTTCGGCTGTTCTGCTTGTTGAGATGGGGTTGCCTCTGTATGATTTGACGCTTGAGTCTCAGAGGGCTTTGTTGTTGATGTTTCTATTGGTTTGGGGATTGCCTTTGTTGGTTCTGACAATTGAGTTTCAGAGGGCTTGATCGGTGATTTGGGTTTGGGTTCTGTTGGGGAGGTTTCAGGTGTTTTGTTCAGATATTTTCTTTTGTGAGCAATGGTTTTTATTTTTGGGTTGGTTTTGGGTGTTGGGGAAGGTAGTTCGTCTTCGGAGGATGTCAGAAGGTGGACTTCTTCTTGGATTTGGACATATTTTCCAAATACAGAAGGAGATTCCACAGAGGTGGGTGTTGCCTCTTTGGTCTTCTGGTTTTGAACATGGGTTGTTTATGGTATTTGGGTTTCTTCAGGAATGGATTACACAGAGATGGTTGTTGTCTCTGTGGTTTGGTTTCTGCTTTGGGTTTCAGGTGTTTGGGTTTTAGCAGGGGTTTCTTCAGAGATTATTTCCACAGAGGTGGGTTTTGCCTCTGTGGACTTTTGTTGTGGAGTTTCTTGGGTTTGAGTTGGGGGAACTTGGGAGATGGGTTCTGCGGATACTGGTGGTTCTGGTGGAGTTTACAGAGGATCTGTTTGACTGACTCAGACGTTGGCATCCTTGAAGTCATTGAAACTTCTGCGGTCGAGTCCTTCTTGTATGAGTTCGTGATAGAAGCTGATGCATAGAGTTCGGAAGTTGATTGTTGCATTGATAACTTCTATCAGTCTGTCGGCAAGACTTTGATTCATGAGCTTTGATCCTCTGTGTTCTACTAGTATTGCTTTAAACTCTGTCAAAGTACTTGTTGCGTACTTCTGACAGTCCATCTCTACGAACAACTTTGAATTACCAGAAGGATCTAGAAATACTAACCCGACCCTTGGATTTGTGATGATTGAGTTTGGTGTAGCAGAGGGAGGGCAGTAGTCTTCTGGTGGTTGAACGGTTAGGCTTTTCACTCCAAGATCTCGAGCAAATTGGAAATCTACCATACCGTATAGCAGAAGCTTTTCGCGTATGGCCTTTCTTATTACCCTGTAGACTCTGCGAACTTCGTCGGTTGTGAAGTTCTCTTTCGTCCATTCCAGAAGATCAGGTAGATCATAAGGATTGAGATTTCTAAGATCTGCATCTGCAAATTGATTCTCTGATTTGTCCTCTCTTTTGACCTTGTAGATGTTGTAAGAGAGTTTAGGCCAGGTTATGGTTATAGAGAACTTACAATATAGGACTTTGATGATCTTGGATGTTGAGAAGACTTCGTGTTTAGGCTTGGGTTTTGTTCTGGTGAAGAGGTTTTCGAGGTCAGCACGGAAGTCAGGGTCTTGAATGGTTGGTTCTGATTGATCCATTATGCCCATTCTGCTGTATAAGTACCTGTATACCACTTCTTCCATTTGTGGTGGTGGTGGTTGAGGTAAGGTTCTTCGCAGAGTTTCTAATTGATTCTTGACTTCTGCCACTCGATCTTCTGAAGGTTTTGACTTTGGATCCAGAACAGGAATATTTGACAGAGGTTTAGTGCTGAAAGGCCAGTCTTCTTATTCAGGCTTTAGTGTCTTATACGCATCGAAAAAGCTCTTCATCAGTTTTTTTGTTGAAGGTTGATGCTTGGGCTTTTTCTTCTGCGGTTCTTCTGTTATAATCCCTTTTCCCTTGTCTTTTGCCTTCGGCTGTTCTGCTTGTTGAGATGGGGTTCCCTCTGTATGATTTGACGCTTGAGTCTCAGAGGGCTTTGTTGTTGACGTTTCTATTGGTTTGGGGATTGCCTTTGTTGGTTCTGACAATTGAGTTTCAGAGGGCTTGATCGGTGATTTGGGTTTGGGTTCTGTTGGGGAGGTTTCAGGTGTTTTGTTCAAATATTTTCTTTTGTGAGCAATGGTTTTTATTTTTGGGTTGGTTTTGGGTGTTGGGGAAGGTAGTTCGTCTTCGGAGGATGTCAGAAGGTGGACTTCTTCTTGGATTTGGACATATTTTCCAAATACAGAAGGAGATTCCACAGAGGTGGGTGTTGCCTCTTTGGTCTTCTGGTTTTGAACATGGGTTGTTTATGGTATTTGGGTTTCTTCAGGAATGGATTCCACAGAGATGGTTGTTGTCTCTGTGGTTTGGTTTCTGCTTTGGGTTTCAGGTGTTTGGGTTTTAGCAGGGGTTTCTTCAGAGATTATTTCCACAGAGGTGGGTTTTGCCTCTGTGGACTTTTGTTGTGGAGTTTCTTGGGTTTGAGTTGGGGGAACTTGGGAGATGGGTTCTGCGGATACTGGTGGTTCTGGTGGAGTTTAGAGAGGATCTGTTTGACTGACTCAGACGTTGGCATCCTTGAAGTCATTGAAACTTCTGCGGTCGAGTCCTTCTTGTATGAGTTCGTGATAGAAGCTGATGCATAGAGTTCGGAAGTTATTGTTGCATTGATAACTTCTATCAGTCTGTCGGCAAGACTTTGATTCATGAGCTTTGATCCTCTGTGTTCTACTAGTATTGCTTTAAACTCTGTCAAAGTACTTGTTGCGTACTTCTGACAGTCCATCTCTACGAACAACTTTGAATTACCAGAAGGATCTAGAAATACTAACCCGACCCTTGGATTTGTGATGATTGAGTTTGGTGTAGCAGAGGGAGGGCAGTAGTCTTCTGGTGGTTGAACGGTTAGGCTTTTCACTCCAAGATCTCGAGCAAATTGGAAATCTACCATGCCGTATAGCAGAAGCTTTTCGCGTATGGCCTTTCTTATTACCCTGTAGGCTCTGCGAACTTCGTCGGTTGTGAAGTTCTCTTTCGTCCATTCCAGAAGATCAGGTAGATCATAAGGATTGAGATTTCTAAGATCTGCATCTGCAAATTGATTCTCTGATTTGTCCTCTCTTTTGACCTTGTAGATGTTGTAAGAGAGTTTAGGCCAGGTTATGGTTATAGAGAACTTACAATATAGGACTTTGATGATCTTGGATGTTGAGAAGACTTCGTGTTTAGGCTTGGGTTTTGTTCTGGTGAAGAGGTTTTCGAGGTCAGCACGGAAGTCAGGGTCTTGAATGGTTGGTTCTGATTGATCCATTATGCCCATTCTGCTGTATAAGTACATGTATACCACTTCTTCCATTTGTGGTGGTGGTGGTTGAGGTAAGGTTCTTCGCAGAGTTTCTAATTGATTCTTGACTTCTGCCACTCGATCTTCTGAAGGTTTTGACTTTGGATCCAGAACAGGAATATTTGACAGAGGTTTAGTGCTGAAAGCCCAGTCTTCTTATTCAGGCTTTAGTGTCTTATACGCATCGAAAGAGCTCTTCATCAGTTTTTTTGTTGAAGGTTGATGCTTGGGCTTTTTCTTCTGCGGTTCTTCTGTTATAATCCCTTTTCCCTTGTCTTTTGCCTTCGGCTGTTCTGCTTGTTGAGATGGGGTTGCCTCTGTATGATTTGACGCTTGAGTCTCAGAGGGCTTTGTTGTTGATGTTTCTATTGGTTTGGGGATTGCCTTTGTTGGTTCTGACAATTGAGTTTCAGAGGGCTTGATCGGTGATTTGGGTTTGGGTTCTGTTGGGGAGGTTTCAGGTGTTTTGTTCAGATATTTTCTTTTGTGAGCAATGGTTTTTATTTTTGGGTTGGTTTTGGGTGTTGGGGAAGGTAGTTCGTCTTCGGAGGATGTCAGAAGGTGGACTTCTTCTTGGATTTGGACATATTTTCCAAATACAGAAGGAGATTCCACAGAGGTGGGTGTTGCCTCTTTGGTCTTCTGGTTTTGAACATGGGTTGTTTATGGTATTTGGGTTTCTTCAGGAATGGATTCCACAGAGATGGTTGTTGTCTCTGTGGTTTGGTTTCTGCTTTGGGTTTCAGGTGTTTGGGTTTTAGCAGGGGTTTCTTCAGAGATTATTTCCACAGAGGTGGGTTTTGCCTCTGTGGACTTTTGTTGTGGAGTTTCTTGGGTTTGAGTTGGGGGAACTTGGGAGATGGGTTCTGCGGATACTGGTGGTTCTGGTGGAGTTTACAGAGGATCTGTTTGACTGACTCAGACGTTGGCATCCTTGAAGTCATTGAAACTTCTGCGGTCGAGTCCTTCTTGTATGAGTTCGTGATAGAAGCTGATGCATAGAGTTCGGAAGTTGATTGTTGCATTGATAACTTCTATCAGTCTGTCGGCAAGACTTTGATTCATGAGCTTTGATCCTCTGTGTTCTACTAGTATTGCTTTAAACTCTGTCAAAGTACTTGTTGCGTACTTCTGACAGTCCATCTCTACGAACAACTTTGAATTACCAGAAGGATCTAGAAATACTAACCCGACCCTTGGATTTGTGATGATTGAGTTTGGTGTAGCAGAGGGAGGGCAGTAGTCTTCTGGTGGTTGAACGGTTAGGCTTTTCACTCCAAGATCTCGAGCAAATTGGAAATCTACCATGCCGTATAGCAGAAGCTTTTCGCGTATGGCCTTTCTTATTACCCTGTAGGCTCTGCGAACTTCGTCGGTTGTGAAGTTCTCTTTCGTCCATTCCAGAAGATCAGGTAGATCATAAGGATTGAGATTTCTAAGATCTGCATCTGCAAATTGATTCTCTGATTTGTCCTCTCTTTTGACCTTGTAGATGTTGTAAGAGAGTTTAGGCCAGGTTATGGTTATAGAGAACTTACAATATAGGACTTTGATGATCTTGGATGTTGAGAAGACTTCGTGTTTAGGCTTGGGTTTTGTTCTGGTGAAGAGGTTTTCGAGGTCAGCACGGAAGTCAGGGTCTTGAATGGTTGGTTCTGATTGATCCATTCTGCCCATTCTGCTGTATAAGTACCTGTATACCACTTCTTCCATTTGTGGTGGTGGTAGTTGAGGTAAGGTTCTTCGCAGAGTTTCTAATTGATTCTTGACTTCTGCCACTCGATCTTCTGAAGGTTTTGACTTTGGATCCAGAACAGGAATATTTGACAGAGGTTTAGTGCTGAAAGCCCAGTCTTCTTATTCAGGCTTTAGTGTCTTATACGCATCGAAAAAGCTCTTCATCAGTTTTTTTGTTGAAGGTTGATGCTTGGGCTTTTTCTTCTGCGGTTCTTCTGTTATAATCCCTTTTCCCTTGTCTTTTGCCTTCGGCTGTTCTGCTTGTTGAGATGGGGTTCCCTCTGTATGATTTGACGCTTGAGTCTCAGAGGGCTTTGTTGTTGATGTTTCTATTGGTTTGGGGATTGCCTTTGTTGGTTCTGACAATTGAGTTTCAGAGGGCTTGATCGGTGATTTGGGTTTGGGTTCTGTTGGGGAGGTTTCAGGTGTTTTGTTCAAATATTTTCTTTTGTGAGCAATGGTTTTTATTTTTGGGTTGGTTTTGGGTGTTGGGGAAGGTAGTTCGTCTTCGGAGGATGTCAGAAGGTGGACTTCTTCTTGGATTTGGACATATTTTCCAAATACAGAAGGAGATTCCACAGAGGTGGGTGTTGCCTCTTTGGTCTTCTGGTTTTGAACATGGGTTGTTTATGGTATTTGGGTTTCTTCAGGAATGGATTCCACAGAGATGGTTGTTGTCTCTGTGGTTTGGTTTCTGCTTTGGGTTTCAGGTGTTTGGGTTTTAGCAGGGGTTTCTTCAGAGATTATTTCCACAGAGGTGGGTTTTGCCTCTGTGGACTTTTGTTGTGGAGTTTCTTGGGTTTGAGTTGGGGGAACTTGGGAGATGGGTTCTGCGGATACTGGTGGTTCTGGTGGAGTTTACAGATGATCTGTTTGACTGACTCAGACGTTGGCATCCTTGAAGTCATTGAAACTTCTGCGGTCGAGTCCTTCTTGTATGAGTTCGTGATAGAAGCTGATGCATAGAGTTCGGAAGTTGATTGTTGCATTGATAACTTCTATCAGTCTGTCGGCAAGACTTTGATTCATGAGCTTTGATCCTCTGTGTTCTACTAGTATTGCTTTAAACTCTGTCAAAGTACTTGTTGCGTACTTCTGACAGTCCATGTCTACGAACAACTTTGAATTACCAGAAGGATCTAGAAATACTAACCCGACCCTTGGATTTGTGATGATTGAGTTTGGTGTAGCAGAGGGAGGGCAGTAGTCTTCTGGTGGTTGAACGGTTAGGCTTTTCACTCCAAGATCTCGAGCAAATTGGAAATCTACCATGCCGTATAGCAGAAGCTTTTCGCGTATGGCCTTTCTTATTACCCTGTAGGCTCTGCGAACTTCGTCGGTTGTGAAGTTCTCTTTCGTCCATTCCAGAAGATCAGGTAGATCATAAGGATTGAGATTTCTAAGATCTGCATCTGCAAATTGATTCTCTGATTTGTCCTCTCTTTTGACCTTGTAGATGTTGTAAGAGAGTTTAGGCCAGGTTATGGTTATAGAGAACTTACAATATAGGACTTTGATGATCTTGGATGTTGAGAAGACTTCGTGTTTAGGCTTGGGTTTTGTTCTGGTGAAGAGGTTTTCGAGGTCAGCACGGAAGTCAGGGTCTTGAATGGTTGGTTCTGATTGATCCATTATGCCCATTCTGCTGTATAAGTACCTGTATACCACTTCTTCCATTTGTGGTGGTGGTGGTTGAGGTAAGGTTCTTCGCAGAGTTTCTAATTGATTCTTGACTTCTGCCACTCGATCTTCTGAAGGTTTTGACTTTGGATCCAGAACAGGAATATTTGACAGAGGTTTAGTGCTGAAAGCCCAGTCTTCTTATTCAGGCTTTAGTGTCTTATACGCATCGAAAAAGCTCTTCATCAGTTTTTTTGTTGAAGGTTGATGCTTGGGCTTTTTCTTCTGCGGTTCTTCTGTTATAATCCCTTTTCCCTTGTCTTTTGCCTTCGGCTGTTCTGCTTGTTGAGATGGGGTTGCCTCTGTATGATTTGACGCTTGAGTCTCAGAGGGCTTTGTTGTTGATGTTTCTATTGGTTTGGGGATTGCCTTTGTTGGTTCTGACAATTGAGTTTCAGAGGGCTTGATCGGTGATTTGGGTTTGGGTTCTGTTGGGGAGGTTTCAGGTGTTTTGTTCAGATATTTTCTTTTGTGAGCAATGGTTTTTATTTTTGGGTTGGTTTTGGGTGTTGGGGAAGGTAGTTCGTCTTCGGAGGATGTCAGAAGGTGGACTTCTTCTTGGATTTGGACATATTTTCCAAATACAGAAGGAGATTCCACAGAGGTGGGTGTTGCCTCTTTGGTCTTCTGGTTTTGAACATGGGTTGTTTATGGTATTTGGGTTTCTTCAGGAATGGATTCCACAGAGATGGTTGTTGTCTCTGTGGTTTGGTTTCTGCTTTGGGTTTCAGGTGTTTGGGTTTTAGCAGGGGTTTCTTCAGAGATTATTTCCACAGAGGTGGGTTTTGCCTCTGTGGACTTTTGTTGTGGAGTTTCTTGGGTTTGAGTTGGGGGAACTTGGGAGATGGGTTCTGCGGATACTGGTGGTTCTGGTAGACCTCTGCTTGCAGTTACTTCCCTTTGTTTCTCCCCTTGATTCTCCCCCTCCGGATGATCTGATGAATCGTCATAATCATCATCAGAGTCATCCTGATCCTTATCGGTTGTACCCTCTGCCCTGCATGTTGTATCTGGTTTCTTTGGTGGAACAGCCCCTGCAGCAATCATCTTTGCGCATAAGTCATCACAGAGGCCGAGCAGTGTTTCAACCTCTGCTTCTGTGTTGAAGCGCATTTTGCCGACACTAGCTTGAAACTCTTTGACATAGTGTGCGTTGGCAACGGTGAAAGCTTTGATGAATTCGGTCATCTGATCAAGTATTCCTTGGCCGAGTTCTGTCACTTGAGCTCTGGTCATGTAGTCAGAAGGCTTCATGGCCTGAGTATTTTTGGTTGTTTGTTCTTGAACTTCGTCTAAGGCTTTCTTCAGGTCTTCGGGTGTAAGAGACTTAGATTTTGAGGATTGCCCTTTTAGTTGCAGAAGAAAGTGCTTGACAGAGTCTTTGAAGGCAGTGGTGGCGGCTTTTCTGAATTCAGCAGCTGCAGAGGTAGCAGTTGTAGTTGCAGTGGACTTCATCTGTGATAAGGCGTTTTGCACCTTTGTGGACAAGGTGTCCATTTTGGTGTTCAGATCAAGGATTGCCCTGGATGATGTTTCTGCAAAAGATTTGAAAGATCTTTGCAACTCTTTCATTGTTTGGTTCACAGAGGTGACAAGGGTTTGGAACTCATCCCTTGATACATGTGAACTCGTTGTAACCTCTGGGGGAACACATTCGTCCCTAGAGTGAGTCTCTGTTCTTGAGACACCTTCTTTCGTCCTTGTTTTGATGTTGAGGACGGAAGGATTTCCGTCTGATCTTCGAGCAGAAGCATCTAGTGCTTCAGACTCTACAAAAGTTTTGAGAATGACATTGTCTAGATCCACTGCAGAGGTGGGTAGTAGATTATCCTTCGACTCGGAGACTTGTCTAGAGTCTCTCCGTCTTTGTGCACTCTAATCTCCTCTGAAGAGATGTTTGTCTCTAGTTGTGTGTGTGTGGCAGAGGAAACAAATTCTTCTGCAAGGATTTCTGTTGTGATACGGGGCAATAGATCACTTACTACGGATGAATCCTTTAGAGAGGATTCCCCTGGAATGGTTTCCCCGGTTGTTAATGGTATAGGAGATGAAATAATTTCCTCTGTCTGGATGGTTTTGGTTGGGGTTGAGCCGTGCTGCTCTATTTCAATATTGCCCTCTGCCACTAGACTGGCGGCAATAGAAGTGTGGGTTGCACTGGGAGTTGGTTTTGGTTGTGTGCCTTTATTAATCCAGGCATCTTTTCTTGCTTCTGCTTCTGTGAAGCATCCAACCACTTGTTCTCCATCTATGGTCTCAACCTCTGTTGCTACCTTATGGGTTGAGACTTCTACCCTAGTCTCTCCTTCTTCTGCTACCTCTTCTTCCCTTGGACCTAGGGAGTCGTACATAGGATGAGATCCAAATAATTGTTGTACGTGAGGGTGCATAACCTGTGTACCGTCAGAGGCAGAGATTACTTGCTTGGGGCTTCTTCTGTGAATATCAAGGCCAGGTTGAAGGAAAGGATTCTACAGAACCTCTGGGGTCTCAGCCGGATTATCCCTTGGAGTTAGATCATCATCATCAAGATCAGAATCAACTCCAGAGATTGTGAAGTCTGGATCTTCTGTGGCTTCTTCTGTTTCATGTGACAGAGCTTCTGTAGTTCATCCTGCAGTGTCAAGGGTGTTGGCAAATTCAGGACGTTGGAGGAAGTCTGAGAAATTCCCATGATATGCATAGTTGAGAGGATCGGGGGATTGCAGAGGTGATTTTTGGGTTTGTTCTTCTGTGACTTCCTCTTTCACCTGTTCCCCTACGTCTTCTTCTACTCATTATTCTGCAATTGTTTGCATAGGAGACAGATGTTTCCCAGATTTCTTCTTGCTTTTTCTCCTCTTGGGTTTAGGTGCCCCTTCCTCTGAGGCTTTGGATTTTCTCTTCTTTTTGTGCTTTGGAGGAGAGGGAGGTGCAGATGATCCAACCTCTGTTGCATGAGGTGGAGATTGTTGATCTTTTGCAGAGGTGCCTTCTAAAGCTTTCCTTCTGTGCTCTTTCTTCTTCTTTGGAGAGGTGGCAGAGGATTTTCTCTTCTTAGCAGGGGAGAGAATTTCTTCCCTCTGAGCGTGAAAGTTGGCCTGTACAAGCTCATGTTTGGCCAAAGCTGCAGCCCATTGCTCATCTATCATTTTTTCTACAACCCTAGATCATAATGGGGCTCCTAGACGCGGGGGTGTCATAGGACTCGGTTCTGGAGTCCTATGATTGCGTGTGTATTATAACTTAAGGGTTTCGTCGGTAGCATAGTCCAGAAGTAGCTTGGGCAGAGGTCTACAGAATGGGTATTCAACTTCGTACTCTGTTGGGGTGTTTTTGTTCAAGGGATATAGTCTGGTCGTCGGTCCATCCATTGGCCATTTTTGTAGACGTAGCAGAGGCTCTAGTAGGGCACCCAGGATTCGCTGATATCGCAGAGGAGGTAGAGCTTCTTTCGATCTTCCCTTGGCCTTTTGAGTAGAGATTTTTCTGTCAATGGTATTGACCATTTCCTGCATCATGATGGTGGAGTAGTCCAGAGGTAGATCATAATATACCCCGTACATTATGGTCAATATCTGGTGAGAGGTTTGGTCTGGACTGCCCACTTTCCCTGTTAGGCATCTGTTAAGAATTGAAAAGAGGGTATTCCACAGAGGGGGAAGTCGATTTCTTCTGAAACTGTTCCTTTTTGTTAGGGTTGTGTTATACCCCAACATTTCAAAAAAACGGCAGAGCTCTTCGTCTGTTGGTTCCTCTGCATATGCCTTTATCCCAAGTAGACCTCTGGTGGGTAGACTGAACTCTAGGGAGAACATTGTTCTGTTGAATTTGAGTTCAAGATGCTCGGATTTGTCGGGTTTTGAGATGTAGTCTTTGATTTGTCTATCTTCAGAATCAAATCTGCTGCTTTGCCAGAATTGATTCAGGTATCTCGCCGGGATTTTGTTGACTGTTTTGGATAAAAGGGGGTAAAGGTAGCGGTTTTCCAAAATGTTAAGAAGGATGGTATTTGCTTTCCCAAATGCGGTTTTTGATGGTACCAGATAGTAGTTATTGGGTTTGAGAGGAAGAACACTTTCAAAATGTTCATTTGCGATGAAGTTTTTCTCGTGGGTAGTTGGAGAGAAATTAGCTTCATCGCCGGAGTTATCTTTTTCAAGGTCTGCGGCTATATTTGGATTTTGGGAAAATGCTCAGATTGAGCAGGTGAGTTTTCTTGAATAGGGGAGTCTTCAGGAATGTTGGAGGATGATGCCATTGTTGTTTATCTTGAAGAAAAGAATGAAATAATAGGCAGGTTGCAGGTTTTGCAAGGTTCGCCGGAGAAGAAGATAAGAGTTCGTAAAGGTTTTATGAGGAGTGGTAACTTGGGTTTTATAGTGAATGGAAACGGTTAGAATTCTGAAGAGGTAAATATATGGAAGTGAATAAAATTTGGAATTCGTACTTGAGTGTGAACGGCGGGTTCAACTTTCCAGGAGAACGTGTGTCGTGTACGTCCAATGAAAATGTGACACGTCAGTAGTGTCAGAGCACGACTTGACGTCGTGCGCGGCCCATTAATGCTTGGCGCCTGTGTTTCTTTTCCTCCACATAATTTTCACTCGCAGTAAAAGAGCCGTCACTGTTGTAGAAATTACCCAAGTTTGAAAATGACAGAAGCTCTGTAGGGATGGAGCTCTGTAGTTTGAAAACTCTCTTTGTATCCTCCGTCGCGTGCACCTTTATCAAAAACGTTTGAAAAGCATTGGAGAGGATCGATAGATTTATAGATTAGAAATTTCTTTCACAGAGGTTATGAAGCTCTGTCAGAGCCAGCAAAAGCTCTATGAGAGGAAATTTCTCATAACTAAAAATCTATTAAACTTTTTGATCAGCCAAAGTTTTTACTGTTTTATAAACTGTTTTTAGGACATATTTGAAATTTTTTATCCTAGAAAACTGTTCTGGAAAAGTTTTTGTGCTTGATTCTCCTTTTTGAGTGTCTAGATTGGTTGACAGAGACTTTTTGATGGAATGAGCTCTTCGTCCCAAAAGACCTTCTTCTGTAATCTTTTGTTCAAGTAAATCCTTACAGAGAACTTTTGAGTTTGATCGGTAGAGTTTTTGTATGAGATTTGTAGTTTATAGAGGATTCTGCATACAGAGGCTTTGTTGAGCTCAGTAGAAGCTCTATTACACTAAAAATCTCATAACAGAAGTCTCGTTAATCTTTTTGATCAAAACTTGTTTGGTATATTTTAAACAATGTTTCTAGGACATATTTAGAAATTTTTGTCCTAGAAAATTGTTCTAAAAAGGATTTGTTTCGAGATACTTATCTTTTGGCTCTTTCTGTCTCGGCATTTTACCTGATTTTTGTGAATCATGAGTGATCACTTCTCTTCTTTGGCTCCCCCTTGAATTATCAACTTCTGTAGATCATTTCAAGGCCTCCTTCTGCTCCCCCTTGATCTATGCTTGGGTCAAAATTTGATAAGTAATGCTTAAGGCATAGATCAAGATTTTCAGAGGTTCTGTAAGGACTGTCAGAGGTTCTGAGCAATCTTATAGAAGCTCTGTTAAGTATTGAACATTTGGTGATTGAGAATTTACATACAGAAATAAAATAAAATAAATAAAACAACAAAAACATATATATACATATTTACAGAAGATTAAATTATACTTACACAGGTTTTAACCCATGTTTATCATTTCCAACTTACCCACCAAGAAAAGAAATCTTTTCTCATCTAGTGCCTTGGTGAATAAGTCTGCAAGCTGGTACTCTGTAGATACGAAGTGCATTTCGATTGTCACATATTCAACATGGTGTTTCAGAAAGTGGTAACGGATATCGATATGCTTTGTTTTTTAGTGCTGTACTGGATTGGCAGAGATGGCTATGGCGCTCTTTGAGTCACAGAAGATGGGAATCTTGAATATGATGTGGCCATAGTCCTCAAGCTGAGTTTTCATCCATAGAACCTGGGAGCAACAACTGGCAGTAGCAACGTATTCGGCTTCTGCTGTAGATGTATATACGCAGTTCTGCTTCCTAGAGGTCCAACTGACTAGTTTACCACCTAGGAATTGACAACTCCCAGAGGTACTCTTTCTGTCGAGCTTGCATACTCCATAATTTGAATTTGTATAAGCTTTAAGACCAAAACCAGAGTTCTTCGGATACCAGAGGCCAATATTTTTGGTCCCTTTGAGGTATCTGAAGATCCTCTTTACAAAATTATAATGGGATTCCT
This sequence comes from Saussurea involucrata, assembly GCA_033807775.1. Taxonomy (NCBI): domain Eukaryota; kingdom Viridiplantae; phylum Streptophyta; class Magnoliopsida; order Asterales; family Asteraceae; genus Saussurea; species Saussurea involucrata. The sequence goes on along the minus strand of CM066318.1, from coordinate 68,202,432 downwards.
TCGGGTTAGCTTGATATCTTGCACAGAGACATGTGGCATGCATTATGTCAGGTCTACTTGCAGTTAAGTATAACAGAGACCCAATCATTCCTCTATAGAGCGTGCACTCTATAGGTATGCCATTTGGATCTGAGTCTAACTTATTTCCTGTGGCCATTGGAGTTCTCATTACAGAGGCATCAGAGAGACAGTATTTTGAAAGTATGTTAGAGACATATTTTGCTTGATTTATGAAAATTCCCTCTGATGATTGTTTTACTTGGAGTCCTAGGAAGAAAGTTAATTCTCCCATCATACTCATTTCACACTCACTCTGCATGAGTTTTTCAAACTTTTTGCACTCTTCTGAATTTGTAGAACCAAAAATTATGTAGTCCACATATATTTGTACAAGCATAATTTCATCACTTTTTCGTTTATAAAACAAAGTGGTATCCGTCGTACCTCTGTCGTAACCATTATCGAGAAGAAAAGTAGAAAGTCTTTCGTACCATGCTCTTGGAGCCTGTTTCAGTCCATACAAAGCTTTGTCGAGGTAGTACACGTATTTTGGGTACTTAGAGCTTTCAAATCCTGGTGGTTGTTGGACGTATACTTCTTCTTGGATTTCGCCATTTAGAAAAGCAGATTTTACGTCCATTTGAAATACTTTAAAACCTCTGTGGGCTGCAAAGGCTAAGAAGATTCTTATGGCTTCGAGCCGTGCTACAGGGGCAAAAGTTTCATCGTAATCTATGCCTTCTTCTTGGCGATATCCCTTGGCCACCAATCTAGCTTTGTTTCTTATGACCACTCCTTCTTCATCCTTCTTATTTCTAAAGACCTATTTAGTTCCTATGGCTTGTTTTCCTCGTGGCAGAGGAACTAAAGTCCAGACTTTGTTTCGTTCAAACTGTAGGAGCTCTTCTTGCATAGCATCTACCCAGTTTGGGTCGCCAAGGGCTTCAGAGATCCTTTTTGGCTCGATCACACTAATAAAGTTTGTAAAGAAACAAAAGTTAGCAGTGACAGATCTTGTTTTTACCTTTTCAGAAGGTTCGCCGATTATAAGACTTGGAGGATGGCACTTTGTCCACTTTGATGTTCTTGGGAGATGGTCATCAATTTCATCAAGTTGATCTTCAGAGGTTTCTATTTGTTGTTCTGGTGTAGCCTATGTCGTATATTTTGCTTTCGCGCTTGATCCTACAGATTGTGGAATGATTGGAATGAGTGGCGGTGTTTGTTCCTCTTCATAAGTATAGACCGAGTCTTCTTGTTCCTCTGTTATTGGTTCCTCTGTCTGGAGTTGGTTCTTCAGTAGCTTCTGTGGTTGTTTTCCTTGTTGTATCAACTTCTGTTGGCTCCCCCTCAGCATTTGCATCTGTATAATTTACAGAGGAAGATGAGTTGTTTAAGGGACCAGTTAGAGAGATACCTATTTCGTTCTGGCTGGCAGAAGATGGTTCTCCAGAGGCTCTGATGGCTCCAGCAGAGGGATCAATGTCGTCATGGAACATCTCTTGAAATAGAAGATTTAAGTCTTTTTCTCGTGTTTTTGAGATGCCAGAGGATTCCCCTTTTAGACCGAGTTTTGAACTGATTTGTTCAGAAGTCTTTTGGAAGGTGTCCTCAAAAGAAACATTTATGCTTTCTACGATCGTTTGAGACCGCATAAGATAAACTCTGTAGGCTTTGGAAGTTGCAGAGTATCCTATGAACTTGCCTTCATCTGCCTTTACTTCAAACTTTCCTCTTGCTTCTCTATCATTTAAGACGAAGCATTTGCATCCAAATACATGGAAGAATTTGATGTTTGGTCGTCTTTTGTTGATCAAATGATATGGTCTTTTGATGTGTCTCTTTACGATGGTTGATCGATTTTGGGTATAGCAAGCGGTTGATAATGCTTCTGCCCAAAATGTCATTGGTAATCCACATGCGGGTAGCATAGTTCTGGCGGCTTCCACAAGCGTGCGATTCTTTCGTTCAACCACGCCATTCTGTTGTGGGGTGCGTGCAGCAGAGAAGTTCTGTGAAATTCCTTCTTCTGTAAGATAGGCTTCAATGACAGAGTTTTTGAATTCTGTGCCATTGTCGCTTCTCAGTTTCTGAATCCTGCACTCATACAGAACTTGGATTCTTTTCATTAAATTTATCAGAATGTTTGGAACATCTGATTTCTTTCTAACAAACTCAACCCATGTAAATCTTGAGTATTCGTCGATCAAAACAAGTATATATTTCTTGCCACCTAGGCTCTGTGTAGCGATTGGACCGCAGAGGTCGACATGAAGCACGTATAGAGGCCTAGTGCAAGATATATCAGTTTTGCCTTTTTGGGAAGCTCTTTTGAGTTTTCCCATTTCGCAGGCAGAGCACAAGTGATCTTTATTAAACTTAACATTTGGCAGACCTTTGACTAGATCAAGTTTTACAAGCTTATCAAGAGTGTGAAAGTTTAAATGGCGCAACCTGTTGTTCCATAACCAGGCTTCTTCGCTTTTGCATGCAACAAGGCAGATTTTGTCTTTCTTGTTCTTTGCATTGAAGTTCATGAGATATAGATCTCCTCTTCTTTCGGCTCGCAGAAGTTCAAGTCATGTGTCCTCGCTCTATAGAGTGCAAAAGGTTCTTTTGAACATTACGTCGAATCCCGTATCGCAGAGTTGACTAACACTGAGAAGATTGTGTTTAAGGCCATCAACATATGCAACTTTGCATACGGTTATATTTTCCTTCTTTATGACTCCGTAGCCTTTGATGTACCCCTTTTTATTGTCTCCAAAGGTCACAGATCCACCATCGTTCTTTTATTTGTATGTTGATAGAAGAACTTTGTCGCCAGTCATGTGCCTCGAGCATCCGGAGTCTAGATACCAGATTGGCACATACTACTTCTGCAAGATAATTAGATAGATTTAGGTACCCATATCCACATGGGTCCAGCTCTGTCAGGGGTCTTTGTTTTAGCTTCTGTTGAAGAAGCATTTTGTTTCTTCTTACCCTTGATTTTATTTTTTGCTTTGGGTACAGAGAGAAGACAATGTGGACTTTTGAAATGTTGGTTTATTTTAAACATAAGATCAAAGCAATGACAGTATTGAATGTGCGAAGAGATTTGCTTGAACTTTTCATTAAATACATTAAATGGGGGCACAGAGGCATTACAATTTATCCTAACATTAGATTTTCTATTACAAGAAGGTTCATGTAGGCTAGATCGTTGTTTACAAAATTATTTGTTGAGTGCGGCCTTCTGTGTTCCCCTTCTGTGGTGAACTTCTGTAGATTTCACTGTCACAGAAGAAAAAGATTTGTTAATTTTAGTCCATTTACCCTTCTGTTGCCATGTTAGTTTTTCTTTAACAGGTTTTAAGGGTTTTAAAATCTTTGAACTTGTTGGAATTTGAGTGGACATTAACTTCTGTTGTTTGAAATTTTCAAGCTCAAGAGAGGTTGTGGCTTGTATGCACACATTCAGAAAGTCTGGACAGATAGGGATTCCAGTGATTTTCTCTTTGGGAGGAATAGTTCTGTTAAGAACTTCAGAGGTTTGTTTAAAAACCACTGTGTCACTAGGTTCGATCTCTGACTTAGAGTCAGTCTCTGATTCGTCAGAGGATGAATCGTCCTCATATACAGAGGTTGAGTCACTTAGTTCTCTTTCGACAGAGGCAGGACTTTCAGAACATGTGTCATACTCACTTTCTTCCTTTTCTATGGAACTATCTTCTATGTTAACAGAAGTATCTGTTAAGATTTCTTCAGAGAGATCTTGATCGCTGGAAGATGTACAGAGGTTTTCTTCAGAGATATCAAGTTTTTCTTCTGTAATTTTTGGCTTGAACTCAGGTGCCTCTGCGGATAGTTTCTTTTCAGAATTCATCATGCAGACAAATGCAACTTGAGTTTGAGTCTCGAGTTTACCAAACTTGAAGATTACTATCTGATCTTGAGTTTTCAGATACCTCTTAGGTTTTGATTCTCTTTTGACAGAGATTGAAGGTGACAAATTTGTGTTTTCAAACAACACATTTGTCATCTTCAGAGGTTTCCTCTTGTGAGGTTCCCCAGAGACTTTTTGCCTTTTACTTACAGATAGAAGATTTGGAAATCCAGGTTTTCTTTTATCTCCTATGTGAAATAGAGAGGATAGAGACTTGTTTCTTTTGGTTCCAGTATAGGGTTCTATATCACAGAAGCCAATTCCCCGTCTCCCTATTTGTGTGTTTATTTTTTCGTACACCTTCTGAGCATCTTGAATTTTTTTAATTTGAAGATTGTAAATCTTGACAGAGGACTTTTCTTTCCTTTTGAAAATAATTTTTAAGAGCTAGGATGTTCATTCTGTCGCACTCAACGTCCATTAGTTCTTTATACTTTGTTTTCAAGGAAGAATTAAGTTCATAAATCTTTTCTTTTAAAGGATTTACCTTTTTGTTCCAGTCCATTTCAATTTCTTCTTTTTCCTTAAAGATTTTAGCTTTTTCTTGAGTGAGAAGTCTAGCTTCTCTCTCATAGAAGGTGAGCTTTTTCTGAATATTTTCACAAGTCTTTTTCATTTAAGTGTATTCAATGTTAAGTTTAATTAAATCATCTTCTGCAGTATTAGAGTTAGAGGTAGAAGTGGATACCTCACTGTCGGAGTCGGAGCTTACTTCTGCCATGCCACATAATAGAGCATTCGTTGTTTCGCCTTCGTCAGAGGATGTGTCTGACTCCCAGATTTCTTTGTTCACCATTAGTGACTTCTGAGCATAGTATTCAGCTTTCTTTTCGTAGAAAGCTGCATCCCTCTGAGGGCGATTTGACTTGCTCCTGCATTCGTTGGCAAAATGACCTGGCTTTCCACAGTTAAAACATCCTGCATCTGTGTGGAGTTTCCAGCTCTGTCGTCTGACCTCTGTCGGTCACCATTTCTTTCGGTTCGACACTCATTTGCGTACTGGCCTGGCTTACCACATTTGTAACACTCTTGAATATGTGGAGTGTTGCCAGTTTTATCTTCCGACCGTTGTCGGTCACCACTTCTGTCGTTTGACCCTTCTCTTTCTCGATTATCTCTTTCGTATCGTTCATTACCAGATTTCTTCTGGTATCCTCTGCTAAATTCCCTAGTCAAGAGAGCTAAAGATTTAGCTATCGAGGCCATGGTCGTTTCTTCTGCTACTACTTCCTCTTCTTCTTCACTTTCCACCATCATGTTTTTCTTCTTCTCCTTCTTTGTTTCCTCTATTGCTTTTTCTTTCTTTGGTTTCTCTCTAGCCTCTGTAGTCTTACCAACCAATGCAAGAGGTGCAATGATCTGGGCTTTTGCTTGTGCTACCTGAGGATCTTGTGCTGCCAATGTTCCATAGAGGTCTGATAGGGTCCAGGAATCTAAGTCTTGATTTGTTTGTAGAGACATAGATAACTGAAGTCATTCTTCATCCAGAGACTTTAGGAACATAACGTTGTTTTCTTCAGAGGTTCTGTGGATGCCGAACTTTTTGCACTTGTTTATTAGAGAGTTGAACCTATCATACGTAATTTGCAGAGATTCGGTTGGCAGAGCTTTAAAAGCATAGTATTCATTTTTGTATTGAGCTATGCGGTTCTTCTGGGTTTTGACTCCTCCTTCTAGTTGTATTTCCAGTTCTTTCCATAGATCATATGCAGATTCACTTGCATCCATGGACTGGAAAAGGTGATTTGGGATGGCCATGATCAGAATTCTCTTAGTTTTCTGAGCAACTTCGTATTTAGCCCAATCAGAATCAGACCAATTTTCCTGGGTCTTTGGTTTCGTGTGTTCTGGGATTTCAGGTGTGTCGTCTGTGCTAGGAACACGAGGTACGTTTATCATGGGAATGAAAGGAGGGTTACGTATATAATAGACCATTTCTTTGTCAGTACCCTCAAAGAAGTGAATCATTCGAATCTTCCATTGAGGGTATTCTTCTCTAAGAAGAGTGAGATGTTTTGTTAAGGAACCAGCAGAGAGGAAGTTGTTTGTATTTGTCATTTTTAGAGAGAGAAATTTTCCAGAAAAAGGGTTTTAACAACAGATTTTTCAGAGTATGAAGTTTTTAAGCTTAAAAGCTTTAAGCTTAGCACTAAAATGGTGTTTTTAACCAGAATGACAGATCTATAAGTTTACCAAAGTTCGAATGAATCGAAGATGACAGAAAAACAGAATCTGTTTGAATAATATGAGGAATAGGTTAAAAATCCAAGTTTCTACCAAAGATCATAGTTTTAGAGTGGATCCCTTGATATTAAAAATCAAGGTTTGCTCTGATACCAATTGTTGGTTCCTGTTTTCTTAACAATGATCTTAACATTCAGTTAGTTCAGATTTAGATATGGTGCGGAAGCGTATTTAAGAACTGAAAGATAATGTAAGGTAGAAGAACACACAATATCAAATAAACAGTATGTAAGAACAGATGAATATCTCCAAGACTACTGTATTTGATATATATAAAGAAACACCAAGAACGTCAAAGAATTAACAAGAAATCTGCAGTTAATGATGTGTGTGAGAAGTGCAAAGCTTAATGATATATGTGTATTTTCGTGGTATTAAGCTTAATAGAAGAGTTCACATGAACCTTCTATTTATACTACTTCTAAAGGGGACAATAAGGACTGAAGGTACAAAGACACTGTTCTGGAACAGTAGATGGAAGGTACAAAACACTATTCTGGAACTGTTGTAGATACAACGTTCATTAAATGCTCCGTATTCAGCTTTAGGCGGAAACCTATCAGAGTTTGACACGTGGAGTTGTCAGGTCACGCCTTTGTACGATTGTTCTTTAGAACCTTCGAATGGTAGGTATTGTAAGAAGCATGTCCGTCCTTGTTAAGATCTTTTGCGTAGATCTTCTTTTTGCCACAGAAGCTCTGTCAAGTATGACAGAGGCTCTGTGGACTTGTCCGCTTAGAAGTGTCTTCTGGTGTTTCTTTTACTTTGGTCTTCTTGGTTAACTCTGCAGAGCCTCTGTCGAAGACTTCTGTCTTCTCGGTTACTTGGCTACTCGGCAGAGCCTCTGTCGAAGGCTTCCATACTTGGCCTATTTTTCACTACTTTCATAAACAGAAAGATTGGAGCTAACACATTCGCTTAAGTAATCTTCACTTTCTTTTGAATGTCGTAGACCTTCAAAAACAATAAACTTTTCAATAATTCTACCGAGTTTGCTCACAACATCTTAGATAGGGTCCAATTCCAATCTTTATTTTGCGTGAATAGTAGGGGGAAATGGGTAGAAAACTTAGCTGAACCAATTGGTGTTGTAACCCTATAGAGGAATGCTTCTTGTAATTTCATTTTCTTTTCCCGTCTAGCCTCTTGTTAATGGGTTGTTCTTTTATACCATTCGTCTGTTAAAAAAAACTAATTGCCCAAATAATAAATTTAATTAATCAAAGATCAGATACCATTGATATTAGAAAATTATATGCTTTTGGCAGTGAACTTAAACATAAATAGTATACCCTTGATCTCCACACTTTCATACCTATTTGTGTTTTATTATTTGATGTACACAAATAACATCCATAAGAAAGATTAAATTTTTCTCTCCATTCTCACCATAACTATTATTCTCATACGATCATTTGTCATACATATATATACATACATATATATATATATATATATATATATATATATATTTTGAAAGGCAACCAAAATTTTGTTAAACCAACCAATAGCCACAAAGTAGCAAGGCCAAAACAGCTCTATCCAAACAAGACCGAAACAAGGCCTCGACAACCTAAACAAAGCATCAGTAAAACTAAAAAAATGAGCAAAACAGGAAAACAAAACAACAACCAAGACGAAAAGGAAAACAACGAAAAGGAAATAGACGCATCGACGGGAAACACCCGTTTGCGAGACATAAACCAACACCCATCCAGCCCGCAACCTCTGCACACCGCCCCCTCGCCATAGCAGCCCCGACCCCGAGCTTTGACCGCTCCAACCTTAGCAGATTACTTTGAAACCGTGGGATCAGCTAACCACATCATTTAATCTATCGAACCTTTTTTGCTCCGCCTATTAACCCATTCGAAGATCAACCTTTGAAACCAAAAAACTTTTCTTCAAGATTACTTTAAAACCAAATTGTTCCTATGAGACCATATTAAGTATAACACGGCCCATTTCATCCCATTCCATACGAGCGTACCTTGATTGTTGCTTCTGAGTTGCGAACCTTCATGAAAAAATTCTTGCACCGTCTCTACCTCATCTAGATTTTTTCGCCACCATCTCCCCACCAATTTCCACATCCTTTTCACCTCCGGACATCCCACTAAGGCGTGGTCCAACGATTCCAGCGAATTACCGCATCTAGGGCATATAATGGAATCCATATCGATACCGTTCTATCCAACATGACTCGGCACGGTAGTCTCCCTTTGCTAACCCTCCAAATGAAGATGCATATCTTCTTTGGAATTAATTTCGACCATTTTGTTTCCTCCACTACCTCATTCGAATTGGACCTCCATCTTCAATAAGCTCCCTTAATTTTTTCAAATTGAATAATCGTGACTCATCGAGAAGCCATTTTACTTTGTCCTTTCGCTCCCTATCCGGTTGGATCTCGTTGACCCGTTGATGCAACTCCTCCAACTCCGCGACTTCTCTTCCTCTCGGTGGTCTTTTCCAACACCACTTCCCATCTCCACGTCCCATCTATCCATTCGCCCCTTTCTGCTACCTTTGCATTTTGATCCATTTGTAGCCGAAAAAATCTTGGAAACTTATCTTTGAGTGTCTCGGATCCCGCTCAAAATTCCTTCCATAATCTTGTCTACTCGCTATTTCCAAGCTTTTTCCCTATAGACTAGGAGAAGCCGATTCCCGCGTTGGTTAGATCCGCATCAACTCGGCCAATGTTTCTCTAAGATGTACATGCACCAACAAAGTCACATGAACCCGAAAACAGCCCTCCCCTATCCCCATAAATACTCTCAATTACGTGAACCCACAAAGCTTTTTTCCCGTAAGAAACCTCCCCTACCACTTCCCCATAGGGCCCCTATTTGCCGCTTTTAAGCTACCTATATTTAGACCCACTTTTTTAAAGTTCCTAACGGTGTTTGCCCAATTTACCCAAGCTATACCTTTCTTCTCGTTCTCACCCCCCAAAGAAACGACTCCTAACTCTTTCCATCTCTTTTAGCACACCGTTCGGAGCTCAATACATGGAAAAAAAGTACAAGGGAAGGCTACCTGATACCGACTTTACCAAGGTTAACCATCCTCCAAAGGAGATTAATTTTGATTTCCACGACGCTAGCTTCTTTTTCAAGTTTTCTATCGCCAGCTTCCAATGCTCCACCCTTCTTATCGACACACCCACCGGAAGGCCGAGATACGTGAACGACAAGGATCCTGCGCCACATCCCACACATGAAGCCCAAAGCTTAACCCCCTCCTTCGAAACATCCACACCGAAAATTTTACTCTTACTTATATTGATTTTCAATCCCGACATCGCATAGAAACGACTAAGGATTTTTAGAAGATGTTTTAAGTTGCCAAGAGACCATTTCCCGAAGAAAATTGTGTCGTCCACATATTGAAGATGCGAGATCGACACCTCGTTTGAACCCACTTTAATGCCCTCATAAAGACCCGATTTCACCGCCTCCTCCGTTAAGATATGTAGGCTTTCGGCTACAATTAGAAACAAGAAAGGGGCTAAAGGATCCCCTTGCCGCAAACCCTTACCCATTGGGAATTCCTTTGTTGGGCTCCCATTGATTAAAATCGTCATCGTAGCGGATTGCAAACACGCCTTGATCCATTTTACTCACTTGCCACCGAACCCCATTTTATCCAAACAATCCAACAAGAAGTTCTATTCAAAGCTTTCGTAGGCTATTTCAAAGTCTACTTTGAAGATCAAACCGTTTCTTTTTTTCTTCTTAATGAAGTCGATCACCTCGTTTATAACGAGCACTCCATCAAGAATGAAACGTCCTCTAACAAAAGCACTTTGAGACTTACTATTTATACTACCCATCACCGTTTTTAATCTTTCCGCCAACACCTTTGCAACTAAACTCCCCGAAGTTTGTCGGATTCACAACCTTTGGAATGAAAGTTAAGAAAGACGTGTTGCAACCCCAACTTATTTCCCCCTTTTCTCCAAACCAACTTACTGTTTGGGTAAAAAATCATCAGTCTCGACCACGACCAGAAAAGGGAAAACATATTTATTACACTTTTTTATGATAAGATAAAAGCATAAACACTTTATCGCCAGACCAAAGTTTAATTCAAGAGTTACTCACGACATTCGATCGCCGTAACCTACCTTACGACCTCGACCATTTAACTAATGACATAACTGTTATGCTTTCTTTGTTTAATGCAAGATCAACGCCATTAATGACCAACGGCTATAACCGACAAGTGTAATTAAGAGCATTAACTCTCAAAAGCCGTTACGACCGTTACTCCGACATTCATGGGGATCATTTAAGGCTACGGAAACTATAAATACAAAGACCCCAGCCTCACTTGCGAACATCGGAACTCTCGAAACACCTACAACACACTGAAAGTTTAGAAGCGGAAGAACATTCTCTCTCGAACAGATGACGCGCGACGCATAATCCTTACGCATGACGCACTAGTTTTTACACACGATACACTTGTTATTTTACAAATTAGCTTGATTCTTATACTTATATTGTAATCATTGTACTCTCGACACTCGAAACAAAGGACATCGCCCCTGTTTGGCGACCATAGTGCAGCGACGACCATCATAGTCGTCCGCGGGTTTTTTCCTCGTTGAGGTTTTACCCGCGTCACCAAAATCCTTGCGTCTTATTTATGTTTTTTGTCTTAGTCGCATTGTTTTGTCGAACGATTTCTATGTTTAGTTGTTAAGCTCCACAATCAACCTTAAGTTATCCTTCTGGACGATTTTTGGCATTAATAGTTTGGCACCTACCGTGGGTCCCATCTAGAGAAAATCTTTGACAAACGTGCATTCTACTAACGGTTTCTTGGAGTTTCCTCTTTTTTCTGTTTCAGGAAAATGGCAGGTCAAGGAAACCAAGAGCAGATCATCGCCCAGATGCATTGGGAGCTTGAAAATGCGCACCGACAAATCGATGCCCTTGCTGAGCAAAGTCGAAGGGCAGCTGAAGAAATCGCGCGGCTGAGGAATCCAAATCCGAATGGATCGTTTGGACCACATAATGGCCCAAGACCATTAGTCCAGAATCCAGGTTCGGGTCCATTCGTTCAGAATCCAGGGCCAGGACCGTTCGGTCAGAATCAGCAGCAAGGCCCATTCATGCAGAGCCAGCAACAGGGATCGTTCATCCCGAATCCCCAGTTCGGGCCGATTCCTCCTCAGCATTTGAGGCCACCACCCATGCACAACGGGTCTCAGCCGTACTTCGTCCCTTTCAATGGGGACGCCAATGGCTCGTCGTACGGAAATGGCACCTGTTCGGGGATTAATCCTCCAATGGGTGTGAATTCCGATCCTAACGACCTCGTCGCTCAGCGGTTAAAGATGTTGGAAGATCAGAATGAACGTGTCATGTGTTTGCTCACTAAGCTACTGGGGCAGCCGTACCTGTCAACGTCGAGCCTCGCTCGAGATATCAGGCGTCGCCTTTTGTTGACACGATAGCGATTGTCGACGTCCCGAAGAAGTATAACATCCCCGATTTCATGCCTAAATATTCGGGAATAACCGATCCAACGGAGCACATTGCGCAGTATAAGAAGCTGAAGTGGACGGTCTCAATCCCGCATATGTATCAAGAAGTGTGCATGTGCAAGAGTTTCGGGGCGACCCTCATGGGTCCTGCCCTCCAATGGTTGATTAACCTCGGACCTAAATCCATCGGGTCGTTCGCTGAGTTAGTCAACCAATTCTCCCAACAGTCGCAAGATGGAAAAGCAGACCAGTGACTTATATTATTTCGTGCAGAAGGCCGGTGAATCTATCTGGAGCTATTTCAATAGGTTCAACGCAGAGATGATCAGTGTCCGCAACTGTGACGTCAAGACCGCGATCGAAGCCTACAAACGCGGTCTAGATGACAGTTCGGGTCTGTACACCGATCTGACCAAGTATCCTTCAGAGAATTTCGAAAACGTCCGAGCCAGAACCTTAGCTTATATGAGGGTAGAGGACGACGTTGCCTTTCGTCATAAACACTCTGACGACAAGAGGTCATTAGGCGTAAAAAAGCCAGAGTTCAAGGCAAAGGCGGTATCCAAGTCATAGCCTGCACGACAAATCTCGAACGTCCGATTCGAGAAAAAGAAGACCACAACTCCAACCAATTTCTTCAGTATCCTAAGATATCCTCGTACGGATTCATAGGAACCGCTAAGGACTTGGTCGAGGCCCTGAAGACCGTCCAGGAGACCATCCGGTGCCCTAAGAAGTCCGACAAAGATGACGATAAGAAGGATAAATCAAAGTAGTGCGACTTCCACGTCGACCGCCGACTCCCGATCATGCAAAGGTCGTCAACTGTATCACTGGTGGGTCTGACGTGTGCGGTCTGACGTATTCCGCAGCCAAACGTCATGCCAGCCAGGCACCTGACGATCGACCTACCCCTCGTTCATCAAGACCCAAAGGAGACCTGGAGTTAGAAGCCATGAAGATCACATTCGACCAAGACGACCTCGGTGACTCGTATCAAAAAAATCATGACGGGTTGATCACTCAACTCACGATTGGTAATTGTCTGACCCGACGAGTCTTGGTCGACAGAGGCAGTTCAGCGAACGTTATATTCCTTGATACCATTAAGGCCATGGGAATCGATCGATCAGAAATCACCCGACGCTCGACAACCTTGGTCGGTTTCAATGGAGATGCGACGAGTACCTTTGGAGAGATAACCCTGCATGTCTATGCCCGAGGAATCAACAAGTAGACTAAGTTCAACGTCATCGATTGCTCATCGGCCTATAACATCATCTTAGGTCGACCATGGATCCATGACATGAAAGCCGTTCCTTCGACGTATCATCAGACCATGAAGTTCCCTACGCTGTGGGGAGTCCAGGAGATCAAAAGTGAGCCAAAAGTCGCTCGCGACTGCTATAAGACGACCCTGAAGCCGCATAAGCATGCCATTTAGCATTTATAGGTCCAGGATGCCCCTGGGATAGCCACCGACTATCGCCTGGAGGAAGTCATCCTGAACCAGAGCAAGCCTGACTAGAAAGTCTTTATAGGTTCGTCCCTCGATCCCTGGCTTAAAGACAAACTGATATCTTTTTTGCAGGAACATGCCGACTGCTTTGCCTGGTCGCACGAAGACATGGTCGGCATAGACCCCAGGGTTATTTTTCACAATCTTAATGTTGACCCGTCATTTAAGCCTGTCAAACAAAAGCGACGAAAGTTTGCTCCTGAAAGGAATAAGGTGATAAATGACGAAGTCGACAACCTCCTCAAGACAGGGAAAATTCAAGAAGTAAAGTACCCAGACTGGCTTGCCAATGTCGTGGTCGTACAGAAGAAAAATGGAAAATGGAGGGTCTGTATCGATTTTACAGATCTCAACAAAGCTTGTCCAAAAGATCCTTTTCCATTGCCACATATCGATGCCATGGTTGACGCGACAGCAGGACATGAACTATTAACGTTCATGGACGCTTACTCTAGATACAATCTGATCCTGATGCACGTCGAGGACCAGGAAAAGGCTGCATTCATGACAGATCGAGGTATATATTGTTATATGGTTATGCCCTTTGGACTAAAAAATGCAGGTTCTACCTACCGACGTCTGGTGAATAAAATGTTCAAAGATCATCTTGGCGACACAATGGAGTTATATATTGACGACATGCTCGTCAAGTCGAAGCAAGCAATCGACCACATCGAGCATTTGAGGCGGTCGTTCGACATCCTCCGGAAGTACATCATGAAGCTCAAACCGACGAAGTGTTCCTTTGGTGTCAGTGCCGGGAATTCCTGGGCTATATGGTCACTCGTCGGGGGATCGAGGCCAATCCCGACTAGATCAAAGCCATTATCGAGATTAAGCCTCCAAGAAATTTCAAAGAAGTCTAAAGGCTCACTGGTTGAGTGGCAGCTCTGAACAGGTTCATCTCTCGATCATCGGATAGATGCCATCTATTATATAATGTCCTTCGGAAAAATAAAGGCTTCAACTGGACCGACGATCATGAGCACGCACTGCAAAAATTAAAAGAGTACATGACGTCGCCACCTTTGTTGTCAAAGCCTCACGACCATGAGGTCTTGCAGTTATATTTGGCTGTCAGTCCAAATGCAGTAAGCGTCGTCTTGACGTGAGAAGATGAAAAGCAGCAACTGCCGAAACCAGGTATTCCTCTATGGAAAATTTGCTTTTGTCGCTAGTTACGGCCGCAAATAAATTGCGACACTATTTTGAATCGCATCCCTATTACTGTCGTGACTAACTTTCCTCTTAAGTCTGTCTTGAGGAAACCTGAGTTGACAGGTCGTTTAAGAAAATGGAGCATATATCTCAGCAGTTACGACATCGATTTCAAGCCCAGGACAGCGATCAAATCGCAGGCTTTGGCAGATTTCATTTCTGAGCTCAAGGTTTCTACTGTGGTGACTCACGACGACGTACCCTAGACCATGCATGTCGATAATGGTTCAGGATTAGGCGTCGTCTTAAAGTCGCCATAAGGGGGCAAGATGGTGTATTCCGTTCGATGCGACTTCAAATCCACCAACAACGAAGCCGAGTACGAGGCCCTGATCGTGGGAATGAATATGGCCCACGACTCGGGGGCAGCCGCACTATATGTCAAAAGCGATTCTCTCCTGTTCATGAACCAGATGAATGGATAATTCGTGGCTAAAGTTTCAAAGATGACAGCGTATCTAAAGGTAGCAAAAGAAAAATAAAAAACGTTTAAATCATTTTCTATTGAACAGATTCCAAGGGACCAAAACACTCAAGTAGACGCTTTAGCAAACCTTTGGTCTGTACTGGTCGAACCAATATTCGACAGTATTCCCATGATCCACCTAGCAACGTCGTCCATTGAAAATGACGATGTCGTCCAGATCGATGTCCAGGAAGATGATTGGTCGTGCGACATCAGAAATTTCCTTATGCACGACAAACTCCCAGAAGACAAAATGGAAGCTCGGAAGATCAGGTTCAAGGCATCCTGGTATGTCGTGATCGGAGATAGACTCTATCGATGATCATCGACAGGTTTAAACCTGAGATGTGTCACCAGCAAAAGTCAAGTTCAAAAAATCCTTCAAGAAATGCACGATGGGGAGTGTGGCAATCACTCAGGAGGACGCAGTCTGCCCAATCGTATTGCGACAAGACGCCGTCAGGTACGTCTAGAATTGTGATCCTTGTCAATGACATTCAGGTACGTCTCATAAACCTCCTGAACCTTTACATTTGACACTGATCCCATGGCCCTTCATGAGATGGGGGATGGACATTGTCGGCAAGTTACCACCTGCTCCTGTGCAAAAGGTATTTCTTCTCGTACTTACGGATTATTTTTCCATGTGGGTAGAAGAAGTTGCCTTTTCCCAAGTCAGGGATAAGGAAGTCGTTTCTTTTATCCTGACTAACATCATATGCAGGTTTGGGATCCCGTCTGAAATTGTCTGCGACAATGGATCCCAGTTCATAAGCAACAGGACTCGATAGTTCTGTGAAGACCGCAATATCAAGCTGACGACCTCAGGTATCCCCAGGCAAATGGACTTGCTGAGTCGAGCAATAAAACCATCATTGCTTCGATCAAGAAAAGGTTAAAAGCTGCCAAAGGAAAGTGGTCGAAGAGCTCCCTTCAGTCCTGTGGGCGAATCGCACGACGCCTCGCACGTCCACAGGACAAACCCCTTTCTCCTTGGTCTACGGTTGTGAAGCAGTTTTGCCGGTCGAGGTCCGGCTCCCAACCTCGAGGCATACTTCCGTCAACCACAACCTGGTTGATTTAATTTATGACCTCAACGCCCTTGAAGAACTTAGAGAATCAGCACTGATCAGAATGGCGTCGCAGAAGCAAGCGGTCGAGCGACCTTTCAACAAGAATGTCAAAGCTAAAGTCTTCCAAGAAGGCGGCTACGTCCTCCGAAGAGTGTTCCAGAGCACTCAAGAGCTCAATGCAGGTAAACTTTCCACCAAGTGGGAAGGTCCTTATCGTATCTCAAAAGTCGTGGGCAAAGGTGCTTAAAGCTCCAAACCCTCGACAATCGAGATATCCCACGTAGCTGGAATGCAACACATCTGAAAAGGTATTTCTTCTAAACCCTTTTTTCTCATACGATTTTTTATTCATCACGACGATTACTGACTTAAGCATCGGAGGGTCGTTGGTTAGCCAACGACCAACCTCTGACATTGTTTTATCGCAGGATCGCACGACATAAGTTGCTAAGTCTATTACATGACTTTAGTACATTTTCGTAGGATCGTACGACATAAGCAGTCAGGTCCACTAAACGACTTGATTTCACAGCTGCAGGAACGCACGACCCATATTTGTCGCACGACCTAAGTTTCTCTAACATAGAAAAAATTCACATTTTGGGTGAATGCTTTAATCGCACGTACTTATGTTTGCTTTACACGATTTAATGATCTAAAGATCTTACGACTTATGTTCTAATCGTTGTATTACAATGGATGCCTATGTCGCACGTCTTTATGTTCATTTTTCTACGATGTGTATTTACTTAATGAAATTCACAATTGATATTGTATATATTCACAAAATATATAAGACAGTAATGCACGAGTTCAAAAGAAAGATAAATTCCATTTATCAACAGTCGATTACATTGAACGACTCGACCACCAACGGTCGATCGTTAAAAACAAAACTATAATTTTTTCTAAGGATGGGGAGGATCGACAGCCGCATCCTTACCAGAAGCTTCGCCCTTGAAGCCTTCGTCCACATCTTCCTCCTCATCCTCCTTCTCGTCATCAGAGTCGAGATCCCTCCCAGATCCGACATTGGCCAAGTAGAAGGCCAGCTCATCCGACGCCGACGCCGACGCAAGGGGATTCTTCCTCGACAGGTGCTGCCGCATGATCCTGCCCGCGTAGTCAGTCGAGCCAAGGCAAAGACGGACTTCGCCTCGTCCTTCAGCTCTTTCACCTCTCCCTCCAGCTCCGCCACCTTGGACTTAGAGTCCTTAGCTTCTTCTTCGCTTGCAGCCAAAGACTCCTTGGTCTTGTCCAGCTCAGCCCTTTGGTCGGCGATCAAGGACAAGGACTGCTTCAGACGACGATTTGCCTCGTCCCTTGCACGTCCGACGGCCTCCGACTCATTCTGGACGTCGTCGAGCCGTATAGACATGGTCTCGACACGCGCCAGAGTGGCTTTCTCCCTATCCAGTGCCGCATTCTCTCTTTCAAGAGCCGCGGACACCAAACCTCTTATCTTCTTCGTTTTGGAGTGTAGAGCAAGGGAGGACTGAGGAAAGAGCTGATAAACGTAAGTCCTATGACGTGGGATCCCGTATCCTCGATCGGACTCCCTGAAAACGCTCCTTGAAAGAAGGGAGCTGATATTTCCCCAGATGGGGAAAGAGCTTTGTCTCGTCTAGGACGTTATCTGCCATGAAGTCTGACGGCAACGAAAAGTTGACCGTCATGGCCTTAGCCTCTCCCGTCGCATGGCCCTTTCCCTTGTCGGCCGACGAAGGGGTCGATGTGGCAGAGGGAGACGTCGTCGTTTTCGCCGGAGGCGCAGAACTTAATGGCGTTGCGTCGATCGCACCAGAAGACGTCTTCGTCTTCACAGGTGATGCAACCGACACCTTCGTCTTCTCAGGCGTGACGACTCTCGACCAAGGGTCTCTATTTATGTAAATGATCGTGTCAGATCGAGATACTCGATGATCGACACGTATCCTCGCCTTTTCGTATGCAGGCATGGATCGTCGACACCTGGCAATTACAACTGTTAGGCATGATCGCAAGTCAACATGACGTCACGATCGTATCTACTTTTCAACTTCCCATTCAGTGGGGATCGAACCGATTCAGTTCCCAAACCAACGACTTTCGACACATGTCATGCCGCTTGACATTCCCTTAGACGAAGATTTCAAAAGATTTTCTTCTTACAAAAATTCAAAATTCAAAGTTTGAAATTGCTTTTTCATTTTAAATTTTGGGGGCAAACTGTTTGGGTAAAAAATCACCAGTCTCGACCATGACCAGAAAAGGGAAAACATATTTATTACACTTTTTATGATAAGATAAAAGCATAAACACTTTATCGCCAGACCAAAGTTTAAGTCAAGAGTTACTCAAGACATTCGACCGTCGTAACCTACCTTACGACCTCGACCATTTAACTAATGACATAACTGTTATGCTTTCTTTGTTTAATGCAGGATCAACGTCATTAATGACCAACGGCTATAACCGACAAGTGTAATTACGAGCATTAACTCTCAAAAGCCGTTACGACCGTTACTCCGACATTCATGGGGATCATTTAAGGCTAAGAAAACTATTAATACAAACACCCTAGCCTCACTTGCGAACATCGGAACTCTCGAAACACCTACAACACACTGAAAGTTTAGAAGCGGAAGACCATTCTCTCACGAACAGACGACGTGCGACGCATAGTCCTTACGCACGACGCACTAGTTTTTACACACGATACACTTGTTAGTTTACAAATTAGCTTGTTTCTTATACTTATATTGTAATCATTGTACTCTCGACACTCGAAACAAAGGACATCGCCCATGTTTGGCGACCATAGTGCAGCGACGACCATCATAGTCGTCCACGGGTTTTTTCCTCATTGAGGTTTTTACCGCGTCACCAAATTCCTTGCGTCTTATTTACGTTTTTTGTCTTAGTCGCATTGTATTGTCGAACGATTTCTATCTTTAGTTATTAAGCTCCACAATCAACCTTAAGTTATCCTTCTGGACGATTTTTGGCATTAACACTTACCGCCTTGATTATATCGTGCTTTACCGTTACCTTGAAGAAACCGAAAGTGAAACCATCCGGGCCCGACGCTTTATTGCTTCAACAACTATTGATCGCGTTCCAAATTTCTCCTTCCTCAAACGACCTCTCCAAAAACTCAGCAGACAACTTTTTGAACAAATCGCCTCTTAGAACCGTACCTGCCACTTTTTGAGAATAGAATTTTTCTTTGAAGAAATTGAAAGCATGGGTTTTTATTGCATTTGAGTCATCTGTCCAACCCGAATTGGTGACTAAACCTCTTGTTGTGTTTTTCTCTCTCGGTATTTTATTGATGCGTGGAAGAACTTCGAATTTCATCGCCTTCTATTATCCATTTCACCTTCGCCTTTTGTCTCGCCATATCCATTTTTTTGTCTTCTACTCAAGCCACTTTTTTCTAATTTGGATCCACCGCTTTCTACTATCTTCGTCCCAACCTTGCGACTCTGCTTCCATTTCGATCTCTTTCGACTCTTCTCTAAGATTGCTCAGCTCCTTTTCGATATTTCGAAACTTTGCATTTCCCATTCCTTTACCGCCTCTTTCAAGTTTTTCAATTTATCGCGAAAGGCTCAATCTGGACGTTTCGCGTAGACTCTTTTGTTCCATGCATTTTCCACCACCGCATCTAATCCGTTCTCCTTCAACCACGAATCACAGAACTTAAATGGTTTGGGGCCAAAATCTCTTTTCTCTTCGTAAAGCATTATCGTAGTATGGTACGACCACTTTCAATCCAATGCTTTATATCCCACATTTTCCACAATAAGCCGAACTCATTTGTTACAAGGAACCGATCGAGCTTGCTAAATTTCATCCCATCGTCACAAACACATGTGAATTTCCTACCGCATAAAGGAACCTTCAACAAATTACATTTGTTAATGACTTCGTTAAACTCCTCTACTCCCCGCCTAATCGTTACAAATTAAGTCTTTAAAAGTCCCCCCTCACCTCGTTGAAGTCCCCAGAGAGATACCACTTCACGTCTTCTTTTGACACGAGGTTTGCTAAACTTTCCCACAAATCTTTCCTACCATTTACTTCCCTCGGACCATAATTGTTAACCAATCCTACTAACCCTTGAATTTTGTCCCACTTACCAAGCACGAATAGGAAAGAGTTTTCTTTGATTACAGACTCGCATCCAAAGGATTTCGTGTCCCACAAAGTCACTATCCCACCGGAATTACCCACTGATTCATCGTACTCAAAACCAACATCGTCTCCTCCTCTTAAAGACCCTATTTGACTCACATTCCAACATTTAATTTTTGTTTCTTGCAGCCCCATCACATTAGGTTTTTCGGCTCTGTAAATTCATCTTACCCAAACTTTTTTGCAAATCGACCCCAATCCTCTGACATTCAAAGAGACAATCTTCATTTTAAACCAAATTAATTCGAGACGTACATGTGGAATTGCCGGTACCCAACTCGGGAATTTAACCTTTCTGCTCCTTTGTTGAGGAATCCTTCCACACCATACCGATAGTTTCCCCGAAATATTCCAGCCCTTCCGACACTTCTTTGCCATTTAGTTCGTTCGACATAGTTATTTTGTTTGCAACCGCTGATGTTTCACTCCCCAACGAAATCCTCTTCCCCGGTGAATCTCCCTCACTAATTCTATTTGTTCTCTTCGCACATCCCTTTTTAGAATTTCTTCTCGCCAACTGTTTTATCATATGAAAACTTACCTTCCCACGTCCAAAATTAAGGTTCTCCGGTCTCCTACTTCTGCTTTCCCCCCCCCCCATCTATTTCTGCATCCCAGATCCTTGAGCCGATCATTTGAATTTAGTTTTCTTTTCACAAGCCAGTTTCCTTCGATCTCCATTAGCCAGACTTGATGCTACTGGAATGTTTGTGTCGATATGGCCATTAGGGCCGTCCTCCATGAAGTTGGGCCTAAATGGGACTTCCAAGTTGGGCTGCCCCTAATCCAAATTTTACCTGGGCTGGATCCTTTTGATGAACCTCAGGCCAACCTTCCTTAGTAGAAAATTTAATCCCCCTTCCTCCACTTAGGTTTCTGCCATCTTCCTCTTTTCTTGGAGACTCTTTAATCCCATTATGCTCAGCCGCCCCTGCTTTCTCGAAAATCCCCACTTCATCATTTGACTTGGGGAAGTCTACCTTAACAACCCCTTGATTTGACTTTTCGGCTTCCGACAATGTTCTCCCCACCGGCTCCGTTAGCTTCTCCGGTGATTTCGAACCGCTTGCCATGTCACTGGTACCGTCCCCCGCCTCCTTTGGCCGACCTACCAACTCACCACCCTCCCATGTCTCCCCAAACCAACTCGCATTGACCCCGAAATCACTATCTAAAGCGTCCCCTTCCTCCGACCAGACCGATAGTGCCGAGGACTTGTATTCACTATCGTTTTCTGTCCTCGACCCTACGTTACTGTCCCAACTATTGTCAAGAACTTCTAAGAGACTGCTGTCCTCATCTTCAATTTTGATGCGGTAATAGATGTTTCCAATTTTGACACACCTCAGGCAATTTAGAGAATATTTGATAGAGGTGCTAAGAAGCACCTTACCCCACATTAGGTTATCACTCTCCTC
This sequence comes from Saussurea involucrata, assembly GCA_033807775.1. Lineage (NCBI taxonomy): Eukaryota > Viridiplantae > Streptophyta > Magnoliopsida > Asterales > Asteraceae > Saussurea > Saussurea involucrata. The sequence continues at coordinate 68,180,887 of CM066318.1, read as the reverse complement.
AAGGTCAGAATTCAGCGTCTTAATCGCTCTCCCCCATAAGCTGGCGATCGAAGAAAACACATTGCTGTTCCAACCGTGTAGAGGAATGCCTATGATTTTTACCCATACCAGCCTCTCATATACAAATATATTATACATACACAAGGGGTCATTCAAGGGAGAACTCGTTCACTGTCATAACTGTGAGATCCGATCTAAACCTCTCATTATTAATTATCAATGACTAATATTAATAATGTTAATTTTAGTAATTATCCATTAATTTTCAAAGTTTTTTAAATTTATGGATACATTTAAGGGTAAAATAGTCGTTTTAAATTCATGGATAATATTTTGATAATTATCCTAAACCCTGAACCCTTTAATGGATAATATATTGATAATTATCCTTTTTTCTCTCTCCTCTATCCAGCGAACGTTATGAGTTTCAAACTCATATATTTCTTGTGATACATTACCACTTTTTATACGCTACCATTGTGATACCCTTAAAAAAACTCTATGAACACTGAATATTATAACTATGATGCACTCTATGAACATGTCTCTGTGATACAAGTTGTGATACCCTTCGTGACACATTACCACTTTATATACGTTACCATTGTGATACCATAAAAAAACAATATGAACATTACCACTGAACATTGCCACTTTACTTTGATACATGTTGTGATACAATGTGGTTTCATGATTTTTTGTTTTAGTGATATATTCATTTGCATATTGTGATACACCGTGACCCCCCCCCCCCCTTTAAAGTTGTTGGGAGAAACCCAATTTTTTTTACAGGAATTAAGAAAATTAATATTTGAAAATTTGAATTGCATGATATAATAATGGTAATTAATTAATTTGATTGTTATCCGAATCCCAAAATTACTAATTCAACCTTTATTATATACAAAAATAAATATACATAATCATCTCAAATAACTGGCTCAAATTAGATCTTACGATTATCACAAATTAAGGAGTTCTCATTTGATTAAGCCCTTACACACACACACATATACACACACACACACACACACACTCACACACACGTATACACACACACACACACACACACACACATATATATATATATATATATATAGAGAGAGAGAGAGAGAGAGAGAGAGAGAGAGACTCCTTTAAATGTAAACTTTTTTTTCGTGTAAACCGTACCGTGTAAACTTTGTAGTTTCATAGGTTTTCATGGCAACAACCATTTCCTGATGTCAATTTGCAACCACCTTCTTCTCTAGCCTGCAACCATAAACTATAATTGAATGCACATAGCGGACAGGAGACAGAGGCCATAAGAAAGCCATATAACCTGAAGATGGAACATAAATAGTGATGATGGAGAAGACTAAGATTCAGCGAAGACCTTTCGGTAGATCACCATAACACACATCCGACAACCATCCTCCAGTCTCCATACCATATATCCAACCACCATCCAGTCACCATACCCCAGACCGGCTATCACCCATCGATTAGCACACCATAGATCCGACGATCACTTCCGGTATTCGGCAACCACACCATTAACGTCCGTTATTCGAACTTATGTTTCGGTTGCCCATGTACGATTTTCTCCACTAACAGTACTAGCAAATCCGACGGATTTTTCCGGCGGAAAATAAAAAGTCAAATTACGTTGACTTCCGACGGAAATCCGCCGGTAAACCACCGATAATATAAATTTAATTTTTAAAAAAAAAAACATGTCTTTTTTCTGGTGGATTTCCGGCGGATTTCCGTACTCATCCCATCGATGGATTATAAATATGATATTACTTAGAAGCAATACAGGTCAATACGATCTTGGATCATGGAATAGTCATCTCATGTCCGTCGGAAGTCAAAATTAGTATGTAATTAATTAATTTTTTAAATAAACAACGGTTAATTAACCAAGATTTTCGGCGGACGCTAATTAATTATTTCTATTAATTAAAATCCGCCGGAAACGGGTTATATTTATTTAAAACAATTTTATAAATTTAAAAGAATTTTTTTTTGAATCCGCCGGAAACGGGTTATATTTTTTTAAATGGTTTTATAAATTAAAAAAGAAAATAAAACTTTTTGGATCCGCAGGAAATCCGCCAGAAACGGATTATATTTTAAAAAAACGGTTTTATAAATCTTACAGAAAAATAAATTTTTGTGGATCTGCCGGAAACGGATTACAGTTTTTTAAAACGGTTCTATAAATTTAAAAGAAAAAAAGTTATTTTTTTGATCCGCCGGAAACTATATGATTATCGGCGGAGTTTCGGCGGATATCTTTTTTTTCTATATAACTTTAAATATATTTAATGATAAAATTAAACCCAATTTACTCTATTGTAGAATATATATCGGCAGATTTTAATTTTGTAATTAAAATGAGTAGTATATACATTTGGTTCACATAACAGTTCACAAACACACATATATGTTTATGTTTGTGCCACACATGTATGAGTTCACATGCATACATATATGTTTATGTTTATATGGACAACGAGTAACATATATACATATATGTTTATGTTCATATGTATAGCGAGTCACATACCTATAACGGTTCACATACATACACGTTTGTCTTCTGCACTAGGTAGCAGATCATATACATGACATACTGTTGATCCAAACCCTCAGTGATTTGATAATGACCCTCTCTTATATACTTAGTGAAAATTGTAAGTAAACAATATGTATCAGAGTTTCACTATCGCTGATAAGTACTAAGATCTTCCAGTACCGCTGATAGGAACTCTCGTTCTTTAGATTAAAAATTCAGTGAAACTGTTCACCATAATACTCTGAGTCTGTTCAGTACTTATGGTGATCGCTGATAAGTTAGTTGTTTACTTATGATCCCTGAAGACAAGTTTCACGTCAACATAGGTTCTACGCTGAAGTCGAAGATCAAGCTCAAGAACCAGCGACAAGGTTTTACTTATTAGTAATTTCCTTCTCCTTCTTAGTGCAAGAAACTTAGTGTTCCAACTTGTTTAGATTTAGGATTTATCCTTAATCTTGTTTCCGCAACAAGCTGTAAATTGTTAATGATTTATCAATAAACAATTTAGAAAAGTAAAATCTGTGTGTTTGTATTCAACCCCCCCCCCCCCCCCCTTCTACAAACTTATATAACCCTTCGGGACCAACAAGTGGTATCAGAGCGGATTTGTTTAATCTCATAAACAAGATCTAATCTATACTAAGATTTCTCTTCCTTGCTATTTCTGAAAATGGCCACCAACACAAACACAAACTATATAGACAATGGTTCTCTTGCAAAACCCCGTAGATTCTCCAGAGATAATTTTAATCTATGGAAAAATAGGATGACTCTCTTCCTAGAAGGTGTAGACCCTACTATGCCTTATTATCTTGAAAACGGCCCATTTATTCCTGTAAGAATTGATGCCGCAGTACCTGCCGCTGATATAGACCTGCTATTCCAGAAAGGCTGGTACCCAAAGATGTTCATACGTGGACTGACGAAGATAAGAAGAAAGTGGCTATCGACACAAAAGCCAGATCCATACTATCCATGGCTATTCCTGACGAAGTCTACCATTCCGTCATGAACCTGAAATCCTCAAAAGCCACGTGGGACACAATATGTGTTCAGTATGAAGGTACTGCTGAAGTCCAGGACTCTCAAAAGATCAACCTGGTAAGACAGTATGAAAGTTTCATTTGTGGTAAGAATGAGACTCTCTCTGAAGTTCACCAATGTTTTAATTGCTTAATAATAGATCTGAAAACTGTTGGTAAGGAATATTCTAACTTTGAAGTGTTGACAAAGTTTCTAGAATGTTTACCTGAAAGCTGGGACAGTTATTCTATGTGTCTCAAGCTGTCAAAAGATCTAAGATCAATGACTCTTGCTACCTTATATGGCACAATGCTGAATCATGAGCAATCAAGCCATCTTAAGAAGAATCTTGTAAAAGATTCCAAAAGCACCCCAGTTGCTTTAATCTCAGAGGAACCTTCTACTCAGCGACCCTCGGTCACTATCACTAAGTTAGAGAGTAACTGTGAAAGGTCATCAGATTCTGACTCTTCAGATGATGATGAATCTTTGGCTCTCCTAACTAAAAAGTTCAGGAGATTCGCCAAAAAGAAAATGTTCAGAAAGAACAAACCTCTTTCTATAACTGATAAGCCAAGATCATCAGCTACTGTTGATAAGGCTACTGCTACTTGTTTTAACTGCGAAAAGATTGGACATTTCGCTAACGAGTGCAGGTCTAAGAAAGTATCGAGAAACTCAGCGTTTCCCAATAAATCTTTTATTCCCAGGAATAAAGATGACAAGTATTCTAAGCTGAAAGAAAAATATGCAAAGCTGAAAAGCTTCAAGAAGAAAGGCAAAGGCCTGATGGTTTATGATTGGGCTGCTTCAGAAGAAGAAGAATCATCATCTGACTCTGAAGAAGATGAAGCCAATCTCTATCTTATGGCAAAGATTGAGGATGAGGAAGAAAGTTCAACCACTGTTGTTCAGGTATCACCTTCCTTCTTTACAAATATTGCAAATATTGATGAAGCTGATAGTCTCCGCAAAATCGATCTCTTGACTATAAGCTTATATGAAGCCATGAATGGCAAAACTATAGTTGAAAACCAAAACCTTGATCTCGCTGAACAACTTAAAAACTGTCACCTTCAAATAGAAAAGCTTTCTAAAATTGAAGAAGATTTTAAAGATCAAGTGCATTTAAATCAGCTAGTCAAAATCGAACGAGCAGAAGCTATCGCTGCTTTGAAAGCTGAAAAGGCTACTGTTGAAGGATGGTGTAACTCTTCAACAAAGATCACTGAGATAATTAAGTCTCAGATACCCCTGAGTGATAAACGTAGTCTTGGTTACAAATATGAAACTCAAGAACCAACCACTGATCGTTCCATGCTCTTATTTGGAACTTTCGTATCCTCAGTCGCTGACACTTCATCCTCTCAGTGTTCGTCCTCCAGACCGCCTATCCCTGAGGAAATCTCTGCCTCTTCAAAAGGTAAAGAGAAAATGGTTTATCCAAAACCTACCTCTGTCTTTAAAGATAAAGATAAAGGAATTGCGTTGAACCAAAATCCTTAGAAGGGTACTTTAGCACCAAAGCTGAATGCTTCTAAAGCTTTAGTGATTTATTCCTCTGGATCAAGAAATCAGATCTCTGGATCTACTCAGCGTGGGTCTATTCAGCGATCTACTCCTAGACTCAGAGTGGATATCCTTGGTAAGAAATCTGAAGAACCAAGTGTTCCTCCCATTTCTAAAGCCAAAAGCTTATTTGGTGCTGGTCCTTCTAATTCAAAATCTAAAACTCAGCATTCAAATAGTCCTGGAACTATTTTTAGTTATAGGAAATGTTATCACTGTGGACTCACTGATCATATTGCTAGTAAGTGCCCCACAGCCACCAAAGCTGATAAGATAGCTAAGGTGAAGATTGCCCCCAAGGCAAAGAAGACCACTGAGGTTAAGAAATTAACCAAAGTGAAGACTGACAACGCTGAATCTTCAAATGCTGCGAAGATTGCTGAACCTTCCATTCCAACTGCTTCCACTGACAAACGTGTACACATGGTTAAGTGGGTACCCAAGAAAAACTAATCTTCCATTGTGATGCAGGTTCAGAAGGGTATCTAGTATCTCGATAGCGGATGCTCTAGACACATGACTGGAAAGAAAAGCCTGCTCGCTGAATACAAGGAAGAGAAGGGTCCCTCTGTGACTTTCGGTGGAAATGGAAAAGGACATACCCGAGGGTTTGGTGTACTCTCTAATGGTACAACCACCTTTAGAAGAGTCGCATATGTTGAAGGGCTGAAGGATAATCTGTTAAGCATCAGTCAGCTTTGCGACAAGGATAACAAGGTAATCTTTACCAAAGAATCCTGCTTTGTCACTGACAAAAAGGAGAAGATAGCTCTCAGCGGTTATCGTTCGGAAAATGTTTATGTAGTAAACATGGACTCAACAACCACTGAGAACTCCTGGTTCTTCTCAAAAGCGTCATCTGATGTCAACTGGCTATGGCATAAGAGGCTCTCTCATCTGAATTTCAAGACACTGAACTCTCTTTCTTCAAAAGAGTTAGTTACTGGTCTACCTCAACACTCATATGCCAAAGAGTCTTTATGTTCAGCATGTGAGAAAGGGAAGCAGACCAAAGCAAGCTTTAAATCAAATAAAGTCTCCTCAGTGTCATCTCCTCTACAACTACTCCATATGGATCTGTTTGGCCCTGTTAACAAACAATCCGTCGCTGGAAAGAAATATACACTGGTCATAGTTGATGAATTCTCTCGTTATACATGGGTTATGTTTCTCCGTTCCAAGAGTGACACCCCTGAAGAACTCATCACCTTTGTTCGGAAGATGGAAACCCTGAACAATTTGACCGTTCGCTCAATAAGGAGTGATCATGGGACTGAATTTAAAAACAGTTCTCTTGATTCCTTCTTTAAGAGCAAGGGTATTTCTCACAACTTTTCTTCAGTGAGAACACCACAACAAAATGGAGTCGCCGATAGAAGAAATAGAACAATTATTGAAGTTGCACGTTCAATGCTCAACGATTCTCACCTGCCTACTCAGTTTTGGGCAGAAGCTGTCAACACTACTTGTTTTATGCAAAACAGGTCGCTGATAGTCAAAAGATTCAATAAAACAGTCTATGAACTATTTCATGGGAGAAAGCCTTCAATCAGCTTTCTTCACATCTTTGGATGTCAGTGTTTTATACTAAACAACAAAGATGCCCTTGGAAAGTTTGATCATAACGCTGATGATGGAATCCGTCTTGGATACTCCTCAGTTTCCAAAGCCTTCAGAGTCTTTAATCGAAGAAGACAAACTGTTGAAGAAACAATTCACGTCACGTTTGACGAGTCCCGTTCAGCGAACTCTAAACCGTCCACTGATACTGAAGAACTGAATCAATGGATGTTTTCTCATCTTGGTGATTCAGAAGATATTCCCACTCCTCGTGCTCACACAGTTGAAGATGATGGTCCAACTATCATTACAAATATGCAGAATAGTGAAGCTGAAACATCATGGGTCTCAGCTGTTCCTATAAACACTATACCTGCTTCTGAAACCAATATCTCAGATATTCCATCCACTTCTCAGCAATCAGTGAATATAATGACAACTGCATACATTTCTCTCTTGGCTGATACTCCAGACGTCGCTGAAGCTTCATCTTCAGCTCCTCCAGTTCAGGTTGAGTCAGCGTCTCATGCTCCGGCTCAGCGATGGACTATAAATCACCCAATTGATCAAATTCTTGGTGATCCAAACGCTGGTATTCAGACTCGACGAAGTGCAGGTAATATTTGTTTATTTGTAAATTTTATTTCACTAACTGAACCAAAGAAAGTAGATGATGCCCTCAAAGATCCAAACTGGGTCAGCGCCATGCAAGAAGAGCTGACAGAATTCGAAAGAAACAAAGTTTGGAAACTTGTTCGAAGACCAACTGACAAAACAGTGATAGGCACTAAATGGGTCTATCGAAACAAGTTGGACGAACATGGAACTGTAACTCGCAACAAGGCTCGTCTTGTTGCTCAGGGATACAGACAAGAGGAAGGCATAGATTATGACGAAACATTTGCTCCGGTAGCAAGATTAGAATCTATTCGTCTATTCTTAGCATACGCTGTACACAAAGACTTCAAAGTATATCAGATGGATGTTAAGTCAGCGTTTCTAAATGGAAAGCTGAATGAAGAAGTCTATGTGGAACAACCTCCAGGATTCTCAGATCCTAAGCATCCAGGTTATGTTTATAAACTGGATAAGGCACTTTATGGCTTAAAGCAAGCTCCACGTGCATGGTATGACACTCTTTCTACTTATCTCCATATTGAAAAATTTGAGCGAGGTAAAATAGACAAAACTCTATTTTTCAGGAAAGTAAAAGGTCATATCATTCTTGTTCAAATATATGTTGATGATATTATATTTGGCTCGACTAACCCTGATCTCTGTACTCGTTTCGCTGATAGAATGAAAGATGAATATAAAATGAGCATGATGGGTGAACTAACATATTTCCTTGGTCTACAGATAAAACAAAATGAAAAATGAACTTTCATTAATCAGGGAAAGTATGTCAAAGATATGCTGAAGAAATTCGACTTAACTGAAAGTTCAGCTATGAAAACCCCTATGGCACCACCGCTGACACTTGATAAGGACACTAAGGGTGTTCCTGTCAATGTCACGCTGTAACCGGGGGATGATCGGCTCACTATTGTATCTTACAGGTAGTCGACCCGATATTATGTTTGCAACATGCTTGTGTGCACGATATCAAGCTGAACCTAAGATATCTCATATGAAAGCTGTAAAGCGTATTTTTCGATATCTTAAGGGTACAACGAATCTAGGTCTTTGGTATCCCAAAGACTCAGGATTCGATTTAATCGCCTATTCAGATAGTGATTTTGCAGGTTGCAGAATGGATAGGAAAAGCACCACAGGAGGATGTCAGCTCCTGGGTGGAAAGCTGGTAAGTTGGACAAGTAAAAAGCAAAACTCAGTGTCCACTTCCACAGCTGAAGCTGAGTATGTAGCCGCTAGAAGCTGTTGTTCTCAGGTCTTGTGGATGAGAAATCAACTACTGGACTATGACCTTCAACTCTCAAATATTCCAATCTATTGCGACAGCACAAGTGCCATCGCTATAGCTAATAATCCAGTGCTACACTCAAAGACAAAACACATCGAAATCAGGTATCACTTTATCAGAGATCATGTGATGAATGGTGATATAGAACTTCACTTTATCCCAACTGATTATCAGTTAGCTGATCTGTTCACCAAACCTCTTGATGAGACAAGATTCAACTTTCTCTTCAGCGAGCTTGGAATGCTGAACTTTGAAGAATAAAATCTTCAGCAGTTCCCATTTTGATCAGCGATACGATTATACAAACTTGTATAGCCTTCGGGATAAAATCAACTTGTATAACCTATTCTATCATCTTCTCTCTGAATAAACCTGATTCGCTGATATCAAGGTATGTTTTTCTCTGTGACAAATCGCATGTAAATGCAAGATTTCAAAACAAATCTGATCGCTGAATATCTCTTCCTTATCAGCGATACTTTCAAATTTCTTAAAACCAACTGATATTTCTAAATTCAGTGCTTCATGTTTTCAAAAGTGTCCCTGAGTTTTTCAAAACCTCAGAGACAACCAAGAATATGAAAGGACAGTTGTGACGTCATTACAACGGATAAAGCCAAACACGTTCTTCTTTCTGACACACGTTTGCACGTTTCGTTAATTGCCAATCAAATGCAAACACGTGTCCGTGTCATGATGAAAATCTTTTCCTGCTCAAGATTTTCTCTTTCTAAAATCTCTCTATATAAACAAATTCTTCGTTTATATTTTTCTCTTACGCGAACTTCTCCTCCAAGCAAAGAAAGAATTCACTGTTGCATTTGGCTCTCGATTTTTCAAGAATAACTGTTCATCTTCTTCAAACATCAAAGGTTAAAATGTTCTTATTATTTACCAAATGCAAATAACTTGTTTCCGATCTTCTCATTGTTTTAACAAGATCAAACAAAAGAACTTCTTAAAAATAAAATCATTTTCTTTCATGGTTTTATGAACACAACCATTTCATGGTTGTTCTTCAAGTTTAAATGCAAAAATCTTAAACTTGTTCTTCATTCGTTTTTCCAGAATCCTAATCTTCAAAGGAAACTGGAAAACAAGATTTTTATTGAGTTTGTATTTCGTTTTTCAAAAAAAAAAAAAAAACCCTAATCTTCATTAAGACATTTTGTCTGAATGAAATGGACAAAATTCGAACCATCTTATTGGAAAATCTTTCCACATTAAGATTATTCTTATTTGTTAATCCTTTGGTTGAACTGATAATACAGAAAATGGCATCTTCTGACATTACCAAGAACACCAACGCTGAAAACACTTCTGTTGATGACACTGCTGAGGAAATGGACATCTTTAAGGCTCCCCAAGTCAAATTTGCCCTTGACAAACTGGATTGGACTAAGGTGAACAACCTCTATGTGCTTCTCGAGTTTCCTCCTCGAAAGTAAGTCACACATCTAGCTGATGCTGTGAACTTCCTAAAGAATTGCTGCATCTCCACAGCCCTGACCATAACACCTCCTGCACATCAGCTTTTGCTCTCACTATTCTGGTACTCAGCCAGACACTCTCAGCTACCCTCAGCCAAAGACCCCTCCAAAACAATCGATTGCATCCTCTGCGATATCGAATATGGAACCATGAAGATTACCCCTGCCATAATTCGCAAATCTCTCAGCCTTCCCATCGCCACCAAGGAAAAACCCTTTGTTCCCCTCCCTGACCCCAAGAAAAACTCAGACAGAGAAGCCATCATTGCATTTTTCGATGCAATGCGCTATGTATGGCAAATCGGCAGAGACATGAAGCCCGAGAAGAAGCTGACGATTATCAAGAAATCGAAAATGACCAACGAGATGAATTTCATCTTCGCCCATTTGATCAGCTGCATGACTACAAAGAGCGGCTCCTCTGACCAAGCCGCTAAGCCTCAGCAAGAAATGGGATATGCTTTGCTGAAAGGTCTCAACATAGACTGGGCATCGATTATCTATGATGACCTGGTTCTCAGAGTGGACACCGTCGCTGACAGACCTCCATGGGTTCCATATCCTCGGTTCATCAGCGCTATTTTCCAAAGAGGCCTGAAAGACAGCTACCCAGAAGAGGGTGACCTGAAACTCTCTCAGGTAGGCCCTAAAATACTCGACTTCAAACCAGTGGCGAATAAGGTACGTCTTTCTACACTCTTGACTCTTCTTAACCCTACTACTTCTTCTACTTCTACAACTCCTTCAGCGGACAAACCTACCGCTGATACCCCAGCCGCTACCTCCATTCCTCTTAAAAGGAAACATTCTGACACCCACCTTGGTTCCAAAAGAACTAAGAAGACCAAGGAGCAACCCAAGCAATCTCCTGCTAAAAACTACTCAGCTCCTCCTGTTGAGCTGAAGGAAAGTTCAGTGGTACGCTCTGCCACACCTGAACAAGGCATCCCTTTAATCCCAACTTCAGCGTCTCCAAACGCTGAGGTTACAAACTTTGAATTTACCCAACCTCCCTCAGTCTCTCAAAAGACTGATGAAGTGATTCTCAGCGATTCCAACGCTGAACTCGGTAACCAACCTCCTTTCTTACCATTCGCTTCTCCCTCCACTCATTTGGACCCCACTCCAGTTATCACAACTGCACCGGTCATTCCTCCAGGAGCAAAAGGAACGACGGAAGTAGGACCTGCAGAGCTGTCCATACGTCCACGTACTCTCGCTGACGATATGGAACTTTACTCAGGAACCCGTGATTTTGATGAATTCACCAATCCTCCTGCAGGTACTCACCAATCCCAATACACTGTTACTAAACCCTAAACTTCTGAGCTTTCCTCTGTTCACAAGTTTTTATATGTTACAGGTCCTAATTTGAGAGACATCAACACGTCTCTGAAGACAGTAGAGACAACGCTGACTGGTCTCACGTCTACTCTTTCCGGCAACTCTTCAGCTGTAACAACCGCTGGAGAAAATCTCTTAAAACTTACAACCGAAGTCGGAAAGAATGCCTCCAAAGCTGGCATGGAGAAGGTTGATCAATCTCTGAGCAACTTTGCCAAAGTTCTCGCTGACATCTACACAGACTACCTCGACATCAAGAAATCTGTAGACACCATGTCCAGCGAAGTCACAACGCTGAAGATATCGGTTGGCACACTCGAAGGTGATATGTCTGCTGTAAAGACTGATGTCAGTTCAATAAAAACTGATATGAGTTCTGTGAAGACTGATGTCAACACGATGAAGAATGACATCTCTTTAATTCAGAACTTGTTGAAGCAGATTTTGACCAACACGACCGCCCCTGCACCTGCCCCTGCACCTCCATCTTTTACTACGGCGGATCGTGCTGAACTTGTGAAGATCAATCCTGGTATTTCTGACATGGAAAACAGATTATCAGCGATTGAAATGTTTATAGGGATCCCTGGCCAAGAAGCCAGGGAAACCACACGAGCTGCTGAATCTTCTCATTCCTCCCCCATTCATCATGATAAAGAGGGGGAGAAGAGCGCTGAAGACCTCTCCAAGAGCGTTGAAGACCTTTCCCATGATGAATCTATCAGGGGAGAGAAGACTGAAGACCTCACCTTCACTGAAGAGGGTGAGAAGACAATTGAAGCTGAAGCAGCCGCTGGACCTCCGGGAGATGAAAACCCTTAGGGAACCGAGAAGCTCGCCTCTGTATCTGAAGGGGAGCAACTCGAAGAAGAAGCTGAAGAAACCGAGTCTGAAGCTGAAGATGAAGAAGCCATCGATTTGTCTGATGCTGAACCATCCTCTTCTCCAAAGAATGATGATGACGAAGATGACGATGATGATGATTCTTTTATCGTCAAGCCTGCTCAGAGAACTAAAGCTCTTAAAGGGATTCTGATAAATGAACCTTCAGGGGAGCGGACAAAGACAAAGCCATCAGCATCTGAAGCTGACAAAGGCAAAGGAAAAGGTGTCGCTGAAGATGAAAATATGATGATCTTGCTTAACAAGCCGGTTTGTCAGGTACATTAATCCTACACAACATCCCTCCTCTATACACTTTATCAGTTCTCTATCTCCACAAACCTCTATACACAATCCCATTCTTTCCATCTCTGTTCTTACTTGTAAGATCGCTGCGTTTCAGTTAGTCCTCTCCCCTGTTTGAGGATATCGCTGAAGTTCCTACAGCTGCGACTTCAACAACAATCCCAGCTCTCGACGCTGAAGAAATAATCCCAGTCTTGGACTTGATCTCTGAGACTGATGAACCTGAAGAACAGACTCTCTCTCACAAAAACAGACCTTCCTTGACTCCTCAAAAGCTAAGTGAAGAGGATCAAGAAAAGAGAGATGCAATGATCAAGAGACTCGAAGATCAGCGAATCATTCTGAAGCGTGATCAACTTCCTTCCGTTCCTCCAAAGTTCATAGTTTCCCAAAAGGAATACAAGGAACACCTCAGAGCTGAACGCTTAATCGCGGAAAGAAAGGAAGCTGAAGAAAAATATAGAGAATACGCCATCAAGCTTACTCAACGATCAATAAAAGACCCCAAGCTGAAAAGAGTTCCCATTGATGTTCAACGTCAACTATGGGATGATGCTCAAAAGATCGTTAGAGAAAAGACTAAGGTCTCTGACACGACTTTGGAATGGGCTAAACAAACGCTGACCTATCGATCTAGACCATCCAAAATCCTCAAAGCAAACATCAGAGGAAAACTGTACGCCGACATTCCTGTTGTTGAAGTGGATGTCTACAGAGATGACAAAACCAAGCAAACTTTCTATGCTGCTACCTTAGAAAAGTTTGGTCTCTCTAAATTGTTAGAAACAAAATTAGCCATTCAGGTATCGCGCTCAAAGTACAAAAGCCATGTCGAGAAGATCTTAAACAAACAGATCGACCTGCTTTCTTCTGATGTGGATATTCCTCCTCTTCCTCAACAAAGAAAAGTCTATGCTAAGAAAAAGAAAGTCTCTGATTCAGGTCCTCCTATACGGAATGAAACAGGTATTGGTTTCTCTCGTGCTGAAGTTCTTGGCCCTGATGCTGATCTCTCAGCGCTTGACACCTCCCTACCACCTGGAGAAACTTTCATTCCTGTCACAGTTGTAAGTGATCCATATGGTATATTCTTTCTAGACTACGATGGAAACCATCACTTTCAACGTATTTCTGAGCTCCACCTCGCTCCTATCGAACAACTCAGAGATCTCTTATACTGGTGTGAAGTCAGACGCGACATCAAAACTAGACACCTGAAGCCCTTGATTTTTGAAGAAGCTCTGAAGAAAAAGAATCAAGGAGCAGATGTCCCTGATTGGATGATTGCCACATCAATGACCCTTGATGAACAACTCATTAAAGGAAGAACCTTTTGACGGATAGGATCGCCTTGAAATTCTTTCTATCCTTATCTGTCTACATCTTCTGTACTTGTAATTTTATTCGTTGTACTTGTAATTTTTCCACTTCCCTCTGTAATCTTTACAAAGTTTAAAGAAAAATTTCAGCGAACGTACTTTACTCCATCAGTACAGAAAAGATCCCAGAAAACAGTAAAAGGGACAAATATTTTATGAGTTCTTTTTATCCTTATGTTTTCATTATATAGCAATTTTCTCTGTTGCTATGTCATAATCAAATAGGGGGAGATTGTTGATCCAAACCCTCAGTGATTTGATAATGACCCTCTCTTATATACTTAGTGAAAATTGTAAGTAAACACTATGTACCAGAGTTTCACTATCGCTGATAAGTACTAAGATCTTCCAGTACCGCTGATAGGAACTCTCGTTCTTTAGATTAAACATTCAGCAAAACTGTTCACCATAATACTCTGAGTCTGTTCAGTACTTATGGTGATCGCTGATAAGTTAGTTGTTTACTTATGATCCCTGAAGACAAGTTTCACGTCAACATAGGTTCTACGCTGAAGTCGAAGATCAAGCTCAAGAACCAGCGACAAGTCTCCTAATGAACTGATGTGGACCAGCGAAGACTCAGATTTGTCCACTCAACGTGAAGTATCAAGTACAAGACTTCAGCTATCGCTGAACTCTATCATTCGCTGATAAAGAATGATAGATCGCTGAATCATCGAAAAGCTGATCATGAAGTCTTCCATACAAAGTACTTTTTGTCTCATCCACCCTTGCACGACTCCGTACGATATGTCAGAATAGAACCTCCTTATTGTCTGAAATCGTACAACCACTCTGATACTACACTGTTTAAACATGCGGCTACTAAGGTTGTCAACAAAGGTTAATGACATGCAACCAATCAGTTGCTGCCACGTGTAAAGTGTAAACTGCAATGCATTAAATGCATGCAATATATAAGAAGAAGAACTCACTTCATTTTGAAGTAACTTGCTAACTCTGGACAAGTTCATCCTTCTTATCTTGAGATAGGTTATTATTAGTAATTTCCTTCTCCTTCTTAGTGCAAGAAACTTAGTGTTCCAACTTGTTTAGATTTAGGATTTATCCTTAATCTTGTTTCCGCAACAAGCTGTAAATTGTTAATGATTTATCAATAAACAATTTAGAAAAGTAAAATCTGTGTGTTTGTATTCAACCCCCACCCCCTTCTACAAACTTGTATAACCCTTCGGGACCAACACATACTTCATATACATATATAGACGTCGTTTCACATTTATTATGTGACACACATGTAGCGGTTCACATACATATATGTTTGCATGTGTTCATATATATGGTTACATACATACTTATTGATCTTTAGTGGAGTCAATTGGGCTTTGATGGATCAATTTATGCTTTAATGGATCTAAGAGGGGTTTATTGGATCCAAATGGTCGTTAATGGATCCAACAGAGGTTTATTGGATCAAAATGGTCGTTAATGGATCCTATTGGGGTTTGATGGATCCAATTGTGCTATGATGGATCCATTTAGGCTTTAATGGATCTAACAGAGGTTTATTGGATCCAAATGATCGTTAATGCATCCAACAGGGGTTTATTGGATCCAAATGGTCGTTAATGGATCTTATTGGGCTTTGATGGATCCAATTGTGCTTTGATGGATCCATTTAGGCGTTAATGGATCTAACAGGGGTTTATTGGATCCGAATGGTCGTTAATGGATCCAACAGGGGTTTATTGGATCCAATTGGCCATTAATGGTTCCTATTGGGGTTTCATTGATCCACTAGGTGTTTAATCAACTCAATTGAACATTAATGGATCCAAATGGTCTTTAATGGATCGTATTGTGCTTTAATGGACCGTATTGGGCTTTAATTGATCATTTTACGCTTCAATGGACCGTTATGGGCTTTAATGAACCGTTTTGGGCTACAATGTATTCCTTTGGGCTTTAATGGACCATATTGGGCTTTAATTGACTGTTTTAGGCTTGAATTGACCGTTTTTGGCGCACATGGAACGTATTGGGCTTTAACGAACCGTATTGGACTTTAACGAACCGTATTGGGCATTAATGGGTTATGTTCGGCTTGAATTATCCTTTTTGGGATTTAATATTGGCCTTTAATGGACCTTTCGGGCTTTAATGCACCGTTTTGGGCTTTAATGCACCGTTTTGGGGTTTAACGTATCTTATTGGGCTTGAATGGACCGTATCGGGCTTTAATGGACTTTTTGGGCTTGAATGGACCGTATCGGGCTTTAATGGACTTTTTGGGGTTTAATGGACCATTTAAGGATTTACTGGACCGTTGGGCTTTAATTGACCGTAGCGGGCTTTAATAGACCAATTCGGGCTTTAACAGAATAATAATAATAATAATAATAATAATGGTTTCCGGCGGATTTCCGACGGAACCCTATATAGCGGCATATTTCCGGCGGATACGTCACTCGGAAACGAAAATTTCAAATTTATTTTTAAAAAAGACGGAGTTTTCGAAATTCATTAAATTTTCGGTGGATATATCCGTCGGAAATCCGCCGAAAAAGACGTGGGTTTTTAATCCTCTTCCTCCATCCAGTAGCAAAACTGAAATTAAATAGCCCGAAACCCTTTCAAGCCGCGGTCACCTACGACTCCATCCCCATCTCCGGCGATTCGTCGCATCTCCGGCCGATTCCTCGCCATCTCCGGCCGCCGGCGCTTCCCACCTCTCCTCTCCGGCCACCGACGCCTCCCAGCTCCCCTTTTCCGGCCGATTTCGAAATTTTGGGTAAATTTCTTTCATTTTGTTTGAAGAATGTGATGTGTGTGTAGTATGCATATATATATATATATATATATATATATATATATATATATATATATATATATATATATATATATATATATATGTGTGTGTGTGTGTGTGTGTGTGTGTGTGTGTGTGTGTGTGTCTGTGTGTGCGTGTGCATGTGTATATATATTTTTGTATGGCTGTGTAGTATGCATATATATATAGTGTTAGGTTCATTTGAGAAGTCTAAATATTTTGAGAAATGGAGAAGTAAAAAAACACGGGGAGTGTTCATATATGAATGTTTATATATGACTGTTATATGAACGTTTATATATGAACGTTGGAGTGTTCATATATGAATGTTCATATATGACTGTTTATATATGAACGTTCATATATGAACGTTCATATATGACTGTTATATGAACGTTCATATATGAACACTCCCGTGTTTTTTTACTTCTCTATTTCTCAAAATATTTAGACTTCTCAATTGAACCCGTCCCTATATATATATATATATATATATATATATATATATATATGTGTGTGTGTGTGTGTGTGTGTATTTTTGAAGATGGTGAATTTTTTGAGTATAATTTTTGTGCTTATCTTTTTTTTGTTGAATAGGATATATCGATTCCTTTGGTTTAATTAACATGTTGTGCTAAACTTATATCCTTTAAGATTTATATACATGTTTCATTGATTTAAAAAGTTGATTACTTATAAAAGCTAAGATTATTTAAAAACAAATAAATTTTATAATTAGGCATAAGATTTATTAAAAAAGATTCATATAACAAAAATACATTTGAAAAGACCAATATGATAGATTGATAATTTTATAAATCAAAGTTGATGTATTTATTTATAATTGTTATTAATAGGTACTACATCGAAAAATGTAAGCTATGTGTAACCCTATCAAATTGTTCTTCAAAAGAGCTATTGTATATATGGTGGTTTGATTGAAGAAGTATATAGATAATTTTTTTGCAAATATAGTTATGTTAAGCATTGTTAATCATTTCAATTTGTGTATTACTATGTGATTAGATTTAATTTTGATTTGATATATATATGATATATGGTGATTATTTATGTGTGTATAGTATGCATATATATATATATATATATATATATATATATATATATATATATATATATATATGTGTGTGTGTGTGTGTGTGTGTGTGTGTATGTATGTGTATATATACAAAAATAAAATGTTTATTCCACATTTGATTATTTTTATTCGTGAGTCATACCAATTGTGAATGTGTGAGTCTGTATATGTGGAAGACCTTTATGTTGGGTTGTAAGTTTATGCATATGTGTAGTATTATCACCAATGGGTTATGTTGGGTTGTAAATTTATGCATATGTGTAGATATAAGGACAAATATGTAGGTATAAATATAGTGTTGAATATGGATAAATATGGCGTGTGACATAGTGTTGAATATTATATCTAATGGGTTATGTTGGGTTGTAGTATTATCTCTAATGGGTTATGGAGGTATAAATATAGTGTTGAATATGTCTACCTAACTATAGTTTATATTGGATTTGTAGTTATGTCGACTAATAGGGATAGAGGATAGATGTATAAACGAGTAAATAGGAGTGGTGAAATAAATCCTGTTTTCAGATGTGAAGTAGAACGATTTTTGGATTTTGCTTTCACATACGCGCAATCTAATCTACCGAAGGGGGGGGGGGGGTAGCATTATTTACAAGATGTCCTTATAAGAAATGTAAACTTACTAAGTATAAAATTAGAGATGATGTTCATTTAGACTTATTAAGAACATGATTCATGCTTTCTTATACTCACGGGTATGCACACGGCGAAATAGAACCCTCGGTTCAACAAGAACAACGTGCAATCGTAGACGAAGATTATACCGAGTTTGACGGTGTTCAACAAATGGCGATGGACCAAAATATTCCAAATACATCAAGTACGTGGGAGGAGCAAGAACCGAATCTACCTGCACGACGTTTCTATGAGATGTTAGAAGCTTCAGACCAGCTGTTGTGGGAGGGTTGCCAGAGATTTTCAAAGTTAGAGGCAACATCAAGGTTTTTGAACTGGAAGGCAGATTGCAATGTACCAGAGACAACCTACAATCGTAGCATTTCTATGGTGAAAGAAATGCTACCTGACGGTGAACAATTGGTTGGTAGCTTTTACAAGACAAAGAAGATGTTGAAGCAAATTAATCTTTCAAATGAGAAGATCCATGCTTGCAAAAACCATTGCATGCTATTCTATAAGGAATATGCCGATTATGACACTTGTCAAGTGTGTCGGGAACCTCGCTACAAGACAACTGGCTGAAACAATAAGGTGCCTCAGTTGGTGTTGACGTATTTACTTGTTACAGAAAGATTACAACGAATGTATTTGTGTAAGAAAACAACAAAAGAGATTACTTGGCACCGTCAACATCAGACTCAATCGGGAAAAATGGTACATCCGAGTGATGGGGAGGCTTGGAAACACTTCAACATGATACTTCCTGATTTTTCTGAAGAGATCGGAAATGTTCGTCTGGGCTTATGTACAGATGGTTTCAACCCAATAACTCGAACTCAAATCCGTATTCACTATGGCCCGTCTTTCTTACAAACTACAATCTACTGCGTTGGATGTGCATCAAGGAGTCCTACGTCCACCTCGCTTTGCTGATTCCCGGTAAGAAGAGTCACATAAAGAACTTGGATGTATGTCTTCGGCCCTTAATCGATGAGTGGAATATGTTATTCTTGGAGGGTGTCCATACCTATGATGCTTTTCATAGTACAAATTTTTCCATGAGGGTCGTACTGTTGTGGACAGTTAGTGACTTCCCTGCATATGCCATGCTTTCTGGTTGGAGCACGCATGGAAAGTTAGCTTGTCCATATTGCATGGGAAATGCAGGTGCATTCCAGTTACGAAGCAGGGGGAAGTCGTGTTGGTTTGACTGTCACCGCAAGTTTCTACCACAGAGACACACGTTTAGACGTGACATGAAGCAATTTTGTAAGGGACATACCGAGACAGCCGATACACCCTTAGTGCCAACCGGTCAACAAATATGTAATCAAGTGTGTAGCCTTCCTACGGTTTATGATGGTGTCCCACACAGGTTAAGGCACTATAGAAAGGCTGTGGGTTTTGGGGTAACACACAATTGGGTAAAGTGGAGCATTCTCTCGGAGCTGCCGTATTGGCACACTTTGTTGATACGACACAACCTGGATGTAATGCGCATTGAGAAGAATGTGTTTGATAATCTGTTTCACACGATTATGGACACACCAAAATCAAAGGACAACATCAAAGCAAGGAAAGACATAGAAGAATACTGCAATCGTTCGGAGTTGCAATTCAGGGAGGAACGAAATAAAATACTTAAACCGAAAGCTTCATACACTTTGAAAAAAGAGCAAGTAATAAAGGTGGGTGAATGGTTGAAGACGTTGAAATTTCCAGACGACTATTCTTCCAACATAGGGTCATTATTTAACCTTGAGGATGGTAGTTTCTATGCCTTCAAGAGTTATGATTGTCACGTGTTCATGCAAAGACTGCTCCCTATTGCCATTAAAGGGACGGTACCCACCCATATATGGGATGCTGTCACTGAGTTGTGACATTCTTTCGTGCAATATGCTCGAAGGCGTTACACGTTGACGACTTGATTCAACTGAAGACATGTATAGTTGAAATGATCTGTAAGTTGGAAAGAGTCTTTCCACCGGGGTTCTTTGATTCCATGGAACACCTTGTGGTACATCTGGAGGATGAGGCACTAGTTGGGGGTCCGGTTCAATACAGATGGATGTATCTCTATGAGAGACGTCTTGGATCTTTGAAAAGGACAGTGAGAAACAGATCAGGGGTAGAAGGGTCATTTGTGGAGACATATTTGGTGAACGGACTCTCTAACTATTGTGTGTAGTATTTTGAACCAAGGCTCACAGATACATATTTAAATGACCAGCGCTTGAGCATATTTAAAACCCCGTGTCGTTCATTATACGATAAGGCCGAAAGACATTGTCAGCTGGATGATGGAGATATGCACAAGGCTTAAACATACATCTTGCTTAACTGTCAAGAAGTCTTTCCTTTCATCCCCATGTTCAATGATTGGATTAGACTTTCGGAGCCGTATATTGATGAAGTGGGGCTCAACAAACGTAGAGGTGACCTCTTTGCTGCTTGGTTTGAGAACTACATAAGTATACATATGAACTTTTATTCATCATCATATATATGTATTTAATATCATATTACAAATGACATAATATTTTATAATATAGGTTATGACTCGTACCAACCCCTCAATCGGCTATCTGAAAGGTATGGCACAAGAATCTCTCCGTTAGGCTTGGAGACACCCAAGTTTTTTTTGTAAATGGTTACAAGCTCCACACTCAGACTCACAGTAGGAATCGCATCACACATAATAGTGGAGTTTGTGTGAGAGGCTCTTGTTACTTGAAGTTTGATGTGGACTACTATGGATTGTTGGATGAAGTGCTAGAGATAGAATATCATTCGACACTCAGTCGTTGTTTTGTCCCAATATTCAAATGCACATGGTTTGATACAGTTAACGGGGTCCAAATTCACCCAAAGCATAATCTCGTGTACGTCAAACACAGATCAAGACTTCGTTCAGACGACCCTTTTATCCTAGCATTGCAATTTATGTGCCATATCCATTGAAGGAATTAAAATATTGGTGGTGTGTGGTGAAGACAAAGCCTAGAGGGGTCTATGACTTGGCATCAAGTACACTTGAAGTATCGGCAAATGAAAATGTGGATGGGGAACAGTTTTTCCAAGAAGATGATAGAATTGCACCCACAGTGGGAAATGAGAGGTGGATGAACCCATCCGTCTTAACACGGTTGGAGAGGGCATCGAAATTGCCGATGACGGCCGCGACTTCTGGCATGTTGACGAGAGTGGTGACCAAGAGGACGAGTTCCAAGACTCGGTAGTGACTCTGACGATAAAGAACCTGACTTGTCTGATCGCTCCTCTGATGAATAAATAGTATGTTAATCTTAGACTTAGTAAACTTTGTCTAATTGTTTCCAGGTTTTACTATCTATTTTGTCACATTTATGAAGTTATCTATTAATTTGTGACCATGTTTACTTATCTAACATTATGTTGTATACTTATATTACTGTTGTATGTTTTCTAACGTTGCTTTGAAGAAAATGTCGCATACCCTGGGATCCGGACGAGGTACTCCTAGTAATTGAGCTACCATCGGAGCATCCAGTAGCGGGTCAGCACAACTAGAGGCGGAGTCTGGAAATGCCCGCCATGGCAGTGCTGCTCCGGAGCAGCTCCCGGCGACGAGGAAGAGCCTTGCCCCACGATATGATATGTCAATGGAGTAAATTCATTTCTATTAACTTAATTCTCAAATTAATGTTTCTTTGTATCGATATTAATTCAATTCATTATGTAGTTGGGGTTGTTCAGATGCGAATCGAACCGCGACGAATATCAATCGACTCTACTTGAATGGGCCATGGTGCTCTTGGTCCCACTACCCTCTTTCGACGAGGAACCAAATGTTTGAGCGTTTCCCAATTCGTAATGTATATTTAAGTAACTAAATCCTTGGTAGTTTTATTGTAAACTTAAAAATAAACTAAACGTATACATACATAGCCACTACACCTGGGATACTTCATTGGACTCTCGGATTCGTCAAATCTGGGAGAGGAAGTGTAGGAAAGCCTACAATGACAATCTTTCCACTGCACGAGCTAGAGCCATCAAAATGTGCCTAGAGATATGAACTTGTTGAGGCCCTTCAATCCTGCCTGGGTAAATCCGCCGCAGTGGAATGCAATGATCAATGGCTGGAACAACGATCATTGGTAGGAGGTTTTAGTGGTGTCGCGTTCGAACCGGCTAACAGAGGTGGATGGCGAAATATCCAAGCACACTAATGGATCGATCTCTTTCGGGGAGACAACTGCAAGATTGGTATGACCTTAATATGTTATAATTAACCCACTGTGTTACTAGTTTGATGCTTAACATGTTATAATTAACACATGTTTGTATTATTTGATCTTTGTAGACGAGAGCGACAAGAGGCGTGCCACCGACGGGTTCGGAGCTCTTCGACCATACCCATAAGAAGCGACGGTCGGGAACGGATAGCTCGTCTTCAGAATCCGGGGAGTATGTGACATCTCGGTGTAGCCGGGCTACGGTAAGTATCTTTTGAACAAGACTTTAGAATATCTACATAGTTTGTGTTTAACTATAAACTTTATAACTAGGTAGCTAACTATCTTATGTATCTAGTTTGGGTTCCATTGTTGGACAAACGTTAGGATTGTTATATATATGATATGCACTTTATTGTTGCTTTATAATTGGTTTGTTATCTATCTTATTGTATATACCTATTTAGTTTGGGTTGCCATTTGTTAAGCAAACATTACGATTCATTAATAGGAATATGGACACGTCCCATTTACCGTCGTTATGCTGTCGAAATTGACTTGTATAATTTTGTAAAAACCACAGGATGGGGATCGAATAAGCGTCATAGGGAGGTACGGCGAGGACCCTACCAATCATCTGTCACTTGATACACAGTTGTGGCATGACCTGACTGGGGGAACAAAAAAGGTCGTTCATTTGGGTTTGGGTACCATCCAGATCCCAATGCGATCTTGGGTGGGTCATCGTCAGGTGGTGCGTCGTCTTCCTCCAAGCAGGTGTGTACCAATTTTTTTCATTAAATGATGTTTATCAATTTGATTTATAATTAATATTAGTTATTCTAACGTCTTCTTTATTTTCTAGCAAATTGTTGAGAACTTAATGACCCAAGTGCACGAGTTGAAGGAGCGAGAGGAGGCACGTCGAGGAGAGGAAGAGATACGTCGGGCAGAGGAAGAGAGACGTCTTTTGGAACAAAAGAGATTTCGAAGACAATATGACGAGATGTGCGATTTGGTCAAGTCTCTAAGTTAGAATGCGCCGCGTCCGCCTTCGCCGCGTCCGCCTTCGCATCAATAGTGATGATGAAACTTTTTTAATTGTGGTCGGTGTTGTTGGAACAAATTTGGATTTTTTTTGGAACAACTGTTAGGTCGTTTTGTCCGGAACAATGTATTGGACGTTTTTAATTTATGATATTTATATGTTTTTATAGTTTTTACAGTTTTAGCAGGTTTTTGAATGAAAAACAGGTTTTGGCAGTTTTTCGCCCCTGTTTTGAAAATCTGGTCAATTTTTTTTGGTGGATATGTCCGTCAAAAACAATACAAAAAATATATAAACAAATATAAAAATATATAAATAATGTTTTCGACAGACGTATCCCTCGAAAATCCGCCGGACAATTCGCCGAGAAATATTTTTATTCGTTTAAATAAAAAATAAAATGGAAAAAAATTTCTGAAATAATCCGCCGAAAATCAATTTGTTAATTATTTTCTTAATTAAATATTCTCTAATCATGAAATTCTTGTTCCGGCGGATTTTCGGCGGTCGTACCCGCCGAACACGAATCCGCCGGAAAGTCACTGTTGTAGCGCCCGGAGCTCCGGGACCCAAAGGATAACATAAGGTTGATGTGAACATTTTAACAACTAAAGAAAGGGATCTCAAGACCAATCAACACAATCGCGAAAAAGGTAAATAAGACAAGGGAATTGGTGACGCGGAAACCCAAACTAGGGAAAAAACCGCGGTCGACTTGTGAGTGTCGACGATGCACTACGGTCGTCAAACAGGGGCGAAAGTCGTTTGGTAACAAGTGTTTTGTGTACAACAGATTACAATAAGAGTAAAAACAAACTTAATCGTAACATAAAGTTGTGCGTCGTGCGTAAATCGTGCGGAATCAGCTGTAGTCGTGCGATTTGAACTGTTGTCGTGCGAAGCTTGTGTTAGCGATACGTGTTCGAATGCTTAGATTATCACTGTTGTATTGCGTAGAGATATAGGAGAGTTGAGTTCAGATGTTGTATGTTGCGATGTTTAGCTTGATCAGAAGTGTATCTGTTGATCCCAATATTGACTCAACAATGATGTTTATCTCGATAGTTCGAACAAATATGTATGCAGAAGCGTTTTAAAAGTACACACATAATCAAACAAGTGAAGTAATAATACACAAGAGTTTAGCTCAAAGATTCACTTTCTATTGATTCTTCATAAAACACCAAGAACACCGTATGTGCGAGTAATACATTGGAGTATGCCTTAATCTGGTGTGTGTGTATTTTTGCAAAGTTACTAGAAAAGCTCTACAAGAGCCTTCTATTTATACTACTTTACAGGGGACAAGCAATAGACAAGAAGTATTAAGGTACAAAGACATGATCGTGGGACTAAGTTTAGGTACGCCGTCTACTGGAAAGGTTGTAACCCATCAGAGGTTGACACGTGGAGTTTGCAGGGCACGCCTTGTACGAACGATCTTCAGGATCTTCGTACAACAGAGGCACGACCGTCTTTGTCTTCGTCTTTAAGAAACTCCATTCTTCAAGTCTTCATACCATAGAGGCTCTGTCAAGGATGACAGAGGCTCTGTGACCTTGTCCCCTGAGAAGTCTTCTGTTCAATGATCTTCACTTGGTGTCTTGGCAGAGTCTCTGTCGATGATCTTAAGTTAGCCTATTTTTCAATACTTCTTTAAACATAGAAGTTAGAGCTAACAATCTCCCCCTAAGTATTGAAAAATGAAAATTTGGAAGTTGCATGGTTTTCTAAGCTAAGAACACAACAAGAGGTGAACATTTGACCTCTGTAAAAGATTTTACTTTTCATATAAGGTTATGCCAGAGGCACTTACATTCATTTTCATTGCAGAGCATGAAAAATAAACAGAAGTAAGATAGTGGTGGATGTCAGACTATGGCGTTTGGGAAGTCATTGATTTTCCTTGTGAGTCCTCCATCTCTGAGTTCACGATACATTCTGATGCAGAGGTTTCTGAAGTTGATGACAGAGTCGATGACCTCTATTAATCTACTGGCGTGGGTTATATCCATGAACTCTGATCCTCTGTGTTCCTGGAGATTGGCTCTGAACTCGAGCAGAGTATTTGTTGCATATTTATAGCAATCAATCTCTAGAAATAATTTCAATTTTCCAGCAGGATCACAAAAGACATACCCGATCTTTGGACTTGTGATGATTGTGTTTGGTCTGATGTCAGGAGAGGAGGGGCAGTCGTCTTTTGGTGGTAGAAGAATTATTCTTCTTACTCGAAGGTCGAGTCCCACTTGAAAGTCTGTTAGGCTATATAACAGAAGCCTTTCGCGCATAGCCTTCTTGATTTAATTGTAGGCTCTTTGGACTTCAAGTCTGCGTGCATAATTTTGCCTTGCCCAACTTAGAAGCTTTGGTAGGTCATATAGGCTTAGATTTCTCAGATCTACATCTGAGAACTTGTTCTCAGATCTGTCCGCCCTCTTGACGTGGTAGAGGTTGTAGTAGATTTGTGTGCCTCTGGTATGGGAAAGCTTGCAGTAGATGACTTTGTCGATCTTTGAGTTTGAGAAGACTTCACGGACATGTTTGGCTTTATCTCTATAGAAGTCTTCTCGCATCTGCTTGAGCATATCAAGTTTCAGAATGGATCGTGGCAGATGATCGTTGACGGCTCTGCTGTAGAGGTACTTATACACCACCTCTTCCATTTGTCTTTGAGGAACAGGAGGTGGTGGCATGGGTTTCCACATAGCCTCAAGATTTCTGATCAGTTGGGCCACCCGGTCTTCTGATGGCTTCGCCATTGGATCCAGAGTAGGTTTGGTTGATAGAGGGGGAATTCCGAAGGCCCAATCTTCTTCTTCAGGTTTAGGAGTAACAAAGGCATCAAAAGAGCTCTTTAGCAGTTTTTCAGTTGGTTGATGCTTTTGCTTCTTGGGTTTCGGTTCCTCTGTAAGGATGTACTTTCCTTTGTCCTTGTCCTTAGGCTGTTGATCTTCTGTTTGTTTTGGTTTGGATGCCTCTGTTGGTTTTGACGGTTGATCCTCTGAGGTCTTAGTTGATGGCACTTTTTCTGTTATTTTTGGTGGGGTTGCCTCTGTTGGTTTGACAGAGGACTTGGTTAACGATGTGGTTTTGGTTTGGGGTTTAGTTGGGGATGGTTCTGCATTTTTTCTCAGATATTTCCGTTGTTTTTGAGCTAAGGTTTTGGTTCTGGGTTTAGACTTAGGCTCTTCTGTTGTTTTGGGTGTGGGTTCTTCTTCTGTTGTCGGTGTAGGGGATGGTAATTTGGTTTCTTCTAATGGTTTTAGTGTTGGCGAAGGAAGGTTGATTTCTTCTGTTGGCTTAGGTGTTGGAGATGGTTGGTCTTCATCTGAAGAAGTAAGGATTTGGACATGCTCTGAGGCTGTCTTTGTCTTTGGTGAGGGTAGGTTCTCCTGTTGAGATGTTTCCACAGAGGTGGGTATTTCCTCTGTGGTCTGCTTCTGTTGTTGATCTTCAGGGATTGATGGTACTTGGGTTAGTGGTTCGGCGCTGAGTGGGGGAGTTGGTAGACCTCTGATGTTTGCTCTTCCACTTTTCTCCCCCTCAGGAAGACCTGATGGTTCCTCTGAATCATCATCAGAGTCATCCTGTCTTTTTCCTGAAGTCCCTTCTGCTCGACATGTGGAGGATGTCTTCTTCGGCTGAGTGGCCTGTGAGTTCCAGATCAGTGCAACGAACAATAAAAATCAATAGATATGAACACAAATAGTATGATTTCAAATGGTCATCCAATTCACTTTCAATATAAAGAGAATTACAATACGATTTCTGAAAATGTAAAATAAACAACTAGCTTAATTTCTAAAGCTAATACACTTTAAATACCGTGGGCCCATGGCATCTAAGCCCATGGCCCATTACACAATAAGGCTCAAAATGATTAATTAATAGTTTAACCCTTGAACTTCTATTCAACCTGGTTTGACCCTAACAATCTCCCCCTTTTGAATTAAGGTTCGAGCTTGCGCCAGTTCTCGACGTATCTCTTTTGGAGCACAAAGTGGATCTAGAACATTCTGATGGCTCGGCGGTAGTCGATGCGGTCTTCTATCACTTCTAATGCTTCTTGAGCGGTTATCTCGTTTGTATTGGGAACAAACGAATACTTTCGGTTTTAGGATTCATGAGTGATGATGTTTCGAAGAGCATATCTGACTTTGAGGAGTGTGCCATCGCAGAATCTGTCGACCTGGCTGAAGCGGAGAAACCACTTTTCTTTCTGATCGTTGAGGTATACTATCCCAAATTCCGGTTCTAGAAGCAATGCATTCTCGGGATACATCTTCAGCTCGGGTGCTTTCAGGTTCGGTTTCATCAAGTTTACCTTTTTTGCTCTGTTCTCGATTCCCATTTGGAAGTCTGTGAGGTAGGACATCATGATCGTGTGAATTAGGAATCGACGGACAACCTCGAGCGCTTTGGTTACTTGACGCGGTTGGATGGTTCTAGTTCGGAGGTCTGTCAGTATAGCAAGGAAGTCGAACGGTCTAAGGTTCTTAAAGTCAGCTTCGGAAATTCTCCATTCATTATCGTCTTCGCGTCGGACGGTGAAAACTGGAAACATGACTCTAAGGATTCGGCCGGTTTGGATGTTTAGCACTTCAGAGATCTTGTGCTTGGTTCGGACTTGGCTAACTGGCAGACACCGCTTCATGGCATTTATGTATTGACCTTGGTATTCTTTGGCGAAATGACAAATCCCAAGGCAAAACGTTGGGTCGATGGGGCGTAACCTGTGAACGTATAGCTTCTTCAGTGATTCCTCCAGGTGAGGAATAAGGATCATGATCTTCTCCCATCGGATTTGTTGCTGTTGAGGAGGAGGATGATCTGAAGATGTTGCTTGTTGAGGAGATGTCGGATTTGCAGCAGTTGAAGTCTCGGGAGCCGGTGTAGAGTGGGCAGGTGTACCATACAGGTTTTGAAGAAGAAACTGGTCATAATCAACGTTGTCGTCTTCATCAGTAGGAAAGATCAAGTTTACCTGGAAATTTATTGCACTAGCGGCTTTTTCGTACCATGCATTTTCAGTCTCGGGGTCGATCTCGGAATCTGGATCAATCAGATCAAGTACGGGCCTATCTGATGCAGAATATGTGACCAATTCCTGTGTTTCTCCCTTGGGCTTTTCAACCGTCGGGTCTTCGTCGTCTGAGATGTCCATGTCTATGACCATCTCGGCTAAGCTCAACTGGGCTTCAGGTTCGTCTTCGGTTGCAGTTGCCATAGTTGATGGTTCCGGTTGAACCATGGTTGTTTCAGGGATGATTGGGAAGGACTCAGACAATCGTAGTCTCTTGTTCTCCCCCTCACAGTGATCAGGATCATCCTGGTCATCGTGCCGTCTCTTGAGTCCGCGAGCTTGACTCTTGCAGGTGTGTCTTCGAGTGAGCCGACTCTTTCGGACAATGTTTTGAGTGTTTCTTGAACGTCCTTGAGAGTCGTGTTAAGCTGGTCGAATCTATTAGTTATGGAAGACAAAGGAGCAGTTACCTGTGATCGTAGAACTGAGATCAGGTCTGCTTCGGTAGAGGCATCGGTGTCGGCATGCTGGAGCAGCTGAGCCAGAAGCATAGTCTTTAAGGTGTCCACCGAATAAGTTGGCTGAACGGGAGCCGGTGGAGGTGTTGGTGCGGTTTCAGATTCAACTACCTTTTCTTTACCTTTGATCAAGCTTTTGAGTTTGTCAAGCTCGGTGGTGAAGTGCTGCTCTATCGCCTCACGGACAACCTTTAGGACGCTGTCCAAAGATCCCTTTGACACGAAGTTGGGTAATGTAACACCGGGATAACTTAGATTACCCGTTGAGGCATCTACCTTAGAGGTGGAGCCACCTACATT
This sequence comes from Saussurea involucrata, assembly GCA_033807775.1. Taxonomy (NCBI): domain Eukaryota; kingdom Viridiplantae; phylum Streptophyta; class Magnoliopsida; order Asterales; family Asteraceae; genus Saussurea; species Saussurea involucrata. The sequence goes on along the minus strand of CM066318.1, from coordinate 68,151,209 downwards.
CACGGTTGGCGATGGTCTGGCCGTGGTAGGATTTCCTTCCGATCGTTGCGTTCCGCTTAAAGGCAGAGACACTACGGAAGTTCCTATCGGGTCACGAACATCACTGATTTGTAGAATCTCATCTTGTGTCCTAGCCGAAGAATGTACTATTTCAAGTGGCTCTAGACTCGATGGTGCTTTGAAAGAAGGCGAGACCGGGGGAGGCTGGTCTCTTGTTTCAATACCAATACTCTCCAAGTGAGAGATCGGTAGAAGTTGTGCTATGTCCCCGTGAAAAATTGAAACATTCGTCTTTTGAGAGACGGATGAGTGGCTATGGAGGTCGTGCAATTGCGCCGCTAGGTCCACGACGGATTCTTCAATACCCCATCCCAACGGATGAGACGGGATAGCAGATGTGGCTACCTGGATGACGCTGGTTTGGGGTCGCTCTGAAGCATCTTTATTTTTACGGCTTTCTCTCTCATGATTCTTTTTCGACCTGACTTCACTCTGACTCACCTTTTCTGGATTTTCAACTAATACTCCCTCCGTTCTCCTTGTATCTCCCGTAATAGGCTGGGTAGTAGGGATTAGAGGGGTTGTGGGTGAGTCAGATGGGGTTCCGTCGGTCAATGGTGGGTGTGGTCCGATACGGGGTGGTATTAGGGATATGCGTATGACACGGTTCGTATCGGATTCGGTAGAGTCGGATTCCACGTGTTCAACCTGTCTGGCAGGCGAAGGAGGGTCAAAAATGTAGACCTTCGTATCATGGTGAAGTGATTGTCTTTTGGATTCAGTTACGACCGGGACCTCGTGTAGTCTAGTCGACGGTCCTGCTTCGGTCGTGGTTCGGGTGGTGGGATTGGAGGGTTGGTGGCTTGTTCCGGCTTGGCTGGAGTGGGTAGTACTTGCTTGCGAATCCAATGCACCGCCCGCGCATGTTCCATTCCCACGTACTCTCAACGTCCGGGAGCCCCAGCTACCCGGACTCTACCTTCTCTAGTCCCCGGACCCTCACGTCGCTCAGAACTATGTCCCTAAGGTGGTCCCTCCGGCTCTGGATGGACCATGGGATTCCCTAACTCTATCCTATACTCTATCACACTCGCTGCATTGGGGTCCGCGTGTGCCAGTAGATGTTCTGGTATAGGCATGGCTGGGGTATTAGGTGGATTGCGAATCACTAAGTACTGCAAGTTGAACTGAGGACATACCGGGTGATTGATACGCCTCGAGATAAGTGTATTCGCCTCTATGTGTTGTCGGATGGCCATAGAGAAGAAGCGCGGAAATGGTAGGAACTTCTTTTTGGATCCGCCAGTCTGTCGGATGGCTTGCACCAGTTCACGCCACATGATTGCTGAGTAGTCTATGTGCCGGTTGTAGCACACAGCGTGAAACAAGAGTAGAAAGTCTTTGGTGCACTGGTCTATCCCCTTCCATCGGGAGGATAGGCACCTGTTGAGGATAGAGAACAGAGTGTACCAGACCGGGGCGATGTACTTCCGGTTGAATGCGGATGGACGGTCGAGAGCGTGTCGGTATCCAAATGCACGGATATCGGCGCAGAGAGTGACGTCATCGATGATGGGGGCGTATGTGACATTGCCTCCGTGTGTGGGTTCCGGAAGGGACAGCAGTTGGCAGAAGGACTCCGGTGTGAAAGTGAAGGGGTGGTTGTCGATGCTTGCCGAAATCGTCTGAGTATTGTTCGCAGTGACGACTCTCGCCGTGTGCCATACTTGGTAAACATACAGGACAGGTACATCCGTCGTCGCGATCAGTGCTCTATGAAGCGGGTGACCGAGCAATATATCAACGAACACTCGGTGGGTGGGTCGGAAAGCAGCAATGTCAAGATGGTGGTTGTTCGGTGAGATCTCAATGCCATGGTCCTCGGGAACTAAGGCATTGCCGGCCGCCTCGTCAATAAATTCCTCAAGAGGAGGAATGTTCTGCTGTTATTGCTCTTGTTGATCCGCCATTTAGTATACCTGAAAAATGAAGAGTTAGAGCTTGGACGAGATCAAATCGACAATTATGCGTACCTTATCATTTGAGTGGCTCAATCAGCGGGTGATTGAGGACTGGCAGTAGGTGCAAGACATTGGGATTGCCAATGTGGAAAAATGGTAAAGGCACAGGACTCAAGCAGTGTCCGGATAAACAGGGTATCCGGACAGATAGGACTTACCAGATAACATATGGGTTACCGGATAAGATGTACTTACCGGGTGAGGTGCGGTTACCAGATAACAATTAGGTACCGGATAGGACATGGATACCGGATGACATATACTTACCGGATACACTAAGGTTACCGGACACTGATTATACCGGATTGTCGAACTTACCGGATACAAATGTATCCGGACGACATGGGTTACCGGATGAACAATGTTACCGGGACGAATGAGGTTACCGGCTGAGATTAATGTTACAGGGTAACTAGCTAATTACCGGGTGAGTTTAGGGTTTCCGGTTAACTTACTGCGTACCTGAATCGACTAAAATTAACACCAAAACCAATTTTACTTGGTTGAAATAGTCCGATGTCCAACTATGCGCCACAAACCATGTATTTAAACGAGGAAAAACACACACACAATAACCATAATCGTAAGCGACCCAAATTGGGGTTTTGAGACCCTCGATCGATTGAGATATAAGCGAATCGACGGTGCAAAAATCGAATAGAGTAGGTGTGTGCGAGCGACTAGAGATCAGAAACATGTACCTGTATTTGTAGGACGTGAAATAATCGAGAAGTACGAAATCTGAGAGTGACCGAGTAGTGAGGTTACGAGAGATGTTTGAGAGGGTTTTGGGAATTGTTTCCGGGTAAATCGAAAAAAGGGGGGTTTTCGGATGCTTATATCTGGAGGCACTTACCGGATAAGTTACCCAGTAACTTACCCGGTCCGGTAAGATTACCTGGTAACCATGGTTACCCGGTAACTTACCTGGTAAGTGTCCGGAAATCCTAATTTTGAGAAATTTGAAAAAGTTCCCGCTCCCCCTCGACCTTAGCACGGGTATTACCCTGCTCCCCCTTGAAACATGCATTTGAAGGAGTAGGGAGACGACATCACACACAAAAACTTGTATTCTTTTAAGAAACATGTGTGACCCTCCCCCTCAGATGATGAACAACTATGGGTGTGCTCCCCCTCAGAATGTACACGGAGTGTGATGTGAAGTGCACTCGGGAATGTCCACACACACAAAAAACTTTATGGCAGTAAAAAAATTGTGTGTGACACTCCCCCTCAACAATAGAATTAATGTACCTGATACGTGTTCGTGCTCCCCCTGAACACATGAACAATTCTTGAAAGCACAGTTGTAAGTAAACGTTGAAGAATAAAACAATATTTAAACAAAAGGAAACACACGTGGAAAGAAAATAAACAAGTGAAATCTACCTAATAAATACAGAGACTGAACTTAACTATGTAACAGAGACAAGTAGAATACAGATGCGAGAAAGTGTATATTCAATCATCTAGAGTGTGAACAGCAGATGATGACTAGACAGTTTCTCGTAGATGTATGGAACTTGTATCGGGCACACAATCAGATCAAGTCTTCAGATTTAGCATACCTAACCTGGACACTAGATAATTAAAGCGTTTTTTGTCTAGGGGTTTTGTAAACAGGTCTGCTAACTGATGTTCGGTATTTACAAAGTAGAGTTTGACTATACCTCTTTCAACGTGATCCTTGATAAAATGGTACCGAACGTATATGTGCTTTGTCTTCGTATGCTGGACCGGATTGCTGGATATTGCAATAGCGCTCTTCGAGTCGTAGTGGATGGGCACCTTGACGTATGTGAAACCGTAGTCCTTGAGTTGTGAGTGCATCCAAATCACTTGTGAGCAGCAGCTTGCGGCAGCTACGTATTCCGCCTCGGCAGTCGCCGTTGAGACACACTGCTGCTTCTTGGATGCCCAACTCACCAGACTGTCGCCCAAGAACTACACATGGCCCGATGTGCTCTTCCGATCCATCATGCTGCCCGCGTGGTCCGCACCAGAGTATGCAGACAACTCAAAACCTGTCTATTTCGGGTACCACAAGCCAAGATCAGCAGTACCGCGTAAATAACGAAAAATTCATTTGACAACTATTAAGTGAGACTCTTTCGGTTTTGACTGAACTCGGGCGCAAAGAAATGTTGAAAATATGATGTCCGGTCTACTAGCAGTTAGGTACATTAAAGAACCAATCATCCCCCGATACGTTTTAGTGTCCACATCCTTTCCGTTAGGATCGGCGTGTAACTTTGTACCGGGTGCCATGGGAGTTTTCATCGGTGAGAACTGTTCCATCTGGAAATTCTTAAGAATATCCCGGATGTACTTGGCCTAATTTATGAATATCCCGGTCGACAGTTGTTTAACTTGAAGACCAAGGAAGAAATTCATCTCACACAGCATACTCATTGTAAAAAAAATTCCCATTAATTTGGCAAAGTTCTTAGCAAACTGTAGGTTAGTAGAACCGAAAATTATGTCGTCGACATGCACCTGAACTAACACTATATGACCTTTTCCTTTTTAATAAAGAGGCTTGTATCGATTTAACTCATGAAAATTCCGACTTTATTAAAAACTTTGATAACGTGTCATACCAGGCCCGTGGAGCTTACTTCAAACCATAGAGCGCCTTGTCTAGTATATAGACATGGTCAGGCTTCTTTTTGTCCACGAACCCGTCCGGTTGCGATACGTACACTTCTTCCTTGAGTTCGCCATTGAGGAATGTGGTCTTCACATCCATTTGGAAGACCGTGAAGTTCTTGTGCGCGGCGTATGCAAGGAACATACGTATTGCTTCGATTCTCGCCACCGGAGCGTATGTCTCGTCATAATCTATCCCTTCTTGTTGACGGTATCCCTTGGCTACGAGACGCGTCTTGTTGCGTACTATGATGTCGTCCTCGTCCTTCTTGTTCTTGAAGATCCATTTAGTGCCGATCACCGTCTTGTGAGAAGGACGTGGGACAAGTCGCCATACTTTGAGAGCCTCAAATTGGTTGAGCTCCTCTTGCATGGCCCTGACCCAGTCCGGATCTTCGAGTGCTTCGCGGACGGTGATAGGCTCGATCTTACTCAGGAATCCAGAGAAGAGGCGGAAATTAGCCGATATGCCTCGCGTTTGGACTGGAGTGGAGGTATCACCGATAATCTAGTGTAGGGGATGAGCTCTCGTCCATTTGGTGGTATGTGGAAGCGGCTGCTGAGTCGAATGTGAGGTGTCTGGATCCACGTATCCACCAGCCGGAAGGTCTTGAACAGCTTCAAGTGTAGCAGGTTGGTTTCTCGGAGGAGATGAGGGAGGATTCGTCAAATGTTGAGCAACTTCTGGTTCCGTGGAATGCCGAGGTTGATCAATGATTGTAGTAGAGGACGAATCTTCAGGAGCGATCTACGTGTTGTATACTGGTTCCACCGGGGGGATGGTTGTATCAGATGATGTGGATGATGAAGGTTGAGGTGTCTCCACAGTGTGTGTTGGACTGCTGGTCGTGGGCGGGGAACCGGAGAGAGTCGCCGAATCCTCGATTTGAGCAGCTTCAATACGTGGTTGTGCCGAGACACAAGGGGTAGCAGTGTTAAACATGTCATCATAAAAGTATTGAAACAATAAATCTAAATCAGAAAGATGAGCATTCGACGTAGATGCATGATTCAGATTTACTAGTGTTTGTGCAGATCCCGAACGAGAAAGTTCGGAAGCTAACACACAAGTTAAACCGGGTTCTGAACTGATTTGTTCAGAAGCCAATTCCACGGCTTCGTTGAATGTCACGTTTACACTCTCAGTAACGGTTTTGGTCCGTTTGTTGTAAACGCGATACGCCTTAGCCTGCATGGAGTATCCTATGAAAACTCCTTCATCTGCCTTCGGGCTGAATTTTTCGAGATCATCTTTGTCGTTGAGGACGTAGCACGTGCATCCGAACGCGTGGAAGTACTTGATGTTCGGAATGCAGTTGTTTATGATCACGTACAGGGTCTTGTTGAACCGCTTATTGATGATTGAGCGGTTTTGCGTGTAGCATGACGTTGACACCGCTTCGGCCCAGAGAAATAATGGCAGCTTAGATTGAGACAACATCGTGCGAGCGACTTCGACGAGGGTACGGTTGCGTCTTTCCACCACTCCGTTTATTGAGGAGTGCGTGTCGCCGAGAAGGTCTGCGAGATACCGACGGAAGTCAGGTATTCGTTTACCGTTTGATTTTTGAATTCCGTCCCGTTGTCGGTCCTGATAGTCTGAACATGCTGTCGAAGGTTCAGTTGGATGGTCTTCAGATGATTGATGATCAGTTCCGGGGTTTCGTCCTTCGAACATAGAAACTTGACCCATGTATAGCGTGAGAAATCATCCACCATCACCAGGACATACTTGCGTTTGTTGATGCTCTGAACACGCATCGGTCCACACATATCCTTATGGTTAAGTTCGAGGGAACGGGACGTGCTCGGAGAGGCCTTCGGCTTGTGCGTTGCTCTCTTCATCTTACCTATTTCACATGCCCCACAGAGTCGGTCCTTTACGAATTGAAGGTCGGGCATGCCTTTCACGTGTCCGCCAAACACCAGTTTGTTGATACTCTTGAAGTTCAGGTGCGAGAGACGTCGATGCCAAATCCACGCTTGTTGGGAATTGGCTTTTTACATCAGGCAGATAGAATTATCGGTCTTCAGGGCTGCGAGGTCGATGGTGTAGAGGTTGGTCTTTCTCATTCCAACCAGTTGCTCCGTTCCGACGTCAGTGAGGATGCTACACCTTTTTACTTTGAATCTAACCTCGAGATCTTTGTCACAGAATTGGCCGATACTGAACAGATTGTGTCCCAATCCCGCAACGTATGAAACTTTTTTGATGGTGATCTTGTCTTGTACAATGTCGCCGTAGCCCAAAATCGGCGCCTTGTCCTCGTTCCCGAATCTCACGTCTCGGCAATATTGTTCCTTGTAGTTCGTGAGAAGCTCCCTCCTTTCGGTCATGTGCTTGGAGCATCCAGAATCTAAGTACCACACATGACCGTCCTGTAAAAAGAGATTAGCGGATTTTAGGTACCCATTGTAAAATGGGTCCTGGAGGGTTAGGTTTTACACCTTTCGGAGGAAACTGTATTGAAGCAGGTTGCCTCTTGGGTGTAGGTTTAACCTCAGTAGCAGGAACCCGTTTTGAAATGGGTTTCCTTTCTTGCTTGGGTTTAACCTCTGATTAGGGACCCCAAGTAGATTTAGATTTCTTTTTGTTTTTACGGGGTCTGCGTTTGGGTGCTGAATTATACATATGGTATGACCCAAACCAATCATTGTTATTAATGTCATCAAAGTCATTCCAACCACAACTAGAACAATACAAACAATCATCCGATAATTGAATCAATTGCTGAATGGAATAAAGTTTAATCAGAAATTTAATGTATTGTTTAACAAAATCATTCCTATGATTCCAAGCACAACCATTTTTGTTCATTCTAGGATAAAAAACAGTATTAAATGACTTTGATGCAGCATTCTCAATAGATTCCTTGGCTAGCCACTTTGGTTTGTCCTGTTTAGCTCGACCGGTTTTATCTGAAACAGCATTGACAGCATGGTCAGTGGATTTTGAGGAAACAAGATGTGAGTTCCAGATCCGTGCAACGAACAATAATGAAATCAACAGATAGTAACACACGTTATGATTTCAACTTGTCATCCAATTTGCTTTCAATTTAGAGAGAGTTTACAATAAGAGTAGGAAAGCAATAATGAACAACTTGGCCTAAACAAAGCTAAAACAAAACATTATATATGATGGGCCCGTGGTTAACAAGCCCACGGCCCGTTCACTAACTAGGCTAAAAAAACAATTACAATTACCCCTTGAACATCTATTCAACATAAATTCGACCCTAACAATCTCCCCCTTTGAATCGAAGTTCGAGTTCGCGCCAATTATCAACATATCTTTTACGAAGCGCAAAGTGTACCTCGAACATTCTGATAGCACGGCGATAGTCGATGCGTTCTTCAACTATTTCCAAGGCATTCCGAGCAGTTGTTTCATTTGGATTAGGAACATACGAAAGCCTTGGATTTTCAGACTTGTGAGCAATGATATTTCGAAGAGCATCTTGGACTTTGAAGAGCGTGTCGTCGCAGAATCTGTCTACCTGACAGAATCGCAGAAATCTCTTTTCTTTCTGTTCGTTGATGTAGACTATCCCAAATTCTGGTTCCAGAAGCAGTGCGTTCTCGGGATACATCTTCAATTCATGCGCTTTCAAATTCGGCTTTAACAAGTTTACCTTCTTAGCTCTGTTCTCGATTGCCATTTGGAAGTCCGTGAGATAAGACATCATGATGGTACGGATCAGGAATCGATGAACAGCTTCGAGCGCTTTAGTTACCGGAAGCGATCAGATAGTTCTAGTACGAAGGTCTTTCATGATAGCATAGAAGTCGAACGGTCGGAGGTGCTTGAAGTCGGCTTCAGAAAATCTCCATTCATTCCCATCTTCGCGTCGGACGGTGAATACAAGATAAACGACTTTAATAATACAGCTTGACTGGATGTTGAGCACTTCGGTGATTTTATGTTTGGTTTGGACTTGGATAACTGGAAGACACCGCTTCATTGCGCTTATGTACCGGCGTTGGTCTTCTGGGTTGGAACTGTAGATACCAAGGCAAAAGGTAGGCTCGATGTTGCGTACCTTGTGAACAAACAACCTTTTCAGGGATTCCTCCAGGCGAGGAATGAATATTGTGATCTTCTCCCAATGGATTTGATGATGTTGAGGAGGAGGAAGATCAGAAGCTGTCGGTTGTTGTTGAGGAGATGTCGGAATATCGGCAGTTGTAATTTCGGGTCTTGCAGAAGTTTCGGCGGCTTGAGCTGAGTGAACGGGGGTACCATACAAATTCTGGAGCAGAAACTGGTCGTGGTCTACGTTATCATCTTCATCAGTAGGGAAGACCAAATTAACCTGGAAATTTGCGGCACTGGCGGCTTTTTCATACCATGCATCTTCGGTTTCCGGGTTGGTCTCGCAGTCTAGATCGATCAAATCCAGTATCGGTTTATCTGATGAGTCAAAAGTGACCAGTTCCTGTGTTGTTCCCTCACACTTTTCAACCGTCAGGTCTTCATCATCGGAGATGTCCATATCTATTACCATCTCAGCTAAGGGCAACTCGGCTTCGGGTGCATCTTCGGTTATAGTAGCCGCAGTTGAGGGTTCCTGATGAACCACGGTTGTAGTTTCAGTGAGGATCAGGGCGGTCTCGGTTAATCTTTGTCTTCCCCCCCCCCCTCACGGTGATCAGGATCATCCTGGTCATCGTGCTTGCGCTTTAGACCTCCTACTTGACTCTTGCAGGTATCTTCGAGTGAACGGACTCTCTCGGACAGCGTTGTGATCGCTTGTTTGAAGTCCTTAAGAGTCGAGTCAAGGTTATCCATCCGAGTGGTGATCAAGGACGAAGGAGCAGTGACCTGAGATTTCAGAACGGAGATCAGGTCTGCTTCGGTTGAGGCGTCGGTTTCGGATTGTTGGAGCAGTTGGGCGAGAAGCATCGTCTTTAGGGTGTCCACCGAATAGATAGGCTGAACAGGAGCTGGTGGAGGTGTAGGTGCAGTTTCAGCTTGGACGACCTTGTCTTTACCTTTGATTAAGCTCTTAATTTTGTCGAGCTCGACGGTGAGGCGCTGCTCCATTGCCTCCAGGACATCCTTGAGGGTGTTGTCCAGTGACCCTTGTGACACATAGTCGGGTAAGGTAACTCTGGGATCACTTAGATTGCCCGTTGAAGCATCTACCGTAGGGGCAGAACCACCTACGTTCACGGTTGGCGCATGGATAGCCGTGGTAGGATTTCCTTCCGATCCTCGGATTCCAATTAAAGGTGGAGATCCTACGGAAGTTCCGATCGAGTCATGAAGAGCCTCGATTTGTGGGATATCATCGTGTGTCCTAACCGAAGAATGTATTATATCAAGGGGCGCTAGACTCAATTATGCACTAAAAGAAGGCAAGACCGGGGTTGCTGGTCTCTTATTTCAATACCAGTACTCTCTGATTGAGAGACCGGTAGAAGTTGTGCTTGATCCCCGTGAGAAGTTGAAACACCTGTCTTTTGAGAGACAGATGAATGGATGAGGAGGTTATGCAATTGCGCCGCTGGGTCCACGTTGGCTTCTTGAATACCCCGTCCCAACGGATGAGACGGGATAGCAGATGTGGCAACCCGGATGACACTCGGTTGGAGTCGCTCAGAAGCCTCTATATCTTTACGGCTTAATCTTTCCTGGTTCGCTTTCGACCTTAACTCTCGTCGTCTCACATGTTCTAACTCATCACCTAATACTCCCTCAGGTCTCCTTGTATCTCTCGTAGGCTGGGTAGAGGGAATAAGTGGAGGAATGGGTGATTCAGAAGGGATTCCTTCGAAAAGTCCGGGTTCGGTCCGATACTATGAGGGATTAATTGTAGGCGTATGTTACGGTCCGTATAAGATTCCGTGGAGTCAGATTCCACGTTCTCAACTTGTCGAGAGGGTGAAGGCGTGTCAGATATGTATGGTTCGGAGTCATGGTGAAGCATTGGTCGTGAGGACGATGTTCCGGCTTCGCCTGTCGGTCGGGTGTTAGGGATTATGGGTTGTTGGCTAGTACCGGCTTGGGAAGTACTGGTACGTGTATCCACTGTACCACTCACTCCAGTTCCCCTCCCGTGAATTCTCAACACACCCCGCCCGGGAGCCCCAGCTGCCCGGGCCCTTCCTCCTCTTGTCCTAGGACCCTCACGTCCCTCAGTTCTATGTCCCCGGGGAGGTCCCTCTAGCGCTAGCTGGACCATGGGATTCCCTAACTCTTGCCTATAAGCTACCACACTCGGTGCAGCAGGATCCGCATGAGCCAGAAGGGCTTCAGGTATGGGCATGGCTATGACATTGGACGGGTTACGAATCACCATATATTGCATGTGGTGAGTAGGACATACCGGATGGTTAAGACGTCGCGGTATTGCTTGATTCGTGTCCATATGATGCCGTACAGCCAGTGAAAGGAAACGTGGGTATGGGAGGAACTTCTTTTGCTTCGAACCTCCGATTTGACGAATAGCTTGGACCATTTCGCGCCAGATGATCATCGCGAAGTCCACGTGGCGGTTGTAGCACACGGCATAAAATAATCGAAGGAAGTCGCCGGTGCACTGGTCGATACCCTTCCATCTGGATGAGAGACACCTGTTCAGAATCGTGAACAGTGTGTACCAGATGGGGGCCAAGTACTTTCGGTTGAACCCGGATGGACGGTTGAGGTCGTGGTTGTACCCGAGACCGCGGACTTGAGCGCATAGAGTATAGTCATTGACCGCGGGGTCGTAGCGTTGATGTCCGCCGGCGTTGGCTTCTGGAAGTGACAATAGATGCCGGAAGGACTCAGGTGTGAGCGTGAACGTTTGGTTGTCGATCTGCGCCGTGATAGTCTGGGATTTTCCCGCCATAATGACTCGGGCAGAGAGCCATACCTGATATACATATAGTACTGGGACGTCAGCTATAGTAGTGAGGGCCTCACGGAGAGGGTGACACATTAATATATCCACGATCACACGGTGTTGTGGTTGTGGTCGGAACTCAGCGACGGCCAGCCAACGACCAATCCCCGACATCGTTTTATCACAGAAACGCACGACAGATTATCGTAGAATCGCACGGCAGTAATCATTAAGTCTACTATATGACTTTAATATCGCAAGGTCGAACGACATAAACGATCAGGTCTCTAACTTTATCATTTCTCCACAGGGGCATATGATACAAAATAATTGTACGATCTGGTCGTACGATCGCAGAGTCAAAACAACTTTACCCTAAATTTCTTAACTTTCATACCCTGAATGGATGCTTTAATCGCGTGTTTTTATATTTGTTTTACGTTCTTGTCATCGTATTACAATGAGTGCCTTAGTCGCTTGATTTCATATGTATCTTATGTTCGACTTTATAATCAATATGATGTGAATAAAGTATAAGATTCAAAGCAAGAGATATATTCGTTGTGTAAACCATCATATACATACTCAACCCCCGATAGGTCAGGTGGCAAAAACAACAAGGATAGAAAAAATTCTAGATGACAGGGGGAACATCGGTCGTGTCCCTGCTCGAAGTCCCGACCTGAGGGCCTTCATCTGTCACTCCTCCCGCACGAATCTCATGCAATTCATATTGTGCATCGAAAAGTTGGATGGCCAGCTCATCGGCACGCGCCATGGCCAACTTCTCCCTATCTAAAGCCGCTCTCTCCCTCTCCAATGCTGCAACTTCCCTCTCAAGAGCAGACGCCACCAGATCTTCAACTTTCGACATCCCAGCGTGTAATGCCAAAGACGACTGGAACGTCTGAAAAATAACACAAGAAAATATTCGACGACTAAACGAATGAGACAAGTCATGAAAGATTGACACTTACCGTGAACGCCAGACTAGCAACTTGAGATACAATCTCTCCGGCCGGAACTCCCCGAAAACGCTCCCCGAAAGACGGGAGCAAATACTTCCCCAGATGAGGGAACGACGCCGTCCCGTCTAGGACACCATCCACCATAAAGTCAGACGGCAATTTAAAATTGACCGTCATAACTTCGGCCGATGATCCCTCGCCCCTGTCGGAAGATATTGGGATCGACACTTGAGACACCGGTTTCGTCACCGTCGCCGGAAGCGCAGAACTTGCTGGTGTCGCGTCCATTACGCCAGGATGGCTAGATGACGCCCTCGCCTTCTTAGGCAAAACAACTCCCGGTGAGTTATCAACCCTCGACGACGGTTCCCTCAGGACTGTCCTCTTGGTTCTCTTCTGGCTCGACCCAGCTGTCGAAACATCTTCACCCCGAAGGGCATGCATAACCTGCTTTCCTCTCGCCCTAGAGACCGATTTCCTCTCGGTCGGCACTGATCACGAAATACATGAAGCGTCAGACAGATAGAGTAAACGAAATAAAATAAAAACTATGCTACACATACCAGTCGCCTCTTCCTGTACGTCCTCATCTCTTTCTTCTATCACGTCCTCATCCTCGTCCTCGACCGCCGATTGCCACGAAACGAAAGATCGGTCATCAACGCTAAGACTCAAGAACTTGTTGATCTTAGCCTGGGAATCCACAGTCGGTTTCACTTCGACAAGCTGAATCTCTGAAGGCGACAAGAGGAAAATGATAAGTAGAAGTCATAAAAATAAATAAAATTCAGAAACAAACGAAGCATACCTGTCTTATTCCAGTCTGACCGCATCCAATTGATGCCGCAATCCAATGACTCGGTAAGAACAAATACATAACTCGACTTCCACCCACGATCATTGACGCCAGTTCCCAAAACCAAGGCACGATCACCCCTAAACTTAGAATAAGGACTATAACGCTAGTTCTTATCCTTTTTAACTTGGTACGCCGCCAAGAAATCATTCATGATCATAGGAGACTCCCATTTCGCGGACGCTCGCTCAATAACCAGCAAAACTCGCCAAAGTTGGGGCATCAATTATCCCGCCGACATATCGAAATCCTGCATGAATGACTTGGCTAAACCAAAAAACGACCATTGAAACCCTATCTTAAAAGGATACTCGTACAAAATGAGATATCCCTCAGGGAAATCCTTAGAACGAACAATCCCCGGACACCGCAATTCTACATTTGCAGGAATTTTTGCTAAACTCCTAAAAGCATCTAAGTCTACGTGATTCATGATAAGACTAGCAGGCTCCGTCGACATTGTGAATAAGAGGACAGAAAAAGGTCTTATATAAACGCTCTCAACTGCGGTTTAAAGATTTGCAACGATTCGAGTAAGTTCGGACGAAGAATGGAAAGGAATCAAGGCGAAATCTCTTCCTAAATAAACACTTCGAAGAATAGCAAGAAAAGATTCGTCGTGATCTTTATTGATACCAACAATCGCATCAAATCGAATCCCTGGATGATCGCCGCGCATCCCCGTCCTTTCGCATGCCTACCCGGATCTTCGACACCTGTCCTCGGCAGCTGGAAAGCATCATCGTACGTCAGCATGACGTCACATGTTCTAACTCATCACCTAATACTCCCTCAGGTCTCCTAGTATCTCTCGTAGGCTGGGTAGAGGGAATAAGAGGAGGAATGGGTGATTCAGAAGGGATTCCTTCGAAAAGTCCGGGTTCGGTCCGATACTATGAGGGATTAATTGTAGGCGTATGTTACGGTCCGTATAAGATTCCGTGGAGTTAGATTCCACGTTCTCAACTTGTCGAGAGGGTGAAGGCGGGTCAGATATGTATGGTTCGGAGTCATGGTGAAGCATTGGTCGTGAGGACGATGTTCCGGCTTCGCCTGTCGGTCGGGTGATAGGGATTATGGTTTGTTGGCTAGTACCGGCTTGGGAAGTACTGGTACGCGTATCCACTGCACCGCCCACTCCAGTTCCCCTCCCATGAATTCTCAACACACCCTGCTCGGGAGCCCCAGCTGCCCGGGCCCTTCCTCCTCTTGTCGTAGGACCCTCACATCCCTCAGTTCTATGTCCCTGGGGAGGTCCCTCTAGCGCTAGCTGGACCATGGGATTCCCTAACTCTTGCCTATAAGCTACCACACTTGGTGCAGCAGGATCCGCATGAGCCAAAAGGGCTTCAGGTATGGGCATGGCTATGGCATTGGATGGGTTACGAATCACCATATATTGCATGTGGGTAGCAGGACATACCGGATGGTTAAGACGTCGCGGTATTGCTTGATTCGTGTCCATATGATGTCGTACAGCCAGTGAAAGGAAACGAGGGTATGGGGGAACTTCTTTTGTTTCTAACCTCCGATTTGACGAATAGCTTGGACCATTTCGCGCCAGATGATCATCGCGAAGTCCACGTGGCGGTTGTAGCACACGGCATAAAATAATCGAAGGAAGTCGCCGGTGCACTGGTCGATGCCCTTCCATCTGGATGAGAGACACCTGTTCAAAATCGTGAACAATGTGTACAAGATGGCGGCCAGGTACTTTTGGTTGAACCCGGATGGACGGTTGAGGTCGTGGTTGTACCCGAGAGCGCGGACTTGAGCACATAGAGTCTAGTCATTGACCGCGGGTTCGTAGCATTGATGTCCGCCGGCGTTGGCTTCTGGAAGTGACAATAGATGCCGGAAGGACTCAGGTGTGGGCGTGAACGTTTGGTTGTCGATCTGCGCCGTGATAGTCTGGGATTTTCCCGCCGTAATGACTCGGGCAAAGAGCCATACCTGATATACGTATAGTACTGGGACGTCAGCTGTAGTAGTGAGGGCCTCACGGAGAGGGTGACGCATTAATATATCCACGATCACACGGTGCTATGGTTGTGGTCGGAACTCAGCGACGTCTAGGTGATGGTAGTTGGGCTCTATCTCTGTGCCATGGTCAAGGGCGACCAAAGCATTATCGGTGCTCTTCCGGATTTTGTTGTTGGTGTTGATCTGCCATGGAATATCTATAACAGAACATAAATTAGTAATGAAGACGGATAAACAAGTTCCGGTGCGTACCTTTGTAGTAAATGGCTCAATCTGAGACAGATTGAGGACTGACAATAAGAAAGCAAGGTACAGAACTGATAAACACAGAGGTGTCCGGACAAATGAATGGAAAACCAAACTTTCCGGACAAACCATACTATCCGGACAAAGGTATCCGGACAAACACGTTACCGAACGGGAAGAACTTACCGGAAACCCTGAGGTTTCCGGACAACTAGGTTTTCCGGATGGTGAATGTTACCGGACAAAATATCTAGGAATATGGAAGTTACTGGACAAAACATCATAATTATGAATGTTTCCGGACACACTGAATGTTTTCGGACGAAATTCAAAATAAGCAATCGATGAAAATACAATCCCACACATGTGCTAAAACATTCAAGTAGTGTCTATTAACGCATATGAACGTACAACGTTATCTAAATCGGCCTGAAGAACACCGATTGTGCCCGAAATCGAAGGTACCTGTTTGGGAAAAAAATCACGTCGTACGACCACGACCAGAGTAGGTAAGACGCACGTTATAATACAAGTCTTGTATTAAGATAAGGTCTCGACAAGAACCCAGAAAACATCCGTCGTCTCCCTTAAAAGGTAAGTCGTACGTCTCCCATGACGCTCGACCATAGCATCGCCCGTCCCGTACGACCATCGCGTAAGATCATTGCACCTACGACCAAAGCTAACGCTAACATTGTCTGTTACGTTTGTTAAGTATTTAATGCAGGAGTCAAAGCCATTAACATCAAGTAGTCGTAACGGACGAAGAGCTCTATGGATAATCACTCTGGCAACCGTTTCCGACCGTTGTAGCCGTTAATCAAAGCATTCAAGGATCTAATTAAAGGCACGAAGACTATAAAAGCCAAGCTAAAGCCTCATTCCAAGGATCCATCGGTTAACATCCAACACACATCAGCGATCATCAGCGAATATTACCGAACAGCATAGAAAAGCATCCAAGTTCACAAAGAAGAATAATCAAACTCTGGAAATCAAGTACTGACAGCAAGAACTCTACAGCAAATTCAAGTGAAGTATTCTCTCTCGAAGAACTCACTCTCGACACACGACGACAGCTTTCGACCAACAGTTATTTACACTTTGTATTCACACACAACAAGCACTTGTACTTTACATTTCGAAGCATTTCCTTCATTTGTATTGTAATCTCTGTACGATCGACGCTAGTGCCAAGGACGTCGCCCCTGATTGGCGACCATAGTGCAGCGACGACACCCACTGTCGTCCGCAGGTTTTTTCCTCATTTGAGGTTTTTCCTGCGTCATCAAATCCCTTGTCTCGTTTATTTTTTCCCTCATCGCACGTCTCGTCGAAAGATTCTTTCTTTAGTTGATTAAGTCCACATCGACCTTAAGTTGTCCCTTTGGTGCGATTTTTGGCATTAACAGTACCCAAAAGTGGTTTTCGGATGCTGTGAATCGACCAAACTTGTGGGCGATCGAAGTGATGTGAAGCACGAAACATACGTAAATAACATCGAGATGGATATTCGAAAACATACCTGATAATGGGATAAAACGCGAGTGAAAGTCGAGGATTGCGAGTGATTTCGAGCGAGTGAGAAACGCGAGAGAGGTTTAGGGCTTTTTGCGAAGGATTCCGGATAAATGAGTGACCCAGAATCCGGATGCTATATATATGGACCATGGAGTCCGGGTGGGGTAACCGGGTTCCCATCCAATCCGGATAAGGACTCGGTCTGAAAACCTATCCGGAAAGATAGGGTTTCCGGATACCCGTCCGGATACTATGGGATTTTCACAAAAAATTCCACTGCCCTTGTAGATTTTGCAAAAATAGGACGAAGTGGATTTAAAAATGAACCTTCTCTCGCTCACCCTCAAATTGAGCATGGGGACAAGACTTGCTCCCCCTCGGATAATGCAAAGTTGTGCAATGGAGAGGCCGACACACAAAAAAAATTTGGACATTTAAAGAAAGACACTGTGTCGCTCCCCCTCAAATGATGACCAAAACACGAAGTGCCACGGGAGTATCCACACACACAAAAAAAAACTTCTTATCAGTTAAAAAAAATTGTGTGTGACGCTCCCCCTCAACGGTAGAGTAGACTTACCTGATACAGTTGTGTGCTCCCCCTTAACACATGAACACTCGTGAAAGCACAGATATAAGCAGATAAAAACAGACGACCGTATGAAAAAAAGGAAACACACGTGGAAAGAAAGAAAACAAACGAAATCTACCTAATAAATACATAGACTTAATCTAATTGTGTAACTGAAACAAGTAGAATACAAGTGGGAGAAAGTGTATGCTCAATCATCAGGAGTGTAAACACCGGATGATGAGTAAACAGTTGCTCGTAGTTGTATGGAACTTGTAACGGCCACACAATCGGATTAAGTCTTCAGATTTAGCATACCTAACTTGGACACCAGAGTATTAAAACATTTTTCGTCCAAGGGTTTTGTAAACAGGTCTGCTAACTGATGCTCGGTATTTACAAAGTAGAGTTCGACTGTACCTCTTCCAACGTGATCCTTGATGAAGTGATACCGAACGTCGATGTGCTTTGTCTTAGTGTGTTGGACCGGGTTGCTGGATATGGCAATGGCGCTCTTCGAGTCGCAGTAAATGGGCACCTTGACATACGTAAAGCCGTAGTCCTTGAGTTGCACCCGCATCCAGATTAATTGAGAACAGCAGCTCGCGGCGGCCACGTACTCCGCCTCGACAGTCGACGTAGAAACGCACTGCTGCTTCTTGGATGCCCAGCTTACCAGACTATCTCCTAAAAACTGCACATGCCCCAATGTGCTCTTCCGGTCCATCATGCTTCCCGCATGGTCCGCATCAGAATAGGCGGATAACTCAAAACCTGTCTCTTTCGGGTACCACAAGCCAAAATCAGCAGTACCACGTAAATAACGAAAAATTCGTTTTACAGTAGTTAAGTGAGACTCTTTAGGTTTTGATTGAAATCGGGCGCATAGAAAAGTTTAAAACATGATATCCGGTCTACTGGCGGTTAGATACATCAAAGAACCGATCATTCCCCGATACAGTTTAGTGTTCACATCCCGTCCGTTAGGATCGGCGTGAAGCTTTGTACTGGGTGCCATGGGAGTTTTCATGGGTGAGGACTGTTCCATCTGGAATTTTTGAAGAATGTCCCGGATATACTTATCCTGGTTTATGAATATCCCGGTCGACAGTTGTTTAACTTGAAGACCAAGGAAGAAATTCATCTCACAAAGCATACTCATTTTAAAAATTTCACCCATTAACTTGGCAAAGTTCTTGGCATATTGGGGATTAGTAGAGCCGAAGATTATGCCATCTACATACACTTGAACTAGAACTATGTGACCTTTTTCGTTTTTGATAAACAGAGTAGAATCGATTTTACCTCGTGTGAATTTTGACTTTATCAAAAACTCGGACAGAGTGTTGTACCATGCTCGCGGAGCTTGCTTTAGACCGTAAAGCGCCTTGTCTAGAACGTAGACATGATCAGGCTTCGAATCGTCCACGAATCCTTCTGGTTGTGAGACGTACACTTCTTCCTTGATATCACCGTAGAGGAAGGCGGTCTTCACATCCATTTGGAAGACCGTGAAATTTTTGTGCGCGGCGTATGCAAGGAACATACGTATGGCTGCGATTCTTGCCACTGGAGCATAGGTCTCATCATAGTCGATCCCTTCTTGTTGACGGTACCCCTTGGCCACGAGACGCGCCTTGTTGCGTACGACGATGTCGTCTTCGTACTTCTTATTCTTGAAGATCTACTTGGTGTCGATCACCGTCTTGTGGGTTGGACGTGGGACCAGTCGCCATACCTTTAGAGCCTCGAATCGGTTGAGTTCTTCTTGCATGGCGATGATCTAGTCCAGATCTTCAAGTGCTTCACGTACGTTTGTCGGCTCGATCTTGCTTAAGAAACCGGAGAAGAGACAAAAGTTGGTTGATGCACCTCGCGTCTAAACAGGAGTGGAGGGATCACCGATAATTTGGTGTAGGGGATGAGCTCTCATCCATTTGGTGGTGTGCGGAAGCGGCTATTGAGTAGAGTGAGACGCGTCCGGATCCACATAATCACCAGATGGAAGGTCTTGATCTGCTTCAAGTGTAGCAGGTTGGTTTCTCGGAGGAGATGGGGGAGGATTCGTCGATGGTTGAACAACTTCTGGTTCCGAGTAGTTCAGAGGTTGATCGTCGATTGTTGCAGATGACAAATCATTAGGAGCGATCTCCGGGTTTATCACAAGTTCCTCTAGGGAACAGTAGTATCAGTTGAAGTTGATGATGACGGCTGAGATGTCTCCACAACGATGGACGACGTGCTTGTAGAAGGCGGCGGGCCGGATAGATTCGCCGAATCCTCAATACAAGCAGCTTCAAGTCGAGGTTGTGCTAAGACAGGAGGAGTAGAAGCATTAAAAATGTCATCATAAAAGTATTTAAACAATAAATCTAAATCAGAAGAGTCAACATTCGATGAAGATGCATGATTCAGATTTATTGTCGCTTGTGCAGATCCCGAACGAGGATGTTCGGAAGCTAGCACGCCAGTTAAACCGGGTTCTGAACTGATATGTTCAGAAGCCAGATCTGCGGCTTCGTCGAATGTCACGTTTACACTTTCTATAATGGTTTTAGTCCATTTGTTGTAAACGCGAAATGTCATAGCCTGCATGGAATATCCTATAAATACTCCCTCATCTGCCATTGGGCTAAATTTGCTGAGATAGTCCTTGTCGTTTAAGACGTAGCACATGCATCCGAATGCATGGAAGGACTTGATGTTCGGAATGCGTTTATTGATGATCTCGTACGGCGTCTTGTTGAACCGCTTGTTGATGTTGGAGAAGTTTTGCGTATAGCAAGCAGTTGACACCGCTTCGGCCCACAGAAATAGCGACAGTTTGGATTGGGAAAGCATGGTACGAGCCGCTTCGACGAGGGTACGGTTGCGCCTTTCCACCACTCCATTTTGTTGAGGAGTGCGTGCGGCAGAAAAGGTTTGCGAAATGCTGACAGAAGTCAGATAATCGTTCACCGTTTGGTTCTTGAATTCCGTCCCGTTGTCGGTCCTGATGGTCTGAACTGCACTTTGAAGATTCAGCTGGATGGTCTTCAAATGGTTGATGATCAGCTCCGGAGTTTCGTCTTTCGAGCGAAGGAACTTGACCCAAGTATAGCGCGAGAAGTCATCCACCATCACCAGGACATACTTGTGTTTGTTGATGCTTTGAACATGCATCGATCCACACAAATCCATATGGATAAGTTCGAGGGACCGGGACATGCTCGGAGCTGCCTTCGGCTGATGAGATGCACGCTTCATCTTTCCCATCTCACATGCCCCGCAGACACGATCCTTCATGAATTGAGGATCAGGCATGCCTTTCACGTGTCCGCCCAGCACCAATTTGTTGATACTTTTGAAGTTAAGGTGCGAAAGTATTCGATGCCAAATCCAAGCTTGTTCGGAATTAGCCTTGGACAAGAGGCAGACAGGGTTATCGGTCTTCAGGGCTGCGAGGTCAATGGTGTAGAGGTTGGTCTTGCGCTTTCCAACCAGTAGCTCCTCTCCGTCGTCGTTGAGTATTCTACACCTTTTGGCTTTGAACCGGACCTCGAGATCTGTGTCGCAGAATTGGCTGATACTAAACAGATTGTGTCCCTATCCCGCAACATGTGATACCTTATTGATTGTGATCTTGTCTTGAACGATCTCTCCGTAGCCCATAATCGACGCCTTGTGGTCGTTTCCAAATCTCACGTCTCCACCATATTGTTCCTTGTAGTTTGTGAGAAGCTCCCTCCTTCCGGTCATGTGCTTGGAGCATCCAGAATCTAAGTACCACACATGACCGTGCTGCAAAAACAAGTTTAACGGATTTTAGGTACCCATATTTGCATGGGTCCTGGAGGGTTAGGCTTGACACCTCTCGGAGGAACTTTCTTTGATACAAATTTCCCTTTGGGTGTAGGTTTTACACCGTTTGAAGGAATTGGTTTTGGCACAGGTTGCCTCTTAGGTGTAGAAATTACACCTATTGGAGGAACTGGTTTTGTAGCAGGTTGCCTCTTGGGTGCCGGTTTAACCTCAGTAGGAGAAACCCGTTTGGGAATGGGTTTTCTCTCCTGCTGTGGTTTAACTTCAGATTGGGAACCCCGTTGAGTATGTTGTTTCTTTTTATTTTTACTGGGTTTGCTGTTGGGTGTATGATTATATATATGATATGACCTAAACCAATGATTGTTATTTATATCATCAAAGTCATTCCAACCACATTTAGAACAACACACACAATCATGCGATAACTGAATCAATTGCTGAACGGAATAAAGTTTAATTGGAAAAGAAACATCACGTTTAACAAAATCATACCTATGATTCCAAGCACAATCATTTTTGTTCATCCTAGGGTAAAAAACAGTATTGAAATACTTTGATGCTGCATCCTCAACAGGTTCCTTAGCTAGCCACTTTGGTTTTTCTTGTTTAGCACGACCATTTTTATCTAAAACAACAGGGACAGAATGGTCAGTGACTTTTGAAGGAACAGGATTTTTGACAGGCAATCGCTCGGTCTTTTGCCTCGGTTGTGATTGGTTTTGAGAAACAGGTTTAGATTCGGAAATTTTAATCATAGCTGGGGCCTTTGTTTTAGAACAGTCACCCTTTAGAAAATTGACTGGTCGATTGACTACTGGAGACAAAAAATCAGTATGACTCGGAAGAGGTTTGTCGAAGGGGAATGACTCAAACTCTTCATCAGAATTGCCTTCGGAGTTCATATATTCAGAAAAATCGACATCCGGGATTACGGGACTTGGATCGGTCGAGGAAGGCGAGGAACACTTAGTGCTTTTGTGCTTTGGGGAATTTGGTGCGGAAGCTAGGAAAAAAATCAGAGTTCAAATTCCTCAAAACACTCTCGTCTTGAGAATCTTTATCGTCTTGTGTTGAAGAGGTTTTTCTTATGAAATCTTTACACGAAGACATGTCCGATGAGTTAGAGGAAGAATCGGGTGAAATCTGCTTTTCAGATTGGAGTTGGTCAATCTGCTCTTGGAGCTGACCATTTCTCGTATACTCTTGCATCGCATCTGTTGCCAAGGCAGCCAGTTTAGATGTGAGCTTAGTGATTTCACTCCGAATAATTTCCTGTCCTTCATCAGACACAGTTTTGGTTTTGACCGATTTAAGATTCCCAAGTTCCTGGATTAGCGCTTGCTTTTTTGTTTGAAAATTTGACCTTTCTTTCTCGAGTGACTCCTCCAACTCGACTATCTTTGCTTCCAAGATGAGAGGGGGAACATAGAGCTTGTACTCATCCGTCTCAGTCTTGGTCTCAGTCTTGGTTTCCTCTTCCTTTTCAGGTTCAAGAGGACCAGTCCATTTAATTGCATATTTCGGATAATCTTTGGCTATTCCAAGACAATTAAAATCATACAATATAGGTCTTTTGGCTATACCCTTTTTTAGGTAGTGCGGGTTATCGTATCCGATTCCCCAGTCTTTGTTGAAATACGTGAACTCCTTTGGTTTATTCATGTGGATAGTCTGATCCGTTTGACCTCTTTTATGAAGTTTGGTTTCAAGATCAAGAATTTTAGCACCAAATTCCTTGTGCTGAATTTGAAGGGCAGAACGTTGATAAACAATTTTTGCTTTCTCTTTCATACACTGATCAAACTGAGACTGAAGTTCAGATAATTTGGCCCTTAAGTCCTTAGGTGCCATTGAAAGATTCTTGCATTTGTCTTTTAAGCTAGCATTTTCAGACTTATATTTCTCAGTTATTCTCTTCTGAACATCTAGCTTTTCAGATAGAGATCTGATCTCAAGCCGTTGTTCATTAGAGGTGGCCTTAAAGGAATTTGCCTGTTCAACAAGTGATTGCATTTGATTCAAGAAATCTTGTTGGTTAGATTCAGATACCTGACTTGAATTTTCTTCATCGGATGGAGAGTGATATCCCATGAAAGCATTGGAACCATCAGAATCGCTTTCATCATCAGAACGACCCAACGAGTAGTCGTCTTCCACAAACAGTGCTGCTCCAGCTTCCTTCTGGTCGGCCAGTGCGAGCTTCGCTTTGTAGTAATGAGCATTCTTTACTACTGGCCTCCGACAATCTTTAGCAAAGTGACTAAGCTTTTCGCGGTTGTAACAGGTCACGGGTTCATCTTTCTCCGTCTTCTCCTTCTTCTCAGACTTATCTTGCTCATCGGCTTTCTTCTTTCCTTCATACTTGTCCTGATGATCATGGCGCTTGTTGGAGGAGGTGGAGTAGCGCTGATTATTGGACGATGGCTTCTTATAGAACTTTTGTTGTTGGAAAGATTTGGAAAGCAAGGCTATCGCTTTCTTAAAATCAGATACTTCATCATCAGAATCACTGTCTTCCTTTTCTTCAGGTTCTGATTCAGAAGAGCTTTGTTTTTAGTACGTTTGGAGTGACGGCCCGAAGATTTCCCTTGTTTGGAGGACATGAGTGCTATAGGATCAGCAGCTAGCTTAGTTGCGTCCTTCTTCTCTTTGAGTATTTCCATCACCTCATCTTCAACTTGAAGAAGCGTCTCATACAGCTCGTGGATGTCAACTTTCTCCATCAGGTGGTTGTGCTTTACGTGTGAACCAAAAACTTTCCACTCAGGCAGAAGAGTGTTGAGAAATTTAATAGCATTCTCCGTGTTCGAACGAGTAATCTTGTTCTTGTGGAGCTCGTTGAGAAGAAGAAAGAACCGTTCATAAGTTTGGGAAAGGGATTCACCGGTGCGTTGTTTAAAGCTATCAAACTTGGTTATTGAGCTGTTGATCTTCAGCTGATTCCCGACTTTGCTCCCACGCATCATCTTCTCCACTTGATCCCACATGCCCTTAGCTGTATCTTTATAACTGTCGATGGCAGTGTAGATCGTGTTGGGGATAGCTTGAACAAGATACCGCTTAGCAAGCTTTTCCCCCTCAAGCATGCCCTTTTCGTCGTCGGTCATGTCGGATAGAGTCTTTTTCACATAGAGTGTTTTACCACCTTCTTCAGCTGGTGGAACGGTCTACATTGGCGTAGGAATTGGCCCATCTTCTAATGCTCGCCAAATGTACTCGAAGTTGTCCTTCGACTCGATAAAGATTTTGAATCTGTCGCGCCAATGGCTGTACTCACCTTGATAGAGACAAGGTGGTTTGGAGTCGGTGCCGATAGCAAGAGTGTCGCGTGAAGACATCATTATTTGCACTAGAATGATCGTCAGACGAAGTGTTCGATTCAAAGTGATAAACGAACGCAAGGCACTACGAGTGATATCCTAACGAAGGTTCTATGACAGAATTGTACTAGGAACAGGTAAGAATTCAACAGGAATGAACTTACCGGATAGGAATTCGGATAAGATGTCTGATCTGGAAGTGTCCGGATCAGATTAAGTGAAAACCGTTCAAAAATGTAGAAGTTTCCGGATAAGATTCAAAGAGTCCGGATAGACTAGGTTTCCGGATAACACTAGGGTTACCGGAAGACAATAGTTTCCGGATGAGACTAAGGAACACAAAACTTACCGGATAAACGAGTTTCCAGATTAAATGCTTTCCGGAGGGAATATGTTACCGGATAATACGCTTTTCGGATGCAGGATTGTCCGGAAGATAGGTTATCGGAAACTTTGGGTTTCCGAAACAATATACCCGGAAATATTAGAGTTTAAATAACTTACCCGGAAAGATGAGGTATCCGGAGAGATTTGAAGCGAATGTCCGGAAAGAACGGCTGGTATCCGGAAAGTGTTGTTGTTGTCTGGAAACAGCGGCTGGCTTTTTCAAATCGATTGAGAATCGACTAGGGTTGCTCAAAAACGTTCCTGAAAGATTAGAAACTCGACCAAACACCAAAATAACACTACTCAAATCGATTTTAAAGCCAAAACAACAAGTTTTGATGGTTAGAAATTCGATTTTTACCAAGAACACACCCAAAACTTTTGAACTTTAATTTGCTTACAAACCACTCAAACGATCGAATTAGAGTACGAAAACTTGCAGAATCACTAATAACAATGATACTAACAATACCCAATAAACGAAATCGATCAATTTTACCAGAATCAAAAAATTGATATTCAATCATGAACACAACCGTATTGTCCAGAAACCTTACCAGAATTCGAATAGAACACTTTGAATAGATGTAGTCCGTCTGCCCTGATACCAATTGTGAGTTCCAGATCCGTGCAACGAACAATAATGAAATCAACAGATAGTAACACACGTTATGATTTCAACTGGTCATCCAATTTGCTTTCAATTTAGAGAGAGTTTACAATAAGAGTAGGAAACAAAGCTAAAACAAAACATTATATATGACGGGCCCGTGGTTAACAAGCCCACGGCCCGTTCACTAACTAGGCTCAAACAAAACAATTACAATTAGCCCCTTGAACTTCTATTCAACATAAATTCGACCCTAACACAAGATTTCTATCAGTCGGTCGATCGGTCTTTTGCCTCGGCTGTGATTGTTTTTGAGAATGTGATTCAGTTTTATAAAGCTTAATCACAGTCGGGGTCTTTGATTTGGAACATTTGCCCTTTTGAAAGTTGACCGGTCGATTAACTACTGGTGAAAGAAAATCAGTATGACTTGGAAGAGGTTTGTCGAAGGGAAACGACTCAAACTCTTCATCAGAATTGCCCTCGGAATTCATGAATTCTGAAAATCGATATCCAGGATAGTGGGACTTTGATTGGCCGAGGAAGGCAATGAACACTTTGTGCTTGTGTGTTTCGGGGAATTCGGTGCGGAAGCTAGGAAAAAATCAGAGTTTAAATTCCTTAACACACTTTTATCTTGAGACTCTTTACCATCTTGTGAAGAGATTTTTCCAATGAAAGCTTTACACGAGGATGTGTCCAATGAATTGGAGGAAAGTTCGGGTGAAATATGCTTTTTAGTTTGGAGTAGGTCAATCTGCTCTTGGAGTTGACCATTTCGCGTATGCTCCTGCATCGCTTCTGTTACCAAGGCAGACAGTTTTGATGTGAGCTTATTGATTTCACACCGAAGGATTTCCTGTCCTTCATCCGACACAACTTCGGTTTTCTCAGATTTGAGTTTCTCAAGTTCTGTGATAAGCGCTTGCCTTTCCTTTTGAAAACAAGACCTTTACTTCTCGAGTGACACTTCTAACTCAACTATTTTAGCTTCCAAGATGAGAGGGGGAACATAGAGTTTGAACTCATCCGTCTCAGTCTTGGGTTCGGTTGCTTGGACCTCATCCTTTTCGGAGGAATCTTTGGGCGTCACAAACTTATAGAAGTCAAAATAGTCATTCGAGAGGTATTTCTTTTGATTTTTCTCATAATAATAGTTCAAAGGCTCATAACAAAAAGGAAGTTGCATTTTTGTCGTGTGTTTGCGCTTGTATTCCTCAGTTTCCTCTTCCTTTTCAGGTTCAAGAGGACAGTCCATTTTATCCCATATTCTGGATACTTTTTGTCTATTCCAAGACAGCCAAAGTCATACAGTGTAGGTCTTTTGAATATACCCGTTTTCAAGTAGTGTGGGTTATCGTATCCGATTCCCCATTCCTTGTTAAAGTAAGTGAACTCCTTGGGTTTATTCATGTGAATGGTCTGATCAGTTTGACCTCTTTTGTGGAGTTTGGTTTCAAGATCAATTATTTTAGTGACAAACTCCTTGTGTTGAATTTGAAGAGCAGAGCATTGATAAACAATTTATGCTTTCTCATTCTCACATTGATCAAGCTGTGATTGTAGTTCAGATATTTTGGCCCTTAAGTCCTTAGGTGCTATTGAAAGATTTTTGCATTTTTCTTTTAAATTAGCATTTTCGGACTTGTGTTTCTCAGTTATTCGCTTTTGAACATCTAGCTTTTTAGATAATGATTTAATCTCAAGCAGTTGTTCATCAGCGGTGGCCTTGTAGGAATCTATTCGTTCAGCAAGAGATTGCATTTGATCAAAAAAATCTTGATGGATAGGTTCACATACCTGAATGGCTTTGCCTTTTCTTCATCAGCAGGAGGGTGGTAGCCCATAAAAGCATCAGCACCTTCAGAGTCGCTTTCACTATCAGATCGACCAAGCCAGTGGTCATCTTCAACAAATAGAGCTTTGCCCGCCTCCTTTTGTTCTGCCAGTGCGAGCTTTGCCTTGTAGTAGTGAGCATTCTTAACAACAGGCTTCCTACAATCCTTCGCAAAATGACCCAATTTCCTGCAGTTGTATCATGTCACGGGTTCGTCTTTCTTCTTTTCTGGCTTGCGGTCATCTTTCTCAGTCTTCTCCTTCTTATCAGAATGGTTGTGCTCATCGGAATTCTTCTTTCCTTCGTATTTATCCTGATAATCATGACGCTTGTTGGAAGAGGTTGAATAGCGCTGATTATTGGATGTGGGCTTCTTGTAGAACTTCTGTTGTTGGAAAGATTTGGAGAGCAAATCCATTGTTTTCTTAATGGATGTTACTTCAGAATCGGAATCACTGTCCTCCTTTTCCTCAGACTCAGGCTCAGATTCACTTGGCTCTTGGGCACGTTTGGAACGTCGGCCGGAAGATTTGCCTCGTTTTGAAGACATAATACCTAGTGGATCAGCAGGTACTTTGGACGCGGACTTCTTTTCGTTCAGAATCCCCATCACCTCATCTTCATCTTGAAGAAGCATCTCATAGAGTTTGTGTATGCCAACGTTCTCTATCAAGTTGTTGTGCTTGACGTGAGATGCGTATACTTTCCATTCAGGCAAGAGGTTGTTGAGAAACTTGAGCGCGTTCTCCGTGTTAGATCGAGTGATGTGGTTCTTGTGAAGCTCGTTGAGGAGGAGACAAAAATGTTCATGGGTCTGGGAGAGGGATTCGCCGGTGCGCTCCTTAAACCCATCAAACTAGGTGATGTAGTTGTTGATTTTCAGTTGATTACCGACTTGGCTCCCGCGCATCATTTTCGCAACCTGATCCCACATACCCTTTGCTGTATCTTTGTAACTGTCAATGGCTGTGTAGATGAGGTGATTTCAACCCTGAATTGGAGAAAGAAGCAGAGCTCGAAGTGTCAACTGTGGCAACTCACGACGACGTGCCTTGGACTCTGTATGTCGACGGATCGTCCAACATTAGAGGTTCAAGACTAGACGTCGTCTTAAAGTCGCCACAGGGGGGCAAGATGGTGTATTCTGTTCGACGCGATTTCAAAACCACCAACAACGAAGCAGAGTACGAAGCCCTGATCATGGGAATGAATATGGCCCACGACTCGGGGGAAACCGCGCTACATGTCAAAAGCGATTCTCTTCTGGTCGTGAACCAGATTGTTAGCTTCAATCTTCCTAATCGTAGAAGTATTTAGAAGTAGTGAAAAATAGGCCAAGTGAAGAAAGCCTCTTACAGAGGCTCTGCCGAACTTACCGAGAGATCAAGGTCGAGAAGCTACAGAAGCTAAAGAGGCGTCCTACAGAAGTTCTGTCATACGCGCAAAGAAGACCAAAGACTCGGAATCCGGTGAAGACTGCTCTACAAAGGACCAAACCGCAGAACCTCTGTGACACTTCACAGAGCCTCTGCGGTCTTCAACAAAGACTTCAAAGATATTTATAATATCTTGCTACTGTTACTGGACCTGTTCATCAACTTGCATGGTAGCATGCCCTGTCCATCTTCAACGTGTCAAACTCTGATTGGATTCAATAGGGCTTAGTACATAATAGACGTCTGCTGCATTAAATGCAATACAGCACGTCCAACTGTTCATGCCATCCGTTCAACTATTCATACCGTCCGTTCTGAATAGTACCTTATGCTTTATGGTCCCCTTAGAGTAGTATATAAGGAAGACTCATGTTGAGTTCTTCAATATCGAGAATTAAGAGATAAAAACATCAAGAACACATAGCTTATATACTTTGAGAGTCATATCTGTTTTGAAGATTTGCTTACTCACTGTTCTTGAATCTGTTCTTGATATATATATATATTCAGTAAACTTTGAGATATTATTTCCAGTTCACTGTTTATTTATATTGTGTTCTAAATCTATCAAACATATCTGTTAGTTCTTCAAATACGCTTCCGCATCAAACATAAACTCGAACTAATAGATCTGACAATCTTGTATAAGCAAAACAGGAACCAACAATTGGTATCAGAGCAAAGCTTGATTTTCAATATCAAGTGATCCTCGTTTGACAACATTATTAATAGATTTCATTCTGTTAAAAAGGTTTCTGTTTTCCTATTACTCTTCGACTCATTCTGATAGAAACCATTTTACCAGGTTAGAACACCATTAAACAATTCTGGATATCAGTTTTTTTACCCAGAAATCCTTCCAGATCTTCATATATACTTTCTGAAACCCCTGAAAAGCTCTTAAAATGACAAATACCAATAACTTTTTCACTGCTGGCTCATTAACCAAACCTCCTACTCTCCTTCGAGATGAGTATCCTCAATGGAAGATAAGAATGGTTCATTTCTTTGAGGGTACTGAAAAAAATCTAGTACAATATCTTTACAACCTTCCTCCTGTTCCCATGATAGTAGTACCACGAGTACCAGCTACTGCTGAATCTCCTGAAATCCCTGAACATCAAAAACCGAAGCCAAAAGAAGAATGGTCAAATGAAGATAAGGCAGAAGATGAAGTTGCACAGAAAACAAAAAGAGTCTTGATAATGGCTATCCCCAACGAACTTTTTCAATCCTTAGATGCATGCGAAACTGCGCACGATCTTTGGAAAGAATTAGAAAGACAGTTGGAAGGGGGTGCTAAAACACAGAAGAACCGAAGGGCACAGTACATAAATGAATATCATGCATTCAGAGCCTCTGCAATAGAATCTCTGCAAACGACGTACGACAGGTTCAACTCTCTCATAAACAAATGCAGAAAGTCTGGCATTCACAGAACCTCAGAAGAAAATAACGTCATGTTTCTAAAGAGCCTGAATGATGAGTGGCTTCAATTGTCTATGTCTTTACAAACAAACCAAGATCTAGACTCATGGACACTCTCTAATCTCTATGGAAAACTAGCTGCACAAGAGCCTCAAATAGCACAGGCTAAAACAATAACCATTGCACCATACGCATTGGTTAGTAAATCAACAGAGGCTACAGAAAGACCGAGAAATGAGAGAGCAACAGAGGAGAAGACGAAGGAGAAGAATAAAATGGTGATGGTTGATAGCGAAGAAGACGAGCTGATAGAGGAAGAAATAACTCTTGCGTCATTAGCTAAATCATTGGCTCTATTGACAAGAGAGTTCAAAGGTAACCAAAGAAATTTTGGAAATGACAGATATAGCAGAGACAACCAGAGAGATAGAAGAGATGATGGAAGAAGAGAAGAATCAAGAGACCGACAGAGGTCTGACTACAGAAATTATGACCAACAGAGGTCGAGCGACAGAAACTACAGAGGAAATGACCGACAGAGGTTAGATGACAAGGTAGGCCACACACAAGAATGCTACAAATGTGGTAAGCCTGGTCATTACGCAAATGAATGCCGAACAGAGAAAGCTGGAGATCAACAGAAGTCCGACGATCGAACTGGAAACACCTCTCAAGGTTGTTTCAACTGCGGCAAGCCAGGCCATTTCTCAAAAGAATGCAGAAGTAGACAAAAACAAAGGGCATTCTGAAGCAAACAAGGAGGACTTCGAGTCAGACTCTACCTCTGATGATGAATTCACCACCAATGCCCTGTTCTGTGGCATGGCAAAAGTCGACCCCGGCACTGACAATGAGGTATCCATTTCAAACTCTACCTCTTGTACTAAATATGTAGATAATGATCCAATTAAACTTAACATTGAACTGATTGAACTAAAAGAGATAAATGAAAGCATTCAGAAAAGACTCACCTTTAATGAGAGAGAAGTAAGGCTTCTCACTCAAGAAAAAGCCAAATATTTTGAAGAAAAGGAAAGAGTAGAAAAATATTGGAGCAATAATATAGATCCTTTAAAAAGGCAAATTTCTGAATTAACCTCTGCTTTAAAAATCAAAACAAAAGAGCTTTCAGTTTCTAGGAGTGAAACAACTGACATAAGAGCTCTCAAAGAATACTTTCAAAAAGAGAGAGAGGTACTTTGGCAAGATCTACTCAGAAGAGAAGTTTTACCTAAAAACTATAAAGATGCACAGAAGGTGTATGAGAAAGTAAACTCACAAATAGGAAGACGAGGTATAGGGTACGATGATATTACTCTAGGTGTTGAAGGCAAAAGACTTAAACCTCTGTCTTCTCTGTTTGTGATAGGAAAAACAAATAAACCAATTTTTCCAAACTTACTCTTTGTAAGTAAAAGGGTTAAAATCTCTGCAGAACCTTACTTGAGGAAACATACGAAGATGATCAATGTGTGGTTTGAAAACACAGATTCATCATCTTCAACCTCTGTTAAAATAGGAATCAAACCAAAGAAATATCTGAAAACACAAGATCAGATTGGTATCTTTAAGTTTGGTAAACCAGAGACTCAAACACAGGTCGCTTTTGTCTGTATGATAAATGTCGAAAGAAATTATCTGCAAAAGCTCCTGAGTTTAAACCCATCTTTTCAGAAGAAAAACTTAAAGAATCAATGGAAAAAGAAATTTTGGAAGTTTTGAAATCAAATGTTTTAGAAAATCTCTGTACATCTTCTATAGATCAAATTCTCGCTGAAGAGATCTCATCAGAAACCCCTGCTATCTACGAAAGTTATTTTACAGAGGAAGAAAGCTCGTACGATACATGCTCAGAAAATCCAGCCTCTGTCGAAAGAGATGACTCAACCTCTGTATTTGAGGACGATTCATCCTCTGACGACTCAGAGACTGATTCTAAATCAGGGATAATTCACTGTGACACAGAGGATGTTAAATTCTCCTCTGAGGTTCTTAACAGAACAATTTCTCCAAAAGAGAAAATCACAGAGATACCTATCTATCTGTCCAGATTTTCTCAAAATGTGCATACAAGTCAAAACCTCTACAGAGCTTGATAATCTGAAAAAGGCCTCTAAAAATCCTAAAAGCTCAAAATTTTCAAAACCTTTAAAGCAAATTAAAGAGAATCCCACTTGGCAACAAAAGGGAAAAAGGCCTGAAGCTAACAAATATTTTTCCTCTGTGACAGTGAAGAATGATGTTCACCACAGAAGAGACTCACAGAAGGCACGACCTAAACAAGACTTTTGCAAACAACATTCTAGTATTCATAGATCTTCTTGTAATAGGAAATCTAATGTTAAGAAAAGAATGTAATGCCTCTGTGGTTCAGTTCAATAAATTCAATGAAAAGTTCAAACAAATCACGTCTCATATTAAATATTGTCATTGCTTTGATCTTATGTTCAAATTGAATAATCACTTCTCAAGTCCAGATTGCTTACTCTCCACTAAAATTCAAACTCCAAAGTCAGAACCTAGAGAGAAACAATCTGATTTTTCTACAAATGATAAAATGTATTTCAAGAATGCTAAGGCAAACTTGAAAAATTCTAACAATATTGAACCCATATGGATATGGGTACCTAAGTCTCTGTGATTGTCTTACAGAAGCGGTTTGTGCCAATTTGGTATCTTGACTCCGGATGCTCACGGCACATGACTGGCGACAGAAGTTTACTATCCACGTACAAAGAAACACACGATGGTGGATCTGAAACTTTTGGAGACGACAAGAAGGGACACATCAAAGGCTATGGAGTCATAAAGAAGGAAAACGTCTCTGTATACAAAGTTGCATATGTGAATGGCCTTAAACACAATCTACTCAGTGTAAGTCAACTATGTGATACAGGATTCGATGTGTTATTCAAAAGAACTTTCTGCTCTCTGCAAAGTGAAGACACAGGAATGGAACTTCTGCGAGCCGAAAGAAAAGGTGATATGTGTCTGATGAATTTTTGTTCAACAACCAAGGACAAAGTTTGCCTTGTAGCTTGCGAAAGTAAAGAAGCCTGGTTATGGCATAACAGGTTCTGTCACTTGAACTTTCACACATTAGATAAACTGGTAAAACTAGATCTAGTTAAAGGTTTGCCTAATGTTAAATTTAATAAGGATCACTTGTGTTCTGCCTGTGAAATGGGAAAAGTCAGAAGAGCTTCCCACAGAGGCAAAACAGATGTGTCTTGCACTAGACCTCTGTACATGCTTCATGTTGACCTCTGCGGTCACATTGCCATACAGAGCCTAGGTGGCAAGAAATACATACTTGTCTTAATTGATGAGTATTCGCGTTTCTCATGGGTTGAATTTGTTCGAAAGAAATCAGATGTTCCAATCATCTTGATAAATCTAATGAAAAGAATCCAAGTTCTTTATGAATGCAGAATACAGAAGTTAAGAAGTGACAATGGCACAGAATTTAAAAACTCTGTCATTGAAGCCTATCTTTCTACAGAAGGAATATCACAGAACTTCTCTGCCGCACGCACTCCACAGCAGAACGGCGTAGTCGAAAGAAAGAAACGAACGCTTGTGGAGGCCGCAAGAGCTATGCTATCAGCATGCGGATTGCCAATGAACTTTTGGGCATAAGCGATTTCTTCTGCTTGTTATACACAGAATCGTTCAACCATTGTGAAAAGACACCTCAATAGTCCTTACGAATTAATCAACAAAAGTGATAAATCCCAAATCTCTAGCAATAAGATATGAATGTAGTGAGAGAGAATCTAGAGAGCAAATATGTCATCCATGTATTGAGCTCAAAGGATTACAAAAGGTTTCTAAAAGATTACAAAGGCTTCTAAAGTGTTTCGAAGTGTTTCTAAGTGTTACTAACAAATGAACTAGACAAGCCTATTTATACCCATAACATACAAGGTATAAAGGCATTCACAATACTGTATAGACTCATACAGTACATTGACTTTACAGTAAATCTTGAATACAACAATGCTCTAACAATCTCCCCCTTTGGATTCAAGATTTAAAAAAAATAACAGCAGTCTTCAGCTCTTTGTAAAGTCAATCTTCTCAAACAGACACTCTATCAAACCATCTTCAAATAGCTTTATCTCCACTAGTTCACGGCGAACTATATGCTTTGACACTCTTTAAGAACTCAGCTTTGAAGAATCTTCAGACAAACATGAAAAGTCATTGACTTTTTCTTTGAAAAAACCAACCTTCTTCAATACAATCTTCAACAGATTGTCTTCAAGTCTTGAACATGGATTTCATATCTTTATATAGAACCATCAATTCGGAACAAGATAAATCAGAAACAATTAGAGTTTGGATCAGAAAGATGTGAAACCATCCACATTGTTGAACTTTTAGGTGTAAGCGCATTCCGATAACCACTCAGAACTAAGATAACCAAATTCAGCAACATTTGGACTTCACATGATCCATCTCCCCAATCTTCAGTCTTTGTTCACGAATCTTTGACTTGAAATATCTTTGATTTGAAAATTCTTTGACATGAAATTGAAATTAAACTTTTCTCCCCCTTTTTCGATGATGGTGAGCATCGAAAACCATTTTCAATTTCAGTCGTGTCTTTGAGTATTGCTAACAATCTCCTCCTTACAGAATAACCTTGCTCCCCCTCAAAATAAGAATTCTGGAGCAATTTATTTTCTCCCCCTGAAAGTATGCATATATTTCAATAACGTACAGTATTTGAAATTGTAGCACAAATTTTAAAACAAATTTACACAAGGAAAATAACATTCATTGAATTTTATTTTATAACTACAAACATTTGATCATTTGAAAACTTTATAAAAGAAATTCAGCTTAATGAAATTTAACAAATTTTCAATCAACTGAAATCAAATGCATGTGTTTGGATTCAAGAACAAGTCATCATTGTATATCAAGTTAAAAAATGTTCAGTTCCAACCCCTTTATTAAATCTATTTGGTGTGCTAGCATGGGAAATATGATTAGCTTCAAGCATATGCAATTCTAAAACATATAAGAATATTTTGCTCTACTCACACTATTTGTCCAAAATCAGAATTTTCACAAATTTACGGGTTTATCGCGACTTTGTATTTTCCCCAAGTTTCAAGAGATGTGTGCTCATTGGCATCTTTTGATTTTGTGCACATTGACATCTTTTGATTTTGTGCTCATTGGCATCTTTTGATTCTGTGCTCATTGGCATCCTTTGATTTTGTGCTCATTGGCATCTTTTGATCAAAAAGTTTAGTAAGAATAAGATACACCGTTAAACATGACTTTCTATCTGGTTCTATAGCAGGATTTGGGTTAGCAGATCCCAGACCAGTTGGCCTTAGGTGCTAGGTGACGAGCACCCCTTAGAACTTAATTTCCCAAACCAGAAAGGCCACATCGATATATCTTAAACCCATTTGTACCAGTAGAACATGGCTTTCTATCTGGTTCTATTGCAGGATTTGGGTCAGCCGATTCCAGACCAGTTGATCTTAGGGACTAGGTGTCGAGCACCCCTTAGGACTTACTCTCCCAAACCAGAAAGGCCACAGGCACAAACTTTCAAACTAAATGATATTCTATATAAGTTCGAATTTCCATCACAAAATATGAATGATATCTCAATCACTTGGTTCTTAATCATAGTGCTTCCCCCATATTTTCGTTTCCATTCATCATTCTGATAAATAGGCTTTTTGAGCATTATATTCTATATAAGTCCAGATTCACATATCTTTGAGCATTTAGCATAATTTCATTCATGTTTTGCTGACCTTTCGATTTATTTCAGAGGTGAAAGATGAAACAAATATAACTCAGATAAAAAACAAAAACACTTGTAAAATCATCTTTTAGCACACATTTAATTCATTGAATGAAAATTGAAAATTTTATCTCATTGAATTAAATTTATAAAGATTCAAATTTTCAAAGTGGTAGAAGCAAAATATAATCCAATGTTACCTTTTACCACGTTCCTTGAAACAGAAAGATGTAACAGTTAAGGATATCACCTGAGAAGTGTGAGTTCTAAACTGATTTGTTTAGAAGTCTTAGTCTTTGAAGTACGGGTCCTGAACTGAGTTGTTCAGAAGCCATTGTCGTTGAAGCACGGGTTTTGAACTGATATGTTCAAAAGCCAATGTACATTTAAGCACGGGTCCTGAATTGATGTATTCAGAAACCATAGTCTCTTTTAAGTGCGGGTCCTAAACCGATATGTTTAGAAACCATTCATGATTTGTCTCCCCCTTAATGGTACAAATATTCTTCATAGAAATACGCCGCTTCTCTTCTGTTTTCAGTCATGTGTGTGGTATGTATCTACAAATCAGTACAACACATGATGTACCTACAAAACAATTTAAGCAGATTTTGGTACCCAATGGCATTTGGGTCCTAGTGGGTTAGGTGTAGATTTCTTACAAGGAATACTGTAAGAACCATACCAATAAGAAGTATAATCTTTATGCACAAAATCATTTGATCCACAGTAAGAACAACAGATTTTCTTATGTGCCAACCTAATCAGATGATTTACATAATGAATAGGATTAGGTTTAGCATAAGATTTACCTTTTGGCGTATTGTTCTTCTTTGCATTTGATGTGGATACAGATGATTTTGGCACATCTTTCTTTGGAATTGTTGTGCCTTTGATTCTCCATTCCATCTTCACCCTCTTGAGGACTGGAACTTCTTCAGATTTGGAAGTATTAATTTTAGGCACCTTAAGAATATCATCCGATTTATCAAACAGAGGATTATAGAAAAGATTAGAAGAACGAATCTGACCTTTTGAGAAATCTGTTGATCTATTAAATTGTTTAGAAGAAATGTTTTTAAAACTTGAACTTGAAGCAGTTTTAAAAGAACATTCAGAATCATTTGAATCAACAAATGGAGTCTGAAAGATAGAATTATGACTGGCCTGCTTTGAGACATCAAATTTAAAAATGACGTCTTCAAGTTCTTTGACTTTGTTTATTAAAACATTTTTCTCTTTAGAAATTAGATCAAATTTCTGTTGGAGATCAGATTTGATCAACTGATCCTTCATAATATCAGCTGATAAACCAGATAATCTTTTGGTAAGATTAAGAATCACATCTTCAAAATATTCGCGTTCCGATTCAAAATCTTTTTCCAAAAACTTTCTTTTATCAGTAATCTCTTTGAAAATTTCCATATTTTTCTTTTTAAGGGTTTTACTTTCCTTTTCAAAGAGATTTTGCTTTTCCGTGAAATCTTTTCTTTCCTTTTCCAAAAGATTTTCTAATTCAGAGATTTTCACGGAAAGTTCAGAACTTTTAATCTCAAAAGATTTGCGTTCAGTTTCAAATTTAGCTCTTTCTTTTTCGAGCTTGTCTTTTTCTAAAAATAAAACTTTCTCAAAGTCTGAAACTTGTTTTGAAAGTTTTATACATTTCAGCTCAATCTCTTTCTTTTCTTCAAAAACTTTCTTTTCTTCAAAAACTTTCTTTTCTTCAAAAGAAAAATTAGACAGTTTTCTCTTTAGATCGGCATTTTCACTGTCCAAAATTTTCCCTATATCTTTAACTTCTTTTAATTGAGCATGTAACTTTAAGTTCCACTTCACTCTCTTTTCTTCTCTACTCTTCAAATCGGCATTTTCTTTTTGAAGAGTTGTTACTTTCTCTTGAAGATTCTCGATTTGATCGTGCAGACTTGAGTTGTCTTTCTTTGCTTCAAGATCTGCAATATAAACTTCAAGATCAGTTATTCTTTTAGTAAGTTTAGCATTTGAAGAAGAAATGTCTAAAATTTGTCTTTTCAGATCAACATTTTCTTCTTCCAATGCTTTATTTAAAATAGGAGTTGAAGAATTTGAAGCATTATCTTTAACAGGAGTTTCTGATATAGGAGATGTTTCTGATAAAATAACTTGTTGCAAAATTCCATTATTTGCCTTAGCTTTTTCAAGTGGCTTTGGAGGTGTTTTTGTTATTATGACTTGTTGCAACACTTCATTATTTGGTTTAACAGATACATGTGAATTAACAGATGTTTCTGTTATAATGACTTGTTGCAACTTTACATTTGGTTTAACAAAAACTTTTGCAATTGGAGGAATCTCCTTTTTCAGAGTTTGCTTCAAATCTTCACCACTGCTTTTAACAATAACTTGTTGTAAAACCATTTTGAATATTGCTAGAAATTGATCGTTCAGAAGATCAAGCAGACAGTGTATGAAAATACACAAAAAAATATATAAAATTTTTTCTTGAAAAGCTCTTACAGTGTATGAAATACACTATAGAAAAAATTTCGGGATAAATTTTTTTTTTTTTTTTTTTTTTTTTTACAAGAATTCGGATGTATAAGGATTCGAAATCACTCAATTCGGACTTAACTTGGTTCGAATTCAATGAATTCGGATGCTTAAGGGTTCGAATTCTATGAATTCGGATGCTTAAGGGTTCGAATTCAATGAATTCGGATGCTTAAGGGTTCGAATTCTATGAATTCGGATGCTTAAGGGTTCGAATTCAATGAATTCGGATGCTTAAGGGTTCGAATTCTATGAATTCGGATGCTTAAGGGTTCGAATTCTATGAATTCGGATGCTTAAGGGTTCGAATTCAACACTTGTAAAAAAATCAAGAACACTCCGAATTCTTCTTTGAATGATCCGAATTCACCAAGAATGATCCGAATTCACCAAGAATGATCCGAATTCACCACTTCGAACTTCAGAATCACTTAATTTGCCATATCTCTTTCAATTCTTGATCAATTTTGATGAATCTTATATCAAAATGCTCGTAATTCAAATCCGCACACTTTTCCTGTTAATCACGATTCACAATTCGGACAATTTAACCAGATTAAGATCCAAACTGTGATTTTGAACTTTTTGAAAAAACTTCAAAAATTGATCAGATCTGTCGATTCTGTGCAGTTTTTGATGTTGATTCAAGAATTAAAGATGATCAGTGATCAATTCCGAGTTCAGTGATGCAAGAAATCGAATCAAAAGATCAAAATTTAAGAAAAATTTATGTCTTAATGATAAGACTTCAGATGAACAGTAAAGAATGAGTGGTCCGAATTCTTGAGCACTTAGTGTAAAATTTCTTCAATTTGCTCTTCAATCTGCTTGAATCTTCTGTTTAGCTCTGATACCAATTGATAAATCCCAAATCTCTAGCAATAAGATATGAATGTAGTGAGAGAGAATCTAGAGAGCAAATATGTCATCCATGTATTGAGCTCAAAGGATTACAAAAGGTTTCTAAAAGATTACAAAGGCTTCTAAAGTGTTTCGAAGTGTTTCTAAGTGTTACTAACAAATGAACTAGACAAGCCTATTTATACCCATAACATACAAGGTATAAAGGCATTCACAATACTGTATAGACTCATACAGTACATTGACTTTACAGTAAATCTTGAATACAACAATGCTCTAACAAAAAGGCGGCCAAACATCAAATTTTTCCATGTGTTTGGATGTAAATGCTTTGTTTTAAACGACATAGATTCCAAAAGAAAGTTTGAGGTAAAAGCTGACGAAGGCAAATTTATTGGATACTCTGCCACTTCCAAAGCTGACAGAGCATTCCTTATGAGGTCTCGCAAAATTGTTGAAAGTATCAATGTTTCTTTTGATGATTCATTCCAAATGACTTTTGAGCAAATCAGTTCAGAACTCGAACTTAAAAGGGAAACCTTTGACATCTCGCAAACGAAAGAAGACTTAAATCTTCTATTTTTAGAGATGTTCCACGATGACATTGATCCTTCTGTTGGAACCATCAGAGTTTCTGAAGAACCATCCTCTGTCGGACAAAATCCTACAGGTATGACTCTAACTGGTCCAAATAATGCTTCATCTTCTTCTGTAAATACTACAGATGCAAATGCCGAAGAAGAAAATGCAGAAGATGAAACATCAAGAAAAACGACCACAGAAGCTACTGAAAAACAAACTCCACAATCCACAAAAGAACCAATTACAGAGGAAATTGAGGACCAAGACTATACGTCCTCAGAGGAACAAACTCCACCACCACTCATACCAATCATTCCACAAATGGTAGAATCAACTACCAAGGCAAGAAGAACGACAGAGGCTACACAAGAAGAAGATCCACAAGAAGCTTCTGAAGAAAGGTTCGATGATATTGATGACCATCTTCCACGCACCACTCAGTGGACAAAAAGCCATCCTCCAAGACAAATAACTGGAGAACCTTCTGACTCAGTAAAAACCAGGTCTGCCAATGCTAATTTTTGTTTCTTTAAAAATTTTATTAGTCTGATAGAACCAAAGAAGATTTTTGAAGCCCTACATGACCCAAACTGGGTAGACGCCATGCAAGAAGAACTTCTGCAGTTTGAGCGTAACAGAGTATGGACTTTAGTACCTCTGCCACGAGGGAAACAGGCCATTGGGACTAAGTGGGTCTACAGAAATAAGAAGGATGAAGACGGAGTGGTCATCAGAAACAAAGCACGATTGGTGGCCAAGGGTTATAGACAAGAAGAAGGCATAGATTACGATGAGACTTTTGCTCCTGTTGCACGGCTCGAAGCAATAAGAATATTCTTAGCCTTCGCAGCTCACAGAGGTTTTAAAGTCTATCAGATGGACGTAAAATCAGCTTTTCTCAACGGTGAAATCCAAGAAGAGGTTTACGTAAATCAGCCACCAGGGTTTGAAAGCTCAAAATTCCCAAGGCATGTATACTACCTTGAAAAGGCTCTGTACGGACTGAAACAGGCTCTAAGATCATGGTACGAACGACTTTCTACCTTTCTTCTAGTAAATGGCTACAACAGAGGTACAACAGATACTACCCTATTCTATAAACGTAAAAACAGTGAAATAATGCTTGTACAAATCTATGTGGACGACATAATTTTGGGGTCTACTAATAAAGAAGAGTGCAAAAGTTTTGAAAAACTCATGCAGAGTGAGTTTGAAATGAGTATGATGGGAGAATTAACATTCTTCCTCGGACTCCAAGTCAAACAAACATCAGAGGGAAATTTTATAAATCAGGCCAAATATGTCTCTGACATTATTTTCAAGTATAGCCTCTCTGATACCTCTGCAATGAAAACTCCAATGGCCACTGGAAATAAGTTATCCTTAGATCCAGATGGCATCTCTGTAGAATGCACTCTCTATAGAGGCATGATTGGATCTCTGTTATACTTAACTGCAAGCAGACCTGACATTATGCATTCCACATGTCTTTGTGCACGTTATCAAGCTAATCCTAAGAAATCACATTATGATGCTGTTAAAAGAATCTTTAGATACCTAACGGGGACCAAAAATCTTGGTCTCTGGTATCCACAGAACTCTGGCTTTTGTCTTAAAGCTTATACAGAAGGCTGAATATTATGCGCAAAAATCCCTAATGGCGAACAAAACGCATTCTGAAGCAAACAAGGAGGACTTCGAGTCAGACTCTACCTCTGATGATGAATTCACCACCAATACCCTGTTTTGTGGCATGGCAGAAGTCGACTCCGGCACTGACAATGAGGTATCCATTTCAAACTCTACCTCTTGTACTAAATCTGTAGATAATGATTCAATTAAACTTAACATTGAACTGATTGAACTAAAAGAGATAAATGAAAGCATTCAGAAAAGACTCACCTTTAATGAGAGAGAAGTAAGGCTTCTCACTCAAGAAAAAGCCAAAATTTTTGAAGAAAAGGAAAGAGTAGAAAAATATTGGAGCAATAATATAGATCCTTTAAAAAGGCAAATTTCTGAATTAACCTCTGCTTTAAAAATCAAAACAAAAGAGCTTTCAGTTTCTAGGAGTGAAACAACTGACATAAGAGCTCTCAAAGAATACTTTCAAAAAGAGAGAGAGGTACTTTGGCAAGATCTACTCAGAAGAGAAGTTTTACTTAAAAACTATAAAGATGCACAGAAGGTGTGTGAGAAAGTAAACTCACAAATAGGAAGACGAGGTATAGGGTACGATGATATTACTCTAGGTGTTGAAGGCAAAAGACTTAAACCTATGTCTTCTCTGTTTGTGATAGGAAAAACAAATAAACCAATTTTTCCAAACTTACTCTCTGTAAGTAAAAGGGTTAAAATCTCTGCAGAACCTCACTTGAGGAAACATACGAAGATGATCAATGTGTGGTTTGAAAACACAGATTCATCATCTTCAACCTCTGTCAATAGAGGAATCAAACCAAAGAAATATCTGAAAACACATGATCAGATTGGTATCTTTAGGTTTGGTAAACCAGAGACTCAAACACATGTCGCTTTTGTCTGTATGATAAATGTCGAAAAGAAATTATCTGCAAAAGCTCCTGAGTTTAAACCCATCTTTTCAGAAGAAAAACTTAAAGAATCAATTGAAAAAGAAATTTTGGAAGTTTTGAAATCAAATGTTTTAGAAAATCTCTGTACATAGATCAAATTCTCGCTGAAGAGATCTCATCAGAAACCCCTGCTATCTATGAAAGTTATTTTACAGAGGAAGAAAGCTCATACGATACATGCTCAGAAAATCCAGCCTCTGTCGAAAGAGATGACTCAACCTCTGTATATGAGGACGATTCATCCTCTGACGACTCAGAGACTGATTCTAAATCAGGGATAATTCACTGTGACACAGAGGATGTTAAATTCTCTTCTGAGGTTCTTAACAGAACAATTTCTCCAAAAGAGAAAATCACAGAGATACCTATCTATCTGTCCAGATTTTCTCAAAATGTGTATACAAGTCAAAACCTCTACAGAGCTTGATAATCTGAAAAAGGCCTCTAAAAATCCTAAAAGCTCAAAATTTTCAAAACCTTTAAAGCAAATTAAAGAGAATCCCACTTGGCAACAAAAGGAAAAAGGCCTGAAGCTAACAAATATTTTTCCTCTGTGACAGTGAAGAAAGATGTTCACCACAGAAGATACTCACAGAAGGCACGACCTAAACAAGACTTTTGCAAACAACATTCTAGTATTCATAGATCTTCTTGTAATAGGAAATCTAATGTTAAGAAAGAATGTAATGCCTCTGTGGTTCAGTTCAATAAATTCAATGAAAAGTTCAAACAAATCACGTCTCATATTAAATACTGTCATTGCTTTGATCTTATGTTCAAATTGAATAATCACTTCTCAAGTCCAGATTGCTTACTCTCCACTAAAATTCAAACTTCAAACTCAGAACCTAGAGAGAAACAATCTGATTTTTCTATAAAAGATAAAATGTATTTCAAGAATGCTAAGGCAAACTTGAAAAATTCTAACAATATTGGACCCATATGGATATGGGTACCTAAGTCTCTGTGATTGTCTTACAGAAGCGGTTTGTGCCAATTTGGTATCTTGACTCCGGATGCTCAAGGCACATGACTGGCGACAGAAGTTTACTATCCACGTACAAAGAAACACACGATGGTGGATCTATAACTTTTGGAGACGACAAGAAGGGACACATCAAAGGCTATGGAGTCATAAAGAAGGAAAACGTCTCTGTATAGAAAGTTGAATATGTGAATGGCCTTAAACACAATCTACTTAGTGTAAGTCAACTCTGTGATACAGCATTGGATGTGTTATTCAAAAGAACTTTCTGCTCTCTACAAAGTGAAGACACAGGAATGGAACTTCTGCGAGCCGAAAGAAAAGGTGATCTGTGTCTGATGAATTTTTGTTCAACAACCAAGGACAAAGTTTGCCTTGTAGCTTGCGAAAGTAAAGAAGCCTGGTTATGGCATAACAGGTTCTGTCACTTGAACTTTCACACATTAGATAAACTGGTAAAACTTGATCTAGTTAAAGGTTTGCCTAATGTTAAATTTAATAAGGATCACTTGTGTTCTGCCTGTGAAATGGGAAAACTCAGAAGAGCTTCCCACAGAGGCAAACCAGATGTGTCTTGCACTAGACCTCTGTACATGCTTCATGTTGACCTCTGCGGTCCCATTGCCATACAGAGCCTAGGTGGCAAGTCTATGTGGACGACATAATTTTGGGGTCTACTAATACAGAAGAGTGCAAAAGTTTTGAAAAACTCATGCAGAGTGAGTTTGAAATGGGTATGATGGGAGAATTAACATTCTTCCTCGGACTCCAAGTCAAACAAACATCAGAGGGAATTTTTATAAATCAGGCCAAATATGTCTCTGACATTCTTTTCAAGTATAGCCTCTCTGATACCTCTGCAATGAAAACTCCAACG
Organism: Saussurea involucrata; assembly: GCA_033807775.1. Classification (NCBI taxonomy): domain Eukaryota; kingdom Viridiplantae; phylum Streptophyta; class Magnoliopsida; order Asterales; family Asteraceae; genus Saussurea; species Saussurea involucrata. Next base: position 68,106,535 of record CM066318.1, on the reverse strand, counting down.
GCCACTGGAAATAAGTTATCCTTAGATCCAGATGGCATCTCTGTAGAATGCACTCTCTACAGAGGCATGATTGGATCTCTGTTATACTTAACTGTAAGCAGACCTGACATTATGCATTCCACATGTCTTTGTGCACATTATCAAGCTAATCCTAAGAAATCACATTATGATGCTGTTAAAAGAATCTTTAGATACCTAAAGGGGACCAAAAATCTTGGTCTCTGGTATCCACAGAACTCTGGCTTTTGTCTTAAAGCTTATACAGATTCAGACTATGGAGGATGCATGCTCGACAGAAAGAGTACCTCTGGGAGTTGTCAATTCCTAGGTGGTAAGCTAGTCAGTTGGACCTCCAAAAAGCAGAACGGTGTATCAACATCTACGGCAGAAGCTGAATACGTTGCTGCTGCTAGCTGTTGTTCTCAGGTTCTATGGATGAAGACTCAGCTAAAAGACTACGGCCACATTCTATTCAAAATACCCATCTTCTGTGATTCCAAAAGTGCCATTGCCATCTCTGCCAACCCTGTGCAACATTCCAAAACCAAGCATATCGATATAAGGTACCACTTCTTGAAACATCATGTTGAACACGGTACAATCGAGATGCATTTCGTGCCAACAGAATATCAACTTGCAGACTTATTCACCAAAGCCTTAGACGAGAAAAGATTTAATTTCTTGGTGGGTACGTTAGGAATGATTAATATGATGTGAAAATCCTCTGGAAGTATAGCTTTATCTTCTGTAAATAAGTATATATTTCTATTTTACTTAACTTATTGCTTTGATTGATTTATATCTGTATGTAAATTCTCAATCTTAAATAATTCTTGATATCACAGAGCTTCTGTAAGTCTGCTCAGAACCTCTGACGACCTCCACAGAACCTCTGGAAAAACAAGACCTATGTTCTATGCAAAACTTATCAGTTTTTGATCAAGCATAGGTCAAGGGGGAGCAAAAGGAAATTACTTGATCTACAGAGGTGATTAGATCAAGGGGGAGCAAAAAGGGACCCTGAAATGATCTATAGAGGTAAAACTTTCAAGGGGAAGTCAAAGAAGAATGTCGATGAATCTATATCAACAGAAGTCAGCCATCACGGCCGAGAAAAGAAGAACCAAAAAGGTATGTCTCTCGTACAAAAGGTTGTTGAAAACAGTTTTCTGGGACACAAATTGTCAAATATGTCCTAAATATACTGTGGATAACATTTCAAAAATCAAAAGATCAAAAAGTTTCATAAAATTTGAGTTATGAGAATTTTGAGGTCATAGAGCCTCTGCTGAGCTCAACAGAGGCTCTGCCAGAAATATGTTCTGAGATCACAAATTAACCCTCTATCGATCTTTTGGAATGTTATCTCGGAAACCGAATACATACACCATGACCTTCACGAACAAAACTTTTTCCATAACAGTTTTCTCGGACACGAACTCTCAAATATGTCCGAAAAACATCTCTTAAAACAGATCAAAAATTGGATGATCAGAAAATTTAATAGAATTTTTGTTATGAGATTTTTTCCCTCATAGAGCTTCTGCTGGCCATCACAGAGCTTCTGCAAGTTCCCACAGAGCCACAAAACCTCTGCGAGTAAAAATTCTTAACTAAAAATCCTATTGATCCTCTCCAGTGCCTTTGCAAACGTTTTGGTTAAAGAAGAACCCACAGAAGTCATGATAACAATAAGATATATGAGAAAGGGATAAACATCATGATTTTCAAAATCACAGAGCTTCTGTAAACCACAGAAGTTATGTCAATCTGTTACTTGGGCATTTCTGTAGTAATAACGGTTACTTTTACTGAGAGTGAATCTCATGTGGCTAAGAACAACCCCACGCACCTAGCATTAATGGGCCGCGCACGACGTCCTGTCATCCTCTGACATGGCCTACGTGTCCCATTTTTATTAGGCGTACATGGAACGTTTTATGTGGAAAGTTGAACCCGCCGTTCTAACTTGTGTATGGATTCCAAATTTTAATCCATTGCCATATATTTTACTCTTTCGAATTCTACCGTTTTACCCTTCTATAAAAACCAAGCTTACCCTCTCATAACCTTTTTACAAACCCTCATTCTTCTCCGGCGAAACCCTGCAAAAACCTGCAAGTATCTTATTCTCATTACCAATGGCTTCATCTTCTCAAGCTATCTCCCCTGCACACTCTCCGACGAACTCACCAGAACATTCACCTGCTCATTCTGAACATTCAGAAAACCCCCACCTTGCCAAAAGTATTGAACTAGAAGATTTCGGCGATTCAGCTGAATTTTCTCCGACCACACATCTTCAAAACTTCATAGCAAAGGATCATTTCGAAAAGGTACTACCAATCAAATCCAACAATTGCTATTTGGTCCCCTCACCCACTGCTTTCGGCGAAGCCCATGCCATTCTTCTAAACATAATGGAAAATCATATCCTCTTCCCTCTACTCTCAAGAACCCCAAACAAAATTCCAGTTAGATATTTGAACCAGTTTTGGCAAAGTTGCCGATTTGATAAAGATGATTCTCTTATCAAAGGGTACATTTCAAGACCTGACAAATCTGAACATCTGGAAATCAAGTTCAATAGAACAATGTTCTCACTTGAATTCAACCTACCAACAAGGGGTCTTCTTGGATTGAAGAAATATGCAGAGCAACCAACAGACGACGAGATCTGTCGTTTCGTAGAAATGCTTGGGTACAACACCCAACTGAGGAAGAGAAATGACTTCCGCAGAGGCAGATTACCACCTCTGTGGAACACCTTGTTCTCAATTCTTAACAGATGCCTGACAGGGAAGATAGGCAGTATTGACCAGAGCTCACATCAGATATTAACCATCATGTATGGGGTTTACTATGATCTCCCACTGGATTACGCGACCATAATGATGCAAGAGATCATCAACACTATCGACAGAAAGAACAACGCCAGAAGGGTCAAAGAGAACGATCCTAACTTTCTACCACCTCTGCAATTCCAAAGAATACTGGGAGTTTTGTTCGAACCTCTGTTGCTGATACAGAACTGGCCAATGGAAGGGCCAATTCCCAAACAGTTCCCAATGAACAAAAATACCCCCACTGATCATGTAGATGGCTACACACACTGCAGACCTTTGTCAAAGAACCTTCTGAGGTATGCCACGAATAAAACCCTTAAGAAAGAGTACATACGCGATCATAGAACTCCAAAACCGATTCCTATGACACTTTCGCGTTTAGGTGTCCCCCTAGGAACAATGATTGCAGAACCTCTTTCCACTCAAGAAGAAAAAGATCACAAACTAGCAAAACACATGGCTATTCAACTTAGCTTCTTAGCCAAACGTGCAGAGCTCATGGGAAAGAAGTCCTCTTCGAAATCTTCTACCTCTACTACAAAATCAAAGAAGAGGAAAACTGAAGAAGGCACCTCCACAAGCGCTGCAGAAGATCAACCTTCACCTCCTCATGCCACGGAAATTGGCTCCACTGCTCCTCCATCTTCTCCAAAACAGAAGAAGAAAAGAAAATCGAAAACCACAGAGGAAGGGGCACCAAAACCTAAGAGGAGGAAAACCAAAAAGAAGCATGGGAAATCACTTGAAAAATTGGTTACCATAGAAGAAGAAGCAATCGCAGAAGAAAGAACTGCAGAAGAAGAAGATGCAGAAGTAGAAATGACAGAAGAGGGATATCAATCACCCTATCAATCCCCAGATCGATTTGCTCACCAAGGAAACTTAAACGATTTCCTACAGAACCCTGACATTGCCCACACTCTAAATACAGCAGGGTGGACGGCACAACTACTCGACCACCACTCCCCAGAAGAACAATACTTCTCTATTTCTGGCATTGACACACATCTGCAAGAAGATGATCAAACACCCAGAGATCAATCAGCTGAGACACCTGTTATTCTACAGAACCCCTTCATTCAACAAGGATTGGACGTCCACAGAAGGAGTCCAAGCACAGCTTCAGAAGAAATAGAACAAACAGAAGCTGAGTGGAATAGAGATGAAGTAACAGAGGCTTTAGAGAAAATAATAGAAAAAGGAAAAGAGGCCGAAGTTGTACAAGAAGAGGGATTTGAAACAAGGGAGACAAGAATGGAGGTCTCAGAGGTAGATTCAGATGAAGAAGAAGCTGTCTGGATACGAAAAGGTCTCTATCATCCACATGTCATGAGATTATGCGGCTCTCATCCAATGTATGACTTCTTAGGCACAGAGCAAGGAACTTCAACAGAAGCTAGGGAAGAAGCACCAAGCCATCGGATAGCTACAGAAGCTGAAACGGTAGAAAATGATGTAGTGCTTGGATGCTTAACAGAGGAAGAAACAAGAAAAGATGCCTGGATTAATAGGGGCACACAACCAAAACCAACTCCCAGTGCAACCCACACATCTAACTCCGCAGGTCTAGCTGCAGAAGGAGTTATTGAAAAAGAGCAACACAACTCGCCCCAGATCTCACTAGAACACCCTACAGAGGAATTTGTTTCCTCTGCCACGCACGAAATAGGGCCAACCCTTCTTTCAGAGAGAAATAGTGAGCACAAAGACGAAGAGACTCTAGACAAGTCTCCGAGTCAACATAAGAACATTCCGACACCCACCTCTGGAGTGGGATTGGACACTGTTCTTCACAGAACTTCTGTAGAGATTGAAACTCAGGTTTCCTCTCAAAGATTAGATGGAAATCCTTCCAGCCCCAACGTACAAACAAGGGTGAACGAAGGTGTCCCAGGAGCAGGGACTCACTCTGGAGACGAATGTGTTCCTCCAGAGGTTACACCAGGGACACAAGTATCAAGGGATGAGTTCCAAACCCTTTTCACCTCTGTGAACCAAACCATGAAAGAGTTGCAAAGCTCTTTCATATCTTTTGCAGAGAAAACATCAACGGCCTTGCCGAATTTGAACACCAAAATGGACAATCTGTCCACAGAGGTGAAAACGGCCTTTTCAGAGATGAAATATTCTGCTCAAACAACTGCCACAACTACAGCCACTTCTGCTGCTAAAGATATTGGAATAGCTGCAACATCTGCATTCAAGGAATCAGTCAAACATTTCCTTGAACAAATGAACAAGCAATCCAACAAATCACAGAGCATCACACCTGCAGAACTACAGAAGGCTCTGCAAAACGTTCAAGAAGAGGAAATGCGCAACACTACAATGATGCAGCCAAAAGATTACATGACCAGAGCACAGCTGGCAGAGCTCGGGCAGAATGTCATAAACCAAGTCACAGAAGTCATTGTCTCATTCACTACTGCAAATGCCAACTACGTCAAAGAATTCAGAAAAAGTGTCGGCAGAATGCGCTTCAACACAGAAGCAGAGCTTGCAACTCTAATCGGCCTCTGTGATGATGTATGTGCAAAGTTGATGGCCGCAGGAGCAAAACTACCAAAGAAACCCAAAGCTTCCTGCAGAGCAGAGGGTACTTCTGATAAGAGTCAGGATGACTCTGATGATGACCATCCTGGTCCATCAGATCATCCTGAGGGGGAGAATATAAGGGAGAAAACTACGACCAGAGGACTACAAGCTCCACCAATTGCAGCAGAACCAATCAGCCAAGCCCCTCCAGAACAAACCCAAGATCAAAAGACCACAGAGACAACACCCATCTCTGTGGAATCAACTTCTGAAGAAACCAATATTCCAGAAGCTGATCAGCAAACCACAGAGGCAACAACCACCCCTGTGGTAATCAACTTGGAAGAAAAACCTTCAACAGAATCAACAGAAAAACCCTAAACCATACCAAGAAGAAAGTCGATTACCACCAAACCAAAAAGAGCAATGACCTCTGCTTCTTCTATTCTGAGAAAGATGCACAATACAATGACTGAACGAATGGCGCAGAGAGAAGAAGAAAGGCACAAGTTCACATTAGCTTTCAAAATGGCAAGAAAATTCGATATCCAACCTTCACCAACAAAAATCGAGCTTACAGAAGAAGTTACCAAAGAACCTCCAACAGAGGTTACAGAGCAAAGAAAGCCAACAGAACCAACGCCACAAAAGTCCTCTCAAACACAAGTGTCAAAACCTACAGAGGCAACCCCCATCATTCCAACAGAAGCACCAACAACCAAACCCACAGAAGCAACAGGTTCTGCACCTCCAAAAGCCAAAGACAAGGGAAAGGCAAAAATGACAGAAGAGCCCAAGAAAAAGAAATTAGTACCCAATCCTACAGAAAAACTGATGAAAAGCTCCTTCGATGCCTTTCAAACTCCAAAGCCTGAAGAAGAGGACTGGCATATGGATTAAAGCCCCTGTCAGACATTCCACTTACTGGCAGAGCTGCAGAAGTTGTTCAACAGATGGAGAGTCTCAGAAGACAAGTTCCACCACATGGTCCAACATACGAAGAAATGGAAGAAGTGGTGTACAAATATCTCTACAAACAACCCTTTCAGAACCTCCATCCAACAGACCAAATCACAAATCCGAACATCAGAGAAGAATTTGAGAACATCTTCAGCAGAACAAAGCCAAGAACCAAAGCAGAAGTCTTCTCAATTCATAAAATCAAAAAGGTAATCTTCTGCAGATTCTCCGTCACAAGAACCTATCCAAGAGTCAGGTACAATCTTTACAGAGTCAAAAGGGTAAACAATTCAGAAACCACCTTCGTTGATGCTGACATAAGGAATCTGAATCCCTATGATCTACCTGAACTTCTGCAATGGACAAAAGACAACTACAACACAGAGCCAAACACCAGAGCCTATCAAGTGTTGAGAAAAGCTATGAGGGAAAGGCTTCTAATCTACAGTCTGACAGACTTTCAGCTGGGAAAGGATCTTGGTCTTAAACAACTGAATCTACGACCACCTGAAGATCGCTGCCCACCTGACGCCGTGCCCAACTCAATCATTACAGAACCAAGATTCGGGTTAGTATTTCAAAACCCACAAGGCGAAGTCAAACTTTTTGTAAGCATGGATTGTCAGAAGTACGCAACTAGTACTCTGAACAAGTTCAGAGCAAACCTTGTAAAATACAGAGATACAGAGAAAATGAATAGAGATGCTGCAGATACTTTCATCAGAGAGATTGATGCCACAATCCGCTTAAGAGAACTCTGCATTAGTTTCTACAAAGAGATCAGAAGAATCGGAAGAGACAACAGAAGCTACAACGATTTCAAAGATGCCAAAATCTGATTCTCAAACCTCAAATCTCTACAAACCAAGTCAAAGTCCATCTTTCATTGTACTCAACTGTAAAATGCCTCTGGCATATTTCTGAATGAAAGAACTTTCGAGGTATTGTTTAACCTCTGTCTTATCTAACTTAGCCTAACTAAACTCAAGTTCAATTTTTTATTTTTCACTACTTAGGGGGAGATTGTTAGCTTCAATCTTCCTAATCATAGAAGTATTTAGAAGTAGTGAAAATAGGCCAAGTGAAGAAAGCCTCTTACAGAGGCTCTGCCGAACTTATCGAGAGATCAAGGTCGAGAAGCTACAGAAGCTAAATAGGCGTCCTACAGAAGTTCTGTCATACGCGCAAAGAAGACCAAAGACTCGGAATTTGGTGAAGACTGCTCTACAAAGGACCAAACCGCAGAACCTCTATGACACTTCACAGAACCTCTGCGGTCTTCAACAAAGACTTCAAAGATATTTATAATATATTGCTACTGTTACTGGACCTGTTCATCAACTTGCATGGTAGCATGCCCTGTCCATCTTCAACGTGTCAAACTCTGATTGGATTCAATAGGGCTTAGTATATAATAGACGTCTGCTGCATTAAATGCAATACAGCACGTCCAACTGTTCATGCCATCCGTTCAACTATTCATACCGTCCGTTCTGAATAGTACCTTATGCTTTATGGTCCCCTTAGAGTAGTATATAAGGAAGACTCGTGTTGAGTTCTTCAATATCGAGAATTAAGAGATAAAAACATCAAGAACACATAGCTTATATACTTTGAGAGTCATATCTGTTTTAAAGCTTTGCTTACTCACTGTTCTTAAATCTGTTCTTGATATATATATATTCAGTAAACTTTGAGATATTATTTCCAGTTCACTGTTTATTTATATTGTGTTCTAAATCTATCAAACATATCTGTTAGTCCTTCAAATACGCTTCCGCATCAAACATAAACTCGAACTAATAGATCTGACAATCTTGTATAAGCAAAACAGGAACCAACACAGATGAACGGAGAATTTGCGGCCAAAGATTCAAAGATGACAGCGTATCTAAAGGTAGCAAAAGAAAAATCGGAAAAATTCAAATCATTTTCTATTGAACAGATTCTGAGGGATCGGAATACTCAAGCTGACGCTCTAGCAAACCTTGGGTATGCTCTAGTCGAACCAATATTCGACAGTATCCCTATGATCCACCTAGCGATGTCGTCCATTGAAAATGACGATGTCGTCCAGATCGAAGAGCAAGAAGATGATTGGTCGTGCAACATCCGAAATTTTCATATGCACGACCAACTTCCAGAAGACAAGATGGAATCTCGGAAGATCAGATTCAAGGCATCCAGGTATGTCGTGGTCGGAGATAGACTCTATCGACGATCATCGACAGGCTTAAACCTGAGATGAATCACCAGTAAAAATCAAGTTCAGAAAATCCTTCAAGAGATGCACGATGGAGAGTGTGGCAATCACTCAGGAGGTTGCAGTTTGGCTAATCGTATCTCTCGACAGGGCTACTTTTGGCCAACACTGCGACAAGACGCCGTCAGGTATGTCCAGAACTGTGATCCTTGTCAGCGACATTCAGGTACGTCCCATAAACCTTCTGAACCTTTGCATTCGACATTGATCCCATGGCCCTTCATGAGACGGGGGATGGACATTGTCGGCAAGCTGCCACCTGCCCGAGGGCAAAAGGTATTTCTCCTCGTACTTACGGATTATTTTTCTAAATGGGTAGAAGCGGCTGCTTTTTCCCAAGTTCGGGACAGGGAAGTCGTCTCTTTTATCTAGACTAACATCATATGCAGGTTTGGGATTCCATCCGAAATTGTCTGCGACAATGGATCCCAATTCATAAGTAGCAGGACTCGACAGTTATGTGAAGATCGTAACATCAAGCTGACGACCTCGACCCCCAGGTATCCCCAGGCGAACGGACTTGCTGAGTTGAGCAATAAGACCATTATTGCTTCGATAAAAAAAAGGGCTAAAAGGTGCAAAGGGAAAGTGGGTCGAAGAACTCCCTTCGGTCTTGTGGACGAATCGCACGACACCTCGCACGTCCACAGGACAAAATCCTTTCTCTTTGGTCTATGGTTGCGAAGCAGTCTTGCCGGTCGAGGTCCAGCTCCCAACCTCGAGGCATACTTTCGTCGACCACAACCTGGTTGATTTAAGTTATGACATCGACGCCCTTGAAAAGTTCAGAGAATCAGCATTGATCAGGATGGCGTCGCAAAGGCAAGCGGTCGAGCGACATTTCAATAAAAATGTCAAAGCTAAAGTCTTTCAAGAAGGCGACTATGTCTTGCGTCGAGTGTTCCAAAGCACTCAAGAGCTCAATACAGGTAAGCATTCCACCAAGTGGGAAGGTCCTTATCGTATCTCAAAAGTCGTGGGTAAAGGTGCCTATCGGCTCCAAACCCTCGACAATCATGATGTCCCACGTAGGTGGAATGCGATACATTTGAAAAAGTATTTCTTCTAAGTCTTTTTCCTTTTCTCATACAATTTTTATTCATCGCGACGATTACTGACTTAAGCACCAGAGGGTCGTTGGTTAGCCAACGACCAACCTTTAACATTGTTTCGTCGCAGGATCGCACGACCTAAGTTGTTAAGTGTATCGTACGACTTCAAGATCGCACGACATAAGTGATCAGGTCCATGACTTGATTATCCCTTCGCAGGGACATATGATCCAAATTCACCGTATGATCTAATTGTACGATCATAAGATCGAATGACCACTCGATCTAAGTTTGTTAACTTAGAAAAATTTCATGTTCTGAATGAATGTTTTGGTCGTATGTACTTATGTTTGCCGGCGCGATTTAAAAACATAAAAGTCTTACGACTTGTATTCTAATCATTGTATTATATCTATCTACAATACGTATGGGTCAAAATAATACATGAGTTCAACAGAAAAGTATGCTTCATTCGTAAAATAATCGGTTACATCCGAGTGGCCCGACCACCAACGGTGGAGCGATAAAAAGCAAAATTAATATCAAGAAAATCTTTTCTAGGGCTGAGGAGGAGTGTCGGTCGCATCCTTACCTGAGGCCTCGCCCATGGAACCTTCATCCACCTCTTCCTCCTCGACCTCCTTCTCGTCATAAGAGTCGAGGTCCCTTTCAGTCCCGACGTCCCTCAAGAAGAAGGCAAGCTCATCCGACGCCGAGGCCAAATAATTCTTGCCTGACAGATGTCGTCGCATGATCGCCGCCCGTACGGTAAATCGAGCAAGAGCAAAAACAGACTTCGCCTCGCCCTTTAACTCTCTCACCTCACTCTCTAGCTTCGTCACCCTAGACTTGGAGTCTTCAGCCTCTTTCACACTCGCAGCCAAAGACTCCTTGGTCCTGTCCAGCTCCTCCCTTTGGTCGGCGATCATGGATAGGGACTGCTTCAGGCGATGGTTTGCCTCATCCTTTTCACGTCCGATGACCTCTAACTCTTTCAGGGCCCATGAAGACGTTTGGACATATCCTCTTCGCGCTCCAAGCCGACCTTCTCCCTGTCCAATGCTGCGTTCCCCCTCTCGTGAGCAGAGGACACTAGACCCCTTATCTTCTTTTCGGCGCGCAAGGCAAGGGAAGACTGGAACGCCTGTTAAAACATAAAAGAGCATGTTAGTAAACATTCGATGAAGTTAAACAACGATAAAATAACACAAGTTTTGAAAGAAAAACTTACCAGAAACGCCAGTCCGGCAACATGGGCTCCCGTCTCCTCGATCGGGAATCCCTCGAAACGCTCCTTGAAAGAAGGGAGCAGATATTTCCCCAGATGAGGGAACAAATTCGTCCCTTCTAGGACACTATCAACCATAAAGTCCGACGGCAACGTAAAGTTGTCCGTCATGACCTCAGCCCCTCCCGTCGTGTGACCCTTGCCCTTGTCGGCCGACGAAGGGTTCGACGTGGCAGACGGGGACTTCGCCGTTTTCACCGGAGGCGCCGAACTAATGGGTGTTGCATCGATCGCACTAGAAGACGTCTTCTTCTTCGCAGATGATGCGACCGATACCTTTGCCTTCTCAGGCGTGACGACTCTCGACGAGTCATCAGCCCTTGAAGACGGTTCCCTCGGGATCGTCATCCTCGTCTTCTTTGGAACCTCAGACCCAGTCCAGCCGCTCTCAGGATCGAGAGTCGACTTATTCCGGCCGGCCCTAGTCCAACCGCTCTCAGGATCGAGAGTCGACTTATGCATGAACGCGTACTTGGTCTTCCACTTACGGTCATTTACAACAGTCTTTAGGACCAAGGTGTGATCGATAAGTTAGTTGTTTACTTATGATCCCTGAAGACAAGTTTCACGTCAACATAGGTTCTACGCTGAAGTCGAAGATCAAGCTCAAGAACCAGCGACAAGTCTCCTAATGAACTTATGTGGACCAGCGAAGACTCAGATTTGTCCACTGATGAAGAATGATAGATCGCTGAATCATCGAAAAGCTGATCATGAAGTCTTCCGTACAAAGTACTTTTTGTCTCATTCACCCTTGCACGACTCCGTACGATATGTCAGAATAGAACCTCCTTATTGTCTGAAATCGTACAACCACTCTGATACTACACTGTTCAAACATGCGGCTACTAAGGTTGTCAACAAAGGTTAATGACATGCAACCAATCAGCTGCTGCCACGTGTAAAGTGTAAACTGCAATGCATTAAATGCATACAGTATATAAGAAGAAGAACTCACTTCATTTTGAAGTAACTTGCTAACTCTGGACAAGTTCATCCTTCTTATCTTAAGATAGGTTATTATTAGTAATTTCCTTCTCCTTCTTAGTGCAAGAAACTTAGTGTTCCAACTTGTTTAGATTTAGGATTTATCCTTAATCTTGTTTCCGCAACAAGCTGTAAATTGTTAATGATTTATCAATAAACAATTTAGAAAAGTAAAATCTGTGTGTTTGTATTCAACCCCCCCCCCCCTTCTACAAACTTGTATAACCCTTCGGGACCAACACATACTTCATATACATATATAGACGTCGTTTCACATTTATTATGTGACACACATGTAGCGGTTCACATACATATATGTTTGCATGTGTTCATATATATGGTTACATACATACTTATTGATCTTTAGTGGAGTCAATTGGGCTTTGATGGATCAATTTATGCTTTAATGGATCTAACAGGGGTTTATTGGATCCAAATGGTCGTTAATGGATCCAACAGAGGTTTATTGGATCAAAATGGTCGTTAATGGATCCTATTGGGGTTTGATGGATCCAATTGTGCTTTGATGGATCCATTTAGGCTTTAATGGATCTAACAGAGGTTTATTGGATCCAAATGATCGTTAATGGATCCAACAGGGGTTTATTGGATCCAAATGGTCGTTAATGGATCTTATTGGGATTTGATGGATCCAATTGTGCTTTGATGGATCCATTTAGGCGTTAATGGATCTAACAGGGGTTTATTGGATCCGAATGGTCGTTAATGGATCCAACAGGGGTTTATTGGATCCAATTGGCCATTAATGGTTCCTATTGGGGTTTCATTGATCCACTAGGTGTTTAATCAACTCAATTGAACATTAATGGGTAATGTTCGAGGTTTAATATATTCTTTTAGGATTTAATGGATCGTATTGTGCTTTAATGGACCGTATTGGGCTTTAATTGATCATTTTGCGCTTCAATGGACCGTTATGGGCTTTAATGAACCGTTTTGGGCTACAATGTATTCCTTTGGGCTTTAATGGACCATATTGGGCTTTAATTGACTGTTTTAGGCTTGAATTGACCGTTTTTGGCGCACATGGAACGTATTGGGCTTTAACGAACCGTATTGGACTTTAACGAACCGTATTGGGCATTAATGGGTTATGTTCGGCTTGAATTATCCTTTTTGGGATTTAATATTGGCCTTTAATGGACCTTTCGGGCTTTAATGCACCGTTTTGGGGTTTAACGTATCTTATTGGGCTTGAATGGACCGTATCGGGCTTTAATGGACTTTTTGGGCTTGAATGGACCGTATCGGGCTTTAATGGACTTTTTGGGGTTTAATGGACCATTTAAGGATTTACTGGACCGTTGGGCTTTAATTGACCGAATCGGGCTTTAATAGACCATTTCGGGCTTTAATGGAATAATAATAATAATAATAATAATAATGGTTTCCGGCGGATTTCCGACGGAACCCTATATAGCGGCATATTTCCGGCGGATACTTTACTCGGAAACGAAAATTTCAAATTTATTTTTAAAAAAGACGGAGTTTAATCAACTCAATTGAACATTAATGGGTTATGTTCGAGGTTTAATATATTCTTTTAGGATTTAATGGATCGTATTGTGCTTTAATGGACCGTATTGGGCTTTAATTGATCATTTTGCGCTTCAATGGACCGTTATGGGCTTTAATGAACCGTTTTGGGCTACAATGTATTCCTTTGGGCTTTAATGGACCATATTGGGCTTTAATTGACTGTTTTAGGCTTGAATTGACCGTTTTTGGCGCACATGGAACGTATTGGGCTTTAACGAACCGTATTGGACTTTAACGAACTGTATTGGGCATTAATGGGTTATGTTCGGCTTGAATTATCCTTTTTGGGATTTAATATTGGCCTTTAATGGACCTTTCGGGCTTTAATGCACTGTTTTGGGCTTTAATGCACCGTTTTGGGGTTTAACGTATCTTATTGGGCTTGAATGGACCGTATCGGGCTTTAATGGACTTTTTGGGCTTGAATGGACCGTATCGGGCGTTAATGAACTTTTTGGGGTTTAATGGACCATTGAAGGATTTACTGGACCGTTGGGCTTTAATTGACCGTATCGGGCTTTAATAGACCATTTCGGGCTTTAACGGAATAATAATAATAATAATAATAATAATAATGGTTTCCGGCGGATTTCCGACGGAACCCTATATAGCGGCATATTTCCGGCGGATACGTCACTCGGAAACGAAATCCGCCGAAAAAGACGTGGGTTTTTAATCCTCTTCCTCCGTCCAGTAGCAAAACTGAAATTAAACAGCCCGAAACCCTTTCAAGCCGCGGTCACCTACGACTCCATCCCCATCTCCGGCGATTCGTCGCATCTCCGGCCGATTCCTCGCCATCTCCGGCCGCCGGCGCTTCCCACCTCTCCTCTCTGGCCACCGACGCCTCCCACCTCCCCTTTTCCGGCCGATTTCGAAATTTTGGGTAAATTTATTTCATTTTGTTTGAAGAATGTGATGTGTGTGTAGTATGCATATATATATATATATATATATATATATATATATATATATATATATATATATATATATATATATGTGTGTGTGTGTGTGTGTGTGTGTGTGCGTGTGCATGTGTATATATATTTTTGTATGTGTGTGTAGTATGCATATATATATAGTGTTAGGTTCATTTGAGAAGTCTAAATATTTTGAGAAATGGAGAAGTAAAAAAACACGGGGAGTGTTCATATATGAATGTTCATATATGACTGTTTATATATGAACGTTCATATATGACTGTTATATGAACGTTTATATATGAACGTTGGAGTGTTCATATATGAATGTTCATATATGACTGTTCATATATGACTGTTTATATATGAACGTTCATATATGACTGTTATATGAACGTTCATATATGACTGTTTATATATGAACGTTCATATATGAACACTCCCGTGTTTTTTTACTTCTCTATTTCTCAAAATATTTAGACTTGTCAATTGAACCCTTCCCTATATATATATATATATATATATATATATATATATATATATATATATATATATATATATATATATATATATATATGTGTATTTTTGAAGATGGTGAATTTTTTGAGTATAATTTTTGTGCTTATCTTTTTTTTTGTTGAATAGGATATATCGATTCCTTTGGTTTAATTAACATGGTGTGCTAAACTTATATCCTTTAAGATTTATATACATGTTTCATTGATTTAAAAAGTTGATTACTTATAAAAGCTAAGATTATTTAAAAACAAATAAATTTTATAATTAGGCATAAGATTTATTAAAAAAGATCCATATAACAAAAATACATTTGAAAAGACCAATATGATAGATTGATAATTTTATAAATCAAAGTTGATGTATTTATTTATAATTGTTATTAATAGGTACTACATCGAAATATGTAAGCTATGTGTAACCCTATCAAATTGTTCTTCAAAAGAGCTATTGTATATATGGTGGTTTGATTGAAGAAGTATATAGATAATTTTTTTGCAAATATTGTTATGTTAAGCATTGTTAATCATTTCAATTTGTGTATTACTATGTGATTAGATTTGATTTTGATTGGATATATATGATATATGGTGATTATTTATGTTTGTATAGTATGCATATATATATATATATGTGTGTGTGTGTATGTATGTGTATATATACAAAAATAAAATGTTTATTCCACATTTGATTATTTTTATTCGTGAGTCATACCAATTGTGAATGTGTGAGTCTGTATATGTGGAAGACCTTTATGTTGGGTTGTAAGTTTATGCATATGTGTAGTATTATCACCAATGGGTTATGTTGGGTTGTAAATTTATATATATGTGTAGATATAAGGACAAATATGTAGGTATAAATATAGTGTTGAATATGGATAAATATGGCGTGTGACATAGTGTTGAATATTATCTCTAATGGGTTATGTTGGGTTGTAGTATTATCTCTAATGGGTTATGGAGGTATAAATATAGTGTTGAATATGTCTACCTAACTATAGTTTATATTGGATTTGTAGTTATGTCGACTAATAGGGATAGAGGATAGATGTATAAACGAGTAAATAGGAGTGGTGAAATAAATCATGTTTTCAGATGTGAAGTAGAACGATTTTTGGATTTTGCTTTCACATACGCGCAATCTAATCTACCGAAGGGGGGGGGGGGTAGCATTATTTACAAGATGTCCTTATAAGAAATGTAAACTTACTAAGTATAAAATTAGAGATGATGTTCATTTAGACTTATTAAGAACATGATTCATGCTTTCTTATACTCACGGGTATGCACACGGCGAAATAGAACCCTCGGTTCAACAAGAACAACGTGCAATCATAGACGAAGATTATACCGAGTTTGACGGTGTTCAACAAATGGCGATGGACCAAAATATTCCAAATACATCAAGTACGTGGGAGGAGCAAGAACCGAATCTACCTGCACGACGTTTCTATGAGATGTTAGAAGCTTCAGAGCAGCTGTTGTGGGAGGGTTGCCAGAGATTTTCAAAGTTAGAGGCAACATCAAGGTTTTTGAACTGGAAGGCAGATTGCAATGTACCAGAGACAACCTACAATCGTAGCATTTCTATGGTGAAAGAAATGCTACCTGACGGTGAACAATTGGTTGGTAGCTTTTACAAGACAAAGAAGATGTTGAAGCAAATTAATCTTTCAAATGAGAAGATCCATGCTTGCAAAAACCATTGCATGCTATTCTATAAGGAATATGCCGATTATGACACTTGTCAAGTGTGTCGGGAACCTCGCTAAAAGACAACTGGCTGAAACAACAAGGTGCCTCAGTTGGTGTTGACGTATTTATTTGTTACAGAAAGATTACAACGAATGTATTTGTGTAAGAAAACAACAAAAGAGATTACTTGGCACCGTCAACATCAGACTCAATCGGGAAAAATGGTACATCCGAGTGATGGGGAGGCTTGGAAACACTTCAACATGATACTTCCTGATTTTTCTGAAGAGATCGGAAATGTTCGTCTGGGCTTATGTACAGATGGTTTCAACCCAATAACTCGAACTCAAATCCGTATTCACTATGGCCCGTCTTTCTTACAAACTACAATCTACTGCGTTGGATGTGCATCAAGGAGTCCTACGTCCACCTCGCTTTGCTGATTCCCGGTAAGAAGAGTCACATAAAGAACTTGGATGTATGTCTTCGGCCCTTGATCGATGAGTGGAATATGTTATTCTTGGAGGGTGTCCATACCTATGATGCTTTTCATAGTACAAATTTTCCATGAGGGTCGTACTGTTGTGGACAGTTAGTGACTTCCCTGCATATGCCATGCTTTCCGGTTGGAGCACGCATGGAAAGTTAGCTTGTCCATATTGCATGGGAAATGCAGGTGCATTCCAGTTAAGAAGCGGGGGGAAGTCGTGTTGGTTTGACTGTCACCGCAAGTTTCTACCACAGAGACACACGTTTAGACGTGACATGAAGCAATTTTGTAAGGGACATACCGAGACAGCCGATACACCCTTAGTGCCAACCGGTCAACAAATATGTAATCAAGTGTGTAGCCTTCCTACGGTTTATGATGGTGTCCCACACATGTCAAGGCACTATAGAAAGGCTGTGGGTTTTGGGGTAACACACAATTGGGTAAAGTGGAGCATTCTCTCGGAGCTGCCGTATTGGCACACTTTGTTGATACGACACAACCTGGATGTAATGCGCATTGAGAAGAATGTGTTTGATAATCTGTTTCACACGATTATGGACACAGCAAAATCAAAGGACAACATCAAAGCAAGGAAAGACATAGAAGAATACTGCAATCGTTCGGAGTTGCAATTCAGGGAGGAATGAAATAAAATACTTAAACCGAAAGCTTCATACACTTTGAAAAAAGAGCAAGTAATAAAGGTGGGTGAATGGTTGAAGACGTTGAAATTTCCAGACGACTATTCTTCCAACATAGGGTCATTATTTAACCTTTAGGATGGTAGTTTCTATGCCTTCAAGAGTTATGATTGTCATGTGTTCATGCAAAGACTGCTCCCTATTGCCATTAAAGGGACGATACCCACCCATATATGGGATGCTGTCACTGAGTTGTGACATTCTTTCGTGCAATATGCTCGAAGGCGTTACACGTTGACGACTTGATTCAACTGAAGACATGTATAGTTGAAACGATCTGTAAGTTTGAAAGAGTCTTTCCACCGGGGTTCTTTGATTCCATGGAACACCTTGTGGTACATCTGGAGGATGAGGCACTAGTTGGGGGTCTGGTTCAATACAGATGGATGTATCTCTATGAGAGACGTCTTGGATCTTTGAAAAGGACAGTGAGAAACAGATCAAGGGTAGAAGGGTCATTTGTGGAGACATATTTGGTGAACGGACTCTCTAACTATTGTGCGTAGTATTTTGAACCAAGGCTCACACATACATATTTAAATGACCAGCGCTTGAGCATATTTAAAACCCCATGTCGTTCATTATACGATAAGGCTGAAATACATTGTCAGCTGGATGATGGAGATATGCACAAGGCTTAAACATACATCTTGCTTAACTGTCAAGAAGTCTTTCCTTTCATCCCCATGTTCAATGATTGGATTAGACTTTCGGAGCCGTATATTGATGAAGTGGGGCTCAACAAACGTAGAGGTGACCTCTTTGCTGCTTGGTTTGAGAACTACATAAGTATACATATGAACTTTTATTCATCATCATATATATGTATTTAATATCATATTACAAATGACATAATATTTTATAATATAGGTTATGACTCGTACCAACCCCTCAATCGGCTATCTGAAAGGTATGGCACAAGAATCTCTCCGTTGGGCTTGGAGACACCCAAGTTTTTTTTGTAAATGGTTACAAGCTCCACACTCAGACTCACAGTAGGAATCGCATCACACATAATAGTGGATTTTGTGTGAGAGGCTCTTGTTACTTGAAGTTTGATGTGGACTACTATGGATTGTTGGATGAAGTGCTAGAGATAGAATATCATTCGACACTCAGTCGTTGTTTTGTCCCAATATTCAAATGCACATGGTTTGATACAGTTAACGGGGTCCAAATTCACCCAAAGCATAATCTCGTGGACGTCAAACACAGATCAAGACTTCGTTCAGACGACCCTTTTATCCTAGCATCGCAATTTATGTGCCATATCCATCGAAGGAATTAAAATATTGGTGGTGTGTGGTGAAGACAAAGCCTAGAGGGGTCTATGACTTGGCATCAAGTAAACTTGATGTATCGGCAAATGAAAATGTGGACGGGGAACAGTTTTTCCAAGAAGATGATAGAATTGCACCCACAGTGGGAAATGAGAGGTGGATGAACCCATCCGTCTTAACACGGTTGGAGAGGGCATCGAAATTGCCGATGACGGTCGCGACTTCTGGCATGTTGACGAGAGTGGTGACCAAGAGGACGAGTTCCAAGACTCGGTAGTGACTCTGACGATGAAGAACCTGACTTGTCTGATCGCTCCTCTGATGAATAAATAGTATGTTAATCTTAGACTTAGTAAACTTTGTCTAATTGTTTCCAGGTTTACTATCTATTTTGTCACATTTATGAAGTTATCTATTAATTTGTGACCATGTTTACTTATCTAACATTATGTTGTATACTTGAATTACTGTTGTATGTTTTCTAACGTTGCTTTGAAGAAAATGTCGCATACCCTGGGATCCGGACGAGGTACTCCTAGTAATTGAGCTACCATCGGAGCATCCAGTAGCGGGTCAGCACAACTAGAGGCGGAGTCTGGAAATGCCCGCCATGGCAGTGCTGCTCCGGAGCAGCTCCCGACGACGAGGAAGAGCCTTGCCCCACGATATGATATGTCAATGGAGTAAATTCATTTCTATTAACTTAATTCTCAAATTAATTTTTCTTTGTATCGATATTAATTCAATTCATTATGTAGTTGGGGTTGTTCAGATGCGAATCGAACTGCGACGAATATCAATTGACTCTACTTGAATGGGCCATGGTGCTCTTGGTCCCACTACCCTCTTTCGACGAGGAACCAAATGTTTGAGCGTTTCCCAATTCGTAATGTATATTTAAGTAACTAAATCCTTGGTAGTTTTATTGTAAACTTAAAAATAAACTAAACATATACATACATAGCGACTACACCTGGGATGCTTCATTGGACTCTCGGATTCGTCAAATCTGGGAGAGGAAGTGTAGGAAAGCCTACAATGACAATCTTTCCACTGCACGACCTAGAGCCATCAAAATGTGCATAGAGATATGAACTTGTTGAGGCCCTTCAATCCTGCCTGGGTAAATCCGCCGTAGTGGAATGCAATGATCAATGGCTGGAACAACGATCATTGGTAGGAGGTTTTAGTGGTGTCGCGTTCGAACCGGCTAACAGAGGTGGATGGCGAAATATCCAAGCACACTAATGGATCGATCTCTTTCGGGGAGACAACTGCAAGATTGGCATGACCTTAATATGTTATAATTAACCCACTGTGTTACTAGTTTGATGCTTAACATGTTATAATTAACACATGTTTGTATTATTTGATCTTTGTAGACGAGAGCGACAGGAGGCGTGCCACCGACGGGTTCGAAGCTCTTCCACCATACCCATAAGAAGCGACGGTCGGGAACGGATAGCTCGTCTTCAGAATCTGGGGAGTATGTGACATCTCGGTGTAGCCGGGCTACGGTAAATATCTTTTGAACAAGACTTTAGAATATCTACATAGTTTGTGTTTAACTATAAACTTTATAACTAGGTAACTAACTATCTTATGTATCTTGTTTGGGTTCCATTGTTGGACAAACGTTAGGATTGTTATATATATGATATGCACTTTATTGTTGCTTTATAATTGGTTTGTTATCTATCTTATTGTATATACCTATTTAGTTTGGGTTGCCATTTGTTAAGCAAACATTACGATTCATTAATAGGAATATGGACACGTCCCATTTACCGTCGTTATGCTGTCGAAATTGACTTGTATAATTTTGTAAAAACCACAGGATGGGGATCGAATAAGCGTCATAGGGAGGTACGGCGAGGACCCTACCAATCATCTGTCACTTGATAAACAGTTGTGGCATGACCTGACTGGGGGAACGAAAAAGGTCGTTCATTTGGGTTTGGGTACCATCCAGATCCCAATGCGATCTTGGGTGGGTCATCGTCAGGTGGTGCGTCGTCTTCCTCCAAGCAGGTGTGTACCAATTTTTTCATTAAATGATGTTTATCAATTTGATTTATAATTAATATTAGTTATTCTAACGCCTTCTTTATTTTCTAGCAAATTGTTGAGAACTTAATGACCCAAGTGCACGAGTTGAAGGAGCGAGATGAGGCACGTCGAGGAGAGGCAGAGATACGTCGGGCAGAGGAAGAGAGACGTCTTTTGGAACAAAAGAGATTTCGAAGACAATATGACGAGATGTGCGATTTGGTCAAGTCTCTAAGTTAGAATGCGCCGCGTCCGCCTTCGCCGCGTCCGCCTTCGCATCAATAGTGATGATGAAACTTTTTTAATTGTGGTCGGTGTTGTTGGAACAAATTTGGATTTTTTTTTGGAACAACAGTTAGGTCGTTTTGTCCGGAACAATGTATTGGACGTTTTTAATTTATGATATTTATAAGTTTTTACAGTTTTTACAGTTTTTAGCAGGTTTTTGAATGAAAAACAGGTTTTGGCAGTTTTTCGCCCCTGTTTTGAAAATCTGGTCAATTTTTTTGGTGGATATGTCCGTCGAAAACAATACAAAAAATATATAAACAAATATAAAAAATATATAAATAATGTTTTCGACGGACGTATCCCTCGAAAATCCGCCGGACAATTCGCCGAGAAATATTTTTATTCGTTTAAATAAAAAATAAAATGGAAAAAAATTTCCGAAATAATCCGCCGAAAATCAATTTGTTAATTATTTTCTTAATTAAATATTCTCTAATCATGAAATTCTTGTTCCGGCGGATTTTCGACGGCCGTACCCGCCGAACACGAATCCGCCGGAAAGTCACTGTTGTAGCGCCCGGAGCTCCGGGACCCAAAGGATAACATAAGGTTGATGTGAAACTTTTAACAACTAAAGAAAGAGATCTCAAGACCAATCAACACAATCGCGAAAAAGGTAAATAAGACAAGGGAATTGGTGACGCGGAAACCCAAACTAGGGAAAAAACCGCGGTCGACTTGTGAGTGTCGACGATGCACTACGGTCGTCAAACAGGGGCGAAAGTCCTTTGGTAACAAGTGTTTTGTGTACAACAGATTACAATAAGAGTAAAAACAAACTTAATCGTAACATAAAGTTGTGCGTCGTGCGTAAATCGTGCGGAATCAGTTGTAGTCGTGCGATTTGAACTGTTGTCGTGCGAAGCATGTATTAGCGATACGTGTTCGAATGCTTAGATTATCACTGTTGTATTGCGTAGAGATATAGGAGAGTTGAGTTCAGGTGTTGTATGTTGCGATGTTTAGCTTGATCAGAAGTGTATCTGTTGATCCCAATATTGACTCAACAATGATGTTTATCTCGATAGTTCGAACAAATATGTATGCAGAAGCGTTTTAAAAGTACACACATAATCAAACAAGTGAAGTAATAATACACAAGAGTTAAGCTCAAAGATTCACTTTATATTGATTCTTCATAAAACACCAAGAACACCGTATGTGCGAGTAATACAGTGGAGTATGCCTTAATCTGGTGTGTGTGTATTTTTGCAAAGTTACTAGAAAAGCTCTACAAGAGCCTTCTATTTATACTACTTTACAGGGGACAAGCAATAGACAAGAAGTACTAAGGTATAAAGACATGATCGTGGGACTAAGTTCAGGTACGCCGTCTACTGGAAAGGTTGTAACCCATCAGAGGTTGACACGTGGAGTTTGCAGGGCACGCCTTGTACGAACGATCTTCAGGATCTTCGTACAACAGAGGCACGACCGTCTTTGTCTTCGTCTTTAAGAAACTCCATTCTTCAAGTCTTCATACCATAGAGGCTCTGTCAAGGATGACAGAGGCTCTGTGACCTTGTCCCCTGAGAAGTCTTATGTTCAATGATCTTCACTTTGTGTCTTGGCAGAGGCTCTGTCGATGATCTTAAGTTAGCCTATTTTTCAATACTTCTTTAAACATAGAAGTTAGAGCTAACAATCTCCCCCTAAGTATTGAAAAATGAAAATTTGGAAGTTGCATGGTTTTCTAAGCTAAGAACACAACAAGAGGTGAACATTTGACCTCTGTAAAAGATTTTACTTTTCATATAAGGTTATGCCAGAGGCACTTACATTCATTTTCATTGCAGAGCATGAAAAATAAACAGAAGTAAGATAGTGGTGGATGTCAGACTATGGCGTTTGGGAAGTCATTGATTTTCCTTGTGAGTCCTCCATCTCTGAGTTCATGATACATTCTGATGTAGAGGTTTCTGAAGTTGATGACAGATTCGATGACCTCTATTAATCTATTGGCGTGGGTTATATCCATGAACTCTGATCCTCTGTGTTCCTGGAGATTGGCTCTGAACTCGAGCAGAGTATTTGTTGCATATTTCTAGCAATCAATCTCTAGAAATAATTTCAATTTTCCAGCAGGATCACGAAAGACATACCCGATCTTTGGACTTGTGATGATTGTGTTTTCTCTGATGTCAGGAGAGGAGGGGAAGTCGTCTTCTGGTGGTAGAAGATTTATTCTTCTTACTCGAAGGTCGAGTCCCACTTGAAAGTCTGTTAGGCTATATAACAGAAGCCTTTCGCGCATAGCCTTCTTGATTTAATTGTAGGCTCTTTGGACTTCAAGTCTGCGTGCATAATTTTGCCTTGCCCAACTTAGAAGCTTTGGTAGGTCATATAGGCTTAGATTTCTCAGATCTGCATCTGAGAACTTGTTCTGAGATCTGTCCGCCCTCTTGACGTGGTAGAGGTTGTAGTAGATTTGTGTGCCTCTGGTATGGGAAAGCTTGCAGTAGATGACTTTGTCGATCTTTGAGTTTGAGAAGACTTCACGGACATGTTTGGCTTTATCTCTATAGAAGTCTTTTCGCATCTGCTTGAGCATATCAAGTTTCAGAATGGATCGTGGCAGATGATCGTTGACGGCTCTGCTGTAGAGGTACTTATACACCACCTCTTCCATTTGTCTTTGAGGAACAGGAGGTGGTGGCATGGGTTTCCACATAGCCTCAAGATTTCTGATCAGTTGGGCCACCGGGTCTTCTGATGGCTTCGCCATTGGATCTAGAGTAGGTTTGGTTGATAGAGGGGGAATTCCGAAGGCCCAATCTTCTTCTTCAGATTTAGGAGTAACAAAGGCATCAAAAGAACTCTTTAGCAGTTTTTCAGTTGGTTGATGCTTTTGCTTCTTGGGTTTCGGTTCCTCTGTAAGGATGGACTTTCCTTTGTCCTTGTCCTTAGGCTGTTGATCTTCTGGTTGTTTTGGTTTGGATGCCTCTGTTGGTTTTGACGGTTGATCCTCTGAGGTCTTTGTTGATGGCACTTTTTCTGTTATTTTTGGTGGGGTTGCCTCTGTTGGTTTGACAGAGGACTTGGTTAACGATGTGGTTTTGGTTTGGGGTTTAGTTGGGGATGGTTCTGCAGTTTTGCTCAGATATTTCCGTTGTTTTTGAGCTAAGGTTTTGGTTCTGGGTTTAGACTTAGGCTCTTCTGTTGTTTTGGGTGTGGGTTCTTTTTCTGTTGTCGGTGTAGGGGATGGTAATTTGGTTTCTTCTAATGGTTTTAGTGTTGGCGAAGGAAGGTTGATTTCTTCTGTTGGCTTAGGTGTTGGAGATGGTTGGTCTTCATCTGAAGAAGTAAGGATTTGGACATGCTCTGAGGCTGTCTTTGTCTTTGGTGAGGGTAGGTTCTCCTGTTGAGATGTTTCCACAGAGGTGGGTATTTCCTCTGTGGTATGCTTCTGTTGTTGATCTTCAGGGATTGATGGTACTTGGGTTAGTGGTTCGGCGCTGAGTGGGGGAGTTGGTAGACCTCTGATGTTTGCTCTTCCACTTTTCTCCCCCTCAGGAAGACCTGATGGTTCCTCTGAATCATCATCAGAGTCATCCTGTCTTTTTCCTGAAGTCCCCTCTGCTCGACATGTGGAGGATGTCTTCTTCGGCTGAGTGGCATGTGAGTTCCAGATCAGTGCAACGAACAATAGAAATCAATAGATATGAACACAAATAGTATGATTTCAAATGGTCATCCAATTCACTTTCAATATATAGAGAATTACAATACGATTTCTGAAAATGTAAAATAAACAACTAGCTTAATTTCTAAAGCTAATACACTTTAAATACCGTGGGCCCATGGCATGTAAGCCCATGGCCCGTTACACAATAAGGCTCAAAATGATTAATTAATAGTTTAACCCTTGAACTTCTATTCAACCTGATTTGACCCTAACAATCTCCCCCTTTTGAATTAAGGTTCGAGCTTGCGCCAGTTCTCGACGTATCTCTTTTGGAGCACAAAGTAGATCTATAACATTCTGATGGCTCGGCGGTAGTCGATGCGGTCTTCTATCACTTCTAATGCTTCTTGAGCGGTTATCTCGTTTGTATTGGGAACAAACGAATACTTTCGGTTTTAGGATTCATGAGTGATGATGTTTCGAAGAGCATCTCTGACTTTGAGGAGTGTGCCATCGCAGAATCTGTCGACCTGGCTGAAGCGAAGAAACCACTTTTCTTTCTGATCGTTGAGGTATACTATCCCAAATTCTGGTTCTAGAAGCAATGCATTCTCGGGATACATCTTCAGCTCGGGTGCTTTCAGGTTCGGTTACATCAAGTTTACTTTTTTTGCTCTGTTCTCGATTCCCATTTGGAAGTCTGTGAGGTAGGACATCATGATCGTGTGAATTAGGAATCGACGGACAACCTCGAGCGCTTTGGTTACTTGACGCGGTTGGATGGTTCTAGTTCGGAGGTCTGTCAGTATAACAAGGAAGTCGAACGGTCTAAGGTTCTTAAAGTCAGCTTCGGAAATTCTCCATTCATTATCGTCTTCGCGTCGGACGGTGAAAACTGGAAACATGACTCTAAGGATTCGGCCGGTTTGGATGTTTAGCACTTCAGAGATCTTGTGCTTGGTTCGGACTTGGCTAACTGGCAGACACCGCTTCATGGCATTTATGTATTGACCTTGGTATTCTTTCGCGAAATGACAAATCCCAAGGCAAAACGTTGGCTCGATGGGGCGTAACCTGTGAACGTATAGCTTCTTCAGTGATTCCTCCAGGTGAGGAATAAGGATCATGATCTTCTCCCATCGGATTTGTTGCTGTTGAGGAGGAGGATGATCTGAAGATGTTGGTTGTTGAGGAGATGTCGGATTTGCAGCAGTTGAAGTCTCGGGAGCCGGTGTAGAGTGGGCATGTGTACCATACAGGTTTTGAAGCAGAAACTGGTCATAATCAACGTTGTCGTCTTCATCAGTAGGAAAGATCAAGTTTACCTGGAAATTTATTGCACTAGCGGCTTTTTCGTACCATGCATTTTCAGTCTCGGGGTCGATCTCGGAATCTGGATCAATCAGATCAAGTACGGGCCTATCTGATGCAGAATATGTGACCAATTCCTGTGTTTCTCCCTCGGGCTTTTCAACCGTCGGGTCTTCGTCGTCTGAGATGTCCATGTCTATGACCATCTCGGCTAAGCTCAACTGGGTTCAGGTTCGTCTTCGGTTGCAGTTGCCATAGTTGATGGTTCCGGTTGAACCATGGTTGTTTCAGGGATGATTGGGACGGACTCAGACAATCGTAGTCTCTTGTTCTCCCCCTCACAGTGATCAGGATCATCCTGGTCATCGTGCCGTCTCTTGAGTCCGCCAGCTTGACTCTTGCAGGTGTGTCTTCGAGTGAGCCGACTCTTTCGGACAATGTTTTGAGTGTTTCTTGAACGTCCTTGAGAGTCGTGTTAAGCTGGTCGAATCTAGTAGTAATGGAAGACAAAGGAGCAGTTACCTGTGATCGTAGAACTGAGATGTGATCGTAGAACTGAGATCAGGTCTGCTTCGGTAGAGGCATCGGTGTCGGTATGCTGGAGCAGCTGAGCCAGAAGCATAGTCTTTAAGGTGTCCACCGAATAAGTTGGCTGAACGGGAGCCGGTGGAGGTGTTGGTGCGGTTTCAGATTCGACTACCTTTTCTTTACCTTTGATCAAGCTTTTGAGTTTGTCAAGCTCGGTGGTGAAGTGCTGCTCTATCGCCTCGCGGACAACCTTTAGGACGCTGTACAGAGATCCCTTTGACACGAAGTCGGGTAATGTAACACCGGGATCACTTAGATTACCCGTTGAGGCATCTACCTTAGAGGTGGAGCCACCTACGTTCACGGTTGGCGATGGTCTGGCCGTGGTAGGATTTCCTTCCGATCGTTGCGTTCCGCTTAAAGGCAGAGACACTACGGAAGTTCCTATCGAGTCACGAACATCACTGATTTGTAGAATCTCATCTTGCGTCCTAGCCGAAGAATGTACTATTTCAAGTGGCTCTAGACTTGATGGTGCTTTGAAAGAAGGCGAGACCGGGGGAGGCTGGTCTCTTGTTTCAATACCAATACTCTCCAAGTGAGAGATCGGTAGAAGTTATGCTATGTCCCCGTGCAAAATTGAAACATCCGTCTTTTGAGAGACGGATGAGTGGCTATGGAGGTCGTGCAATTGCGCCGCTAGGTCCACGGCGGATTCTTCAATACCCCATCCCAACGGATGAGACGGGATAGCAGATGTGGCTACCTGGATGACGCTGGTTTGGGGTCGCTCTGAAGCATCTTTATTTTTACGTCTTTCTCTCTCATGATTCTTTTTCGACCTGACTTCACTCTGACTCACCTCTTCTGGATTTTCAACTAATACTCCCTCCGTTCTCCTTGTATCTCCCGTAATAGGCTGGGTAGTAGGGATTAGAGGGGGTGTGGGTGAGTCAGATGGGGTTCCGTCGGTCAATGGTGGGTGTGGTCCGATATGGGGTGGTATTAGGGATATGCGTATGACACGGTTCGTATCGGATTCGGTAGAGTCGGATTCCACGTCTTCAACCTGTCTGGCAGGCGAAGGAGGGTCAAAAATGTAGACCTCCGTATCATGGTGAAGTGAATGTCTTTTGGATTCAGTTACGACCGGGCCCTCGTGTAGTCTAGTCGACGGTCCTGCTTCGGTCGTGGTTCGGGTGGTGGGAATGGAGGGTTGGTGGCTTGTTCCGGCTTGGCTGGAGTGGGTAGTACTGGCTTGCGAATCTAATACACCGCCCGCGCCTGTTCCATTCCCACGTACTCTCAACAGACCCTGTCCGGGAGCCCCAGCTACCCGGACTCTACCTTCTCTAGTCCTCGGACCCTCACGTCGCTCAGAACTATGTCCCTAGGGTGGTCCCTCCGGCTCTGGATGGACCATGGGATTCCCTAACTCTCTCCTATACTCTATCACACTCGCTGCATTGGGGTCCGCGTGTGCCAGTAGATGTTCTGGTATAGGCATGGCTGGGGTATCAGGTGGATTGCGAATCACTAAGTACTGCAAGTTGAACTGAGGACATACCGGGTGATTGATACGCCTCGAGATAAGTGGATTCGCCTCTATGTGTTGTCGGATGGCCAGAGAGAAGAAGCGCGGAAATGGTAGGAACTTCTTTTTGGATCCGCCAGTCTGTCGGATGGCTTGCACCAGTTCACGCCACATGATTGCTGAGTAGTCTATGTGCCAGTTGTAGCACACAGCGTGAAACAGAAGTAGAAAGTCTTTGGTGCACTGGTCTATCCCCTTCTATCGGGAGGATAGGCACCTGTTGAGGATAGAGAACAGAGTGTACCAGACCGGGGCGATGTACTTCCGGTTGAATGCGGATCGATGGTCGAGAGCGTGTCGGTATCCAAGTGCACGGATATCGGCGTAGAGAGTGACGTCATCGATGATGGGGGCGTATGTGACATTGCCTCCGTGTGTGGGTTCCGGAAGGGACAGCAGTTGGCATAAGGACTCCGGTGTGAGAGTGAAGGGGTGGTTGTCGATGCTTGCCGAAATCGTCTGAGTATTGTTCGCAGTGACAACTCTCGCCGTGTGCCATACTTGGTAAACATACAGGACAGGTACGTCCGTCGTCGCGGTCAGTGCTCTATGAAACGGGTGGCCGAGCAATATATCAACGAACACTCGGTGGGTGGATCGGAAAGCAGCAACGTCAAGATGGTGGTTGTTCGGTGAGATCTCAATGCCATGGTCCTCGGGAACTAAGGCATTGCCGGCCGCCTCGTCAATAAATTCCTCAAGAGGAGGAATGTTCTGCTGTTATTGCTCTTGTTGATCCGCCATTTAGTATACCTGAAAAATGAAGAGTTAGAGCTTGGACGAGATCAAATCGACAATTATGCGTACCTTATCATTTGAGTGGCTCAATCAGCGGGTGATTAAGGACTGGCAGTAGGTGCAAGACATTGGGATTGCCAATGTGGAAAAATGGTAAAGGCACAGGACTCAAGCAGTGTCCGGATAAACAGGGTATCCGGACAGATAGGACTTACCAGATAACATATGGGTTACCGGATACGATGTACTTACCGGGTGAGGTGCGGTTTCCAGATAACAATTAGGTACCGGATAAGACATGGATACCGGTTGACATATACTTACCGGATACACTAAGGTTACCGGACACTGATTATACCGGATTGTCGAACTTACCGGATACAAATGTATCCGGACGACATGGGTTACCGGATGAACAATGTTACCAGGACGAATGAGGTTACCGGCTTAGATTAATGTTACCGGGTAACTAGCTAATTACCGGGTGAGTTTAGGGTTTCCGGTTAACTTACCGCGTACCTGAATCGACTAAAATTAACACCAAAACCAATTTTACTTGGTTGAAATAGTCCGATGTCCAACTATGCGCCACAAACCATGTATTTAAACGAGGAAAAACACACACACAATAACCATAATCGTAAGCGACCCAAATTGGGGTTTTGAGACCCTCGATCGATTGAGATATAAGCGAATCGACGGTGCAAAAATCGAATAGAGTAGGTGTGTGCGAGCGACTAGAGATCAGAAACATGTACCTGTATTTGTAGGACGTGAAATAATCGAGAAGTACGAAATCTGAGAGTGACCGAGTAGTGAGGTTACGAGAGATGTTTGAGAGGGTTTTGGGAATTGTTTCCGGGTAAATCGAAAAAAGGGGGTTTTCGGATGCTTATATCTGGAGGCACTTACTGGATAAGTTACCCAGTAACTTACCCGGTCCGGTAAGATTACCTGGTAACCATGGTTACCCGGTAACTTACCTGGTAAGTGTCCGGAAATCCTAATTTTGAGAAATTTGAAAAAGTTCCCGCTCCCCCTCGACCTTAGCACGGGTATTACCCTGCTCCCCCTTGAAACATGCATTTGAAAGAGTAGGGAGACGACATCACACACAAAAACTTGTATTCTTTTAAGAAACATGTGTGACCCTCCCCCTCAGATGATGAACAACTATGGGTGTGCTCCCCCTCAGAATGTGCACGGAGTGTGATGTGAAGTGCACTCGGGAATGTCCACACACACAAAAAACTTTATGGCAGTAAAAAAATTGTGTGTGACACTCCCCCTCAACAATAGAATTAATGTACCTGATACGTGTTCGTGCTCCCCCTGAACACATGAACAATTCTTGAAAGCACAGTTGTAAGTAAAGAAAATAAACAGTATTTAAACAAAAGGAAACACACGTGGAAAGAAAATAAACAAGTGAAATCTACCTAATAAATACAGAGACTGAACTTAACTATGTAACAGAGACAAGTAGAATACAGATGCGAGAAAGTGTATATTCAAGCATCTAGAGTGTGAACAACAGATGATGACTAGACAGTTTCTCGTAAATGTATGGAACTTGTATCGGGCACACAATCAGATCAAGTCTTCAGATTTAGCATACCTAACCTGGACACTAGATAATTAAAGCGTTTTTTGTCTAGGGGTTTTGTAAACAGGTCTGCTAACTGATGTTCGGTATTTACAAAGTAGAGTTCGACTATACCTCTTTCAACGTGATCCTTGATAAAATGGTACCGAACGTCTATGTGCTTTGTCTTCGTATGCCGGACCGGATTGCTGGATATTGCAATAGCGCTCTTCGAGTCGCAGTGGATGGGCACCTTGACGTATGTGAAACCGTAGTCCTTGAGTTGCGTGTGCATCCAAATCACTTGTGAGCAGCAGCTTGCGGCAGCTACGTATTCCGCCTCGGCAGTCGCCGTTAAGACACACTGCTGCTTCTTGGATGCCCAACTCACCAGAATGTCGCCCAAGAACTACACATGGCCCGATGTGCTCTTCCGATCCATCATGCTGCCCGCGTGGTCCGCACCAGAGTATGCAGACAACTCAAAACCTGTCTATTTTGGGTACCACAAGCCAAGATCAGTAGTACCACGTAAATAACGAAAAATTCGTTTGACAGCTATTAAGTGAGACTCTTTCGGTTTTGACTGAACTCGAGCGCAAAGAAATGTTGAAAACATGATGTCCGGTCTACTAGCAGTTAGGTACATTAAAGAACCAATCATCCCCCGATACGTTTTAGTGTCCACATCCTTTCCGTTAGGATCGGCGTGTAACTTTGTACTGGGTGCCATGGGAGTTTTCATCGGTGAGGACTGTTCCATCTGGAAATTCTTAAGAATATCCCGGATGTACTTGGCCTAATTTATGAATATCCCGGTCGACAGTTGTTTAACTTGAAGACCAAGGAAGAAATTCATCTCACACAGCATACTCATTGTAAAAAGATTCCCATTAATTTGGCAAAGTTCTTAGCAAACTGTGGGTTAGTAGAACCGAAAATTATGTCGTCGACATACACCTGAACTAACACTATATGACATTTTTCTTTTTTAATAAGGAGGCTTGTATCGATTTTACCTCATGAAAATTCCGACTTTATTAAAAACTTTGATAATGTGTCATACCAGGCCCGTGGAGCTTACTTCAAACCATAGAGCGCCTTGTCTAGTATGTAGACATGGTCAGGCTTCTTTTTGTCCACGAACCCGTCCGGTTGCGATACGTACACTTCTTCCTTGAGTTCGCCATTGAGGAATGCGGTCTTCACATCCATTTGGAAGACCGTGAAGTTCTTGTGCGCGACGTATGCAAGGAACATACGTATTGCTTCGATTCTCGCCACCGGAGCGTATGTCTCGTCATAATCTATCCCTTCTTGCTGACGGTATCCCTTGGCTACGAGACGCGTCTTGTTGCGTACTATGTGTCGTCCTCGTCCTTCTTGTTCTTGAAGATCCATTTAGTGCCGATCACCGTCTTGTGAGAAGGACGTGGGACAAGTCGCCATACTTTGAGAGCCTCAAATTGGTTGAGCTCCTCTTGCATGGCCATGACCCAGTCCGGATCTTCGAGTGCTTCGCGGACGGTGATAGGCTCGATCTTACTCAGGAATCCAGAGAAGAGGCGGAAATTAGCCGATATGCCTCGCGTTTGGACTGGAGTGGAGGTATCACCGATAATCTGGTGTAGGGGATGAGCTCTCGTCCATTTGGTGGTATGTGGAAGCGGCTGCTGAGTCGAATGTGAGGTATCTGGATCCACGTATCCACCAGCCGGAAGGTCTTGAACAGCTTCAAGTGTAGCAGGTTGGTTTCTCGGAGGAGATGAGGGAGGATTCGTCAAATGTTGAGCAACTTCTGGTTCCGTGGAATGCCGAGGTTGATCAATGATTGTAGTAGAGGACGAATCTTCAGGAGCGATCTCCGTGTTGTATAATGGTTCCTCCGGGGGGATGGTTGTATCAGATGATGTGGATGATGAAGGTTGAGGTGTCTCCACAGTGTGTGTTGGACTGCTGGTCGTGGGCGGGGAACCGGAGAGAGTCGCCGAATCCTCGATTTGAGCAGCTTCAATACGTGGTTGTGCTGAGACACAAGGGGTAGCAGTGTTAAACATGTCATCATAAAAGTATTGAAACAATAAATCTAAATCAGAAAGATGAGCATTCGATGTAGATGCGTGATTCGGATTTACTAGTGTTTGTGCAGATCCCGAACGAGAAAGTTCGGAAGCTAACACACAAGTTAAACCGGGTTCTGAACTGATTTGTTCAGAAGTCAATTCCACGGATTCGTTGAATGTCACGTTTACACTCTCAGTAACGGTTTTGGTCCGTTTGTTGTAAACGCGATACGCCTTAGCATGCATGGAGTATCCTATGAAAACTCCTTCATCTACCTTCGGGCTGAATTTTTCGAGATCATCTTTGTCGTTGAGGACGTAGCACGTGCATCCGAACGCGTGGAAGTACTTGATGTTTGGAATGCAGTTGTTTATGATCACGTACAGGGTCTTGTTGAACCGCTTATTGATGATTGAGCGGTTTTGCGTGTAGCATGACGTTGACACCGCTTCGGCCCAGAGAAATAATGGCAGCTTAGATTGAGACAACATCGTGCGAGCGGCTTCGACGAGGGTACGGTTGCGTCTTTCCACCACTCCGTTTATTGAGGAGTGCGTGTCGCCGAGAAGGTCTGCGAGATACCGACGGAAGTCAGGTATTCGTTTACCGTTTGATTTTTGAACTCCGTCCCGTTGTCGGTCCTGATAGTCTGAACATGCTGTCGAAGGTTCAGTTGGATGGTCTTCAGATGATTGATGATCAGTTCCGGGGTTTCGTCCTTCGAACATAGAAACATGACCCATGTATAGCGTGAGAAATCATCCACCATCACCAGGACATACTTGCGTTTGTTGATGCTCTGAACACGCATCGGTCCACACAGATCCTTATGGATAAGTTCGAGGGACCGGGACGTGCTCGGAGAGGCCTTCGGCTTGTGCGTTGCTCTCTTCATCTTACCTATTTCACATGCCCCACAGAGTCGGTCCTTTACGAATTGAAGGTCGGGCATGCCTTTCACGTGTCCGCCAAACACCAGTTTGTTGATACTCTTGAAGTTCAGGTGCGAGAGACGTCGATGCCAAATCCACGCTTGTTGGGAATTGGCTTTTGACATCAGGCAAGTAGAATTATCGGTCTTCAGGGCTGCGAGGTCGATGGTGTAGAGGTTGGTCTTTCTCATTCCAACCAGTTGCTCCGTTCCGACGTCAGTGAGGATGCTACACCTTTTTACTTTGAATCTAACCTCGAGATCTTTGTTACATAATTGGCCGATACTGAACAGATTGTGTCCCAATCCCGCAACGTATGAAACTTTTTTGATGGTGATCTTGTCTTGTACAATGTCGCCGTAGCCCAAAATCGGCGCCTTGTCTTCGTTCCCGAATCTCACGTCTCGGCAATATTGTTCCTTGTAGTTCGTGAGAAGCTCCCTCCTTTCGGTCATGTGCTTGGAGCATCCAGAAACTAAGTACCACACATGACCGTCATGTAAAAAGAGATTAGCGGATTTTAGGTACCCATTGTAAAATGGGTCCTGGAGGGTTAGGTTTTACACCTTTCGGAGGAACCTGTTTTGAAGCAGGTTGCCTCTTGGGTGTAGGTTTAACCTCAGTAGCAGGAACCCGTTTTGAAATGGGTTTCCTTTCTTGCTTGGGTTTAACCTCTGATTGGGGACCCCATGTAGATTTAGATTTCTTTTTGTTTTTACGGGGTCTGCGTTTGGGTGCTGAATTATACATATGGTATGACCCAAACCAATCATTGTTATTAATGTCATCAAAGTCACTCCAACCACAACTAGAACAATAAAAACAATCATCCGATAATTGAATCAATTGCTGAATGGAATAAAGTTTAATCAGAAATTTAATGTATTGTTTAACAAAATCATTCCTATGATTCCAAGCACAACCATTTTTGTTCATTCTAGGATAAAAAACAGTATTAAATGACTTTGATGCAGCATTCTCAATAGATTCCTTGGCTAGCCACTTCGGTTTGTCCTGTTTAGCTCGACCGGTTTTATCTGAAACAGCATTGACAGCATGGTCAGTGGATTTTGAGGAAACAAGATGTGAGTTCCAGATCCGTGCAACGAACAATAATGAAATCAACAGATAGTAACACACGTTATGATTTCAACTCGTCATCCAATTTGCTTTCAATTTAGAGAGAGTTTACAATAAGAGTAGCAAAGAAATAATGAACAACATGACCTAAACAAAGCTAAAACAAAACATTATATATGATGGGCCCGTGGTTAACAAGCCCACGGCCCGTTCACTAACTAGGCTAAAAAAACAATTACAATTACCCCTTGAACTTCTATTCAACATAAACTCGACCCTAACAATCTCCCCCTTTGAATCGAAGTTCGAGTTCGCGCCAATTATCAACATATCTTTTACGGAGCGCAAAGTGTACCTCGAACATTCTGATAGCACGACGATAGTCGATGCGTTCTTCAACTATTTCCAAGGCGTTACGAGCAGTTGTTTCATTCGGATTAGGAACATACGAAAGCCTTGGATTTTCAGACTTGTGAGCAATGATCTTTTGAAGAGCATCTTGGACTTTGAAGAGCGTGTCGTCGCAGAATCTGTCTACCTGACAGAATCGCAGAAATCTCTTTTCTTTCTGTTCGTTGATGTAGACTATCCCAAATTCTGGTTCCAGAAGCAGTGCGTTCTCGGGATACATCTTCAATTCAGGCGCTTTCAAATTCGGCTTTAACAAGTTTACCTTCTTAGCTCTGTTCTCGATTGCCATTTGGAAGTCCGTGAGATAAGACATCATGATGGTACGGATTAGGAATCGACGAACAGCTTCGAGCGCTTTAGTTACCGGAAGCGATCAGGTAGTTCTAGTACGAAGGTCTTTCATGATAGCATAGAAGTCGAACGGTCGGAGGTGCTTGATGTCGGCTTCAGAAAATCTCCATTTATTCCCATCTTCGCGTCGGACGGTGAATACAAGATAAACGACTTTAATAATACAGCTTGACTGGATGTTGAGCACTTCGGTGATTTTATGTTTGGTTTGGACTTGGATAACTGGAAGACACCGCTTCATTGCGCTTATGTACCGGCGTTGGTCTTCTGGGTTGGAACTGTAGATACCAAGGCAAAAGGTAGGCTCGATGTTGCGTACCTTGTGAACAAACAACCTTTTCAGGGATTCCTCCAGGTGAGGAATGAATATTGTGATCTTCTCCCAACGGATTTGATGATGTTGAGGAGGAGGAAGATCAGAAGCTGTCGGTTGTTGTTGAGGAGATGTCGGAATATCGGCAGTTGTAATTTCGGGTCTTGCAGAAGTTTCGGCGGCTTGAGCTGAGTGAACGGGGGTACCATACAAATTCTGGAGCAGAAACTGGTCGTGGTCTACGTTATCATCTTCATCAGTAGGGAAGACCAAATTAACCTGGAAATTTGCGGAACTGGCGGCTTTTTCATACCATGCATCTTCGGTTTCCGGGTTGGTCTCGCAGTCTAGATCGATCAAATCCAGTATCGGTTTATCTGATGAGTCAAAAGTGACCAGTTTCTGTGTTGTTCCCTCACGCTTTTCAACCGTCAGGTCTTCATCATCGGAGATGTCCATATCTATTACCATCTCAGCTAAGGGCAACTCGGCTTCGGGTGCATCTTCGGTTATAGTAGCCGCAGTTGAGGGTTCCTGATGAACCACGGTTGTAGTTTCAGTGAGGATCAGGGCGGTCTCGGTTAATCTTTGTCTTCCCCCCCCCCCCCCCCCCCTCACGGTGATCAGGATCATCCTGATCATCGTTCTTGCGCTTTAGACCTCATGCTTGACTCTTGCAGGTATCTTCGAGTGAACGGACTCTCTCGGACAGCGTTGTGATCGCTTGTTTGAAGTCCTTAAGAGTCGAGTCAAGGTTATCCATCCGAGTGGTGATCAAGGACGAAGGAGCAGTGGCCTGAGATTTCTTAACGGAGATCAGGTCTTCTTCGGTTGAGGCGTCGGTTTCGGATTGTTGGAGAAGTTGGGCGAGAAGCATCGTCTTTAGGGTGTCCACCGAATAGATAGGCTGAACAGGAGCTGGTGGAGGTGTAGGTGCAGTTTCAGCTTGGACGACCTTATCTTTACCTTTGATTAAGCTCTTAATTTTGTCGAGCTCGACGGTGAGGCGCTGCTCCATTGCCTCCAGGACATCCTTGAGGGTGTTGTCCAGTGACCCTTGTGACACATAGTCGGGTAAGGTAACTCTGGGATCACTTAGATTGCCCGTTGAAGCATCTACCGTAGGGGCAGAACCACATACGTTCACGGTTGGCGCAGGGATAGCCGTGGTAGGATTTCCTTCCGATCCTCGGATTCCACTTAAAGGTGGAGATCCTACGGAAGTTCCGATCGAGTCATGAAGAGCCTCGATTTGTGGGATATCATCGTGTGTCCTAACCGAAGAATGTATTATATCAAGGGGCGCTAGACTCAATTATGCACTGAAAGAAGGCAAGACCGGGGGTTGCTGGTCTCTTATTTCAATACCAGTACTCTCTGATTGAGAGACCGGTAGAAGTTGTGCTTGATCCCCGTGAGAAGTTGAAACACCTGTCTTTTGAGAGACAGATGAGTGGATGAGGAGGTTATGCAATTGCGCCGCTGGGTCCACGACGGCTTCTTCAATACCCCGTCCCAACGGATGAGACGGGATAGCAGATGTGGCAACCCGGATGACACTCGGTTGGAGTCGCTCAGAAGCCTCTATATCTTTACGGCTTAATCTTTCCTGGTTCGCTTTCGACCTTAACTCTCGTCGTCTCACATGTTCTAACTCATCACCTAATACTCCCTCAGGTCTCCTTGTATCTCCCGTAGGCTGGGTAGAGGGAATAAGTGGAGGAATGGGTGATTCAGAAGGGATTCCTTCGAAAAGTCCGGGTTCGGTCCGATACTATGAGGGATTAATTGTAGGCGTATGTTACGGTCCGTATAAGATTCCGTGGAGTCAGATTCCACGTTCTCAACTTGTCGAGAGGGTGAAGGCGGGTCAGATATGTATGGTTCGGAGTCATGGTGAAGCATTGGTCGTGAGGACGATGTTCCGGCTTCGCCTGTCGGTCGGGTGTTAGGGATTATGGGTTGTTGGCTAGTACCGGCTTGGGAAGTACTGGTACGTGTATCCACTGTACCGCTCACTCCAGTTCCCCTCCCGTGAATTCTCAACACACCCCGCCCGGGAGCCCCAGCTGCCCGGGCCCTTCCTCCTCTTGTCCTAGGACCCTCACGTCCCTCAGTTCTATGTCCCTGGGGAGGTCCCTCTAGCGCTAGATGGACCATGGGATTCCCTAACTCTTGCCTATAAGCTACTACACTCGGTGCAGCAGGATCCGCATGAGCCAGAAGGGCTTCAGGTATGGGCATGGCTATAACATTGGACGGGTTATGAATTACCATATATTGCATGTGGTGAGTAGGACATACCGGATGGTTAAGACGTCGCGGTATTGCTTGATTCGTGTCCATATGATGCCGTACAGCCAGTGAAAGGAAACGTGGGTATGGGAGGAACTTCTTTTGCTTCGAACCTCCGATTTGACGAATAGCTTGGACCATTTCGCGCCAGATGATCATCGCGAAGTCCACGTGGCGGTTGTAGCACACGGCATAAAATAATCGAAGGAAGTCGCCGGTGCACTGGTCGATACCCTTCCATCTGGATGAGAGACACCTGTTCAGAATCGTGAACAGTGTGTACCAGATGGGGGCCAGGTACTTTCGGTTGAACCCGGATGGACGGTTAAGGTCGTGGTTGTACCCGAGAGCGCGGACTTGAGCGCATAAAGTCTAGTCATTGACCGCGGGGTCGTAGCGTTGATGTCCGCCGGCGTTGGCTTCTGGAAGTGACAATAGATGCCGGAAGGACTCAGCTGTGAGCGTGAACGTTTGGTTGTCGATCTGCGCCGTGATAGTCTGGGATTTTCCCGCCATAATGACTCGGGCAGAGAGCCATACCTGATATACGTATAGTACTGGGACGTCAGCTGTAGTAGTGAGGGCCTCACGGAGAGGGTGACACATTAATATATCCACGATCACACGGTGTTGTGGTTGTGGTCGGAACTCAGCGACGTCCAGGTGATGGTAGTTGGGCTCTATCTCTGTGCCATGGTCAGGGGCGACCAAAGCGTTATCGGCGGCTTCGTCGATAAATTCCTCTTGAGGAATTTTCTCTTCCGGATTTTGTTGTTGGTGTTGATCCGCCATGGAATATCTGTAACAGAACATAAATTAGTAATGAAGACGGATAAACAAGTTCCGGTGCGTACCTTTGTAGTAAATGGCTCAATCTGAGACAGATTGAGGACTGACAATAAGAAAGCAAGGTACAGAACTGATAAACACAGAGGAGTCCGGACAAATGAATGGAAAACCAAATTTTCCGGACAAACCATACTATCCGGACAAAGGTATCCGGACAACACACGTTACCGAACGGGAAGAACTTACCGGAAACCCTGAGGTTTCCGGACAACTAGGTTTTCCGGATGGTGAATGTTACCGGACAAAATATCTAGGACTATGGAAGTTACCGGACAAAACATCATAATTATGAATATTTCAGCACACACTGAATGTTTCCGGACGAAATTCAAAATAAGCAATCGATGAAAATACAGTCCCACACATGTGCTAAAACATTCAAGTAGTGTCTATTAACTCATATGAACGTACAACGTTATCTAAATCGGCCTGAAGAACACCGATTGTGCCCGAAATCGAAGGTACCTGTTTGGGCAAAAAATCACGTCGTACGACCACGACCAGAGCAGGTAAGACGCACGTTGTAATCCAAGTCTTGTATTAAGATAAGGTCTCGACAAGAACCCAGAAAACATCCGGTGTCTCCCTTAAAAGGTAAGTCGTATGTCTCCCATGACGCTCGACCATAGCATCGCCTGTCCCGTACGACCATCGCGTAAGATCATTGCACCTACGACCAAATCTAACGTTAACCTTGTCTGTTACGTTTGTTAAGTATTTAATGCAGGAGTCAAAGCCATTAACAGCAAGTAGTCGTAACGGATGAAGAGCATTATAGATAATCACTCCGGCAACCGTTTCCGATCGTTGTAGCTGTTAATCAAAGCATTCAAGGAGCTAATTAATGGCACGAAGACTATAAAAGCCAAGCTAAAGCCTCATTCCAAGGATGTATCGGTTAACATCCAACACACATCAGCGATCATCAGCGAATATTACCGAACAGCATAGAAAAGCATCCAAGTTCACAAAGAAGAATAATCAAACTCTGGAAATCAAGTACTGACAGCAAGAACTCTACATCAAATTTAAGTGAAGTATTCTCTCTCGAAGAACTCACTCTCGACGCATGACGACAGCTTTCGACCAACAGTTATTTACACTTTGTATTCACACACAACAAGCACTTGTACTTTACATTTCGAAGCATTTCCTTCATTTGTATTGTAATCTCTGTACGATCAACGCCAGTACCAAGGACGTCGCCCCTGATTGGCGACCATAGTGCAGCGACGACACCCACTGTCGTCCGCAGGTTTTTTCCTCATTTGAGGTTTTTCCTGCGTCATCAAATCCCTTGTCTCGTCGAAAGATTCTTTCTTTAGTTGATTAAGTCCACATCGACTTTAAGTTGTCCCTTTGGTGCGATTTTTGGCATTAACAGTTTGGCGCCATCCATGGTACTACATCTAGAGAAAATCCTCGACGAACGTGCACCCTACTAACAGTTTCTTGGAGTTTTTTCTGCTCTCTATTGCAGGAACAATGGCAGCCCCTGGAAATCCGCAGCAAGCTGTTGCTCAGATGTATCAGGAGCTCGAAGTCGCCAGGAATCAGCTCAATGCAATAGCAGAGCAGAATGGCAGAGCAACTTAGGAGATCGCGCGGTTAAGAAATCCTCTTGGGCCTCAAAATGGTCCTAGGTCGTTCGTGCAGAACCCAATTCCAAGATCGTTCGACCAGAATGGCCCTAGACCATTTGTCCCGAATCTAGGTTCATCCGCGCAGAATCAGCATCCATGCCCGTTCATGCAGAATCAACAGCCAGGGTCGTTCAACCCAAATCCTCAGTTTGGGACAGTTCCTCCTCAGCACATAAGGCCACCACCCGCGAATAATGGGTCTCAGCCATTACAAGGGTCGCAGTCTTTCCAGTAGGGGTCGCAACCATTTCAGCAGCCATTTCAGAATGGACCTCAAGGTGGATCTCAGCCACTCCATGGTGGATCGCAGCCTTTCCAGCAAGGATCGCAGCCGTTTCATAATGGACCGCAGCAATTCCACTATGGGTCGTAGCCATATTTTGTCCCGTTCAACGGGGACACCAATGGTTCGTCGCATGGTAATGGCACTAGTCCAGGGACCAATCCCTCGACAGGGGAAAATCCTGATCTTAACGATCCTGTCGCCAAGCGTTTGAAGATGTTAGAAGACCAAAATGAGTGTGTCCTGTCCTTGCTCGCCAAGTTACCTGGGGCAGCCATGCCTGTCGACATCGAGCCTCGCTCGAGGTATCAGGCGTCGCCCTTCAGCGACGAGATCGCCACCGTCGAGGTCCCAAAGAAGTATAACATTCTTGCCTTCACTCCCAAGTATTTGGGTGTGACCGATCCAACCGAGCATGTCGCGCAATATAAGCAGCTCATGTGGACAATCTCGATTCCACACATGTACCAGGAAGTATGCATGTGCAAGAGTTTCGGGGAGACTCTCACTGGTCCAGCTTTCCAGTGGTTGATCAATCTCAAACCCAAATCTATCGGGTCGTTCGCCGAATTGGTCAACCAATTCTCCCGGCTATTCGCCAGCAGTCGTAAGATGGAAAAGCAGACTAGTGATCTGTACTATGTCGTGCAGAAGACCAATGAATCTATTCGAAGTTATTTCAATAGATTCAATGCTGAAATGATCTGTATCCGCAATTGTGACATCAAAACTGCGATCGAAGCTTATAAGCGTGGTCTAGACGATAGTTCGGGTCTATACATCGATCTGACCAAGTATCCCCCAGAGACTTTCGAAGATGTCCTAGCTCCAACCTTAGCATATATGAGGGTCGAGGATGATGCCGCCTTTCGTCGCAAGTACACTGACGACAAGAAGTCGTTAGGCGTCAGAAAGCCAGAGTTCAAGACAAAGGCTGTTTCCAGAATAGAGCCAGCGCGCCAAGATTCAAATGTTCGTTTCAAGACGAAAGCAGAGGCCAAGACCGCGACTAAGTTCATTCAGTACCCCAAGATATCCTCTTACGGATTCAAAGGATCTGCAAAGGACTTAGTCGAAGCTCTGAAGACCGCTAAAGCTACCATTCAATGGCCAAAGAAGTCCGACCTGGACGATGCTAAGAAAGACAAATCAAGGTGGTACGACTTCCATGGAGATCATGGTCATGCGACAGACGACTGTATCGCATTGAAGAAGGAACTAGCATATCATTTTCCAAAAGGAAATATCAAATATATCATCGACGATGTCGCTATTTCAGCTAACGGACATCGAACGACGACCCCCGAGCATACGAAGGTCATCAATTGCATCACCGGTGGTTCAGATGTGTGTGGTCTGACGTATTCAGCGGCCAAGCGTCATGCCAGTCAGGCGCCCGATGATCGGCCTATTCCTCGCTCGTCTAGACCCAGAGGAGATTTGGAGCTAGAAGCCATGAAGACTGTGTTCGACCACGTTGACCTTGGCGACTCGTATCAGAAGCATCACGACAGGTTGATCATTCAGCTCACAGTCGGTAACTGCCTAACGCGTCGAGTCTTGATCGACGGGGGCAGCTCAGCAAATGTCATTTTTCTCAACACCATTAAAGCCATGGGAATCGATCGCTCGGAAATCACCCGACGTTCGACGACTTTGGTCGGTTTCAATGGAGAAGCGACGAGCACCTTCGGAGAGATAATCTTGCCCGTCTACGCCGCAGGAGTCAACAAGCAGACCAAGTTCAGTGTCATCGATTGTGCGTCAGCCTATAACATCATCTTATGTCGACCATGGATCCACGATATGAAAGCCGTTCCTTCGACATATCATCAAATGTTGAAATTCCCTACGCCTTGGGGAATCCAGGAGATAAAAAGCGAGCCAAAAGTCGCTCGTGAGTGCTACAAATCTACCTTGAAGACGCGAAAATAAACTAAAGTCACAAGATCAGGCTCTCGACAGGTTCGTTTCTTCTATCCCTAAATTAATATCTTTTTCACTTAGATAAGTCCACTATGGTGCCCGGTCGCACGCCAACATAGTCAACGCAGGACAATATTCCTCCGTGTCATTATGTCATTTAAAACCTATCTTTTCCTCCCAAAAAGAATTAGGTAATAAATGACAGGGGGCAAATAGAGGGAGCAGTCGAAATGGTACGTTCTCTAACTCTTTTTCATACGATTTTTTCTCACAAAACGACTACTGACTTAAGCATCGGAGGTTCGTTGGCCAGCCAACGACCAACCCCCGACATCGTTTTATCACAGAAACGCACGACAGATTATCGCAGAATCGCACGACAGTAATCATTAAGTTTACTATATGACTTTAATATCGCAAGGTCGAACGACATAAACGATCAGGTCTCTAACTTTATCATTTCTCCACAGGGGCATATGATACAAAATAATTGTACGATCTGGTCGTACGATCGCAGAGTCAAAACAACTTTACCCTAAATTTCTTAACTTTCATACCCTGAATGGATGCTTTAATCGCGTGTTTTTATATTTGTTTTACGTTCTTGTCATCGTATTACAATGAGTGCCTTAGTCGCATGATTTCATATGTATCTTATGTTCGACTTTATAATCAATATGATGTGAATAAAGTATAAGATTCAAAGCAAAAGATATATTCGTTGTGTAAACCATCATATACATACTCAACCCCCGATAGGTCAGGTGGCAAAAACAACAAGGATAGAAAAAATTCTAGATGACAGGGGGAACATCGGTCGTGTCCTTGCTCGAAGTCCCGACCTGAGGGCCTTCATCTGTCACTCCTCCCGCACGAATCTCATGCAATTCATATTGAGCATCGAAAAGTTGGATGGCCAGCTC
The DNA here is from genome assembly GCA_033807775.1 of Saussurea involucrata. Classification (NCBI taxonomy): domain Eukaryota; kingdom Viridiplantae; phylum Streptophyta; class Magnoliopsida; order Asterales; family Asteraceae; genus Saussurea; species Saussurea involucrata. Next base: position 68,062,646 of record CM066318.1, on the reverse strand, counting down.
ATCGGCACGCGCCATGGCCAACTTCTCCCTATCTAAAGCCGCTCTCTCCCTCTCCAATGCTGCAACTTCCCTCTCAAGAGCAGACGCCACCAGATCTTCAACTTTCGACATCCCAGCGTGTAATGCCAAAGACGACTGGAACGTCTGAAAAATAACACAAGAAAATATTTGACGACTAAACGAATGAGACAAGTCATGAAAGATTGACACTTACCGTGAACGCCAGACTAGCAACTTGAGATCCAATCTCTCCGGCCGGAACTCCCCGAAAACGCTCCACGAAAGACGGGAGCAAATACTTCCCCAGATGAGGGAATGACGCTGTCCCGTCTAGGACACCATCCACCATAAAGTTAGACGGCAATTTAAAATTGACCGTCATAACTTCGGCCGATGATCCCTCGCCCCTGTCGGCAGATATTGGGATCGACACTTGAGACACTGGTTTCGTCACCGTCGCCGGAAGCGCATAACTTGCTGGTGTCGCGTCCATTACGCCAGGATGGCTAGATGAAGCCCTCGCCTTCTTAGGCAAAACAACTCCCGGTGAGTTATCAACCCTCGACGATGGTTCCCTCAGGACTGTCCTCTTGGTTCTCTTCTGGCTCGACCCAGCTGTCGAAACATCTTCACCCCGAAGGGCATGCATAACCTGCTTTCCTCTCGCCCTAGAGACCAATTTCCTCTCGGTCGGCACTGATCACGAAATACATGAAGCGTCAGACAGATAGAGTAAACGAAATAAAATAAAAACTATGGTACACATACCAGTCGCCTCTTCCTGCACGTCCTCATCTCTTTCTTCTATCACGTCCTCATCCTCGTCCTCAACCGCCGATTGCCACGAAACGAAAGATCGGTCATCAACGCTAAGACTCAAGAACTTGTTGATCTTATCCTGGGAATCCACAGTCGGTTTCACTTCGACAAGCTGAATCACTGAAGGCGACAAGAGGAAAATGATAAGTAGAAGTCATAAAAATAAAAAAAATTCAGAAACAAACGAAGCATACCTGTCTTATTCCAGTCTGACCGCATCCAATTGCTGCTGGAATCCAATGACTCGGTAAGAACGAATACATAACTCGACTTCCACCCACGATCATTGATGCCAGTTCCCAAAACCAAGGCACGATCACCCCTAAACTTAGAATAAGGACTATAACGCCAGTTCTTATCCTTTTTAACTTGGTACGCCGCCAGGAAATCATTCATGATCATAGGAGACTCCCATTTCGCGGGCGCTCGCTCAATAACCAGCAAAACTCGCCAAAGTTGGGGCATCAATTATCCCGGCGACACATCGAAATCCTGCATGAATGACTTGGCTAAACCAAAAAACGACCATTGAAACCCTATCTTAAAAGGATACTCGTACAAAATGAGATATCCCTCAGGGAAATCCTTAGAACGAACAATCCTCGGACACCGCAATTCTACATTTGCAGGAATTTTTGCTAAACTCCTAAAAGCATCTAAGTCTACGTGATTCATGATAAGACTAGCAGGCTCCGTCGACATTGTGAATAAGAGGACAGAAAAAGGTCTTATATAAACGCTCTCAACTGCGGTTTAAAGATTTGCAACGATTCGAGTAAGTTCGGACGAAGAATGGAAAGGAATCAAGGAGAAATCTCTTCCTAAATAAACACTTCGAAGAATAGCAAGAAAAGATTCGTCGTGATCTTTATTGATACCAACAATCGCAACAAATCGAATCCCTGGATGATCGTCGCGCATCCCCGTCCTTTCGCATGCCTACCCGGATCTTCAACACATGTCCTCGGCAGCTGGAAAGCATCATCGTACGTCAGCATGACGTCACATGTTCTAACTCATCACCTAATACTCCCTCAGGTCTCCTAGTATCTCCCATAGGCTGGGTAGAGGGAATAAGTGGAGGAATGGGTGATTCAGAAGGGATTCCTTCGAAAAGTCCGGGTTCGGTCCGATACTATGAGGGATTAATTGTAGGCGTATGTTACGGTCCGTATAAGATTCCGTGGAGTTAGATTCCACGTTCTCAACTTGTCGAGAGGGTGAAGGCGGGTCAGATATGTATGGTTCGGAGTCATGGTGAAGCATTGGTCGTGAGGACGATGTTCCGGCTTCGCCTGTCGGTCGGGTGATAGGGATTATTGTTTGTTGGCTAGTACCGGCTTGGGAAGTACTGGTACGCGTATCCACTGCACCGCCCACTCCAGTTCCCCTCCCATGAATTCTCAACACACCCCGCCCGGGAGCCTCAGCTGCCCGGGCCCTTCCTCCTCTTGTCGTAGGACCCTCACGTCCCTCAGTTCTATGTCCATGGGGAGGTCCCTCTAGCGCTAGCTGGACCATGGGATTCCCTAACTCTTCCCTATAAGATACCATACTTGGTGCAGCAGGATCCGCATGAGCCAGAAGGGCTTCAGGTATGGGCATGGCTATGGCATTGGATGGGTTACGAATCACCATATATTGCATGTGGTGAGCAGGACATACCGGATGGTTAAGACGTCGCGGTATTGCTTGATTCGTGTCCATATGATGCCGTACAGTCAGTGAAAGGAAACGAGGGTATGGGGGAACTTCTTTTGCTTCGAACCTCCGATTTGACGAATAGCTTGGACCATTTCGCGCCAGATGATCATTGCGAAGTCCACGTGGCGGTTGTAGCACACGGCATAAAATAATCGAAGGAAGTCGCCGGTGCACTGGTCGATGCCCTTCCATCTGGATGAGAGACACCTGTTCAGAATCGTGAACAGTGTGTACCAGATGGGGGCCAGGTACTTTTGGTTGAACCCGGATGGACGGTTGAGGTCGTGGTAGTACCCGAGAGCGCGTACTTGAGCACATAGAGTCTATTCATTGACCGCGGGGTCGTAGCATTGATGTCCGTCGGCGTTGGCTTCTGGAAGTCACAATAGATGCCGGAAGGACTCAGGTGTGGGCGTTAACGTTTGGTTGTCGATCTGCGCCGTGATAGTCTGGGATTTTCCCGCCGTAATGACTCGGGCAGAGAGCCATACCTGATATACGTATAGTACTGGGACGTCAGCTGTAGTAGTGAGGGCCTAACGGAGAGGGTGACGCATTAATATATCCACGATCACACGGTGCTATGGTTGTGGTCGAAACTCAGCGACGTCCAGGTGATGGTAGTTGGGCTCTATCTCTGTGCCATGGTCAGGGGCGACCAAAGCGTTATCGGTGGCTTCGTCGATAAATTCCTCTTGAGGAATTTGCTCTTCCGGATTTTGTTGTTGGTGTTGATCTGCCATGGAATATCTGTAACAGAACATAAATTAGTAATGAAGACGGATAAACAAGTTCTGGTGCGTACCTTTGTAGTAAATGGCTCAATCTGAGACAGATTGAGGACTGACAATAAGAAAGCAAGGTACAGAACTGATAAACACAGAGGAGTCTGGACAAATGAATGGAAAACCAAACTTTCCGGACAAACCATACTATCTGGACAAAGGTATCCGGACAACACACGTTACCGAACGGGAAGAACTTACCGGAAACCCTGAGGTTTCCGAACAACTAGGTTTTCCGGATGGTGAATGTTACCGGACAAAATATCTAGGACTATGGAAGTTACCGGACAAAACATCATAGTTATGAATGTTTCCGGACACATTGAATGTTTCCGGACGAAATTCAAAATAAGCAATCGATGAAAATACATTCCCACACATGTGCTAAAACATTCAAGTAGTGTCTATTAACGCATATGAACGTACAACGTTATCTAAATCGGCCTGAAGAACACCGATTGTGCCCGAAATCGAAGTTACCTGTTTGGGCAAAAAATCACGTCGTACGACCACGACCAGAGTAGGTAAGACGCACGCTATAATCCAAGTCTTGTATTAAGATAAGGTCTCGACAAGAACCCAGAAAACATCCGTCGTCTCCCTTAAAAGGTAAGTCGTACGTCTCCCATGACGCTCGACCATAGCATCGCCCGTCCGTACGACCATCGTGTAAGATCATTGCACCTACGACCAAAGCTAACGTTAACCTTGTCTGTTACGTTTGTTAAGTATTTAATGCAGGAGTCAAAGCCATTAACAGCATGTAGTCGTAACGGACGAAGAGCTCTATGGATAATCACTCTGGCAACCGTTTCCGACCGCTGTAGCCGTTAATCAAAGCATTCAAGGATCTAATTAATGGCACGAAGACTATAAAAGCCAAGCTAAAGCCTCATTCCAAGGATCCATCGGTTAACATCCAACACACATCAGCGATCATCAGCGAATATTACCGAACAGCATAGAAAAGCATCCAAGTTCACAAAGAAGAATAATCAAACTCTGGAAATCAAGTACTGACAGCAAGAACTCTACAGAAAATTCAAGTGAAGTATTCTCTCTCGAAGAACTCACTCTCGACACACGACGACAGATTTCGACCAACAATTATTTACACTTTGTATTCACACACAACAAGCACTTGTACTTTACATTTCGAAGCATTTCCTTCATTTGTATTGTAATCTCTGTACGATCGACGCCAGTACCAAGGACGTCGCCCCTGATTGGCGACCATAGTGCAGCGACGACACCCACTGTCGTCCGCAGGTTTTTTCCTCATTTGAGGTTTTTCCTGCGTCATCAAATCCCTTGTCTCATTTATTTTTTCCCTCATCGCACGTCTCGTCGAAAGATTCTTTCTTTAGTTGATTAAGTCCACATCGACCTTAAGTTGTCCCTTTGGTGCGATTTTTGGCATTAACAGTACCTAAAAGTGGATTTCGGATGCTGTGAATCGACCAAACTTGTGGGCAATCGAAGTGATGTGAAGCACGAAACATACATAAATAACATCGAGATGGATATTCGAAAACATACCTGATAATGGGATAAAACGCGAGTGAAAGTCGAGGATTGCGAGTGATTTCGAGCGAGTGAGAAACGCGAGAGAGGTTTAGGGCTTTTTGCGAAGGATTCCGGATAAATGAGTGACCCAGAATCCGGATGCTATATATATGGACCATGGAGTCCGGGTGGGGTAACCGGGTTCCCATCCAATCCGGATAAGGACTCGGTCCGAAAACCTCTCCGGAAAGATAGGGTTTCCGGATACCCGTCCGGATACTATGAGATTTTTACAAAAAATTCCACTGCCCTTGTAGATTTTGCAAAAATAGGACGAAGTGGATTTAAAAACGAACCTTCTCTCGCTCACCCTCAAATTGAGCATGGGGACAAAACTTGCTCCCCCTCGGATAATGCAAAGTTGTGCAATGGAGAGGCCGACACACAAAAAAAATTGGACATTTAAAGAAATACACTGTGTCGCTCCCCCTCAAATGATGACCAAAACACGAAGTGCCACGGGAGTATCCACACACAAAAAAAAACATCTTATCAGTTAAAAAAAATTGTGTGTGACGCTCCCCCTCAACGGTAGAGTAGACTTACCTGATACAGCTGTGTGCTCCCCCTTAACACATGAACACTCGTGAAAGCACAGATATAAGCAGATAAAAACAGACGACCATATGAAAAAAAGGAAACACACGTGGAAAGAAAGAAAACAAACGAAATCTACCTAATAGATACATAGACTTAATCTAACTGTGTAACTGAAACAAGTAGAATACAAGTGGGAGAAAGTGTATGCTCAATCATCAGGAGTGTAAACATCGGATGATGAGTAAACAGTTGCTCGTAGTTGTATGGAACTTGTAACGGCCACACAATCGGATTAAGTCTTCAGATTTAGCATACCTAACTTGGACACCAGAGTATTAAAACATTTTTCGTCCAAGGGTTTTGTAAACAGGTCTGCTAACTGATGCTCAGTATTTACAAAGTAGAGTTCGACTGTACCTCTTCCAACGTGATCCTTGATGAAGTGATACCGAACGTCGATGTGCTTTGTCTTAGTGTGTTGGACCGGGTTGCCGGATATGGCAATGGCGCTCTTCGAGTCGCAGTAAATGGGCACCTTGACATACGTAAAGCCGTAGTCCTTGAGTTGCACCCGCATCCAGATTAATTGAGAACAGCAGCTCGTGGCGGCCACGTACTCCGCCTCGACAGTCGACGTAGAAACGCACTGCTGCTTCTTGGACGCCCAGCTTACCAGACTATCTCCCAAAAACTGCACATGCCCCGATGTGCTCTTCCGGTCCATCATGCTGCCCGCATGGTCCGCATCAGAATAGGCGGATAACTCAAAACCTGTCTCTTTCGGGTACCACAAGCCAAAATCAGCAGTACCCCGTAAATAACGAAAAATTCGTTTTACAGCAGTTAAGTGAGACTCTTTTGGTTTTGATTGAAATTGGGCGCATAGAAAAGTTTAAAACATGATATCCGGTCTACTGGCGGTTAGATACATCAAAGAACCGATCATTCCCCGATACAGTTTAGTGTTCACATCCCGTCCGTTAGGATCGGCGTGGAGCTTTGTACTGGGTGCCATGGGAGTTTTCATGGGTGAGGACTGTTCCATCTGGAATTTTTGAAGAATGTCCCGGATATACTTAGCCTGGTTTATGAATATCCCGGTCGACAGTTGTTTAACTTGAAGACCAAGGAAGAAATTCATCTCACAAAGCATACTCATTTTAAAAAATTCACCCATTAACTTGGCAAAGTTCTTGGCATATTGGGGATTAGTAGAGCCGAAGATTATGTCATCTACATACACTTGAACTAGAACTATGTGACCTTTTTCGTTTTTGATAAACAGAGTAGAATCGATTTTACCTCGTGTGAATTTTGACTTTATCAAAAACTCGGACAGAGTGTTGTACCATGCTCGCGGAGCTTGCTTTAGACCGTAAAGCGCCTTGTCTAGAACGTAGACATGATCAGGCTTCGAATCGTCCACGAATCCTTCTGGTTGTGAGACGTACACTTCTTCCTTGATATCACCGTAGAGGAAGGCGGTCTTCACATCCATTTGGAAGACCGTGAAATTTTTGTGCGCGACGTATGCAAGGAACATACGTATGGCTTCGATTCTTGCCACTGGAGCATAGGTCTCATCATAGTCGATCCCTTCTTGTTGACGGTACCCCTTGGCCACGAGATGCGCCTTGTTGCGTACGACGATGCCGTCTTCGTCCTTCTTATTCTTGAAGATCTACTTGGTGTCGATCACCGTCTTGTAGGTTGGACGTGGGACCAGTCGCCATACCTTTAGAGCCTCGAATCGGTTGAGTTCTTCTTGCATGGCGATGATCTAGTCCAGATCTTCAAGTGCATCACGTACGTTTGTCGGCTCGATCTTGCTTAAGAAACCGGAGAAGAGACAAAAGTTGGTTGATGCACCTCGCGTCTAAACAGGAGTGGAGGGATCACCGATAATTTGGTGTAGGGGATGAGCTCTCGTCCATTTGGTGGTGTGCGGAAGCGGCTATTGAGTAGAGTGAGACGCGTCCGGATCCACATAATCACCAGATGGAAGGTCTTGATCTGCTTCAAGTGTAGCAGGTTGGTTTCTCGGAGGAGATGGGGGAGGATTCATCGATGGTTGAAAAACTTCTGGTTTCGAGAAGTTCAGAGGTTGATCGTCGATTGTTGCAGATGACAAATCATTAGGAGCGATCTCCGGGTTTATCACAGGTTCCTCTGGGGAATAGTAGTATCAGTTGAAGTTGATGATGACGGCTGAGATGTCTCCACAACGATGGACGGCGTGCTTGTAGAAGGCGGCGGGCCGGATAGATTCGCCGAATCCTCAATACAAGCAGCTTCAAGTCGAGGTTGTGCTAAGACAGGAGGAGTAGAAGCATTAAAAATGTCATCATAAAAGTATTTAAACAATAAATCTAAATCAGAAGAGTCAGCATTCGATGAAGATGCATGATTCAGATTTATTGTCGCTTGTGCAGATCCCAAACGAGGATGTTCGGAAGCTAGCACGCCAGTTAAACCGGGTTGTGAACTGATATGTTCAGAAGCCAGATCTGCGGCTTCGTCGAATGTCACGTTTACACTTTCTATAACGGTTTTAGTCCATTTGTTGTAAACGCGAAATGTCATAGCCTGCATGGAATATCCTATAAATACTCCCTCATCTGCGATTGGGCTAAATTTGCTGAGATAGTCCTTGTCGTTTAAGACGTAGCACGTGCATCCGAATGCATGTAAGTACATGATGTTCGGAATGCGTTTGTTGATGATCTCGTACGGCGTCTTGTTGAACCGCTTGTTGATGTTGGAGAAGTTTTGCGTATAGCAAGCAGTTGACACCGCTTCGGCCCACAGAAATAGCGACAGTTTGGATTGGGAAAGCATGGTACGAGCCGCTTCGACGAGGGTACGGTTGCGCCTTTCCACCACTCCATTTTGTTGAGGAGTGCGTGCGGCAGAAAAGGTTTGCGAAATGCCGACAGAAGTCAGATAATCGTTCACCGTTTGGTTCTTGAATTCCGTCCCGTTGTCGGTCCTGATGGTCTGAACTTCACTTTGAAGATTCAGCTGGATGGTCTTCAAATGGTTGATGATCAGCTCCGGAGTTTCGTCTTTCGAGCGAAGGAACTTGACCCAAGTATAGCGCGAGAATTCATCCACCATCACCAGGACGTACTTGTGTTTGTTGATGCTTTGAACATGCATCGGTCCACACAAATCCATATGGATAAGTTCGAGGGACCGGGACGTGCTCGGAGCTGCCTTCGGCTGATGTGATGCACGCTTCATCGTTCCCATCTCACATGCCCCGCAGACACGATCCTTCATGAATTGAGGATCGGGCATGCCTTTCACGTGTCCTCCCAGCACCAATTTGTTGATACTTTTGAAGTTAAGATGCGAAAGTCTTCGATGCCAAATCCAAGCTTGTTCGGAATTAGCCTTGGACAAGAGGCAGACAGGGTTATCGGTCTTCAAGGCTGCGAGGTCAATGGTGTAGAGGTTGGTCTTGCACTTTCCAACCAGTAGCTCCTCTCCGTCGTCGTTGAGTATTCTACACCTTTTGGCTTTGAACCGGACCTCAAGATCTGTGTCGCAGAATTGGCTGATACTGAACAGATTGTGTCCCTATCCCGCGACATGTGATACCTTATTGATTGTGATCTTGTCTTGAACGATCTCTCCGTAGCCCATAATCGGCGCCTTGTGGTCGTTCCCAAATCTCACGTCTCCACCATATTGTTCCTTATAGTTCGTGAGAATCTCCCTCCTTCCGGTCATGTGCTTGGAGCATCCAGAATCTAAGTGCCACACATGACCGTGCTGCAAAAACAAGTTTAACGGATTTTAGGTACCCATATTTGCATGGGTCCTGGAGGGTTAGGCTTGACACCTCTTGGAGGAACTTTCTTTGACACAGATTTCCCTTTGGGTGTAGGTTTTACACCGTTTGAAGGAATTGGTTTTGGCACAGGTTGCCTCTTAGGTGTAGAATTTACACCTTTTGGAGGAACTGGTTTTGTAGCAGGTTGCCTCTTGGGTGCCGGTTTAACCTCAGTAGGAGAAACCCGTTTGGGAATGGGTTTTCTCTCCTGCTGTGGTTTAACTTCAGATTGGGAACCCCGTTGAGTATGTTGTTTCTTTTTATTTTTACGGGGTTTGCTGTTGGGTGTATGATTATATATATGATATGACCCAAACCAATGATTGTTATTTATATCATCAAAGTCATTCCAACCACATTTAGAACAACACACACAATCATGCGATAACTGAATCAATTGCTGAACGGAATAAAGTTTAATTGGAAAAGAAACATCACGTTTAACAAAATCATACCTATGATTCCAAGCACAATCGTTTTTGTTCATCCTAGGGTAAAAAACAGTATTGAAAGACTTTGATGCTGCATCCTCAACAGGTTCCTTAGCTAGCCACTTTGGTTTTCTTGTTTAGCGCGACCATTTTTATCTAAAACAACAGGGACAGAATGGTCAGTGACTTTTGAAGGACCAGGATTTTTGACAGGCAATCGCTCGGTCTTTTGCCTCGGCTGTGATTGGTTTTGAGAAACAGGTTTAGATTCGGAAATTTTAATCACAGCTGGGGCCTTTGTTTTAGAACAGTCACCCTTTAGAAAATTGCCCGGTCGATTGACTACTGGAGACAAAAAATCAGTATGACTCGGAAGAGGTTTGTCGAAGGGGAACGACTCAAACTCTTCATCAGAATTGCCTTCGGAGTTCATATATTCAGAAAAATCGACATCCGGGATTACGGGACTTGGATCGGTCGAGGAAGGCGAGGAACACTTAGTGCTTGTGTGCTTTGGGGAATTTGGTGCGAAAGCTAGGAAAAAATCAGAGTTCAAATTCCTCAAAACACTCTCGTCTTGAGAATCTTTATCGTCTTGTGTTGAAGAGGTTTTTCTTATGAAAGCTTTACACGAAGACATGTCCGATGAGTTAGAGGAAGAATCGGGTGAAATCTGCTTTTCAGATTGGAGTTGGTCAATCTGCTCTTGGAGCTGACCATTTCTCGTATACTCTTGCATCGCATCTGTTGCCAAGGCAGCCAGTTTGGATGTGAGCTTAGTGATTTCACTCCGAATAATTTCCTGTCCTTCATCAGACACAGTTTTGGTTTTGACCGATTTAAGATTCCCAAGTTCCTGGATTAGCGCTTGCTTTTCTGTTTGAAAATTTGACCTTTCTTTCTCGAGTGACTCCTCCAACTCGACTATCTTTGCTTCCAAGATGAGAGGGGGAACATAGAGCTTGTACTCATCCGTCTCAGTCTTGGTTTCGGTTGCTTGAACCTCATCCTTCTTGGAGGAATCCTTGGGCGTTGCAACCTTGTAGCAGTTGAAGTAGTCATTCGAGAGGTACTTCTTGTTTTTCTCATAGGAATAATTTAAAGATCCATAACTGAATGGAACTTACATTTTGGATGTGCGTGTGCGCTTGTATTCCTCAGTTTCCTCTTCCTTTTCAGGTTCAAGAGGACCAGTCCATTTAATTGCATATTTCGGATAATCTTTGGCTATTCCAAGACAACTAAAATCATACAATATAGGTCTTTTGGCTATACCCTTTTTTAGATAGTGCGGGTTATCGTATCCGATTCCCCAGTGTTTGTTGAAATACGTAAACTCCTTTGGTTTATTCATGTGGATAGTCTGATCCGTTTGACCTCTTTTATGAAGTTTGGTTTCAAGATCAAGAATTTTAGCACCAAATTCCTTGTGCTGAATTTGAAGGGCAGAACATTGATAAACAATTTTTGCTTTCTCATTCATACACTGATCAAACTGAGACTGAAGTTCAGATAATTTGGCCCTTAAGTCCTTAGGTGCCATTGAAAGATTCTTGCATTTGTCTTTTAAGCTAGCATTTCCAGACTTATATTTCTCAGTTATTCTCTTCTGAACATCTAGCTTTTCAGATAGAGATCTGATCTCAAGCCGTTGTTCATTAGAGGTGGCCTTAAAGGAATTTGCCTGTTCAACAAGTGATTGCATTTGATTCAAGAAATCTTGTTGGTTAGATTCAGATACCTGACTTGACTTTTCTTCATCGGCTGGAGAGTGATATCCCATGAAAGCATTGGCACCATCAGAATCGCTTTCAACATCAGAACGACCCAACGAGTAGTCGTCTTCCACAAACAGTGCTGCTCCAGCTTCCTTCTGGTCGGCCAGTGCGAGCTTCGCTTTGTAGTAATGAGCATTCTTTACTACTGGCCTCCGACAATCTTTAGCAAAGTGACCAAGATTTCCGCAGTTGTAACAGGTCACGGGTTCATCTTTCTCCGTCTTCTCCTTCTTCTCAGACTTATCTTGCTCATCGGCTTTCTTCTTTCCTTCATACTTGTCCTGATGATCATGGCGCTTGTTGGAGGAGGTGGAGTAGCGCTGATTATTGGACGATGGCTTCTTATAGAACTTTTGTTGTTGGAAAGATTTGGAAACCAGGGCTATCGCTTTCTTAAAATCAGATACTTCATCATCAGAATCACTGTCTTCCTTTTCTTCAGGTTCTGATTCAGAAGAGCTTTGTTTTTTAGTACGTTTGGAGTGACAGCCCGAAGATTTCCCTTGTTTGGAGGACATGAGTGCTATAGGATCAGCAGCTGGCTTGGTTGCGTCCTTCTTCTCTTTGAGTATTTCCATCACCTCATCTTCATCTTGAAGAAGCGTCTCATACAGCTCGTGGATGTCAACTTTCTCCATCAGGTGGTTGTGCTTTACGTGTGAAGCAAAAACTTTCCACTCAGGCAGAAGAGTGTTGAGAAATTTAATAGCATTCTCCGTGTTCGAACGAGTAATCTTGTTCTTGTGGAGCTCGTTGAGAAGAAGAAAGAACCGTTCATAAGTTTGGGAAAGGGATTCACCGGTGCGTTGTTTAAAGCTATCAAACTTGGTTATTGAGCTGTTGATCTTCAGCTGATTCCCGACTTTGCTCCCACGCATCATCTTCTCCACTTGATCCCACATGCCCTTAGCTGTATCTTTATAACTGTCGATGGCAGTGTAGATCGTGTTGGGGATAGCTTGAACAAGATACCGCTTAGCAAGCTTTTCCCCCTCAAGCATGCCCTTTTCGTCGTCGGTCATGTCGGATAGAGTATTTTTCACATAGAGTGTTTTACCACCTTCTTCAGCTGGTGGAACGGTCTACATTGGCGTAGGAATTGGCCCATCTTCTAATGCTCGCCAAATGTACTCGAAGTTGTCCTTCGACTCGATAAAGATTTTGAATCTATCGCGCCAATGGCTGTACTCACCTTGATAGAGACAAGGTGGTTTGGAGTCGGTGCCGATAGCAAGAGTGTCGCGCGAAGACATCATTATTTGCACTAGAATGATCGTCAGACGAAGTGTTCGATTCAAAGTGATAAACGAACACAAGGCACTACGAGTGATATCCTAACGAAGGTTCTATGACAGAATTGTACTAGGAACAGGTAAGAATTCAACAGGAATGAACTTACCGGATAGGAATTCGGATAAGATGTCTGGTCTGGAAGTGTCCAGATCAGATTAAGTGAAAACCGTTCAAAAATGCAGAAGTTTCCGGATAAGATTCAAAGAGTCCGGATAGACTAGGTTTCCGGATAATACTAGGGTTACCGGAAGACAATAGTTTCCGGATGAGACTAAGGAACACAAAACTTACCGGATAAACGAGTTTCCAGATTAAATGCTTTCCGGAGGGAATATGTTACCGGATAATACGCTTTCCGGATGCAGGATTGTCCGGGAAGATAGGTTATCGGAAACTTTGGGTTTCCGAAACAATATACCCGGAAATATTAGAGTTTAAATAACTTACCCGGAAAGATGAGGTATCCGGAGAGATTTGAAGCGAATGTCCGGAAAGAACGGCTGGTATCCGGAAAGTGCTGTTGTTGTCTGGAAACAGCGGCTGGCTTTTTCAAATCGATTGGGAATCGACTAGGGTTGCTCAAAAACGTTCCTGAAAGATTAGAAACTCGACCAAACACCAAAATAACACTACTCAAATCGATTTTAAAGCAAAAACAACAAGTTTTGATGGTTAGAAATTCGATTTTTACCAAGAACACACCCAAAACTTTTGAACTTTAATTTGCTTACAAACCACTCAAACGATCGAATTAGAGTACGAAAACTTGCAGAATCACTAATAACAATGATACTAACAATACCCAATAAACGAAATCGATCAATTTTACCAGAATCAAAAAATTGATATTCAATCATGAACACAACCGTATTGTCCAGAAACCTTACCAGAATTCGAATAGAACACTTTGAATAGATGTAGTCCGTCTGCTCTGATACCAATTGTGAGTTCCAGATCCGTGCAACGAACAATAATGAAATCAACAGATAGTAACACACGTTATGATTTCAACTGGTCATCCAATTTGCTTTCAATTTAGATAGAGTTTACAATAAGAGTAGGAAACAAGGCTAAACCAAAACATTATATATGACGGGCCCGTGGTTAACAAGCCCACGGCCCGTTCACTAACTAGGCTCAAACAAAACAATTACAATTAGCCCCTTGAACTTCTATTCAACATAAATTCGACCCTAACACAAGATTTCTATCAGTCGGTCGATCGGTCTTTTGCCTCGGCTGTGATTGTTTTTGAGAATGTGATTCAGATTTAGAAAGCTTAATCACAGTCGGGGTCTTTGATTTGGAACATTGGCCCTTTTGAAAGTTGACCGGTCGATTAACTACTGGTGAAAGAAAGTCAGTATGACTTGGAAGAGGTTTGTCGAAGGGAAACGACTCAAACTCTTCATCAGAATTGCCCTCGGAATTCATGAATTCTGAAAATTCGATATCCAGGATAGTGGGACTTTGATTGGCCGAGGAAGGCGAGGAACACTTTGTGCTTGTGTGTTTCGGGGAATTCGGTGCGAAAGCTAGGAAAAAATCAGAGTTTAAATTCCTTAACACACTTTTATCTTGAGACTCTTTACCGTCTTGTGAAGAGATTTTTCCAATGAAAGCTTTACACGAGGATGTGTCCAATGAATTGGAGGAAAGTTCGGGTGAAATATGCTTTTCAGTTTGGAGTAGGTCAATCTGCTCTTGGAGTTGACCATTTCACGTATGCTCCTGCATCGCTTCTGTTGGCAAGGCAGACAGTTTTTATGTGAGCTTATTGATTTCACACCGAAGGATTTCCTGTCCTTCATCCGACACAACTTCGGTTTTCTCAGATTTGAGTTTCTCAAGTTCTGTGATAAGCGCTTGCCTTTCCTTTTGAAAACAAGACCTTTACTTCTCGAGTGACGCTTCTAACTCAACTATTTTAGCTTCCAAGATGAGAGGGGGAACATAGAGTTTGAACTCATTCGTCTCAGTCTTGGGTTCGGTTGCTTGGACCTCATCCTTTTTGGAGGAATCTTTGGGCGTCACAAACTTATAGAAGTCAAAATATCATTCGAGAGGTATTTCTTTTGATTTTTCTCATAATAATAGTTCAAAGGCTCATAACAAAAAAGAAGTTGCATTTTTGTCGTGTGTTTGCGCTTGTATTCCTCAGTTTCCTCTTCCTTTTCAGGTTCAAGAGGACCAGTCCATTTTATCCCATATTCTGGATACTTTTTGTCTATTCTAAGACATCCAAAGTCATACAGTGTAGGTCTTTTGAATATACCCGTTTTCAAGTAGTGTGGGTTATCGTATCCGATTCCCCATTCCTTGTTAAAGTAAGTGAACTCCTTGGGTTTATTCATGTGAATGGTCTGATCAGTTTGACCTCTTTTGTGGAGTTTGGTTTCAAGATCAATTATTTTAGTGACAAACTCCTTGTGTTGAATTTGAAGAGCAGAGCATTGATAAACAATTTATGCTTTCTCATTCTCACATTGATCAAGCTGTGATTGTAGTTCAGATATTTTGGCCCTTAAGTCCTTAGGTGCTATTGAAAGATTTTTGCATTTTTCTTTTAAATTAGCATTTTCGGACTTGTGTTTCTCAGTTATTCGCTTTTGAACATCTAGCTTTTTAGATAGTGATTTAATCTCAAGCAGTTGTTCATCAGCGGTGGCCTTGTAGGAATCTATTCGTTCAGCAAGAGATTGCATTTGATCAAAAAAATCTTGATGGATAGGTTCACATACCTGACATGGCTTTGCCTTTTCTTCATCAGCAGGAGAGTAGTAGCCCATAAAAGCATCAGCACCTTCAGAGTCGCTTTCACTATCAGATCGACCCAGCCAGTGGTCATCTTCAACAAATAGAGCTTTGCCCGCCTCCTTTTGTTCTGCCAGTGCGAGCTTTGCCTTGTAGTAGTGAGCATTCTTAACAACAGGCTTCCTACAATCCTTCGCAAAATGACCCAATTTCCTGCAGTTGTATCATGTCACAGGTTCGTCTTTCTTCTTTTCTGGCTTGCGGTCATCTTTCTCAGTCGTCTCCTTCTTATCAGAATGGTTGTGCTCGTCGGAATTCTTCTTTCCTTCGTATTTATCCTGATAATCATGACGCTTGTTGGAAGAGGTTGAATAGCGCTGATTATTGGATGTGGGCTTCTTGTAGAACTTCTGTTGTTGGAAAGATTTGGAGAGCAAAGCCATTGTTTTCTTAATGGATGTTACTTCAGAATCGGAATCACTGTCCTCCTTTTCCTCAGACTCAGGCTCAGATTCACTTGGCTCTTGGGCACGTTTGGAACGTCGACCGGAAGATTTGCCTCGTTTTGAAGACATAATACCTAGTGGATCAGCAGGTACTTTGGACGCGGACTTCTTTTCGTTCAGAATCCCCATCACCTCATCTTCATCTTGAAGAAGCATCTCATAGAGTTTGTGTATGCCAACGTTCTCTATCAAGTTGTTGTGCTTGACGTGAGATGCGTATACTTTCCATTCAGGCAAGAGGTTGTTGAGAAACTTGAGCGCGTTCTCCGTGTTAGATCGAGTGATGTGGTTCTTGTGAAGCTCATTGAGGAGGAGACAAAAATGTTCATGGGTCTGGGAGGGGATTCGCCGGTGCGCTCCTTAAACCCATCAAACTAGGTGATGCAGTTGTTGATTTTCAGTTGATTACCGACTTGGCTCCCGCGCATCATTTTCGCAACCTGATCCCACATACCCTTTGCTGTATCTTTGTAACTATCAATGGTTGTGTAGATCGTGTTGGGTAGATCCCGAACTAGGTACCTCTTAGCATGCTTTTCTCCCTCAATCAAGCCTCTTTCGTCGGCAGTCATATCGGCATATGTCATAACCTCGTAACGAGCTTGACCACTTTCTTCAGTTGCTGGTACAGTCTTCATGGGTTGAGGAATTGGCCCGTCAGTTAGAGCTCGCTAGATAAATTCGAAGTTATCCTTTGACTCAATGAAGATCAAGAATCTGTCCCGCCACTGGCTGTACTCACCTTGGTAGAGGCAAGGTGGTTTGGAGTCGGTGCCGATAGTGAGAGCGTTGCGTGAAGACATCTTATGTTGCACTAAAGTGATCGTCAGACGATTGGTTCGATTCAAAGTGAGATTCTAACGTAAGGCACTACGAGTGAAGTCCTAACGCAGGTTCTAAGAGTGGTTTATGCGAAAAACAGGTGTTTGGGTAAAATTTCACTAGTCTCGACCACGACCAAAACAAGAAAAACATTTATTACACTTTTCCATAATGAGACAAAATCATAAATACTTTATCATCTGACCAAAGTTAAATCGAAAGTTACTCACAACACTCGACCGTCGTAAGAAGCCTTACGACCTCGACCGACTAACATGCGATATTACTGTTACTTTTTTATTGTTTAATGCAGGGTCAATGTCATTGATGACCAATGGCTATAACCGACGAAGGCCATTAACAACATTAAACTCAGCGTCCGTTACAACTTGTACGCAAAGCTTTTATGGAGTCAATAAAGGCATTCGAAGACTATAAATACAAGGATTCCATCTTCATTTGCAGATATCTCTGTTGTCTGAAAACAACTGAACTCGGAAGAACACTCAAAGCAAAGAATTCTCTTTCAACCGTTCGCTCATGACGCATGACATACACACACGACACATAGTTCTTTCCACACGACGCACCAGCTTTTACACACGAAACACTTGTTACTTTACATTTAAAGTCTTTCTTTCATTTGTATTGTATTCTCTGTATGATCGACACCTGAAACATAAGGACATCGCCTCTGTTTGGCGACCATAGTGCAGCGACGACCCCCACAGTCGTCTGCGAGTTTTTTCCTCGTTGAGGTTTTTCCCGCGTCACCAAAATCCTTGTCTTATTTACTTTTTCTGTCTTAGTCCCATTGCATTGTCGAACGATTCTCATTCCTTAGTTGTTAAGCTCCACATTCAACCTTAAGTTATCCTTCTGGAAGATTTTTGGCATTAACAGTTTAGCGCCCACCGTGGGGCCCCATCTAGAGAAAATCTTCGACAAACGTGCGCCTTACTAACGTTTTCTTGGAGTTTCCTTTCTTTTCTTTTTGAGGAAAATGGCAGGTAATGGAAACCAAGAGCAGGTCACTACCCATATGCATGGGGAGCTTGAAAATGCACAAGATGCTTCTGGGGCAGTCGACGACTATCGCTTGGAGGAAGTCGTCCTAGACCAAAGCAAGCCTAACCAGAAAGTCTTTATAGGATCATTCCTTGATCCCTGCCTAAAAGACAATCTAATATCTTTCTTGCAGGAACATGCCGATTGTTTTGCCTGGTCGCATGAAGACATGGTGGGCATAAACCCCGGCTTCATTTCCCATAAGCTCAATATCGACCCATTATTTAAGCCTGTCAAGCAAAAGCGGCGGAAATTTCCTCCTAAAAGGAATACGGTGATAAATGATGAGGTCGACAACCTCCTAAAGACAAGGAAAATTCGATAAGTAAAGTACCCCGACTGGCTTGCTAATGTTGTGGTCGTGGCAAAGAAAAATGGCAAATGGAGGGTGTGTATTGATTTTACAGATCTCAACAAAGCTTGTCCAAAATACCCTTTTCCATTGCCACATATCGACGCCATGGTCGACGCGACAGCCGGACATGAACTATTGACGTTCATGGATGCTTATTCTGGATATAATCAAATCCTGATGCACGTCGAGGACCAGGAAAAAACTGTATTCATGACAGACCGAGGTATTTACTGTTATAAGGTCATGCCTTTTGGACTAAAAAATGCAGGTTCTACCTACCAGCGCCTGGTGAATAAAATGTTCAAGGATCATCTTGGCGACACAATGGAAGTGTATATCGACGAAATGCTAGTCAAGTCGAAGCAAGCAATCGACCACGTCGAGCATTTGAGGCAATCGTTCGACATCCTTTGGAAATATAGCATGAAGCTCAACCCGATGAAGTGTTCCTTCGGTATCAGCGTCGGGAAATTCTTGGGTTACATGGTCACTCGACGGGGAATCGAAGCCAACCCCGACCAGATCAATGCTATCATCGAGATCAAATCTCCGAGAAATTTCAAAGAAGTCCCAAGGCTCACTGGTCGGGTGGCTGCTCTGAACAGGTTTATCTCTCGATCCTCTAATAGATGTCATTTATTCTATAGCGTCCTTAGGAAAAATAAAGGATTCGACTAGACCGATGATCATGAGCAAGCACTGCAAAAATTGAAGGAGTATATGACGTCGCCTCCTTTGTTGTCAAAACCTGACGACCATGAGGTCTTGCAGCTATATTTGGCTGTTAGTCCTAATGCAGTAAGTGCCGTCCTGACACGAGAAGATGAAAAGAAGCAACTGCCGATCTACTATGTAAGTAAATCTCTCTTGGACGCCGAAACCAGGTATTCCTCCATGGAGAAATTGCTTTTATCGCTAGTCACAGCCGCTAAAAAATTACGACATTATTTCAAATCGCATCCTATTACTGTCGTGACTAACTTTCCTCTTAAGTTTGTCTTAAGGAAATCTGAGTTGACAGGTCGTTTAGCAAAATGTAGTATATATCTCAGTAGTTACGACATCAATTTTAAGCCCAGGACCGCGATCAAATCGCAAGCCTTGGCGGATTTCATTGCTGATTTCAGCCCTGAATTGGAGAAAGAAGCAGAGCTCGAAGTGTCAATTGTGGCAACTCACGACGACGTGCATTGGACTCTGTATGTCGACGGATCGTCCAACATTAGAGGTTCAAGACTAGACGTCGTCTTAAAGTCGCCACAAGGGGGCAAGATGGTGTATTCTGTTCGACCCGATTTCAAAACCACCAACAACGAAGCAGAGTACGAAGCCCTGATCATGGGAATGAATATGGCCCACGACTCGGGGGCAACCGCGCTACATGTCAAAAGCGATTCTCTTCTGGTCGTGAACCAGATTGTTAGCTTCAATCTTCCTAATCGTAGAAGTATTTAGAAGTAATGAAAAATAGGCCAAGTGAAGAAAGCCTCTTACAGAGGCTCTGCCGAACTTACCGAGAGATCAAGGTCGAGAAGCTACAGAAGCTAAAGAGGCGTCCTACAGAAGTTCTGTCATACGCGCAAAGAAGACCAAAGACTCGGAATCCGGTGAAGACTGCTCTACAAAGGACCAAACCGCAGAACCTCTGTGACACTTCACAGAGCCTCTGCGGTCTTCAACAAAGACTTCAAAGATATTTATAATATCTTGCTACTGTTACTGGACCTGTTCATCAACTTGCATGGTAGCATGCCCTGTCCATCTTCAACGTGTCAAACTCTGATTGGATTCAATATGGCTTAGTACATAATAGACGTCTGCTGCATTAAATGCAATACAGCACGTCCAACTGTTCATGCCATCCATTCAACTATTCATACCGTCCGTTCTGAATAGTACCTTATGCTTTATGGTCCCCTTAGAGTAGTATATAAGGAAGACTCATGTTGAGTTCTTCAATATCGAGAATTAAGAGATAAAAACATCAAGAACACATAGCTTATATACTTTGAGAGTCATGTCTGTTTTGAAGCTTTGCTTACTCACTGTTCTTAAATCTGTTCTTGATATATATATATATTCAGTAAACTTTGAGATATTATTTCCAGTTCACTATTTATTTATATTGTGTTCTAAATCTATCAAACATATCTGTTAGTTCTTCAAATACGCTTCTGCATCAAACATAAACTCGAACTAATAGATCTGACAATCTTATATAAGCAAAACAGGAACCAACAATTGGTATCAGAGCAAAGCTTGATTTTCAATATCAAGTGATCCTCGTTTGACAACATTATTAATAGATTTCATTCTGTTAAAAAGGTTTCTGTTTTCCTATTACTCTTCGACTCATTCTGATAGAAACCATTTTACCAGGTTAGAACACCATTAAACAATTCTGGATGTCAGTTTTTTTACCCACAAATCCTTCCAGATCTTCATATATACTTCCTGAAACCCCTGAAAAGCTCTTAAAATGACAAATACCAATAACTTTTTCACTGCGGGCTCATTAACCAAACCTCCTACTCTCCTTCGAGATGAGTATCCTCAATGGAAGATAAGAATGGTTCATTTCTGTGAGGGTACTGAAAAAAATCTAGTACAATATCTTTACAACCTTCCTCCTGTTCCCATGATAGTAGTACCACGAGTACCAGCTACTGCTGAATCTCCTGAAATCCCTGAACATCAAAAACCGAAGCCAAAAGAAGAATGGTCAAATGAAGATAAGGCAGAAGATGAAGTTGCACAGAAAACAAAAAGAATCTTGATAATGGCTATCCCCAACGAACTTTTTCAATCCTTAGATGCATGCGAAACTGCGCACGATCTTTGGAAAGAATTAGAAATACAGTTGGAAGGGGGTGCTAAAACACAGAAGAACCGAAGGGCACAGTACATAAATGAATATCATGCATTCAGAGCCTCTGCAACAGAATCTCTGCAAACGACGTACGACAGGTTCAACTCTCTCATAAACAAATGCAGAAAGTCTGGCATTCACAGAACCTCGGAAGAAAATAACGTCATGTTTCTAAAGAGCCTGAATGATTAGTGGCTTCAATTGTCTATGTCTTTACAAACAAACCAAGATCTAGACTCATGGACACTCTCTAATCTCTATGGAACACTAGCTGTACAAGAGCCTCAAATAGCACAGGCTAAAACAATAACCATTGCACCATACGCATTGGTTAGTAAATCAACAGAGGCTACAGAAAGACCGAGAAATGAGAGAGCAACAGAGGAGAAGAAGAAGGAGAAGAAGAAAATGGTGATGGTTGATAGAGAAGAAGACGAGCTGATAGAGGAAGAAATAACTCTTGCGTCATTAGCTAAATCATTGGCTCTATTGACAAGAGAGTTCAAAGGTAACCAAAGAAATTTTGGAAATGACAGATATAGCAGAGACAACCAGAGAGATAGAAGAGATGATGGAAGAAGAGAAGAATCAAGTGACCGACAGAGGTCAGACTACAGAAATGATGACCAACAGAGGTCGAGCGACAGAAACTACAGAGGAAATGACCGACAGAGGTCAGATGACAAGGTAGGCCACACACAAGAATGCTACAAATGTGGTAAGCCTGGTCATTACGCAAACGAATGCCGAACAGAGAAAGGTGGAGATCAACAGAAGTCCGACGATCGAACTGGAAACACCTCTCAAGGTTGTTTCAACTGCGGCAAGCCAGGCCATTTCGCAAAAGAATGCAGAAGTAGACAAAAACAAAGGGCATTCTGAAGCAAACAAGGAGGACTTCGAGTCAGACTCTACCTCTGATGATGAATTCACCACCAATGCCCTGTTCTGTGGCATGGCAGAAGTCGACCCCGGCACTGACAATGAGGTATCCATTTCAAACTCTATCTCTTGTATTAAATCTGTAGATAATGATTCAATTAAACTTAACATTGAACTGATTGAACTAAAAGAGATAAATGAAAGCATTCAGAAAAGACTCACCTTTAATGAGAGAGAAGTAAGGCTTCTCACTCAAGAAAAAGCCAAAATTTTTGAAGAAAAGGAAAGAGTAGAAAAATATTGGAGCAATAATATAGATCCTTTAAAAAGGCAAATTTCTGAATTAACCTCTGCTTTAAAAATCAAAACAAAAGAGCTTTCAGTTTCTAGGAGTGAAACAACTGACATAAGAGCTCTCAAATAATACTTTCAAAAAGAGAGAGAGGTACTTTGGCAAGATCTACTCAGAAGAGAAGTTTTACTTAAAAACTATAAAGATGCACAGAAGGTGTATGAGAACGTAAACTCACAAATAGGAAGACGAGGTATAGGGTACGATGATATTACTCTAGGTGTTGAAGGCAAAAGACTTAAACCTCTGTCTTCTCTGTTTGTGATAGGAAAAACAAATAAACCAATTTTTCCAAACTTACTCTCTGTAAGTAAAAGGGTTAAAATCTCTGCAGAACCTCACTTGAGGAAACATACGAAGATGATCAATGTGTGGTTTGAAAACACAGATTCATCATCTTCAACCTCTGTCAATAGAGGAATCAAACCAAAGAAATATCTGAAAACACAAGATCAGATTGGTATCTTTAAGTTTGGTAAACTAGAGACTCAAACACAGGTCGCTTTTGTCTGTATGATAAATGTCGAAAGAAATTATCTGCAAAAGCTCCTGAGTTTAAACCCATCTTTTCAGAAGAAAAACTTAAAGAATCAATTGAAAAAGAAATTTTGGAAGTTTTGAAATCAAATGTTTTAGAAAATCTCTGTACATCTTCTATAGATCAAATTCTCGCTGAAGATATCTCATCAGAAACCCCTGCTATCTATGAAAGTTATTTTACAGAGGAAGAAAGCTCATACGATACATGCTCAGAAAATCCAGCCTCTGTCGAAAGAGATGACTCAACCTCTGTATTTGAGGACGATTCATCATCTGACGACTCAGAGACTGATTCTAAATCAGGGATAATTCACTGTGACACAGAGGATGTTAAATTCTCCTCTGAGGTTCTTAACAGAACAATTTCTCCAAAAGAGAAAATCACAGAGATACCTATCTATCTGTCCAGATTTTCTCAAAATGTGCATACAAGTCAAAACCTATACAGAGCTTGATAATATGAAAAAGGCCTCTAAAAATCCTAAAAGCTCAAAATTTTCAAAACCTTTGTTAGCTTTATTAGCCCCTAATTTATATAAATGTTTTATAAATAATAGTGTCAAAGACTTATTTGTATTTGTTGAGTGTCAAGGGCTAAAATTGTAAATAACCAATTGTTGTATTGGTTATAAAGTCATGTTTTAGAGTAATTTTAGGTTAAGCCTCTATTTCTCCTAGCCTCTCATTTTCATCAGTCATACGCAGAGAAAGAGAAAGCTTCAAAGAGTGAGTTGTTCTTCATTTCCTATATTGTAAACTCTTCTCTTTATCAATCAATACAAAGATATTGCTATTATTATTGTTACTTGTTATATCTGGGTTCCAACAATTGGTATCAGAGCCAAACAGATTCGAATTTGTGCTTCAATCCATTGTTTTTTATCAATTTTCGGAGTTTTATTTTGCTGCACTCTGTTTTGCTTCGGAAAACCAATTTCTGTTGGTTTTTGGACAAAACACCAAGCATTAAAGTTTCTTAGAATAGTGTCACGAACCTGTGTACCAAATTTCAGCTCAATCCGATCATTTTTGAAAAATTTGACTCAAGAACATTTGAATCTTCATCCTTAACTTTTATTTGCTGCACACGTTTTTGCTTCGAAAAACCATTTTCTGTCGGTTTTTGAACAAAACTAGAAGAATTAAAGTTGCCCAGAATATTCTCGTGCACCTACCTACCAAATTTTAGCTCAATCCGATAAGATTTGAAAAATTTACTCAAGTGCACAAATTCTACTTCTCACAAAGTATCTGTTAACGATCATTTTTTTCAAGTAGCAATATGTCAAGACTAAAATTTAGTGCTGATGCTGATTTTCATTATTATTCTAAACTCAGTACTAATTTTCGCAAAATTATTCCTAATCTTGAGAAAGAGTTGGAAGAAAGGAACAAGAGCATTCTTATTGATTCTGATAAAATTACCAAGCTAGAAGAGGCAGGTAAACTCTTAACGAATGAAAATCTTGAACTGAAAAGGAAACTTTTTGAGTCTGAAAAGTTTTGTGAAAAGGAGAAAGAGAAGTTTGAGGAAGTTAAGACTGTTTTTGAAGAAGAGAAGAAACGACTTGAACTTAAATGTTTCAGTTTTTCTAAACTGATTTCTGACTTCGAAAAACTTGTGATTTATGAAAGAGAGAAGATTGAAAAGGAGAAAACTATTTTTGAAACAAAATCTACGGAGCTTTCTTGCAAAATCTCAGAATTACAGAAAACTCTTGAAAAAGAGAGGAACGAGTCTGATTTTGAAAGAAAAGAATCTGAACAGTTGAAGGTTCAAAGATTTCAAGAATTTAGTCAAAAAGAGGATTTTGAAAGAGAAAAATTGTATCTTAAATCTGAAGTGAAGAGAATGACAACAAGGTTCAGTGACTTATCTGCTGAGATTATGAAAGAGCGGAAGTTGAAATCTGATTTACTATCACAGTTTGATATGTGCAACAAAGAACGGAATGCTTTGGTTTTCAAAATAAATTCTGAAAGTTCTGTTAAAACAAAAGAGTTCATTAAGCCAAACAAGTTTTCAGCAAATCAGATTTTTACTTCTCATTCTTTCTATGATTGTAGGATAGATCGATCAGTTAATCAAGGTTTTAAAAGAGTGAAAATGGTTTGGATTGTCAAAGGCTCTTCACTTGTTCAAAATGCTCAAAAGCCATTTGTTTCCGTTGTGCATGACAAGATCAACAAAGCGTTTCATGCAAATCCTAACAAAATAGGACCCATTTGGAAATGGGTACCAAAAATTGTTTAATCTATTTTGCAGGTACATGGACTCCTTAATACATCTGTTAAGGACTCACACTTCAGTGAATAATGGACTCTTAAACACTCAGTTTAAAACTCATCCGTCAAAAGCAATTGATTTCGGTGCACAACAATCTAGTGCGATGACAGCATGCTGACAGATTTGCGATGTTGTAGTAAATCGTTCATATCTCACTGATAAAGACACCGATTGATGCGATTCAAAAGGCCCTGGATTCCTAAGACACAGACGAACAATTTTTGTGTTTTGAGAATTCAGAGATTCGAAATTTATAAGGGTCATATGCATCGTTGAAGTAGACAACAGTGTGCTGATGGAAAGCTGATGGACAGATCTGCGCGACTGTAGTAAATCAACCATATCTTTGTCGTACGAATTCGAAAAGAGGTGATTCTAGTTGCTCTGAATACATAACAAACGAATGCACACTCTTTATGTTTTGAGTTTTTTCAAACTCCAGAGGTAAAATGGTCTAAAGCAGTGTCAAAGTAAGTGTAACACTTCTGTCAAGCTTCTGCCGCACGAGATCAAGCTTCTGCCGCACGCGATCAAGCTTCTGCCGCACGCGACCAAGCATTTGTCGCACGCGACCAAGCCTCTGCCGCACGCGACCAAACCTCTGCCGCACGCGACCAACTTCTGCCGAGCAGCGACCAAACCTCTGCAGAACCTTTGTCAAGCGTTTGTCAAGCCGCGATCATTTTTTTGTCGACCACTCAGACCAACTTCTGTCGACAACTCATACTTTGGCTCAGATTTTTTGCGAACACCCTCTGTGGTACTATTCACCACAGAGCCTCTGTGAAACCCAACAGAGCCTCTGTGGACCGAACCTCTGCAACCGAGCCTAAGAGCCCGTAGCCCAACGTCTTGGTTTCTGCTGTCAGCTTTGCGCACCTGTCGTATTTTCAACAGAACTCCTTCCTCGAAGCTCCAAATTTGATGAATCCGGATGCGTTAGATTCCTAAGACACAGATGAACAATTCTCGTGTTTTGAGATTGGTCTGAATCGGTGTTCTTCCTGGTCAGAACCTCTGGTAAACACATTATACTTCTGCTGGACAGAAAGTTGTGTTTGACAAGTCATCATCAGAGCTCTGTCGGCACTACGAGCAACCTCTGCCGAGCAACCTCTACCGACCAACCTCTGTGGTACTGTTCACCACAGAGCCTCTGTGAAATCCAACAGAGCCTATGTGGATTGAACCTCTGCGACTCAACCTCAGAGCCCGATTTTTGTTTGTTTGACAGATTTGCGCTGCTTCAGAAAAATGCACATACCTTTTGACTCGGTGCTCCAAATTACTCGATTCCAGTTGCATTGGAAAGATAATTCACAGACGCACGACTTTGATGATTTGCATTTTCTCAAATTATGTGTGCTGATATGCCGAAAACAGCTTCAAAGTCTGATGTAAGTGTAGGACCAGTACTTCAGATATGTTCAAATCAGAGTTTTTGGCCAGTAATTTCTAAACTCTGATCCCCCGCACCTTGTATTTTTTTTAAGTGGAATTATTTGTGTTATTGGATATTCCTAACAAATGTGGAATCATCAAAGATGATTACCAACACTTTCTGATTCTTATAGGATATCTGATTTCAAATTGAGCTTAAATGAAATTTACTGCTCAATTTGAGGGGGAGAAAACAAATCAGATCTGACCATGTTCGTGTAAAGATAAAATTTCTAAACCTTTAAACTCAGCATTTTTAGAGAAAGGCCATCTTTAGAATGATAAAACCTCTTTCAAATGGTCAAACCACTTCTACATGCTAAAATGCTTTATCTGCTATAGAAATTTGGATTTTAAATGCTTTTCTGAGACTACAAGTAGTCAGTGTGTGGAACAATCCAACCTCTAGGACAACAATTTCATGGGATCAATGTGTGAGCTTTATAGAACTTCTATGGATCACTTAATGTCACACCCCGCTAAAGCGGAAACACGAGATGTAACAGATAGAGTTTCATAGCATTAGGAAATAAACAACACCAACCATACAATTACACAAGGTAATACATTACAAAGTTCCAAAAATTTAAAGTTAAGGGTTTACAATCCAAAGTTTACATGTAACCCAAAATAGTGTTTTTAACAAGATATGACAAAAGACGAGTCTCGGTTGATGTCGTCATGCAAGTTAAATTAAACCTTGTCATTTACCTTCTTAGCCCCTGAAAAGCATGTTTAAAACAAAGGTCAACTACAAAGAGTTGGTGAGTTCACAGGTTTTTCCATACACAACAATTTTTCATCCAATGGTTACTCTCATGAAACGTTCGTTCATGACAAGCTCCAAATTTAAAAGATTTATGAGTACAATTTACAATGAGTGATTTTTGTAAGATATATAAGTGTTGAGCCACTACTAAGCCTCCGACAATCTACGCCCCGCGAACTACCTCAGAGGTGGTATGTTGGCCACATGAGTAGAACATTATTAACAGATAAAGTGCACCCCTACTCGTCAGTCAAGGTGGGTTTGTCAAACCAAATAGCGCTATCCACAAGTATCACCGGCTCGTTACGAGTTAATAAGTAGTGTATCTATTGGGGACTTACCATTTTCATTATCACTCAACATATCTATGTCACTTATGTAAAGTTGTACATTCATTTGTACTCATTTCTTAAATCACAAATATCCATAATTTTACTATCATGAATCATTTAGCATTTTAAAATCATAACATGCTTTTCACCCCAAACATTTAAACAAGTAAAACGGGGCTGTGAAAACTCACCTTATAGTGTAGTCGCGAAGTAGTGATAGCTTGTTTGCTTAAACGCTTTACGGGTTCCCTATAATGTCAAACAATCTCTATAAGTCCTTCATATCTAATTCAAGGTTATACTTAACTATTTTAATCCACATCTTGTGTAATGCCTTTGCTTTAGTATTTAAATTGAAATGAGGAATTTAGCATTGTTCCAATGTTTTAATCATGTATATATAGTTTTTATTTATGGTTTTGACAATTTCTACTATTTATAAGCTTTTTATCTTTTAATAACTCTACAAATCCCTTTTTCTTTTGAATTAGAGTTTTACTTTTCTGGTGGCAGAATATTAAGTCCACTTATGGTCATTTTTAAATATCTTCTGGAAATTTTTATTAGTCCAACTTTTTATATGTATCAATTTAATGTCTTAGGGAACTTTTGACATAATTATCATTATTTTTAGAGTTGGTTAGCTATTTTAATCATTACACTTAAGTTTAAGTGTCACAGTTACCAAAACAGTCTGCACCATCTTTTTGTCAAGTCCATTTGGAGGGTCAATCCTCAACATTTTTCAGTGATTCAAAATAGGTTTTAACCCTAACTCATAAAAGTATTTTCCAGAAAAATTTCATCATTTTTAGTTACATATTGAGGGAGATATGACGATTTTTAGTTAGGTCTTCCATTCTGCCAGATTCTGATTTCTTGCACACCAGTCTTGGTTTGAGTGTTTGAGACCCCAAATCTTAATATTTTTGAGTGAAACCAATTTTGATCGATTCATAACTCATTAAAGAAATTTCCAGAAGAAAATAAAGAATTTTAGTGGAATATTAAGAGACTTATAACTGATTAAAGTAGAAAATTTTCTCTGTCAGATTTTCTTTGCACCATTAATTTCATATGAGTAGTTGAAGGGTCAAATCTTCGAGTTGTTACATGAAACCACTTGGGTTTGAAACATAACACAATAAACAAAGTTCCAGAAAAGGATTCATATCATTTGGTTAAGTATTTTTCAAGATATGGTCGGATGAAAAGCATGCAAGTAATCTGCCAGAACCTAAAAATTGTTTATTCATGGAAAATGCGTGTTTTATCTCCATATTTTCACTCATATGGTTGGTTCTTTGATTTGAACACTCATTTACCATTACTTAGACAATGTTCTTAGATAAAAATCTATTTTTGACTTTTATAAACACATGCATGAACTCACACATCTCAGATTGTGACAAAAACCCACATGCATGTAGTTAAAACATCATTTTCTTGAGTTCTAGTTGTATGGATTATGGATTATCACCATTTGTTTGACATATAACATGTCATTGGTGATTAATCTTCCATTAAAAGGGTCCATTAAGGTCCTTTTTCCAGAAACTCAAGAGTCATGAAGATAAAGTAAGAAAAGAAGAAGAAATTTACAAGAAAAATGAAGAAGATGAAGGAGAACACAAGGGAGATGAAGCTACCCACTCTAGAGTTGATGTTTACCTTCAAAATCTTCAAAGTTTGGATGATTCTTGAGGGATTTTGGGGCTGAATTTCGGCAGAAACTTAGAGAGGAAAAGAGAGAGATGAAAGTTTGAATATGGAGAGAGAGGATGGTAGGGCAAATGAGGAGGTTTTCTTGAGAATGAGAAGATTATAATGAGTGGGTGTTGGGGTAATTATGGGGTCGAAATTTGGGCCTCCTTTTCATATTTTTTTTTTTGCTAATTAATATTGTATATATTTATATAATATGTAATTTTTATAAAAAGGATTGATTAATGGTAGTTAAATCCTCATTTTTCTACTTGTATTTTTTGTTTGATTATTTAAAGTTTAAAATTTATATTTGGGTATATATAAACTATATATTTACTCCTCTTATTATTATTATTGTTATAATTAAATGTTAACTGTTCCAATCGGCATTTTATAAGACATATTAAACAGTTTCGTGCGGTAACAGGATTTTCTAAGCGTACTGCCGGAATTCTTAGGAAACTAAAACCTTAGCCAACATAATTAGGTCATAATGAATTATTTCTACATGTTAAGACATGTATTAAGATATTCAGTTGCTAACCTGAGTGGTTTGGTTGACGGGTGTCACAGTCTCCCCTTGTTAGAAGAATTTCGTCTCGAAATTCGTTGGTTGCTACTTCCCGCCTGGTCCTTTGTAAATAGGTGAGGGTACTTACGTTTCATATAATCTTCTCGTTCCCATGTATACTCAGGTCCATGCCTTGCATTCCATCGAACTTTTACGATCGGGATCTTGCTACGTCTTAATCGCTTAACATCTCGGTCAAGTATTTCAACGGGTTCCTCTATAAAGCGTAACTGCTCATTCACTTGTATGTCTTTCAACGGTAGGACCAACGATTCATCCGATAGGCATTTCTTCAGATTCGACACATGGAATGTGTCGTGAATGGCGCTTAACTCTTGTGGTAGTTTGAGTCTATATGCGACTGGTCCAATCTTTTCCAGTATCTCAAATGGGCCGATATATCTTGGACTCAACTTGCCCATCTTCCCAAATCGTACCAATCCTTTCCATGGCGATACCTTTAATAGTACCTTATCGCCGGCCTGAAATTCCAATGGCTTCCTGCGATTATCTGCATAACTCTTCTGACGAGTTCTGGCTACTTTAAGTCTTTCCTGTATGGTGACGATCTTGTCCGTAGTCTCTTGAATTATGTCGGGTCTTATCAGCTGTCTGTCACCGACCTCCAACCAGCTGAGTGGGGATCTACACTTGCGTCCATATAAGGCTTCATACGGCGCGCACTTTAAGCTGGTATGGTAGCCATTGTTGTAAGAGAATTCGACCAGCGGTAAATGAGTATCCCAATTTCCCCCAAAATCTAATACACAGGCTCGCAGCATGTCTTCCAGTGTTTGTATAGTTCTTTCTGTCTGACCGTCAGTCTGCGGGTGGTAGGCAGTGCTCAAGTCCAACCGTGTGCCCAACGCTTTCTGGACTGACCGCCAAAGGCGTGATGTAAAACGGCTATCTCTGTCCGAGATAATGGAAGTAGGTACTCCATGACGCATAACGATCTCGTTGATGTAAATTTGAGCAAGCTTTTCCACCTTGAAGTCCTCTCGGATAGGCAGAAAATGTGCACATTTCGTAAGCCGATCCACTATAACCCAGATTGAATCATGTCCTTTCCTTGTCCTGGGTAACTTAGTTATGAAATCCATACTTATTTGTTCCCATTTCCACTCGGGAATCTCAGGTTGCTGAAGCAGACCTGATGGTTTCTGATGTTCAGCCTTAACCAGTGCACAAGTCTGGCACTTGCTTACATAACAAGCAACATCTTTCTTCATCCCTGGCCACCAATAGTATTCCTTCAGATCCTTGTACATTTTATCGGCCCCGGGGTGAATTGAATATCTTGATTTATGAGCTTCATCCAAGATTACTGCTCGCAGTTTTTCAACCTTAGGTACCCAAAATTTATTTCGGAAGTAACGCACTCCGTCTGGTTGTGTTTCAAATTCTTCTTCCAAACGGTGTAGGTTTTCGTTTTTCAAATTCTCCTCTTTTAATGCTTCCTCTTGAGCTTCGAGAATTTGGTCCTTAAGGCTCGTCCGGACCATCGTTCCCATGGCTCTTGCCCTCGATGGCTTCACTCTTTCTTTTCGGCTCAACGCATCGGCTACTACATTAGCCTTGCCTGGGTGGTACTTTATCTCGCAATCGTAATCGCTAAGCAGTTCAACCCATCTCCGTTGTCTCATATTCAGCATTTTCTGATCGAAAATGTGCTGTAGGCTCTTGTGGTCGGTATAGACGGTGCATTTAGTGCCGTAGAGGTAATGTCTCCAAAACTTGTGTGCGAACACTACGGCTCCTAGTTCCAAATCATGGGTGGTATAATTCTTCTCGTGAACTTTAAGTTGCCTTGATGCGTAGGCAATAACCTTGTCTTTTTGCATTAGCACACACCCCAACCCTTGGTGTGAGGCATCGCAGTAAACAACAAAATTGTCTGCACCCTCTGGTAAAGCTAAGATCGGTGCATTGCAAAGCTTATGCTTAAGCGTCTGAAAAGCTTCTTCTTGTTTCTCTCCCAAATCGAACTTCTTATCCTTCTGGGTTAATGCCGTTAATGGTTGCGCAATTTTGGAGAAATTTGCAATGAAACGCCGATAGTAACCAGCTAAGCCGAGAAACGAACGAATTTCAGTCAGAGTCTTTGGGGCTTCCCACTTCTTGATGGCTTCTATCTTGGCCGGATCGACATGAATTCCATCTTTATTAACTACATGCCCAAGAAATTGCACTTCACGAATCCAAAACTCGCATTTGGAAAGTTTAGCATACAGCTTCTGGTCTCTGAGCAGTTCTAGTATTTGCTTTAAATGTTGCTCATGCTCCTTCTTGCTTTGCGAATAAATTAATATTTCATCTATGAACACAATTACGAATTTGTCCAAGTACTGTCGACATACTCTGTTCATTAGATCCATAAAGACTGCTGGAGCATTTGTCAGACCAAAAGGCATGACTAGGAACTCATAATGTCCATATCGAGTCCTAAACGCTGTCTTAGGAATATCCTCCTCACGAACCCTCATTTGATGGTATCCAGACCGCAGGTCAATCTTTGAAAAGTACGTAGCGCCTTGAAGTTGATCGAACAGGTCATCGATTCGAGGAAGGGGATATCGGTTCTTGATGGTCAGCTTGTTAAGTTCCCTGTAGTCGATGCACATCCGAAAAGAACCATCCTTCTTTTTAACGAATAACACTGGAGCTCCACAGGGTGAAGAGCTGGGTCTGATGAATCCTTTATTGAGTAGCTCTTGGAGTTGGCCTGACAACTCCTGCATTTCTGAAGGTGCTAACCGGTAAGGTGATTTCGCCACGGGTGCCGCTCCCGGAATTAAGTCGATATGAAATTCAACTTGTCTTGGTGGGGGTAATCCAGGTAATTCATCTGGGAATACTTCGGGAAAATCTCGCACTATTGGAAAGTCTTGAATATTCTTCTCTTTGATCTCCTTATCCACCACGTGTGTCAAAAACGCAACACAATCTTTCCGCAAATACTTTCGCATCTTCATACTCGACACCATTTTGAATTTTCTCCCGGAGTTTTCTCCCTGTATTTCAAGTATTCTTCCTTCGGTTTGAGGTATCCGGACAATCTTTTCGGAGCAAACGATCTCAGCGCGATTCTTCGATAACCAATCCATACCTACGACTATATCGAAGCTTCCTAATTTGATTGGGATTAAATCTATGCTAAAATCTTTTTCCGCCAGTTTTAGGGTACAGTTTTTAATTACATCTCTGGCCCTAACTTCCTGTCCATTAGCAAATTCAATAACGTATACCTCTTTCAACTTTTGAGATTCCAAGTTAATTTTCGGCCTAAACCCTAGTGATACAAAGCTCCTATCTGCTCCCGAATCAAAAAGTACTATTGCATAATGATTATTCAAGAGAAACGTACCTGTGACTACATCCAGATTTCGTCTTGCTTCATCTGCTCCAATTTCAAACACTCGACCTCGTGCCTGACCTCCTTGATTCCCTTGATTGAATGGTCGCGCTTGATTTGCATTAGGCCTTCGGTTCAGTCTCGGACATGCGTTCCGAAAGTGATCAGGGCTCCCACACTCGTGACAGGTTCGCTTTCCTCCGCTCTTGCAATCTTTGGCGACATGGCCTCCTTTGTTACACTTGGGGCAAATGATGCATCTTCCGAGGTGTCGATTATTGCACTTGACGCATCTTGGGCATGGCCCCCTTTCTTTCTCCTCTGCCTGTGCTTGAATTCCGAAATTTCCGGTCACTCTCTGACCCTTGTCTGATCTTCCCCCAAATTGTCTTCTTGCAGGCTCTTCTATCTTTCTTTTCCCTCCGGCTTTGTCATTCCCAGTTGTTCTCGAACGATTTGCGTTGTTAGTGAGTCTCGTTGCTAGATTCACTGCTTCTTGAAGAGTCTTCGGGTCGGCCGAAGTCACATTTCCTCTGATTTCTTCAGATAAACCCCACACGTATCTATCCACTCGATTTTCCTCGGGCGTCACCAAGTGTGGCACCAGCTTTGCCAGCTCATGGAAACGGGCAGTGTAAGAGTCTATGTCGTTTCCTTTCATTTCATGGTTCCACAGTTCTGCTTCCAGCTTCTGGATCTCACTCCTTGGGCAGTACTCATCCTTGAGCATCTTTTTAAACTCATCCCATGTCAGTCTATTGGCCACATCCCGGCCTCGGGTTTGTACTTGGGTGTTCCACCATGTTAATGCCCGTCCTTGCAGAAGGCAAGCGGCATATTCCACCTTGTTTCCTTCAGTACATTTACTGATATTGAGAACAGACTCCATACCTTCTACCCAAGCCAATAATCCAACGGCTCCCTCAGTTCCATGGAATTCCTTAGGGTTGCAGCCCCTGAAAGTCTTGTATGTGCATTCCCGATTTCCGGTCGTTCCCGCATTGTTTGGATTAGCATTCAGTCCAGCTGCTACTTGGCTAACAATGTTCGGAAGTGCAGCCATAATTTGCTCAGCCACTAGCCGTGCGACTTCAGGATCCTCTCTTCTTGGAGGCATAGTCCTACAGTTATGGTCTTAATTAAGGATTTAGTCGCATGGTCACCAATTCTGTTACTTGGTTACACTTCCTACTTGTTATGTTAATCCAAGTTATGATACTACTTCATGCATACTATCATTATTATCAACACATATTGTCATAATAACATACCACGATTTCATAATCATGCATTAAAGTAGTTGAGATATATAAACATTAACCAAACATTTCATTTATAAGCCGTACATATTCAATTCCCCAAAAGAAACAGTAACAAAACATGCAATGTTTGAAGTTTAAACGGCTAAATGCCCCAAAAATATGAGTTTAAGTTTAAATAAACCCCAAAAGTTCCACCATAATTGGTCTTCTAGTGCATCATCATCCAAATCAGCATCCCTATCATCAACACCAGTGCTCCTATCACCCACATTAAGTACATATACAGGGTCCTCATCTCCCTCCTAGTGGCATCAACTACCTCCATGGTTCTATCGGAGACCTCATTATGTGCATTTAAGACCCCCATTATTGCATTCAGGTGTTCATGTTGTATGTCCAATCTCTCCTTATGATGTTGCACATCCTGCGATATAAATAGGACCCACTGGCTCTCCCGCGTGGTCATGGCGGGAGGATGAGCCACAGGAACCCCGGTTACCACTTGGGTGGCTCCGGATTGCGCCCCCTGCCGGGACGACTCTCCTATGTCTCTTGATGGGTTTGTGAATCTCACACATCTAGGTAATGGTACGCTCTTCCTTGCCGTGGTTATTACTCTTGGACCACGCAACGTAGTCGGATGGGGTCGAATGAGTGATGCATAGTTTATTTCAAGGTCGACATCGTACGGGTCTCTTTCCACTTCAGCAGGTCTACGGTCCCTAGGTCGGCTAGTGACGTAGCCGGATGGGTCGGCCGAGTACGAGTGCTCGGAGAGAGTGTATTCCGATGGGTCGTGTTCGGATGGGTCGTGTTCGGATGACATAGGGAGTTGCGATAATAGTAGACTTTGTTATTATGTGTATTATTGTAAGTGCCTAAAATATGCAAGGTTTATGCCGACACACACAAAATCATGCTTTCAAAATTTTAAGTAGAAAATTTATCTTAAGCATACTTCCATTATGACCAACCCGAGTCTCTCATTATATTTACCCGAATTAAACATAGGTGATCAGGCTTTGTTTAATTGAGGTATAATAATGTGACGTTCGACTTGGTTATATTAGCAATATACTTCAGATTTTAGACAATCATTTCGAAAACCTTTTTGAAAATAGTTTGCTTTATGGTTGGGTTATAGATGTGGTTTCCATAAGAAAACCGGCATTCTCTATAACCTATGGCTCTGATACCAATTTCTGTCACACCCCGCTAAAGCGGAAACACGAGATGTAACAGATAGAGTTTCATAGCATTAGGAAATAAACAACACCAACCATACAATTACACAAGGTAATACATTACAAAGTTCCAAAAATTTAAAGTTAAGGGTTTACAATCCAAAGTTTACATGTAACCCAAAATAGTGTTTTTAACAAGATATGACAAAAGACGAGT
Source organism: Saussurea involucrata (assembly GCA_033807775.1). NCBI lineage: Eukaryota > Viridiplantae > Streptophyta > Magnoliopsida > Asterales > Asteraceae > Saussurea > Saussurea involucrata. The sequence continues at coordinate 68,026,620 of CM066318.1, read as the reverse complement.
CTCGGTTGATGTCGTCATGCAAGTTAAATTAAACCTTGTCATTTACCTTCTTAGCCCCTGAAAAGCATGTTTAAAACAAAGGTCAACTACAAAGAGTTGGTGAGTTCACAGGTTTTTCCATACACACAACAATTTTTCATCCAATGGTTACTCTCATGAAACGTTCGTTCATGACAAGCTCCAAATTTAAAAGATTTATGAGTACAATTTACAATGAGTGATTTTTGTAAGATATATAAGTGTTGAGCCACTACTAAGCCTCCGACAATCTACGCCCCGCGAACTACCTCAGAGGTGGTATGTTGGCCACATGAGTAGAACATTATTAACAGATAAAGTGCACCCCTACTCGTCAGTCAAGGTGGGTTTGTCAAACCAAATAGCGCTATCCACAAGTATCACCGGCTCGTTACGAGTTAATAAGTAGTGTATCTATTGGGGACTTACCATTTTCATTATCACTCAACATATCTATGTCACTTATGTAAAGTTGTACATTCATTTGTACTCATTTCTTAAATCACAAATATCCATAATTTTACTATCATGAATCATTTAGCATTTTAAAATCATAACATGCTTTTCACCCCAAATATTTAAACAAGTAAAACGGGGCTGTGAAAACTCACCTTATAGCGTAGTCGCGAAGTAGTGATAGCTTGTTTGCTTAAACGCTTTACGGGTTCCCTATAATGTCAAACAATCTCTATAAGTCCTTCATATCTAATTCAAGGTTATACTTAACTATTTTAATCCACATCTTGTGTAATGCCTTTGCTTTAGTATTTAAATTGAAATGAGGAATTTAGCATTGTTCCAATGTTTTAATCATGTATATATAGTTTTTATTTATGGTTTTGACAATTTCTACTATTTATAAGCTTTTTATCTTTTAATAACTCTACAAATCCCTTTTTCTTTTGAATTAGAGTTTTACTTTTCTGGTGGCAGAATATTAAGTCCACTTATGGTCATTTTTAAATATCTTCTGGAAATTTTTATTAGTCCAACTTTTTATATGTATCAATTTAATGTCTTAGGGAACTTTTGACATAATTATCATTATTTTTAGAGTTGGTTAGCTATTTTAATCATTACACTTAAGTTTAAGTGTCACAGTTACCAAAACAGTCTGCACCATCTTTTTGTCAAGTCCATTTGGAGGGTCAATCCTCAACATTTTTCAGTGATTCAAAATAGGTTTTAACCCTAACTCATAAAAGTATTTTCCAGAAAAATTTCATCATTTTTAGTTACATATTGAGGGAGATATGACGATTTTTAGTTAGGTCTTCCATTCTGCCAGATTCTGATTTCTTGCACACCAGTCTTGGTTTGAGTGTTTGAGACCCCAAATCTTAATATTTTTGAGTGAAACCAATTTTGTTCGATTCATAACTCATTAAAGAAATTTCCAGAAGAAAATAAAGAATTTTAGTGGAATATTAAGAGACTTATAACTGATTAAAGTAGAAAATTTTCTCTGTCAGATTTTCTTTGCACCATTAATTTCATATGAGTAGTTGAAGGGTCAAATCTTCGAGTTGTTACATGAAACCACTTGGGTTTGAAACATAACACAATAAACAAAGTTCCAGAAAAGGATTCATATCATTTGGTTAAGTATTTTTCAAGATATGGTCGGATGAAAAGCATGCAAGTAATCTGCCAGAACCTAAAAATTGTTTATTCATGGAAAATGCGTGTTTTATCTCCATATTTTCACTCATATGGTTGGTTCTTTGATTTGAACACTCATTTACCATTACTTAGACAATGTTCTTAGATAAAAATCTATTTTTGACTTTTATAAACACATGCATGAACTCACACATCTCAGATTGTGACAAAAACCCACATGCATGTAGTTAAAACATCATTTTCTTGAGTTCTAGTTGTATGGATTATGGATTATCACCATTTGTTTGACATATAACATGTCATTGGTGATTAATCTTCCATTAAAAGGGTCCATTAAGGTCCTTTTTCCAGAAACTCAAGAGTCATGAAGATAAAGTAAGAAAAGAAGAAGAAATTTACAAGAAAAATGAAGAAGATGAAGGAGAACACAAGGGAGATGAAGTTACCCACTCTAGAGTTGATGTTTACCTTCAAAATCTTCAAAGTTTGGATGATTCTTGAGGGATTTTGGGGCTGAATTTCGGCAGAAACTTAGAGAGGAAAAGAGAGAGATGAAAGTTTGAATATGGAGAGAGAGGATGGTAGGGCAAATGAGGAGGTTTTCTTGAGAATGAGAAGATTATAATGAGTGGGTGTTGGGGAAATTATGGGGGCCGAAATTTGGGCCTCCTTTTCATATTTTTTTTTTGCTAATTAATATTGTATATATTTATATAATATGTAATTTTTATAAAAAGGATTGATTAATGGTAGTTAAATCCTCATTTTTCTACTTGTATTTTTTGTTTGATTATTTAAAGTTTAAAATTTATATTTGGGTATATATAAACTATATATTTACTCCTCTTATTATTATTGTTGTTATAATTAAATGTTAACTGTTCCAATCGGCATTTTATAAGACATATTAAACAGTTTCGTGCGGTAACAGGATTTTCTAAGCGTACTGCCGGAATTCTTAGGAAACTAAAACCTTAGCCAACATAATTAGGTCATAATGAATTATTTCTACATGTTAAGACATGTATTAAGATATTCAGTTGCTAACCTGAGTGGTTTGGTTGACGGGTGTCACACTTAAACCTGTGTTTCCTACCCAAGAAGTAAACCTTGAGTGGTTGAGAGGTGAAGGGTCTACATCAAAGAGTGGGGGAGATAACTCATCTGAGTTTTTCTCATCGTGCTTAAGAGGTAAAATTTAAAAAGAGAGTTTGGTTAGATGTGAGCTACATGATAAAAAGAAAGAGGGTGTGAGAACAGAGTCAAAAGAAATATACAACTCTGCACTATCTTTTTCTGAGCCGGGCAAGCCACATTACTGATTTATCACGACTCTTTGGTGATTATCATTGAAACAGGCAATTAGCCCATGCCAACTCTTGAATTAACCCCACCAGCTACTCACTTCCTTCTCCACAAGGAACTGTTTCACTTTTCCCCGAGGAAGCAGCACATATGTTATCTGATCTTTCTTTGGAAGGTTAGATATTGAAAAGAAGGAAAGTTGCCCCACCTTCACACTTCACTCATGCACATTGAGTCTGTGGAAACCTGTTATGTCCAAACAGTTTACACACTTTTGAGCTTAATAGATAATATTCTATTTTCTTCCACACAATATCACGAATCTTTGTGATTCCACATGCTTATCTATGTGATATTGCCAAGAACAGTTTGAGAAGTTTATTTTTTAATTTACTTCAATGATAACTGGAAGTCCTGTCAGAGCTTCATCATTGCCAACTCTGAGCATAGGCCACACAATTTTTTTAATTGTTGTGATAATAGTTGCTATTGTGCTTCTATGTTAGATGATTACCCCTGGTTACTTATTCTTTAATGCAGATTCTCATGAGCCGAATATGCTTGCTACTCAACCATCTTATCAGTTTATCTGCCAACGACTATTACTCAAACTGGTTATACAAGCTTCCGCACTTTAAATCGTTCTCTGATTGTTTGAGTTTAATCTATGGGAGATAACTGGGATCTGAAAAGCAAAGCAACATTCAAGGGGGAGTATGCAACGATCAAGGGGGAGTTAAAGAAGAAATTAAAGTAACTGACATTGTGGAAGATCAGGAAAAGAAGACTCTCACAAGACTTGAAGATTGACACTCCAACGCCTCTAAAGAAAGCAAGGGGGAGACTACAAGATGATGCTTTCTTTATAAAACATTAGGGGGAGATTGTTAGCTTTATTAGCCCCTAATTTATATAAATGTTTTATAAAGAATAGTGTCAAGGACTTATTTGTATTTGTTGAGTGTCAAGGGCTAAAATTGTAAATAACCAATTGTTGTATTGGTTATAAAGTCATGTTTTAGAGTAATTTTAGGTTAAGCCTCTATTTCTCCTAGCCTCTCATTTTCATCAGTCATACGCAGAGAAAGAGAAAGCTTCAAAGAGTGAGTTGTTCTTCATTTCCTATATTGTAAACTCTTCTCTTTATCAATCAATACAAAGATATTGCTATTATTATTGTTACTTGTTATATCTGGGTTCCAACAACCTTTAAAGCAAATTAAAGAGAATCCCACTTGGCAACAAAAGGGAAAAAGGCCTGAAGCTAACAAATATTTTTCCTCTGTGACAGTGAAGAAAGATGTTCACCACAGAAGAGACTCACAGAAGGCACGACCTAAACAAAACTTTTGCAAACAACATTCTAGTATTCATAGATCTTCTTGTAATAGGAAATCTAATGTTAAGAAAGAATGTAATGCCTCTGTGGTTCAGTTCTATAAATTCAATGAAAAGTTCAAACAAATCACGTCTCATATTAAATACTGTCATTGCTTTGATCTTATGTTCAAATTGAATAATCACTTCTCAAGTCCAGATTGCTTACTCTACACTAAAATTCAAACTCCAAAGTCAGAACCTAGAGAGAAACAATCTGATTTTTCTACAAATGATAAAATGTATTTCAAGAATGCTAAGGCAAACTTGAAAAATTCTAACAATATTGGACCCATATGGATATGGGTACCTAAGTCTCTGTGATCGTCTTACAGGAGCGGTTTGTGCCAATTTGGTATCTTGACTCCGGATGCTCAAGGCACATGACTGGCGACAGAAGTTTACTATCCACGTACAAAGAAACACACGATGGTGGATCTGTAACTTTTGGAGACGACAAGAAGGGACACATCAAAGGCTATGGAGTCATACAGAAGGAAAACGTCTCTGTATACAAAGTTGCATATGTGAATGGCCTTAAACACAATCTACTCAATGTAAGTCAACTCTGTGATACAGGATTCGATGTGTTATTCAAAAGAACTTTCTGCTCTCTGCAAAGTGAAGACACAGGAATGGAACTTCTGCGAGCCGAAAGAAAAGGTGATATGTGTCTGATGAATTTTTGTTCAACAACCAAGGACAAAGTTTGCCTTGTAGCTTGCGAAAGTAAAGAAGCCTGGTTATGGCATAACAGGTTCTGTCACTTGAACTTTCACACATTAGATAAACTGGTAAAACTTGATCTAGTTAAAGGTTTGCCTAATGTTAAATTTAATAAGGATCTCTTGTGTTCTGCCTGTGAAATGGGAAAAGTCAGAAGAGCTTCCCACAGAGGCAAAACAAATGTGTCTTGCACTAGACCTCTGTACATGCTTCATGTTGACCTCTGCGGTCACATTGCCATACAGAGCCTAGGTGGCAAGAAATACATACTTGTCTTAATTGATGAGTATTCGCGTTTCTCATGGGCTGAATTTGTTCGAAAGAAATCAGATGTTCCAATCATCTTGATAAACCTAATGAAAAGAATCCAAGTTCTTTATAAATGCAGAATACAGAAGTTAAGAAGTGACAATGGCACAGAATTTAAAAACTCTGTCATTGAAGCCTATCTTTCTACAGAAGGAATATCACAGAACTTCTCTGCCGCACGCACTCCACAGTAGAACGGCGTAGTCGAAAGAAAGAAACGAACGCTTGTGGAGGCCGCAAGAGCTATGCTATCAGCATGCGGATTGCCAATGAACTTTTGGGCAGAAGCGATTTCATCTGCTTGTTATACACAGAATCGTTCAACCATTGTGAAAAGACACCTCAATAGTCTTTACGAATTAATCAACAAAAGGCGGCCAAACATCAAATTTTTCCATGTGTTTGGATGTAAATGCTTTGTTTAATCGACAGAGATTCCAGAAGAAAGTTTGAGGTAAAAGCAGACGAAGGCAAATTCATTGGATACTCTGCCACTTCCAAAGCCGACAGAGCATTCCTTACGAGGTATCGCAAAATTGTTGAAAGTATCAATGTTTCTTTTGATGATTCATTCCAAATGACTTTTGAGCAAATCAGTTCAGAACTCGAACTTAAAAGGGAAACCTTTGACATCTCGCAAACGAAAGAAGACTTAAATCTTCTATTTTTAGAAATGTTCCACGATGACATTGATCCTTCTGTTGGAACCATCAGAGTTTCTGAAGAACCATCCTCTGTCGGACAAAATCCTACAAGTATGACTCTAACTGGTCCAAATAATGCTTCATCTTCTTCTGTAAATACTACAGATGCAAATGCCGAAGAAGAAAATGCAGAGGATGAAACATCAAGAAAAACGACCACATAAGCTACTGAAAAACAAACTCCACAATCCACAGAAGAACCAATTACAGAGGAAATTGAGGACCAAGACTATACGTCCTCAGAGGAACAAACTCCACCACCAATCATTCCACAAATGGTAGAATCAACTACCAAGGCAAGAAGAACGACAGAGGCTACACAAGAAGAAGATCCACAAGAAGCTTCTGAAGAAAGGTTCGATGACATTGATGACCATCTTCCACGCACCACTCAGTGGACAAAAAGCCATCCTCCAAGCCAAATAACTGGAGAACCTTCTGACTCAGTAAAAACCAGGTCTGCCACTGCTAATTTTTGTTTCTTTACAAATTTTATTAGTGTGATAGAACCAAAGAAGATTTTTGAAGCCCTACATGAACCAAACTGGGTAGACGCCATGCAAGAAGAACTTCTGCAGTTTGAGCGTAACAGAGTATGGACTTTAGTACCTCTGCCACGAGGGAAACAGGCCATTGGGACTAAGTGGGTCTACAGAAATAAGAAGGATGAAGATGGAGTGGTCATCAGAAACAAAGCACGATTGGTGGCCAAGGGTTATAGACAAGAAGAAGGCATAGATTACGATGAGACTTTTGCTCCTGTTGCACGGCTCAAAGCAATAAGAATATTCTTAGCCTTCGCAGCTCACAGAGGTTTTAAAGTCTATCAGATGGACGTAAAATCAGCTTTTCTCAACGGTGAAATCCAAGAAGAGGTTTACGTAAATCAGCCACCAGGGTTTGAAAGCTCAAAATTCCCAAGGCATGTATACTACCTTGAAAAGGCTCTGTACGGACTGAAACAGGCTCTAAGATCATGGTACGAACGACTTTCTACCTTTCTTCTAGTAAATGGCTACAACAGAGGTACAACAGATACTACCCTATTCTATAAACGTAAAAACAGTGAAATAATACTTGTACAAATCTATGTGGACGACATAATTTTGGGGTCTACTAATAAAGAAGAGTGCAAAAGTTTTGAAAAACTCATGCAGAGTGAGTTTGAAATGAGTATGATGGGAGAATTAACATTCTTCCTCGGACTCCAAGTCAAACAAACATCAGAGGGAATTTTTATAAATCAGGCCAAATATGTCTCTGACATTCTTTTCAAGTATAGCCTCTCTGATACCTCTGCAATGAAAACTCCAATGGCCACTGGAAATAAGTTATCCTTAGATCCAGATGGCATATCTGTAGAATGCACTCTCTACAGAGGCATGATTGGATCTCTGTTATACTTAACTGCAAGCAGACCTGACATTATGCATTCCACATGTCTTTGTGCACGTTATCAAGCTAATCCTAAGAAATCACATTATGATGCTGTTAAAAGAATCTTTAGATATCTAAAGGGACCAAAAATCTTGGTCTCTGGTATCCACAGAACTCTGGCTTTTGTCTTAAAGCTTATACAGAAGGCTGAATATTATGCGCAAAAATCCCTAATGGCGAACAAAGGGCATTCTGAAGCAAACAAGGAGGACTTCGAGTCAGACTCTACCTCTGATGATGAATTCACCACCAATGCCCTGTTCTATGGCATGGCAGAAGTCGACTCCGGCACTGACAATGAGGTATCCATTTCAAACTCTACCTCTTGTACTAAATCTGTAGATAATGATTCAATTAAACTTAACATTGAACTGATTGAACTAAAAGAGATAAATGAAAGCATTCAGAAAAGACTCACCTTTAATGAGAGAGAAGTAAGGCTTCTCACTCAAGAAAAAGCCAAAAATTTTGAAGAAAAGGAAAGAGTAGAAAAATATTGGAGCAATAATATAGATCCTTTAAAAAGGCAAATTTCTGAATTAACCTCTGCTTTAAAAATCAAAACAAAAGAGCTTTCAGTTTCTAGGAGTGAAACAACTGACATAAGAGCTCTCAAAGAATACTTTTAAAAAGAGAGAGAGGTACTTTGGCAAGATCTACTCAGAAGAGAAGTTTTACTTAAAAACAATAAAGATGCACAGAAGGTGTATGAGAACGTAAACTCACAAATAGGAAGACGAGGTATAGGGTACGATGATATTACTCTAGGTGTTGAAGGCAAAAGACTTAAACCTCTGTCTTCTCTGTTTGTGATAGGAAAAACAAATAAACCAATTTTTCCAAACTTACTCTCTGTAAGTAAAAGGGTTAAAATCTCTGCAGAACCTCACTTGAGGAAACATACGAAGATGATCAATGTGTGGTTTGAAAACACAGATTCATCATCTTCAACCTCTGTCAATAGAGGAATCAAACCAAAGAAATATCTGAAAACACAAGATCAGATTGGTATCTTTAAGTTTGGTAAACCAGAGACTCAAACACAGGTCGCTTTTGTCTGTATGATAAATGTCGAAAAGAAATTATCTGCAAAAGCTCCTGAGTTTAAACCCATCTTTTCAGAAGAAAAACTTAAAGAATCAATTGAAAAAGAAATTTTGGAAGTTTTGAAATCAAATGTTTTAGAAAATCTCTGTACATAGATCAAATTCTCGCTGAAGAGATCTCATCAGAAACCCCTGCTATCTATGAAAGTTATTTTACAGAGGAAGAAAGCTCATACGATACATGCTCAGAAAATCCAGCCTCTGTCGAAAGAGATGACTCAACCTCTGTATATGAGGACGATTCATCCTCTGACGACTCAGAGACTGATTCTAAATCAGGGATAATTCACTGTGACACAGAGGATGTTAAATTCTCCTCTGAGGTTCTTAACAGAACAATTTGTCCAAAAGAGAAAATCACAGAGATACCTATCTATCTGTCCCGATTTTCTCAAAATGTGTATACAAGTCCAAACCTCTACAGAGCTTGATAATCTGAAAAAGGCCTCTAAAAATCCTAAAAGCTGAAAATTTTCAAAACCTTTAAAGCAAATTAAAGAGAATCCCACTTGGCAACAAAAGGGAAAAAGGCCTGAAGCTAACAAATATTTTTCCTCTGTGACAGTGAAGAAAGATGTTCACCACAGAAGAGACTCACAGAAGGCACGACCTAAACAAGACTTTTGCAAACAACATTCTAGTATTCATAGATCTTCTTGTAATGAGAAATCTAATGTTAAGAAAGAATGTAATGCCTCTGTGGTTCAGTTCAATAAATTCAATGAAAAGTTCAAACAAATCACGTCTCATATTAAATACTATCATTGCTTTGATCTTATGTTCAAATTGAATAATCACTTCTCAAGTCCAGATTGCTTACTCTCCACTAAAATTCAAACTCCAAAGTCAGAACCTAGAGAGAAACAATCTGATTTTTCTACAAAAGATAAAATGTATTTCAAGAATGCTAAGGCAAACTTGAAAAATTCTAACAATATTGGACCCATATGGATATGGGTACCTAAGTCTCTGTGATTGTCTTACAGAAGCGGTTTGTGCCAATTTGGTATCTTGACTTCGGATGCTCAAGGCACATGACTGGCGACAGAAGTTTACTATCCACGTACAAAGAACACACGATGGTGGATCTGTAACTTTTGGAGACGACAAGAAGGGACACCTCAAAGGCTATGGAGTCATACAGAAGGAAAACGTCTCTGTATACAAGGTTGCATATGTGAATGGCCTTAAACACAATCTACTCAGTGTAAGTCAACTCTGTGATACAGGATTGGATGTGTTATTCAAAAGAACTTTATGCTCTCTGCAAAGTGAAGACACATGAATGGAACTTCTGCGAGCCGAAAGAAAAGGTGATCTGTGTCTGATGAATTTTTGTTCAACAACCAAGGACAAAGTTTGCCTTGTAGCTTGCGAAAGTAAAGAAGCCTGGTTATGGCATAACAGGATCTGTCACTTGAACTTTCACACATTAGATAAACTAGTAAAACTTGATTTAGTTAAAGGTTTGCCTAATTTTAAATTTAATAAGGATCACTTGTGTTCTGCCTGTGAAATGGGAAAACTCAGAAGAGCTTCCCACAGAGGTAAAATAGATGTGTCTTGCACTAGACCTCTGTACATGCTTCATGTTGACCTCTGCGGTCCCATTGCCATACAGAGCCTAGGTGGCAAGTCTATGTGGACGACATAATTTTGGGGTCTACTAATACAGAAGAGTGCAAAAGTTTTGAAAAACTCATGCAGAGTGAGTTTGAAATGAGTATGATGGGAGAATTAACATTCTTCCTCGGACTCCAAGTCAAACAAACATCAGAGGGAATTTTTATAAATCAGGCCAAATATGTCTCTGACATTCTTTTCAAGTATAGCCTCTCTGATACCTCTGCAATGAAAACTCCAATGGCCACTGGAAATAAGTTATCCTTAGATCCAGATGGCATCTCTGTAGAATGCACTCTCTACAGAGGCATGATTGGATCTCTGTTATACTTAACTGCAAGCAGACCTGACATTATGCATTCCACATGTCTTTGTGCACGTTATCAAGCTAATCCTAAGAAATCACATTATGATGCTGTTAAAAGAATCTTTAGATACCTAAAGGGGACCAAAAATCTTGGTCTCTGGTATCCACAGAACTCTGGCTTTTGTCTTAAAGCTTATACAGATTCAGACTATGGAGGATGCATGCTCGACAGAAAGAGTACCTCTGGGAGTTGTCAATTCCTAGGTGGTAAGCTAGTCAGTTGGACCTCCAAAAAGCAGAACGGTGTATCAACATCTACGGCAGAAGCTGAATACGTTGCTGCTGCTAGCTGTTGTTCTCAGGTTCTATGGATGAAGACTCAGCTAAAAGACTGCGGCCACATTCTATTCAAAATACCCATCTTCTGTGATTCTAAAAGTGCCATTGCCATCTCTGCCAACCCTGTGCAACATTCCAAAACCAAGCATATCGATATAAGGTACCACTTCTTGAAACATCATGTTGAACACAGTACAATCGAGATGCATTTCGTGCCAACAGAATATCAACTTGCAGACTTATTCACCAAAGCCTTAGACGAGAAACGATTTAATTTCTTGGTGGGTAAGTTGGGAATGATTAATATGATGTGAAAATCTTCTGTAAGTATAGCTTTATCTTCTGTAAATAAGTATATATTTCTATTTTACTTAACTTATTGCTTTGATTTATTTATTTCTGTATGTAAATTCTCAATCTTAAATAATTCTTGATATCACAGAGCTTCTGTAAGTCTGCTCAGAACCTCTGACGACCTCCACAGAACCTCTGGAAAAACAAGACCTATGTTCTATGCAAAACTTATCAGTTTTTGATCCAAGCATAGGTCAAGGGGGAGCAAAAGGAAATTACTTGATCTACAGAGGTGATTAGATCAAGGGGGAGCAAAAAGGGACCCTGAAATGATCTACAGAGGTAAAACTTTCAAGGGGAAGCCAAAGAAGAATGTCGATGAATCTATATCAACAGAAGTCAGCCATCACGGCCGAGAAAAGAAGAACAAAAAAGGTATGTCTCTCGTACAAAAGGTTGTTGAAAACAGTTTTCTTGGACACAAATTGTCAAATATGTCCTAAATATACTGTGGATAACATTTCAAAAATCAAAAGATCAAAAAGTTTCATAAAATTTGAGTTATGAGAATTTTGAGGTCATAGAGCCTCTGCTGAGCTCAACAGAGGCTCTGCCAGAAATATGTTCTGAGATCACAAATTAACCCTCTATCGATCTTTTGGAATGTTATCTCGGAAACCGAATACATACACCATGACCTTCACGAACAAAACTTTTTCCATAACAGTTTTCTCGGACACGAACTCTCAAATATGTCCGAAAAACATCTCTTAAAACAGATCAAAAATTGGATGATCAGAAAATTTAATAGAATTTTTGTTATGAGATTTTTTCCCTCATAGAGCTTCTGTTAGGACACTGAAGTTGTCCTTTATAATAGAAAGTTTTGTAAAGCAATAGCTGTGTTAAAGGGCTTATGCTTAATTGTTGTAGCAAGTGATGAAGACTATAAATAGGTCTTTACTTGTAGTTTGTAAGAAGTGAATTCATTAATGCAAGATGTAGATCTCTAATCACTTTGTGTTCTCTCTAGGTTAGATTTCCTTTTCAATAATGTTCTTCATCCTCTTGTTACACAATACTTGGATTGTATGAAGATCATGGACCTAACAGCTTCTGCTGGCCCTCACAGAGCTTCTGCAAGTTCCCACAGAGCCACAAAACCTCTGCGAGTAAAAATTCTTAACTAAAAATCCTATTGATCCTCTCCAGTGCCTTTGCAAACGTTTTGGTTAAAGAAGAACTCACAGAAGTCATGATAACAATAAGATATATGAGAAAGGGATAAACATCATGATTTTCAAAATCACAGAGCTTCTGTAAACCACAAAAGTTATGTCAATCTGTTACTTGGGCATTTCTGTAGTAATAACGGTTACTTTTACTGAGAGTGAATCTCATGTGGCTAAGAACAACCCCACGCGCCTAGCATTAATGGGCCGCGCACGACGTCCTGTCATCCTCTGACATGGCCTACGTGTCCCATTTTTATTAGGCGTACATGGAACGTTTTATGTGGAAAGTTGAACCCGTCGTTCTAACTTGTGTATGGATTCCAAATTTTAATCCATTGCCATATATTTTACTCTTTCGAATTCTACCGTTTTACCCTTCTATAAAAACCAAGCTTACCCTCTCATAACCTTTTTACAAATCCTCATTCTTCTCCGGCGAAACCCTGCAAAAACCTGCAAGTATCTTATTCTCATTACCAATGGCTTCATCTTCTCAAGCTATCTCCCCTGCACACTCTCCGGCGAACTCACCAGAACATTCACCTGCTCATTCTGAACATTCAGAAAACCCCCACCTTGCCAAAAGTATTGAACTAGAAGATTCTGGCGATTCAGCTGAATTTGCTCCGACCACACATCTTCAAAACTTCATAGCAAAGGATCATTTCGAAAAGGTACTACCAATCAAATCCAACAATTGCTATTTGGTCCCCTCACCCACTGCTTTCGGCGAAGCCCATGCCATTCTTCTAAACATAATGGAAAATCATATCCTCTTCCCTCTACTCTCAAGAACCCCAAACAAAATTCCAGTTAGATATTTGAACCAGTTTTGGCAAAGTTGCCGATTTGATAAAGATGATTCTCTTATCAAAGGGTACATTTCAAGACCTGACAAATATGAACATCTGGAAATCAAGTTCAATAGAACAATGTTCTCACTTGAATTCAACCTACCAACAAGGGGTCTTCTTGGATTGAAGAAATATGCAGAGCAACCAACAGACGACGAGATCTGTCGTTTCGTAGAAATGCTTGGGTACAACACCCAACTGAGGAAGAGAAATGACTTCCGCAGAGGCAGATTACCACCTCTGTGGAACACCTTGTTCTCAATTCTTAACAGATACCTGACAGGGAAGATAGGCAGTATTGACCAGAGCTCACATCAGATATTAACCATCATGTATGGGGTTTACTATGATCTCCCACTGGATTACGCGACCATAATGATGCAAGAGATCATCAACACCATCGACAGAAAGAACAACGCCAGAAGGGTCAAAGAGAACGATCCTAGCTTTCTACCACCTCTTCAATTCCAAAGAATACTGGGAGTTTTGTTCGAACCTCTGTTGCTGATACAGAACTGGCCAATGGAAGGGCCAATTCCCAAACAGTTCCCAATGAACAAAAATACCCCCACTGATCATGTAGATGGCTACACACACTGCAGACCTTTGTCAAAGAACCTTCTGAGGTATGCCACGAATAAAACCCTTAAGAAAGAGTACATACGCGATCATAGAACTCCAAAACCGAGTCCTATGACACCCCCGCGTTTAGGTGTCCCCCTAGGAACAATGATTGCAGAACCTCTTTCCACTCAAGAAGAAAAAGATCACAAACTAGCAAAACACATGGCTATTCAACTTAGCTTCTTAGCCAAACGTGCAGAGCTCATGGGAAAGAAGTCCTCTTCGAAATCTTCAACCTCTACTCCAAAATCAAAGAAGGGGAAAACTGAAGAAGGCACCTCCACAAGCGCTGCAGAAGATCAACCTTCACCTCCTCATGCCACGGAAATTGGCTCCACTGCTCCTCCCTCTTCTCCAAAACAGAAGAAGAAAAGAAAATCGAAAACCATAGAGGAAGGGGCACCAAAACCTAAGAGGAGGAAAACCAAAAAGAAGCATGGGAAATCACTTGAAAAATTGGTTACCATAGAAGAAGAAGCAATCGCAGAAGAAAGAACTGCAGAAGAAGAAGATGCAGAAGTAGAAATGACAGAAGAGGGATATCAATCACCCTATCAATCCCCGGATCAATTTGCTCACCAAGGAAACTTAAACGATTTCCTACAGAACCCTGACATTGCCCACACTCTAAATACAGCAGGGTGGACGGCACAACCACTCGACCACCACTCCCCAGAAGAACAATACTTCTCTATTTCTGGCATTGACACACATCTGCAAGAAGATGATCAAACACCCAGAGATCAATCAGCTGAGACACCTGTTATTCTACAGAACCCCTTCATTCAACAAGGATTGGACGTCCACAGAAGGAGTCCAAGCCCAGCTTCAGAAGAAATAGAACAAACAGAACCTGAGTGGAATAGAGATGAAGTAACAGAGGCTTTAGAGAAAATAATAGAAAAAGGAAAAGAGGCCGAAGTTGTACAAGAAGAGGGATTTGAAACAAGGGAGACAAGAATGGAGGTCTCAGAGGTAGATTCAGATGAAGAAGAAGCTGTCTGGATACGAAAAGGTCTCTATCATCCACATGTCATGAGATTATGCGGCTCTCATCCAATGTATGACTTCTTAGGCACAGAGCAAGGAACTTTAACAGAAGCTAGGGAAGAAGCACCAAGCCATCGGATAGCTACAGAAGCTGAAATGGTAGAAAATGATGTAGTGCTTGGATGCTTAACAGAGGAAGAAACAAGAAAAGATGCCTGGATTAATAGAGGCACACAACCAAAACCAACTCCCAGTGTAACCCACACATCTAACTCCGCAGGTCTAGCTGCAGAAGGAGTTATTGAAAAAGAGCAGCACAACTCGATCCAAACCCAACCCATCCAGCCAGAAGTCACTCTTTCGACTTCTGCGCCCACCGAAACCGGGGAATCCATTCCTAGGGAGTCTCCACAAAGAGACTCACCTATTGTTCGTGATCAATCACCCCAGATCACACTAGAACACCCTACAGAGGAATTCGTTTCCTCTGCCACGCACGAAATAGGGCCAACCCTTCTTTCAGAGAGAAGTAGTGAGCACAAAGACGAAGAGACTCTAGACAAGTCTCCGAGTCAACAGAAGAACATTCTGACACCCACCTCTGGAGTGGGATTGGACACTGTTCTTCACAGAACTTCTGTAGAGATTAAAACTCAGGTTTCCTCTCAAAGATTAGATGGAAATCCTTCCACCCCCAACGTATAAACAAGGGTGAACGAAGGTGTCCCAGGAGCAGGGACTCACTCTGGAGACGAATGTGTTCCTCCAGAGGTTACACCAGGGACACAAGTATCAAGGGATGAGTTCCAAACCCTTTTCACCTCTGTGAACCAAACCATGAAAGAGTTGCAAAGCTCTTTCACATCTTTTGCAGAGAAAACATCAACGACCTTGCTGAATCTGAACACCAAAATGGACAATCTGTCCACAGAGGTGAAAACGGCCATTTCAGAGATGAAATCTTCTGCTCAAACAACTGCCACAACTACAGCCACTTCTGCTGCTAAAGATTTTGGAATAGCTGCAACATCTGCATTCAAGGAATCAGTCAAACATTTCCTTGAACAAATGAACAAGCAATCCAACAAATCACAGAGCATCACACCTGCAGAACTACAGAAGGCTCTGCAAAACGTTCAAGAAGAGGCAATGCGCAACACTACAATGATGCAGCCAAAAGATTACATGACCAGAGCACAGCTGGCAGAGCTCGGGCAGAATGTCATAAACCAGGTCACAGAAGTCATTGTCTCATTCACTACTGTAAATGCCAACTACGTCAAAGAATTCAGAAAAAGTGTCGGCAGAATGCGCTTCAACACAAAAGCAGAGCTTGCAACTCTAATCGGCCTCTGTGATGATGTATGTGCAAAGTTGATGGCCGCAGGAGCAAAACTACCAATGAAACCCAAAGCTTCCTGCAGAGCAGAGGGTACTTCTGATAAGAGTCAGGATGACTCTGATGATGACCATCCTGGTCCATCAGATCATCCTGAGGGGGAGAATATAAGGGAGAAAGCTACGACCAGAGGACTATAAGCTCCACCAATTGCAGCAGAACCAATCAGCCAAGCCCCTCCAGAACAAACCCAAGATCAAAAGACCACAGAGACAACACCCATCTCTGTGGAATCAACTTCTGAAGAAACCAATATTCCAGAAGCTGATCAGCAAACCACAGAGGCAACAACCACCCCTGTGGTAATCAACTTGGAAGAAAGACCTTCAACAGAATCAACAGAAAAACCCCAAACCATACCAAGAAGAAAGTCGATTACCACCAAACCAAAAAGAGCAACGACCTCTGCTTCTTCTATTCTGAGAAAGATGCACAATACAATGACTGAACGAATGGCGCAGAGAGAAGAAGAAAGGCACAAGTTCACATTAGCTTTCAAAATGACAAGAAAATTCGATATCCAACCTTCACCAACAAAAATCGAGCTTACAGAAGAAGTTACCAAAGAACCTCCAACAGAGGTTACAGAGCAAAGAAAGCCAACAGAACCAACGCCACAAAAGTCCTCTCAAACACAAGTGTCAAAACCTACAGAGGCAACCCCCCATCATTCCAACAGAAGCACCAACAACCAAACCCACAGAAGCAACAGGTTATGCACCTCCAAAAGCCAAAGACAAGGGAAAGGCAAAAATGACAGAAGAGCCCAAGAAAAAGAAATCAGTACCCAATCCTACAGAAAAACTGATGAAAAGCTCCTTCGATGCCTTTCAAACTCCAAAGCCTGAAGAAGAGGACTGGCATATGGATTAAAGCCCCTGTCAGACATTCCACTTACTGGCAGAGCTGCAGAAGTTGTTCAACAGATGGAGAGTCTCAGAAGAAAAGTTCCACCACATGGTCCAACATACGAAGAAATGGAAGAAGTGGTGTACAAATATCTCTAAAAACAACCCTTTCAGAACCTCCATCCAACAGACCAAATCACAAATCCGAACATCAGAGAGGAATTTGAGAACATCTTCAGCAGAACAAAGCCAAGAACCAAAGCAGAACTCTTCTCAATACATAAAATCAAAAAGGTAATCTTCTGCAGATTCTCCTTCACAATAACCTATCCAAGAGTCAGGTACAATCTTTACAGAGTCAAAAGGGTAAACAATTCAGAAACCACCTTCGTTGATGCTGACATAAGGAATCTGAATCCCTATGATCTACCTGAACTTCTGCAATGGACAAAAGACAACTACAACACAGAGCCAAACACCAGAGCCTATCAAGTGTTGAGAAAAGCTATGAGGGAAAGGCTTCTAATCTACAGTCTGACAGACTTTCAGCTGGGAAAGGATCTTGGTCTTAAACATCTGAATCTACGACCACCTGAAGATCGCTGCCCACCTGACGCCGTGCCCAACTCAATCATTACAGAACCAAGATTCGGGTTAGTATTTCAAAACCCACAAGGCGAAGTCAAACTTTTTGTAAGCATGGATTATCAGAAGTACGCAACTAGTACTCTGAACAAGTTCAGAGCAAACCTTGTAAAATACAAAGATACATAGAAAATGAATAGAGATGCTGCAGATACTTTCATCAGAGAGATTGATGCCACAATCCGCTTAAGAGAACTCTGCATTAGTTTCTACAAAGAGATCAGAAGAATCGGAAGAGACAACAGAAGCTACAACGATTTCAAAGATGCCAAAATCTGATTCTCAAACCTCAAATCTCTGCAAACCAAGTCAAAGTCTATCTTTCATTGTACTCAAATGTAAAATGCCTCTGGCATATTTCTGAATGAAAGAACTTTCGAGGTATTGTTTAACCTCTGTCTTATCTAACTTAGCCTAACTAAACTCAAGTTCAATTTTTTATTTTTCACTACTTAGGGGGAGATTGTTAGCTTCAATCTTCCTAATCATAGAAGTATTTAGAAGTAGTGAAAAATAGGCCAAGTGAAGAAAGCCTCTTACAGAGGCTCTGCCGAACTTACCGAGAGATCAAGGTCGAGAAGCTACAGAAGCTAAATAGGCGTCCTACAGAAGTTCTGTCATACGCGCAAAGAAGACCAAAGACTCGGAATCCGGTGAAGACTGCTCTACAAAGGACCAAACCGCAGAACCTCTGTGACACTTCACAGAGCCTCTGCGGTCTTCAACAAAGACTTCAAAGATATTTATAATATCTTGCTACTGTTACTGGACCTGTTCATCAACTTGCATGGTAGCATGCCATGTCCATCTTCAACGTGTCAAACTCTAATTGGATTTAATAGGGCTTAGTATATAATAGACGTCTGCTGCATTAAATGCAATACAGCACGTCCAACTGTTCATGCCATCCGTTCAACTATTCATACCGTCTGTTTTGAATAGTACCTTATGCTTTATGGTCCCCTTAGAGTAGTATATAAGGAAGACTCATGTTGAGTTCTTCAATATCGAGAATTAAGAGATAAAAACATCAAGAACACATATCTTATATACTTTGAGAGTCATATCTGTTTTAAAGCTTTGCTTACTCACTGTTCTTAAATCTGTTCTTGATATATATATTCAGTAAACTTTGAGATATTATTTCCAGTTCACTGTTTATTTATATTGTGTTCTAAATCTATCAAACATATCTGTTAGTTCTTCAAATACGCTTCCGCATCAAACATAAACTCGAACTAATAGATCTGACAATCTTGTATAAGCAAAACAAGAACCAACACAGATGAACGTAGAATTTGCGGCCAAAGATTCAATGATGACAGCGTATCTAAAGGTAGCAAAAGAAAAATCGGAAAAATTCAAATCATTTTCTATTGAACAGATTCCGAGGGATCAGAATACTCAAGCTGACGCTCTAGCAAACCTTGGGTATGCTCTAGTCGAACCAATATTCGACAGTATCCCTATGATCCACCTAGCGATGTCGTCCATTGAAAATGACGATGTCGTCCAGATCGAAGAGCAAGAAGATGATTGGTCGTGCAACATCCGAAATTTTCATATGCACGACCAACTTCCAGAAGACAAGATGGAAGCTCGGAAGATCAGATTCAAGGCATCCAGGTATGTCGTGGTCGGAGATAGACTCTATCGACGATCATCGACAGGCTTAAACCTGAGATGAATCACCAGCAAAAATCAAGTTCAGAAAATCCTTCAAGAGATGCACGATGGAGAGTGTGGCAATCACTCAGGAGGTTGCAGTTTGGCTAATCGTATCTCTCGACAGGGCAACTTTTGGCCAACACTGCCACAAGACGCCGTCAGGTATGTCCAGAACTGTGATCCTTGTCAGCGACATTCAGGTACGTCCCATAAACCTTCTGAACCTTTGCATTCGACATTGATCCCATGGCCCTTCATGAGACGGGGGATAGACATTGTCGGCAAGCTGCCACCTGCCCGAGGGCAAAAGGTATTTCTCCTCGTACTTACGGATTATTTTTCTAAATGGGTAGAAGCGGCTGCTTTTTCCCAAGTTCGGGACAGGGAAGTCGTCTCTTTTATCTAGACTAACATCATATGCAGGTTTGGGATTCCATCCGAAATTGTCTGCGACAATGGATCCCAATTCATAAGCAGCAGGACTCGACAGTTATGTGAAGATCGTAACATCAAGCTGACGACCTCGACCTCCAGGTATCCCCAGGCGAACGGACTTGCTGAGTTGAGCAATAAAACCATTATTGCTTCGATCAAAAAAAGGGCTAAAAGGTGCAAAGGGAAAGTGGGTCGAAGAACTCCCTTCGGTCTTGTGGACGAATCGCACGACACCTCGCACGTCCACAGGACAAACTCCTTTCTCTTTGGTCTATGGTTGCGAATCAGTCTTGCCGGTCGAGGTCCAACTCCCAACCTCGAGGCATACTTCCGTCGACCACAACCTGGTTGATTTAAGTTATGACCTCGACGCCCTTGAAAAGTTCAGAGAATCAGCATTGATCAGGATGGCGTCGCAAAGGCAAGCGGTCGAGCGACATTTCAATAAAAATGTCAAAGCTAAAGTCTTTCAAGAAGGCGACTATGTCTTGCGTCGAGTGTTCCAAAGCACTCAAGAGCTTAATGCAGGTAAGCATTCCACCAAGTGGGAAGGTCCTTATCGTATCTCAGAAGTCGTGGGTAAAGGTGCCTATCGGCTCCAAACCCTCGACAATCAAGATGTCCCACGTAGGTGGAATGCGATACATTTGAAAAGGTATTTCTTCTAAGTCTTTTTCCTTTTCTCATACAATTTTTATTCATCGTGACGATTACTGACTTAAGCACCAGAGGGTCGTTGGTTAGCCAACGACCAACCTTTAACATTGTTTCGTCGCAGGATCGCACGACCTAAGTTGTTAAGTGTATCGTACGACTTCAAGGTCGCACGACATAAGTGATCAGGTCCATGACTTGATTATCCCTTCGCAGGGACATATGATCCAAATTCATCGTATGATCTAATTGTACGATCATAAGATCTAATGACCACTCGATCTAAGTTTGTTAACTTAGAAAAATTTCATGTTCTGAATGAATGTTTTGGTCGTATGTACTTATGTTTGCCGGCGCGATTTAAAAACATAAAAGTCTTACGACTTGTATTCTAATCATTGTATTATATCTATCTACAATACGTATGGGTCAAAATAATACATGAGTTCAACAGAAAAGTAAACTTCATTCGTAAAATAATCGGTTACATCCGAGTGGCCCGACCACCAACGGTCGAGCGGTAAAAAGCAAAATTAATATCAAGAAAATCTTTTCTAGGGCTGAGGAGGAGTGTCGGTCGCATCCTTACCTGAGGCCTCGCCCATGGAACCTTCATCCACCTCTTCCTCCTCGACCTCCTTCTCGTCATAAGAGTCGAGGTCCCTTTCAGTCCCGACGTCCCTCAAGAAGAAGGCAAGCTCATCCGACGCCGAGGCCAAATAATTCTTGCCTGACAGATGTCGTCGCATGATCGCCGCCTGTACGGTAAATCGAGCAAGAGCGAAAACAGACTTCGCCTCGTCCTTTAACTCTCTCACCTCACTCTCTAGCTTCATCACCCTAGACTTGGAGTCTTCAGCCTCTTTCACACTCGCAGCCAAAGACTCCTTGGTCCTGTCCAGCTCCTCCCTTTGGTCGGCGATCATGGATAGGGACTGCTTCAGGCGATGGTTTGCCTCATCCTTTTCACGTCCGATGACCTCTAACTCTTTCAGGGCCTCATGAAGACGTTTGGACATATCCTCTTCGCGCTCCAAGCCGACCTTCTCCCTGTCCAATGCTGCGTTCCCCCTCTCGTGAGCAGAGGACACTAGACCCCTTATCTTCTTTTCGGCGCTCAAGGCAAGGGAAGACTGGAACGCCTATAAAAACATAAACGAGCATGTTAGTAAACATCCGATGAAGTTAAACAACGATAAAATAACACACGTTTTGAAAGAAAAACTTACCAGAAACGCCAGTCCGGCAACATGGGCTCCCGTCTCCTCGATCGGGAATCCCTCGAAACGCTCCTTGAAAGAAGGGAGCAGATATTTCCCCAGATGAGGGAAAAAATTCGTCCCTTCTAGGACACTATCAACCATAAAGTCCGACGGCAACGTAAAGTTGTCCGTCATGACCTCAGCCCCTCCCGTCGGGTGACCCTTGCCCTTGTCGGCCGACGAAGGGTTCGACGTGGCAGACGGGGACTTCGCCGTATTCACCGGAGGCGCCGAACTAATGGGTGTTGCATCGATCGCACTAGAAGACGTCTTCGTCTTCGCAGATGATGCGACCGATACCTTTGCCTTCTCAGGCGTGACGACTCTTGACGAGTCATCAGCCCTTGAAGACGGTTCCCTCGGGATCGTCATCCTCGTCTTCTTTGGAACCTCAGACCCAGTCCAGCCGCTCTCAGGATCGAGAGTCGACTTATTCCAGCCGGCCCTAGTCCAGCCGCTCTCAGGATCGAGAGTCGACTTATGCACGAACGCGTACTTGGTCTTCCACTTACGGTCATTTACAGCAGTCTTTAGGACCAAGGTGTGATCGCCCCTAAACCTAGAAAACAGGCTATAGCGATGACATCCATCCTTCTTGACTTGATAAGCCAAGAGGAGGTCACGCACATTCATGGGAGATTCCCATTTTTCAGTAAGTCGTTCGATCACTTGTACGACTCGCCAGAACTAGGGCATTAATTGGCCCAGTGTTAAATCGAATTCGAGCATAAAAGCCTTGGCAAAAGGAGAATAAGGCCATTCGAAACCTATCTTAAAAGGGTATTTGTATATCACGATATACCCCTCGGGACACTCATTTGGTCGGGTCTGACATGCTCTAATCAATGTAATCCCCGCAGGGATTTTTGCTAGACTTCTAAGGTCATCAAGATCCGCTTGTTCTCGTATAGAACTTACAAGTTCAGTAGACATTTCTAAGCAGACTTACAAAAGATCAAGAAATCGTACCTTATATAGGCGCTCTAAACCCTCGAAATGCCTAATCGATTCAGAGATTTTTGCAGGTTTGGAAAAGATTCGCTGAAGAATCGCAAAGAAAATCTCTCTCTAAACTCACTAAAAACGTAAAAAGGAAAAGATCCATCATGGGTCTCTATTTATGCAAACGATCGTGTCAGGTCGAGTTCCTCGATGATCGACACCAACCCTTACCTTTTCGTATGCACACACGGATCGTCGACACCTAGTAATGACAGTTGTTAAGCACGATCATGCGTCAGCATGATGTCACGATCTTATCCCCTTTTTCGACTTCCTCTTTAGTTAGATTTGGACCGATCCAGTTCCAAGGCAACTGAAGTAACTTTCGATACGTGTCACGACCCTACATGTCCGACTGACAAAATTCAAAACTCAAAAAATTGTTTCTTCATTTTAAATTTTGGGGGCAAACTGTTTGGGTAAAATTTCACCAGTCTCGACCACTACCAAAACAAGGAAAGCATTTATTACACTTTTCCATAATGAGACAAAATCATAAATACTTTATCATCTGACCAAAGTTAAATCAAAAGTTACTCACGACACTCGACCGTCGTAAGAAGCCTTACGACCTCGACCGACTAACATGCGATATTACAGTTACTTTTTCATTGTTTAATGCAGGGTCAATGTCATTGATAACCAACGGCTATAACCGACGAAGGCCATTAACAGCATTAAACTCGGCGTCCGTTACAACTATTACACGAAGCTTTTAGGGAGACAATAAAGGCATTCGAAGACTATAAATACAAGGATTCCATCTTCATTTGCGGATATCTCTGATGTCTGAAAACAACTGAACTCTAAAGAACACTCGAAGCAAAGAATTCTCTTTCAACAGTTCGCTCACGATGCACGACATACACACATGACACATAGTTCTTTCCACACGACGCACCAGCTTTTACACACGAAACACTTGTTACTTTACATTTAAAGTCTTTCTTTCATTTGTATTGTAATCTCTGTACGATCGACACCCGAAACACAATGACATCGCTCCTGTTTAGCGACCATAGTGCAGCGACGACCCCCACCGTCGTCCGCGGATTTTTTCCTCGTTGAGGTTTTTCCCGTGTCACCAAAATCCTTGGTTTATTTACTTTTTCTGTCTTAGTCGCATTGCTTTGTCGAACGATTCTCGTTCTTTAGTTATTAAGCTCCATAATCAACCTTAAGTTATCCTTCTGGACGATTTTTGGCATTAACAACAGGTAAGAAATTGACTAAGCAGAACTTACCGGATAGGAATCCGGATGAAAGCTATCTGATCTGGAAGTGTCCGGATCAGATTGTGAAAAACAGGTCAATTTGCAGAAGTTACTGGATAAACTTGAGTTACCGGATAACTGAGGGTTATAGGATGATGCAAGTTTACCGGATGAAGTAATAATAAGCAAAAAAAAACAAACTTACCGGGTGGAAGTGCTTACCGGATGACTTGATGTTACCGGATGATAAGCTTACCGGATGGAGCAACAAAATCAAGAAGATACCGATAACAAAATGCAATTAGCTTACCGGGTGAGATAAATTACCGGATGAGACAAACTGACCAGATGAAAGGGCTGTTACCGGATGAGGTTACCGGATGTGAGGGCTGACCGGTATCTGGGACTTACCGGGAGTGATGTTCGGTAAGTATTGAAGTAACCGGTAAGATGTAAGTGTTAGATCTGAAGTTTTGTCAAAAACACAAGTGTTGACATCTAAGCAGAAAACTCAGAGTTCTGAGTAGGAGACTCAGAACTTCTGATTAGAGAAGTCTCGAAAAGATTACTAAGTGTGAAAGTCTGAATAGAAGGCTCAGAGTTCTGAGTAGGAGACTCAGAACTTCTGAAGATGAAGATGAAGATGTTCTAAAGTGCTTAATCAGAAGGATGTTCAGAAGTTCTGAATATGTTGTTCAGAACTTATGTCAGGATATTTTTCTTTATATTCTGTTACTAATTAGGACACGTGTAATTGTTCTATTAGTCTGTTACTTATATGTACTGTAGCTTTAGACTTTCTTTACAGTATATATAGAAGTTAGCACTTGTAAGCTAACTAACTTTTGTCATATCTTTGTATTCACTTTGTAATCTTTGAGAGATTCTCTCTCTAGATCTGTAATCTGTTCTTAATCGAATACAAAACTTTTGGATCTAATTCTCTATCATTTACTGTTCAATTGTTCATAATTGATTGTAAGAGTGAATCCTGGTTTCTACAATTGGTATCAGCGCCAATCAACAAACAAATTTGTTCAAGATCGTGTTCTTGAGGATTTCTAGATCGTGTTCTTGAAGATTTCTTGATCAATTCGATAATTGATTCCGCTGCTACTCATAATTCTTGAATTCTACAATTCTTGAATTAGTTCTGTTTTCGATCAAGAAATTCAAATTTGTCTTTCTGTTGAATCATCTTACAAATCCTGTCTTCTAAAGAATTTCTCTCTATGGGATCTGAGACGAAGCCACCTGTTCTTATTCCTGAAGAATATCAGCAATGGAAAATTCGTATGATTCAATTTTTGGATAATATTGATGAGAACTTAATGATTTCAATTCGCGAAGGTCCTGTTGAAGTTTATGCTGAGGTTGCTGCCACACCTGCAACTACTACTACACCAGAGATTCCTGCTACCAGGGTGAAGAAGAGTTTTTCACAATATAATGAAGCACAGAAACAGAGACATGCAATAGACAAAAGAGCTGTTACTTTGTTGATGTTGGAAGTAACAAATGAAGTCTTCAATAGAATCGATAGTGGAACATCAGCAAAGGAAATGTGGGATGAACTGGAGAAGCAAATGCTGGGTACACTCAAATCAATTCAAGAAAAACTGAATCAAAGTATAAATGCGTATGAAAGATTCAAAGCAAAGGAATCTGAAAGTCTAACTCAGTCTTACAGCAAGTTTTGCACAATATTGAACGATCTCAGAAGGAATGGGTTGAAGAAGACAAAGTTAGAGATCAATTACAAGTTTCTGAATTGTCTTAATTCAGAATGGTCATCTTTTGCAATTAGTCTTCAGATGAACAAGGATATGTGTGAGGAAGATCTGAATGATCTGTTTTGTGTTCTGAATTAGCATGAGGATTCTGTTAAGCAAGTGGTTGAGGAAAAGAAAAGTGTTTTCTGATCAATTAGCTTTGCTTTCAAAATCCAAAATCAACAGAACATCCAAAACATCCAAGAAATCTGTGTTTTTGTCTGAAATACCAAAGATAGAGGAGGAATCTGAGGAAGAAGGATCTGAGGAAGATGCTGATATCAAGTTAATTGCTGAGAAGTTAGCTTTGTTAACTAATACTTTCAACAAGAGGTATGGAAAGAAGAGGTTTGAGTGTAAGTACAGAAGAGAACAGGGGAGTTCAGAAGAGAAATTTAAGAAGAAGGAAGATAGAGAAGAAAGTAAGTATGAGAAGAAAAAAGAGAAGGAAGAGACAAAAGAGAAGGATTTGTGTTTCAAGTGTGGAAAACCTGGTCATTTTGCCAGAGATTGCAGAGTAAAGATAGTGAAAGACTATGAGTATTATACAAAGAAAGCTTAGTTGGCCAACACTAGAGACAGTGAGATTGCAATGTTGGCAGAACAAGAGAACTGGTTGTATTATACTTCTGATGAAGAGAGATTGCATTCACTTTTCACAAATGCAAAGCTATATGTCTAAGATGAGGAATGAAGAATATTCTGACTATGAAGATGCAGGTTCTGAATCTTCAACTGAGGTACATTCTGCCCTTGAAATTGATTTAATGAGTCAGATTGGCAATACGAATGCTGAATTTGTTAAACTCAGAAAATAGATAAAAGGTGAAAGAATTTTTGTTAACAAATTCAGAACAGAAAAAGAAATAATTAAAGAACAATTTGAAGAATCTGAGGTTAAGAAACAAAAAGTCAGAAAAGAGAATTCTTATCTTTTGAAAAAGATTTCTGAATTAAAAAGTGAACTCTCAGAAGTAAAAGATGAAAAGGTTGATTTACAAATTAAATTTGATATGTTACTTGATGAAAGAAAGAATTTATATTCTAAGATCAAGGAATTAGAAGATCTTAATCTGAAAAGAGGTCAAACTCAACAAACCTTGAGTCTTCTCACAAGTAATGTTAAAGACACAAGATTTTATAATCCAAAAATGGGATTAGGGTTGGAGGAAAATGTTGTTTTGAAAAAGGCTCCAATAAATCTTTATGACTATGATAAACTACAAGTTCCTAAACCATAAATCCCAGTGATTGCTGAAATCTTTGTAAGACCTGTAAGTTCTATAACAAGTTCAGATAGTTTACAAAAATCAAGTCCTGTAAAAGCAAAGGAAACAATTTCTGAACCCAAAACTGAGAAGTCAGAAGTTTCAGAAGACAAGGTTAAGAAAGAAATTTCAAAATCAACAGAAGAGAAACCAAGATATAATGATGCTAAATTCAAATATGACTCTCTGAATGTTAGTTACAAAGATAAACAACCAAGTTTTTCCTATCCTGGCATTGAAAGTATATTTGATGCAAGCAAGATTTCTGAGACAGTTAGTCAGAATTCTGAATCTTCTAGTCAGAATTCTGACTCCATTAGTCAGAAGTCTGAGTCTGAAGGTCAGAACTCTGAGACTGTTAGTCAAAATTCTCAATCTAATTCAGAAAGTTTCTTAGAACTTGAAAAGAGGTTTAAATTGGTTAACCAAGAACTTGAGGACTTGAGGAAAACTTTTGATGAGCTTGAAAATGATTAATGTGATGTTGATTTTAAACTAGAACAAGTTTTAAAGGAAAACAACACTTATGTCCAGAAAATAACAGAACTTGAGAAATTAAAGGCTGAGTATGATCTTTTTAAGATTAATGCTTTAAAAGAAGATAAGAAATTCTTTGATGAATCAAGTACATTTGAGAAGGGTGAATCATCTAAATCATCTACTAATTCTGAAAAGTTGAATGTTTCAGAAAGAGAGGAAAGCAAAAGGGAAGATGATCTGAAAAGGATTTCTTAGGAGATTGGGTTGAACA
Source organism: Saussurea involucrata (assembly GCA_033807775.1). Taxonomy (NCBI): domain Eukaryota; kingdom Viridiplantae; phylum Streptophyta; class Magnoliopsida; order Asterales; family Asteraceae; genus Saussurea; species Saussurea involucrata. The sequence goes on along the minus strand of CM066318.1, from coordinate 67,998,831 downwards.
CTACTTCTGAACCGAAAGCTAGAAATTCTTGTAATAGTTGCAACTGTAATCTGAATACTATCAATAAAAGTGAAAAGATTTTTGATTCAGATCTGTTGTCACTTGCAAGAAAGAATCTTAAATGTGTTCATTGTGGTAGTCATTCATTTCAATTCTCTCAAAAAGGTCTAAATTCAAAGACATTTTATAAGACTTCTTATACAAACAAAGCAAAACAGAATTCAGAAAAGAAGACTGTAAATGTTCCTCAAACTCAGATAAAAGGAAAGAAGATTGAAAACATTTCTCAATCTAAATCAAAGGGAAAAAGAAATGTAAACTTATTTCAAACTAATGAAAAGAAGACTGAAAGTGCTTATCAATCTCAACCTAATGTTTTCAAAAAGAAAAGAAATAATTTTGTGAACAGAAAATGTTCTAACTTCATAAAAGTTCAAGGAAAATGGTGCTTAAAAGAAGATTTTGAATGGAAAGTTAAAGGGACTTTTGTTAAATCAGAGATTAAAGCTAACATAGAAGGACCCATTCCAGTATGGGTACCTGAATCTAAGTAAATGTTTTTGCAGGGCTGTCATGTGTGGTTCTTAGATTCTGGAGCTTCAGGACACATGACAGGTCATAAGTCTTCTCTGACAAATTTCACAGAAAAAGCTGGAGGAGCAGTTAACTTTGGCAATAACAGTAAAGGACAAGTTAGAGGATTTGGAGATTTAACAAAGGGAGATTTGACCATTCACAAACTTTTCTATGTGGAAGGATTACAACAAAATTTGTTCAGCATAAGTCAGTTTTTGGTTAGTTTCTGTCAAATCAAGTTCAACATAACAAGTTGTATGATTTTAACTGAGAATGACATAAAAGTCTTCTGGGCCAAAAGGCATATGGACTTATTTGTGGTTAACTTTTCAAAGATTCAAGCATTAACCCCTGTTTGTCTGTTATCAAATGCAACTGCAAATTAATGTTGGCTTTGGCACAGAAGATGTTCTCACTTAAATTTTAAGGAGTTAAACAATCTTGTTGGCAAACATATGGTTAAAGGATTACCAAAGATCAAATTTGAGAAGGAATCATTATGTTCAGCATGTGAAATGGGCAAAATGAAGAAGAGCCTCACCATTAGAGATGCTACATACAGATTTGTGTGGTCCTATTTCAGTTCAATCAATGGGAGGAAAGAAGTATATACTTGTCATAGTGGATGAGTATTCAAGGTACACATGGGTTGAATTCTTAAGAGCAAAATCTGAGGATGCTGAAACACTGATTAATTTCATCAAAAGAATTCAAGTCCTTTTGCAACTTCCAGTTCAGAAAATAAGGAGTGACAATGGAACAGAGTTCAGAAATGAGACTCTTCAGAACTTTTTGCAAAGCTCTGGGATTTCTCATAATTTTTCTGCTGTCATAACTCCTCAACAAAATGGTGTTGTTGAAAGGAAGAACAAAACTTTAGTTGAAGCTGCAAGAACCATGTTGGCCTATTCAAATCTTCTAACCTTCCTATGGGTTGAAGCAATTGCCACTGCTTGTTTTACTCAAAATAGAACTTTGATCAATAAGAGATTAAATAAAACTGCTTATGAACTGATTAACAAAAGAAAACCACTGATTAAGTTTTTCATGTTTTTGGTTGTAGATGCTATGTTCTCAAAGACAGAGAAAATCTTGGTAAATTTGATAAAAAGGCAGATGAAGGATACTTTGTTGGTTATTCTTTTACTTCCAAGGCATTCAGAATCTACAACAGAAGAACCAAGAGATTTATGGAAAGCATCAATGTAACATTTGATGAGTCAAGAATGAAGACTTCTGAACAAAACAGTTCAGAACTCAATCAGGTTAAGACAAAAATGACTTCTGAATCAATTTCTGATCCTAATTGTTCAGAACTCAATTTATTGTTTAAGGATGCATTTCTGGAACTAACTTATTAATCTTATGAAGATTTTGAAAATCCTAAAATGGTTCAAGAAATGAAAAAGGGAAGTTCACAGGGTCAAACAACATTAATTTCTGATTCTGGTCCATCAGAGGAATGTCCAATGTTAATCAATACAAGTGATGAAGTTTATGAGCCTAGTACTCAGAATTCTGGACAAGGTACTCAGAATTCTGAACAAGTCAATCAGAATTCTGAACAAGGAACTCAGACTTCTGAACAAGGGACTCAGAACTCTGAACAAGTTGCTCAGAATCCTGACTCTTCTACTCAGAATCCAAACTTGAATGTTACATCTCAGAGGAATAGTTCAGAATTACTTGTTGTTACAGATGAGAATGATACAAACAACAATTTATCAGATATTGAATTGCTTCCAAGTTCAAACAAATGGACAAAAGACCATCCTATTCATCAAGTGATAGGAGATCCATCTATGGGAGTGCATACTAGATCAGCAACAGCAAATGAAGCAATGTTTGTAGGATTCTTAAGTGTAATTGAACCTAAGAAAGCAAATGAAGCCCTAGAGGATCCAGACTGGATTTTAGAAATGCAAGATGAATTGCTACAGTTTGAAAGAAACAAAGTTTGGAGACTCATTCCAAAGCCTGAAGGAAAATCAATTATTAGAACAAAATGGGTGTTCAGAAACAAGAAAGATGAGTGAGGTGTTGTAGTCAGAAACAATGCTAGATTGGTTGCTAAGGGATACACACAACAAGAAGGAATTGATTATGATGAGACATTTGCACCAGTTGCCAGAATTGAAGCAATCAGAATATTTTTGGCATATGCTGCACATAAGAACTTCAAAGTATATCAAATGGATGTTAAATCAGCATTTTTGAATGGTATACTTAATGAAGAAGTTTATGTCTATCAACCAGAAGGTTTTGTTGATCCTGAGTTTCCAGATCATGTTTATGTTTTAGATAAGGCATTGTATGGTCTGAAACAAGCACCAAGAGCCTGGTATGAAACTCTAACTCAACACTTATTAAAATATGGCTTCAAGAAAGGTAAAATTGACAATACTTTGTTCTTAAAGAAAAAAGGTGATGATTTGATTTTAATTCAGATATATGTAGATGATATCATATTTGGTTCTACAAATGTAAATTTATGTAATGAATTCTCAAAAGTCATGGAATCAGAATTTGAAATGAGCATGATGGGAGAATTGAATTTTTTCCTTGGTTTTCAAGTAAAACAATTATCAAATGGAATTTTCATAAATCAAAGAAAATATGTCAATGATATTTTGAAAAAGTTAAAGATGTCTGATTGTGCTGCTATGAGAACACCAATGGCAACAAATGTCAAGTTAGATACTGATCTCTCTAGAGTTTCAGTAGATAACAAGTTTATAGGGGTATGATTGGATCTTTGCTTTATCAAACTGCATGTAGGCCATATATCATGTTTGCTACATGTTTCTGTGCTAGATTTCAATCTAATCCAAAAGAATCCCATTTGCTAGCTGTTAAAAGGATCTTAAGATATCTCAAAGGTTCACCTGATTTGGGCCTTTGGTATCCAAAAGAAACTGATTTTAAGCTGATTGGTTTTACTGATGTTGATCATGCACGAAGTAGATTGGACAGGAAAAGTACTTCTGGTGCTTGTCACTTTTTGGGAGATAAGATAGTAAGTTGGGCTTCAAAGAAGCAAAATTGTGTTTCCACATCAACAGCTGAGGCAGAGTATGTAGTTGTTGCTACTTGTTGTTCACAAACTTTGTGTATGTGAACACAACTCATGGACTATGGATATCAGCTTAACAAGATTCCAATTTACTGTGACTCAGAAATTGCAATTGCCATCACTCAGAATCCTGTTCAGCACTCAAAGACCAAACATATTGATGTAAGGTATCATTTTATTAAGGACTATGTGGAAAAGGGAACTATACAAATGCACTTTGTGCATACAAAGTATCAATTGGCTGACTTGTTCATAAAGCCGCTTGATCACAAAAGGTTTACTTTTCTCATATGTAAAATAGGAATGCTTAATCTGACTAATTGAGTATATTTGTCATTTTTCATAAATGAATATTTGTCTAAGTACGATTTTCTGAGTAGTGTACTCAGAACTCTAACTCTCTTGTTCAGAATTCTGACTCTTAAGTTCAGAACCTCTGAGTCTTGAGTTCAGATCTTCTGAGTCAATACTTCAGAATTCTGACTTCAAATCTTTTCTACTGAAAAGGTTAATCAGAACTTCTGACTACCTTTCAGAACTCATTTCTGAGAATTACAAATATTTCAATGTGTTGTTATGTTCTTTCTATTTTTTTCTTTCATATTCCTTATATCTAATATATGTTTGAGTATATGCTTAAGTTAAGGGGGAGCATTAATATCTTTCAGAATTCAGTCTGAGGTGCTTATAAGGTTTGTATTTTCTTTCTTATCACTAATCATTCTAAGAAGAACAAGCTTTCAATGATAAAATGATTTTCACTTTTCAAACTACTTCTGAATCCTTAAAAAGTTTTCAAGGTCAGCTGTTAGATTTTAAATGATTTTCAGAAATTTTAAATCATCAAAAGAAGGACATAATTTTGATGATAAAATAATTTTCTATCTGTTCAAAGTACTTCTGGATGATTAAGTGCTTTACATAATCAGAAATTGAGATTTAAATGAATTTTGGGTACAAGGGAATTTTCTTCTGAACTGTGTACTCAGAACTTATGAGTATGCTTTCTCAGAACTCTGAGCGTGTTATTCATAACTTTTAACTTGTGTTAACTTCTATCAAATAACACGTGTCAGCTTCTAATTCAATTGATGATACCACGCTTCATTTAATATCTTTTGTGGTATTTCACAGTGTTTGAATCCGTTATAACTCTGAAAAAAGCTACTTTTCACCATTTGAATCGTTTCAGCTTCGTGGATTTTAAATAGACCTTAAAATCCCTCTTTCAAATTCATTTGAATTCCAAGAGTGAAAAGTGAGATATGAACAAATCCAGAGTTCTTTGATTCTGTTTTCTTTCAATCTTTCATATTGTAATCATGTCTAGTTCAAGACGAAGTAAACCTATTTCATTACACTCCTCGAAAACCTTGATGGAATCCTCGGATTCTGAGAACGATGAAGTTCGAATGCCTGAGAATAGAGCCGTAGAAGAAGGGGCTATGGGAGAGAATATTGTTTTAGGATGAAATGTTGAAGGAGATGCAGTGGATGAGAATATGGCTGAATCAGATGGTAATGCAGATGGGGGAAATGAAAACATACAACATGAACAGAGTGCGGTTAGGTCTGTAATGTCTGGAAGATCTAATTCTTTGGAGAGAGTTATACCTGAAAATGAATACTTAGACCTAGTTGAGAATAACTGTGTTTTAGTGTTGGATGAAACTAAGTTCAAAGAAGAACACAGGATAATCATCGAATTGCTGAAATACCATCCATTCAAGAAGTGGTTTACAATGAAGAAATCTGTTCCAAGGTAACAACTTTGTATCTGAAATAGGGGGAGTTACTGTAACTTTGACTGTACAATTTATGAGAACAATGCTGAGGCTACCAGAAAAAGATGATTTACAGGGGAGATTAGATTTTGAAGATTCTCCATTAACAGAGGAATTAATAGCAGAATTCAGAAGATTAGGTTATAATGAAGAGTTGAAGAATCTTAGCTTATTCAGAAGGAATAAACTACCACCAATCTGGGCATGTTTTTTCAACATCATCAACAAGTGTTTATCTGGGAAGCACAGTTCACTTGATCAAAGTTCAAGACAAATCTTACAAATCCTTCATGGGTTGGTGAAAAACAGACACTATGACTATGCTTCCATTCTATGGGAAGATATGAAGAATACTTTTGAAAGAAATCAGAAGGCAATAGAGAAAAAGACAAGAGATAAACCACTTACATATATACCTTATCAAAGGTATTGGCAGTTGGTAATTTGGTATGCAATGGATCAAGACAGAAACCTCCCAAGAAGATCAAATGAGGAGCATGGGCCAATCTTCTACATGGGTAAAATGATTTCTGCTTTTAAACATGAAAATTTTCCAAATCACAGACCACTTCCAAGGTCACTTAGGCAATATATTCCAAGGGAGAGTGAGATATTAAAAGCATATTGCACCTCTATGGGATTTGAACAACCTCAGATCCCTACCCATGAGGACAACCCTGATAGGAGAGGTGAGGGGTCTAGTGTAGTTAAAGATGGGGAGAATGTTCAGGATGGAGAACATTCTGAGAGAATTGAGAGGGAAAATTCAGAAAGATTGGTTAGAATGGAAAGTTGTTGGAACCCAGATACACTTAATCAAGATTAACAATCTGTTAGTGGAGTTTAGAGTTTGATGCGGAAGCGTTTTAAACTAACAGATATGTTTGATAGATATTAGAACGCACATATATAAAGAAAACAGTAAGGAATAAAAAGGATTTCTTGAACAGTTACTGTTATTCAATATATAATAAGAACAACGAAGAACAGATTAAGAACTGTTGGTGTGTGTGTGAATATAACACTCAGATATTTGACAATAAAGCTTGAGAGTATTAGTGATTCCTTGTGTATTCGTCGTTAGGAAGATCTCAACATGAGACTTCCTTTTATACTACTCTTAGAAGACTATGAAGTTGGTCACTGTTCCTTTTACGGCATGAATAGTAAGCTGGATGGTGTGAACAGTGGACTGGATGGTGTGAGCAGTTGTTTGAGCCATGCGCATTTAATGGAGCAGATGTACTATTGGTAAATGCATTAAATGGCGCAGACGTCTATTTTGTACCATGCCCTATTGAGTCCACTCAGAGCTTGACACGTGTTTTGACAGTACTTTTCCATGCAAGTTGATGAACGTATCTAGTAATATCTTCCAAGTCTTCATAGCAGACCACAGAGGCTCTGTAAGGCATTACAGAGGTTCTGTGGTCTGACCTTCTGTGGAGCAGTCCACTTGTTTCCGAGTTGATCTTCTTCTTGCGCATTACAGAGGTTCTGTGATTACCTCTGTAGCTTCTGTGGCTTTCTGGACTTTGATCTTCTGGAAGAAGTGGCAGAGCCTCTGTGAGAGGCTTTTCTATACTTAGCCTATTTTTCACTACTTCTAAGTATTTCTATGATTAGGAAGATTGAAGCTAACAATCTCCCCCTAAGTAGTGAAAAATAAAAATTTGACTTTGTGTTTAGTTAGGCTAAGTTAGATAAGACAAAGGTTAAACAATACCTCGAAATTTCTTTCATTTAGAAATATGCCAGAGGCATTTTACATTTGAGTACGATGAAAGATAAACTTTTGTTTGCAGAGATTGGAGGTCTGAGAATCAGATTTTGGCATCTTTGAAATCGTTGTAGCTTCTGTTGTCTCTGCCGACTTTTCTGATCTCTTTGTAGAATCTGATGCAGAGTTCTCTTAGGCGGATTGTTGAGTCTATTTCTCTGATGAAAGTATCTGCATCATCTCTATCCATTTTCTCTGTACCTCTGTATTTTACAAGGCTTGCTCTGAATTTGCTCAGAGTACTGGTTGCGTACTTCTGACAATCCATGAGTACAAAAAGTTTAACCTGGTGTTGTGGGTTTTGAAATACTAACCCAAATCTTGGTTCTCTGATGATTGAGTTTGGCACAGCGTCTGGTGGGCAGCGATCTTCTGGTGGTCGTAGATCTAGATGTTTGAGACCAAGATCTTTTCCCAGTTGAAAATCTATCATGCTGTATAGCAGAAGCTTTTCCCTCATCGCTTTTCTCAATACTTGATAGGCTCTGGTGTTTGCTTCTGTGTTGTAGTTGTCCTTTGTCCATTGCAGAAGGTCAGGTAGATCGTATGGATTGATGTTTCTTAAGTCAGCATCAGCGAAGGTAGACTCTGAATTGTTCTCTCTTCTGACTTTGTAAAGATTATACCTGACCCTTGGATAGGTTCTTGTGAAGGAGAATTTGCAGAAGATCACTTTTTTGATTTTGTGAATTGAGAAGACGTCTGCTTTGGCTCTTGGCTTTGTTCTTGTGAAGATGTTCTCAAATTCTTCTCTGATCCTTGGATCTGTCACATGATCTATTGGATAGTTTGTCTGAAAGGATTGTTTGTAGAGGTATTTGTATACCACTTCTTCCATTTCTTCATGTGTTGGACCAGGTCGTGGAATTTGTCTTCTGAGACTCTCCATATGTTGAACAACTTCTGCAGCTCTACCAGTTAAGGGAGTTTCTGACAGAGGCTTCAATCCATGTGCCCAGTCAACTTCTTCGGGTTTTGGGGTTTGAAAGGCGTCAAATGCACTTTTCATCAGTTTCTCTGTTGGCTTTGACAATGTTTTCTTCTTCTTAGGTTCCTCTGTCAGTTTCCCTTTGCCTTTATCTTTTGTTGTCGTGGCATAACCTGTTGCTTCTGTGGGTTTTGAGGTTTGTACTTCTGTAGGTTTGATGGAGGTTGCCTCTGTGGATTTTGACGATTGTGATTTAGAGGACTTTTGTGGCGATGGTTCTGTTGGCTTGACTTGCTCTGTAACCTCTGTTGGAGGTTGTTTGGTGACTTCTTCTGTGAGCTCAGTTTCTGTTGATGAAGTGTTTTCATTGAATCTTCTTGCCATTCTGAAGGCTAAGGTGAACCTGTGCCTTTCTTCTTCTCTCTTCACCATTCGATCACTTATTGTTGTGTGCATCCTTTTCAGAATGTCAGAAGCAGAGGTCGTTGCTCTTTTTGGTTTGGTGGCAATCGACTTTCTTCTGGGTATTGTTTGGGGTGTTTCCACAGAGGTGGGTGTTTTCTCTGTGGTTGGTTCATCTGTTTCTTCTAAAATGATTACCTCAGGGGCGGTTGTTGCCTCTGAGGTTTGCTTATCTGCTTCTGTAGTGTTGGGTTCTTCAGAGGTTGAATCCACAGAGATGGGTGTATTCTCTGTGGTTTGTTGAGTTTGTTGTTGTCGGGTCTGTTCTGGAGGTGCTTGACTCAGAGGTTCTGCGGCTATTGGTGGACCTGTAAGTTCTCTGCTTGCAGTTTTCTCTGTAGTTTTCTCCCCCTCAGGATGATCTAATGGACCAGGATGGTCATCATCATCAGCGTCATCCTGACCCTTGTCTGATGTACCCTCTGCTCTGCAGGAAGCATCAGGTTTCATTGGCATTTTGGCTCCAGCAGCGATCAGTTTCGCGCAGACATCATCACAGAGGCCAAGAAGAGTTGCTAGCTCTGCCTCTGTTTTGAATCTCATCCTTCCTACACTTTCTCATAAATCTTTGACGAAATTATCATTTGCAGTGGTGAAGGAAAGGATGACTTCTGTTACTTGATTTATCACGTTCTGCCCAAGTTCTGTCAGCTGTGCTCTTGTCATGTAGTCTTTCGGTTGCATCAACATGGTATTTTGCATGGCTTCTTCTTGAACTTTTTGTAGGGCCTTCTGTAGATCTGCAGGAGTGATGCCCGTTGACACTGAAGTCTGTTTGTTCAATTTATCAAGAAACTTGTTGATGGAGTTCTCAATCGAAGAAGGAGTAGTTGTTGCGGCAGAAGTGGTGGATGCGGTAGCAGCAGACTTGATCTGTGAGATGGCAGTTTTCACCTCTGTGGACAGGTTGTCCATTTTGTTGTTCAGGTTTAGTAGTGCCAGTGATGTTGTCTCTGCAAAAGATTTGAAAGAGCTTTGCAACTCTTTCAAGGTTTGGTTCACAAAGGTCTCAAGGGTTTGGAACTCATCCCTTGTGACTTGTGTTCCGGTGGTAACCTCTGGAGGAACACATTCGTCTCCAGAGTGAATCCCTGTTCCTGGGATACCTTCTTTCATTCCTGTTTGTATGTTGAGAATGGAAGGATTTCCTTCTGATCCTTGAGAAGAAACATGAGTTTCAATCCCTACAGAAGGTCTGAGAAGAACATTGTCCAAATCCACTCCAGAGGTGGGTATTGGAATATCCTTCTGTTGACTAGGAGACTTGTCTAGAGTCTCTTTGTCTTTGTGCTCTCTACTTCTCTCTGAAAGAAGTGTGGGTCTTAATAAGTGCGTGTCAGAGGAAACAAATTCCTCTGTAGGGTGTTCTTGTGTGATCTGGGGCGATTGATCACGAACATTAGGTGAGTCTCTTTGAGGAGACTCCCTAGAAATGGATTCCCCGGTTTCTGTGGGCACAGAGGTTGAAAGAGTAACCTCTGGCTGGATGGGTTGGGTTCGGATCGAGCTGTGCTGCTCTTTTTCAATAACTCCTTCTGCAGCTAGACCTGCGGAGTTAGAAATGTGGGTTGCACTGGGAGGGGGTGATTGATGTGTGCCTTCTTCAACTTCGGCATCTTTTCTTGTTTCTTCTTTTGGTTCTGTGGAAGTTCCTGGTTCTGTGCACAATGAGTCATACATGTGATGAGATCCGTATAATCCCATGACATGCGGATGATAGAGACCTTTTCGTATCCAGATTGCCTCTTCTTCATCTGTATCTACCTCTGAGATTTCTATCCCTTTTTCTGTGGTTTCTTCTACAACCGTTGCCTCTGTAACTTTAGTTGTATTCCACTCAGCTTCGATTTGTTCTGTTTCTTCTGAAGCTTGGTTTGGACTTCTTCTGTGGACGTCCAATCCTTGAATGAAAGGGTTTTGTAAAATCACAGGGGTTTCGACTGGTTGATTTCTGGGTGTTGTGTCATCTTCGTGTAGATGTGTGTCAATGCCAGAAATGAAGAAATCTTGTTCTTCTGGAGTGTGGTGGTCGAGAGGTTGTGCCGTCCACCCTGCTGTATTAAGGGTGTTTGCAATTTCGGGGTTCTGTAGGAAATCATTCAGGTCTCCTTGGTGAGCAAATCTATCTGGAGATTGATATGGTGATTGATATCCTTCTTCTGTCATTCCTACTTCTGCATCTTCTTCTTCTGCAGTCTCTCCCTCTATGATTTCCTCTTCTGCAATGGTAAACAACTTTTTAAGTGTTTTACCATGCTTCTTTTTGGTTTTCCTCCTTTTTGGTTTTGGTGCCCCTTCCTCTGTTGATTTGGATCTCTTCTTTTTCTGTTTTGTGAAAAGGGGAGGTGCAGAGGAACCAATCTCTGTGGCATGGGGAGGTGAAGGTCTATCTTCTGCAGTGCTTGTTGATGTGCCTTCTGCAGTTTTTCTCTTCTTAGCTTTTGGAGTAGAAGCAGAGATCTTTGCTGAAGATTTCTTTCCCATTATTTCTGCGCGTTTGGCTATGAAGCTGAGCTGAATGGCCATGTGTTTTGCTAACTTTTTATCCTTTTCTGCTTGAGTGGAAAGAGGTTTTGCTATCATTGTTCCTAGGGAAACACCTAAACGCGGGGGTGTTATAGGACTCGGTTTTGGAGTTCTATGATCGCGTATATACTCTTTCTTAAGGGATATGTTCGATGCGTAGCGCAGAAGTTTCTTTGACAGAGGTCTGCAGTGTGAGTAGCCATCAGCATGATCAGTGGGGGTATTTTTGTTCATCGGGAACTGTTTGGGAGTTGGCCCTTCCATTGGCCAATTTTGGATTAGCAGCAGAGGTTCGAACAGTACTCCCAATATTCTTTGGAATTGCAGAGGTGGTAGAAAGTTGGGATCGTTCTCTTTGACCCTTTTTGAGTTGTTCTTTCTGTCGATGGTGTTTATGATCTCTTGCATCATTATGGTCGCATAATCTAGTGGAAGATCATAGTAAACCCCGTACATGATGCTCAAGATTTGATGTGAGCTCTGGTCAATACTCCATATCTTTCCTGTCAAGCATCTGTTAAGAATAGAGAACAAAGTGTTCCACAGAGGTGGTAATCGGCCTCTGCGGAAGTCATTTCTCTTCCGTAGTTGGGTGTTGTACCCAAGCATTTCCACGAATCTACAGAGCTCTTCGTCTGTTGGTTGCTCTGCATAACTTTTCAATCCCAGAAGACCCCTTGTTGGTAGGTTGAATTCAAGTGAGAACATTGTTCTGTTGAACTTGATTTCAAGATGCTCAGTTTTATCAGGTCTTGAAATGTACCCTTTGATAAGAGAATCGTCTTTATCAAATCGGCAGCTTTGCCAAAATTGGTTCAAATAACGAACTGGTATTCTGTTAGGGGTTCTTGATAGTAGAGGGAAAAGGATATGGTTTTCCATGATGTTCAGAAGTATGGCATGGGCTTCGCCGAAAGTAGTGGGTGAGGGGACCAAATAGCAGTTGTTGGATTTAATAGGAAGAGTGGCTTCGAAATGATCCTTAGCTATGAAGTTTTGCAAGTGTGTTGTCGGAGCAAAGTCTGCGGAATCCCCGGAATCTTGTTGTTCAATATCTCTTGCAAGGCTAGGGTTTTCAGAATGTTCTGAATGAGCAGGGGAGTTTTCCGTTGAGTTCGCCGGAGAGAGTTCAGAGGATGTAGCTCGAGAAGATGAAGCCATTTGCAAGTGTTTTGCAGGGTATCGCCGGAGAAGAAGATGAGAGTTTGTAAAAGGTTTTATTAGAGGGTAAGGTTTGTTTTTATAGGATGGTAAAACGGTAGACTTCGAAAGGGTAAAGTATATGGCAATGGATTAAAGTTTGGAATCCGCACTGCAGTTTGAGCGGCGGGTTCAACTTACCAAAAAAAAACGTTCCATGTTTGCCCAATGAAAATGGGACACGTAGGCCATGTCAGAAAATGACAGGACGTCGTGCGCGGCCCATTAATGCTAGGCGCGTGGAGTTGTTCTTAGCCATATGAGTTTCACTCGCAGAAAAAGTAACCATTAATACTACAGAGATGCCCAAGTAATCAGATTGACAGAGCTTTTGTAGTTTACAGAGGCTCTGTGATCTTGAAAATCTTTGATGTTTATCCCTTTTTCATATATCTCATTGTTATCATGACTTCTGTGGGGTTCTTTTTTAACCAAAACATTTGTAAAAGCATTGGAGAGGATAAAATCGGATTTTTCTGAAGAAATTTGCTTCGCAGAGGTTTTGTGGCTCTGTTGGAACTTGCAGAAGTTCTGTGAGGGCCAGCAGAAGCTCTATGAGAGAAAAAATCTCATAAAAAGAATTTTATTCGTATTTTTGATCATCCAATTTTTGATTTGGTTTAAGAGATGTTTTTCGGACATATTTGAAAGTTTGTGTCCGAGAAAACTGTTTATAAAAAACGGTTTGTTCGAGAAGGTCATGGTCTGCTTTTTCGGTTTCCGAGATAACATTCCAAAAGATCGATAGAAGGTTAATTTGTGATCACAGAGCATATTTCCTGCAGAAGCTCTGTTGAGCTCAGCAGAAGCTCTATGACCTTAAATTTCTCCTAATTCGAATTTTGTGAAACTTTTTGAGCTTTTGATTTTTGAGATGTTATTCACAGTATATTTAGGACATATTTGACAATTCTTGTCCTAGAAAATTGTTTTCCAAAAACCTTTTGTGCGAGAGACATACCTTTTGGTTCTTCTATTCTCGGCAGTTTTGTCTTTCTTCTGTCGATGGAGAATTATCGACATTCTTCTTCGGCTTTCCTTTGAGAGATTTTACCTCTGTAGATCATCTCAGGGCCCCTTTTGCTCCCCCTTGATCTAATCTTTTCTGTAGATCAAGAATTTTCCTTTTGCTCCCCCTTGATCTAATCACCTCTGTAGATCAAGTAATTTCCTTTTGCTCCCCCTTGACCTAATCACCTAAGTAGATCAAGGAGTTTCCTTTTGCTCCCCCTTGACCTATGCTTGGATCAAAGAATGATAAGTTTTGCATAGAACATAGGTCATGGTCTTTCAGAGGTTCTGTAGGGGTCGTCAGAGGTTCTTAGTTGACTTACAGAAGCTCTGTGATTTTAAGAACTATTTAAGGTTTTAAGAATTTACATACAAAAGTAGAATCGATCAAAGCAATAAATTAAGCAATGTATTTTACTTATTATTTACAGAATATAAAACTATACTTACCGAGGATTTTCACACCATGTTAATCATTCCTATCTTACCTACCAAGAAGTTGAATCTTTTCTCGTCTAGTGCTTTGGTGAATAAGTCAGCGAGTTGATATTCTGTGGGCACAAAATGCATTTCGATTGTACCGTATTCAACATGATGTTTCAAGAAGTGATACCTTATATCGATATGCTTGGTTTTTGAGTGTTGCACAGGGTTGGCAGAGATAGCAATAGCACTTTTGGAATCGCAGAAGATGGGTATTTTGAACAGAATGTGGCCGTAGTCTTTTAGCTGGGTCTTCATCCATAGAACCTGAGAACAACAGCTAGCGGCAGCAACGTATTCAGCTTCTGCAGTGGATGTGGAAACACAATTCTGCTTCTTGGAGGTCCAACTGACTAGTTTACCACCTAGGAATTGACAACTCCCAGAGGTACTCTTTCTGTCGAGCATGCATCCTCCATAGTCTGAATCTGTATAAGCTTTAAGACCAAAACCAGAGTTCTGTGGATACCAGAGACCAAGATTTTTGGTCCCTTTTAGGTATCTAAAGATTCTCTTTACGGCGTCATAATGTGATTTCTTTGGATTAGCTTGATAGCGTGCACAGAGACATGTGGCATGCATAATGTCAGGTCTGCTTGCTGTTAAGTATAACAGAGATCCAATCATGCCTCTGTAGAGAGTGCATTCTACAGAGATGCCATCTGAATCTAAGAATAACTTGTTTCCAGTGGCCATTGGAGTTTTCATTGCAGAGGTATCAGAGAGGCTATATTTGGAAAGAATGTCAGAGACATATTTAGCTTGATTTATAAAAATTCCCTCTGATGATTGTTTGACTTGGAGTCCGAGGAAGAAAGTTAATTCTCCCATCATACTCATTTCAAACTCACTCTGCATGAGTTTTTCAAATCTTTTACACTCTTCTGAATTAGTAGACCCAAAAATTATGTCATCTACGTATATTTGTACAAGCATTATCTCACTACTTTTGCGTTTATAGAATAAGGTAGTATCTGTTGTACCTCTGTTGTAACCATTGACTAGAAGAAAGGTAGAAAGTCGTTCATACCATGCTCGTGGAGCCTGTTTCAGTCCATATAGAGCTTTTTCAAGGTAGTATACATGCCTTGGAAACTTTGAGCTTTCAAATCCTGGTGGCTGATTAACGTAGACCTCTTCTTGGATTTCACCGTTGAGAAAAGCTGATTTTACGTCCATCTGATAGACTTTAAAACCTCTGTGGGCTGCGAAGGCTACGAATATTCTTATTGCTTCGAGCCGTGCTACAGGGGCAGAAGTTTCATCGTAGTCTATGCCTTCTGCTTGTCTATATCCCTTTGCTACTAATCTTGCTTTGTTTCTGATGACCACTCCATCTTCATCCTTCTTGTTTCTGTAGACCCATTTAGTCCCAATGGCCTGTTTTCCTCTTGGCAGAGGTACTAGAGTCCATACTCTGTTACGCTCAAATTGCAAAAGTTCTTCTTGCATGGCGTCTACCCAGTTTGGGTCATCTAGGGCTTCAGAAATCTTCTTTGGTTCTATCACACTAATAAAATTTGTAAAGAAACAAAAGTTAGCAGTGGCAGACCTTGTTTTTACTGCGTCAGAAGGTTCTCCGATTATTTGGCTTGAAGGATGGCTTTTTGTCCATTGAGTTGTGCGTGGGAGATGATCATCAATGTCATTCAGACTTTCTTTAGAGACTTCTTGTGTTTCTTCTTGTGTAGCCTCTGTTGTTCTTCGTGCCGTGGTAGTTGATTCTACCGTTTGTGGAATGATTGGTATGAGTGGTGGTGGAGTTTGTTCTTCTGAGGACGTATAATCTTGGTCCTCGATTTCCTCTGTAATTGGTTCTTCTGTGGTTTGTGCAGCTTCTGTGGTCGTTTTCCTTGATGTTTCATCTTCTGCTTCGGCAATTGCATCTGTAGTATGTACAGAAGACGATGAACCATTATTAGGACCAGTTAGAGACAAACCTGTAGGATTTTGTCCGACAGAGGATGGTTCTTCAGAAACCCTGATTGTTCCAACAGAAGGATCAATGTTTTCGTTGAGCATCTCTAAAAATAGAAGATCCAATTCTTCTTTTGCTCGTGAGATGACAGAGGATTTCCTTTTAGTTCCGAGTTCTGAACTGATTTGTTCAGAAGTCATTTGGAATGAATCATCAAAAGAAACATTGATGCTTTCTACAATCTTGTGAGACTTTGTAAGGAATGTTCTGTAGGCTTTGGAAGTGGCAGAGTATCCAATGAATTTGCTTTCATCTGCTTTTACATCAAACTTTCCTCTTGAATCTCTGTCGTTTAAGACGAAGCATTTGCATCCGAATACATGGAAAAATTTGATGTTTGGCCGCCGTTTGTTAAGCAATTCGTAAGGCGTCTTGAGGTGTCTTTTCACAATGGTTGATCGATTTTGAGTATAACACGCAGTAGAAATTGCTTCTGCCCAAAAGTTCATTGATAATCCGCATGCTGACATCATAGTTCTTGCGGCTTCCACAAGTGTTCGATTTTTTCTTTCGACAACACCGTTCTGTTGTGGGGTGCGAGCTGCAGAGAAGTTCTGTGATATTCCTTCTGTTGAAAGATAGGCTTCAATGACAGAGTTTTTAAATTCTGTGCCATTGTCACTTCTTAACTTCTGTATTCTGCAATTATAAAGAACTTGGATTCTTTTCATTAGATTTATCAATATATTTGGAACATCTGATTTCTTTCTAACGAATTCAACCCATGTGAAACGCGAATACTCATCAATTAGGACAAGTATGTATTTCTTGCCACCTAGGCTCTGTATGGCAATGGGACCGCAGAGGTCGACATGAAGCATGTACAGAGGTCTAGTGCAAGATACATCTGTTTTGCCTTTGTGGGAAGCTCTTTTGAGTTTTCCCATCTCACAGGCAGAACATAAATGATCCTTATTGAATTTAACATTTGGCAAACCTTTAACTAAATCAAGTATGACCAGTTTTTCCAATGTGTGAAAATTTAAGTGACAGAACCTGTTGTGCCATAACCAGGCTTCTTCACTTTTGCAGGCAACAAGGCAAACTTTGTCTTTGTTCTTTGAGTTGAAGTTCATTAGATATAGATCACCTATTCTTTCAGCTCGCAGAAGTTCCATACTTGTTTCTTCACTTTGTAGAGAGCAGAAAGTTCTTTTGAACAACACATTGAATCCTGTATCACAAAGTTGACTTACACTGAGTAGGTTGTGCTTAAGGCCATCCACATATGCAACTTTGTATACAGAAACGTCTTCTTTCCTTATGACTCCATAGCCTTTTATGTGCCCTTTCTTGTTGTCTCCAAAAGTCACAGATCCACCATCTTGTGTTTCTTTGTACGTGGATAGTGCACTTCTGTCACCAGTCATGTGCCTTGAGCATCCGGAGTCTAGATACCAGATTGGCACATACTTCTTCTCAGAGTCAGTGCAGGAGTCGACTTCTGCCATGCCACAGAAGAGGGCATTAGCGGTATGTTCATCGTCAGAAGTAGAGTCTGACTGGAAGTCTTCTGTGTTCTCCTCAGAATGTCCTTTTGCCATTAAGGATTTTTGAGCATAATATTCGGCTTTCTTTTTGTAGAAAGCAGAGTCCCTCTGTGGGCGATTTGATCTGCTTCTGCATTCATTCGCAAAATGGCCTGGTTTGCCGCAGTTAAAACATCCTTGAGGAGTGTTTTCTGTTCGATCATTGGACTTCTGTAGGTCTCCGCCTTTCTCTGATCTACATTCATTTGCATAGTGACCAGGTTTGCCGCATTTGTAGCATTCTTGCTGCGTGTGGCTTACCGAGTCATCTGACCTCTGTCGGTCATTCCCTCTGTAGTTTCTATCGTTTGACCTCTGTCGGCCACTTGATTCTTCTCCTCTTCTGTCATTTCTTCTGTTGTCTCTTCTGTCATCCTGGTTTTCTCTATCATATCTTTCATTTCCGGAACCTCTTCTGTTTCCTCTGAACTCTTTTGTCAATAGAGCTAAAGATTTAGCTAGTGACGCAAGAGTTATTTCCTTTTCTGCTTGCTCTTCTTCTTCACTGTCAATTATCACCATCTTCTTCTTCTCCTTCTTCTTCTCCTCTGTGGCTTTATCATTTCTTGGTCTCTGTGCATCCTCTTTAGTTTTACTAACCAATGCATATGGTGCAATGGTTAGTGTTTTAGCCTGTGCTATCTGAGGTTCTTGTGCGGCTAATGTTCCGTAAAGATCAGAGAGAGTCCAGGTGTCTAGATCCTGATTTGTCTGTAGGGACATAGACAGCTGGAGCCATTCTTCATTTAGACTTTTTAAAAACATGACATTGTTTTCTTCAGAAGTTCTGTCAATGCCTGATTTTTTGCACTGGTTGATTAGAGAGTTGAATCTGTCGTATGTTGTTTGCAGAGATTCTGTTGCAGAGGCTTTGAATGCATGATATTCATTGATGTACTGTGCTCTTCGGTTTTTTTGTGTTTTAGCACCTCCTTCCAACTGTCTTTCCAGTTCTTTCCACAGATCATGCGCTGTTTCACATGAATCCAAGGATTGAAAGAGTTCGTTGGGTATTGCCATTATTAATGTCCTCTTGGTTTTCTGAGCAACTTCATCTTCTGCTTTATCTTCGGTTGACCACTCCCCTTTTGGCTTTGGTTTTTGATGTTCGGGGATTTCGGCAGATTCAGCAGTAGCAGGTATACGAGGTACTACTGTCATGGGAATAGGAGGAGGATTGTATAGATATTGTACTTGATTTTTTTCAGTGCCCTCGAAAAAATGGACCATTCTTATTTTCCACTGAGGATACTCATCTCGAAGGAGAGTAGGAGGTTTAGTGAGAGAACCAGTAGTAAAGAAATTATTTGTGTTTGTCATTTGAAGATTTTTAGAAAGAAAGTATGATTAAAGAGTTACTTCGATGAGCTTGAAGATTTCCTGGGTTTAAGCAGTTTCCAGACACAATTTTAAATCTCAATAATATCTATCAAGAGTCTTGATAAGTGGATCACTTGATATTTAAAATCAAGGATGGCTCTGATACCAATTGTTGGAACCCAGATACACTTAATCAAGATTAACAATCTGTTAGTGGAGTTTAGAGTTTGATGCGGAAGCGTTTTAAACTAACAGATATGTTTGATAGATATTAGAACGCACATATATAAAGAAAACAGTAAGGAATAAAAAGGATTTCTTGAACAGTTACTGTTATTCAATATATAATAAGAACAACGAAGAACAGATTAAGAACTGTTGGTGTGTGTGTGAATATAACACTCAGATATTTGACAATAAAGCTTGAGAGTATTAGTGATTCCTTGTGTATTCGTCGTTAGGAAGATCTCAACATGAGACTTCCTTTTATACTACTCTTAGAAGACTATGAAGTTGGTCACTGTTCCTTTTACGGCATGAGTAGTAAGCTGGATGGTGTGAACAGTGGACTGGATGGTGTGAGCAGTTGTTTGAGCCATGCGCATTTAATGGAGCAGATGTACTATTGGTAAATGCATTAAATGGCGCAGACGTCTATTTTGTACCATGCCCTATTGAGTCCACTCAGAGCTTGACACGTGTTTTGACAGTACTTTTCCATGCAAGTTGATGAACGTATCCAGTAATATCTTCCAAGTCTTCATAGCAGACCACAGAGGCTCTGTAAGGCATTACAGAGGTTCTGTGGTCTGACCTTCTGTGGAGCAGTCCACTTGTTTCCGAGTTGATCTTCTTCTTGCGCATTACAGAGGTTCTGTGATTACCTCTGTAGCTTCTGTGGCTTTCTGGACTTTGATCTTCTGGAAGAAGTGGCAGAGCCTCTGTGAGAGGCTTTTCTATACTTAGCCTATTTTTCACTACTTCTAAGTATTTCTATGATTAGGAAGATTGAAGCTAACAAAAGTGAAAAACAGAAAGAGAGGGGTGAGGATGAGAGAATGTTAACAGGATTAGAAACAGAAAGAGATAATTCTGATCCAGCCGAATTAATCCGGGCAACCACATCTACTATTGGTTCACAACCCTTGGTGACCAATATTGAAGAAAACACCATGGAGCCCGTGGTGGAACTTGAACAACCCATCCTTAGCCACTCAGAAGCATTCAAACATGCTACTGTTTCATTTCATACAGGGGAACCATCCCATACTCATTTGGAGGGCGGTGATAAATCCCAAGATATTCTTCAACACTTAGAGTCTGGATTACACAGTAACATCCAATTTGAGCCTGAAATTCCTTTGAACACATGCACATCACAAGAATTTCGTATTCCTGTATCAACATCCATAGACATTCCTATTATTGGTTGTCAAGGATTGGATGGAAGTCCTGGGGAAGTGAACATCTTAAAAGCTTCCTTACACAGTGCATCTGTTGTACATGGTGACTTTGTGACACCTACAGGCCATGAGTTCTCTGAACACATGAAAACTGGGTCATTTGTTGATCCAGGTTCACAGTTAGACTCTTCTGAATTTGAAAAGATTCAGAAACAAAATCATGAACTTGGTGTAAAGGTGGAGAAGTTCGAGAAAACTGTTGATTCTTTGAAAGATGAAATCAAGGATCTCAAAACATTGTTGGAGCACAAAGCTAAATCTGTTGAATTAAAGGTAGATGGAGTGAAAGAGTCCTTGGAATCTCATAAAAAGGAGATCAAGGATGAATTGTCAGAATTTCAAAAGGAGCTTTTGAAAAACATGGATGATATGAAGTCTTCACTACTACAAGCATTCAGTTCAAATTTAGCAAGTGTTTCAAAGCCTCTTGCCATCATGCCTTTGTCTATAGCAGAGCCAGAACCTGAAGCAACTCAGTGCTTTAAAAGGTAATTTGATGATAATGAGCCTCATCATCATCAAAAGGGGGAGAAACGGCATAAGCAAAGTACTGAGTTAGAAAATGTTGAGAGCATTGAGGAAGAAGATGTTGAGTAATCGGCAGATGTTCAAAAGGCAATAATTGTTCAAACAATAAGTTCAGATTCTGAGGATGATATGGAAACTGATAAAGTGATACATGAAAAGTCTTCTGAAGGAGGTACTGATAAAACGGAGGAATTGGAGTTAAACACAGAGGTGGAGGTGAATTATGATGAAACTGAAGTACTTATGGCAGATGATGTAGTTATGGCAGATCAAAATGTTAAGGCAGTGAGTATCTTTGGATCAGATGAAGTTACTTTGAATGATGAAAATGTTATGGCAGAAGAGGAAATGATGACTGATTCTTCTGAAGAAGGTTCTGAGATAAGTATGGCAGATGTTTCTGCAGAAAGCTTAATGGAAAGATCTGAGGTGAATACATGCTTAGAGATTGTTCCTTATACCAGAAATGAGCTTTTTAACTCTGCGATGGAAGAAAGAAGGTTAAATGAGGTTCTGATAAGGAGAATGCATAGTGAGTTGGTCAGAGCTCTTAACATTCAGAATGTTCAAAGATGTATCAGAATAGTGAGGCCTATTGATTTGTTGAGAGAAGAGGGCCACTCAGTTGATTACTCACAGATATTTAAAATGAATTTCAACTACACTTTGCGGATGAATTGGGAGATATTGGTGAAGTGTATAACAGAGTTGAGGACTATTTCATGCCTTCAGAATATGTGTTCAGAAAACTCATTGTGATTCCAAGAATTGATTTACCAACACTGGAAGAACCATTATGTGACTTTATCATTGATCAGAGTGACACTCCTCTGACAAGACATTATTTTCATGATGTTTTTCCAGAAGAAACTTATGAGCATCTTTACTGCACAGAAGGTGAATATGTTAATTTGGAGAATATTATTGATGGCTTCATGAATGAAAGGTTACAGATGATTTATGTTGAGGCTATAAACAGAATTAGAAAACCTGATGAGAAGCTACATGTTCAGAAAAGCATTGAAAAGGTGTTGGAGTTCCAAACTGAAGATTTTGATGGGTTAAAGTATGTAAGTATGACAGTACTGAAGGAAGGAAATATGAAAATAAGTCTTACAAGTTTTGACTTTTATAGGCTTTTCTTGATGATTTTTCTGGTAAAATTCTTTGCAAGCACAGAAGAAACATGGATGGAAATTGAGTGCAGAAGAATTTTGGGAGTTTATGTCAGAAACATGCATCTATATGATTTTCAATTGGCCATTGAAGCAGGAAAAGATAAGTGTAACTTGACCTGTCCAATCAGAAAGCCTAGAAATGAAAATTGTGCTCGTGGATTTGTGATTGAAGGAGTTGAGAATGAAGGCTTCTTCTACATAGCTTCTGGTTCACCATTGTTTTTCAGACTAAATGATTTGGTAAAATATAGTGATGCTACTCTACAATTGCTGTTGGTAGAGATGAATGTACCTGCTGAGGGAGAAAAATCTATTTTGAAGAAAAAATGTTTAAGACACATCCAAGAAAGGTTGGATCTCAGAACAAGAATCAAGGAGTGCAGTGAATGGATGCTTTCAGAAGAAAATCCAAAGAAGTTGTTGCATATTGATTTTGTTTTCCTAACTGAATACCAAGTGAATGGTGTTTACTCAAATGATGAAGAAGATATTTCACATGTTTTGTCTTCACAAGATGATCAGATGCAAGAAGCAGAGCAACCAGAACCATCTGAAGCCAATGAAGAAGAAATATATGTTGATCTCAATGTTGCGTTTTTGGAGTATACTTTATCTAACTACTTCTAACCAAGAGAAGTAAACTTTATGAGTGTATATCATGATAAGACAGAGTTTTCTCAAAAGCTTCGTGCAGAATTGAAAAGAGTTGTGGGAAAGAAAAGGAAGTCTGTATATTCTGATTTCTTGATCACTGGAATCAGAGAGTTAGTTTTGTTGAAGTACAATAAACATGAATACTATGGATTTGAGGTTTTAAGAGAAGATGGAAAAGTCTATTACTTCACTGAAGCTGACTTTGATGAGATCTCAGTATTTGATTTCTACAGACTGTATAATCTTCTGAAAAAATAAATATAGTAGCAAGTACAAAAAGGAAAGAGGAGCCTTGGAAACAGTAAGAGAAGCCATGTTTTACATTTTGAAATGGTATGCATATACTGACTTTCAAATTGCTCTGTATGTGCATAGACCATGTTTTATCTTTCAAATCGAAATAATGAGCATGTGCAATTAAATGAGATGAAGACTGGATATGTTAATGAATGGCCAGAATTGGGTGTTGCAATGAAGAATAATCAAAAGCAAAAGATCTTTTTCAGAGCTAGTGAAGCTGCCAAATATAGCTCTGGAACACTTAGGTTTATCAAGGAAAGTTTGGAAAAGAAGATACAAAAGGGTGTTCAGGTTAAAAAGACAGAAGAGCTTATTGAACAAATTGATAGAAGGCTTGCTCTAAGAAATGTGATTCTACTGAAGATCGTGCCTGCTCTAAAAGAATTCAATGAAGATCAATACAGGAGTGTTTGACAAAAAGGGGGAGATTGTTAGATCTGGAGTTTTGTCAAAAACACATGTGTTGACATCTAAGCAGAAGACTCAGAGTTCTGAGTAGGAGACTCCGAACTTCTAATTAGAGAAGTCTCGAAAAGATTACTAAGTGTGAAAGTCTGAATAGAAGGCTCAGAGTTCTGAGTAGGAGACTCAGAACATTTGAAGATGAAGATGTTCTGAAGTGCTTAATCAGAAGGATGTTCAGAAGTTCTGAATATGTTGTTCAGAACTTATGTCAGGATATTTTCCTTTATATTCTGTTACTAATTAGGACACGTGTAATTGTTCTATTAGTCTGTTACTTATATGTACTGTAGCTTTAGACTTTTTTTACAGTATATATAGAAGTTAGCACTTGTAAGCTAACTAACTTTTGTCATATCTTTGTATTCACTTTGTAATCCTTGAGAGATTCTCTCTCTAGATCTGTAATCTGTTCTTAATCGAATACAAAGCTTTTGAATCTAATTCTCTATCATTTACTGTTCAATTGTTCATAATTGATTGTAAGATTGAATCCTGGTTTCTACAGTAAGGTTACCCGGTAACTTTGAGTTACCCGGTAACAAATGATAGATTTGGTAACTTATCCGGTAACACTGGTATGGGATCCGGTAACCACGGTTGTGGTTTCCAAAAATGCAGGAATTCGACTAGCGTTCTTTGGAGTTGTTCCTGAAAGGTTAGGAACTTGACAAAACACAATAATAACAATACCCAAATCGAATTTGAAGCAAAACAACAAGTTTTTGATGAAAAAATCGGATTTTTGCAAGAATAGAGACAAAAAACTTGAGAATTTGATTTTGCTTAAAACCAACTAAGATGATCGAATTAGACAATGAAAACTTGCAGAATCGTTTATAAAGATGATGCTAGCGGAATGCAATAAACGAGAATAAGCAATTTTCACAGAATCAAAATATAGGTTTCAATGCCAAGAACACAGTCGAATGTTTTGAGAAAACAAAATTCTTACCAGAAATCCAAAAATCACTTTGAATCGAATCGTCCATTTGCTCTGATACC
Organism: Saussurea involucrata; assembly: GCA_033807775.1. Classification (NCBI taxonomy): domain Eukaryota; kingdom Viridiplantae; phylum Streptophyta; class Magnoliopsida; order Asterales; family Asteraceae; genus Saussurea; species Saussurea involucrata. Next base: position 67,974,591 of record CM066318.1, on the reverse strand, counting down.
AATTGTGAGTTCCAGATCAGTGCAACGAACAATAGAAATCAATAGATATGACCACAAATAGTATGATTTTAAATGGTCATCCAATTCACTTTCAATATAGAGAGAATTACAATACGATTTCTGAAAGTGTAAAATACACAACTAGCTTAATTTCTAAAGCTAATACACTATAAATACTATGGCCCAAGGCATGTAAGCCCACGACCCGTTACACGATAAGGCTCAAAATGATTAATTAACAGTTTAACCCTTGAACTTCTATTCAACCTGATTTAACCCTAACATGGCCCCTGCTGCTATTATTTTAGCGCAGAGGTCGTCACATATTCCGAGCAGATATGCAACCTCTGCTTCCGAGTTGAACCTGAGCTTTCCCACGCTTGCCTGAAAGCCTTTCGCGTAGTTGGCATTGGCGGTGGTGAAGGTCGTGATGAACTCTGTCATCTCGTTGAGTATCCCCTGACCAAGTTCTATAATCTGAGCTCTGGTCATGTAGTCAGAAAGCTTCATGGCCTGAGTTTCTCTGGTGGTGTATTCCTGGACTTGCTCTAGGGCCTTCTTGAGATGTTCTGGAGTTAGGCCCGTAGAAGCAGTGGTTTGTTCTTTCTTTATTCTGGAGTTCTTTGACAGAGGCTTCGAGTGTAGAAGTTGAAGCTTTTTCAGATGCTGAGGCTTCTTTGGTTGAGGTTATTGCAGGGTTTTTCCTTTGAGCGCTGGAAGTTTTCACCTCTGTTGACAGGTTGTCAACTTTGGTGGTCAGATTTGTTAATGCCCTGGAGGTTGATTCTGCAAAAGAGCCAAAAGAGCTTTTCAACTCTTTCAACGAGTTGGTCATAAAGGTGACAAGGGTTTGGAACTCACCCCTTGCGACATATGTACCAGGTCTAACCTCTGAGGGAACACATTCTTCCCCAGAGTATGTCTCTGTTCCTGAGACGCCTTCTTTCACTCCTGTTTTGACGGTGAGAGTGGAAGGACTTCCCTCTAATCCTCGAGCAGAGGCTTTTTGGGCCTCAGACCCTATAGAGGTTCTGGCAGAGACCTGATGCTGATCCACTTCAGAGGTGGGGACAGCAGTATCTCCGAGTTTGCTTAGGGACTTATCTAGAGTCCCTTCGCCAATGTGCTCTCTAGGCTCCTCTGAATAGCCGATTGGTCCTAAGTGTGTGCGTGTGGCAGAGGAAACGAATTCATCTGCGGGGATATCAGATGTGATATGGGGCAATTGATCACGAAAGAGAGGAGAGTCCTTTGGAGAGGAGGAAAGAGGTTCCTCTGTCCGGTTTGCTGGGGTTGGCCTTGAGCTGTGCGGCTCTTTTTCAATGACTCCTTTTGCCACTAGATTGGCGGAGTCAGAAGTGTGGGTTGCACTGGGAGGTGGTTGAGGTTGTGTGCTTCTTCGCTCTTCGGCATCTTTTAAGGCTTCCTCCTCTGTCATGTACCCTAAGATAGGGGATTCTAACCTAGATTCTATGTCCACCCAAGTTTCCTCTGATTCTACCATCTCCTCTGTGTTGTCAAGGTGGGAGTCATAGCTCGGAGGAGTGGCGAATAATTCTGAGTTCATTCGGCCCTCTGGGTGTCAGCTTGATGATTTTCAGGGGTTCTGTCACTGACCTCTAGATCGGAGTCAACCTCTGAGATGATGACATTGGGGTATGTGATGTTCCAATATGGGATGGCTTCTGCGGTCTACCCAGAAGTGTCTAAAGAGTCGGCTATGTCAGGTCTGTCAAGGAAGCCAGAGAAGTCGGTCTGCTCTGCGTAGTGAATGTGAGTGGGTGATTGCAGAGGTTGTTCAGGGACTTCTTCTTCTTCTGCTACAACTTCCTCTGCGATGCTCTATAGAGGAGTTCTGGGCTTCTTTGCCTTCTTCCTCTTTGGTTTTGGGGCTCCCTCCTCAGAGGATTTGGTCCTTCTTTTCTTTTTCTCTTTTGGAGGAGGGGGTGCAGAGGATGCAACCACGGTTGTTTGTGGTGGTTGTTGGGAGGTCTGTGCAGCACTTGTAGATGTACCCTCTGAAGGTTTCTTGGCTCTGGGAGCCTTTTGTGTTCTGGAGGGGGTGGCTGCTTTTCTCTTCGATGCAGAGGAGATCATCTTTCTCCTCTGAAGACGTATTTTGGCGAGTTTCTGGTCGAGCTTGGCTACAGCTTCTGCCTAGTCTTCGGCACTCAACCTTTCAACCACTAAGGATCCTACAGGGGCTCCTAAATGCGGGGGTATCACAGGACTCGGTTCTGGAGTTCTGTGATCGCGTATATAAGCTAGTCTAAGTTCTTCGTCGGAGGTATAGGTCAGAAGTTTTGCTGTCAGAGGCCTGTAAAATCGGTAGCCATCGATGTACTTTGTAGGGGTCATTCTGTTCAGGGGGTATGTTTTTACAATAGGTCCTTCCATTGGCCAGTCATTCAGAATGAGCCGGGGTTCTAGAATGACTCTGATGGTCCTCTGAAGCTGTAGGGCAGGGAGTTCTTTTGCTTTTGGGGCCTTGGCTTTCTATGTGGAGATCCGGTGGTCAATGGTGTTTACCAGCCCTCGCATCATAAGAGCTACAAAGTCGAGGAGTAGATCGTAGTACACCCCGTACATGATCGCCAGGATTTGATGAGAGGTTGGGTCAGGGCTTCCCACTTTCCCTGTGAGGCATCTGTTCAAGATGGAAAATAGAGTGTTCCACAGAGGTGGAAAGCTTTTTCTTCTGATTTCATTTCTCTTGTTCAGGCGGGTGTTGTAGCCAAGCATCTCTGTGAAATCACAGAGCTCTCTGTTAGAGGGGATCTCTGCGTATTCCTTAATCCCCAATAGGCCTCTTGTGGGAAGTTTGAACTCTAGAGATAGCATCGTTCTATTGAATTTCAGCTATATGTTTTCAGATTTATCTGGTTTGGAGACATAGCCCATTATTTGTCTCTCTTCTTCATTGTAGTAACAACTCTGCCAGAACTGGTTCAAGTATCTGGCAGGGATCCTTGTGACATTCTTTGTAAGTAGGGTGTTCAGAGGGTGGTTTTCGAGGATGTTCAATAAAACGGCATGTTCGCCCCCAAAGGTTGTTCTTGAGGGAACTAGGTAATGATTATTGGGTTTTAGGGGTAGTGAGTTTTCAAAGTGGTCATTTGCTAAGAAAATCTGTAGGTGTGTGGACAGAGTAAAATCCACACATTCATCTCCTTATTCTTGTTCCTGATTTATGGCCGTTGATGGGTCTTGGGAGTGCTCAGAACGAGCAGAGGAGTTCGCCGGAGAGTTTATGGTGGAAGCCATGGTTGATTTCTTGCAGAAATGGAGTAGAAGAAGAAGAGTTGCAGGTTTTGCACTGTTCGTCGGAGATAAATTGGAGAGGAAATCGTAAAGAATGAAGAGAGGGATTAAACGGGGTTATATAGTGAGGGGTAGAAACGGATAGAATTCCACAGTAAAAAGTGACGTTAATGAATTTTGGGGTCCGCACTCAAGTTCTTACAGCTGCGGGCAACGCTCTGAAACGTCGTTTGACTGACACAACCAATAAAGGCGTGCCACGTCAGAAGTGTCAGAGCACGATTAGACGTCGCACGGCGACCATTAATGATGAGCGCATGGGTGTCTCTATTCACAAATGACTGTCACTGTAGTAAATAACCCGCACCTACAGAACCCGTTTCTGTGCACAAGTGTCAAATCGACAGAAGCTCTGCGGTGGAATAAGCTCTGTGATCTGAAGTCTTCTTCCAATACCTCTGAGCTTGCACCTTTACCAAAAACATTTGAAATGACAGTGGAAATGATCGATAGAGTTTCTGTTGAAAGTTTGCAGTTACAGAGGCTCTGGCTTACATAGGCTCTGTTGAGCTCAGCAGAGGCTCTATGACCGAAAATTTCAAATAACAGAGAACTCATAAAACTTTTTGATCATCCAAAGTTTGGAATGTTTAAAACTGTGTTTCTAGGACTTATATTGGGAATTGGTGTCCTAGAAAACTGTTTTGGAAAGTGGTTTTGTGTGAGATACACACTCATGGATTCTCCTTTGTTCGGCAAAGTACCTGACTTCTGTGGATATGTTCGATGAATACTCTTCTTTGCCTTCCCCTTGAATAATCAACCTCTGTAGATCAATTCAAGGTCTCCATCTGCTCCCCCTTGACCTATGCTTGGATCAGATGTGATATGTAAAGCATAAAACATAGGTCAAACTCACCAGAGCTTTTGTGGGAATTGACAGAGGCTCTGACCAATTCCACAGAAGCTCTGTTGGGTACAGAACTTTCAAAGATGAAGAATTTACATACTAAAGAATTTAAATATATACATATTTACAGGAAGATCAGGTCTCACTTACAGAGGGATCAACTCATGTTTAGCATACCTAACTTACCCACTAGGAAAAGAAATCTTTTCTCATCGAGTGCCTTGGTGAATAAGTCTGCAAGCTGAAATTCTGTTGACACAAAGTACATCTCTATTGTGCCTTGTTGAACATGATGCTTCAGAAAGTGGTACCGGATATCGATATGCTTCGTCTTATAGTGTTGTACGGGATTGGCAGATATCGCAATAGCACTCTTTGAGTCACAGAGGATGGGGATCTTTTGAATATCAAGACCATAGTCCTTTAGCTGAGTTTGCATCCACAGAACTTGGGAGCAATAGCTAGCAGCAGCAACGTATTCGGCTTCTACTATAGATGTGGACACACAATTCTGCTTCTTCGAAGTCCAGCTGACTAACTTACCACCCAGGAATTGGCAACTCCTAGAGGTACTCTTCCGATCAAGCTTACATCCTCCGTAGTCTGAATTTGTATAATCCATGAGATCGAAGCCAGAGTTCTTTGGATACCAGAGGCCAAGATTCTTGGTTCCCTTTAGGTATCTAAAGATCCTCTTTACAGCAAGTAGGTTGGTTTCTTTTGGGTTAGCTTGATATCTTGTGCAGAGGAATGTGGCATACATTATATCTGGTGTACTGGCTGTTAAGTATAAAAGAGACCCAATCATGCCTCTATAGAGCTTGCACTCTACAGACTTTCCCTCTAGATCTGAGTGTAGCTTAGATCCAGTGGCCATGGGGGTCTTCATGACAGAGGCATCAGAGAGTTTGAACATAGAAAGAATGTCAGAGACATATTTTGATTGGTTTATAAAAATTCCCTCTGATGATTGTTTGACTTGGAGTCCTAGGAAGAAGTTTAATTCTCCCATCATACTCATTTCAAACTCGCTCTGCATGAGTTTTTCAAAATCAGTGCAATGTTATGCATTGGTAGAGCCAAATATAATATCGTCCACATATATCTGCACAAGCAGAATCTCCTCACCTTTTCTCTTATAAAAGAAAGTAGTGTCAGCGGTACCTCTTTCGAAACTATTACTAAGGAGAAAACTTGAAAGTCGCTCGTACCATGCTCTTGGAGCCTGTTTCAGTCCATACAGAGCTTTACCAAGGTAGTAGACATGGTTTGGGTACTTGGCACTTTCAAACCCTGGTGGCTGTTGGACGTATACTTCCTCTTGAATCTGACCATTCAGAAAGGCGGATTTGACATCCATTTGAAAAACTTTAAAACCTCTGTGGGCTGCGAAGGCTAAGAAGATCCTTATCGCTTCGAGCCGTGCAACAGGGGCAAATGTCTCATCATAGTCTATTCCTTCTGCTTGGCAGTATCCCTTGGCCACCAATCTCGCCTTGTTTCTGATAACCACCCCATCCTCGTCCTTCTTGTTTCTAAAGACCCATTTTGTCCCTATAGCTTGTTTCCCTCTTGGCAAAGGAACTAAGGTCCATACTTTATTTTTCTTAAACTGAAGAAGTTCTTCTTGCATAGCTTCAACCCAATTTGGGTCATCTAGGGCTTCAGAAACACGTTTGGATTCGATCACACTGATAAAGTTTGTAAAGAAACAAAAATTAGCAGTGGCTGATCTTGTCTTGACCTTATCATAAGGATCGCCAATAATTTGGCTCTGAGGATGGCTCTTTGTCCACTTTGTCATCTTTGGGAGATGGTCATTTGCATCATCCAGTTGAACTTTTGTGGTTGCACACGTTGGTTCTAGTGCAACCTCTGTTGTCGATGGTACTTCTGTGCTAGAACTTGGTGTCTCAGCTTGACGTGGTATTTCGATAAGAGTTGGAATTGATTCCTCTGAGGATATTGAGACAGAATACTCGTTTTCCTCTGGTAATTGCTTCCTCTGTTGTAGCTGGAGTAGGTATTTCCAGTGCCTCTGTAGTAGTATTCATGTTTGCATCATCTTCTGCTCGCTCCCCCTCAACACTTGCATCTGCACGATTTATGGAAGAGGATGAAGTGTTTAATGGACCAGTTAGAGATATACCTGAATCAGTCTGGTCGGTAGAAGATGTTTCTCCAGAGGCTCTGGTGGCTCCAGCAGAGGGATCAATATCATCATGGAACATCTATTCAAATAGCATATTTAGTTCTGCTTCTCTTGTTGGGGAGATGCCAGAGGATTCCTTTTTCAGTCCGAGTTCTGAACTTATTTGTTCAGAAGTCTTTTGAAAAGAATCGTCAAAAGCGACATTGATACTCTCCACAATTGTTTGAGACCGCATAAGGTAAACTCTGTAGGCCTTGGAAGTGGCAGAGTACCCAATGAACTTGCCTTCGTCTGCTTTCACATCAAACTTTCCTCTAGCTTCTCTGTCGTTTAGGGCAAAACACTTGCATCCAAATACATGGAAGAACTTGATATTTGGTCGCCTTTGGTTGATCAAGTGGTACGGTGTTTTGATGTGTCTCTTTACTATTGTTGATCGATTTTGGGTGTAACAAGCGTTTCACACAGCTTCTGCCCAGAACGATGTGGGCAATCCAGAAGCTGTTAGCATTGTTCTTGCAGCCTCCACAAGCGTGCAGTTTTTGCGTTCGACCACGCCGTTCTGTTGTGGGGTGCGTGCAGCAGAGAAGTTCTGAGATATACATTCTTCTGGGAGGTAAGCTTCAATGACAGAGTTTTTGAATTTTGTGCCATTGTCGCTTCTTAACTTTTGAATCCTGCACTCATAAAGAACCTGGATTCTTTTCATTAGATTAATCAGAATGTTCGGAATATCTTATTTCTTTCTGACAAATTCCACCCACGTATATCTTGAGAATTCATCAATCAATACTAGCATATACTTCTTGCCACCTAGGCTCTGTGTAGCAATGGGACCGCAGAGGTCAACATGAAGCATGTACAGAGGCCTAGGGAAAGACACATCAGTCTTGCCTTTATGGGAAGCTCTCTTTAGTTTTCCCATTTCGCAAGCAGAACATAAATGATCTTTACTAAATTTGACATTAGGCAGACCTTTAACTAGATCAAGTTTAACAAGCTTATCTAGAGTATGAAAGTTTAGATGGCAGAACCTGTTATGCCATAACCAAGCTTCTCCGTTCTTACAGGCAACAAGACAGAGCTTGTCCTTTTTGTTCTTGACACTGAAGTTCATGAGGTACAAATTACCCTTTTGTTCGGCTCGCAGAAGTTCAACTCCTGTATCTTCTCCTTGCAGAGAGCAGAAGGTTCTTTTGAACATGACATCGAAACCCGTATCGCAAAGTTGGCTAACACTGAGAAGATTGTGCTTAAGGCCATCCACATATGCAACTTTGCATACGGTTATATTTTCCTTCTTAATGACTCCATAACCTTTTATATACACCTTCTTATTATCTCCAAAGATCACCGATCCTCCTCCAAGTTTGTCTTTATATGAGGATAGTAGACCTCTGTCGCCAGTCATATGCCTTGAGCACCCGGAGTCTATGTACCATATCGGCACATATTGCTTCTGCAACATTATCATAGATTTTTAGGTACACATTTCCAAATGGGTCCAGCTTTGTTAGGGGTCTTTAAGGTTTCCTTGGCATCCTTAGTTTTGGTTTTATCTTCTTTCGAAGAACCATCTTGTTTCTTCTTACCCTTGAATTTTGCATTCTTTTTTGTCTAGAGAGGAAACAGTGAGGGCTAGAGAAGTGTTGGTTCAGTTGATGCATAAGTGTGAAGCAATGACAATAGTGAATATGTGAATAAATTTGCTTGAACTTTTCATTAAAAACACTGAATATGGGTACAGAGGCTTTATTATTACAATCTTTCCTAGCATTAGACTTCCTATTACAAGGAGACCTGTCTAGGCTAGATTGATGTTTTGAAAATTCTCTCTTGAGAGTAGCCTTCTGTTGACCCAATCCTCTGTGGTGAACTTCAGCTGGTTTCACTGTCACAGAAGCAAAAGACTTGTTATTTTCCACCCATTTACCCTTTTGTTGCCAAGTTAGTTTTTCTTGAAATGGCCTAAAAGGTTTTGTAGTTTTCGAACTTTGAGAGGATTTTTCCTTTTCAAGTTTGATTTTTTCAAGCTCAAGAGAGGTTTTGGCTTGTATACACGTGTCCAAAAAATCTGGGCAGATAGGAACACTTGTGATTTTCTCTTTTGGAGGAATGGTCCTGTTAAGAATTCCAGAGGGAAGTTTAAATCCCTCTAATTCACAAGGAACTATCTCTGACTCAATTGATTCAGTTTCATATTAGTCAGAGGATGAATCGTCCTCGTATACAGAGGTTGAGTCACTGAGATCTCTATCAACAGAGGTAGGATTTTCTGAGCATGTGCCATACTCGCTTTCTTCTTTTCTTTCGGGAATATCTTCCAAGTTAACAGAAGTATTCATTAAGATTTCCTCAGAGAGATTTTGTTCGACAGAGGGTGCAGAGAGGTTTTCATATAAATTGTTTTTGCCAATTTCCATTAACTCGTTTTTAGAAATGTGTTTCAGTTTTTCTTCTGAAGTAGCAGGCATAAACTCAGGTGCCTCTGCCGATAGTTTCGTTTCAGAATCTATAGTGCAGACAAAAGCGACCTGGGTCTGAGTCTCAGGGTCACCAAACTTGAAGATTCCTATCTGATCTTGAGTTTTTAGATATCTCCTAGGTTTGGATTCTCTTTTGACAGGGGCTGAGGGTGATAAATCTGCGTTTTGATACCACACATTTATCATCTTAAGAGGTTTCCTCTTGTGAGGTTCCCTAGATATTTTCTTCCTTTTGCTTAAAGAGAGTAAATTTGGAAATCCTGGTTTTCTTGTACTTCCAATACAAAATAGAGAAGACAGTGACTTGTCTCTTTCCTTCTTCCTATTTGTGTGTTTACTTTTTTGTATACCTTTTGTGCATCTTGATACTTTTTAATTAAGAGGTCTCTGCTGAGTAGGTCTTGATGAAGGACTTCTCTTTCTTTTTGAAAGAAATTCTTAAGAGCAAGAATATTCATCCTATCACTCTCATTGTCCAAAAGTTCCTTTGTTTTAGCTTTAAGGGCAGAATTGAGTTCTGAAATCCTTTCTTTTAAAGGATTTAGATTTTTATGCCAATCAGTCTCAATCTCTCCCTTTTCTAAATAAATTTTTGTCTTTTCTTATGTGAGAAATCTGGCTTCTCTCTCAAAGAATGCAAGATTTTTCTGAATATTATCACAAGTCTTTTTTAGTTCAGTGTAATCTTCTGTCAATTTAAGCAAATTAGCTTCAGTTTCATTTGAGTATGAGTCAGAAGTGGATACCTCACTGTCAGAATCTGAAGAGCTAACTTCTGCCATATCGCAGAACAGGGCGTTCTTCTTCTCACCTTCGTCAGAGGATTCGTCTGACTGCCAGTTTTCTTGCTCCACCATGAGCGACTTCTGAGCATAGTATTTTTCCTTCTTTTTATAGAATGTGGAGTCCCTCTGAGGGCGATTGGGTTTGCTCCTGCAGTCTGCTGCATAGTGGCCTAGCTTGCCACAGTTAAAACATCCCTGGTTCTGGGGTGCGTTTCCAGCTCTGTCACCTGACCTCTGTTGGTCACCACCTCTGTCACTTCTGTCATTTGACCTCTATGTGTCATTCAAACCTTCTCTTTCCTGGTTCCTCGATTCATTTTTCTCACTCCAATCACCTCTCCCATCACGTTCATACTCAGTCTTCTTCTGGTATCCTCGGTTGCCAAACTCTCTTGTCAATAAAGCTAAAGATTTAGCTATCGAGGCCATAGTTGCCTCCTCTTCTTCCACCAATTCCTCTTCATCACTATCCACAACCAGTATTTTCGTCTTCTTCTCTTTTTTCTCTTCCACAACCTTCTCTTCCTTTGGCTTCTCCTTTGCTTCTGTAGCCTTACCAACAAGTGCAAGAGGCCCACCGATTTGGGCTTTTGCCTAAGCAATATGTGGTTCTTGGGCAGCCAATGTTCCGTAGAGATCTGATAGAGTCCAGGTGTCCAAGTCCTGATTTGTTTGAAGGGACATGGACAGCTGGAGCCATTCTTCGTTTAGGCTCTTGAGGAACATGACGTTGTTCTCCTCAGAGGTTTTGTGGATTCTGAACTTCTTACACTTGTTAATCAGTGAGTTGAATCTGTCGTATGTTGACTGCAGAGATTCTGTCGGCGGAGCTTTGAAAGCATAGTACTCGTTGATGCATTGGGCTCTGCTGTTCTTCTGAGTCTTGGCTCCTCCTTCCAATTGTTTCTCTAGTTCTTTCCATAGGTCGTAGGCAGATTCACATGCATCCGGAGACTGGAAGAGGTCATTTGGAATGGCCATTATCAGAATTCGCTTGGCCTTCTGCGCAAGTTCGTATTTCTCCCAGTCTGTAGTTTACCATTTGGCCATCGCCTTTGGTTTTTCATACTCAGGAACCTCTGGAGTATCATCTGTGGCTGGTACCCTTGGTATTGTAACCATGGGAACATGAGGAGGATTTTGGATATATGTAAGAAGCTCTCTGTCAGACCCTTCAAAGAAGTGAATCATTCGTATCTTCCACTGGGGGTACTCATCTCTGAGCAGAGTAGGTGGCTTGGTTAAAGAACCAGCAGTAAAGATGTTGTTAGTGTTCGCCATTTTGAGTAGTTTTGTAAATACCAGAAAAACAGAGTATGAACATAAAGTTTTCAAATGATGGGACACACTCTTCAAAATGAGTTTAGAGCTTTAAAACCTTGAACAATGCATTTAATGGAAAGATTTAACCGAAGAAACAGTGTCTGCTAGTTTACTAAAGTCGAACAAGTCGAGAATAGCAGAAAAAACAGGGGTTGTTTTGAAATGAATGAAGAACAGGTGAAAATCAGTCCAAACTTCTACCAAAAAGAGTCGAGATCATTGTTAGAGTGGATCCTTTGATATTGAAAATCAAAGTTTGCTCTGATACCAATTGTTGATCCTAAAATTGACTCAACAATGATGTTTATCTCGATAGTTCGAACAAATATGTATGCGGAAGCGTTTTAAAAGAACTAAAGAGATGCTCGGTAGAAAATACACACAGAATCAAACAAGTGAAGTAATAATAAACAAGAGTTTAGCTCAAATATTCACTTTCTATTGATTCTTCATAAAACATCAAGAACACCGTAAGTGTGAGTAATACAGTAGAGTATGCCTTAATCTGGTGTGTGTGTATTTTTGCAAAGTTACTAGAAAATCTCTACAAGACCCTTCTATTTATACTACTTTACAGGGGACAAGCAATAGACAAGAAGTACTAAGGTACAAAGACATGATCGTGGGACTAAGTTCAGGTACAACGTTAATGTAGTGCACCGTCTACTGGAAAGGTTGTAACCCATCAGAGGTTGACAAGTGGAGTTTCCAGGGCACGCCTTGTACGAACGATCTTCAGGATCTTCGTACAACAGAGGCACGATTGCCTTTGTCTTCGTCTTTAATAAACTTCATTCTTCAAGTCTTCATACCACAGAGGCTCTGTCAAGGATGATAGAGGCTCTGTGGCCTTGTCCTCTGAGAAGTCTTCTGTTCAATGATCTTCACTTGGTGTCTTGGCAGAGGCTCTGTCGATGATCTTAACTTAGCCTATTTTTCAATACTTCTTTAAACATAGAAGTTGGAGCTAACAGTATCGATGTGTAACAGATAGATGCTTGATGAAATGTGAACAGGCCTTTATATAGCTTCTGTCGGCATTAAATATGTCTTGATGACCTGTTTGTAACCGTTATTGGGTCTTTTAATGTCATTAAGAGCTCGTCCGTTACTGTCCGTTGAACCATGATTACTCGTGGACCTGCATTAATGAACAAAATAAACGGATGCTGACTGTTAACGGTTAGTATAACCGTACGACCATATTGAGTCTTAGATCTCGGTCGTATAGAACATACGACCATCATGAAAGTGTACGACCAAACATTCGATTGTAAATAACCTGCAAGACCTTATCTTAACACAAGAGTGATCTTACATAAATGTCATATGAGTTTTTCATCGTCGGTCGTGAGGTGTGAATTTTTACCCAAACAGTTTGCCCCCAAAATTTGAATGTAGGCGTGAAATTCGAATTTTAAATCCGACGAAGTGCCTTGACACGTGTCGCATGGGGAGAGGGTCTGGTCGAATCCCAACCGTCTGGGTTCGATTTGGACCAAGGGAGACGAAGTGGTCGTGACGTCATGGCGACGTGTCAGAGGTGTGGAGCCGTTAGAGGACAGATGTTGTTCATCGGCACGATGTGTGAGAAAAGGTGGTGGACAGTTGTCGACCATCCACCGGATCGACCTGGCATGACGTTGCTATAAATATCGTGATTCTGGAGATCACTTCCTTTCTTACGCTTGCGACATTTCCAGAGAGATATTTTCGAGAGAGATTCTTAGAGAGATTCAGAAAGATCTACCAACGTTTCCGTTCGATCATTCGAGGTTTTAGAGATCTTAAGGTACGATCTTTACTCTTTTAACCATGCGGAAAAATTCGATAGCCAGGAAGACCACTACAAATAGGGATCTCATGGACCTATATGTGGCACGGATTTCCGTCCCCGATTTCTTTGTTTCCTCCGAGCCGGTGAGCTATTTTCAAGAGAAGGAGGAGGTGGAAGCCTTTAGGTTGTCGGCGGGTATACCTGCCGAGGTCCGACTGTATACTCCCGACCAGCTTAGATCGGCGGAGTGTTTAAGAGGATTCTTCGTCTTGTACGAGTATCCTTTTAGAATAGGATTTAGGTGGCCCTTTTCTCCCCTGGTGAGGGAGTTTTTGGATGTTTTTTACCTTTCTCCTGGGCAAATCTTGCCTGAGTTTTGGCAGATTTTCCAGGAGATAGATCGGATTACCGTTGATTGGAAATCTCCTTTCACGGTGTGCGATCCACTGACGGCGTTTGACGTTAGACCGGACGGCTATCAATGATATAGCCTATCCTCCAAGCTGAGGGGTGGATATACTATGTTCCTGACACCCAGGTCCACGACCACGGGTGGAAGGCCAAGTATGTTATCGGTCGTGTGCTGTCGCTCGATCGTATAGACGAGGATACCTCTTGGGTCGCATCCGGGTGGAACACCAGGGGTATATAAATTTTAACTTGTCGTAGTTTTTTAACATTATTTTTTTTACTAACTGTGGTCGAACGTTTCGGGTATCAACTTTGCCACAGTTGGGTCTGCTCTTGACTCCAAAGAGAAAGTCGCAAGACTTTTTTCTTGTTGCGTTGAAGAGTTGTTCGAATCTCCTAGTCGTACGACCGCTGGTACTTCAGAAGCCGAAGAGAGAAGTCGACAAGAGACTTCGACAAGTAAGTGTTTAATCGTACATTCTTTCATTTTGAGTCATACGATAATACCTGACATTTATCGTTTTTTGCAGGCGATTCAGAGATGCAGTCTGTTTCTGGAAAGACGAAGAAGGAATCGCAACTAGCTCTGGCCCGGAAGGCCAAAGAGCTGAAGAGGAAGGATCCTCCGACTTCAGGGTCAGAGGCTTTAAAAAACACGAAGTCGATTCCCCTGAGGGAACCGTCGTCGACGGGTGGAGAGCCTACGATGGTCTCCACTCCGGAGAAGGCGAAGACGCCTTCGGGCGTGCCTGGGGTGATTCCATCGCCCCCGACGTCGTCCGCTGCAGGGGATAAGGGGAAAGGTCCTCGGGTTGAGGAGACCCCCGAAGTTACGACGGTCAACTTTCCATTGCCATCGAACTTTTTGATAGACGGCGTCCTGGACAGGGCAAAGATTTTCCCAGACTTTGGAAAATTTCTCCTGCCAGCCTTCAAGGAACGCTACCGGGTCATTTCTGTGGATGAGACGGGGTCTCATGTCGCAGGACTGTCCTTTCTGGTATGTCCTTTTTTATTTATGTCGTATTTTTTTCTCTCTGATAAGATAGACTTACTTTGATTTTTCGTGCGACTACAGGGGTTTCAGGCGTCGTTGTGCCTTTTCGGCCAACAGGAGGACTCCATAAGGTCGACCCTTCCGTCGCTGAGGAGCTTCAGCGAGCACAGAAGGGTGAGAGTAAAGCTCGAGAGGAAGAACGGGCGACAAAGGCCAGGGTGGAGGCTCTTTCCGTTCAACTGGACGATCTCTGCAGCAGTTTGAAGACGTCGTCGCAGGAGAAGGAAGAGCTCCGAGGTCGCCTCCGGGAGGCGTTGGAGAAGGCCTCTGCCTATGAGGCAGAGGTTTTGACAACAAAGGCATCCCTCACCGTGCGCGAAAAACAGGTGGGGGACCTGAAGTCGGCCGTTAAGGTTGCGGAGGCCAAGACGGAGGCCTTATAGGAGAAGTTCCTCTCGTTCGAGGCATTGACCCGTCTGAAGGTCAGGGCGGCGATCATGCGTCGTCACCTGCAGGGGAAAACTCCCTTGGCTGGCGCTCAGGCCGAGGTCACGTCCTATCTTGAGCATGTCAGGACCGAAGAGGATCTCGACCAAGCAGATAGGGTCGATGACACTGATTCCACGGAGACCAAGACGGGCAGTGCGGAAGACGAGGCTGGAGTCGACCAGGGACCTCAGTATACCTTTTTGTAATTTTTGTAATTTTTTAGGGCGATCGTTGGTGGTCGCATCTTTTTCTTGTACTGCCTTTCGATTAATATAAGTATGTCTTTCGTTATACTATCGTGTGCTTTATTTTGTTGTAAATAAACAAAATAAACGAGAGATAACAAGAGCAAGTGTATAAAGCAGTAAGACGTAGGTAAAACTGTACGACTACGATACTTGTAACTTTTGGTGTAACCGGGCGGCTGGGCCGAAAATGTTGTAAGTATGAAGTTCAAGTCGTAAGACTTTGACCCCAAAACTTAGATTAAGAAGCACCTGTTGGTGATCGTAAGATCCATGAGATGAATCATATGATTCTGTTTATGACGTATGAGTCATGACTTATCAGTCGTGACATGCTAGTCGTGACCTTGTTGTTTTAGAGACTTTTGTTTCTCATGATATAAGTCGTAAGACTGGCATTCGTGCGATCCTGCGAGCCTGCAATGTAAGATTCAGGGGCGGTCGTTGATTTGACCAACGACCCTCCGATGCTTAAGTCAGTAATCGATTATCGAAATAAATCGAAAGTAAAATTTTAAAAGAAATACTTCTTTGAATGTACTGCGTTCCATCTACGTGGGATGTCTTGGTCGTCGAGGGTTTTAAACCTGTAAGCACCCTTTCCAACGACTTCAGATATTCGATAAGGTCCTTCCCACTTAGTGGATAACTTACCTGCGTTTGGTTCCTTGGTGTTTTGGAATACTCGTCGTAAGACGTAGTCACCTTCCCGAAAGATCTTGGCCTTAACATTTTTGTTGAAATGTCGTTCAACAACCTGTCGCTGAGATGCCATTTTGACCACAGCAGACTCTCTTAGCTCTTCGAGAGCGTCGAGGTCGTAGCTTAAGTCTACCAAGTTATGATCGACGGATGTATGTCTCGATGTCGGGAGCTGCACTTCAATAGGTAAGACGACTTCACAACCGTAAACCAATGAAAATGGTGTCTGTTATGTCGATGTTCGAGGTGTCGTACGATTTGCCCATAGGACCGATGGAAGTTCTTCGACCCATTTTCCCTTTGCGGCCTTAAGTCTTTTCTTGATTGAATTGATAATGACTTTGTTGCTCGATTCTGCAAGACCGTTAGACTGGGCATAACGTGGGGTTGAGGTCGTAAGTTTGATATTACGATCCTCACAAAACCGTTGTGTACGATCACTTATAAACTGTGAACCATTGTCACAAACGATTTCGGAAGGGATTCCGAACCTGCATAGAATGTTAGTCTGGATAAAATAGATGACCTCTCTATCCTGAATCTGGGGGTAGGCAGCTGCTTCTATCCACTTAGAAAAATAATCTGTAAGGACTAACAGAAAAACTTTCTGCCTGGGGCAGGAGGTAATTTACCAACGATGTCCGTTCCCCACCTCATGAAAGGCCATGGGACTAAGGACGTATGTAGAGGTTCAGAAGGTTGGTGTATCATACCTGAGTGTCGTTGACATGCGTAACAGCTTCGGACGTACCTGGTGGCATCTTGCCATAATGTCGGCCAATAGTAGCCTTGTCGTGATATACGATTTGCAAGACTGCGACCACCGGAATGGTTGCCACATTCGCCATTGTGCATTCCTTTCAGAATGTTTTGTACCTGTTCTGGAGTATCGATGCATTGTAGGTTGAGACCTGTCGATGATCGTCGATAAAGTCTGCCACCAATGATAAGGTATTTCGAAGCTTTAAATCAAATCTTTTGAGCTTCCATTCTATCTTCAGGTAGTTGATCATGCATAAGATAGAACCTTGATATCACACGACCAACTGTTTTCCGTGTTAAGAACACAAATCGTTTCAGAGTCCTTGATGGACGAGGTCGCTAGATGGATCATAGGAATAGCGTCGAACAACGGCTTATTGAGTGTTGATCCAAGATTCGCTAGCGCATCTGCCTGAGTGTTTTGATCTCTGGGGATTTGCTTGATTGAGAACGGATCAAATATTTTTTACTTCTCCTTGGCTATCCTGATATAAGCCATCATCTTGGAATCTTTTGCTGCAAATTACCCGTTCATTTGGTCTACGACCAATAAGGAATCACTCCTGACGTGAAGTCCGAATGCCCCCAAGTCGTGAGCCATATTCATGCCCACGATCAAAGCTTCGTATTCTGCCTCGTTGTTAGTATCTTTGAAACTGCATCGTATGGAGTACACCATCTTGCCCCCATGTGTGGACTTTAAGACGACACCAAGACCCGCTCCTCTGGAGTTTGAAGAACCGTCGACATGGAGCACCCAGGTCGTGTCTCTTGTAGTCTCCACAGTACAGGTCTCCATGGACGTGTATCGTGTAGTCTCCACAGTACATGGTCTCCAGGTCGTGTCTCTTGTAGTCTCCCTTTGCTGTTGTGACTAGTGACAAAAGTAATTTCTCCATGGACGTGTATCGTGTTTCAGCGTTCAGTAGAGACTTACTGACGTAGTAAATCGGTAGTTGCTGCCTGTCATCCTCTCTAGTTAGGACGGCACTTACTAAGTGAGGACTTACGGCGAGATACAGTTGTAGGATCTCGTGTTCCTCTGGTTTCGAAATCAAGGGCGGAACGACCATATATTCTTTCAATCATTGTAGCGCTTGCTCGTGATCGTCCGTCCAGTCGAAACCCTTGTTCTTTCTCAAGACATTGTAGAACAAACGACATTTATCCGACGATCGTGAGATGAAGCGATTTAACGCTGCTACACGACCTGTAAGTCGTGGACCTCTTTGAAGTTTCTGGGCGACTTGATGTTTATCAAGGCCTTGATTTGATGAGGATTTGACTCTATGCCTCGTCATGTGACCATGTACCCCAAAAATTTCCCGACGCTGACCCCGAAGGAACATTTCGTAGGATTCATCTTCATTTGATATTGTCGAAGGATGTCGAAGGATTTCTTCACATGATCGATATGGTCGGTCGCCTGCTTGGACTTGACAACCATGTCGTCAATGTAGACCTCCATGGTGTCGCCAAGGTGTTCTTTGAACATCTTGTTAACCAATCGTCGGTAGGTCGATCCTGCATTTTTTAAACCGAAAAGCATGACTTTGTAACAGTATATGCCTTTATCTGTCATAAAAGCAGTCTTCTCTTGGTCTTTCCTATGCATCAGTATCTGATTGTATCCAGAATAAGCATCCATGAACGTCAAGAGTTCATGTCCTGCGGTCACGTCGACCATAGCGTCGATGTGGGGTAGTGGGAATGGATCTTTAGGACATGCCTTATTAAGGTCGATGAAGTAGATACACACTCGGCACTTCCCATTCTTCTTTTGTACGACCACGACGTTGGCTAACCAGTCGGGGTATTTCACTTCTCTGATCTTCCCAGTCTTAAGCAAGTTGTCGATTTCATCGTTGATCACCTTGTTCCGTTCAGGAGCAAACTTTTGACTTTTTTGCTTTATTGGTTTGAAGGATGGGTCGACGTTTAGCTTGTGGGATATTGTTTGGGTAAAAAATCACACCTCACGACCGATGCTATAAAACTCAGATAACATTTCCATAAGACCACTCTTGTCTTTAGATAAGGTCTTACAGGATATTTACGGACGAGTACTCGGTCGTACGTTTTTATGCTGGTGTACGACCGACGTGTGAGACTTAAGACGGTCCTACAATTATACTAACCGTTAACAGTCAAACATCCGTTTCCTTTGTTCATTAATACAGGTCTAAGAGCATTCATGGTGCAAATGGCCAGTAACGGACAAGTAATCAATGGCATTAAAAGCCTGACAGCGGTTACGATACTAACCATCAAGGCACATTTAATGACCAGCGGAATCTATTTAAAGGTCTGCTCTACAACCGAAAAGAGACTACAACTATGATTGAATCTACATCTGCTCCATCTATTTTCTAAGCTATTTCACATCAAAAACACATCAATCTACAGAGCATTCGAACAAATATCGCTAAAGCAGCTCCACACGACAATAGTTCGAACCGCACGACAGCAGCTTATTTCGCACGATTTACACACGACACACGACTAAGTTTATTTCTACATTCATTTGTAATTTGTTGTACACAAAACACCTGTTACAAAGGACTTTCGCCCCTGTTTGGAAACTATAGTGCACCGTCGACTCTCACAAGTCGACCGCGGTATTTTCCCTCGTTTTAGGGTTTTCCGCGTCACCAATTCTCTTGTCTTGTTTACTTTTTCCTTGCGATTGTGTTGCTTGGTCTTTAGATACGTTTCTTTAGTTGTTAAAAGTCCACATCAACCTTAAGTTGTTCTTTTGGGTGATTTTTGGCATTAACAGTTTGGCGCCATCCGTGGGACCCCATCTAGAGAAAATCTTAAAGCCAACGCATATATCGCTCTAACGATCTTGTGAAGTTTTTGTAACTTTTTAGGTAAATGGCAAATTATCAAGATCCCATGATTCAACTTCAATCCGAACTGAATGCGGCTCGAAGTCAGATTCAAGCCCTGCATGAGCAGAATCAGAAAGCAACCGCAGAAATCGCCTCTCTGAGGAATCCGGCAATGGGTAATTCCTTTGGATCTCAGAATGGTCCCCGACCTATGGGTGCACCTATCGTAAGGACCCAATTCCAGGCAGGTCCAGGTTCATTCGCCAACAATCCAGGTCCAGGGCCATTCGCCAACAATCCAGGACCAGGGCCATTTGTCAACAACCCTCATCAAGGGCAATATCCCCCTCAATATTTTAAGCCGCCCCCTTAGCATATATTACGGGGATGCCAATGGTTCTTCATATAGAAACGGTACGGCGACGGCCATGAATTCAGGGGTCAACCCTCCAACAGGCGTAAGTTCTGATCCTAATGACCCCGTCGCCCAGCGACTTAGGTTATTAGAGGATCAGAACGAGAAGATGATGTCACTACTTTCCAAATTACTAGGCGCCGCCGTTCCCGTCGACGTCGAACCTCGCACAGGATTTCAAGCATCGCCTTTCGTTGACACGATCGCGACTGTCGATGTTCAAAAGAAGTACAACATTCTGGCTTTTACACCAAAATATTCGGGAATAACTGATCCAACAGAACATATTGCGCAATACAAACAATTGATGTGAACAGTATCAATCCCACATCAATATCAAGAAGTGTGCATGTGCAAAAGCTTCGGGGAGACTCTTACAGGTCCTGCTCTTTAATGGTTGATCAACCTCAAACCCAAGTCCATCAGCAACTTCGCAGAGTTGGTCAACCAGTTTTCTCAACAATTCGCTAGCAGTCGCAAGATGGAGAAGCGGAAATCCGGAGAGTCCATCTGTAGTTATTTGAATCTCTTTAATGCAGAAATGATCAACATTCGAAATTGTGACATCAAGACTGCCATCGAAGCCTACAAGCGTGGTCTTGAAAACAACACTACAGGATTGTACGTCGATCTTACGAAATACCCACCTGAGATATTCAAATACGTACGGGCTAGAACTCTAGCTTAAATGAGGGTTGAAGACGAATTAGTCTTCCGCCGTAAGCATTCCACTAACAAAAATTCGCTTGGGATCAAGAAGCCAGACTTCAAATCCAAACCAAGCGTCAGGTCGGAGCCGTCGCGCCAAATATCGAACGTTCGGTTCGACAAGAAAAAGAGCGATCCTACACCTCGATTCTCGCAATATCCTAAGATATCTTCTTATGGATTCAAGGGAACGATGATAGAGCTAGTCGAAGCTCTTAGAAACGTTCAGTCGTCTGTCCAATGGCCCAAGAAGAATGATAAAGGTGACGACTGTTAATGCCAAAAATTGCACTAAACTGTCTTATGCCGAAAATAGTATAAAAATACGATTTAAGGTTTTGTTTCAGACCTTATCAACTAGAGATTGAACCATAAAAATAAACAAGAAAAATAATGAAGAAAATGTGGACGAAACAAGAGATTTTGGTGACGCGGAAAACCCCAAAACGAGGGAAAAAACCACGGTCGACTGTGTTAGAGTCGACAGTGCAATACGGTCGCCAATCAGGGGTGATAATCCTTTTGTAACAAGTGATATGTGTACAACAGTTTACAATAAGAGATAAAATGTACTCAGACGTGTGTAAAAATTGTGTGTCGTGTGTAAAACGTATGAAATAGGTTGTCGTCGCATGGTTTGAACAGCCGTCGTCGGGTAGTTCGACCTGCCGTCGTGCGAAATTTTGCGTAAGTGAGATATGTTCCATTGCCTTGGAAGAAAGGTAGAATTGAGTCCTAGTTTGAATGTATGTAGCCTCTCCCTCAGATTGATCACTGGGGGCCTTTATATAGCTTTCGTTGGTAATAAATTTGCTTTAATGGTTGGTTTTGTAACCGCTCTCGACATTAAATGCGCTTTGATGATTGGTTTTGTAACCACTGTCGAGTCTTTAATGTC
Organism: Saussurea involucrata; assembly: GCA_033807775.1. Lineage (NCBI taxonomy): Eukaryota > Viridiplantae > Streptophyta > Magnoliopsida > Asterales > Asteraceae > Saussurea > Saussurea involucrata. The sequence goes on along the minus strand of CM066318.1, from coordinate 67,953,436 downwards.
ATTAAGAGTTCGTCCGTTACTGACCATTGTACCATAATTGGTTATAGACCTGCATTAATGAACAAAAGAAACGGCTGTTGACCATTAATGGTTAGTGTAATGTAAGACCGTCTTGAGTTCTGGACGTCGGTCATATGGAGCATAGGACCGTCGCCAAAATATACGACCAGGTTTATGACTGTAAATGTCTTGTAAGACCTTATCTTAATATAAGAACGGTTTTATGAAAATGTCGTAAGACCAGGACGAAAATGTCGTAAGACTAGGTAGCAGGACCAGGATGTCAGGACGATGTTGTCGCAGGACCAGAGCGATATAAGACCGATGATAGGAGACTGTCGACGTAAGACCGATGAGTCGTAACTGGCAACACATAACTGGCGACATAAGACTAGTGACGTAAGACTAGTGACATAAGACTAGTGACATTCGACATGCGACATGCGACATGTCCCTAGCGATATGTGACGTGTGACATATGATGTATGACGTGCGACGTATGACGTGCAACGTATAACATGCGATATGTGACGTATGACGTGCGACGTTTGACGTGCGACATGTGACGCAAAGATACTATCTTGGATGACTATTGACACAAGATGTCGTATGACGATAATGGGTATTACCCTTGTCGGTTGGCGGTATGACTGTTGTAGATATTAGGGTAATCAAGGTCCATGGGTCATGTCGAGGGAATTTCCCAAGTCGGTCGAGGGTGTGATTTTTTACCCAAACAGTTAGCCCCCCGAGATTTGAATTTCAAAGCCATTTGAATTTCGGATCTCGTACCAAAGTAAAATGTGTTTCTACGGAGACGTGTTACTTTTGTTAATTGGATCACTTAGAAGAAAATCGACTTGGTCAGCTAGAATTGTGAGACCGGTCGACAGTGTACAAATGACACATCTGTTAAGAAAAATGTTTTCTAAGTAAGTTGCGACGATCGAAAGATGACCTTTAATGCGCAAGTTACTTGTGGCATTCATCCACTAATGTGAAGGATGAAAAACTAACGACGATCGTAAGACGATCTTAAAACACAAGGAACTGATGATGATCAATCAAAATGAGACGTATGGATCGGGAGTCAATGGTAAGACGATTGGGCAGAAATAAAGCTTGGCGGCGATCATAAGATGATCGAACCAAGATAAAATTTAAGAATCTTGTGATACAGTCGCTAAAGACTTATGTTCTGGCGTTCCGAGCCGATACGGTCGTTATAGACTTCTGATCTGGCGTTTAGAGCTGATATGGTCGTTAGAGACCTATGATATGGCGTTCCGAGTCGATACGGTCATTATAGACTTGTGATCTGGCGTTTAGAGCCGATATGGTCATTAGAGACCTATGATCTGGCGTTCTGAGCCGATATGGTCGTTAGAGACCTATGATCTGGCGTTCCGAGCCGATACGGTCGTTAGAGACCTATGATCTGGCGTTCCGAGCTGATACGGTCGTTAGAGACCTATGTTACGTTGTGTAAGTTTTGCTTTTATCAATTGTGAAATTTCACTGAATATAGAACGAATAAGAAGTCGTGCGACTTAGGCATCCATCGTAGTACAATCGACTAGAACATAAGTCATAAGACTTTTATACTTTTTAAATCGTGTAAGCAAACACAAGTACATGCAATCGAAATATTCATTCAGAACGTGCAATTCTTCTAAGTTAAAAAACTTAGATCATGGGGTCGTGAGACCTTACGATTGCACAATTAAATCGTGCAATGAGCCTGAATCGTGCGTCCCTGCGATAAAGTAGTCAAGTCATAAAGTAGACATGTTTGCTAATGTCGTACGATCCTGCGAGAGTGTACTAAAGTCGTACGATAGACTTAATAACTCATGTCGCGCGATCCTGCGATAAAATATGGTCAGCGGTTGGTCGTTGGCTAGTCAACGACCCTCCGATGCTTAAGTCAGTAATTGTCGTGATGAATTAAAAATTGTATGAGAAAAGGAAAAAGACTTAGAAGAAATACCTTTTCAAATGTGTCGCATTCCAACTACGTGGGATATCTTTATTGTCGAGGATTTGGAGCCGATAGGAACCTTTACCCACGACTTCTGAGATACGATAAGGACCTTCCTACTTGGTGGAAAGCTTACTTGCATTGAGCTCTTGAGTGCTTTGGAACACTCGTCGGAGGACATAGTCGCCTACTTGAAAGACTTTAACTTTGACATTCTTGTTGAAATGTCGCTCGACCGCTTGCCGCTGTGACGCCATTTTGATCAATGTTGATTCTGGGAACTCTTCCACGGCGTCGAGGTCATAACTTAAATCAACCAGGTTATGGTCGACGGAAGTATGCCTCGAGGTTGGGGGGTGGACCTCGACCGGCAAAACTGCTTTACAACCATAGACCAAAGAGAAAGGGGTTTGTCATGTGGATGTGCGCGGTGTCGTGCGATTCGCCCACAGGACCGAAGGGAGTTTTTCGACCCACTTTCCCTTTGCATCTTTTAACCTTTTCTTAATCGAGGCAATTATGGTTTTATGGCTTGACTCAGCAAGTCCATTTTCCTGGGGATACCTTACTCGTGATTATACGGTTAATCTTGCGACTTGCCTTTATTGGCAATCATGAGATTAAAATGTGTGAGTCGCCCTTATTGACGACTTTTGCGTTTTGACATCCGTCTTACCATGAGTGGTGATTGTGAGATTCAATGTACAAGTCGTCTTTATTGACGACATATGTCATGACTAGTGATCATGAGATTTCAACAAGCGAGTCGCTTTTATTGGCGACCGAGAATTTTAACCTGTGTTTGCCATGATTGATGATCATAAGATTGAAAAGGTGAGTCGTCTTTTATCGACGACTATAAATTGCAACCTTCTTTTTCCAAGACTAGCGATCGTAAGATTTAAAATGTGGGTCGTCTCTTATCGACGACTATAAATCGTAACCTGCGTTTGCCATGACTGGCGATCATAAGATTCAAAATGTGAGTCGTCTCTTATCGATGACTATAAATCATAGGACCTATCTTTTTAAGTCGTAGAGACTTTGGTTTCTCACGATGTAAATCGTATAACCTATATTTATATGATCTTGCGAGCCTGCAATGTAAAATCGGGGGTGGTCGTTGGTTTGACCAATGATCCTTTGATACTTAAATCAACATTTATATATTAGATCATAATAATTGAACGAGGAGAATATACTTAGAGTATATATATAGAGTGGTTCTAAGTGGGACGTCACAGTTACCCGTAACATGGAGTCGATAAGCGCCTTTTTCCGAGGACTTTTGAAATCAAATGTGGTGTTTCCCAATTTGTGGGGGGGGGGGGTTCCAAACTCTCGGATGATGCGATATATATCGCTAGTTTGTTTCTCCATCTTGTGACAAAAATTTATAAGTTCTTGTTGTGCTTTAGAGTTTTGCTCAATTGACTTAGCATTTTTTGATCAATGTCTTCCAATTCCGCTTGCATCTTCGTCGTGTGGTCAAGACTCGAAGTCGACAAATAGAAAACGAAGATCTACATAAGAGGATACGTTAGTAATACGATGTTTATTTCGAAGGAAATCCTTAGTTGGGTCCCACGAATGGCGCCAAAATGTTAATGCCAAAAATCGCACTAAAATGTAGACGAAACAAGAGATTTTGGTGACGCGGAAAACCCCAAAACGAGGGAAAAAACCGCAGTCGACTGTGTTAGAGTCGACAGTGCACTACGGTCGCCAATCAGGGGCGATAATACTTTTGTAACAAGTGATGTGTGTACAACCGATTACAATAAGAGATAAAATGTACTCAGATGTATGTAAAAATCGTGTGTCGTGTGTAAAACGTGTGAAATATGTTGTCGTCGCATGGTTTGAACAGCCGTCGTCGGGTAGTTCGACCTGCCGTCGTGCGAAATTTTGCGTAAGTGAGATATGTTCCATTGCCTTGGAAGAAAGGTAGAATTGAGTCCTAGTTTGAATGTATGTAGTCTCTCCCTCAGATTGATCGCTGGGGGCCTTTATATAGCTTCCGTTGGTAATAAATTTGCTTTAATGGTTGGTTTTGTAACCGCTCTCGACATTAAATGCGCTTTGATGATTGGTTTTGTAACCACTGTCGAGTCTTTAATGTCATTAAGAGTTCGTCCGTTACTGACCATTGTACCATAATTGCTTGTAGACCTGCATTAATGAACAAAAGAAACGGCTGTTGACCATTAATGGTTAGTGTAATGTAAGATCGTCTTGAGTTCTGGACGTCGGTCTTATGGAGCATAGGACCGTCGCCAAAATATACGACCAGGTTTATGACTGTAAATTTCTTGTAAGACCTTATCTTAATATAAGAACGGTCTTATGAAAATGTCGTAAGACCAGGACGAAAATGTCGTAAGACCAGGTCGCAGGACCAGGATGTCAGGACGATGCTGTCGCAGGACCAGAGCGATATAAGACCGATGACAGGAGACTGTCGACGTAAGACCGACGAGTCGGAACTGGCAACACATAACTGGCGACATAAGACTAGTGACGTAAGACTAGTGACATAAGACTAGTGACATGCGACATGTCCCTAGCGATATGTGACGTGTGACATATGACTTATGACATGCGACGTATGACGTGCGACGTATGACGTGCGATATGTGACGTATGACATGCGACGTATGACGTGCGACATGTGACGCAAAGATACTATCTCGGATGACTATTGACACAAGATGTCGTATGACGATAATGGGTATTACCCTCTTCGGTTGGCGGTATGACTGTTGTAGATATTAGGGTAATCAAGGCATGTCGAGGGAATTTCCCAAGTCGGTCGAGGGTGTGATTTTTTACCCAAACAACGACAAGAAGGATAAGACCAAATGGTGCGACTTCCATAGCAACCATGTCCATACGACAGATAACTGCCTTGCTTTATAGAAGGAGTTAGCCTGGATCGTCCCCAAGGGTCATCTGCAAGGCTTGATTACTAAAGAATCTACGCCAGTTGATGTCGTAAGACCGACATCCCCCGTCCATGAAAAAGTCGTTAGCTGTGTGACGGGTGGATCCGACGTCTATGGTTTAACCTATTCGGCAGCCAAGCGGCACGCCAGTCAATCGTCGGGAGAATATTCAATTCCTCGGTCATCCCGACCGAAACAAGAATTGGAACTGGAGGCGATGCCGATAACGTTCGTTCAAGACGACCTCCAGGACATTTGGCAAAAACATCACGATGGCTTGATTATCCAGCTCACTATCGGCAAATGTTCGACCAAAAGAGTACTGGTCGACGGGGGGAGTTCGACCAACATCATTTTTCTAAACACTATCAAAACTATGGGAATCGATAAATCAGAGATCACCCGTTGATCGACGACCCTGATAGGATTCAATGGTAATTCTACCACCACTCCGGGAGAGATCATCCTCCGGTGTACGCTAAAGGGGTCAATAAGCAAACAATATTTAACATTATTGACTGTTCATCAGCATACAACGTTATACTTGGTCGACCCTGGATCCATGACATGAAAGCGGTCCCATCGACCTATCATCAGACGATCAAATTCCCGACGCCATGGGGAGTGCAGGAAATCAAAAGCGAGCAGAAGACCGCCCGCGATTGCTATAAGGCAACATTGAAACCTCAAAAAATGAAACTCACATTGTGGCGACTGTACGCGACACGATCCAATCTATCCTTACGCCAGAAAAGGCAAATCCAGGTATCGTCTTACTGTCACCACAAGGGGCAGAATGTTATAACCCATACGACACCACAATATTCAGCTACCGATCGTGGGCGTAGAGCTCGCGACTTGGGGGCAACCGGACCCCACGACCGAACGATAAACGTCACCAGGTACATAACGCCCGTCAACAACACTCAGGTACTCAGGTATGATATACCAACCTTCGGAAGCTTTACATACGTCCTTAATCCCATGACCCTTCGTAAGGCAGGGAATAGACATCGCCAGTCAATCACATCCTGCCCCAGGGCAGGAAATTTTCCTGTTAGTCCTGTCAAATTATTTCTCTGAACGGACAGAAGTAGACGCTTACTCCCAGAATTGGGACAAAAAAGTCATCTCTGTCCTCCGGACTAACATCCTATGCAGGTTCGGAATTCCTTCTGAAATCATGAATGACAAAGATCCGCAAGTGATCGTACGTCTGGAGATCGTAGTATCAAATCTACGACCACAACCCTACGCAGATGGGCTATAGTACACTTTATTTTCTTCTTTACTTTCGATCTATTTCGACAAACAATTACCGACTTAAGCATCAGAGGGTCGTTGGTCAAACCAACGACCACCCCTGAGTTTTACAGTGCAGGTTTGCAGGATCGCACGAACGTCAGTCTTACGATCTATATCGTGAGAAGACAAAGTCTTTCAGACTGCAAGGTCACGATGAATATGTCACGACCGATAAAGTCATGACCCATAACTCATGCCTCATACGACGTAAACCGAATCTTGCGATTCAGTAAATAGATCTTACGATCACAACAGGTGCATTCAAATTTGAGTCATAAATACATAAGTCTTATGACTTAGACTCTGTAGTTTAGAATGTATATTCGGCCCAGTCGCCCGATCACTTCCAAAGTCATTCTTTTCCTACGATTCAAATGAAGTCTCTGCGACTTAAAGCATAAATCTTATGATAATTAAGACACGGGTCTTACGATTTATGAGTCTCTACGACTTAGATACAAGTTCTGCGATCTTCATCGTGAGGAACCAAGTCTCTGAGACTTGCATATCACAAAAAGAATATTATGATTCATCATACAGGTCTTACGACCATCACAGGTGTTCTTTAAACTAAGTGTTGAAGACGTAAGTCTTATGACTTGAATTACATACTTAGAATACTTCTTCGGCCTCAGTCGCCCGATTACTCCACAGTTACAAGTATCTCAGTCATACAGCTTTACATAAGTCTTGTTATCTTTCCGTCTTATTTTGTTCGTTCGCAACAAAGTAAAGAGTATACGACAAAAGTATAACAAAAATTTCACTTGTATTTATACGATCCAAACTATACAAGTAAAAGGCACGATCGATTGTAGTCGCCCCACATCAAAAATAAATTCAAGGCAGAGGGGAGTCCTCGGCGACCTCCTCGTCTCCAGCTACGTCGACCGCTGCGTCTGTCGGGTCCTCTTCTTCGAGCTTGTCTTCTTGGTCGAGTTCATCCTCATCCCCGACTTGCCCTAAGAAGGTTTTGACCTCCTCTTCGGCTCCGGCCATAGGGTCTAACCCCCGCAAATGGCGACGCATGATCGCCGCTCGAACCCTCAGACGGGTTATAGCCTCAATTGACTGGAGACGCTCCTCTAAGGACACAATCTTCTCCTCTCTCGCCTCGACGAGCGACTCGATCTGTTTTTCGCTCTTGACCAAGGAGCCCTTAGTCGTTTGTAACTCTGCCTCAGTAGCAGAAGACTTCTCAAGGGTCTCCCTCAGATAGCGCTGAAGGTCTTCCCTCGCGTTCATCGATGCCGCATAAAAGTACTGGACTTCGGCAAGCTTCGAGGAATAGCACTCGGCCCTTTCCATCGCCAGCTTCTCCCGACCCCTCACCACACGGGCTTCCTCCTGTTCCTTGTGCATCTTTTCTATGGCAACGGGAGCAACCCTACGGATTTTATCCATATGGGCATACAGGCAAAGGGAAGTTTGTAACGCCTGCAGCGCACGAATACACGAACATTAGAAAATAAAACTGCAAAATACTTAAGACAGACGGATCATACGTACCTTGAAGGTCAGCCTTGCGACGTGCGAACCCATGTTGTCGACCGTGACGTCCTCCAGCCACTTTTTGAAGGACGGCAGGAGGAATTTCTCCAGATCAGGGAAGATTTTATTGCTATCCATCTCTTCCCCGGCCATGAAGTTTGACGGCAATGTAAAATGCACCGTCATAACATCCTTGGACTCCTCCGTCCTCTTGCCTTTCCCCTTGTCGGCCGACGAGGGAGAAGGACCGACCTCTTCAAACAGGGGAGGGGCCACACTCACCGGAGTCGCGTCGATAACTCCCGGTGGCGTCTTCGTCTTCTCAATGGTGGCGAACCCGGACGAGTCACCACCCTTCGACGACGGTTCCCTCCGGAGAACCGTCCTGGCCTTCTTTACCCCCGACGATGGGAGTGGGGGAGCTTTTTGCTTCAACTCCTTGGCCTTACGAGCCAACAAGAGCTAAGCCTTCTTCTTCTGCACATCAGGGGTGGGCACGACTCCTGAACCACCTACAAAACAATAGAGATACGATAAGAGGAAACTAAAACATACGACACGCTAGGTAAAATGTACGACAAATTACCTGTTGTCTCTTCTTCCTCCTTTTCTACTTCTTCTTCTCTTGCAGGGATATCCATCCCTGTCAGCTCGACGACCTCGTCGTCCGAACCCTCATCCCTGAGACTACGTTGGACGGAGAAGGATCTATTATCCGGATTATACTTCTGGGATTTCTCGATCTTCGCCAGCGTCTCCTTGGAAACGCTAACCTCAGGAAACACGATAGCAGAAAAAGAAGCACATTGTTAAGCTAAGACGCATGATTCAAAAAGCAGAAATAACAGTACACGACTTACTGTTGGTGTTCCACCTGGCAGTAACCCATGTCGTGTCCTCCTGCAGGAGCTCGAGCGACTGTGTCTTTCCGAAGACGTACCCAGCCTTCCACCCACGGTCATTCACTTGGGTATTCAACACCAAGACATGAGCTTTCTTATACTTAGAAAATAAACTATACCGATGGTAGTTGTTCACCTTGGCTACATGGGACGCCAGAAGATCCTCCACCGTGAACGCATTCGTCCACTCGTCGGAGATCCTATCGATCACACGGACTATTCGCCATAACTGGGGCATCATTTGGGCAGGCGAAAGATGGTACTTTCCCAGAAACTCCCTAACTAACGGGGAAACGGCCAATTAAAGCCCGCCTTAAATGGATATTCATATAGAACGAAGTGTCCATTCGGACAATCGGCCGATCGGAACTGACCCGGAAAGTATATCTGAACAGCATCAGGAATACCAGAAAAAGTCCTAAAAGCCACTAAACTCCCCTGACTATCAATGGTGCTCACTGGTTCAATCGACATTTTTCTCAAAAACTTGAAGAATACGAAAAATATTCTTCTAAATTTATAAAAACTCAAAGCACACGCAACGATGGCAGGTAAATCTCTCTGAAATCTTTTCCTAAAAACACAAGTGAGCGAGAAAAGAAAACGATCCCCAGGATCACGCTATTTATGGCAAAGATCGTGTTAGGTCGACCCTCTGGATGGTCGACACCTATCCATCGCCTTTTCGCATGCATCATGCCGATGGACGACACCTGTCCACTAAACGTCTTTTCGCCTCTGACACGCCGTCGTGACGTCACGACCATCTCATTTCCTCCAATCATCGAACCAAGACGGTTGGAATCCGACCAGACTCTCTCCGCGCGCGACACGTGTCGAAACACCTCGTCAGATTTAAAAGTTCGAATTTCTCGCCTAAAATTGAAATTTTGGGGGCAAACTGTTTGGGTAAAAAATCACACCTCACGACCGACGCTAGAAAACTCAGATAACATTTCCATAATACCACTCTTGTATTTAGATAAGGTCTTACAGGATATTTACGGATGAGTACTCGGTCGTACGTTTTTATGTTGGTCGTACGTTCTGTACGACCGACGTGTGAGACTTAAGATGGTCCTTCGATTATACTAACTGTTAACAGTCAAACAACCGTTTCCTTTGTTCATTAATGCAGGTCTAAGAGCATTCATGGTGCAAACGGCCAGTAACGGACAAGTAATCAATGGCATTAAAAGCCCGACATCGGTTACGAGACTAACCATCAAGGCACATTTAATGACCAGCTGAAGCTAATTAAAGGCTTGCTTTACAACCGAAAAAGGGACTACAACTGTGATTGAATCTACATCTGCTCCATCTATTTGCTAAGCTATTTCACATCGAAAACACAGCAATCTACAGAGCATTTGAACAAATATCGCTAAAGCAGTTCCATACGACAACAGTTCGAACCGCACGACAGCAGCTTATTTCGCACGATTTACACACGACACACGACGTTTACACACGACTAAGTTTATTTCTACATTCATTTGTAATATGTTGTACACAAAACACCTGTTACAAAAGGACTTTCACCCCTGTTTGGAGACTATAGTGCACCGTCGACTCTCACAAGTCGACCACGGTTTTTTCCTTCGTTTTGGGGTTTTCCGCGTCACCAATTCTCTTGTCTTGTTTACTTTTTCCTTGCAAATGTGTTTCTTGGTCTTGAGATACGTTTCTTCAGTTGTTAATGTTGGTCCCGACGGGCTATACAAGTTTGTAGAAGGGGGGGTCGAATACAAACACACAGATTTTACTTTTCTAAATTTTTTATTGATAAATCATTTACAATTTACAGCTTGTTGCGGAACATGATTAAGGATAAACCTAAATCTAAACAAGTTGGAACACTAAGTTTCTTGCACTAAGAAAGAGAAGGAAATTACTAATAATAACCTATCTCAAGATAAGAAAGATGACTTGTCCGGAGTTAGCAAGTGACTCGTCCAGAGTTTTCGAGTGCTTCAAAAATGAAGCTGGAGACCTTCTTATATACTGCATGTATTTAATGCATGGCAGTTTATACTTTACACGTGGCAGCAGCTCATTGGTTGCATGTCATTGACCTTTGTAGACAACCTTAGTAGCCGCATGTTTGAACAGTGTAGTATCAGAGTGGTTGTACGATTTCAGACAATAAGGAGGTTCTTTTCTGACATATCGTGCGGAGTCGTGCAAGGGTGTTTAAGACAAAAGTACTTTGTACGGAGGACTTTATGGTCAGCTTTCGTTGATTCAGCGCTTTACCATTGTTTATCAGCGAATGATAAAGTTCAGCGATAGCTGAAGTCTTGTACTTGATACTTCATGTTGAGTGGATAAATCTGAGTCTTCGCTGATCCGCATCAGTTCATTAGGAGACTTGTCGCTGGTTCTTGAGCTTGAGCTTGATCTTCGACTTCAGCGTAGAACCTATGTTGACGTGAAACTTGTCTTCAGGGATCATAAGTAAACAACTAACTTATCAGCAATCACCATAAGGACTGAACAGGCTCAGAGCATTATGGTGAACAGTGTTCGCTGAATGTTTAATCTAAAGAGCAAGAGTTCCTATCAGCAGTACTGTAAGGTCTTAGTACTTTTCAGCGATAGTGAAACTCTAATACATATTGTTTACTTACAATTTTCACTAAGTATTTAAGAGAGGGTCATTATCAAATCACTGAGGGTTTGGATCAACAATCTCCCCCTATTTGATTATGACATAGCAACAGAGAAAATTGCTATTTAATGAAAACATAAGGATAAAAAGAACTCATAAAATATTTGTCCCTTTTACTGTTTTCTGGGATCTTTTCTGTACTGATGGAGTAAAGTACTTTCGCTAAAATCTTTCTTTAAAACTTCGTATCAGATTACAAAGGGAAGTGGAAAGATTACAAGTACAAGCGAAATAAATTACAAGTACAAAAGAATAACTGATAACATAGAAGAATGGGGCGATCCTATCAGCTTATAGAGGTTCTTCCTTAATAAGAAGTTCATCAAGGGTCTTTGATGTGGGAATCATCCAGTCAGGGACATTTACTCTTTGATTCCTTTTGTTCAGAGCATCTTCAAAAATCAAGGGTTTAAGATGCCGTACCTGAATGTCGCGTTTGAAATCACACCAGTAGATGAGATCTTTCAGCTGTTCGATGGGAGTGATGGGAAGCTCAGAGATACGTTGAAAATGTTTTCGTCCATCATAGTCAATAAGAATATCCCATAGGGTTTGCTTATGACTTTCCCAGGGATGAAAGTCTCACCAGGAGGAAGAGATGTGTTAAGTGCGGAAAGGTCAGGTTCTGGACCAAGGACTTCGGCAAGAGAAAAACCAATACCTGTTTCGTTCCGTATATGAGGACCTGAGTCTGAAGGTTTAGACTTTTTCTTTGCAGAGGCCCTTCTTTTCTGATTTGCGAGAGGAGGGGGAGGAGGAATATCCACACAAGAAGATACTAAGTCGATCTGTTGATTTATCAGCTTTTTGAAATGATCCTTGTACTTAGATTGAGACTTCTGGATGGCTAATCTGATCTCCAAGCATTCAGACAGACCGTACTTCGTGATGGCTTCAGCATAGAATTTTTTGTACCATCCGTTCTCTCTGAATATCTCAATTTTAGCGATTGAAACTTTGAGGGTTGATCTTCCACTGATGAGTACCTTGTTGATTTTGGCAGGTCGATATCTGAAGTGGACCTTTTCTCTTTCCTTCAACGATCTTCTTGGCGTCTTCCCATAGCTGACGTTGAACTTCGATTGGAGTTCTTTTCAGCTTGGGGTCTTTCACTGATTGTTGAGTAAGCTGGATGGCGAGTTCTCTGTCTTTTTCTTCAGCTTCCCTTCTTTCAGCGATTAACCTTTCAGCTCTAAGATGATCCTGGTATTCCTTTTGTGAATGTCTGAACTTTGGAGGAATAGAAGGAAGTTGATCACGCTTCAGGATGATTCGCTGATCTTCGAATCTCTTGATCATTGTATCTCTCTTTTTCTGATCCTCTTCACTCAGCTTTTGAGGAGCCAAGGAAGGTCTGTTTTTGTGAGAGAGCAGTTGTTCTTCAGGTTCATCAGTCTCAGAGATCAAATCCAAGACTGGGATTATTTCTTCAGTGTTGGAAGCTGGGATTATTGTTGGTGAAGTCGCAGCTATAGAAACTTCAGTGATATCCTCAAACAGGGGAGAGGACTAGCTGAAACACAACGATCTTACGAATAAGAACTTGGATAGAACAGAGATAGAAAAAGAATGGGGTTAAGTGTATAGAGGTTTTATGGAGAGTAGAGTTGGAATTAAGAAAGGATAGATGAGGGATGTAGTGAAAAGGAGTAGAAGGTAGTGTACCTGACAAACCGGCTTTTTAAGCAAGATCGTCAGATTGTCATCTTCAGCGAGGCCTTTATTTTTGCCTTTGTCAGCTTCAGACGCTGCAGGCTTTGTCTTGGTCCGCTCCCCTGAAGGTTCATTTATCAAAATCCCTTTAAGAGTTGTAGTCTTCTGAGCAGGCTTGACGATAAAGGAGTCGTCATCATCATCATCGTCATCATCATCATTCTTTGGAGAAGAGGATGGTTCATCAGCAGATAAGTCGATGGCTTCTTCATCTTCAGCTTCAGATTCAGATTCTTCAGCAGCTTCTTCGAGTTGCTCCCCCTCAGATACAGAGGTAAGCTTCTCGGTTCCCTCAGGGTTTTCATCTCCCTGAGGTCCAGCAGTTGTTTCTTCATTTGTCTTCTCCCCCTCTTCAGTAAGGGGAAGTTCTTCAGTCTTCTCCCCCTCTATAGATTTATCATGGGGAAGGTCTTCAGAGTTCTTCTCCCCCCTTCCTTATGATGAGTGGGGGAGGAATGCGATGACTCAGCAGAAGGCATTGGTTCCCTGTCTTCTTGGCCAGGGACCCCAATATAATTTTCAATCGCTGCTACTCTGTCTTCTAGGCCAGTAATAGCATGAGTGATCTTCAAATGTTCAGCACGATCCGCCGTAGTAAAATGTGAAGGGGCAGGGGCGGTCATGTTATTCAGGATCTGCTGCATCATTGTCTTTATTGAACTTACGTCAGTCTTTACAGAACTCACGTCAGTCTTTACAGCAGACATATCTCCCTGAAGATTTCCAACCGATGTTTTCAGCGTTATGACCTCGCTGGACATGGATTGAACTGTTGTTTTGAGAGAGGTGTAGTCTGTGTAGATGTCAGCAAGAACTTTGGCAAAGTTACTGAGAGTATGATCAACCTTCTCCAAATCAGCTTTGGAGGCTTTCTGTTCAACCACTGTTGTCAGCTTGTTGAGATTCTCTCCAGCGTTTGTTACAACTGAAGAGTTGTCTGACAGAGTGGTGGTGAGACCTGTCAGCTTCGTATCCAGGTTCTTCAGAGAGGCGTTGATGTCTCCCAAATTAAGACCTGTAACATATAAGTACTTATGAACAGAGGAAAGCTCAGAAGTTTGGGGTTCAGTTACAGTGTATATGGGTTGGTCTATACCTGCAGGAGGGTTGGTGAAGTCGTCAAAACTTCTGTGTCCTGAAAAGAGTTCCATGTCGTCAGCTAGAGTGCGTGTACGCATGGTTACTTCTGCAGGTCCTGTATCCATCATTCCTTGAAGAGTATCAGCTTTAGCTTCTGGAGGAATGACGGGTGCTCCAGTGATCGTGGTGAAAACTGGATTAGAGTCCAATGGAGTAGAGAGATAAGCGAAGGTTGAGAAAGTTGGTTGGGTGTAGGGTTCAGCGTTGGATCCACTGAGAATTACTTCTTCAGTCTGTAGAGAGACTGAAGGAGGTTGGGTAGATTCCAAGTTTATAACTTTAGCATTTAAAGACGTTGAAGCTGGGATGGAATGGGTGGCTTGTTCAGCTGTGGCAGAGCGTACCACTGAACTTTCCTTCAGCTCTTCACGATGAGCTGAGGAGTCTTCAGCATGAGATTGTTGGGGTTGCTCCTTGGTTTTCTTAGTTCTTTTGGAACCAAGTTGGGTAGATGAGTGTTTCATTTTACGATGAATGAAGGTTGCATCTGGGGTGTCAGCGGTGGGTTTTTCCACTGAAGGAGCTGCAGAGGTCTAAGAAGGAGCATTGAGAAGAGTTAAGAGTGTAGAGAGACGTACCTCGTTTTCCACTGGCTTGAAGTCGAGTACCTTAGGGCCAACCTGAGAGAGTTTCAGGTCACCCTCTTTTGGGTAGTTGTCCTTCAGGCCTGTTTGGAAGACGGCGCTGATGAATCTTGGATATGGAACCCCTGATGGTCGGTCAGCGGCAGAGTCTACTCTGAGTATAAGATCATCGTAGATTATCGATGCCCAGTCTATATGAAGACCTTTCAGCAATGCATATCCCATTGCTTGTTGAGGTTGAGCGGCTTGGTCAGAGGAGTCGGTCTTTGCAGTCATGCAGCTTATCAAGTGTGCGAAGATGAAGTTCATCTCGCTGGGCATTTTTGACTTCTTGATGAGGGTCAGCTTCTTCTCAGGCTTCTTGTCCTTTCCAACTTCCCATACATAACCCATTGCATCAAAGAATGCAGTGATGGCTTCCCTATCAGCATGTTTCTTGTGGTCAGGGAGAGGAACAAAAGGTTTTTCTTTAGTGGCGATGGGAAGGCTCAGTGCTTTTCGGATAATGGCAGGGGTGATTTTTATGGTGCCAAAATTAGTGTCACAGAGGATGCAATCGATTTTCTTTGAGGAGTCTTTGGCTGATGGTAGCTGAGTGTGTCTGGCAGAATACCAGAACTGAGATAGTAGTAGCTGATGTGCAATCAAGTTCCTTAAGTGTGAACTTGACCTGAGGAGCCTTGATGATTTCCAATTCCTCAGCAGCAACAGCAGTGGTATTCTCAGCAGTAGGAATGTCAGTAGATGCCATTGTTGTATTATCAGTTCAACCAAAGATATAACAAATAAGAATAATATTAATGTGGAAAGATTTTCCAATAAGATATTTCGAATTTTGTCCATTTCATTCAGACAAAAATGTCTTAATGAAGATTAGGGTTTTTCTTGTTTTTGAAAAAGAAAAGCAAACCCAATAAAAATCTTGTTTTCCAGTTTCCTTTGAGAATTAGGATTCTGGAAAAACGTATGAAGAACAAGTTTAAGATTTTGCGATTTAAACATGAAGAACAACAATGAAAGGTTGTGTTCATAAAATCATGAAAGAAATGATTTCATTTTTGAAAAAGTTCTTTTGTTTGATCTTGTAGAAACAATGAGAAGATCATTAACAAGTTTTAAGAAACAGGTAAATAAAAGAAATATTAACCTGGTTCGTTGAAGAAGAAGAAGAAGATGAACAGTTCTTGAAATTTTTGAGAGCACAAATGCAACAGTGGTTTTCTTGAAGAAGAAGTTGTTCGCGTAAAGGAAAAATATAAACCCAAAATGTGTTTATATAGTGAGATTAGAGAGAGAAAATCTTGAGCGGGAAAAGATTTTCATCATGACACGGACACGTGTTTGCATTTGATTGGAAGGTAAACGAAACGTGCAAACGTGTGTCAGAAAAAGAACGTGCCGGGGCTTATCCGTTGCGATGACGTCACAACTGTCCTTTCATATTTTAGGATGTCTCTGAGGTTTTGAAAGCTCAGGGACACTTTTGAAAACATGAAGCACTGAATAGAAATATCAGTGTTGGTTTTAGAAATTTCAAAGTATCGCTGATTAAGGAAGAAATATTCAGCGATGCAATTTGTGTTGAAATCTTGCATTTACATGCGATTGTCAGCGAGAGAAAAACATACCTTGATATCAGCGAATCAAGTTTATTCAGAGAGAGAATGATAGAATGGGTTATACAAGTTGATTTTATCCTATCGCTGATCAAATGTGAACCATTGAAGATTTTACTCTTCAAAGTTCAGCATTCCAAGCTCGCTGATGAGAAAGTTGAATCTTGTCTCATCAAGAGGTTTGGTGAACAGATCAGCTAACTGATAATCAGTTGGGATAAAATGAAGTTCTATATCACCATTCATCACATGATCTCTGATAAAATGATACATGATTTCGATGTGTTTTGTCTTTGAGTGTAGCACTGGATTGTTGGCTATAGCGATGGCACTTGTGCTGTCGCAATAGATTGGAATTTTCGACAGCTGAAGGTCATAGTCTAGTAGTTGATTTCTCATCCACAAGACCTGAGAACAACAGCTTCCAGCGGCTACATATTCAGCCTCAGATGTGGAGGTGGACACTGAATTTTGCTTTTTACTTGTCCAACTCACCAGCTTTCCACCCAGGAGCTGACAGCCTCCTGTGGTGCTTTTCCTATCCAATTTGCAACCTGCAAAATCACTATCTGAATATGCGATTAGATCAAACCCTGAGTCTTTGGGATACCAAAGACCTAGGTTCGCAGTACCCTTAAGGTATCGAAAAATTCTCTTTACAGCGATCATATGAGATTCCTTAGGTTCAGCTTGATATCGTGCACACAAACAGGTTGCGTACATAATATCGGGTCGGCTAGCTGTAAGATACAAAAGATAGCCGATCATCTCACGGTACAGCGTGACATTAACAGGGATTCCAGAAGGATCTTTGTTAAGTGTCAGCGATGGTGCCATAGGGGTTTTCATAGCTGAACTCTGAGTTAAATCGAATTTCTTCAGCATATCTTTAACATACTTTCCCTGATTAATGAAAGTTCCTTTTTCATTTTGCTTTATCTGAAGACCAAGGAAATATGTTAGTTCACCCATCATGCTCATTTTATACTCATCTTTCATTCTATCAGCGAAACGAGTACAAAGGTCAGGGTTAGTAGAACCAAATATAATGTCATCAACATATATCTGAGCAAGAATAATATGACCTTTTACTTTCCTGAAGAATAGAGTTTTATCGATTTTACCACGCTCAAATTATTCAATATGGAGATAAGTAGAGAGAGTGTCATACCATGCACGTGGAGCTTGCTTTAAGCCATAAAGTGCCTTATCCAGTTTATAAACATAACCTGGACGCTTTAGATCTGAGAATCCTGGAGGTTGTTCCACATAGACTTCTTCATTCAGCTTTCCATTTAGAAACGCTGACTTAACATCCATCTGATATACTTTGAAGTCTTTGTGTACAGCGTATGCTAAGAATAGACGAATAGATTTTAGTCTTGCTACAGGAGCAAATGTTTCATCGTAATCTATGCCTTCCTCTTGTATGTATCCCTGAGCAACAAGACGAGCCTTGTTGCGGGTTACAGTTCCATGTTCGTCCAACTTGTTTCGATAGACCCATTTAGTGCCTATCACTTTCTTATCAGTTGGTCTTCGAACAAGTTTCCAAAGTTTGTTTCTTTCGAATTCAGTCAGCTCTTCTTGCACGGCGCTGACCCAGTTTGGATCTTTGAGGGCATCATCTATTTTCTTTGGTTCAATCAGAGAAATAAAGTTAACAAATAAACAAATATTACCTGCACTTCATCGAGTCTGAACACCAGCGTTTGGATCACCAAGAATTTGATCAATTGGGTGATTTACAGTCCATCGCTGAGCCGGAGCGTGAGACGCTGACTCAACCTGAACTGGAGGAGCTGAAGATGAAGCTTCAGCGACTTCTGGAATATCAGCCAAGAAAGGAGTAGGTGTAGATGTCATTTCATTCACTGGTTGCTGAGAAGTAGATGGAATGTCTGAGACATTTGGTTCAGAGGCAGGTATAGTGTTTAAAGGAACCGCTGAGACCCATGATGTTTCAGCTTCACTATTCTGCATGTTTGGGATGATGGTAGGACTATCATCTTCAACTGTATGAGTATGAGGAGTGGGAATATCTTCTGAATCACCAAGATGAGAAAACATCCATTGATTCAGTTCTTCAGTATCAGCGGACGGTTTAGAGTTCGCTGAACGGGATTCGTCAGACGTGACGTGAATAGTTTCTTCTACAGTTTGTCTTCTTCGATTGAAGACTCTGAAGGCTTTGGAAATTGAAGAATATCCAAGAAAGATTCCATCATCAGCCTTAGGATCAAACTTTCCAAGGGCATCTATGTTATTCAGTATGAAACACTGACATCCAAAGATGTGAAGAAAGCTAATTGAAGGCTTTCTCCCATGAAAAAGTTCATAGGCTGTCTTATTGAATCTTATGACTATCAGCGACCTGTTTTGCGTAAAACAAGCAGTGTTGACAGCTTCTGCCCAAAACTGAGTAGGCATGTGAGAATCGCTGAGCATTGAACGTGCAACTTCAATAATTGTTCTATTTCTTCTTTCAGCGACTCCATTTTGTTGCAGTGTTCTCACTGATGAAAAGTTGTGAGAAATACCCTTACTCTCAAAGAAGGAATCAAGAGAACTGTTTTTGAATTCAGTCCCATGATCACTCCTTATTGAGCGAACGGTCAAGTTGTTCAGGGTTTCTATCTTCCGAACAAAGGTGATGAGTTCTTCAGGGGTGTCACTCTTAGAACGGAGAAACATTACCCATGTACTAACGGCGCCAAAAACTTGATAGGGCGGGTATCACCCCCCTAAATCTAACCGCAAGTGTACGGTGTCGAAATCAAGTAATAACGTATGGTAAGTACGAGTATCGAATCCACGGGAACTATGAACTAAGTATAACAATTACTATAATTGCTATTAACTGAACTGTCAAAATTTTGAGATGGTTGGTTTAAAACTAAACAATTGCAAGAACTAAAGAAAACGCAAACGAAACAATAAACAACTTTGGAGACTTCAGATAGAGAAAATAGTTGAGGGTTGGACATCCTTAGGTTTTCACATGCAAACATCTGATTCACAACAATTACCAGTTAATTCCCATTAATGAATCCAATCTTCAAAATCACCGTTGTTCTCTTTCGAGCAACAACGGGTTTTATTTTGAAAAGGATAAGTTTTTTTTCTCTCGACCTCAACCTATGGATTTCAAAATACATTAAGCGTCAGATTTATGTTAAACGGTTAAGTTTTATCTCTCGATCTCAACCTAACGGTTCAATTAAGGACTAAGACTTACTCGGTATATCTCTATCACCGATTTATCGTCTTAGGCATGCAATTCCTAATTCTAAGTAGCAATCAATTCTCTCGAACTTAATTACTAACAAACAATTCGAATGCAAATTGGCCAAATTCACATAAGCGTTAAGAGCAAAATTGCATACTTCATTAATTAAGGAAAAACTGATAAAATCATTCGTCATCTGTTCACATGCTTACAAACCTAATTCATTCCAACCCCCAACGTCTAGAATTAGTTCATGTTGGTGGTGCATTCAAACACAAAAGAAAAGAAAAGAACAATGGAAGAAAACATGGCAAACGTGATCGTGGTGAATGGAATGATGTACTCCCTTCTCTCGTGTTTGTATCTACTTTGCGTGATGAACGTGGCTCCGATTGATCCTCTAACGTGGCTCCAAATGCTCCGAAAAGTCTCCCAAAATCGCCCCTAAACTGCTCCCGGTCGTCGTCGAAAAGCTGCGCCAAGAATGACCTAAAATTCCCAAAAAACGGACTTAAGGATGCTGAAACAGTGCGCGCCGCGGTTTGTGCCGCGGTTTGCAAACCGCGCACCTAACCGCGCGACGGCGTGGAGCAGTGCGTACCGCGGCATGGGCCGCGGTTTGGGAACAGTGTGCCGCGGTTTGGGCCGCGGTTTGGGAACTGTGTGCCGCGGTTTTGGACTAAGATCTCGGGCTTCCGTTGGGCTTCGTTTTGGGCTCTTTTTAGCTTCTTTTCTCGGAGATTACTGTCTTTTAATAAACCTGCACATTCCACTAGATAAACCGTAAAATTCCGCTTCTTTGCTTAAATACAAGCCAATCTCGTTGGTTTTAGGACCGAAAATAACGCCAAAAAGTGGCGTTATCATATAGCGAGAGAATTCATCAACTATGACCAGTGTATATTTCTTTCCAGCGATGGATTGTTTGTTAACAGGGCCAAACAAACCATATGGAGAAGTTGTAGAGGAGATGACACTGAGGAGACTTGCTTTGACTTAAAGCTTGCTTTGGTCTGCTTCCCTTTCTCACACGCTGAACATAAAGACTCTTTGGCGTATAAGTGCTAAGGTAGACCAGTGACTAACTCTTTTGAGGAAAGAGTGTTCAGTGTCTTGAAATTTAGATGAGAGAGCCTCTTATGCCATATCCAGTTGACATCAGATGAGGCTTTTGAGAAGAAACTGGAGTTCTCAGTGGTTGTTGAGTCCATGTTTATTACATAAACATTTTTCAAACGATAACCGCTGAGAGCTATCTTCTCCTTTTTGTCAGCGACAAAGCAGGATTCCTTAGTAAAGATTACTTTGTTATCCTTGTCGCAAAGCTGACTGATGCTTAGAAGATTATGCTTCAGCCCTTCAACATATGCGACTCTTCTGAAGGTTGTTGTACCATTAGAGAGTACACCAAACCCTCGGGTATGTCCTTTTCCATTTCGACCGAAAGTCACAGAGGGACCCTTCTCTTCCTTGTATTCAGCGAGCAGGCTTTTCTTTCAAGTCATGTGTCTAGAGCATCCGCTATCGAGATACCAGATACCCTTCTTAACCTGCATTACAAAGGAAGATTAGTTTTTTATAGGTACCCACTTAACCATGTGTACACGTTTGTCAGTGGAAGTAGTTGGAATGGAAGGTTCAGCAGTCTTCGCAGCATTTGAAGATTCAGCTTTGTCAGTCTTCACTTTGGTTAATTTCTTAACCTGAGTGGTCTTCTTTGCCTTGGGGGCAATGATCTTCACCTTAGCTATCTTTTCAGCTTTGGTGGTTGTGGGGCACTTACTAGCAATATGATCAGTAAGTCCACAGTGATAACATTTCCTATAACTAAAAATAGTTCTAGGACCATTTGAATGCTGAGCTTTTGATTTTGAATTTGAAGTACCAGCACCAAGTAAGCTATTGGCTTTTGAAATGGGAGGAACATTTAGTTCTTCGGATTTCTTACCAAGGACATCTACTCTGAGACTAGGAGTAGATCGCTGAATAGATCCACGCTGAGTAGATCCAGAGATCTGATTCCTTGAGCCAGAGGGATAGGTCACTGAAGCTTTAGAAGCATTCAGCTTTGGTACAGAGGTACCCTTCTGAGGATTTTGGTTAAAAGAAATTCCTTTACCTTTATCTTTAAAGATAGAGGTAGGTTTTGGATAAACCATTTTCTCTTTACCTTTTGAAGAGGTAGAAATTTCCTCAGGGATAGGCGGTTTAGAAGAGGAACACTGAGAGGATGAAGTATCAGCGACTGAGGATACGAAAGTTCCAAATAAGAGCATGGAACGATCAGTAGTTGGTTCTAGAGTATCAGCTTTGTAACCAAGACCACGTTTATCACTCAGGGGAATCTGAGACTTAATTATCTCAGTGATCTTTGTTGAGGAATTATACCATCCATCAACAGTAGCTTTTTCAGCTCTTAATGCAGCGATAGCTTCTTCGCGCTCGATTTTGACTAGCTGATTTAAGTGCACTTGATCTTTAAAATCTTCTTCAATTTTAGAAAGATTTTCTATTTGAAGGTGACAGTTTTTAAGCTGTTTAGCGAGATCAAGGTTTTGATTTTCAACTATTGTTTTGCCATTCATGGCTTCATATAAACTTCTAGTCAAGAGATCGATTTTACGAAGACTGTCAGCTTCATCAATATTTGCAATATTGGTAAAGAAGGAAGGTGATACCTGAGTTGCAGAGGTTGAAGTAGAGGGAATGTCAGAGTTGTCTTCCTCATCTTCAAGTTTGGCCATAAGACAGAGATTGGCTTCATCATCTTCAGAGTCAGATGATTCTTCCTCATCAGAGTCAGCCCAATCATAGTCAGCCATCAGGCATTTGCCTTTCTTCTTAAAGCTTTTCAGCTTCGCATACCTTTCTTTCAGCTTGGCGTATTTGTCATCTCTATTCCTGGGAATAAAGGATTTCTTGGGAAACGCTGAGTTTCTCGAAACTTTCTTTGACCTGCACTCGTTAGCGAAATGTTCTATCTTTTCACAGTTAAAACAAGTAGCAGTAGCCTTATCAACAGGAGCTGATGATCTTGGCTTGTCAGTAATGGAAAGAGGTTTATTCTTTCTAAACATTTTCTTTTTGGCGAATCTCCTAAACTTTTTAGTGAGGAGAGCCAAAGATTCATCAAGATCTGAAGAGTCAGAATCTGATGACCTTTCAGAGTTACTCTCCAACTCAGTGATAGTGACTGAGGGTCGATGAGTGGAAGGTTCCTCTGAGATTAAAGCAACAGGGGTGCTTTTGGAATCTTTTACAAGATTCTTCTTAAGATGACTCGATTGCTCATGATTCAGCATCGTGCCATATAAGGTAGAAAGGGTCATTGATTTTAGATCCTTTGACAGCTTGAGACACATAGAATAACTGTCCCAACTTTCAGGTAAACATTCTAAAAACTTTGTCAGCACTTCAAAGTTAGAATATTCCTTACCAACAGTTTTCAGATCTATTATTAAACAGTTAAAACGTTGGTGTACTTCAGAGAGAGCTTCATTCTTACCACAACTGAAGCTTTCATACTGTCTTACCAGGTTGATCTTTCGAGAGTCCAGGACTTCAGAAGTACCTTCATACTGAACACAGATTGTGTCCCACATAGCTTTTGAAGTTTTCAGGTTCATGACGGAATGGTAGACTTCGTCAGGAAGAGCCATGGAGAGTATGGATCTGGCTTTGGTGTCGATAGCCACTTTCTTCTTATCTTCATCAGTCCACATATGAATTTCCTTAGGAATCAGCCTTTCTGGAATAGCATGTCTATTCTTAGCGGCAGGAACTGCAGCATCAATTCTTACAGGAATATATGGGACGTTTTCAAGATAATAAGGCATAGTAGGGTCTACACCTTCTAAGAAGAGAATCATCCTATTTTTCCATAGATTAAAATTATCTCTGGAGAATCTAGGGGGTTTTGCAAGAGAACCGTTGTCCATATAGTTTGTGTTTGTGTTGGTAGCCATTTTCAGAAATAGCAAGGAAGAGAAATCTTAGTATAGATTAGATCTTATTTTTGAGATTAAACAAATCTGCTCTGATACCACTTGTTGGTCCCGAAGGGCTATACAAGTTTGTAGAAGGGGGGGTTGAATACAAACACACAGATTTTACTTTTCTAAATTGTTTATTGATAAATCATTTACAATTTACAGCTTGTTGCGGAACAAGATTAAGGATAAACCTAAATCTAAACAAGTTGGAACACTAAGTTTCTTGCACTAAGAAAGAGAAGGAAATTACTAATAATAACCTATCTCAAGATAAGAAATATGACTTGTTCAGAGTTAGCAAGTGACTCGTCCAGAGTTTTCGAGTGCTTCAAAAATGAAGCTGGAGTCCTTCTTATATACTGCATGTATTTAATGCATGGCAGTTTATACTTTACACGTGGCAGCAGCTCATTGGTTGCATGTCATTGACCTTTGTAGACAACCTTAGTAGCCGCATGTTTGAACAATGTAGTATCAGAGTGGTTGTACGATTTCAGACAATAAGGAGGTTCTTTTCTGACATATCGTACGGAGTCGTGCAAGGTTGTTTAAGACAAAAGTACTTTGTACGGAGGACTTCATGATCAGCTTTGGTTGATTCAGCGCTTTACCATTGTTTATCAGCGAATTATAAAGTTCAGCGATAGCTGAAGTCTTGTACTTGATACTTCATGTTGAGTGGACAAATCTGAGTCTTCGCTGATCCGCATCAGTTCATTAGGAGACTTGTCGCTGGTTCTTGAGCTTGATCTTCGACTTCAGCGTAGAACCTATGTTGACGTGAAACTTGTCTTCAGGGATCATAAGTAAACAACTAACTTATCAGCGATCACCATAAGGACTGAACAGGCTCAGAGCATTATGGTGAACAGTGTTCGCTGAATGTTTAATCTAAAGAGCGAGAGTTCCTATCAGCGGTACTGTAAGGTCTTAGTACTTTTCAGCAATAGTGAAACTCTGATACATATTATTTACTTACAATTTTCACTAAGTATTTAAGAGAGGGTCATTATCAAATCACTGAGGGTTTGGATCAACAGTTAAAAGTCCGCAACAACCTTAAGTTGTTCTTTTAGGAGATTTTTGGCATTAACAGATATGACATCGGGGTCTATGCCCACCATGTCTTCATGCGTCCAGGCAAAACAATCAGCGTGTTCCTACAAAAAGGAGATTAACTGACTCTTTATGACGGGATCTAACGATGCCCCCACAAAGACAATTTGACCAGGCTTGACTTGGTCCAAGATGACTTCTTCTAGACGATAATTATTTGAGGTTTCAAGGACATCCCAGACTTGTGATTGCTGTGCCATAGGATCTGGTTGGACCGTCATTTTCCTGGAAACAACAAAAACTTCACAAGATCGTTAGAGCGATGTATGCCTGGCTTAAGATTTTCTCTAGATGGGGTCCCACAGATGGCGTCAAACTGTTAATGCCAAAAATCACCCAAATGATAACTTAAAGTTGATGTGGAACTTTTAACAACTAAAGAAAGGGATCTCAAGACTAATCAACACAATCGCGAAAAAGGTAAATAAGACAAGGGAATTGGTGACGCGGAAAACCCAAACTAGGGAAAAAACCGCGGTCGACTTGTGAGAGTCGACGGTGCACTACGGTCGCCAAACAGGGGCGAAAGTCCTTTGGTAACAAGTGTTTTGTGTACAACAGATTAAAATAAGAGTAAAAACAAACTTAATCGTAAGATAAAGTTGTGTCGTGCGTAAATCGTGCGAAATAAGCTGTAGTCGTGTGATTCGAACTGTTGTCGTGTGAAGCTTGCGTTAGCGATACGTGTTTGAATGCTTAGATTATCACTGTTGTATTGCGTAGAGATATAGGAGAGTTGAGTTCAAATGTTGGATGTTGCGATGTTTAGCTTGATCCGAAGTGTATCGATGTGTAACAGATAGATGCTTGATGAAATGTGAACATGCCTTTATATAGCTTATGTCGGCATTAAATGTGTTTTGATGACCTGTTTGTAACCGTTGTTGGGTCTTTTAATGTCATTAAGAGCTCGTCTGTTACTGGCCGTTGTACCATGATTACTCGTGGACCTGCATTAATGAACAAAAGAAACGGATGCTGACTGTTAACGGTTAGTATAATCGTACGACCGTCTTGAGTCTTAGATGTCGGTCGTATAGAACATACGACCATCATGAAAGTGTACGACCAAACATTCGATTGTAAATAACCTGCAAGACCTTATCTTAACACAAGAGTGATCTTACATAAATGTCATGAGTTTTTCATTGTCGGTCGTGAGGTGTGAATTTTTACCCAACCAGTATCCGTCGAAAATAGTCTTTTTCGGCGGATTAATCCGCTGGAAATGGTCCCCTGTTTTGTAGTGAGTTTACGTTTTGGATCCGTGACATCCATGGATAACAAGGAATACTTGATGCCCGGTGCTACAAGTTCATATCCATCAATTTCCTATCATAGACTCAGATT
This sequence comes from Saussurea involucrata, assembly GCA_033807775.1. Taxonomy (NCBI): domain Eukaryota; kingdom Viridiplantae; phylum Streptophyta; class Magnoliopsida; order Asterales; family Asteraceae; genus Saussurea; species Saussurea involucrata. The sequence continues at coordinate 67,927,401 of CM066318.1, read as the reverse complement.
CATCGATCTGAAGTAGATCGGAAGAAGCAACCATCGTTTGGTGATGACATTATTGTGCACACTGTGCACATTGTCATCCCACCATAGTACCACCATTTGTAGAGTGTGCACAATGTTGCACAATAAAGGCAAAACTAAGCAAAATAGGTATGTGGATTTGAAGGAAGCTACAGTTAATGGGTAAAGGAGTCCAAAGCTATGAAACATAATATGATAACGACAAAACTAAGCAAAATAGGTGTGTGGATGTGAAGGAAGCTACAAGTTAAATAGGAACATGGTTTGTCAAATGATAAAGTTCATAACATCTTGCAGATCCACAGGTTGAATGAGTAAGAGAAACATGAAAGACTATCTATTTTTTAAAGTTTACCTTGTTTAGTATGTGTTCACCTCCTTCATTTTTCATCTTTGTTTCCTTGTTCACTATGTAAACACCTTGTTAACCAAGTGCTTACCGATTATAGAATATTTCACCTTGTTCATTATGTGTTCTCATATGAAGACTCAAATATAAAGCTATTATTTTATTTCAATGAAAAATTGAGAGGGGGGGAAGGGAGGGAGGAAGAGAGGATAGAGGTATTTATAAAATACCTATATTGCCCTAAACTAAACTGAAGCGTAAATTGTGGAAATTTGTTTTAGAAGATTTTGTTATTAATTTTTTATATATATTAAATCTATTATGAGACTTAAATTGAATCTCACAATTACTACAAATTAGAGGGGTCTCAAATGAAGGCCCCCTATATATATATATATATATATATATATATATATGTGTGTGTATGTATGTATGTATACACACACATATGTATATATAAGACGATAATCAAATGAGAACCACAAATACGTTACAAACCCATGAGAACCAATATAAAAGTATTTTTTACATGATTTTTTTCATCAGAACCTATGTTTTAAGATAGTGTTCCACATATGTTCGTGTTCACCTTGTGAAAAGATTGCATGTGGAAAAAGAAATTTGATTCACCTAGTGAAATGAAAAATACACATAAAAGATATCCACGCGTGGTGAAACATATCCATGTGAAACTATCTGTAACGTCCCAAAAATTACAATAAATTTTAACTTTAAAATATAAGCATTTTAATAAATGAACCCTTGTTAAAATGTTCCAAAACCGTTTCGTTTGCAAACTTAATAATAAATATTCTCATTAATAATAAACAGCGGAAAATAAATCGTTTAAATAATAATTCTAATCTCGTAATTGTAATACTCTTCATGCGCGCTAGTGTGTATCCGTCACGTCTTGGAGCCACTAGCACCTGAAACCACATTTATAGGAAAAGGGTAAGCACAAAGCTTAGTGAATTCCATCACATGCGCAGATATGAATTATATACACATCACTCCTATCCGCACATGAGCAACAACACCACAGTTACATAATGCAAGTAAACACATACAAGTAATTATGTACCCAACTCCTCGGTCCCACCTAGTTCTCGGTCCCACCGAGTTCACACAACATTTCCATCCACTTCCTCGGTCCCACCGAGTCCTCGGTCCCACCGAGTTCCCACAACATTTATGTCCACTTCCTCGGTCCCACCGAGTTCCCACAACATTTCTATCCACTTCCTCGGTCCCACCGAGTCCTCGGTCCCACCGAGTCCTCGGTCCCACCGAATTCCCACAACATTTCTATCCACTTCCTCGGTCCCACCGAGTTCCCACAACATTTCTATTCACTTCCTCGGTCCCACCGAAATGTAATGTAACACACATTTATACTAAGCATTTAACCCAAACAAATATTACGCACCACAAACAACTAGTTCACACCACAAGTACAGTAGTACATACAAACTACCATAACATGCATACAATTCCTATCTACACAGTGAGAGAACTCACCTCAAAAGCAAAGTAGATGTCCTCAACAGCAAAACGAGTCGGCCAACACCAACTCACCTTTTTCCACCTAAATAAGTGATATCACACGTCAAAACGAAGTCCTAGCCCAAAGTCACGACTATAAGCTTACACAGAAAAAATCCAGCTTTTACTCTAAGATTTACAGGTCTGTTCGGGACCTATTTAGCCCCTCTTAAACTCATCAACCAAGAATTATTATTCCATAATCAGTTATTTCTATGTCTTAGGGTTCCAGGGACATATCGTACGCGCTCTAACGATTTTTCTACAATTTAATATGAATTTTCTAAAAACGGGACGCGAAACAGTCATGTTCAGACCGGCTGTGAAAACAGCCATTTTAAGCCTAGCTAGAGGCCGAACCGGACTTCCGCTAAAACACGAAAAGTGTGGCCGGCACAGAATGTGAGCCGTGGGCACCGGTTTCGTCCCAATCCGAGCTACGACGGAAAAGCTATGAACGAAATAAAACAGGGACAGAAAAGACACTTTCCACATGAAATGATAATTATAGCCTACACTTATATTAAGCCGCGACTTAACCCAATCAGACCCGAACTCAGCTGTGACTTATTGATTAAAGCTATTAGGGCTGTGCAAACCGTGCACCACCCACTGCCACCTCCAGTAGTGGCGGCCGTTGGCGGCGGCGGCGGTACGGTTAATAACTTCCGGCGAAACCACACCAATTCGCACACCCCGACTTACCCACACACACACACACACACCAGTACACCCCCTGCCGACACAGCGGCGGCGTACGGCGGCGGCCACACCGCCGGCAGCCATGGCTGCGGCGGCGGTGGTGGTGGTGGTTCATGGCGTTCCGACAACGAAACCAACAACGGAAAAGAAAGGAAAACGGGACTACCTCGACGTGACTTCTCCTCCCCCCTTTTTCCGGCATAAATGGCGACGACGGCGGCGGCGGTCTCTCTCCCGGCTGCTCCCTCTCTCTCTCACGGCGTCGCTCTCTCTCTCTCTCTCGACATCCTCTCTCTCTCTCTCTCTCTCTCTCTTTTTCTCTCTCTCTCGGCGATGGCAACAACAATGGGGAAGGGAAGGGGTGTCTTAGGGTTTTTTGGTGGGTTGCTAAAGTGAAAAACGAGGGGGAAGGGGAGGGGGTCGGTCCTTTGGCCGATCCCTTGCATAACTTTGGCCCCCTTGCCACTTTTGGCCCCTCAACTAACCCCTTCTCGCAAACCAACAAAAGATTTGACATATTTAACAGTTAGGTCCAAATCGTCTAATCCCGTTAATGGAAACCACGTTAAATAAAAAAAACTTAAAAAGAATTAATAAGAAGAAATTACATACCGGGATACGAGCTTTACAACTCTCCCCCACTTGGATTAGACTTCGTCCTCGAAGTCCACGCCTGCAAACAGCTCCGGGTAATTTTCTCGCATCTCAGCCTCGGGTTCCCAAGCCCACTCGAAACCCCTTCGGTGCTGCCACTGGACTTTCCCCAACTAGAATCTATATTTCTCACCCCATGTAAAATTTCTCGAATACTCTTCTTACTAACAAAACTCCCTCAAGGACACTACAATTATGATCGGCAGAACATCCCAACAATTGGAATCATTCCTAATCAAACGACTTCGGTTATCTCCCAACCTTAGATATTCCATACATCCCGATTCAAATTTCAAGCTCTAACCATTCTAAAGTTGCTCGCCAATATACCCTACAGGATACTCGAATCCGATCATTCCTATCATTAACTGTCGATTATCTTCCACGAGTTCTACTAGACTCCCAAAATTTATTTCACACGAATCATCAAACCAGTAAATTTATAATTACCCCCGAAGGTCATTCCACCATAACCATTCATCACAAGAAAGAATCTCAGGGTTACTACTACCATCACCAAAATTACCTTAAAATCGACTACAATTCTCCGATTACACTGAAGGTGTTTGGCCTCAAGCCCAAAAGTCGACACCTAAATATACTACTTACCTCAAAAAGGTTACCGCGCATTTATGCTCTTAATTACAAAGGGCATCATTCCCTTAACCGATACTATTCGGCCTACAGTACCAACACGCGTGGAATACCCAACCTTCCACCGTCTACTTATCCTCCACACTCGCTCTACGAAGCCTTGTCACGCCGTATCAAGATACACCTTAACGTCTACCTCCCAGGTACGTCTCAAGGCCCGGCACATCAGAACTACCTCCCAGGTAAGTGCCCAAGACTATATCCTCCCAGTGTCTACAGGAAAAAATCAAGGTCATATAACATGAATACCGGGGTCCCACCCCGAGATACCCAACTGACCATTACCAACGACTGACTAACATGCCTATTAATCCAATGCAAAACTGTCTACCAACAACATGCCTATCCCGGAATGACTCACTCACCCAAACGTGGAAATACTCAACGTGCAATAAATGCAAAATTGTGCAACAAAAACAACCCATCAACAAGACTCCCCATCGAGCCATTAAAACCGTGCAATTGACCCATGACTATCTCAAAGTCAAAACCGAGCAAAATGCTCCACGCTTGCTAGACCCATAAGTCGGTCAAAACGTGTTTAAATAAAGTTTAAGCAAGCAATACTCTAAAATCAACATTAGTCCCAAACTCAACACGGGTTAAACAAAAGAGTTTTCCAAAAGGACTCACACCCTTAAAATTCTCAAAATGACACATAACACTTAAAAGCGTATTTCCCAAATGGTTTACAAAATCATTTAAAAAATATTTTCAACGTCAAGATTTTTCATCTCAAAAAGATCGTATGCAATAAAACTACTATTACCAGGTCGGTAGTTACGCAAAAATGGACACGCTCGTCTCACATAGTAAAATCATGTTGAAAATCATTCCATTGCCGTTCAGTTTACTTACAAAACACAAAGTGTAATGAATAATTTCTTTTAAAAACGAACCACCACGGTTCTGTTATGGATTGACTCATGACATGCATGCAAGGTAACTGCTCAATTCAAACGGTGTGCAATAATTTTTCACACGTACTTCAAAAGAAGCCTAAACGGCAATTTACTCAAAATTATTTTCTGACCATCCAAATGATATGGAACAAAGTTTACCAATCAAAATTTGTGTGTGTCAGTTATTTATACAAAACAAGGAAACGATTCATTGACAATAAAATATTTAGCTGACTAAAAAAAAGCGCACCAAACAACTCATGATAAAATGTTACCAAAAATATTCTTCCATGCATCATTTAGGTCACATATAAATCGATCCACACACTGAACTATTTAAAATAATATACTTAGTAACACAAACTCATATTAAATAAATCACCAATAAAGTTTGTAACTCTCGTGATGAAAAGGTTTCATGCACTTTCAAAACCATAATTCGAAATCTTGTGTGTGTGCTAAACGTTTCCCAAAATTCTAAAACACAGTCCATATAAGGATTGGAAGCATAAGAATTAGTTAATGCAATTTTATTTTCAAAATCGAACTTTGTGCACGACTTAGACGGCATTCTACGTCTCGACTCGTACTACTCCAAATCCCTCTGGTCCACTATCGTCATCCGGACATTTAAACCTCTTAGGGCAAGATGGAATTCACGTCAAATCATCTTACGACTTTTCCTCAAAACAAAGTCGGCTCAGAAGCCTATGATTCTAGCACAATCATCAATCTTGACCCGAAATGGTCCACTTAAAACAAATATTACATCAGCAACCTCAACCACAAGTGGACAGCCTAACCGTCCTATACTACGGCCCAAACGCTCACTACAAGTGTGAGGCACGAAATAATGGGTAGCCCCGCTATCAAACATCACTACATCAGACACCGAGTTAACTGAGAATGTACTTAATCACACAGCTTAAGCAAAAAGCAACTACATACAATAACCAACAAAAGAAAAATCAAGTGATGAAATATACCTGTCACCACTTTAGGCGTAGCCTGTGCCTCCTCCACCGTCAGTTGATGAATTCTACCTCGGGCCGCCTCGGATCCAGCCTGACCCACACGACCATCAGTAATACGCAAGGGAGCAACCGCAGGAGCTTCTTGTGCCCCACTCCCAACAGTAACCCTCGGATTCGGGCAGTTGGTCTTCCCGTGGCCCGTCTGTTTGCAGTTAAAACAGACCACCAGTGGTACCCTGCAATCCCGACCGTAATGTCCTACCTGGCCACACTTGAAACAATTGTCGTTTCTCCTTCCGCTACTATCCTTGGTTTAAACCCACTGCTCCTTTGGTTCAAGAGCGAGTCCGAAAACCTCGTTCTCTTTGGAACCTCCGATTCTAATGCAACGGTCTGCGCCATTTTCCTCTTCTTCGTCTGTTCCTCTAACTCGAGTCCTCGTCCCCGAGCAGCCTCCAACATCATTACTACCTCATCACGAACGGCGGTAATAATCTCGGGGATTGCCTCCCTAATAGCATGCTTTACTTCGGCCGCGATCAACTCACGTATCTGCTCAATAGTGAGTTCAATACTAGCATTCGGTTCAACATCGTTGTTCCTCCTTGTGATGGTCATCCTAGGTAATTAATACAACGAGCTATTAGCCCATAATAACTCATACTAACAACGCTCACACTCGAGCATTGATCATGTGTTTCCGATAGTAGGAGCTCTACTACTACCTTCCACACCTATCATCACTCGTTCCAAGTTCCATCCGAAGTGTCCAAGTAGTTTCTCGCCGAATACTACACCCATATGCCCACACCAGCATATATACACACTCTTCCTAGCTCCCTAGGAATTTCTTCTCATTCCACTACCCTTGCTAGAACGGAATCCCCGCTAGTCCTGACGAGTCGCCTCGCAAATGCACATTCGCATACAGTGAAACCAGATAGACATTCGAGAATAAGATTCTATCCTACAACGGTTGGACTCAAACAAGAGCAGCGCAATAGAACTAAATCCAACATTCTAAGGCTATTCGGTTCCTACTACATACAACCTATAGTGCATTCGCTTAACAACCTATCAAGGCTAGCATAAATTCCTATTAGCAAGCAGTAACCATACAGTACAGTGTAACCAACACAAGCAATCTAGCATGCATACTCCTATGATCTAGAAAGCAATAAATACACTAAGTACTGTACCTTTTCCCTTGGCTCCGGCTGACTGTACACACCGCGCCCTCGATCACCGTTTCTCAAACGCATTTTCCTTTCTTTTATTTTCCAAAAACTTTATAGAAAATTTTATAGCCGCAAACTTGAGATCAAACACACCGAAATGTATTTGACTCGCTCAAGCTGTGCTCTGATACCAAGTTGTAACGTCCCAAAAATTACAATAAATTTTAACTTTAAAATATAAGCATTTTAATAAATGAACCCTTATTAAAATGTTCCAAAACCGTTTCGTTTGCAAACTTAATAATAAATATTCTCATTAATAATAAACAGCGGAAAAAAAATCGTTTAAATAATAATTCTAATCTCGTAATTGTAATACTCTTCACGCGCGCCAGTGTGTACCCGTCACGCCTTGGAGCCACTAGCACCTGAAACCACATTTATAGGAAAAGGGTAAGCACAAAGCTTAGTGAATTCTATCATATGCGCAGATAGCAATTATATACACATCACTCCTATCCGCACAATAACACTACAGTTACATAATGCAAGTAAACACATACAAGTAATTATGTACCCAACTCCTCGGTCCCACCGAGTTCTCGGTCCCACCGAGTTCACACAACATTTCCATCCACTTCCTCGGTCCCACCGAGTTCCCACAACATTTATGTCCACTTCCTCGGTCCCATCGAGTCCTCGGTCCCACCGAGTTCCCACAACATTTCTATCCACTTCCTCGGTCCCACCGAGTCCTCGGTCCCACCGAGTTCCCACAACATTTCTATTCACTTCCTCGGTCCCACCGAAATGTAATGTAACACACATTTATACTAAGAATTTAACCCAAGCAAATATTACGCACCACAAACAACTAGTTCACACCACAAGTACAGTAGTACATACAAACTACCATAACATGCATACAATTCCTATCTACACAGTGAGAGAACTCACCTCAAAAGCAAAGTAGATGTCCTCAACAGCAAAACGAGTCGGCCAATACCAACTCACCTTTTTCCACCTAAATAAGTGATATCACACGTCAAAACGAAGTCCTAGCCCAAAGTCACGACTATAAGCTTACACACGAAAAATCCAGCTTTTACTCTAAGATTTACAGGTCTGTTCGGGACCTGTTTAGCCCCTCTTAAACTCATCAACCCAGAATTATTATTCGATAATCAGTTATTTCTATGTCTTAGGGTTCCAGGGACATATCGTACGCGCTCTAACGATTTTTCTACAATTTAATATGAATTTTCTAAAAACAGGACGCGAAACTGTCATGTTCAAACCTGCTGTGAAAACAGCCATTTTAAGCCTAGCTAGATGCCGAACCGGACTTCCGTTAAAACACGAAAAGTGTGTCCGGCACAGAATGTGAGCCGTGGGCACCGGTTTCGTCCCAATCCGAGGTACGACGGAAAAGTTATGAACGAAATAAAACAGGGACAGAAAAGACACTTTCCACATGAAATGATAATTATAGCCTACACTTATAGTAAGCCGCGACTTAACCCAATCAGACCCGAACTCAGCTGTGACTTATTGATTAAAGCTATTAGGGCTGTGCAAACCGTGCACCACCCACTGCCACCTCCGGTAGTGGCGGCCGTTGGCGGCGGCGGCGGTACGGTTAATAACTTCCGGCGAAACCACACCAATTCGCACACCCCGACTTACCCACACACACACCCGCAGACACACACACACACACCCCCGTACACCCCCTGCCGACACAGCGGCGGCCACACCGCCGGCAGCCATGGCTGCGGCGGCGGCGGCGGTGGTGGTTCATGGCGTTCCGACAACGAAACCAACAACGAAAAAGAAAGGAAAACGGGACTACCTCGACGTGACTTCTCCTCCCCCCTTTTTTTCCGGCAGAAACGGCGACGACGGCGGCGGCGGTCTCTCTCCCGGCTACTCCCTCTCTCTCTCACGGCGTCGCTCTCTCTCTCTCTCTCTCTCTCTCTCTCTCTCTCTCTCTTTTTCTCTCTCTCTCGGCGATGGCAACAACAATGGGGAAGGGAAGGGGTGTCTTAGGGTTTTTTGGTGGGTTGCTAAAGTGAAAAACGAGGGGGAAGGGGAGGGGGTCGGTCCTTTGGCCGATCCCTTGCATAACTTTTGCCCCCTTGCCACTTTTGGCCCCTCAACTAACCCCTTCTCGCAAACCAACAAAAGGTTTGACATATTTAACAGTTATGTCCAAATCGTCTAATCCCGTTAATGGAAACCACGTTAAATAAAAAAAACTTAAAAAGAATTAATAAGAAGAAATTACATACCGGGATACGGGCTTTACACTATCATATTATGAAACAAATATATGTGAAGCAAAACATCTTAAATCCTAGCAATTGATTAAAAAATATCATGTAAAAAATATATGTATATTGGTGCTCACGAGTTTGTAACATATTTGTCGTTCGTATTTGATTTAACGCCCCCCCCCCCCCCCCCACACACACACACACATATATATATATATATATATATTACAACTATCTTCTAATTGTAGGTGTCCGGATCATTTTGTTTGCCTCTCTGATTAATCTCATAAAACCCTGAAAATAACAATCAATTTCTAGTGGTCTAGAGGAGAATGAAACAAACGATATATGTAACCGAACCTAGGGCTTAGTCTTTGTTTACCGGTTAAGATAGCCCTCAATATTTATTTTACAACTATTTAGCAGTAATTATTACTACTCCATTTAGAATAAAATGTCACTTAGGGGCCGTTTACAAAACGCTTACCCAGGTAAGTGCTTACCAAGTCATATTAGCTTACCGGATGAATATGACAAGGACCAAGAATCTTACCGGTAAGAACGGAAGCAAGGATCGAGAGTAGAAAGCAAGGACAGAGAGTCTTACCCGGTAAGTGAGTGCGACGACTCTTACCACGGTTAGTGCTTACCGGCTAAATTGTAGCATACAATGTCATTTTGGTGGACTAAAATCTTACCCGGGAAGTAGGTGATAGTGTTGAATTTTAACGGTAAGCGCTTACCCAAATAAGTAATTAGGTAAACGGCCCCTTAGTCATTTGTCGATATTTAATGTCAATTATGAAGTTGAATCTCATGAACCAAACAAAAAGATTCCAATTCTTCTAATAATTACCAAATACATGGTCAAAGTCTATAATTTCTTTTGGAGAGGGTTGTTCCTAAGGATTTTGATGCCATGTGCGAAGATGCTAAAAATTGCCCCTAGGCGGTTTTAAATAAATGAAACAAAAAAACAAACGATTTTTAAAGGGTTTGGAACCTAGTCAAGCTAGGTGAATCATCCCTTCGCCGATGTACCATCTGCAACCAAAATCTCTAAGAAAAACTCTTCTACACTTATGGGAGCACACGACATATCGACACATCTTATAATCAAAGTCATTTGTTCCTTGTGACTTGCATCAGAAGTGCAATTAAGAATTACCGAAAAATACTTTGCCACTTTGATTTTTTTTTTAATAGTCACACTTTTAACCTCGGATGCCAACATTTGAATCAATTCATTTGAATTTTGTGGATAAGATAATGATAATGAGTTTCTTTGTCTTTAATTAGCCGCAAAATGTTGTTTAATGACAACATCAAACTCAGTAATCAGTTGAAGTATACCCAAAAAATTCCATTAGAATTTTAATAAATTTGTTCATTTGTTCCACGAAAATCCAAATTAAATTGTACTAGACATTTCACAACAACAATTATTCTAATCAAAACTTCTTTCCAGTGATCAATATCTTTCTTAATCAATTATTGTAATTCTTTATCAATTGTTTTATTTTTTTATTTTTTGAAATAAAAGGGGATTGATATCATTAATGCATCAAGTTACAGTGGGGCTGGAAATGAACAACCAAGAAACTAGGAATATTATACATGGTACTACTGTTCGACAAACTTTGAGCATTTCTAGCAATAACGTGAGCCGCTTCGTTTGCGTTTCTTCGAACGAATTTAACATGGAAGTCCGTCGAGTGGGCAAGGAGAGATCTGCCTCTTTCAATGAGAGCTCTGAACTCCGAAAAATTCTCCGAATTAGTATTGATGGCGTCAACAACAAGTTTCGCATCGGATTCAAAGATAACCTGCTCGTGGCCCAGATCAGTGACCCAAACGATAGCCTGTAAAAGTGCCATAGCTTCACATTCTTTTGCCGATGGTGACCCCAAGTCAAGCGTGGAGCGATAGGCTAAGACGGTACCATTGTGGTCGCGAAGAATCATTCCGGCGCCCCATTGATTGGATAAGGTGAAAGTAGCCGCATCGACGTTACACTTTAAGATATTTTGTGGAGGGGGATGCCACATATTGCACTTTTCAACGGTTGCACAGTCACGATTGTTAATACCATTGACCGATATCCAGTCATCCCGAGTGGTTTTTGCAAGTCGAATCGCCCATTTAGGACTTTTAACAGCAACGTTCAACCAAGCATGATTTCTAAGCTTCCAAATGCTCCAGCAGATCATGAGAAAACAAGTACGGGTCTCATCGTTTCCGTCACTCAAAACCGTCGCAAGGAAGGAGGAGAAATCCTCTGAATCGGTCGCGATCTCGTCAATGAAATCCCAGAGATTTGCCTCTTTCCATACCTTCACGGAGACCGGACACCCAAGGAAAAGGTGCCAATTGTTCTCCGGGTTGTTCCCGCAAAGTGCACAGAGACACGGAACGCGGATACAGCGTTTTTGCAGGTTGACTCGGTTAGGAAGAACGTCGTTGCAAAGCCTCCAAGAGAAGCATCTAACTTTGTGGGGGATACTTGCCTTCCAAATGCATTTCCAAGAAGGAATTATCGGAGAGATAACGAGCCTTTGAGCAAAAATTCTTAGCATGTTATATCCACTTTTAACTGAATAAATGCCGTTTGGATTTTGATGCCAGATAAGTCGTTCAATTCCGTTTTGACCCCACGGAATCTTGAGGATTTCGCAGCTGTCACGAGGGGACAAAGTGCGATTGATCAGATCTAGGTCCCAACCGAAAGTGGTACGAGAACGAAAGTGACTCACTCTTAGGTCGCTACTTTCAGCTGGGGGTGGTGTTTCCACCCAAAAATTTTGTTCATCCCTGAGCCATGGATCCTTCCAGATGCGAATAGTTTCCCCGTTCCCGACCCTCCATCTATATCCTTTGAAAAGAGCTTTGTGAGCTGTCCAGATGCTTCCCCATACATAGCTTGGGTTGCATCCCATTTTCGCATAAAAAAGTCCCATTTCGGGTAATACTTTGCTTTAAAAACTCGACTAACTAAAGTATTCGGCTGAGAGAGGAGCCTCCATCCTTGCTTGCCTAACAACGCAAGGTTGAAAGAAGAGAAATCTCGAAAGCCCAGCCCCCCTAAGTGTTGAGGCGTACAGAGTTTTTCCCAGGATAACCAGTTAATCGCACGGGAACCGTCCATTTTCGAGCTCCACCAAAAAGAGTTGAGGAGTCGATGGATATCCGTTAAGAGAGAGCTCGGGAGAAGAAACACGCTCATGTAATAAACCGGGATAGCTTGAGCCGCCGCTTTGATAAGAGTTAGTATTCCCGCATTCGAAATCGGTCTATTCCGCCATTTAGAAAGACGTTGCCACATTTTGTCTTTTATATGTCGGAAGATTGTTTTTTTGTTACGGCCGATAATCGAGGGCAGACCCAGATATTTGCCCGTGTTGAGCGGGCTCGAGACTCCGAAAATGTTGGAAATGCAAGCTTTCATGGTAGGATCGACGTTCTTGCTAAACATGATGCCCGACTTGTCGAGATTAACCGCTAATCCCGCCCCAGTCTCAAAATCGTTAAGGATCGATTTGACCACCACACACTCTTCCATGGTTGCACGACAAAAAAGGATGGCGTCATCCGCAAAGAGAAGGTGAGAAATAGCCGGTGCGCGTCTTGTAACTTGACACCCGTGGATGAGGTTTCTAGAGGAAGCATCCTTCAAAAGAGTATAAAGACCCTCCATACAAAGAATGAAGATATACGGGGATAGAGGGTCACCTTGGCGGAGGCCACGCTTGGGATAAATTGGGCCCGCAATATCGTTGTTGATACGAACAAAATAACGGACCGAGGTGATACAAAGCATGACCATATTCACCCAAGAAACGGAGAAACCCATTTTGGTGAGTATGAGACGGATGTAGTTCCAATCAAGCCAATCATAGGCTTTGCTTATATCAATCTTAAGTGAAACATCCCCACTCATTTTTCGAGTGTTTTTCTTCATGCTATGGAGGAGTTCGAAGACAATAAGAATATTATCCGTTATGAGTCTACCTTTGATGAAGGCCGATTGGTTTTCCGAGACCACCATAGGGACGCATTTTTTGAGACGATTTGCGAGGACTTTTGTTATAATTTTGAGCGTGACGTTGCAAAGAGCTATGGGGCGAAGATCTTTCAAGGAAGTTGGGGTGTCGCACTTTGGGATAAGAGTGAGTATGGCGTCGTTAACTCCTTCCGGGAACGCGTTATTTCGCAGCCAACAGGTGCCCGTCGAGACGATAGTGTCTCCAACCAAATCCCAATAGTGTTGGAAAAAGCGGGGATTGAAACCATCGGGACCCGGCGCCTTATCGGGATGCATTTGGAAAAGTGCTTCTTTAAATTCGTTTTTGCTAAAAGGAGCCTCAAGATGAGTATTGTCGATTGTCGAAATACACGTTTTCACTTTGTCGGTAATAAGGCTGGCCGATCCATTACTAGCTGAAAAAATGTTTTTAAAGTAATCGATAGCTAGAGAACAGAGCTCTTCGGGTTCCGTCACCCAAATCCCTGCATCATTTTTCAACCTTTGAATGTGGTTCCGTTTCCTCCGACCATTTGCATGGGTGTGAAAAAACCTCGTGTTTAAATCTCCTTCTTTAAGCCAGTGAATTTTTGCTCTTTGTTTCCAATGGACCTCATTGATGAGCAGAGACAACAATTTCCTGTTTGTATCATCATAATCAAGAGAATTACCAGTCGAACCTTGGCTGCGGAGGTAAGAAAACTTTTGGCGACACTCGTTGATCTCCTTAGTCTGCGAAACATGTAAATCCCGACCCCATTTGCGGAGCTTCCCGGCGATGGAAGAAAGTCTATTTGGCAGATCCAAAAAAGACTCCCGGTTCCATGAACTAAAAATAAGGGGGTCGAGATTTTCTTCATGAAACCATTTGTTTTCGAAACGGAAAGGATTAAATTTTGATCGTCTCGTCGTGTGAACCTCGTGAGTGTGTAGGAGAATAGGGGAGTGATCCGAAATGGGGCTCATAAGGTTTTTGATCCAAGCATTTGGAAAGAGGTTCGACCAAGACGGAGATCCCACAACACGATCGAGGCGTTCCCAGACTTCATTGGGTTTGCCTTTGAATTTGCACCACGTAAACGGAAAACCATGCATGGGAATATTACTGAGGTTGCAGTCCGAAAGGGCGTCACGAAACCCATTTATGCACCAGACCGGGTGAGTAAGCTGGCCCTTTTTTCTTGTTGCGAGGTGAGATCGTTAAAATCACCGATAACCACCCATGGTTTGTCAGAGTGTGTGGCCAAGGTACGTAGGAGATTCCACGAATCTCTACGTCTTCTTCGTTCGGGGAAACCGTAAAATCCCGTAATCCTCCAAGTATTACGTACGGGATCGATGACTTGCAAATCGATAAAATTCTGCGAATAAGACAAAAGCAAAACCGTAGACATTTCATTCCAGAAAACACAAATGCCGCCACTCCGGCCATTACAATCGACGGTAAAACAGTTCTCAAAACCCAAACTAAGCTTAATAACATCGATTCTAGATTTAACAACTAGCGTTTCAAAAAGAAAAAAAACATCGGGACGATAACATCGGGTGATGTCCTTCAGTACCGGAACTGCACGCGGGTTGCCCAAACCCCGACAGTTCCAGGCCAAGATCTTCATTTGTCTAGATAGGCCCGTTGAAACGGACCCGCCTCTGGTTCATTGGGGAGCGATGGTGTCGCCTTTGGGATGATAACCTCGGTTTCCTCAGTCCCACTATGTGAGAGTATTTCCAGTTTTGTCTTTTTTCCTCCATATCTTCTAGCTTTATCTTTGATGGATAAGCGTTTACGGTTGCCATGTTTAAGGGGGGTTTCGAGGTTGCCATGCATGGTATTGGCTTCGGCATGTACGCTGTTTGGATGGGGGTGGGCAGGTAACATGACGAGGTTGGTATCTGTGGTAGGTTTGGTTTTTTGTGGGTTGCATGGGATGCCATGCAAACTGGTTTCAGGTAAAATGTCGAGGTGGGTGTCTGTGATATGGGTGGCCTGTTGTGGGTTGCATGGGATGCCATGCAAAAGGGGTTCGTACTTGGGTGTGGGGTGGCCATGATCAGTAGAGTAGGTGGGTAAGGTAGGAGATGGGTTTTCAAGGTAGTCTTTTGTTGGGGTATGGGGTGTAGTGGTGGTGTCAGTTATAGAGTGGGAGGTTTCAGAATTGTTGATGCTTTTCTTGGCTTGGGTCAGTGGGGAAACAGTATTTGCATTACAAATATTTTCAAGTTGATTGGTTCTTGGGTTTTGGTCAGCCATAGTACGAGATGTGGGTAGAACTACAGTTGACAATTTGGTGAAAAACTCATTACATGTTGGGTAATAGGGAGTTGGGGTATTATTGGATGTTTCCTGATGAGACTTTTGGATTGTAGAGTGAGCTAGACGGGTAGAGTTGCTGGGACTTACCTCTTTTGGATGGGACCTTCTACCAAAGTAAAAAGTGATTTTGTCCTTTTCTCTAGTTGGGTTGCTGGCTTCTCCGGTCGGCTTTGGTATAGTAGATCGGTGGAGATCGCCGAAATTTTTTCCGGTGTTGTCAATGCCGGAGTTGATTTCCACCTTTCTTTCCAAGTTGAGTTTCTCTAACTCCTGTATCTTCCCTTCCTTTTTAGCAAAAAACGGGGTAAAACAATCCCCCACGTTATTCCCGGAGAGCCACGGGCCATAGAGTTGCCACAGCTTCCCGTTCGGATCATCTGGATCACGGATAACTACAGGTTTATTAATGCAACCTGCGTTATCGTGACCCCATAAACCACACCGATAGCAAAGAAGCGGAAGTCTTTCATATTTGAATTGGAGCCATTTTTTCCTCCCATCATAATCGATAAAAATTCCAGCGCAGGGTCGTGAGTTCACAGGGACATTTAACTTAGTAACCGTATAGGAACGGATCATGTCGAGATTGCTCCCTTTCCAGTTGAGCTCGGCGTTTGGATCATCAGCTTTTATCCACGAGGTGAAGTTGTTTTTGGTGTACAATTTCAGAGGGATGTTATTTATGGTAAGCGAGAGCGGTATGGTATTGAGATCAGCCTCATGTCAGTCTCCTGACTCCGGCCATGGTGTCCCAAGTAGGAAGCCCCCTGAGAAAATCCATGGAGTACGATGCAGGACCCATTCTTGATCCTTTGGAGAGGCGAAGGAGATACCGAAGAAGAAACTTTTTGAGTCGTCACCAAGATGTTTAAGCTGCCATCCGTCTTTAAACTTCCACATTCTGTTGAAGATATTCTTTAAGAAGGCTATAGAGCAACCTTTTCTTGAAAAAACTCTAGCCACCATCGATGTTGTAGTAAAGGCTTCTAAACATAGTTCTTCAACAGACTGGACCAACAGGTTCTCCGTGGTGTCGTCAACCATCGTCAGGGGTGGTTCGTTGGAGGAGACTGTGAGTCTTGTGGCTAGGGTGGTGAGCTTTTCGATTCCATCATGCTGAGTGTTCGAGGAGGAAGACATGTCAAGGAAGGGGAAATGATCGGTAGCGAAAAACAGGAGGAAGAAAGGAAGAAATTTCAGATCTTGGCGTCGCCGGAGATGAGATTTGGAGAAAAGAGCCTAAAGCTCAATGACAGAGAGTGTCAACCTACAGAGAGTTTTTGTAAAGTTAAGTGTTAACACCAACCGTCTATTTCATTCTTTTATTTTTATTCAACCTCACTCACAACTCATACCAATTTCTTAAGTTAATCATATGCTCAGAACTATTTCATGCAAACTTAATGTTTCACCAAATGTCTCCAAGCATTTATCCCTTTGGTAGCTAATTGACTTGTAGACCAAACAGTTTAAGATATCTTACAACAAAAACAAAAAACTTTATCCAACTCTTTTGAAACAACCCAACCATTTTCTATCATAAAACTCACCATTTCGCAACTTACGTACATAATGTTCACAAGAAAATTGTCTACCAGTTTTATCTTATGGAAAATTGTTGTTGGTTTTTGTTATCGACCTTTTTCAACAAGCAAATCAATTCACTTTTGAATCTAAGCCATCCCATGTTATGACAATGCTTCAAAGTGATGTTGATGACCTAGTTTGTTTGTTTTTTTGCTTTGTTCTTGATTTGGATGTACACACAGTCACATATAGCACGGATTCTTATTTTTTCAATCATTTTTTTGTACCAAAATAAGTAAATCACTACTCACTAGAAGCCATTAATTCTTAAAAGTTAAAACTAGATTTTTTAGCATTTGATTCTTAAAAATATAGTTTTTTTTCAAGTTTCCACCATCATCAATAATTCAATAATCAATATTAAACAGTAACACACGAGAGTTTATCAATTTAGAAGCATAAATTATACTTGGGACTTGGAAAGAAAGTCAAAAACACAATCGCAATGGAGATTCGAGAGTTCCATATTTGAAGAAATAGAATTTGTCAATCACAATGGAGATTCGAGATTTGAAGGATTGTGATTTGAGAAACAATCAAACAATGAAGGAATTTGTAGAAAGGTATCCGGTATGCATTACGTTTAAATTTCTGCCTCTGGAAGGGGAACGCCATCTTTGAAAATCGAAAATGGAACACAAGAAATTTGAAGAACGGTATGCGCAATGTTCATGATTGCGTAATGTTCATGATTCAAGTCTGGTCGTGGGTTCAAGATGTGCTATTACAGGCATTGGACACGGTTGGGCTTGTGTTTACGATTATAGCCCAAGTCTTAAATTGTTAAACCTAAAAGGCCAAAATTAATAATGTATAAAAATTTGATGTCCTGTGCGGCCACACGAGTTGCACGTGCCGAGGGTCGGGCCTCCTTTTGGATCAAATTTCTTTTGATTTATTTCAAGTCTATCGGAATTTCATTATGTGAATTTACGATCACTTTTATTAATGGACTTTGATTTCTTAAATGTGACACCTCAACGTCAAATTTCCTTTTACCTGTAAGAAGAAAATAACACCTTTTTATTGTGTCTTTGGTTTCCCAACTTTGGGGGTGTTTGGGAGTGCTTATATTTTTTACTTATTTGCTTATAGCTTCTTCCCACCGCAAATAACCAGGTTGGAGTGTTTGGATAGAAAAAATCAAAAGTATTTATTTGCTTCTCCTCACCACAAATAAGTTGTTTTTGATAAGTCAATCCATACCTACTTATTTACTTCTCCTTATTTTCTTATCTATCCAAATTATCTTTTTACCCTCAATTTTTAACAAACACTTTTTAAAGACTGTTTTTCCTCACCATATAAGCAAATAAACATAAGTTAAAAATATAAACACTCCCAAACACCCCCTTTATGGAACCAGCAAATCAAATCAATCCCAAACACCGGATTTAGTCCTAACAACTACAACCCCGTTATCCAACAACTACTTTGTTTGAAATCTTGACAAATTCAATTGGGCTTTTATAAGAGCATTTCCAACATATGTTTTAAAAGTTTTTTAAATTTTTAAATAGAAAGCAAAGTCTAAATTTTTTATGAAAATTTGCATTTAGCTATTACATATTCTTCTTTTTATGAAAAATTGCATTTAACTCCAACATATTCTTCTTTTTATAGATTACTTAATTATTTATATTGTTAAAATATTACATATATCTAGTAAATTATTATTTCTTTCTCTTGAACATCTCATTTCAACTTTTTGATGGAATATAAATTAAAGTATTTCTCTTCATAATAATCACAATGAGAAAGTTACCCAATTTTAAAGAAATTTATATTCTCTGTTTTGAAAAACGTTTTAAGGGATCTGTTAAATATAAAGTGTTCAAAATTCTTGTTTTCTCTATTTTAAAAGAGCTCCCGGCCTAATTCCAAAATAATTGTATCTCGGTTTAACCGACTAAACATTAATCCGGTCCCGATCCGCTGGTTTGTGTTTGTGGGGCTGGAATCTTTCTAGTGTAAATTAGTAAGTAAATTTTTGAAAAGATTATTTAATAAATGAATAAATATATGCAACAAATACAAAACCAAAAAGCAAAATACAAGTATTATGTAATAATTCCTAGTAGACAATAAAAACCATTGCAGGCCTTCTTCAGCTATCATAATAAAACATTTACACGATGAAACAACCTGGACCCAACCCCACGCTACGTTACCGGAGACGCCGGACCTTTTACATCACCGATCAACCAAACAATCATCGCAACCTTTTCATATCCATCATTTCATTCCAAAAACCCAAATCTTACCTTTACAATACATATATAAAAAGAGTCAGTTGCTACTTTTACTCATTTGGTCCCTCCTCTTCTGCACCACCACCTTCTTTAACCTCCTGAATCATCTTTAACACCTCCCACATGGTGGGTCTCTGTTCCGGCGAACTCACCCTACACACAATCGCCACCTCAACCAGCATCATCAGCCGCCGCTCCTCCGCCTCCGCCCCACCATTCTCCCTCGCCGACCTCACCCATTTCACCATATCATCCGCCATCAAATGAGGGTGCTCTAAAGCAGCCTTCCCTGTTAGCAACTCAAGAAGTAAAACACCGAACGAGTACACGTCGGATTTGGCGGTTGGCTGGTGGTTTAGTTTGCGTGTTTCCGGTGGCTCGTAGGCGGCGGAATCAGGATTGCCGCCGCCGTCGGAGGAAAGGGCGGCGAGACAGTAGTCGGAGAGACAGGCTTCGAAATCGGAGCCAAGGAGAACGTTCGATAACTTGAGATTGCCGTGAACAAGTCGCCATGCTTGGTGGATGTAGCAGAGACCTTGTGCCACGTCCTCTGCTATCTTCAGACAAGAGGTCCAATGCAGCGGCTTCGATCTGGTTGACTTTGACCCTACATTATAATTCAAAGAGAAAATTACACTTTTAGTCCTTGTAGTTTGTTGAAAATAGAAAAAACTAATATTTTATGGCTTTCAAATTGTGATTTTGGTTCTTGTGATTTATAATTCCATCATTTTTTTTTGTCCTTATTATTTGAATTTTATATTAGGGAAATTGACTCAAATAGTTAAATCAAATTAACAATTGGTGTTCAAGCCACGTCTCTCCCAACTTTGTACAAATAGCCAAAGTGTTGGCACTCGCAGTTGTGGACCTAATCACCTAACATTAAAAGTATAAATTTGACCGACTTTTATTTTTAAAAAAAATTGTATATCAGGATCAAAATATTTTTTTTAAGGAAAATTGAAATGATTAGGGTTGATGAGAGTCAACACGTGTTGGACCTAGAGTCACATTGCGTATTCATTGACTATTTGTGCAAAGTTGGAAAAAATTAGGACAGCAAACCAATTTCTCAATTGTATTTGGCTTTTTGAGTCAGTTTTGCTATTTTCATCCATATGGAAACCTGCAAGAAATAGAATTTGGCTTTTTGAGTCAATTGTATTTGGCTTTTTGAGTCAGTTTTGCTATTTTTGTCCTTTATATTTAAGGGTGAAAATAGAAATGAGTCGTAAAAAATGAAGACGAAAACCAAAATTGGGAAACCTGCAAGAATGAAATCAGCAATTTTTAGCAAACCACAAAGACAAAAAAACGTAAGTTTTACTATAATTCAAATTTAAAAAAAAAAAGAAAAATCTGTGCTTTTACTAATTTTGACCAAATCTTTAAAAGTCAAAATTAAAAGTACTAATTTTGACCAAGTGGGAGTCAAATAATACCGTGGATGAGAGAAAAGAGACTTCCGTTGGGCTGATAATCGTAAACAAGGAGTCGTTCTTCTTTGGCCTGAAAATAAGCTCTAAGAGGCACCAGATTTGGGTGGCGGAGCCCACCGACCGCCTCCATATGTCTTTCAAACGTCTCTGTGGAGGTTCCGGCCAATCTACCGGCATCTAGCCGCTTCACGCACACGATCAGACGGTTGTCTAGCACCGCTTTGTACGTGGTTGCCACCGATCCTCTTCCTAACAGCTCCGCCGATGCTCTCATCAGCTGTTCCAGTGTATACAACTGCGTTTCGCCGGCGCAAAACACTAGGTTTCCGCTTTTTCCCATCGCCATTCCTTGTTGAAGCTTTCTCACCTTCTCTTCCAACTCGTTTGTCTCCTCCATCCTCATCACCTCCGCGGCGGCGTCCGCTGCCGCCGCCATCTCCATTATCTCACTCGACGACGTAATGTTCTTCCTCTCTTTTTTCTCCGACGATGTCTTCATTGATATCAGCAGACACATAATCGACGAAATTAGTACCACGACGCCGACGGAGAAACCAAAAATCAACGCCATTCGCTTGTGCTTTCGTGAGGTAGGGTTCGTGAAATCCGCCATACCTTGTTGCAGTTGCGCGCTTTGCCCTAGCACCACTCTCGGCGGTGGCGGTGGTGCTATCGTGGAGTTTTTGCCGAAGAATGGTCCGATTGAACTGCACTCTGTACGAACGATCTCACCGCAAAGTCCAGGGTTAGCAGAAAAAGAAGAGGCGGTGAAATTAGCGAGCGTAGGAGTCACTGGAACTGGACCTGTTAAACTGTTGAACGAAACATTGAAGATCTGAAGAGATGGCTGCTTCAATGGCGGAATCGAACCATTAAAACGATTTGAATCGAGCCGAAGGTAATTTAATCGATCTAAGTGTGTGATTTCCAAAGGAATGACTCCAGATAGTTTGTTGTATGAGAGATCTAGGGTTCGTAAACGGTGAAGAGAGAAGATTGAAGGTGGAATGGCGCCATTGAAGGAGTTGTGGTCCAGAAACAGGGTTTTGAGGTTAACGAGTCCGGCGAGGTTAGGGACGAGTCCTGTAAGCGAGTTGCTTTGCAGACTCAGAACTCGTAATTGATCGAGGCGAGTCAATGTGTTGGGAGCAAAAATTCCGGCGAGGCTCAGATTCTCGAGAACAAGGCGAACCACCTTACCGTCGGACTGGCATTGTACTCCCTGCCATTTACAGTGGTTGGAGGTGGTGTTAACGGAATATTGAAGCTTGTTATGGAGATCGGCTTTGGATTTAAATTCCAGAATGGATAAAGCATCGTTCTCCGGTGGCGAAGTGAGATTAAATGCTGCCGGAATTAGGGTGTAAAAGGAGAGGAAAAGAATGGCTGTAAGAATGAAGGGTGATCTCATGTTAATAATGTTAAAAAGAAAAGAGTTTTAATGGTGAGATATGTGTGAATCAGTTGACAGTTATGGTGATGGAATATTAGGGTTTAGAGTGGAGAAGAAGGAAGCAGGTATGGATGGATATCGGGGGTTGGGTCCAGTCACTGGACTAGCTGCAGAGGATCACGTGAAAGGTTTTGGAAACAAAAAGATCCATGGGTTAAAAACGGGTTAAGTGACGTTAGTCCAGTAGGGTTTCGATATCATATCATTACCACAACAAGGATAAATAATGGAATGAAGATCCAAACATTTATTATCAACTGTTCGAACCTGGATTCTTCCCCGTCGTAATATCACTTCTATATGTATCAACATTAAACATTTTCTTTTACATTTACAATTACAATGTATAATTTGATTTTAATGTAAATAAATATACAATTTCATTTGTAATTTACATGAATTTTTTTTCGTCATCTGATAATCAATATATATTAAAATTATCTGTCAAATCATTATTTATTTTTTATAAGTACGATCAACTTTAGAAATTGTGACTATATATAAATGTAATAAAAAGTTTAATTGTTTAAAGTAAAGACATTAGAAATTTCCAAGAAGACGAGCAACCAACAAAAAGGTGATTAGGGTTGTGCAATCGGACGGATCGGGGCCCAAAACCCGTAACCCCATCGGGGATCGGGGTGTGTGTATTGCACCCGAAATCCGTCCGATATACCCTTCGGATATCGGATATATCGGGGTACGGTTCGGGTCGGTCGGGTCCCGCGGGTTTTGGTCTGACTTCTGGCCCATTTTTTTAGCCCAATATTCCTGACTTCTGACTCATTTTTTAGCCCAAATTTCACACTTTTCGGTTTTTCGGCAAGATATATAAATTAACCAACTAATAAAATTAACCAAACTACCAAAGTTTATTACTTTAAATACCAAACTACAAGTCTACAATATATAATTATATATAAATTAACCAACTAAAAGTTTAAAACTTTAAATACCAAACTACCAAAGTTTAAAAGTTTACAAAACCGAATAAGTTAGTAATTAGCAAACCAAACCAAAAAAGTCCAATCAAACTATCAAAGTACCAATTACCAAACCAAACCAAAGTCCAAATGACCAAATAACCATCAAGCAAACCAAAGTACCAAACCAAGAGATGTGTTCCGACTTCCAACTTCCTAAAGTTCCAACCAAACATCCAAACCAATCCTGTAAGTGAACAAGTGATCAAACATCCAAATAGTTTGGTAAGACGGTAACAAAAAAAAAAATCAATAACCATAAATAGAATGATAAATCAAAAAAGTCGTAGTATAGTCCCGTACCTTCAAATCACGAATCTGTCGAATCAACTTCAAAAAAATCGTTTGAAGCTTGTGTACTAGGAGTATCTTCAGTAACACGAGTTGAAGAAGTTTCAAGCCTCAAATTTTCCATTTCTGCACGTTTTAAAATTAAAAGCAACAAATTTTAAACTTTAAAGTGTTTATTTTAATCTATAAATTATCAAACTCATAAATTAATATCGTACGCGTACCTTTCTCAAACTTCTCAAGATCCTCTATGTTTTCTTCCACCGCAACTGGTTCAACAGGGCCTCTTAACCAATCTTGCGTATAGATAAGTGCTTCAACTATTTTAGGAGTTAGAGAACTCCTAAAATTATCCAACACTCGCCCACTTGTACTAAAAGTCGATTCGGATGCAACGGTAGAAATGGGTACGGCAAGGACATCTCGTGCAACTTTGGAAAGGATGGGAAAGCGTACACTATTTATATTCCACCACTTAAGCAAATCAAAGTCTAACCCATTATCATTCACAGTTTGCTCTCCTAGATAAACATCCAACTCATTCATTTTTCTATCTGCGGTCCCACTTTCATCTCTTTGCTTCTTCAAAAAACTTTTAGACTTTGATTCTTTTCCAAGAGGGGGGGGGGGGGTCCTTGTCTCGATTGCGATTGGGTTTGGGTTTGGGGTTGGGTTTGGGTTTGGGATTGGGAAGGTACAGAAAATTCTTGCAAATAATCCTCAAACAAAGAAGTGAGTTGAGTCTTTACCTTCCGAAAGCACGCTTCACCTCTTTCTTCACCAAACAATGTACACAACTGGGATGGCATGAAGTCCACTTTATCTCTTGGATCCATAATATTGGCAAAGAAAATCACCAAGTTCATCTTATCCGGATCACCCCAGTATTTATCAAACTTCTCCTTCATTTTGATACCCATATTCTGTTTATAGAATGTAAATAAATTATAACAATGTAAATAAACTATAACAATGTAGATAAATTATAACAATGTAAATAAATCATAACAATTTACCTTTTCAGTCAAATTCTGAGAAGCAATCATCTCCGCAAGCGTGAACTCCAAATCACATATCTCGGTAAGGTAACAATTGGAAGTGATATACAGAGAGCCTGAGATTTTTAGCGTCATCTCATAAAAGGTCTTCAAAGGGGGTATGAAGCTCTCTAAATACACCCAATCAAAATCCGCCAACATAGAATCACCCAAATCCGACCTAAACGAGGGTTCATGTCCATCATATGCTTCAAACACGGTTCTATAAGGGATGGCATTCCTGAGCATCATATAAGTTGAGTTCCATCTAGTAGGAACATCAAGACAAAGAGAACTTTTTTCTTCCACCCCAAGTAACGTAGCCAGTTCTCTAAACTTGAACAATCTAGCCGACGAACCCCTAACCCACCTAACAGTCTCTTTAAGCTTCTTAACAGATGAATCTGCCATCTTCAACCCATCTTGGACAACCAAATTCAAAATATGTGCCACACATCTCATATGTAAGTGTTGTGCCCTAACAGGTGAACACCCCCAAGATACCAGTTTGTTTTTCAAGAACCCTATGGCAACATTGTTAGAAGCTGCATTATCTACCGTGATGGTAGAAATGTTTTTGATGCCCCAGTCAACCAAATAAATCTCTAACGCTCTAGCTATTGCATCCCCCTTATGCGATTGGATTGGCACAAAAGATATTATTTTTTTGGTCAATCTCCATTGGGAATCAATATAATGTGCAGTTATGCACATATAATTGATCTGTTGCACGGATGTCCAAGTATCTGTGGTTAAGCTAAGCCGTTGGGAGTGTTCCTTAAAAAACTTTTTAAGATTATTCCGCTCTTCATAATAAATGGAAAATATGTCTCTATTAATTGTCCATCTAGAAGGTATTCTGAACATCGGACACGCTTCTTGAACCTATTGTCTCCACCCCCTACCGTCTACAAACTTGAAAGGTAGTTCATCAATTATAATCATCATAGCAGTTGCTTTTTTAACCCTCTCTTGATTAAAGGCCCAATTAGTCAACACGCTTTCGTTTTGAGAATATGAGGCAAATGCTAACATGGACTGTGTAGTCTCTTTTGCCTGAGGGTTTTTGTTGGCCCCAAGTGTCTGTTATGTAAAAGTATTGAAAATAGTTAAAGTCAGAAGACCAACAGAGATCAGACAGAAGATTCGGAAGAAGTTCAAGTCAGAAGACCAACAGAGCTCAACATAGCTCTGTCGAAGACTTCCAACAGAAGAACAAGTGTTTAACAGAAGACCAACAGAGCTCTTGCTAAAGAGCTCTGGTGAAGTGAAGACCCCTGTCAGCCTAAGTCTCGTAGGAAATCCCAAGTGTTAGACAAGTGTCTATACTTTCCACGTATGCCCTAAAAATAGGAGACACACTTTCCACGTGTCATTCTAGGGTACGATAGTACACTGCCTTCACTTTTCCAGGGCTATAAATAGAGAGGTAGTGGAACAAACAATTGTAAGCTTTGGGAAGAGTAGTTTTTCCACAATTGTTTAAACACACACTGCAGCAATCCCGAGCACTACCTCCGTACGATATTGTTGTCCTATGAGATTTTCGAACACACTCGAACATGTTCTTGGTGTGATTCATTATCAATATATGAGCAGCTTTTATATCTGATCCTGTTATCATTTTTACTGTTCAATATTTGATTCTCATAGTTCATTTATCGTTTACACAATCACTCATTTTAATGGCTTTATTTAATATGCTTCCGCTGTCTATTTCACTACCATTAATATGATACAACGTGAATCTGGGAACCTACAATTGGTATCAGAGCTCCTTTGGTTTTCTTAAACCAAACGATCCAATCTACCAAGGTTGACTCATTGTCGTTGATTGTGTTTGTGTGCCTTTAAAAGCTTCATTACATACTCTGTTTTTACTGCTTCCTAGTCTAAACAAGCTTTCATAGCTCATATAACTGTGTTTAAAGCTTTCTAGCTTAGTTTAAACGTTTCTCTTAGAAGTTACTGTTCCATTAGTTACTGTTTAAAACTCATCTTCGAGTTGAAACTCTTTTTAACAACTGTACTCTGTCTTTCTCAAAATGGCGAACAACGTTATAAATGCTATCTATACTGCTGGTTCTTTAACAAAACCTCCTACTCTTCTAAGAGATGAATATGCTCAGTGGAAGATCAGGATGGTTAACTTTTTCGATGGTATGGATAAAGACTTAATGCGATCTGTCACGGACGGACCATACAACCCATGGTTTTTGTTCCTCGTGTACCCGCAACAGGAACTACTGCTGAGATTCCAGCTCATTATGAGATTAAAACCACAGGTTTTACTGATGAGGAAAATCTAAAAATGGAAAATGATCTTAAAGCAGTTAGACTACTGATAATGGCCATTCCAAACGAAATATTTCAATAACTAGATTCATGTGTTACTGCTAAGGAAATCTGGGATCAACTTCTTAACCAACTTGAGGGTGGTATCAAGACCCAAAAGAACAGAAGGACCCAATGTATAAATGAATACAACGATTTCAAGGCACTTCCTGAGGAAACCTTACAACAAACCTACAACAGATTTAATGTGTTGATCAACAAATACAAAAAATGTTGGGTTGTTAGGTCGAAGGAAGATAACAATGTTCTGTTTTTGAAAAGTTTGAATGATGAATGGTTAAATCTGTCCATGTCTTTACAAGCCAACCAGGACTTAGATGCATGGTCTCTAACAGATGTGTATGGCACTTTGGCCGCACAAGAGAAGGATGTTGTCAAGCAAAAAGGCAAATCCACCATTGCAGGCCCAATCGCTTTAGTTTCTGATTCTAAGAAAACCACATCAGAAAAGTCCAACAGAGAGAGTTCAAACAGAGAGAAAAAGAAAGATAAGCCCGTTAAAAAGAAAGGAAATAAAAGTTTAGTTGCAGAGAGTGATACAGAGGAAAGCTCATCAGAGGATGATGACATTCAAGCTTTTGCTCAATCTCTTGCTCTAATAACTCAACAATTTAACAAGAGATTTGGCAATAAGTTTGACAGAAGAGGTAGATATGAGAGAAAAGAAGACAGAAGAGAATACGCTGCACCAGAACAAAGTAACAACAGAGTTACCACAGAACAAAGACAACCTCCACAAAACAGAAGAGAAAATCCACCAGCACAACAGAAGGCCGATGCTGCTCAACCCATCAATCAGAATGATGGACGTTGCTTCAGATGTGGAAAACCTGGGCACTTCTCTGTTAATTGTAGAGGCAAACTGGTAAAAGACCAGGACTACTACAAGAACAAATACAAGTACAACTACAGAGAAAGAAGCTATGTTGCTGAAATAGAGATCTGGGTTTCTGATTCATCCTCTGATGATGAACCAGAACAAGCCAACTTTTGTGGAGTTGCTGTGGATGATGAAAGTTTAGAAGAAGCTGTTGACTGGATGACTGGAGAACCAGAGATAACGAAGGGAACAACAGAAGAAGAAGATCTAGCTCATGCATTTGCTCTTACTACGACAGAGTCTGACGACAGAGCGCTGGAGACCACCAGACCCAGTGCCAAGGTATGTTCATCTGAATCCAAGTCTGACTCAGAATTAGAAATGCATGTTTCTATGCTGAATGAGGAATTTCAACTTCTTAAACAAAAACTTTCTGAAGAAAAAGAGCTAAGAAAGCTAGCTCAGAAGGATCTGTCCTTTTACAAGAGAGAGAAAACTCTCTTGGAACAAGAAAAGGAAGAAATCTTCAAAGAAAAATCTGAGCTAGAAATCTTGCAAAAGAAGAAAGAGAGCCTGTTTTCTGACAAAATTAACGAATATGAAAATGTTTTGAAACAGAAGTCTGAAAAATTGAAAAAGTCTGAAACAGAGAGACTTAACTCTGTTGCTCTAACTGACTATTTTCAAAGAGAAAGGGAAATTGTGCATCAATCCCTACAGAGAAAAGAAATTCAGATTAAAAAATACCAGGATGCACAAGATGTGCACATCAAGATAAATTCACAGATGGATACGCAAGGTCTTGGTTTCTCTGACCTTGCTCCCTATGACGAAAGGAAGAAGACATCTCTGTCCTCTGTCTTTTGTGTTGGGAAAATCCAAGAGGACGTGATATCTGGTAATGCTGTTTTCAAAAGAACCAAAACTTCAGATGCTTTCTCAAAACCAAGAAATCTTGACTTTCGGAACGTCAGCTATGATTCCTCTGATCATGAAAAGGTTTTAAAACCATCCTCTGAGTTTATTCTTGATCAAGGAAGAGCTAGAATCATACTTCCTAACTCTGTCAAGGACTTGGATACAAAAGAGATTTTTAACTTCAACTCATTCAAAGGACAAAAGTCTGTTCTCTGTTGAAATCCCACAGAGCAAACTCAATCCAGAAGCCCCGGTCTTCTCTCCTACTCCTGAATCCATAAGAACATCTTTTGAGGAAGATTTGTTGAAAGTTATCAAGGAAAATGCTGTTTCAGATTCTTTAAAGCCAAAGTTGAGAAGGTTCAGAACTGTCAAAACAAATATCTCTGTCATACCCATTGAAACGAAAACCTCCGACAGAGCCACTAGAGACTTTCTAGGATCTGACAGTGACTCTGACTCTGAAGTAGATGAACAGATTTTTTGTGGTCAAAAGAAAATTTTACACAAGTTAAAGCAGATACCGATAGAATCTACGGATCTAAAAGATGATGTTTCTTTCTTCAAGAAACAATCAAGGTTTATACCGGTAACTGAGTTTAACAACAAAGGTTTTAAGATTCTTGCTTCTAATGCAGTAGAAGTGGATAAGAGAGAGAAAAACAAAAGTGTTTTTGTAAACCCAAATGTTCCTCTTGCTTTCAAACCAGTAAAATTCACACCAGAACAGAAGAGAAAATGGATAGCAAACAACAGATCTATTCCAAATTCTGGTGTAAATCAAAGAAGAAATCCTTTCTGGTCAAATGAATCTATTCCAAAGAGCTTCGTGTCAACAAAGTCTGTTTCTAGGAATAACAGTTTTAAGAAACAGAACCAGGACAGATTGTATGCAAAGACATCTGGTCCTAAAATCTTTCAGAATCAAGCTCCATTCAAACAGTTTTTGAATAAAAACAATGTGCATCAGTCATGTTCCATCAACTGCAATTGTATTCAACTGTTACTAAAATTGCAAAATCATCTAAATGGTCCCCACTGTGTTCTGAATCAGTACGTTCAAAAGAAAAATCCCACGAGTGTTCAGAATACACAGAGGAAAACCTCTGGCACACCATCACAGTATGGAAAGCCCAAAGGAAAGTCTGTCAACCCACCTAAGCCTAACAGGAAAGGACCCATTATGCAATGGGTACCTAAAAGGAACTAATCTGTCTTGCAGAAACCTCATGTGCAGATCTGGTACTTGGATTCTGGATGCTCCAGGCACATGACGGGGAATAAGGAGCTGTTAACTTCTTTTAAGAACAAGATGGGAAGTGCAGTAACCTTCGGAGGAGACAATGGCGGACAAATTAAAGGTTATGGTACATTAGTAAATGGTGGTGTTTCATTCTCTGAAGTTGCTTATGTTGAAGGATTAAATCATAATCTTCTCAGTATAAGTCAACTCTGTGATCACGGATTTGATGTCAATTTCAGGAAGAAATATTGTTCCTTGTTAATTTCCGAGTCTGGTCAAGAACTTTTAAGAGCTGACAGAAAAGGCAATCTTTACAAAATGAATTTTAAACCAAACCAAAACTCTACAACAGAGAAACTCTGTTTAGTGTCTTTGAAAAATGAAGATGCCTGGCTCTGGCATAAAAGATTTGCCCATTTGAACTTTCAAAACCTTGACAAGCTCGTGAAACTGAAGTTAGTAAAATCACTTCCTTCTCTGAAGTTTGACAAATACCATCTCTGTTCTTCTTGTGAACTGGGTAAGATGAAAAGATCTTCACATAGAACAAAGAGTGATCATAGTTGTCCCAGACCTTTGCATATGCTTCACGTGGATCTCTGTGGTCCAATCTCCGTGCAAAGTCTGTCGGGCAAGAAGTTTATCCTTGTTTTAATTGATGAATATTCTAGATATACTTGGATTGAGTTCATCAGAGTAAAATCTGATGTCCCAGAAATTTTGATAAGTTTGTTGAGAAGGATACAGGTTCTGTTAGGATTAAAAGTGCAAAAGTTGAGAAGTGATAATGGGACAGAATTCAAGAATGCCAAAAGTGATACCTACCTATCAGAGGAAGGTATTTCCCAGAACTTTTCAGCTGCAAGAACTCCACAATAGAATGGAGTTGTGGAAAGAAAGAACAGAACGCTGGTAGAAGCCGCCAGAACCATGTTGGCTGGCTCTGTCCTTCCAATAAACTTCTGGGCAGAAGCAGTCTCAACAGCCTGTTTTACCCAAAACAGAGCTGTGATAGTAAAGAGATTTAAGAAGACTCCTTATGAACTCATCAACAATAGAAGACCAAACGTGAAATTCTTTCATGTTTTCGGTTGCAAGTGCTACATATTGAATGACAGAGATCAGCTGGGAAAGTTTAATAAGAAAGCATATGAAGGAATCTTTATTGGTTATTCCTTAACCTCTAAAGCCTACAGAGTCTACAACTCCAGATGTCGGGTCATTCAAGAAAGTGTAAACGTGTCCTTTGATGAAAGCACATCGAGCTCCTCTGATCGTAAATCAACAGAGGGGACACAGACAAAACCGAAAAAGACAAGTTCTTCAAAGACAAGGGAAGAAGATATCAATCTCATGTTCAACGATTTCTTCAATGATGATGATTCCTCTGATAACATCAACAGAGGAGATCAAGCTCAGAACTCAACAGAACAGAATCTGACAAGTACATCTCTCACTGGTCCCTCTAATATTTCACCATCTACTTCTCTGTCTACAGGAGTGATACAGAGAAATGAGGAACTACATCAAAACGAGAGAGGACCTGAACAAGAGCCATCATCACCTTTGCTAACTAATATTGGCAAAGACTCCTTGTTTGAAAGCTCACATTCACAGAGCCCTGTTAATGACTCTCAGAGCAATGAGGCCACTCTCCAAAGTCGTGTGCCACAAATCCCCGGTCCCAATCAACAGAGCTCTGATGCTGAAGTTCATCTTTTTCCATCAGAAGCACAAACCCCGCCTGTTGTCCATGCTCCCATGACACGATGGACAAAGGATCATCCTCATCATCTTATCATTGGTGCTGCTGAAGATGGTGTGAAGACAAGATCGGCCACAATCAATGAAGCCTTCTTTGTAAATTTCTTAAGCATGATTGAGCCGAAGAAAATTTCTGAAGCCCTAGAGGACCCAAATTGGATCGAAGCTACGCAAGAAGAGCTTCTGGAATTCGAAAGAAATAAAGTTTGGTCCTTGGTTCCACTCCCAAAAGGCAAAGCGGCCATTGGAACCAAATGGGTGTTTAGAAACAAAAAGGATGAAGATGGGATTATCATCAGAAACAAATCCCGTCTGGTTGCAAAGGGATACAAACAGGAAGAAGGTATTGACTATGACGAAACATTTGCACCTGTGGCTAGGCTAGAAGCCATCAGAATCTTCCTAGCCTATGCTGCTCATAAGGGTTTTAAGGTCTACCAAATGGATGTCAAGTCTGCCTTTCTGAATGGCAAACTGCAAGAAGAAGTTTATGTCCAGCAACCACCTGGTTTTGAATGTTCAGAGTTTCCAGACCACGTTTACAAGTTAGACAAAGCTCTGTACGGCCTTAAGCAAGCTCCCAGAGCCTGGTATGAAACTCTGTCCAAATTTCTGTTGGTCAATCACTTCGAGAAAGGTACTGTCGATAAAACTCTATTCTTTTGAAGGTATAAGAATGACATAGTTCTGGTACAAATATATGTTGATGATATTATCTTTGGGTCTACAAGGCAGGAGTACTGTGATAAGTTTGAAAGTTTAATGAAAAGCGAATTCAAAATGAGCATGATGGGAGAACTTTCTTTCTTCCTTGGTTTACAAGTTAAACAATCAGACGGAGGGACTTTCATAAGTCAGTCTAAGTACATCTCTGATATGTTGAAAAAGTATAAGCTCAATGATTCAAAACCAATGAAAACTCCTATTGCCACTGGAGTTAAGCTTGACTCTGATCTTAATGGTGAACCAACAGATGTCAAGTACTACAGAGGCATGATAGGGTCACTTCTGTACTTAACTGCCAGCAGACCTGATATAATGTTTGCAACCTGTCTCTGTGCCAGATTTCAAGCAAATCCTACATAAACTCATTTAACAGCTGTCAAGCGTATCTTTAAATATCTGAAAGGGACTCAATTTTTGGGTCTCTGATATCCTCTTAACTCTGGTTTCGAGCTTGTAGCATATACAGATTCAGACTATAGAGGATGCAAGAATGACAGAAAGAGTACTTCTGGTAGCTGTCAACTGCTTGGAGAAAAGTTGGTGAGTTGGACATCCAAGAAACAGAACTGTGTTTCAACCTCTACAGCAGAAGCAGAATATGTTGCTGCTGCTAGTTGTTGTTCTCAAGTGATATGGATGAAAACACAACTCAAAAATTATGGCTGGTAAAATTCCTATTCTATGCGACTCCAAGAGTGCCATTGCCATAACAGCCAATCCAGTTCAACACTCGAAAACTAAGCACATCGACATAAGGTACCACTTCATAAAGGATCATGTTGAAAAAGGAACTATTGAAATGTACTTTGTTTCAACTGACCTCCAGCTTGCTGACCTGTTCACAAAAGCACTTGATAAAAGGAGATTTAACTTCTTAATCAGCAAACTGGGTATGCTGAACATGTCCTCTTAATTCTATTCAAAACTCAACAGAGCCTCTGTTGTTCCAACAGAGCTCTGTTAAAAAGGTTAGGAAGGATAGTTCAACAGAGTCTCTGTCTTTCACCAGAACTCTGTCAAGCATACTCTTTCAACAAGCTTGGTGAAAAAAAAATTTGCTCATATTTTAAGGGGGAGTTTATAAGATTTTGAGCATAGTTTTAGGGGGAGCAAGTCAGTACTCATATTTCCAAATCCAAATTGACTTTGCTTTTTGATCCTCATTGACAAATCTTTTTGAAGAAAGAGGGAAAATCTGCTCTGATGAAAATCCTTTGATAACTTCAAGAACCTGTCAGAACTCTGACATTCCACCAGAGCCTCTGTTGTTTTTTCACTAGACCTCTGATGAAATTTCTAAAGTCAGTTCTGTTCTCGTTCTTTGACCATTTCCTCATCAGATACAGAATTTTAAATGGTTTTGGGTTAAGGTGAAACTCCAAAGGAATACTTGAAAAGAATAAAAAAAAGGGTCACTCGTCAGAGGCAAAAAAAACTTGCAAAGCTCCATCAGAGCTCTGTCGTTTTTTTTTTGCCACGTCATCAGAAGTAACGTCATCAAAGGTGCGGGTTATTTCTAAGCGTCAACCACTTGTCACCCACACATCTCTAACCGCGACGGTTTACTTGCACAAAAGTGGTCAGAACAAATCCACGTGGCACTCTCTAATTGAAAGCTAAACCACTAGCTGTCCCCACGATACTTAATTCAGGCCACTCCACCTTCTGTCACTCGAGTACCTACAGTATCTACGGCGATTACCCAGCCACAAGTTCTGACTATAAATATCCATAACCTTGACCCATTTCTTTTCTAAACTTCCTAAACCTTTCACCTTTCCCTCTTTTATTTAAATCCTCAGTGTTCTTCAAGAAAACCCAAACCTGCAACAATGGCGGAACCCCAAAACTATGCTGATTCAAGCCGAATAGAACCCACCGATGATATCATTGTTCTTCCATACGAGTTTGCTGTCAACAACTACAGATTCGATCCCACTCCAGGACTATCTACCCCTGTATCACGTCTTCATTGAGTTCTTTAGAAACTCTGACATCTTCAGAGCCCTAACAGAGGTTGATGACCACCTTCCAGTGATCTATGTCCAACAATGGTGGACCACATGCCAATACATCGAAGAACAAGACGGGATAGTTGGGAGCGTCAACGCAAGTAATAGAGGAGCGGGAACAATCCGCATTAGAGCAAGTACCTTAAGAAGAATCTCCCGAATGAAAACCAAACGACAGCTAGGAATAGACGCCTATGAGAAACCACCAAAAATAGTTGTTCTTCTTGATTTCATGAAGTGTCTGGGTTACAACAAGGATCTGAATAGGATTGGAGAGTTCAAGCGACAGAATCTACCCACTATGTAGAATTTCATGTTCTCCACCTTAAACAGAACCCTTACCAGCAAATTTGGTAGTCAAGACCAAGCCACAAAAGAAATCCTACAAATCATGTATGGATTGTTCTTCAATCGAAACTTTGACTACGCCAGCATTCTCTACAACGATCTTCTTACGGCTGTAAACACAAAAACCTCATCCATCGCAAGAGGAGGAGTCGTTGGATCCCACAAGTTCTTGAAGATGATCAAGTTTCCACGCTTTATCAGTCTGGTGATCAGAAGAGCCTTCGACAGACTGGAACTAACTCATCAGGGTCGCTCAACACCTGTTTGGACGATGTCAAAATTCCTCCCCACCACTTTTGGCGAATACCCCTTCATAAGAAGAATTCCAGGTACAATGCTTGCCCTTATCGCCCCTGACCACATCTCTATCCAAAACTATCAGAGTGCTGCTCAACCTCAAGAACCTGAGGTGAGAACCCCAGCATACTTAGGATCTGAGCCTTCCTTGGAGAGCTTAAGTGAGGAGATTGGTGAGGAAGTTAGCAGACCAGAGGCAAGAGTACCCGAAGTGGGGTCTTCCTCTAGAAGAGAGGAAGTAGAGGACAGAGCATCTCCTAGAGAGGCTGTCCATGAGGAAGTACAAGAAACACCAGAGGTAGAAACTATCTCTTCTGATAATGATGAGCAAGAAGGAAACATCAGAGAGAATCCAGAGAGTTCTACAGCCATAGGAGCCGAGGAAAATGTGAGAATAGAAAAAGATGCTCAACAGAGCACATCTGAGGGTAACCTTAACCAAAATCCCAGTGCTTCCACTCAATCTAATCCTGGTGATCAAGACCAAAGGATTATTGAAACAGAGGTGCACACCTCGAACCCCAACCAGCCTATACCATCAGAGGCACCTCTTCATGCCTCTGGTACGCACGAAGCCGGGGAAACTATCTTTGATAGTGATGTTCATTCGCCCCAGAACATCAATAGGTCACCTCCACACGATGATGCCTCTGTGGCTCATTTAGACTCCACACAAAATAGACCAGAGATCTTTGTAATCTCACGTAGCATCTGTCCGACTCAGGGACAATGGGAGACCATAGTAGAACAAGGGAAGACATTGCTTTATCCAAATGCTTCTCATCACACCAGATTTCCTTCTTCAGAACCTGAGCTGGAAGAGGAAACTTTGGTCAGAACACCTGTAGTTGTTTCCTCTCAAAGGGAACATCAAGGATCAGGTGGAAGTCCTCCAAGAGCGAACATCAACACAACTCTTGACGGAGGCGCCTCTGAACTCGAGGCAGAATTGGATCCATGTGTTGGAACCAAGGAGACCCCCGTTGACACTATCACAAGAGCAGAGTTCGAAAGCTTCTGTGACAGTATCAACAACTCTTTGAACGAGTATAAACTTATCAATGAACAAAAGGAGGAGCTGATCCGCAAGGAAAATGCTTCTCTTAGGGAAGAACTACTGAACATCTCAAACAAGCATGCTGAAATAACTCGAAAATATGCCGAGGCTGAAGCACTCAGAACAGAGTCTGAACGGGTCAGAGGAGAAGAGATTGGAAAGCTGACAACAGAGATAGCCGACCTAAGATCAGTCATATCAGAGGAAGTTAAAAAGACTTCGACAGATCTTGCCGAGCTAAAGCGGCTCATAACAGAGAACCACACAGCGCAGATGAACATAACCCTTCCCATCCCCATGATTATTCTTTCAGAATCTAACGTCAGAACCTTAACAGAGATAATTACCAACTCTGTTAAGGAATCCATAAAAGAAGCAACCACCTCATCTGCTACTCCTCTCAACATCTCCAGCCCTAACCCAAAAGACCTACCCATGACAGTTGGATAAATGGGTGACTTCAGAAAATCAATTCTTAGCCGAATGATGATGATCTCATCAAAATTTGTAATGAAAGCTAAGGCGACAGAACAACATGTGCAAACATCTCTTGATAAACACAAGGTCAACTTTGCGACTCAAGTAGAAGAAATCAGAAGTGCCACAACATAGGTAG
The DNA here is from genome assembly GCA_033807775.1 of Saussurea involucrata. Lineage (NCBI taxonomy): Eukaryota > Viridiplantae > Streptophyta > Magnoliopsida > Asterales > Asteraceae > Saussurea > Saussurea involucrata. The sequence continues at coordinate 67,890,613 of CM066318.1, read as the reverse complement.
AGGATGTAATGACGAAGGCAGCCTCAAATTTTACTAATATTATTATACAGTCTACCTCTACATCGAAAAGACCTGCAGAAGAAGCACCTACAGGAGAACCTTCAAGCAAGAGACACAAAGCTGATCTAGGATTTGTTATTCCGCCCTCACCAGAAGCTCGAATTGACTCCTCTGACGATGATGATGATTTTGAGGATGCTCAAGAAGGTCAATCAGACGATCAACTGGGTGAGTCCTCAGAACAACAAAAGGGGGAGAAGGAGAAGGAGAAGGAGAAGGAGAAGGAGAAGGAGAAAGAGAGAGAGAAGAAGAAAGAGGCAGAGAAGGAGAAAGAGGTTGAAATAGAAAGAGAAGCCAAGGGTAAAGGGAAAATCACATAAACAACTGAGGCGGAGACTACAAAAGGAGAAAAGGGGATAACAGAGGAAATCATGACAGAGATGACTGAAGTGGCATTTGACTACATGTTCAAGGACAGAGTCATCAAACCGACAGAAGAGTCAACACAAGAACCACCAAAGATCATCTTCCTAGATACCCCTCCTACTTCTCCAACAAAAGAACCAGAGAGGACAGACCCATCATCTGCTGAAGGACAAACAAGTCGAGCCCAACCTCAAGCTACTCAGAAATCTGCTCACATCGACACTCTTATGGCAGAAACCCTTGATGACCCAAACCCGATGGTAACAGAACATAACCCAGAAACCTCTACCTTTCATACCGAAAAACCTGCCTTAGAAACGGTATTTGCATTTCTATATGCTGACAGAGACATCATCCCTGTAAATGCCGTACCCATTAACCCATACCTCAACCCAATCAGAATAAACACCATTTCTGATGCAAGGCTAAAGTTCATCCAAACCAAGTCAAATCAGAACAGAGCCATCAATATAAACTTCGGTATCCGTAGAATTCTGGACATCAAGCACAAGAAGTTTCAACACGACAGGGTCACATACCATGAGTATACTGTGGAATCAACAGAAGGCATAAATGAAATCTTCAATGACAATGATCTCGTCCTTCTGAATCCATATGACCTGATCTTACTCCACGCATATTGCTTGAACTTCTCAGAAAGATACACACCGGCCAGAACTGCACTACCAGAAGTCAGATTCGCTATGCAAGAGCACATCAATCTCAGAATATAGATTGATTATCAGCTAGGCATAGAGTTTGAAGTAGAGAAACTAGCGATTGCACCACCAAATGAAAACCTTGAGGGTTATGGCTATCACAGAACTGGAACCGTAGTAGAAGATCCTCCAGTCTTTGTCTGCCGACAGAAGGGCACAAAGAAGGCCATCAGAGCAGCTGAAGCCCACAAGTACTCAAGTGAGTTGCTAGTATACCTCAAGAACATAATCCAAGATCTCCCAAGAAACAAGTGTCCAGAAGAACAGCAGAAACTCTTCATCGACCAGATTGACCTGATGCTGGACTTCCGCACTCTAATCAGAAGATTCGACAGAATTCTTAGGGGAGATAATTATGCTTAAATGTACTGGTCTTTTAAATCTCAATGTAATATTCCAAAAGATTAGTGCAAGGCTTCGACAGAGGTAAAAGTTCTCTGTTCTTTTGTTTAATCGCTTGTCAATTGTAAATTTTTATTTTCAATACTTAGGGGGAGATTGTTGGCCCCAAGTATCTGTTATGTAAAAGTATTGAAAATAGTTCAATTCAGAAGACCAACAGAGATCAGACAGAAGATTCGGAAGAAGTTCAAGTCAGAAGACCAACAAAGCTCAACATAGCTCTGTCGAAGACTTCCAACAGAAGAACAAGTGTTTAACAGAAGACCAACAGAGCTCTTGCGAAAGAGCTCTGGTGAAGTGAAGACCTCTGTCAGCCTAAGTCTCGTAGGAAATCCCAAGTGTTAGACAAGTGTCCATACTTTCCACGTATGCCCTAAAAATAGTAGACACACTTTCCACGTGTCATTCTAGGGTACGATAGTACACTGCCTTCACTTTTCCAGGGCTATAAATAGAGAGGTAGTGGAACAAACAATTGTAAGCTTTGGGAAGAGTAGTTTTTCCACAATTGTTTAAACACACACTGCAGCAATCCCGGGCACTACCTCCGTACGATATTGTTGTCCTATGAGATTTTCGAACACACTCGAACATGTTCTTGGTGTGATTCATTATCAATATATGAGCAACTTTTATATCTGATCCTGTTATCATTTTTACTGTTCAATATTTGATTCTCATAGTTCATTTATCGTTTACACAATCACTCATTTTAATGGCTTTATTTAATATGCTTCCGCTGTCTATTTCACTACCATTAATATGATACAACGTGAATCTGGGAACCTACAGTTTTTAAGGCATGCAAGGGCATGGTTTTTTTGGGAGGAAGTCCCGTGCTTTTTAGGGTCAGCGGCGTATGTTTTTGCACAATACTTGCACTTTCCTTTTATGGTATTACCTTTGTCATCTAAAATTTCATCAAAGTGATCCCAATAAACTGACCTTTTTTCCGCCGCTTTACGTTTTTTTGTTTCCGGTGGTGGCGGTGCACTACTATTGACTTCGAATTGATCCATTCCAAATCTATTAATTTCAAACATCAAACAAACATTATATTTTCAAGTTCAACATTTATACAAACATCAAACATATTATAGTTTCAAGTTCAACATTTATACAAACATCAAACAATCAAACATATTATAGTTTCAAATCTAAACATAAAACATAAAAAGTAAACAAACTAACATAAACATACAAAGTAAGTAAGTAAAAGTGTAAAACTAACATACAAAATAACCATACAAACAAACATCAAAAGGCATACAAACATCAAACATATTATAGTAATTATACTAAGTAAGAAACATCAAACATATTATACCATCATCTTAAAAACCATACATATTATACGAAGGGCCTGTTTACTTGTGACTTATTGGGCTTAATGACGGAAATAGATTATTCGCACAGACAAATTTAGGTGTTTACTTATGACTTAATGAGACAGCTAACGGCTTATTCGCTCCGTATATTTTTAGCTCTTGTCCACATTAAGATGAAAGAATGAAAAAGTGACCATTTTACCCTTGAAATAACATAACCCTATTTCTCATTTCTCCCTCTCTCTCTCTCTCTCTCTCTCTCAATTGTTGCCTCCATCGCCTCCATTTCCCAGTTCGCTCTCTAAGATTTCTCCAGCCATGGTTTCTTCTCCGGCGACGCAGGCGGCATCTGCAGCACCAGCACCTCACTCTAGCGGCGATTGTCTTCGGTTGCGGCGACTCCTTATCCTACCTGTCGATTCCGTTCGAACCGTAGCTAGAGTTATGGATTTCTTTTTTTTTTCATTTGTGTCTTGCTTACCCTCTCAGAACTGTTGATTTTCTGCAGGTTTCCTTGTTTACATTCTTGGTAGTTTCATAAATTTTGCTCTTTGTTGGTTGTTTCAGTCTCAGAAGTTGCTTATGTTGAAGGATTAAATCATAATCTTCTCAGTATAAGTCAACTCTATGATCACGGATTTGATGTCAATTTCAGGAAGAAATATTGTTCCTTGTTACTTTCCGAATCTGGTCAAGAACTTTTACGAGCTGACAAAAAAGGCAATCTTTACAAAATGAATTTTAAACCAAACCAAAACTCTACAACAGAGAAACTCTGTTTAGTGTCTTTGAAAAATGAAGATGCCTGGCTCTGGCATAAAAGATTTGCCCATTTGAACTTTCAAAACCTTGACAAGCTCGTGAAACTGAAATTAGTAAAAGGACTACCTTCTCTGAAGTTTGACAAAGACCATCTCTGTTCTTCTTGTGAACTGGGTAAGATGAAAAGATCTTCACATAGAACAAAGAGTGATCATAGTTGTCCCAGACCTTTGCATATGCTTCACGTGGATCTCTGTGGTCCAATTTCCGTGCAAAGTCTGTCGGGCAAGAAGTATATCCTTGTTTTAATTGATGAATATTCTAGATATACTTGGATTGAGTTCATCAGAGTAAAATCTGATGGCCCAGAAATTTTGATAAGTTTGTTGAGAAGGATACATGTTCTGTTAGGATTAAAAGTGCAAAAGTTGAGAAGTGATAATGGGACAGAATTCAAGAATGACAGAAAGAGTACTTCTGGTAGCTGCCAACTGCTTGGAGAAAAGTTGGTGAGTTGGACATCCAAGAAACAGAACTGTGTTTCAACCTCTACAGCAGAAGCAAAATATGTTGCTGCTGTTAGTTGTTGCTCTCAAGTGATATGGATGAAAACACAACTCAAAGATTATGGCTTGGAGTATGGTAAAATTCCTATTCTATGCGATTCCAAGAGTGCCATTGCCATAACAGCCAATCCAGTTCAACACTCGAAAACTAAGCACATCGACATAAGGTACCACTTCATAAAGGATCATGTTGAAAAAGGGACTATTGAAATGTATTTTGTTTCAAATGATCTTCAGCTTGCTGACTTGTTTACAAAAGCGCTTGATGAAAGGAGGTTTAGCTTCTTAATCAGCAAACTGGGTAAGCTGAACTTATCCTCCTAACTTTGTTCAACTCAACAGAGCCTCTGATTATCCTACCAGAGCTCTGTCAAACAGTTGGGTAGGATAGTTCAACCGAGCTTCTGTTGTTCACCAGAACTCTGTCAAGCATACTTTTTCAACACGCTTTCGGTGAACAATCTGTTTGTATATAAAATTTTGTTTGTACAAAAGTTTTTTTTTGGATTTAAGCTCAATTTTCTAGGGGGGGCTTAAAAGAAGGATAATGCATAGTTTTAGGGGGAGCAAGTCAATACTCATATTTCCAAATCCAAATTGACTTTGCTTTTTTTATCATTGACAAATCGTTTTGAAGAAAGAGGGAAAACCTGTTCTGATGAAAATCCTTTGATAAAGTCAAGAACCCAACAGAACTCTGATAGTTCACCAGAGCCTCTGTTGTTTCTCACCAGAACTCTGTGAATTTTTTCAAAGTCAGTTATGTTATTGTTCTTTGACCATTTCCTCATCAGATACAGAATTTTAATTTTTTTTGGGATAAGGTAAAGGGGTCACTCATCAGAAGCAAAAACTTGCAAAGCTCGAACAGAACTCTGTCAGTTTTATGCCACGTCATCAGAAGTAACGTCATCAGAGGTGCAGGTTATTTCTAAGCGTCAACCACTTGTTACCCACACATCTCTAACCGCGACGGTTTACTTGCACAAAAGTGGTCAGAACAAATCCATGTGGCACCCTCTAATTGAAAGCTAAACCACTAGCTGTCCCCACGATACATAATTCAGGCCACTCCACCTTTTGACACTCGAGTGCCTACAGTATCTACGGCGATTACCCATCCACAAGTTCTGACTATAAATATCCATAACCTTGACCCATTTCTTTTCTAAACTTCCTAAACCTTTCACCTTTCCCTCTTTTATTTAAATCCTCAATGTTCTTCAAGAAAACCCAAACCTGCAACAATGGCGGAACCCCAAAACTCTGCTGATTCAAGCCGAATAGAACCCACCGATGATATCATTGTTCTTCCATACGAGTTTGCTTACAACAACTACAGATTCGATCCCACTCCAGGACTCTATCTACCCCTGTATCACGTTTTCATTGAGTTCTTTAGAAACTCTGACATCTTCAGAGCCCTAACAGAGTTTGATGACCACCTTCCAGCGATCTATGTTCAACAATGGTGGACCACATGCCAATACATCGAAGAACAAGACGGGATAGTTGGGAGCGTCAACGCGAGTAATGGAGGAGTGGGAACAATCCGCATTAGAGCAAGTACCTTAAGAAGAATCTTCCGAATGAAAACCAAACGACAGCTAGGAATAGACGCCTATGAGAAACCACCAAAAACAGCTGTTCTTCTTGATTTCATGAAGTTTCTGGGTTACAACAAGGATCTGAATAGGATTGGAGAGTTCAAGCGACAGAATCTACCCACTATGTGGAATTTCATGTTCTCCACCTTAAACAGAACCCTTACCAGCAAATCTGGTAGTTAAGACCAAGGCACAACAGAAATCCTACAAATCATGTATGGATTGTTCTTCAATCGAAACTTTGACTACGCCAGCATTCTCTACAACGATCTTCTTACGGCTGTAAACACAAAAACCTCATCCATCGCAAGAGGAGGAGTCGTTGGATCTCACAAGTTCTTGAAGATGATCAAGTTTCCACGCTTTATCAGTCTGGTAATCAGAAGAGCCTTCGACAGACTGGAACTAACTCATCAGGGTCGCTCAACACCTGTTTGGACGATGTCAAAATTCCTCCCACCACTTCTGGCGAATACCCCTTCATAAGAAGAATTCCAGGTACACTGTTTGCTCTTATTTCCCCTGACCACATCTCTATCCAAAACTATCAGAGTGCTGCTCAACCTCAAGAACCTGAGGTGAGAACCCCAGCATACTTAGGATCTGAGCCTTCCTTGGAGAGCTTGAGTGAGGAGGTTGGTGAGGAAATTAACAGACCAGAGGCAAGAGTACCCGAAGTGGGGTCTTCCTCTAGAAGAGAGGAAATAGAGGACAGAGCATCTCCTAGAGAGCCTGTCCATGAGGAAGTACAAGAAACACCAGAGGTAGAAACTATCTCTTCTGATAGTGATGAGCAAGAGGGAAACATCAGAGAGAATCCAGAGAGTTCTACAGCCATAGGAGCCGAGGATAATGAGAGAATAGAAAAAGATGCTCAACAGAGCACATCTGAGGGTAACCTTAACCAAAATCCCAGTGCTTCCACACAATCTAATCCTGGTGATCAAGACCAAAGGATTATTGAAACAAAGGTGCACACCTCGAACCCCAACCAGCCTATACCATCAGAGGCACCTCTTCATGCCTCTGGTACACACGAAGCCGGGGAAACTATCTTTGGTAGTGATGTTCATTCGCCCCAGAACATCAATAGGTCACCTCCACGCGATGATGCCTCTGTGGCTCATTTAGACTCCACACAAAATAGACCAGAGATCTTTGTAATCTCACGTAGCATCTGTCCGACTCAGGGACAATGGGAGACCATAGTAGAACAAGGGAAGACATTGCTTGATCTAAATGCTTCTCATAACACCAGATTTCCTTCTTCAGAACCAGAGTTGGAAGAGGAAACTTTGGTCAGAACACCTGTAGTTGTTTCCTCTCAAAGGGAACATCAAGGATCAGGTGGAAGTCCTCCAAGAGCCAACATCAACACAACTCTTGACGGAGGCGCCTCTGAAATCGAGGCAGAATTGGATCCATGTGTTGGAACCAAGGAGACCCCCGTTGACACTATCACAAGAGCAGAGTTCGAAAGCTTATGTGACAGTATCAACAACTCTTTGAACGAGTATAAACTTATCAATGAACAAAATGAGGAGCTGATCCGCAAGGAAAATGCTTCTCTTAGGGAAGAACTGCTGAACATCTCAAACAAGCATGCTGAAATAACTCAAAAATATGCCGAAGCTGAAGCACTCCGAACAGAGTCTGAACGGGTCAGAGGAGAAGAGATTGGAAAGCTGACAACAGAGATAGCCGACCTAAGATCAATCAGATCAGAGGAAGTTAAAAGGACTTCGACAGATCTTGCCGAGCTAAAGCGACTCATAACAGAGAACCACACAGTGCAGATGAACAGAACCCTTCCCATCCCCATGGTTATTCTTTCAGAATCTAACGTCAGAACCTTGACAGAGATAATTACCAACTCTGTTAAGGAATCCATAAAAGAAGCAACCACCTCATCTGCTACTCCACTCAACATCTCCAGCCCTAACCCAAATGACCTACCCATGACAGTTGGACAAATGGGAGACTTCAGAAAATCAATTCTTAGCCGAATGATGACAATCTCATCAAAATTTGTAATGAAAGCTAAGGCAACAGAACAACATGTGAAAGCGTCTCTTGATACTCACAAGGTCAACTTCAAGGCTCAAGTAGAAGAGATCAGAGGTGCTGCAACAGAGGTAGAAGATGTGATGACAAAGGCAGCCTCAAACGTTACTGATATTATTTTACAGGCTACCTCTACATCAAAAAGACCTGCAGAAGAAGCACCCACAGACGAACCTCACCAGCAGCTCGAATTGACGATTCTGACCATGATGATGACTTCGAAGATGCTCAAGAAGGACAATCAGACAATCAACAGAGTGAGTCCTCAGAACAACAAAAGGGGGAGAAGGAGAAGGAAAAGGGTGAGAAGGAGAAGGAGAAAGAGAAGGAGAAGGAGAAAGAGAAAGAGAAGGAGAAAGAGAAAGAGGTTGAAAAAGGAAGAGAAGCCAGGGGTAAAGGGAAAATCACAGAAGCAACTGAGGAAGAGACTACAGAAGGAGAAAAGGGGATAACAGAGGAAATCATGACAGATATGACTGAAGTGGCATTTGACTACATGTTCAAAAACAGAGTCATCAAACCGACAGAAGAGTCAACACAAGAACCACCAAAGATCATCTGCCTAGATACCCCTCCTACTTCTCCAACAAAAGAACCAGAGAGGACAGACCCATCCTCTACTGAAGGACAAATAAGTCAAGCCCAACCTCAAGCTACTCAGAAATCTGCTCACATCGACACTCTTATGGCAGAAACCCATGATGACCCAAACCCAACGGTAACAGAACAGAACCCAGAAACCTCTACCTTTCATACCGAAAAACCTGCCTTAGAAACGGTATTTGCATTTCTATATGCTGACAGAGATATCATCCCTGTAAATACCGTACCCATTAACCCATACCTCAACCCAATCAGAATAAACACCATTTCTGATGCAAGGCTAAAGTTCATCCAAACCAAGTCAAATCAGAACAGAGCCATCAATATAAACTTTGGTATCCGCAGAATTCTGGACATTAAGCCCAAGAAGTTTCAACACGACAGGGTCACATACCATGAGTATACTGTGGAATCAACAGAAGGCAGAAATGAAATCTTCAATGACAATGATCTCGTCCTTCTGAACCCATATGACCTGATCCTACTCCACGCATATTGCTTGAACTTCTCAGAAAGATAGACACCAGCCAGAACTGCACTACCAGAAGTCAGATTTGCTATGAAAGAGCACATCAATCTCAGAATACAGATTGACTATCAGCTAAGCATAGAGTTTGAAGTAGAGAAACTAGCGATTGCACCACCAAATGAAAACCTTGAGGGTTATGGCCATCACAGAACTGGAACCGTAGTAGAAGATCCTCCAGTCTTTGTCTGCCGACAGAAGGGCATAAAGAAGGCCATCAGAGCAGCTGAAGCCCACAAATACTCAAGTGAGTCGCTAGTATACCTCAAGAACATAATCCAAGATCTCCCAAGAAACAAGTGTCCAGAAGAACAACAGAAACTCTTCATCGACCAGATTGATCTGATGCTGGACTTCCGTACTCTAATTAGAAGATTCGACAGAATTCTTAGGGGAGATGATTATGCTTAAATGTACCGATCTTTTAAATCTCAATGTAATATACCAAAAGATTAGTGCAAGGCTTCGACAGAGGTAAATGTTCTCTGTTCTTTTGTTTAATCTCTTGTCAATTGTAAATTTTTATTCTCAATACTTAGGGGGAGATTGTTGGCCCCAAGTATCTGTTATGTAAAAGTATTGAAAATAGTTCAAGTCAGAAGACCAACAGAGATCAGACAGAAGATTCGGAAGAAGTTCAAGTCAGAAGACCAACAGAGCTCAACCGAGCTCTGTCGAAGACTTCCAACAGAAGAACAAGTGTTTAACAAAAGACCAACAGAGCTCTTGCGAAAGAGCTCTGGTGAAGTGAAGACCTCTGTCAGCCTAAGTCTCGTAGGAAATCCCAAGTGTTAGACAAGTGTCCATACTTTCCACGTATGCCCTAAAAATAGGAGACAAACTTTCCACGTGTCATTCTAGGGTACGATAGTACACTGCCTTCACTTTTCCAGGGCTATAAATAGAGAGGTAGTGGAACAAACAATTGTAAGCTTTGGGAAGAGTAGTTTTTCCACAATTGTTTAAGCACACACTGCAGCAATCCCGAGCACTACCTCCGTACGATATTGTTGTCCTATGAGATTTCTGAACACACTCGAACATGTTCTTGGTGTGATTCATTATCAATATATGAGCAGCTTTTATATCTGATCCTGTTATCATTTTACTGTTCAATATTTGATTCTCATAGTTCATTTATCGTTTACACAATCACTCATTTTAATGGCTTTATTTAATATGCTTCCGCTGTCTATTTCACTACCATTAATATGATACAACGTGAATCTGGGAACCTACAGTTACATTGTTGATAGTTTCATAAATTTTGCTCATTGTTCTGAGTTTGTTCATTGAAGGTAGTTTCACAGATTTTTGTTCATTGTTTAGATTTTGATTGTGGATAGTTTGTTGATTCTTTGATTGTTCATTGTTCTGATTTTGTTCATTGTTCGTTGTTTATTGTGGATAGCTTTTTGATTATTTGTTATCTTTTTTTCTCAATAGGGGTAAATTCGTCATTTCTGTTATTCAGACTTGTGATTCAGATAAAAAAGTAAACAACAAGAACAATTTATCCGGACAGATAAATTTAACCAGACAGACAAATTTATCCATACAGGACTTAATGAAAATTTTGGTAAACAGCCCCTAACTTTACTAAGTAAGAAACTAACATACAAAAGTAACTAAAGTAAGTAATATTATACCATCAATCCATCATTTTAAAAACCATACAGGCATACATATTATACATTTATACTAACTTTACTAAGTAAGAAACTAGAAACATCAAAGTTCAAACATATAATTATACCATCAATCATCATCTTAAAAACCATAGTATTATACATTTATACTAACTTTACTAAATACTAATACTAAGTAAGTAACTAAAGTAAGTAGACAAGTACCTCACAACTCACAAGTCACAACTTGTAAGCGGACAGCCGTGGCCCGTGGTGGAGAATGGCCGGCGATGGAAGGCAGCGGTGGGCGGCGGTGGTGGAGAATGGCCGACGGGGGTGGGGGGGGGGGGGGGGGGGTGGGGTGTGGGGTGTGTGGGACTGTCAACTGTGGGTGGGACGGTGGGTGGTGGCGATTTGCGACTGCGATGCCGATTTCACGATTTGGGGTTTTAGGAATTAGGTTAGAAGAAAATAGAAATTGTAATAGGCTAATACAAAAGTCAAAAAAGTAAAAAACTGATTTTAAATATAATATATTAATATATATATATATATATATATATATATATATATATGTAGAGTTACCTTCATTTGTTAACCTAATTATTAGTGTTAACTTTGTTAACCATATGTAACCAATCAAATTCATCCATTTTTTATGGTTTAACCACATGTTGCTTGTTTAATGGGAGGGTAGTATTGGAAAAAAAAAACTAGGCATGGGTTTGGCAAGTGGGTAAAATGTTTACTAAAATTGCTCAATGATAAATATGGTAGTTTATTTTAATTGATTTTTCTTTTAATTATTTTAGTGTGTATATCTTAATAATTTTTCTGCACAGTCCGTTGTGGTCAAAGGAAGGGATGTGTATCACAAAAGATTTGTTTTTGATGCTGCCATATCCACACTAAAATTCCAAGCAACTAAAAATGGAGTGCAGAATATTTGTGACGATATATAGGTTTGATTGTTAGTCATATCTTCTTTATTTCTTATCATTAAATGTTCATATGTGTTACATTATAGCAAAAATATATCAAATATACAATGTTCATAAGTGTTACAGTAGTATTAAATGTTCATATGTGTTGCATTATAGCAAAAAAATACCAACTATACAATGTTCATAAGTGTTATACGTTCATATTATGTTAATTTATGTTCATAAACTAATATACGTTCACTTATGTTTATTTGTTTAGAACACATATGAACTTCATTCATTTTTATTCAACAATACGTAATATTAAATGTTCATATGTGTATGTAAAATATAAAAAAATATAAAATATATAAAATATAAAATATAAAATATAAAAAATAAAAACAATAATAAATAATAAAAACAAAAATTAAACAAAATCTTGATAAAAAAATTATGTTCTAATTGTCGTGAAAAATGGGATATTCAAACCCTTTCCATATTAGATATTTTTCTTATTATATTATAATAATGGTTTGACAAATTTGTCCTTCTTCACATGTATTATGAACTAAGCTGTGTGTTATTTTTGAAGGATTATATTAATTAATTATGATTAAATGACATCCATAGATTAAATAGATAAACGGATGAGATCAGTTAACACGGTTAACACTAATTACTTAGTTAACACAAGAAGGGGACCCTATGTATATATATATATATATATTAAATTTATTAAATAAAATCTTTTTTTAATTATCGGATATTCGGACGGGTCGGGTGGGTAAAATCCAAACCCAACCCGATCGTAGTTTAACCGAACAAGTAATCGGATCGGGGCATTCGGGGTTCGGGTTTATCGGGTGCGGATTTTTTAGGGGAAAATGCGGGTCGGGTCGGGTTATCGGATATGTCGGGTTTTGCTCACCCCTAAAGGTGATAGGTAGATCTTCTTTATGTCACTTTTCTTTTGTTTTATTTGAATCACACTAATAATAGTTTAGATTGAGGTTTGTGGGGGTTTAAATTGAACTTAAAGATGATGTGCTTTAAAAATTTTCCCTCAATTATGTTGCAACTTTTTGGTTGGTTTAAACTTCATTAGAGATGTATAAAAGGGTCTAGCCATTTTCGTTGCCCTCCACACGAATCCGTCCATGATATCTCGAAATCTTTCGCACAGTTATAAATTCATTGAACCGATAGTAGTTGGACCACATAAAGACAGTCAATTTTTCAATATTAGTTCCACAAGTAAAAAACCAGATTGTTAAGATGACTCCAAATAGAGTAAAGAGCAATCTAAACAACTACTTTCCATATATGCCGCTTAGATGTCGGAATAATTTGGGAGTTTGTTGATAACGCCACTTTTTGGCGTTATTTTCAGTTCTCAAACCAATGAGATTGGCTTGTATTCAAGTAAAAAGGCGTGTATTTTACGGTTTATATAGTGTTTGATACAGGTTATCTAAAAGGTGGCATTCCTCGGGAAAAGAAGCTAAAAAGAGCCTAAAACGAGTCCAAACGAAGCCTAACGGAAACCCAAAAGTCAAGCCCAAGACCCGCAACCAAACCAGGACCCGATCCGTGAACCAGAAATCGACCCATGCAGCCAAAAAGACACGCGCGACTTACCACGCGACTTGCAAGTCGCGTGGCAAACCGCGTAAGCCACTGTTTGTCGAAAATCAGCTTTATTAATCGGGTTTTAGGTCATTATTCGGGACGCAACTTTCAAACGACGGCCAGAGCAGTTCGAGGGGCGATTTTCAGAGCCGAGTGACACCTTTTGGAGCAACGAGGGAGGATCAATCGAGGACACGTTCACGACGCAAGTAGATTCAATCACGGGAGAAGGGAGTTCATCACTACATCTTTCACATTCACCACGATCACAGTCATTATGTTTACATACGTTTTCGTCTCTCTTTCTCTTGTGTTTGAATCCCCCAACATCATGAACTAATCTTTAGATGTTGGGGTTGGATTGAATTAGGATTGAACATATAGATGGATGACGAGTGACGTTTATCAGTTTTTCCGATTTAATGAATGCATGTGATTTTGCTCTTAATGCTATTGTGAATCTGGCCAATTTACGATTGATTTGTTGTTGTTAAGTAAGTTCGAGAGAGTTAATTATCAAATAGAACTAGAAATCACACGCCTAAGGTAAGAAAGGATAGAGATATACCGAGTAAACCTTAGTCTCATTATAATCTTGTGCTTAATGTGTTTTGAACTACATAGGTTGAGATCGAGAGATTTAACTTGTGTTTTCAAGATAAAACTCATGGTAGCTTGAGAAAGAACCGTGCTTTACAAATATAACTGTTGTAACTCGAGAGAGAACAATGGTGAGATCAAGATTGGGTATTCATTAACGGAAATAACTGGTATTTGTTTTAAGTCTAATGTTCATATGTGAAAACCTAAGGATTTCCAACCCTCAACTGTTTTCTCTATCTAAATTCCAAAGTTGTTCATTGTCTGTCTTGTGTTTGATTTATTTTCTGCAATTAGTAGTTTAATACCAACCTCTCAATTTTCGATAGTTCAGTTAATAGCAATTATAGTAATTGTGATACTTACTTCCTAGTTCCCGTGGATTCGATACTCGTACTTACCGTACGTTATTACTTGATTTCGACCCGTACACTTGCGGTTAGATTTAGGGGGGTGTAAACCCGCCTATCAAGTTTTTGGCGCTGTTGCCGGGGAACTAGTTGCAACTAATAGCACTACCAGCTATAAGCGCTATTAGATTGGACATTTTTTTTTCGTTGTTTTATTCCATCACTCTCATTTTCTGGATCACTAATCTCGCTTACTTTCTTTCAGGTACTAATTGGTTTATGCCAAGGACGACCCGAGGGAAGGAAATCGAACAATTTGATCCGGAGATCGAAAGAACAGCTCGTCGGCTGCGTAAGGAAGCTAAAGTTAAAAGAAATCTGAGGTTCGAGATGTCCGACGACGAGAGACCTCCTCGAAATGACCCACCACCTCCTCCGGAAAGAGTTCCTATGCGGTCGTTTGCCGATCCGAATGTGGCGGCGGCACGCATAGGCATTCAAGCGCCCACGACTGGAGCTAATTATTTCGAGCATAAACCGAGTACCATTGTGATGGTGCAACAAAACCAGTATGGAGGAACACCGGCGGAAGACCCTCATGCACATCTCCGTACATTCCAGAGGCTGAGGGCTTTTGTTAGATCTGAAGTTTTGTCAATAAACCAAGTGTTGAAGATCTGATAAGAAGACTCAGATGTTCTGAGTAGAGGAGTCAGAGGTCTGACTGTGAAAGCTCAGAAGTACTGATAAGAGAAGTCAGATGTCTGAGATAAGGAGTCAGAAGATCTGAGAAGCATGATCAAAAAAATGTTCAGAAGTTCTGAACTACCTGTTCAGAACTTATGACGAGATACTTTACTTAGTAATTTGTAAACTAATTAGGACACGTGTTTTGTTCTTATTAGTCTTTCTTATTTGTACTGTAGCTTTAATATTTCCGTTGCAGTATAAATAGTGGTTAGCACTACATTGCTAACTAATAGATTTTCCCGTAATTCTTGTATTCATTCTTTGTAATCTTTGAGATTCTCTCTCTCTTAGATCTGTATTTCTGTTCATCAGTGAATACAATTGGGCTTGATCATACAACTTCTCAATTACTGCTTTCTATATTGATTGTAAGATAAGATCCTGAACTTTCAGCTTTGTCTTTGTCCGCTCCCCTGAAGGTTCATTTATCGAGATTCCCTTAAGAACTTTGATCCTCGGAGCAGGTTTGACGATAAAGAAGTCATCGTCATTTTCGTCATCATCATCATCATTCTTTGGAGAAGAGGATGGTTCATTATCAGGGATGTCGACGGCTTCATCATCTTCTGCTTCAGATTCGGTTTTATCAGCTTCTTCTTCGAGTTGCTCCCCCTCAGATACAGAGGCGAGCTTCTCGGTTTCCTCAGGGTTTTCATCTCCCCGAGGTCCAGCAGTGGTTTCTTCAGCATCCTTCTTCTCTCCCCTGATAGATTCATCATGGGAAAGGTCTTCATCGCTCTTGGAGAGATCTTCAACGCTCTTCTCCCCCTCTTTCTCATGATGAGTGGGGGAGGAATGGGTTGACTCAGCAGCGTTGGCAGGTTCACTGTCTTCTTGGCCAGAGATACCTATACAACCTTTAATCTTTGCTATTCTGTCTCGAAGACAGAAATAGCAGGATTGATCTTCTCCGGCTCAGTGCGATCCGCCGCTGTGAAGTTGTCAGATGCAGGGACAGGGGCAGGGGCAGGGGCAGGAGTATTCACTTTGTGTAGTAGCTGCTCGATCATCGTTTTCATCGAACTAACATCGGTCTTTACAGAGCCTAAGTCAGTCTTTACAGTAGACATATCTCCCTCTAGTTGTCCAACCGATGTCTTCAGCGTTGTGACCTCGCTGGACATGGATGAAACTGAATTTTTGAGAGAGGTGTAGTCTGTGTAGATGTCAGTGAGCACCTTGGCGAATTCGCTGAGAGTTTTATCAACCTGCTTCATGTCATCTGTGGAAGCCTTCTTCTCCACCACCGTTGTTAGCTTTGTAAGATTCTCTCCAGCGTTTGTTACAACTGTAGAGTTATTTGAAAGAGTAGTGGTGAGACCTGTCAGCTTTGTCTCCATGGACTTTAGAGAGGCGTTGATGTCTCCCAAATTAGGACATGTAACATATAAAAACTTGTGAACAGAGGAAAGCTCAGAAGTTTGGGGTTTAGTGACAGTGTTTATGGGTTGGTGTGTACCTGCAGGAGGATTGATGAACTCGTCAAAATTACGGGTTCCTGAAAAATGTTCCATGTCATCTTCAAAAGTGCCCATGGATTGTCCTGCAGGTCTTGTCTTCATCATTTCTGGAGTTTCAGCTTTAGTTTTCGTAGAAATGATGGCAGCTCCAGCGAAAACTGGAGGAGAGACCAAATGAGTAGAGGGAGGAGCGAAGGATAAGAATGGAGGTTGGGTTCTGAGTTCAGCGTTGGATTCGCTGAAAAACACTTCATCAGTCTTTTGAGAGACTGAAGGAGGTTGGGTAGGTTCCAAGTTTGTAACCTCAGCGTTTAGAGACGCTGAAGTTGGAATGGAATGGATGGATTGTTCAGGTGTGGCAGAGCGTACCACTGAACGTTCCTTCAGCTCTGCAGAAAGAGCTGAGGAGTCTTCAGCATGAAATTGCTGGGGTTTCTCCTTTGTTTTCTTGATCCTTTTAGAACCAAGTGGGGTAGATGATTGTTTCCTTTTCTTAGAAGGAGAGGATTTTGTGGCCAGGGTATCAGCGATGGGTATTGTCGCTGAAGGAGCCACAGAAGTAGAAGAAGAAGGGTTGAGAAGAGTTAAAAGGGTAGAAAGACGTACCTCATTTTCAACTGGTTTGAAGTCAAGTACCTTAGGGCCAACCTGAGAGAGTTTCAGGTCGCCCTCTTGTGGGTAGCTGTCCTTCAGGCCATATTGGAAGATGGCGCTGATAAATCGGGGGTAAGTAACCCATGGTGGTCTGTCAGCGGCAGAGTCTACTCTTTGCACCAAGTCATCATAGATAAGAGATGCCCAGTCAATGTGTAGACCTTTCAGCAGAGCGTATCCCATTGCTTGCTGAGGTTGAGCGGCTTGGTCAGAGGAGCCGGTCTTTGCAGTCATGCAGCTGATTAAGTGAGCGAAGATGAAGTTCATCTCGCTGGGCATTTTCGACTTCTTTAGCAGGGTCAGCTTCTTCTCGTGCTTCTTGTCTCTGCCAATTTCCCATACATAGCCTATTGCATCGAAAAATGCAATAAGAGCTTCTTTGTCAGCGAGTTTCTTATGGTCAGGGAAAGGAACAAAAGGCTTTTCTTTTGTAGCGTTGGGAAAGTTCAGAGCTTTGCGAATGATGGCAGATGTGATCTTTATCGTGCCATACTCAGTATCGCTGAGGATACAATCAATTGTTTTGGAGGGATCTTTGGCGGATGGTAACTGAGAGTGTCTGGCAGTGTACCAGAACTGGGATAGTAGTAGCTGA
The DNA here is from genome assembly GCA_033807775.1 of Saussurea involucrata. Lineage (NCBI taxonomy): Eukaryota > Viridiplantae > Streptophyta > Magnoliopsida > Asterales > Asteraceae > Saussurea > Saussurea involucrata. The sequence goes on along the minus strand of CM066318.1, from coordinate 67,873,018 downwards.
CTTGCAGGAGTGAGATGGTCAGGGCTGTTGAAATGCAGCAATTCTTTAGGAAATTCACAGCATCTTTCAGATGTGTGACTTGCTTTCGAGGAGGAAACTCGAGAAGCGCAGAAAGGTTGTTCGTTTTGGTCCAATCTAGTTGTTCCAGAGTGAACTTAACCTGAGGAGCCTTGATAAATTCCACTTCCTCAGAATCAACGGAGATGTTCTCAGCGGTAGCAGGAATGTCAGACGATGCCATTTCTCTGTATTATCAGTTCAACCAAAGATGTTAACAAATAAGAATAATCTTAATGTGGAAAGATTTTCCATTAAGATGGTTCAAATTTTATCCATTTCATTCAGACACAAATGTCTTAATGAAGATTAGGTTTTTTTTTGATTTTAAGAAACGAAATGTAAAACCCAATTATTCTTGTTATCCAGTTTTCTATGAAGAAATAGATTCTGGAAACGAATGAAGAACAAGTTTAAGATTTTTGCATTTAAGCTTGAAGAACAACCATGAAATGGTTGTGTTCATAAAACCATGAAAGAAATGATTTTATTTTTAAGAAGTTCTTTTGTTTGATCTTGTTAAAACAAGGAAAAGATCGGAAACAAGTTATACGCATTCGGTAATAAATAAGAACATATTAACCTTGATGTTTGATGAAGAAGATGATGAACAGTTCTTGAAGTTTTAGAAAGCACAAATGCAACAGTGAATTCTTTCTTGCGGGGGAAGATTGTTCGCGTAAAGGAAAAATATAAACCACGAGTTTGTTTATATTGAGAGATTAGAGAGAGAAAATCTTGAGCGGGAAAAGATTTTCATCATGACACGGACACGTGTTTACATTTGATTGGAAGTTTGAACGAGACGTGCAAACGTGTGTCAGAAAGAGAAACGTGCCAGGGTTTATCCGTTGCAATGACGTCACAACTGTCCTTTCAAAATTCGATTCCGCTGCTAGGGCTAGTTCTTGAATTCTTGGCAATTCTTGAATTTCCTGTTACTTTTCGATCAAGAAACTCAAATTTGTCTTTCTGTTGATTTTTCTTACAATCATGTCTTCTAAAGAATATCTAGCCATGGGATCCGAAACCAAACCGCCTGTTCTTATACCAGAAGAGTATCAGCAATGGAAAACTCGTATGATCCAATTTCTAGACAACATCGATGAAAATCTTATGATCTCTATTCGAGAAGGTCCAATTGAAGTGTATATCGATGTCGCTGCAACCCCTGCTACAGAGACAACTCCAGAAATTCCAGCGACCAGGGTGAAGAAGAATTATTCCCAATACACAGCTGAATAGAAGAATAGGCATGCTATCGACAAAAGAGCAATTACTTTGATGACTTTGGCTGTCCCAAATGAGGTTCTTTACAGGATTGACAGTGGATCATCAGCTAAAGAAATGTGGGACGAATTGGAAAGGCAGATGTTAGGAACTGTAAGATCTATTCAGGCAAAGTTAAATCAAAGCATAAATGCTTATGAAAGGTTCAAAGCAAAATAGTCAGAAAGTTTAACACAGACATACAGTAAATTTTGCACTATTCTAAATGACTTGAGAAGAAATGGACTGAAGAAAACGAAGTCAGAAATAAATTACAAATTTCTGAACAGTCTAAATTCAGAATGGTCATCATTTGCCATAAGTCTGCAAATGAACAAGGATATGTGTGAAGAAGACTTAAATGATCTGTTCTGTGTTCTTAATCAACATGAAGACTCTGTCAAGTTAGTTGTGGAAGAGAAGAAAAATGTTGCTGATCAGTTAGCGTTCTTATCAAAGTCCAAAGCAATCAAAGCATCCAAAAAGACTGCATATCTATCAGAGATACCTAATCTGGAAGAATCTGACAAGGAAGAAGGATCAGAAGATGATGAAGATATCAAGATAATGGCTGAGAAACTAGCTTTGTTGACAAATACTTTCAACAAAAGGTATGGGAAGGGTAGATTTCAAGGAAATTATAAGAGAGTTGGGAGTTCAGATTATAAGAAGAAAGAAGACAGAGAAGAAAATAAGTTTGAAAAGAGAGTAGAGAGAAGTGAAGAAAACAAAGAAGAGAAGGATGAGAGAAAAGAAAAGAATCTGTGTTTCAAGTGTGGAAAATCTGGCCACTATGCTAAGGATTGCAGAGTTAAAATTGTGAAAGACTATGAGTACTACACCAAGAAGGCTCAGCTTGCAAAGAAGAGAGATGATAAAATTGCTTTATTGGCTGAACAGGAGAATTGGTTGTACTACACTTCTGATGAAGATGATCATATCAACTTTCCACAGATGCAAAGCTATATGGCAAAAATGAGGAATGAGGATGATTCTGATTTTGAAGATGCTGATTCTGAGTCATCTGCTGAGGTACATTCTTCACTTGAAATAGAGTTAATGACACAGATTGGTGAAATGAAAACTGAATTTGCTAATCTAAGAAAACAGATAAAAGGAGAAAGAAATTTGGTTAACAAATTCAGAATTGAAAAAGAAGTAATAAAAGAACAATATGAAGAATCTGAGGCTGAGAAACAGAAAGTTAAAGATGAAAATTCTGAATTGTTGAAAAAGCTTTCTGAACTAAAAGTTGAGTTTTCAAAAATAAAGGATGAAAAAGGTGATTTACAAATAAAATTTGATATGTTATTTGAAGAAAGAAAGAATTTATACACCAAAATCAAAGAATTAGAAGATCTGAATTTGAAAAGGGGTCAGACTCAGCAAACATTAAATCTTTTATTAAGCAATGTTAAAGATACAAGATTTTACAACCCAAAGAAGGGATTGGGATTGGAAGAAAATGTCACTTTAAAAAGAGCTCCAATCAACTTGTATGAAAAACTTCAAGTTTCTAAGCCAAAAATCCCAGAAATTGTTGAAGTTTTCATAAGACCTGCTAGTTCTATAACAAGTTCTGACAATTTGCAAAGACCAAACTCTAAAAAGTCAGATGAGAAAATTTCTGAGTCTAAAACAGAAAAGTCAGTTGTTTCAGAAGAAAAGGTTAAGAAAGAAGTTTCTAAACCAACAGATGAGAAGCCAAAATACAATGATACTAAATTCAAGTATGATTCTTTAAATGTCAGCTACAAAAATAAACAACCAAGTTTTTCATATCATGACATTGAGAGCATATTTGACACAAGTAAAAATTCTGAAACAGTCAATCAGAAGTCTGAAACTTCTAGTCAGGATTCTGAACTTTGTAGTCAGAACTCTGAGTCTAAAGATCAGACATCTGAGTCTGTAAATCAGAACTCTGACTCAGGTAGTCAGAAGTCTGATTCAACTGGATTTTCTGAAACAAAGTCAGATGAGTTTTTACAACTTGAAAAGAGATTTAATCTTGTGAGTCAAGAACTTGAGGACTTAAGGAAAGCTTATGACGAACTTGAAAATGATTTCTGTGAGGTGGATATTAAACTTGAAGAAGCTTTGAAAGAAAAGAATATTTTTATTCAGAAAATAACAGAGCTTGAAAAACTGAAGACTGAGTATGATCTTTTTAAAATTAATGCTCTAAAAGAAAATGATAAATTCTTTAATGAATCAAGTACATATGAAAAAGGTGAATCATCCAATTCTTCTAACAAAAAGGACTTGAATTTTTCAGAAAAAGAAGAAAGCAAAAGGAAAGATGATCTTGCAAAGTTGAATGATCTGAAAAGGGATCTTGAGAAGCTTAGAATGAAATCTACTTCTGAACTCAAAGCTAGAAATTCTTGTAATAAGGGCAATTGTACTCTGAACAGTATCAATAAAAATGAAATGACCTATGTTTCAGATTTATTGTCACTTGCAAAGAAAAATCTTGTTTGTGTTAGATGTAAAAATGATTCATTCCAATATTCTCATAAATGTCAAGTCAAAATAACTGCTGTTTCATACATAAGAAAAGATATTCATAATTCAGAAAAGAAAATTGTTTCTGTTCATCAGAATACAGAAAAGAAGAAAATTTTTGTTCCTCAGACTGAGAAGAAAGAAAAGATAAAAGAAAAGAAAGTTGAAAATGTTGCAAAATCAAAAGATACAACTTTCAAAAAGAAAGTGAATAAGTTTGTAAGCAGAAAATGTTCTGACTTCATAAAAGTTCAAGGAAAGTGGTGTTTGAAGAAAGATTTTGAGTGGAAAGTAAAAGGTACTAATGTTAAATCCAATGACAAAACTAACAAAGATGGACCCATTCCAAAATGGGTACCTAAAACTTACTGATCCTTTTGCAGGGCTGTCATGTGTGGTTTTTAGATTCAGGAGCTTCAAGACACATGACAGGTCAGAAGTCTTTTCTATCAAACTTCACAGAAAAGGCTGGAGGAGCAGTAAACTTTGGAAATAACAGCAAAGGACAAGTCAAAGGTTATGGGGATTTAACTAAAGGAGATCTGACTATCCAAAAGGTTTTCTATGTTGAAGGATTACAGCATAATCTTTTCAGCATAAGCCAGTTTTTAGACAGTCTTTGTCAAATCAAGTTTCAAATAACAGGTTGCATGATTTTAACTGAAAATGATGTTAAAGTCTTCTGGGCCAAAAGACATATGGACTTATTTGTAGTTAATTTTTCAAAATTGAAAACATTAAATACAGTTTGTCTTTTATCAAAATCAACTGCAAATGAATGCTGGCTTTGGCACAGAAGATGTTCTCATCTGAATTTCAAAGATCTTAATAATCTCGTTGCAAAACATCTGGTTAAAGGCTTACCAAAGCTTAAATTTGAAAAAGAATCATTATGCTCAGCTTGTGAAATGGGCACGATGAAAAAGAGTTCTCACAAATTAAAAATGGACTCATCTTGCAAAGCACCATTAGAAATGATTCATACTGATCTTTGTGGTCCAATTTCAGTTCAATCTATGGGAGGAAAGAAATATATGCTTGTGATTGTTGATGAATTCTCCAGATACACATGGGTTGAGTTCCTAAGAGCTAAGTCAGAAGCTGCTACTACATTGATAAATTTTATCAAAAGGATTCAAGTTCTCTTACAACTTCCAGTTCAGAAAATCAGAAGTGATAATGGAACAGAGTTCAGAAATGAGACTCTTCAGAATTTTTTAGAAAGTTCTGGGATTTCTCACAATTTTTCTGCTGTCAGAACTCCTCAACAAAATGGTGTTGTTGAAAGGAAAAATAGAACTCTAGTTGAAGCTGCGAGAACAATGCTGGCTTATGCAAATCTTCCTACTTTCCTATGGGCTGAAGCAATTGCAACTGCTTGTTTTACACATAATAGAACTTTAATCAATAAGAGATTAAATAAGACTGCTTATGAACTGATAAATAAAAGAAAACCATTAATCAAATTCTTTCATGTTTTTGGTTGCAGGTGCTATATTCTTAGAGACAGAGAAAATCTTGCCAAATTCGATAAAAAGGCAGATGAAGGATACTTTGTGGGTTATTCTTTAACTTCCAAAGCATTCAGAATTTATAATAGAAGAACCAAGAGGATGATGGAGAGCATAAATGTAACTTTTGATGAAGCCAGAAACAGGACTTCTGAACAAGACAGTTCAGAACTCATGCAGAACAAGACAAAAATGACTTCTGATACAAATTCTAATCCTATTTGTTCAGAACTCAATTTACTGTTTAAGGATGCTTTTAGTGAACTAATTTCTGATTCTTATGCAGAATATGAAAATCCAAAGATGGTCAAAGAGATGAAAAATAAGACTCCAGAAATAGTTCAATCAACTGTAATTTCTGACAAAGGTCCATCAGAGGAATGTCCAAATCTAATAAATACAAGTGGTGGAAATTCTGAACCTTGTAATCAGAATTCTGATTCTTGTACTCAGAACTCTGAACAAGTCACTCAGAATTCTGAATTCATTGCTCAGAACTCAAACTTGGATGCAACTCCTACTCATACATCAGAACAAGGGGACAGTTCAGAATTACAAGCAATCATTGATGAGAATGATGCAAACAACAATTATTCAGAGATTGATGTACTCCCTAGTGCTAATAAATGGACTAAAAATCATCCTATTCATCAAGTAATAGGTGATCCATCAGCAGGAGTAAAGACCAGATCAGCTACAACAAATGAAGCAATGTTTGCTGGTTTCTTGAGTGTGATTGAACCAAAGAAAGCTAATGAAGCCCTAGAGGATCCAAACTGGATTTCAGCAATGCAAGAGGAATTGCTTCAATTTGAAAGAAATAAAGTTTGGAGACTCATTCCAAAGCCAGAAGGTAAATCTATTATTGGAACTAAATGGGTGTTCAGAAAGAAAAAGGATGAATCAGGTGTTGTCATCAGAAACAAGGCAAGATTGGTTGCTAAGGGATACTGTCAACAAGAGGGAATTGATTATGATGATACATTTGCACCAGTGGCAAGAATAGAGGCAATCAGAATATTTTTGGCCTATGCTGCACACAAAAACTTCAAAGTGTATCAAATGGATGTCAAATCAGCCTTTCTAAATGGCAAACTTAATGAAGAGGTGTATGTTCATCAACCTGAAGGTTTTGTTGATCCAGAATTCCCTGATCATGTTTATATTTTAGACAAATCTTTATATGGTCTAAAACAAGCACCACGAGCCTGGTATGACACTCTTACTAAACACTTGTTAGGTTCAGGGTTCAAGAAAGGTAAGATTGACACAACTTTGTTTTTAAAGAAACAGGGTGATGATTTAATTCTGATTCAGATTTATGTTGATGACATAATATTTGGTTCTACCAGTCCAGAATTATGTGATAATTTTTCAAAAATCATGTCATCTGAATTTGAAATGAGCATGATGGGTGAGCTGAATTTTTTCCTTGGTCTTCAAGTCAAACTATTACCAAAAGGCATTTTTATAAATCAAGGAAAATATGTCAGAGACATTATGAAAAAGTTCAAAATGTCTGATTGTGCTTCTATGAGAACACCTATGGCAACTAACATAAAGTTAGATGCTGATCTCAAAGGTGTTTCAGCAGATATCAAACTCTATAGAGGCATGATTGGATAATTACTTTATTTGACTGCAAGTAGACCAGATATCATGTTTTCTACTTGTTTCTGTGCTAGATTTCAATCTAACCCAAAAGAATCACATATGTTAGCTGTCAAAAGGATTTTAAGATATCTCAAAGGAACACCTGATCTAGGTTTATGGTATCCAAAAGAAACTGACTTCAAATTGACTGCTTTCACTGATGCTGATCATGCAGGAAGTAGGTTGGACAGAAAGAGTACATCTGGTGCTTGTCACTTTTTGGGAGATAAAATAGTGAGTTGGGCATCAAAGAAGCAGAATTGTGTGTCCACTTCAACTGCTGAAGCAGAATATGTTGCTGCTGCTGCTTCATGCTCTCAAACATTGTGGATGAGAACACAACTCATGGACTATGGATATCAGCTTAACAAGATTCCCATCTATTGTGACTCAGAAAGTGCAATTGCCATTACTCAGAACCCTGTTCAACATTCAAAGACTAAGCATATAGATGTGAGGTATCATTTTATAAAGGACTATGTGGAAAAAGGAACTATAGAGATGCACTTTGTGCATACAAAGTATCAATTGGCTGACTTGTTCACAAAGCCACTTGATCACAAAAGGTTTTCTTTTCTCATATGTAAAATAGGAATGCTTAATCTGCCTAATTGAAAATATTTGTTTTTCTTAAAAATGCTAAATTTTTCTAAGTAAAATTGTCTGAGTACTGTACTCAGAACTCTGAGTCTTAAGATTCAGAACTTCTGAGTACTAAGATCAGAACTTCTGAGTCTTGAGTTCAGAACTTCTGAGTCTTAAGTTCAGAACCTCTGAGTCTTAAGGTCAAAAATTCTGAGTCGATACTTCAGCAATCTAACTTCAAAAATTTATTTTTGAGAAATACAAATACTTCAACTGTGTGGATTATGCTTCTTCTATTATCTTTTTATCTCATCTTTATGTATCATTAATAGTCAAATGCATGCTCAAGTCAAGGGGGAGCATCAATTTTTTTTGGAAATCATTTTGTGATGCTTAAAAGATTTGTTTTCATTTCTTATCTCTGATCATTCTAAGAAGAACAAGCTTTTAATGATAAATTTTTTTTTATTCAAACTATATCTGAATTAAAAATTTTCATATTCAGATATAAGATTTTAAATGATTTTTTTTAAAATCATCATAATATGAACAGAATTTTGATGATAAAAAGTGCTTCTATCTGTTCAAACCTCTTCTGAATAATCAAAATGTTTTATATTGGTCAGAAGTTGATTTTAAATGACATTTTGGTTACAAGGCAAAATTCTTCTGAGTCATGGAATCAGAACATCTGTGCGTGTTATTCAGATCTTTGACTTGAGTCAAAATTCTATCCACTAACACGTGTCAGCTTCATATTTGTTTGACAATGCCACGCATTTCATTTAAATCCTTTGTGGTATTTCAAATGTGTTGACTCCGTTATAACATTGATTTCGCTTTTCCGTTAAACCTTTCAACTTCACGGATTTTAAATAGGTCTTAAAATCCCTATTTCAAATCTTTTCAAATTCCAGAGCGAAACGTGAGATACGAATCAAATCCAGAGTTCTTTGAGTCTGTTTTCTTCTTAAATCATGTATGAAATACGAAGAAGTGGTCCAATTTCTCTACATTCTACAAAATCGATAATGGATTCATCCGATTCGGAAAATGATGAAGTACAAAATAGAGTTGCAGAGGAAGGGGCAATAAGAAATGATGGAGAAGATGAACAAATGGATGAATCTGAAGGAAATGCGGATGAGGTAAACGTTAATATTGAACATGAACAGAGTGCTGCAGGTTCTATTGTGTCAGATAGACCTATTTTAGTGGAAAGAGTTGTTCCTGAGAGTGAATGGCTGAAATTATCTGAAAATAACTGTGTTATATTATTTGAGGAAAGCCGTTTTAAGCCTGAACACAGAATTATCATGGAGTTATTCAAACACCATCCGTACAGAAAATGGTTTACACGAAGTAAAAATGTGCCTGTTCAGTACATACAACAATGGTGGAAACATCTTAGGTTAGAAGATAATAAGTTTGTGTCTGAAATTGGAGGAGTGACATTTGCCTTATCTATCTCTGCACTAAGAGAAATGCTGAATCTACCAGAGAAAGATGATGTACAAAGAAGGACAGATTTTGAGGACTCGCCCTTAACAGAGGAATTAATAGCAGAGTTTATGAAGTTGGGATACAATGAAGGATTGAGGACTCTCAGTTTGTTCAGAAGAAACAAATTACCACCTATTTGGGCTTGCTTCTTTCATGTGGTAAATAAATGTTTGTCAGGAAAGAATAGTTCTGCTGATCAAGGTTCTAAACAAATTCTTCAGATCTTTCAGGGCTTAGTGAAGAATAGGCATTATGACTATACTTTAATACTTTGGGAAGACATGAAGAATACATTTGAGAAGAATCAGAAAGCAATTCAGAAGAAAACAAAGGATGCTCCACTGACATACATTCCTTATATAAGGTACTGGCAAATTGTTATTTGGTATGCCATGCAGGAAAACAGAACAATCTCAAGAAGAACAAATGAAGAGCATGGTCCCACATTTTATTTGGGTAAGATGACCTCAGTAACAAGACTTGAAAATTATCCCAATCATAAACTGTTGCCAAAATCACTCAGGAATTATATTCCAAGGGAGAGTGAGATTTTAAAAGCTTATTGCACCTCTATGGGAATTGAATTACCTCAAATCCCTACCCAAGAGGACCAACCTGAGAAAAGAGGTGAGGGGTCTAGTCGAATTAGAGAGGGGGAGGATGTTCAGATGGGTGAACATTCTGAGAGACTTGAGGGGGAAAATTCTGAGAGCTTGGTTAGACTCAGTGAGGAAAAACAGAATGAGAGTGATGAGGATGAGAGATTGTCAACAGAGGTTCAAACAGAAAGAGATGCCTCTGAACCAGCTAATCTTGACCAGGTAACCACAAATGCTATTGGTTCACATCTCTTGGTGTCCAATATTGAAACAAACACCATGGACCTAGTGGTGGATCTTGAACAACCCATCCATACCCACTCAGAAGCATTTCAACATGCTACTGTTTCACACAAATCCGGGGAACCATCCCAAACTCATTTGGAGGGAGGTGATAAATCCCAACCTATTTTTCAACACATTGAGTCTGAATATCACAGTCCTATTCATATTGAGCCTGAAATTCCTTCTAACACTTGCACAAATCAGGAATTTCGTATTCCTGAAACAACATTCATAGACATACCTAATGTTGGGTGTCGAGGATTGGATGGAAGTCCTGGTGAGGTGAACATTACAAAAGCCTCATTCAAAAGTGCATCTGTTGTACAAGATGACTTTATGTTATCTACAGGCCATGAGCCCTCTGGGCACATGAAAATTGGACCATCTGTTGGTTCAGGTTCACTGTTAGAAACTTCTGAATTTGAAAAGATTCAGAAACATAACAAGGAGATGGGGGAAAAAGTAGAAAATTTGGAGAAAATGGTGGAGGATTTGAATGATGAAGTGTCAGATTTGAAAGTTGTGTTGGAAAAGAAGTTGATTTCTGTTGAAACCAGAGTAGATGATGTAAAGAAATCCTTGGATTCTCACAAAAAGGAGATCATGGATATAATGTCTGGTTTTCAAAAAGATATGTTAAAACAAATGCAAAGTATGCAGGAATCTATACTGAAAGCACTGAGTGTATCACTGGCTTCTACTTCAAAGTCTCTTGATCCTGTTCATATTGCAGAAGTTGAACCTGAAGGTACTTCTAATCAGAACTTGAAGAGAAAGTTTGATGATAATGAGCCTCATGGTCATCAAAAGGGGGAGAAAAGGCAAAGGTTAAGTTCTGATGATGATATTGGCATAGAAGATTTTGAGATAGCAGATATGCACTTAGCCAGTACAAAAAGTTCAGAAGATCAGACACAGGAAAATTTAAAGGCAATAACTCAGATAGTTCAGATTGATAGCTCAGATATAGAGGAAATGGAGTTGGAAAGTACAGATGGTGGTGATTCAGATAAAACAGAGGAATTGAACTTAGACACAGAGATGGAAGGAAACTCAGATGAAACTGAAGCTATTGAGGAATCTGTATTGAGATCAGAAAAGACAGTGGAAAGTGAAGTGGTCAACATGTGTACAGATATTGTGGTGTATAACAAAGAAAATGTGATGAATTCTGAATCAGAAGAAAGGAGGTTGAGTGAAGAATTGATCAGAAAAATGCAAAGTGAGGTAGTCAAAGCACTTAATGTTCAGAAAATTTAACAAGGGTTAAAACTGATAAGGCCTATTGATCTGTTGGGAGAAGAAGACAAAACTGTTGGTTATTCTCAAAATTTTAAGCATGAGTTCAGATATAACTATGCTGATGAGATGAACACAGAAGAAGAATATGAGAAACTAGAAGATTACTTCATGCCTTCTGAGTATGTATTCAGAAAACCAATTGAGATTCCCAAGATTAACTTACAGATTTTAGAAGAACCTATATGTGATTTTATCCTGGAATTAAATGATGTACCTTTGGCCAGACAATTTCATGATGACATTTTTCCTGAGGAAATGTATGAAAACCTTTACCACACAGAAGGAGAATATGAGCTTTTAGAGAGTAATGTTGATGGTTTCATGGATGAAAGAGCTCAGATGATTTATACAGAAGCATCAACCAGATTCAGAATTCCTGACTCAAGACTGCATATCCAAAAAAAAATTGAGAAAGTTCTAATGTTCCAACAAGAAGAATTCAATGGTTTGATATTTGAAAGAATGGAAGTGCTGAAAGAAAGGAATACAAAAGTTTACATGTCCAGTTTTGATTTCCACAGACTAACACTTGATGATCAAATCTTTCTAGTCAAGTTCTTCTCTAGTACTGAAGAAGCCTTGATGGAAATTGAATGCAGAAGACTTCTGGGTATCTATGTCAGAAACATGTACTTATATGATTTTCAACTAGCCATTGAAGGAAGAAAAGAGAAGTGCAATCTGAGGTGTCCAACAAATATTGCAGGATTTGATGTGTGTATAAAGGGATTTGTAAATGAAGGAATGGAATCTGAAGGGTTTGCATATAAAGTTCAAGAGAGACTTGAAATGTTCAAACTGAAAGAACTGGTAAAATATAGTGATGCAACTCTGAGTTGGTTACTGATTGAAATGGAAGTAAGTGCTAAAACTGAAAGAAAGAATTAAAAGAAAAGGTGTGTAAACTCTATGAAAAGAAGGTTGAATCTCAGAAGAAAGATCAAAAGTTGTGGTGAATGGTTGCTATCTGAAGTTAATCCCAAGAAGATGTTACATAGTGATTTTGTGTTTCCTACTGAGTATGAAGTGAATGAAATTCTGTTAGATGAAGTTGAAGAAGTTCAGGACACAATACCTCAGAATGTGCAGATAACTAGTTTTGATCAAGCTGAACAGTCTGAACCCAAAGAAGATGAAATATCCATTGATCTAAATGGATACTTTCTTGAATTTGATCTGCCTGAGTTCTTCAAACCAAAAGAAGTACAATTCTTGGACGTGTATTATGATAGACCTAAGGAGACTCAGATCTGGTTGGCTGAAAAATCAAGATGTCTTGGCAAAACAAAGCAAGCTGTTTACTCAGATTTTCTAATCACTGGAATCAGAGAATTGAAGGTTAAGAAATTCAGAAAGATGGAGTACTTATCCTTTGAAGTTATGAGAGAAGATGGCAAGGTTTATTACTTTACTGATGCAGATTTTGAGAAACTATCAGTGGTTGACTTCTACAGATTACACAGCTTTCTATGCTTCAAAGAGTCAAGCAAAGACAGAAATGAAAGAAAGGCAAGAAGTGTGGTGATTGAGGCCATGTTCTATATCTTAAGCTGGCACCGTTATACAGATTTCCAAATAGCTCTGTATTTACAAAAGTCATGTGTTTATCTGGCAAATCCAAACACAGATCATGAGCAGAAAAAGGTGTTAAAGACTGGAAGTGTTCATAAATTTCCAGATTTGGGTGTGTTTTTGAAGAACAAAAGTGGAAAGATCTTCTTCAGAGCAAAGGAAACTGCAAAATACTGTTCTGGAACTTTAAGGATCATAAAGCACAATTTGGAGAAAAAGATGCTGAAAGTAAAGGAAGCAAACATAACTCAAGAAGTAATCAATCAGCGAGTTGAAATTATTCAAGAAATCATTGACAAAATTGATAAGAGGCTTAATCTGAGAAATGTGCTTCTTCAGAAAATTGTTCCTGCTCTGAAAGAACTGGATGATGCAAAGTTTAAGTTTATTTGACAAAAAGGGGGAGATTGTTAGATCTGAAGTTTTGTCAATAAACCAAGTGTTGAAGATCTGATAAGAAGACTCAGATGTTCTGAGTAGAGGAGTCAGAGGTCTGACTGTGAAAGCTCAGAAGTACTGATAAGAGAAGTCAGATGTCTGAGATAAGGAGTCAGAAGATCTGAGAAGCATGATCAGAAAAATGTTCAGAAGTTCTGAACTACCTGTTCAGAACTTATGACGAGATACTTTACTTAGTAATTTGTAAACTAATTAGGACACGTGTTTTGTTCTTATTAGTCTTTCTTATTTGTACTGTAGCTTTAATATTTCCGTTGTAGTATAAATAGTGGTTAGCACTACATTGCTAACTAATAGATTTTCCCGTAATTCTTGTATTCATTCTTTGTAATCTTTGAGATTCTCCCTCTCTTAGATATGTATTTCTGTTCATCAGTGAATACAATTGGGCTTGATCATACAACTTCTCAATTACTGCTTTCTATATTGATTGTAAGATAAGATCCTGAACTTTCAGCTTTGTCTTTGTCCGCTCCCCTGAAGGTTCATTTATCGAGATTCCCTTAAGAACTTTGATCCTCGGAGCAGGTTTGACAATAAAGAAGTCATCGTCATTTTCGTCATCATCATCATCATTCTTTGGAGAAGAGGATGGTTCATTATCAGGGATGTCGACGGCTTCATCATCTTCTGCTTCGGATTCGGTTTTATCAGCTTCTTCTTCGAGTTGCTCCCCCTCAGATACATAGGCGAGCTTCTCGGTTTCCTTAGGGTTTTCATCTCCCCGAGGTCCAGCAGTGGTTTCTTCAGCATCCTTCTTCTCTCCCCTGATAGATTCATCATGGGAAAGGTCTTCAACGCTCTTGGAGAGATCTTCAGCGCTCTTCTCCCCCTCTTTCTCATGATGAGTGGGGGAGGAATGGGTTGACTCAGCAGCGTTGGCAGGTTCACTGTCTTCTTGGCCAGAGATACCTATACAACCTTTAATCTTTGCTATTCTGTCTCGAAGCCAGAAATAGCAGGATTGATCTTCTCCAGCTCAGTGCGATCCGCCGCTGTGAAGTTGTCAGATGCAGGGACAGGGGCAGGAGTATTCACTTTGTGTAGTAGCTGCTCGATCATCGTTTTCATCGAACTAACATCGGTCTTTACAGAGCCTAAGTCAGTCTTTACAGTAGACATATCTCCCTCTAGTTGTCCAACCGATGTCTTCAGCGTTGTGACCTCGCTGGACATGGATGAAACTGAATTTTTGAGAGAGGTGTAGTCTGTGTAGATGTCAGTGAGCACCTTGGCGAATTCGCTGAGAGTTTTATCAACCTGCTTCATGTCATCTGTGGAAGCCTTCTTCTCCACCACCGTTGTTAGCTTTGTAAGATTCTCTCCAGCGTTTGTTACAACTGTAGAGTTATTTGAAAGAGTAGTGGTGAGACCTGTCAGCTTTGTCTCCATGGACTTTAGAGAGGCGTTGATGTCTCCCAAATTAGGACATGTAACATATAAAAACTTGTGAACAGAGGAAAGCTCAGAAGTTTGGGGTTTAGTGACAGTGTTTATGGGTTGGTGTGTACCTGCAGGAGGATTGATGAACTCGTCAAAATTACGGGTTCCTGAAAAATGTTCCATGTCATCTTCAAAAGTGCCCATGGATTGTCCTGCAGGTCTTGTCTTCATCATTTCTGGAGTATCAGCTTTAGTTTTCGTAGAAATGATGGCAGCTCCAGCGAAAACTGGAGGAGAGACCAAATGAGTAGAGGGAGGAGCGAAGGATAAGAATGGAGGTTGGTTTCTGAGTTCAGCGTTGGATTCGCTGAAAAACACTTCATCAGTCTTTTGAGAGACTGAAGGAGGTTGGGTAGGTTCCAAGTTTGTAACCTCAGCGTTTAGAGACGCTGAAGTTGGGATGGAATGGATGGATTGTTCAGGTGTGGCAGAGCGTACCACTGAACGTTCCTTCAGCTCTGCAGAAAGAGCTGAGGAGTCTTCAGCATGAAATTGCTGGGGTTTCTCCTTTGTTTTCTTGATCCTTTTAGAACCAAGTGGGGTAGATGATTGTTTCCTTTTCTTAGAAGGAGAGGATTTTGTGGCCAGGGTATCAGCGATGGGTATTGTCGCTGAAGGAGCCACAGAAGTAGAAGAAGAAGGGTTGAGAAGAGTTAAAAGGGTAGAAAGACGTACCTCATTTTCAACTGGTTTGAAGTCAAGTACCTTAGGGCCAACCTGAGAGAGTTTCAGGTCGCCCTCTTGTGGGTAGCTGTCCTTCAGGCCATATTGTAAGATGGCGCTGATAAATCGGGGGTAAGGAACCCATGGTGGTCTGTCAGCGGCAGAGTCTACTCTTTGCACCAAGTCATCATAGATAAGAGATGCCCAGTCAATGTGTAGACCTTTCAGCAGAGCGTATCCCATTGCTTGCTGAGGTTGAGCGGCTTGGTCAGAGGAGCCGGTCTTTGCAGTCATGCAGCTGATTAAGTGAGCGAAGATGAAGTTCATCTCGCTGGGCATTTTCGACTTCTTTAGCAGGGTCAGCTTCTTCTCGGGCTTCTTGTCTCTGCCAATTTCCCATACATAGCCCATTGCATCGAAAAATGCAATAAGAGCTTCTTTGTCAGCGAGTTTCTTATGGTCAGGGAAAGGAACAAAAGGCTTTTCTTTTGTAGCGTTGGGAAAGTTCAGAGCTTTGCGAATGATGGCAGATGTGATCTTTATCGTGCCATACTCAGTATCGCTGAGGATACAATCAATTGTTTTGGAGGGATCTTTGGCGGATGGTAACTGAGAGTGTCTGGCAGTGTACCAGAACTGGGATAGTAGTAGCTGACTTGCAGGAGGTGAGATGGTCAGGGCTGTTGAAATGCAGCAATTCTTTAGGAAATTCACAGCATCTTTCAGATGTGTGACTTGCTTTCGAGGAGGAAACTCGAGAAGCGCAGAAAGGTTGTTCGTTTTGGTCCAATCTAGTTGTTCCAGAGTGAACTTAACCTGAGGAGCCTTGATAAATTCCACTTCCTCAGAATCAACGGAGATGTTCTCAGCGGTAGCAGGAATGTCAGACGATGCCATTTCTCTGTATTATCAGTTCAACCAAAGATGTTAACAAATAAGAATAATCTTAATGTGGAAAGATTTTCCATTAAGATGGTTCAAATTTTATCCATTTCATTCAGACACAAATGTCTTAATGAAGATTAGGTTTTTTTTTGATTTTAAGAAACGAAATGTAAAACCCAATTATTCTTGTTATCTAGTTTTCTATGAAGAAATAGATTCTGGAAACGAATGAAGAACAAGTTTAAGATTTTTGCATTTAAACTTGAAGAACAACCATGAAATGGTTGTGTTCATAAAACCATGAAAGAAATGATTTTATTTTTAAGAAGTTCTTTTGTTTGATCTTGTTAAAACAAGGAAAAGATCGGAAACAAGTTATACGCATTCGGTAATAAATAAGAACATATTAACCTTGATGTTTGATGAAGAAGATGATGAACAGTTCTTGAAGTTTTAGAAAGCACAAATGCAACAGTGAATTCTTTCTTGCGGGGGAAGATTGTTCGCGTAAAGGAAAAATATAAACCACGAGTTTGTTTATATTGAGAGATTAGAGAGAGAAAATCTTGAGCGGGAAAAGATTTTCATCATGACACGGACATGTGTTTACATTTGATTGGAAGTTTGAACGAGACGTGCAAACGTGTGTCAGAAAGAGAAACGTGTCGGGGTTTATCCGTTGCAATGACGTCACAACTGTCCTTTCATATTCTTTTAGGATGTCTCTGAGGTTTTGAAAGCTCAGAGACTCTTTTACAAACATGAAGCACTGAATGAAAATATCAGTGATGGTTTTAATAATTTTCAAAGTATCGCTGTTAAGGAAGAGATATTCAGCGATGCATTTTGTTTTGAAATCTTGCATTTTCATGCGATTGTCAGAGAGAGAAAACATACCTTGATATCAGCTTAACCAAGTTTTATTTAGAGAGAAGATGATTGAATAGGTTATACGAGTTGATTTTATCCTATCGCTGATCAATGTGAACCGTTGAGGATTTTACCCTTCAAAGTTCAACATTCCAAGCTCGCTGATGAGAAAGTTGAATCTTGTCTCATCAAGAGGTTTGGTAAATAAATCAGCTAACTGATAATCAGTTGGGATAAAATGAAGTTCTATATCACCATTCATCACATGATCTATGATAAAATGATATCTGATTTCTATGTGTTTGGTCTTTGAATGTAGTACTGGATTGTTTGCTATGGCGATGGCACTTGTGCTGTCGCAATAGATTGGTATTTTGGAGAGCTGAAGATCATAGTCTAGTAGCTGATTTCTCATCCACAAGACTTGAGAACAACAGTTTCCAGCAGCTACATATTCAGCTTCAGCTGTGGAAGTGGATACTGAATTTTGCTTTTTACTTGTCCAACTTACCAGCTTTCCACCCAGGAGCTAACATCCTTCTGTGGTGCTTTTCCTATCCATTTTGCAACCTGCAAAATCACTATCTGAATAGGCGGTTAGATCGAATCCTGAATCTTTGGGATACCAAAGACCTAGGTTCGCTGTACCCTTAAGGTATCGAAAGATTCGCTTTACAGCTTTCATATGAGACAGCATAGGTTCAGCTTGATATCGTGCACACAAACATGTTGCACACATAATATCGGGTCGGCTAGCTGTAAGATACAAGAGAGAGTCGATCATCCCACGGTACAGCGTGACATTAACAGGTATTCCCTTTGAATCCTTGTCAAGTGTCAGCGGTGGTGCCATAGGGGTTTTCATAGCTGAACTATGAGTTAAATCAAATTTCTTCAGCATATCTTTAACATACTTTCCCTGATTAATAAAAGTCCTTTTTCAGTTTGCTTAATCTGAAGACCAAGGAAATATGTTAGTTCACCCATCATGCTCATTTTATACTCATCTTTCATTCTATCAGTGAAACGAGTACAAAGCTCGGGGTTAGTAGAACCAAATATAATGTCATCAACATATATTTGAACTAGAATGATATGACCTTTCACTTTTCTAAAAAATAGAGTTTTGTCAATCTTACCTAGCTCAAATTTTTCAATATGGAGATAAGTAGAAAGAGTGTCATACCATGCACGAGGAGCTTGCTTCAAGCCATAAAGTGCCTTATCCAGTTTATAAACATAGCCTGGACGCTTAGAATCTGAGAATCCTGGAGGTTGTTCCACATACACTTCTTCATTCAGCTTTCCATTCAGAAATGATGACTTAACATCCATCTGATGTACTTTGAAGTTTTTGTGTACAACATATGCTAAGAATAGACGAATAGATTCAAGTCTTGCTACTGGAGCAAATGTTTCGTCATAATCTATACCTTCCTCTTGTCTGTATCCCTGAGCAACAAGACGAGCTTTGTTGCGGGTTACAGTACCATGTTCGTCCAACTTATTTCGATAGACCCATTTAGTGCCTATTACTGTTTTATCAGTTGGTCTCCGAACAAGTTTCCAAACTTTGTTTCTTTCGAATTCAGTCAGCTCTTCTTGCATGGCGCTGACCCAGTTTGGATCTTTGAGGGCATCATCTATTTTCTTTGGTTCAGTTAGAGAAATAAAATTAACAAATAAACAAATATTACCTGCACTTCGTCGAGTCTGAACACCCGCGTTTGGATCACCAAGAATTTGATCAATTGGATGATTTACGGTCCATCGCTGAGCCGGAGCATAAGTCGCTGACTCATCTTGAACTGGAGGAGCTGAAGATGAGGCTTCAGCTACTTCTGGAGTTTCAGCTAAGAGAGGAATACTTGCATTTTTCATTTCATTTACTGATTGCTGAGAGATAGATGGAATGTTTGAGGCATTTGGTTCATCGGTAGGTATAGTGTTTATAGGAACAGCTGAGACCCATGATGTTTCAGCTTCACTATTCTGCATGTTTGGAATGATAGGAGGACTATCATCTTCTACTGGATGAGCATGAGGAGTGGGAATATCTTCTGAATCACCAAGATGAGAGAACATCCATTGATTCAGTTCTTCAGTATCAGCGGACGGTTTAGAGTTCGTTGAACGGGATTCGTCAAACGTGACGTGAATAGTTTCTTCTACAGTTTGTCTTCTACGATTGAAGACTCTGAAGGCTTTGGAAACTGAGGAGTATCCAAGAAAGATTCCATCATCAGCCTTAGGATCAAACTTTCCAAGAGCATCTCTGTTGTTCAGTATGAAACACTGACATCCAAAGATGTGAAGAAAGCTGATTGAAGGCTTTCTCCCATGAAAGAGTTCATAAGCTGTCTTTTTGAATCTTTTAACTATCAGCGACCTGTTTTGCGTAAAACAAGCAGTGTTGACAGCTTCTGCCCAAAACTGAGTAGGCAGGTGAGAATCGCTGAGCATTGAACGTGCAGCTTCAATAATTGTTCTATTTCTTCTTTCAGCGACTCCATTTTGTTGCGGTGTTCTCACTGAAGAGAAGTTGTGAGAAATACCCTTACTCTCAAGGAAGGAATCAAGAGAACTGTTTTTGAATTCAGTCCCATGATCACTCCTTATTGAGCGAACGGTCAGATTGTTCAGGGTTTCCATCTTCCGAACAAAGGTGATGAGTTCTTCAGGGGTGTCAATCTTAGAACGGAGAAACATTACCCAAGTGAAGCGAGAGAATTCATCAACTATGACCAGCGTATATTTCTTTTCAGCGATGGATTGTTTGTTAACAGGGCCAAACAAATCCATATGGAGTAGTTGTAGAGGAGATGACACTGATGAAACTTGCTTTCATTTAAAGCTGGCTTTGGTCTGCTTCCCTTTTTCACACGCTGAACATAAAGACTCTTTGGCGTATGAATGCTGAGGTAGACCAGTGACTAACTCTTTTGAAGAAAGAGTGTTCAGTGTCTTGAAATTTAGATGAGATAGCCTCTTATGCCATAACCAGTTGACATCAGATGAGGCCTTTGAGAAGAAAAAGGAGTTCTCAGTGGTTGTTGAGTCCATGTTTATTACATAAACATTTTCCAAGCGATAACCGCTGAGAGCTATCTTCTCCTTTTTGTCAGCGACAAAGCAGGATTCCTTAGTAAAGATTACTTTGTTATCCATGTCGCAAAGCTGACTGATGCTTAGAAGATTATGCTTCAGCCCTTCAACATATGCGACTCTTCTGAAGGAGGTTGTACCATTTGAAAGTACACCATACCCTCGGGTATGTCCTTTTCCATTTCGACCGAAAGTTACAGAGGGACCCTTCTCTTCCTTGTATTCAACGAGCAGGCTTTTCTTTCCAGTCATGTGTCTAGAGCATCCGCTATCGAGATACCAGATACCCTTCTTATCCTGCAATACAAAGGAATATTAGTTTTTCTTGGGTACCCACTTAACCATGTATATACATTTGTCAGTGGAAGTAGTTGGAATGGAAGATTCAGCAGTCTTCGCAGCATTTGAAGATTCAGCTTTGTCTTTCTTCACTTTGGTTAATTTCTTAACCTCAGTGGTAGGATTCACCTTGACCTGATTTACACCAGGGTTGGTCTTCTTTGCCTTGGGGGCAATCTTCACCTTAGCTATTTTCTCAGCTTTGGTGGCTGTGGGGCACTTACTAGCAATATGATCGGTAAGTCCACAGTGATAACATTTCCTATACCTAAAAGTAGTTCTAGGACCATTTGAATGCTGAGCTTTTGATTTCGATTTAGAAGTGCCAACACCAAGTAAACTATTGGCTTTAGAAATGGGACGAACATTCAGTTCTTCAGATTTCTTACCAAGGACATCCACTCTGAGTCTAGGAGTAGATCACTGAATAGATCCAAAGATCTGCTTCCTTGATCCAGAGGGATGAGTCACTGAAGCTTTAGAAGCATTCAGCTTTGGTACTAAGGTACCCTTCTGAGGATTCTGGTAAATAACAATTCCTTTACCTTTGTCTTTAGAGATAGAGGTAGGCTTTGAATAAACCATTTTCTCCTTGGCTTTTGAGGAGATAGGAGTTTCCTCAGGGATTGGTGTAATGGATGAGGAGCACTGAGAAGATGAAGTATCAGCGACTGAGGATACGGACGTTCCAAATTTAAGCATTGAACACTCAGTGGTTGGTTTTGGAGTATCATATTTGTAACCCAGACCACGTTTATCACTTAGGGGAATCTGAGACTTTATTATCTCAGTGATCTTTGTTGAAGAATTACACCATCCTTCAACAGTAGCTTTTTCAGCTTTTAATGCAGCGATAGCTTCTGCTCGTTCGATTTTTACTAGCTGATTTAAATATACTTGATCTTTAAAATATTCTTCAATTTTAGAAAGCTTTTCTATTTGAAGATGGTAGTTTTTAAGCTTTTCAGCGAGATCAAGGTTTTGGTTTTCAACCACAGTTTTGCCGTTCATGGCTTCGTATAAACTTCTAGTCAATAGATCGATCTTACGGAGACTATCAGCTTCATCAATATTTGCAATATTGGTAAAGAAGGAAGGTGATACCTGAATAGCTGAGGTTGAAGTGGAGGGAATGTCTGAACTTTCTTCCTCTTCTTCAATCTTGGCCATAAGACATAGATTTGCTTCATCATCTTCAGAGTCAGATGATGATGCTTCTTCATCAGAAGCAGCCCAATCATAGTTAGCCATCAGGCCTTTACTCTTCTTCTTAAAGCTTTTCAGCTTAGCATATTTTTCTTTCAGCTTTGAATATTTGTCATCTTTATTCCTTGGAACAAAGGATTTCTTTGTAAACGCTGAGGGTCTAGAAACTATCTTAGACCTGCACTCGTTAGCGAAATGTCCTGTCTTTTCGCAGTTAAAACAAGTAGCAGTAGCCTTATCAACAAAAGCTGATGATCTAGGCTTGTCAGTTATGGAAAGAGGTTTGTTCTTTCTAAACATTTTCTTTTTGGCAAATCTCCTGAACTTTTTAGTTAGGAGAGCCAAAGATTCATCATCATTTGAAGAATCAGAATCTGTTGACCTTTCAGAGTTACTTTCTAACTCAGTGATAATGACCGAGGGTCGCTGAGTAGAAGGTTCCTCTGAGATTAAAGCAACAGGGGTGCTTTTGGAATCTTTTACAAGATTCTTCTTAAGATGGCTCGATTGCTCATGATTCAGCAACGTGCCATATAAGGTTGAAAGGGTCATTGATTTTAGATCCTTTGACAGCTTGAGACACATAGAATAATTGTCCCAGCTTTCAGGTAAACATTCTAGAAACTTTGTCAGAACTTCAAAGTTAGAATATTCCTTACCAACAGTTTTCAGATCTATAATTAAACAATTAAAACGTTGGTGAACTTCAGAGAGAGATTCATTCTTACCAGAAATGAAGCTTTCGTATTGTCTTAGACGTTCAGACGTTCCTTCATACTGAACACATATTGTGTCCCACATGGCTTTTGATGTTTTCAGATTCATGACGGAATGGTAGACTTCGTCAGGAAGAGCCATGGATAGTATGGATCTGGCTTTTGTATCTATAGCCACTTTCTTCTTATCTTCGTCGGTCCATTGAAAGATTTCCTTAGGGACCAGTCTTTCTGGAATAGCAGGTCTATTCTCAGCGGCTGGAACAGCAGCATCAATTCTTACAGGGATGAATGGACCATTCTCGAGATAGTAAGGCATAGTAGGGTCTACACCTTCTAAGAAGAGTGTCATCCTATTTTTCCATAAGTTGAAGTTATATCTGGAAAATCTAGGGGGTTTAGCAAGAGAACCATTGTCTATTTAATTTGTGTTTGTGTTGGTGGCCATTTTCAGATAATAGCAAGGAAGAGAAATATCTTAGATTAGATATTGTTTATGAGATTAAACAAATCCGCTTTGATACCACTTGTTGGTCCCGAAGGCCTATACAAGTTTGTAGAAGGGGGGGGGGGGTTGAATTCAAACACACAGATTTTACTTTTCTAAATTGTTTATTGATAAATCATTAACAATTTACAGCTTGTTGCGGAAACAAGATTAAGGATAAACCTAAATCTAAACAAGTTGGAACACTAAGGTTTCTTGCACTAAGAGAGATAAGGAAATTACTAATAATAACCTATCTTGAGATAAGAGATTGAACTTGTCCAGAGTTAGCAAGTTACTTCAAATGAAGTGGGTTCATCTCTCTATATACTGCATGCATTTAATGCAAGTCAGTATACACTTTACACGTGTCATCAGCTGGTTGGTTGCATGTCATTGACCTTTGTTGACAACCTTAGTAGCCGCATGGATGAACAGTGTAGTATCAGAGTGGTTGTACGATTTCAGACAGTCGGAGGTTCCTTTCTGACATTTCGTACGGAGTCGTGCAAGGGAGGTTAAGACAAAAGTACTTTGTACGGAGGACTTCATGATCAGATTTCGTTGATTCAGAGCATTATCATTATCTATTCAGCGAATGATAAAGTTCAGCGATAGCTGAAGTCTTGTACTTGATACTTCACGTTGAGTGGACAAATCTGAGTCTTCGCTGATCCGCATCAGTTCATTAGGAGACTTGTCGCTGGTTCTTGAGCTTGATCTTCGACTTCAGTATAGAACCTTTGTTGACGTGAAACTTATCTTCAGGGATCATAAGTAAACAACTAACTTATCAGCGATCATCATAATGACTGAACAAACTCAGAGCATTAATGGTGAACCGTGTTCGCTGAATGTTTAATTTAAAGAGCGAGAGTTCCTATCAGCGGTACTGTAAGATCTTAGTACTTATCAGCGATAGTGAAACTCTGATACATATTGTTTACTTACAACTTTCACTAAGTATATAAGAGAGGGTCATTATCAAATCACTGAGGGTTTGGATCAACACTAAGTTTCACTTAGGTTTGGGGTGCCTCATCTTTTAAACATCTACACACTCACTTTTAACCCTGTGCAAACCTCGGTTTTACCGAGGTTTGGGGTTGGCTTTTATTGGCAAACCTAGGCCACGGCCTAGGTTTGGGGTGCCCATTTTAGAAATTTTGGGTTTTCTTTTGCTTGCTATGTAATGCCTTGCCCGTCCTTTTGATAATTGTAATAACTGCACAATGATTCGAGTCGCATCACCTACGACTTTACTTGCACATTGGGGACAATGTGTGGGTAAGGTTTGGGGTTGCCCAATCGGGCCCAAGTTATGCACGTAGATTTCCTGCACTTCTGAGTGTCTAGATCATAATAGCTAATTTTTTTGTTTTGAATGGTTGAGACCAACCATTGTGGGAAGAATCTTGTGAGAGTGACGTGACCGTTAGGGAAGGACCGGGAAAGGACATGACTAGGGACATTAGTGGAGACCACCCGATAGTGAGTTTTGAGCCTAAAACACGTTTTTCATTTCGAGGGATTCATACACCTAATTCTTATACACTTTTTCGAATTCCTTGTCGTGAATGTAGAATGATCTCGCTACATTATTGCATTGAGTAGCAAAGACGAACGTCGGGATATTGGGTAAGGGTATAGTAGACCATATCGTGTGGACCTTAAGATATGATTCCAGGCATTATGTGTTTTGTTTTTAACCATTTTAGCTATCGTTCCCTTTCACCCTTTTGTGTGTATCCATAGCCCTTTTGCAGCCAAACACGCACCCTATTCGTTTCTAAACCCATCATTAACCCATTAGCCAAAAGCCTTAGCCAACCCTTACCCGAAAGCGTGTAAATCAAAGGCAGTGATGAACTACGAAAGATAGAGCAGAAAAGAATAGAACAGGCCAGTCATGAGAATAAAACGGGTCAATGTAACCCGAGAAATAGAAAAGATAGAA
Source organism: Saussurea involucrata (assembly GCA_033807775.1). Classification (NCBI taxonomy): domain Eukaryota; kingdom Viridiplantae; phylum Streptophyta; class Magnoliopsida; order Asterales; family Asteraceae; genus Saussurea; species Saussurea involucrata. Next base: position 67,848,044 of record CM066318.1, on the reverse strand, counting down.
AAGAGGGCCAATGCTGCCCCAATCAAATAAAGAGGACCAATGAAGTCCCAACTAAAAAAAAAACTACAGTTAGTCAGATAGTATTTATAGCAGCTGAATAAGAGAGTCAAAGCGACTCCAATAGTGACAAAGAGGGCCAAATGATAGAGGTTGAAGTAGAAAAGTTCAGAACTGCCAATGATTGACACGCCAAGGATTTTTGATCCTCTTACCCTTCGTTTCATAGCCTTAACCTTAGCCCCATTACAACCCTTGTAAATACCTGGATGATCTTTTAGAAGATGTGATTACGGTATACGACCACCTTTATCGATAGTCCCTGTGCGTCTTTCATGTTAGTTGTCAGGAAATTATTGCGTATTCTTGTACATAACCTCCTTAAACATGACAACACGAGCGATAACCTAGGTTCGAGCGAAACGAGAGTATCCCGTGAGGTAGGGTCGAGGCGAAATGTTTTCCCTAGTATGTTTGGACTTAGTCTAACCCTAATGTAATCAGAATGGTCACGAGTTCAACTCCCAATGGAAAGTCATAGATCGGACGAAATAAGAATGAGGTGAGAGTGAGATAGACATTCACGGGTATGGGAAATCACCGATGCATCACTTGGTACCGATTGGGAATTGTGCAGTTATTATTTCACAAGATATATGTTTTTATTCTGTTTTTATCGCTCATTTGCTTGGGGACAAGCAACGCTCGGTTTGGGGTTGTTGATAACGCCACTTTTTGGCGTTATTTTCAGTTCTCAAACCAATGAGATTGGCTTGTATTCAAGTAAAAAGGCGTGTATTTTACGATTTATCTAGTGTTTGATACAGGTTATCTAAAAGGCGGCATTCCTCGGGAAAAGAAGCTAAAAAGAGCCTAAAACGAGTCCAAACGAAGCCTAACGGAAGCCTAAAAGTCAAGCCCAAGACCCGCAACCGAACCAGGAACCGATCCGCGAACCAGAAATCGACCCATGCAGTAAAAAAGACACGCGCGACTTACCACGCGACTTGCAAGTCGCGTGGCAAACCGCGTAAGCCACTGTTTGTCGAAAATCAGCTTTATTAATCGGGTTTTAGGTCATTATTCGGGACACAACTTTCACACGACGGCCAGAGCAGTTCGAGCGGCGATTTTCAGAGCCGAGTGACACCTTTTGGAGCAACGAGTGAGGATCAATCGAGGACACGTTCACGACGCAAGTAGATTCAATCACGGGAGAAGGGAGTTCATCACTACATCTTTCACATTCACCACGATCACAGTCATTATGTTTACATACGTTTTCGTCTCTCTTTCTCTTGTGTTTGAATCCCCCAACATCATGAACTAATCTTTAGATGTCGGGGGTTGGATTGAATTAGGATTGAACATATAGATGGATGACGAGTGACGTTTATCAGTTTTTCCGATTTAATGAATGCATGTGATTTTGCTCTTAATGCTATTGTGAATCTGGCCAATTTACGATTGATTTGTTGTTGTTACGTAAGTTCGAGAGAGTTAATTATCAAATAGAACTAGAAATCACACGCCAAAGGTAAGAAAGGATAGAGATATACCGAGTAAACCTTAGTCTCATTATAATCTTGTGCTTAATGTGTTTTGAACTACATAGGTTGAGATCGAGAGATTTAACTTGTGTTTTCAAGATAAAACTCATGGTAGCTTGAGAAAGAACCGTGCTTTACAAATATAACCGTTGTAACTCGAGAGAGAACAATGGTGAGATCAAGATTGGGTATTCATTAACGGAAATAACTGGTATTTGTTTTAAGTCTAATGTTCATATGTGAAAACCTAAGGATTTCCAACCCTCAACTGTTTTCTCTATCTAAATTCCAAAGCTGTTCATTGTCTGTCTTGTGTTTGATTTATTTTCTGCAATTAGTAGTTTAATACCAACCTCTCAATTTTCGATAGTTCAGTTAATAGCAATTATAGTAATCGTGATACTTAGTTCCTAGTTCCCGTGGATTCGATACTCGTACTTACCGTACGTTATTACTTGATTTCGACCCGTACACTTGCGGTTAGATTTAGGGGGGTGTAAACCCGCCTATCATTTGTTCGGGACATCAAATCATCAAGAGATATTGTTCACCATAAGTTCCAAACCCACCCCTTAAAATATCTTTCCACAAGTTTGTAACACCCGGATTTTCGGGAAGTACTTTCAATACCATAATTGTGATTTACTCATACAAAAACCATTGGATCTAGTAAGGAACAAGCTACTTTTCATCCAGAAGAGACTATAGCAGCTAGGGAAAGAGGACGACAAAATTTGACTTTCGGTACATTTCTACCTAAAGTGACATGATAAAGTGACACTTGGTCACTTTCGTTGGAATTCCCCTCCGAACTTTCGGTACATTTCTAGCTAAAGTGACATGCTATACTTGCTCACTTTTGTTGGAATCCCCCAAACTCTCGGTACATTTCTAGCTAAAGTGTCATGCTAAAGTGACACTTGGTCACTTTCGCCGGTCACTTTAGCCGTCGGGCCCCATTCCTTAAATTCGACTAAAAACGACCATTTCACCACTTTTCTGATTTGAGACCTTCTTGAAAGCGATTTTCACAACTCCCTTAGGTAAGGTTTCACCCTCAATCATCTCTCTTCATTTATTACATCTATGAGATCCTTAAGTAGTCATTTATTGCAAATCTAGGGCTAGCATTTGGTGAGAAGCTTCTCTAGAGTTCAAACTCCAACTCTCTCAACCATCCTCCTCACTCTAGGGTTTTAGTTTTCTTTAAAACTACCAAGGTGAGTTCATCTAACCCACTTTACTCTTATGTGCGTTAAATGTTAAGGTTTTCTTATGTGTTTACCTTTATATACTTGTTCTTTGGGTTTATGGCAAATGACCTAAATTTCCATTTATGGAAAGTTTAGGGTTTGAACTTGATGAAGATGACAAAAGATGAAAGTATGATATTTGTAGTTGTATTTATGTATTCTTGAGTATGAATCACATTTCTTCTATTCTAGTGAACTTGAACAAAGTAGGTCAAAATCTAGGGTTTTAACATAATTGGTATTTTGAGAAGGGAATGATGGTTAATGATTTCCTATGTGCAAATAACACTTTAAAACGATAGTGAGTTTGGGAATTGTAGTTTAAATGGTATTTTGTAGATGAGTCTAAGTTATTGGAAGTCATCTAACTTGATATGGTGGTATTGAACTTTACCTTTTGGATGTTTGAGACTAAAGATCCTGTTTGGATTGATGTCACTTGACTAAAGATCCGGTTTGGATTGATGTCAAAAGGCTAAAGATCCGGTTTGGATTGATGTCACAAGGCTAAAGATCCGGTTTGGATTGATGTCACAAGCCTAAAGATCCGATTTGGATTGTGTCACAAGGCTAAAGATCCGGTTCGGATTGATGTCACAAGACTAAAGACCCGGTTCGGATTGATGTCACAAGACTAAAGATCTGGTTTGGATTGATGTCACAAGCCTAAAGATCCGGTTTAGATTGATGTCTTGATTAGCTAAAGATCCAGTTTGGGTTGATGCCACCATGGACTAAAGACCCGATTTGGTTTGATGTCCATATTGACTAGAGACCCGGTTTGGGTTAATAAGGAGTACGTAAATAAGTGCTAATTGGTAATGGATGGAAGTTATTCTTAAATAATATATTTTATTTATTCCAGTAACAATTATTTGTTCTCGCTATGATTTAGTCTAACGCTTCTTCTTAATATGTTGTGTTTAGCAGGCCTTTCTAGCGGTGGGGCTTCTCGGGGTTGAGGGAAGCGTTGAGAAGAGGAATAGCATTTTTGGTGCAAGAGAGTAGGGGCGTATTTTGTTTTTAGCCTAGCACTTTTGCAAGTTAGATAGCGATACCCACCTATAATCTAAGGAATCATAGTTTAGATTAGTAGGTTGTTGACTTGTATCTCATTTGTTGACTTGTTGTAAACGTCACGCTAGAATCCTATTTTGGAAAATATTTGTCTATATTAGCTTGATTTAATCCGCAAATTCCAGGCTTAAATTTACCACAATTGTTAGGGTGTTACAAGTTGGTATTAGAGCAATGGTTTAAGTGAACTAGGTATGAATGTAAGATGCCTAGACTTAAGCTAGATCGATTTAAGAGGTGAGTGGTGAGTTGGGTAGAACTCCTAAGATAAGGTGGTCTTAGAGTCAACGGAATTACACTAATTGAGAATTGACTGTGGTAACGAGGATCCTTATGTGTAACATGTTCATAATTTCAATTATCTACTGCTATTATGAATTTGTTGTTATGTGAGCATGCTTAGATTACTATTGTTATGATGATTGGTGAATGTGATGGTACGTTTCCTTATGTCGAATCTTATAAGCCTATTTCTCACCCCATTCTTGAATGTGTGGCAGACTGCTAATGGTTACCACTCGTAGTACGCCATCCACGACCGACCAACCAAGAGTGACAACGACAGAGATGCGTCCACCCGTTACTAATATGTTGGGTGGCGGGACTGAGCACATACCCCAACTCGACCTGGAAACGTCTGATCCCATTATGGAAGAAGTAACAGCCGAGACAAGAATGATGGACAAGATGATAAAGGCCATGAACAAGGCCATGGCACAACAGCAAGAGCAATTTCTGAAACTGCTGGAAGATCGAGATACGAGCAACCGTAGGCATGAAATAGTTGCTGAGAATGTCATTGTGGCGGGATCCGGGGGTACCGGAAACGAGATCCCTAATGATGGTATAATATTTAATAATATAATTAAAACAAATTTATAGCAATATAATATGTTAATTAATATATAATATAATATGTTAATTAAAAGAATTTGAAATTTATTATTATATATAGAGTAAATTGCATTTTTGGTCCCTGTGGTATGTTGTTTTTCTCACTTTTGGTCCCCAGGAAGTTTTTAATGCAAAAATAACCCCGTGGTATGCAAAAGTGCTCGATTTTGGTCCCTCAGACTAACTTTGTTAGATACTCTCCCGTTAAACCCCCTCATGTGCCTTGCACATGAGGGTATATTGGTCATTTTGCTTATTTTTTGGTTTTCACTGACAAAAAGCCACAAGGACCAAAATTACAACCTTTAACATAAATTACCAATTAATAATTTAACAAATATTATATATATATAAATATATATATATATATATATATACCATCATCATCATCATCATCATCATCTCCACCAAAACTCACAAAATCACAACTCCAAAACCTAATTTTCTTTTCCCTAATTGTAATTGTAATTTCAATTCCATCCCCCATTTCACCAAGAAAAAACCCCAATTTCAATTGCATCCAATCCTCAAACCCAATCTCCAATCTCCAATCTCTCTCTTTCCATTTTCTGGGTTTTCCATTTTCCCTTTCTTCATTTGCTTCTGAATCAGATATACCCACCAAAAATATGTTTCGGATTAGGCTTTTGGTTTATAATTTGATGTTGGTTTGCAGTAAATTAGATTTGGGTGATCTTCCAGATCTGTGTCATAAAACGTAAATCCACAGGGAAGAGCCACAGTTTTCGGCGATGAAAGGTAGCGTCGGCTATGGCCTATGGAGGTGGTGCCGACGATCTGCCTCCTCACTCTCTCCTTTTCGATTTTTGGATCCCATTTCTGGATTCGATGCACAAAATATGTGTGTGTGTATATATATAGATTCGATCCCACTGTTAATCATAAAAACCATCGCCGACGAGAGAGAGAGAGAGAGAGATCGCAGAGGGGAAGAGGAGTTGGATCACCGGTGCACCGACGGTGGGGATCGCTGATCGCAGAGAGAGAGAGAGAGAGAGAGAGAGAGAGATCGCAAAGAAGAAGAAAGGCTTCTTTCTTTCTCTCTCTCTCTCTCTCTCTCTCTCTCTCTATATATATATATATATATATATAACATTTAATATTATTATTGTTATTAATTTGAGTAAGTTTCAATTTTGGTCCCTGTGTATTTTGTCTTTAGTGAAAAACAAAAGAAAGAAAATGAAAGGACTAAAATGCCCTCATGTGCAAGTCACATGAGGAGCTTTAACGAAAGCAGTCTAACGGTATTAGTCTCGAGGGACCAAAACCGGGCACTTCTGCATACCACAGGGTTATTCTTGCAATAAAATTTTTCTAGGGACCAAAAATGAGAAAAACAACATACCACAGGGGCCAAAAATGCAATTTACTCTTATATATATTATAAATATGATTTTAAATAACCGTTACATGTAATATAAAAAAATAGTTAAAATAATAATAATTGATGACAGAAATATATTGATTAATATTTTAAAATTTTGATATGATTATCAATAATTCTAAATAAAATAAAAATGAATATCAATGTATTATTAAAAGGGAAATTAATTAAAGTACCTTAACTTTGACCAACTGTTACCAAAATACCCTAAAATTTTTCAATTTTGCAAAAATACCCAAAATACCCGCAATGAGGTCCCGCGATCGCGGGATACGGTGATGTGGCACGTATTTTGGCCCCAAATGCCCCGCGAAGCCCTTCAACTTTGGCCGCGGTGCACTTTTGGTCCCTGCCCGCGATAGCAGCCCGCGATGGCCCGCGATGGCCCGAATTTTACACTTTTGGTCCCTGAAAATTTACACTTTCAGCCCCTGTACTTAGACGAATCTTGCATGCTTTTACTGTTTTTTTCACAATTATTGTACTTTGAAGACGGATTTGTGGTTGAAATTCATTTGCACTTTTGAGATTTCATCCATAAATATCAGTAATATGCAATTCACAATTCACACTTGTTTCTTGCTTTCTTTCTTGATTTCTCTCTTGCTTTCTTTCTTTGAATTGCTTTCTCTCTTGATTTCTCTTCTCTCATTTCATCCACAAATGGCATCGTCATCAAACCCTAAGTCTACTCCTGAAAAAATGCCTCCTCAAATCGAGGTCGCCATAGCAAAAAAGGAAAAGGAGATAGATGAACTAACAGAAGAGTGGAAAAAAATTATGGACAGGAAGGCAGTCCATTTGAGAAAGATCAAAGAGGAAGACAGGGAGATCAAAAGGATGAAAGGGGATATAAAAGCTCGAGAGGCTCGTGTTCGTCGAGAACAAGAAGCAATTCACCATATTCTGCAAGACTTCGCAATTATTCAAGCGAAGGTAAACGAGAAGCAAGCTTGGATTGATGAAACTAAATCAATTTTTAAGTAGGTGGTGGTTGTTTTAGTTGTTTTGTATTTTTTGTTGTTTTGTATTTTTTTTACTGTGTTGTTGTTTGTATTTTTTTACTGTATTGTTGTTTTGTATTTTTTGTTGTTGTTAATTTCTCTGAAAAGTAGTTTTTAAGCCGCTGAACCACGGTTAGGTTGGATACATCATGCAAGGTCAAGTCAGAGGTTACCTCATTCGGATAAACAAACATGGGGTTTTGTTTGTTAATGATGCTAGATTTTGGTAGCCGTACTCTATCCACGTGGGCCTACTCCTCTTGTAGAATATATGACAACCCTCAACTCATTTGCTAAAGTGTGTCCGGGTTGTGGTACACAATGGCCATACGTGGTTGCAAAAGCAGAAGCCGTTGAAGAAGGGTCAGAAAGATTGAAGATGAAGAGCATGTTGGATGGAATACAAACTAGCTGTGTATATATATCATTTACAAATTAGTGTTTAGATCAACATTATCATATGGGTTTGTTCCATATGGTTCAAGTTGTGACGGGCCCGGGGTGTGACTGACAGAATGTCTCCTTGGCACGGTTGAAGGGGCGGGATTTGGACACTCTCCACGAGTGTGTCCTACGCATTGGCACCGAGTACATCTTCGTTGTATCGAACTTTCACCACGTGATGGACGTCGGTCGTTCTTTCTCGGTCTCCCGGCCCTGTTCTTATCCATTAAAGGTGGAAAACATGGTGGAAGCGGGTCGGGTGGATACACCCATGCTGCAGGGGGTCCAGCTGGGTTTATTACCTCCACGTATGTTTTTCGGTAATATTCGGACGTGAAGAAAGGTACAGCCAAGTCGCTGCAATCTGTACGACTCATATATCTTGCTGCAGCGATGGCATGGCCGCACGGTAACCCAGATTTATCCCATTCGCGACACGAACAAAGGTGGTCTTCCATATTCACAATCGCGTGAATATAGTCATCATGCACCTCGTACTTCCCATACCCGATTGCTCTTACCGGCCATGTCGCCGCACTACGCGCCCTGTACTGAACGATATTCTCCGTCGTTGGTGTGAGTGCATTTTGCATCTCAGCTCCTTTTAGGCGTCGAATTTGGTACCACTCTTGTTGAAAGGCCCGAAAGTAGTCCATAAGATTAACAATCGGACATCTACGCGCAAAACGAGAGAGTGCATTCACAGACTCTACACTATTCGAGGTCAGAATGTTATACCGTTGTCCAGGAAAATGGGCCGCGGACCACCTCTCCGGTCCAGCATCGTCAAAGACTTTGGCTGCTTCCTTGACATTGTATCGTAGCATATTCATGTACTTGTTAAACTCCCGATCCGTATATGCTCTGCATGACGGCCAATAGACATCCTTGTAGGTGGTAATACGTTTGTCCTTGGATTTGGCGTTCATCTCCAAATGTCGACAGCATATGGCGTGAGGGGCGTTTGGGTACATGGCAGAGATTGCGGCGCTTATGGAAGGAGCCCTGTCAGACATAAACACCAACCCTTGCGGGTCTCCGATAGCTTGTCTCAACATGGACATAAACCAAGTCCACTCGTCCCCGGTTTCAAACTTGCCTACGCCGAAAGCTACTGGAACGATGGAGTTATCCCCGTCCATGGCAACCGCCAGGAACATCATACCCAAGTAACGGCCCTTTAAATGGGCTGCGTCTATTATCAGGACACGACGTAGATTTTGCAGAAATGTGCGGATCTGCAAAAACATAGGTTAAAATGTTATAGTTTATAATGTGTAAATGTTATAGTTTATAATGTGTAAACATATGACGTGTTAAAATACGTACCGCGGGTCCAAGGGCCACGAAGCACATCTCAAACCGTCCACGTGAATCGGTCCGTAGCTGCGTGATAGTACCAGGGTTCTGCAGCTGCAAATTATATAAATATGTCGGGAGTCGTTCATACGACTCCTCGAACGTGCCTCTCACCATAAACAGTGCATGGCAGCGCGCACGCCACGCTTGGTGGTAATCAATCGTGACGCCGAACTGCCGGTGAACGTCGTGGACGATGTCCTTTGGACGCAATGACCTGCTAACATCAAGAAATTTGTTTTTCAGGATCGCACCCAAAGTCTTTTTGCCGGCTTGTTTGTGGTGGGGATTAAGTTGCGTCCTCGTACAAGTGTGTACGTCGTGCAACTTTCTAATCATTATCGCCCCTCCTTTGGGACCCGTGTGAATCGCGTACAACCTCCACTCACACTTTTCTCTAGCACATTCAACTACGTATTTGCTTTTGTCAGATGCCCGCACGCGACTTTGGAAACCCTCTTCCAAGAACTTGAGTCCGATCTGACTTGCTAAGAGATCCTTCGAATCAAATATCTGACCTGCTGTTAAACTTTCACTGCGAATATAAGGTGTAGGTTCGTAGCTTTGTGTCTGGGTTTGGGAGTCTGGAAGAATAGGGGGCATATCAAAAAAGTCATTTATCTGACTACATGATTTTCTACTAGGGGTATATTCTTCGTGATCATCATTATCGGTGTCTGATCTGTCTATTTCAGAATTACCCGTTCTGAAAACGTGGGTTTCGTCATCAGCAACTCCAGCAGTACGCCATTCGTGTGGTTGTGGTGGTTGTTGTTGTTGAGAATCAGACTGCTCTATTTGGAGGTCTTCGTCGTCGTCACCGTCGTCGTCACCGTCGTCGTCACCGTCGGATACGCCGGGATACACAAAGAGTAATGGGGGTCTTTCTGAATCGACTGCAAGGTGCAGAAAAGTAGAGATATCCCCATCGTTGGATAAATCCACAAATGACCCATCGCCATTTTTAAACACTAACTTGCAAACATCAGAAGAGTTGATTCCACATTTTCGCATGGCGTATGCAACAAACTTCTGATAAGTATAGTTTACTGACACTTTTACACCATGCTTAGATTTATAAGCAAAATTCCACTCATTGTTATCTTGCACCCATTCACCATCAAAACAGAAATATAGCTTAGCTTTTGCAACAGATGAACTCATTTTTTCAGTAGTATCTCAAACACAAAATATTGCAGAAAGAAATATTGCAACAATGAAATCGTTGTGTGGGGATTATGGCTTGCATTTTACGTCTATTTATCAATGAAACAACCACCATATCAGAAAACCAATCTCTCATTTCATCCACAAACTGGTATTCCAATACATTGATTTAACGTTGATTCAAACATGCAAATGAATTTCAACCACAAATCGGTCTTTAAAGTGCAATAATGGTGGAAAAAAACAGTAAAAGCATGCAAGATTCGTCTAAGTTTAGGGGCTGAAAGTGTAAATTTTCAGGGGCTGAAAGTGTAAATTTCAAGGACCAAAAGTGTAAAATTCGGGCCATCGCGGGCTGCGATCGCGGGCAGGGACCAAAAGTGCACCGCGGCCAAAGTTGAGGGGCTTTGCGGGGCATTTGGGGCCAAAATACGTGCCACGTCACCGTATCCCGCGATCGCGGGACCTCATCGCGGGTATTTTGGGTATTTTTGCAAAATTGAAAAAATTTAGGGTATTTTGGTAACTCAATGTTTGACTTAGGGTATTTTAATTAATTTCCCTTATTAAAATTTAATTTATAACTTTTAGTTAATATTAATTAATATTAATTAATTAATAATAGTTTAAATTTATTATAATTAATAGTTAATAAATAATTATCATTATTAATGAATGCATAATTGAAATAATCACAAAAAGCTTCTCATAACCTGCTCCAAGTATCTTATTAAAAAGCTAGCTTATAAGCTAACTTATATCCACCCAAACACGTACCCATAAATTAAGTTAGCTTATAAGTTTGCTTATTTTTGCCGAGCAATGCCAAAACCTTGAAAGTTGAAATACATTAATGTTGGTTCCCGTTTTGCTTTAAACAAGATTATCAGATCTATTAGTTCAAGTTAATGTTTGATGCGGAAGCGTATTTGAAGAACTAACAGATAAGTTTGATAGATTTAGACCAAAATATAAATAAACAATGAACAGGAAATAATATTTCAAAGTTTACTGAATATATATTAAGAACAGATTTAAGAACAATGAGTAAGAAAAGCTTCAAAATAGATATGACTCTTAAGGTGAATAAGCTTGTTGTGTTCTTATGATGGTCGATTTTTTATGTGATTGATTGATGATTAAGGAAGAACTCAACATGAGTCTTCCTTATATACTACTCTAAAGGGGACCATAAAGCATATGCTACTATTCAGACGGTACTGATGAATAGTTGAACGGATGTCGTGAACAGTTGCAAGAACGGCATGAACAGTAAGACGTGTTGTATTGCATTTAATGCAGCAGACGTCTATTATGTACTAAGCCCTACTGAGTCCAATCAGAGTTTGACACGTCGACGTTGGACAGGGCATGCTACCATGCAAGTTGATGAACGGGTCCTGTAACAGTAGCAAGATATTATAAATATCTTCAAGTCTTTCAGTGAGGACCACAGAGGCTCTGTAATGAGTTACAGAGGTTCTGCGGTCTGGTCCTCTGTGGAGCAGTCTTCACCGGATTCCGAGATATTGGTCTACTTTGTGCGTATGACAGAGCTTCTGTAGCGCGCCTCTTTAGCTTCTGTAGATTCTTGATCTTGAGCCCTCGGTAAGTCCGGCAGAGCCTCTGTAAGAGGCTTTCTTCACTTAGCCTATTTTTCACTACTTCTAAATACTTCTATGATTTTGAAGTTTGAAGCTAACAATCTCCCCCTAAGTAGTGAAAAAAAAATTTAACTTCGAGTTTAGTTAGGCTAAGTTAGATAAGACAGAGGTTAAACAATACCTCGAAGGTTCTTTCATTTAGAAATATGCCAGAGGCATTTTACATTTGAGTACAATGAAAGATAAACTTTGACTTGGTTTGCAGGGATTGGCGGTCTGAGAATCAGATTTTGGCATCTTTGAAGTCGTCGTAGCTTCTGTTGTCTCTTCCAACTCTTCTGATCTCTTTGTAGAAACTGATGCAGAGTTCTCTTAGGCGGATTGTGGCATCAATCTCTCTGATGAAAGTATCTGCAGCATCTCTATCCATTTTCTCTGTACCTCTGTATTTTACAAGGCTTGTTCCGAACTTGTTCAGAGTACTAGTTGCGTATTTCTGACAGTCCAAGCACACAAACAGTTTAACTTCGCCTTGTGGGTTTTGAAATACTAACCCAAACCGTGGTTCTGTGATGATTGAGTTAGGTACGGCGTCCGGTGGGCAGCGATCCTCTGGTGGTCGTAAATCCAGATGTTTGAGACCAAGATCCTTTCCCAGCTGGAAATCTATCATGCTGTAGAGCAGAAGCTTTTCCCTCATCGCTTTTCTCAACACTTGATAGGCTCTGGTGTTTGCCTCTGTGTTTTAGTTGTCCTTTGTTCATTGCAGAAGATCAGGTAGATCATAAGGATTGATATTTCTTAGGTCAGCATCAACGAAGGTGGTTTCTGAATTGTCTTCTCTTCTGACTTTGTAAAGATTGTACCTGACCCTTGGATAGGTTCTTGTAATGGAGAATTTGCAGAAGATTACCTTTTTGACCTTTGAGATTGAGAAGACATCTGTTTTGGTTCTTGGCTTTGTTCTTGTGAAGATGTTCTCAAATTCTTCTCTGATCCTTTGATCTGTCACATGATCTGTAGGATGATTGGTCTGAAAGGATTGTTTATAGAGATATTTGTATACCACTTCTTCCATCTCTTCATGTGTTGGACCAGGTTGTGGTACTTGTCTTCTGAGACTCTCCATCTTTTGAACAACTTCTGCAGCTCTACTAGTTAGAAGAATGTCTGACAGAGGCTTCAATCCATATGCCCAGTCAACTTCTTCAGGCTTTGGAGTTTGAAAGGTATCAAACGCGCTTTTCATTAATTTTTCTGTAGGCTTGGGCAATGACTTATTTTTCTTGGGCTCTTCTGTCAGTATTGCTTTGCCCTTATCTTTGGATTTTGGAGGTGCAGAACCTGTTTCTTTTGTAGGTTTGGAGGTTGGTGCTTCTGTTGGCTTGATGGGGGTTGCCTCTGTAGGTTTTGACACTTGTTTTTTAGAGGACTTTTGTGGCGTTGGTTCTGTTGGCTTTCTTTGCTCTGTAACCTCTGTAGGAGGTTCTTTGGTGACTTCTTCTGTAAGCTCGGTTTCTGTGGATTGAGGTATGTCGAATCTTCTTGCCATTTTGAACGCTAGTGTGAACCTGTGCCTTTCTTCTTCTCTCCGTGACATTCGATCAGTCATTGTATTGTGCATCTTTTTCAGAATGTCAGAAGCAGAGGTCGCAGAGGTCGTTGCTCTTATTGGTTTGGTGGCAATCGACTTTCTTCTTGGTATGGTTGGGGGTTTTTCTGTTGATTTTGTTGAAGGACTTTCTTCCAAAATGATTACCACAGGGGTGGTTGTTGCCTCTGTGGGTTGCTGATCAGCTTCTGGAATATTTGTTTCTTCAGGACTTGATTCCACAGAGATGGGTGTTGTCTCTGTGGGCTGTTAAGTTTGTTGTTGATCTTGGGTTTGTTCTGGAGGAACTTGACTGATTGGTTCTGCTGCGATTGGTGGAGTTTGTATTCCTCTGTTCGTAGCTTTCTCCCTTGTATTCTCCCCCTCAGGATTATCTGATGGACCAGGATGGTCATCATCAGAATCATCCTGACTCTTATCAGAACTACCCTCTGCTCTGCAAGAAGCTTTGGTTTTCTTCGGTAATTCTGCTCCTGCTGCTATCAACTTTGCACAGACGTCATCACAGAGGCCAAGTAGAGTCGCAAGCTCTGCCTCTGTTTTAAAACGCATTCCTCCAACACTTTTTCTGAAATCCTTGACAAAGTTGGCATTTGGTGTTGTGAAGGAGACAATGAATTCTGTGGCCTGGTTTATGACGTTCTGTCCTAGCTCTGTTAGCTGTGCTCTGGTCATGTAGTCTTTTGGCTGCATCATTGTCGGGTTGTGCATTGCCTCTGCTTGTACTTGTTTTAGGGCATTCTGTAGATCTGCAGGAGTAATGCCCTCTATTCTGTTGGATTGCGTATTCATTTGTTCAAGGAAGTTTTTGACAGAGTCCTTGAACGCAAAAGTTGCATTTGTTCCGATTTCTTGAGCGGCAGAGGTGGTTGTAGCTTTGGCAGTAGTTTCGGCAGAAGACTTCATCGCTGAGATTGCAGATTTCACCTCTGTGGACAGATTGCCCATTTTGGTGTTTAGTTTCAGGATAGCCGTCGATGTTGTCTCTGTAAAAGATTTGAAAGAGCTTTGCAACTCTTTCATTGTTTGGTTCACAGAGGTGACAAGGGTTTGGAACTCATCCCTTGATACTTGTGTTCCTTGTGTAACCTCTGGAGGAACACATTCGTCTCCAGAGTGAGTCCCTGTTCCTGGGACACCTTCGTTCACCCTTGTTTGTACGATGGGGGTGGAAGGATTTCCATCTGATCCTTGAGCAGAAGCATCTAGTGCTTCAGACTCTACAGAAGTTCTGTGAATGACATTGTCTAGATCCACTTCAGAGGTGGGTACTAGATTATCCTTCTGTTGACTCGGAGACTTGTCTAGAGTCTCTTCGTCGTTGTGCTCACTACTTCTCTCTGAAAGAAGTGTTGGCCCTAGTGTGTGTGTGGCAGAGGAAACGAATTCCTCTGTAGGGTGTTCTGTTGTGATCTGGGGCGATGGATTACGAACTTTAGGTGAGTCTCTCTGAGGAGACTCCCTAGGAATGGATTCCCCGGTTTCTGTGGGCGCAGAAGTCGAAAGAGTGACTTCTGGCTGGTTAGGTTGGGTTTGGATCGAGCTGTGCTACTCTATTTCAATAACTCCTTCTGCAGCTAGACCTGCGGAGTTAGATATGTGGGTTGCACTGGGAGTTGGTTGTGGTTGTGTGCCTCTATTAATCCAGGCATCTTTTCTTGTTTCTTCCTCTGTTAAGCACCCAAGCACTACATCACCGTCTATTATTTCAGCCTCTGTAGCTATCCTACGGCTTGGTGCTTCTTCCCTTGCTTCTGTTGAGGTTCCTTGCTCTGTGCGTAAGAAGTCGTACATTTGATGAGAGCCGTATAATCTCATGACATGTGGATGATAGAGACCTTTTCGTATCCAGACAGCTTCTTCTTCATCTGAATCTACCTCTGAGACCTCTATCCTTGTCTCAGAAGCCTCTGTTACTTCACCTCTATTCCACTAAGTTTCTGTTAGTTCTTTTTCTTCTGAAGCTGGGTTTGGACTTCTTCTGTGGACGTCCAATCCCTGAATGAAAGGGTTCTGTAAAATAACAGGTGTGTTAGCTGGTTGATCTTTGGGTGTTGTGTCATCTTCTTGCAGATGTGTGTCAATGCCAGAGATGGAGAAATATTGTTCTTCTGGGGAGTGGTGGTCGAGAGGTTGTGTCGTCCACCCTGCTGTATTTAAGGTATTGGCAATGTCAGGGGTTCTGTAGGAAGTCGTTCAGATCTCCTTGGTGAGCAAATCTATCTGGAGATTGATAGGGTGATTGATATTTCTCTGTTGCCATTCCTTCTTCTGCATCTTCTTCTGCAGTTCTTTCTTCTGCGGTTTCTTCTACTTCGGGTTCCTCTTCTGCAATGGTAACCAATTTATCAAGTGATTTACCATGCTTCTTTTTGGTTTTCCTACTCTTGGGTTTTGGTGCCCCTTCCTCTGTGGTTTTCGATTTTCTTTTCTTCTTCTGTTTTGGAGAAGAGGGAGGAGCAGAGGAGCCAATTTCCGTGGCATGGGGAGGTGAGGGTTGATCTTCTGCAGCGCTTGTGGAGGTTCCTTCTGCAGTTTTTCTCTTCTTTGCTTTTGGAGTAGATGCAGAGGTTTTTGAAGAAGATTTCTTTCCCAGAAGTTCTGCACGTTTGGCTATGAAGCTAAGTTGAATAGCCATGTGTTTTGCTAATTTGTGATCCTTTTCTTCTTGAGTCGAAAGAGGTTCTGCTGTTATTGTTCCTAGGGGGACACCTAAACGCGGGGGTGTCATAGGACTCGGTTTAGGAGTTCTATGTTCGCGTATATACTCTTTCTTAAGGGTTTTATTCGAGGCATACTTCAGAAGTTTCCTTGACAAATGTCTGCAGTGTGTGTAGCCATCTACATGATCAGTGGGGACATTTTTGCTCATTGGAAACTGTTTGGGAATTGGCCCTTCCATTGGCCATTTCTGTATCAGCAACAGAGGTTCGGATAATACTCCCAATATTCTTTGGAATTGCAGAGGTGGTAGAAAGTTGGGATCGTTCTCTTTGACCCGTTTGGTGTTGTTCTTTCTGTCGATGGTGTTGATGATCTCTTGCATCATTATCGTCGTGTAATCGAGTGGAAGATCATAGTACACCCCATACATGATGGTTAAGATCTGATGCGAGGTCTGGTCAATGCTGCATATCTTCCCTGTCAGGCATCTGTTAAGAATAGAGAACAAGGTGTTCCACAGAGGTGGTAATCTGCCTCTGCGGAAGTCATTTCTCTTCCGTAGTTGTGTGTTGTACCTAAGCATTTCTACGAATCGACAGAGCTCGTCGTCTGTTGGTTGCTCTGCATATTTCTTCAAACCAAGAAGACCCCTCGTGGGTAGGTTGAACTCAAGTGAGAACATTGTTCTGTTGAACTTGATTTCAAGATGTTCAGATTTGTCATGTCTTGAAATGTATCCTTTGATAATAGAGTCGTCTTTATCAAATCGGCAGCTCTGCCAAAACTGGTTTAGATATCTGACTGGTATTTTCTTTGGGGTTCTTGAGAGTAGAGGGAAGAGGATGTGATTTTCCATTATGTTCAGAAGAATGGCGTGGGCTTCGCCGAAAGCAGTGGGTGAGGGGACCAAATAGCAGTTGTTGGATTTGATTGGTAGTACCTTTTCGAAGTGATCCTTAGCTATGAAGTTTTGCAGATGTGTTGTCGGAGCAAAGTCTGCTGAGTCGCAGGAATCTTCTAGTTCAATGTTCTGGGCAGGGTTGGGGTTTTCAGAATGTTCAGAATGAGCCGGTGAATGTTCTGGTGAGGTCGCCGGAGAGTGTGCAGGGGAGATAGCTTGAGAAGATGAAGCCATTTGATACTGAGAATAAGAAACTTGTAGGTTTTTGCAGGGTTTCGCCGGAGAAGAATGAGAGTTTGTAAAAGGTTTATGAGAGGGTAAGCTTGGTTTTTATAGGAGGGTAAAACGGTAGAATTCGAAAGAGTAGAATATATGGCAATGGATTAAAATTTGGAATCCGTACTCGAGTTAGAACGGCGGGTTCAACTTTCCACAAAAAACGTTCCATGTACGCCCAATGAAAATGGGACACGTAGGCCATGTCAGAAGATGACAGGACGTCGTGCGCGGCCCATTAATGCTCGACGCGTGGGGTTATTCTTAGCCATATGAAATTCACTCTCAGTAAAAGTAACTGTTATTACTCCAGAACTTCTGTACCTTACAGAAGCTCTGTGAACTTGAAAATCTTTGTTGTTTATCCCTTTCATATATCTCATTGTTATCATGACTTCTGTGGGGTTCTTCTTTAACCAAAACATTTGTAAAGGCATTGGAGAGGATAAAATCGGATTTTTGTCAAGAAATTTGCTTCGCAGAGGTTTTGTGGCTCTGTTGGAACTTGCAGAAGTTCTGTGAGGGCCAGCAGAAGCTCTATGAGGGAAAAAATCTCATAACAAAAATTTTATTAAAATTTTTGATCATCCAATTTTTGATTTGGTTTAAGAGATGTTTTTCGGACATAATTGAAAGTTTGTGTCCGAGAAAACTGTTAAAAAAACGGTTTGTTCGAGAAGGTCATGGTTTGTGTTTTCGGTTTCCGAGATAACATTCCAAAAGATCGACAGAGGGTTAATTTGTGATCACAGAGCATATTTCTTGCAGAACCTCTGTTGAGCTCAGCAGAAGCTCTATGACCTTAAATTTCTCCTAATTCGAATTTTGTGAAACTTTTTGAGCTTTTGACTTTTGAAATGTTATTCACAGTATATTTAGGACATATTTGACAATTGTTGTCCTAGAAAATTGTTTTCCAAAAACCTTTTGTGCGAGAGACATACCTTTTGGTTCTTCTTTTCTCGGTAGTGATGTCTGACTTCTGTCGATATGGAGTCATCGACATTCTTTTTTGGCTTTCCCTTGAAAGTTTGATCTCTTTAGATCATTTCAGGGTCCCCTTTTGCTCCCCCTTGATCTAATCACCTCTGTAGATCAAGTAATTTCCTTTTGCTCCCCCTTGACCTATGCTTGGATCAAAGAATGATAAGTTTTGCATAGAACCTAGGTCATGTTTTACAGAGGTTCTGTAGGGGTCGTCAGAGGTTCTGAGTTGACTTACAGAAGCTCTGTGATTTTAAGAACTATTTAAGATTGAGAACTTACAAACAGAAATAAATTAACTTAAAGCAAAAATAAAGGAAATTTGTACATATTTACAGAAGATAAAGCTATACTTACAGAGGATTGTCACACCATGTTTATCATTCCTAACTTACCCACCAAGAAATTGAACCTTTTCTCGTCTAGTGCTTTGGTGAATAAGTCAGCGAGTTGATATTCTGTTGGCACGAAATGCATTTCAATTGTACCGTATTCAACATGATGTTTGCAGAAATGGTACCTTATATCGATATGCTTGGTTTTCGAGTGTTGCACAGGATTGGCAGAGATAGCAATGGCACTTTTGGAATCACAGAAGATGGGTATTTTGAATAGGATGTGGCCGTAGTCTTTTAGTTGAGTTTTCATCCATAGAACCTGAGAACAACAGCTAGCAGCAGCAACGTATTCAGCTTCTGCAGTGGATGTTGAGACACAATTCTGCTTCTTGGAGGTCCAACTGACTAGTTTACCACCTAGGAATTGGCAACTCCCAGAGGTACTCTTTCTGTCGAGCATGCATCCTCCATAGTCTGAATCTGTATAAGCTTTAAGACTAAAACCAGAGTTCTGTGGATACCAGAGACCTAGATTTTTGGTCCCCTTTAGGTATCTAAAGATTCTCTTCATCGCATCATAATGTGATTTCTTAGGATTAGCTTGATAACGTGCACAAAGACATGTGGCATGCATGATGTCAGGTCTACTTGCTGTTAAGTATAACAGAGATCCAATCATGCCTCTGTAGAGAGTGCATTCTACAGAGATACCATTTGGATCTAAGAATAACTTATTTCCAGTGGCCATTGGAGTTTTCATTGCAGAGGTATCAGAGAGGCCATACTTGGAAAGAATGTCAGAGACATATTTGGCCTGATTTATAAAAATTCCCTCTGAAGTTTGTTTGACTTGAAGTTCGAGGAAGAATGTTAATTCTCCCATCATACTCATTTCAAACTCACTCTGCATGAGTTTTTCAAAACTTTTACACTCTTCTGAATTAGTAGACCCCAAAATTATGTCATCCACATAGATTTGTACCAGCATTATCTTACCCTTTTTATGTTTATAGAATAAGGTAGTATCTGTTGTACCTCTGTTGTAGCCATTGACTAGAAGGAAGGTAGAAAGTCGTTCGTACCATGCTCTTGGAGCCTGTTTCAGTCCGTATAGAGCCTTTTTAAGGTAGTATACATGCCTTGGAAACTTTGAGCTTTCAAACCCTGGTGGCTGATTTACGTAAACCTCTTCTTGGATTTTACCATTTAGAAAAGCTGATTTTACGTCCATCTGATAGACTTTAAAACCTCTGTGGGCTGCGAAGGCTAAGAATATTCTTATTGCTTCGAGTCGTGCGACAGGGGCAAAAGTCTCATCGTAGTCTATGCCTTCTTCTTGTCTATATCCCTTTGCTACTAATCTTGCTTTGTTTCTGATGACCACTCCATCTTCATCCTTCTTGTTTCTGTAGACCCATTTAGTCCCAATGGCCTGTTTCCCTCGTGGCAGAGGTACTAAAGTCCATACTCTGTTACGCTCAAACTGCAGAAGTTCTTCTTGCATGGCGTCTACCCAATTTGGGTCATCTAGGGCTTCAGAAATCTTCTTTGGTTCTATCACACTGATAAAGTTAGTAAAAAAACAAAAATTAGCATTGGCAGACCTGGTTTTTACTGAGTCAGAAGGTTCTCCGATTATGTGGCTTGGAGGATGGCTTTTTGTCCACTGAGTTGTGCGTGGAAGATGATCATCAATGTCCTCGAACCTTTCGTCAGCGGCTTCTTGTGTTTCTTCTTGTGTAGCCTATGTCGTTCTTCGTGTCTTGGTAGTTGATTCTACAGTTTGTGGAAATATTGGTATGAGTGGTGGTGGGGTTTGTTCCTCTAAGGACGTATAGTCTTGGTCCTCGATTTCCTCTGTAATTGGTTCTTCTGTGGATTGTGGAGTTTGTTTTTCAGCAACTTCCGTGGTCGTTTTTCTTGATGTTTCATCTTCTGCATGTTCTTCTTCGGCAATTGCATCTGTAGTATTTATAGAAGAAGATGAAGCATTATTTGGACCTGTTAGAGTCATACCTGTAGGATTTTGTCCGACAGAGGATGGTTCTTCAGAAATTCTGATGGTTCCAACAGAAGGATCAATGTCATTGTTGAACATCTCTAAAAATAGAAGATCCAAACCTTCTTTTGTTTTTGAGATGTCAGAGGATTTCCCTTTAATTCCGAGTTCTGAACTGATTTGTTCAGAAGTCATTTGGAATGAATCATCAAAAGAAACATTAATGCTTTCTACAATCTTGCGAGACTTTGTAAGGAAGGTTCTGTAGGCTTTGGAAGTGGCAGAGTATCCAATGAATTTGCCTTCATCAGCTTTTACTTCAAATTTTCCTCTCGAATCTCTGTCGTTTAAAACAAAGCATTTGCATCCGAATACATGGAAAAACTTGATGTTTGGCCGCCTTTTGTGAAGTAATTCGTAAGGCGTCTTGAGTTGTCTTTTCACAATGGTTGAACGATTCTGTGTATAACACGCAGTAGAAATTGCTTCTGCCCAAAAGTTCATTGATAATCCGCATGCAGATAGCATAGTTCTTGCGGCCTCCACAAGTGTTCGATTCTTTCTTTCGACTACACCGTTCTGTTGTGGAGTTCGAGCGGAAGAGAAGTTCTGTGATATTCCTTCTGTAGAAAGATAGGCTTCAATGACACAGTTTTTAAATTCTGTGCCATTGTCACTTCTTAACTTCTGTATTCTGCAGTCATAAAGAACTTGAATTCTTTTCATTAGATTTATCAGTATAATTGGAACATCTGATTTCTTTCTAATAAATTCAACCCATGTGAAACGTGAATACTCATCAATTAGAACAAGTATGTATTTCTTGCCACCTAGGCTCTGTATAGCAATAGGACCGCAGAGGTCGACATGAAGCATGTACAGAGGCCTAGTGCAAGACACGTCTGTTTTGCCTTTGTGGGAAGCCCTTCTGTGTTTTCCAATTTCACAGGCCGAACACAAGTGATCCTTATTGAATTTAACATTTGGCAAACCTTTAACTAGATCGAGTTTTACTAGTTTATCCAGGGTGTGAAAGTTTAAGTGACAGAACCTGTTGTGCCATAACCACGCTTCTTCACTTTTGCAGGCTACTAGGCAAACTTTGTCCTTGGATTTTGAAGTAAAATTCATTAGATATAGATCACCTCTTCTTTCAGCTCGCAGAAGTTCCATTCCTGTGTTTTCACTTTGTAGAGAGCATAAAGTTCTTTTGAATAACACATCGAATCCTGTATCACAGAGTTGACTTACACTTAGTAGGTTGTGTTTGAGGCCATTCACATATGCAACTTTGTATACAGAGATATTTTCTTTCTGTATGACTCCATAGCCTTTGATGTGTCCCTTCTTGTTGTCTCCAAAAGTTACAGATCCACCATCGTGTGTTTCTTTGTATGTGGATAGTAATCTTCTGTCGCCAGTCATGTGCCTTGAGCATCCGGAGTCAAGATACCAAATTGGCACATGTTGCTTCTGCAAGACAATCACAGAGACTTAGGTACCCATAACCATATGGGTCCAATATTGTTAGAATTTTTGAAGTTTGCCTTAGCATTCTTGAAATACATTTTATCCTTTGTAGAAAGATCAGATTGTTTCTCTCGAGGTTTTGACTTTA
The DNA here is from genome assembly GCA_033807775.1 of Saussurea involucrata. Lineage (NCBI taxonomy): Eukaryota > Viridiplantae > Streptophyta > Magnoliopsida > Asterales > Asteraceae > Saussurea > Saussurea involucrata. The sequence goes on along the minus strand of CM066318.1, from coordinate 67,825,895 downwards.
GAGTTTGAATTTTAGTGGAGAGTAAGCAATCTGGACTTGAGAAGTGATTATTCAATTTGACATAAGATCAAAGCAATGACAGTATTTAATATGAGACGTGATTTGTTTGAACTTTTCATTGAATTTATTGAACTGAACCACAGAGGCATTACATTCTTTCTTAACATTAAATTTCCTATTACAAGAAGATCTATGAATACTAGAATGTTGTTTGCAAAAGTCTTGTTTAGGTCCTGCCTTCTGTGACTCTCTTCTGTGGTGAACATCTTTCTTCACTATCACAGAGGAAAAGTATATGTTAGCTTCAGGCCATTTTCCCTTTTGTTGCCAAGTGAGATTCTCTTTAATTTTCCTTAAAGGTTTTGAAAATTTTGAACTTTTAGGATCGACAGAGGTCTTCTTTAACATATCAAGCTCAACAGAGGTTTTGACTTTTAAATATATGTTCAGAAAATCTGGGCAGATAGGTATCTCTGTGATTTTCTCTTTTGGAGAAATAGTTCTGTTAAGAACTTCAGAGGAGATTTTAACATCCTCTGTGTCATAGTGAACTATCCCTGATTTAGAATCAGTCTCCGAGTCTTCAGAGGATGAATCGTCCTCAAATACAGAAGTTGAGTCATCTCTTTCGACAGAGGCTGGATTTTATGAGCAAGTATCGTACGAGCTTTCTTCCTCTGTAGAATGACTTTCATAGATGGCAGAGGTATCTGATGAGATCTTTTCAGCGAGAATTTGATCTATAGAAGATGTGCTGAGATTTTCTAAAACATTTGATTTTAAAACTTCCAAAATTTCTTTTTCAATAGATTTTTCAAGTTTTTCTTCTGAAAAGATGGGTTTAAACTCAGGAGCTTCTGCTGATAATTTCTTTTCATCGTTTATCATGCAGACAAAAGCGACCTGTGTTTGAGTCTCTGGTTTACCAAACTTAAAGATACCAATCTGATCTTGTGTTTTCAGATATTTCTTTGGTTTGATTCCTCTATTGACAGAGGTTGAAGATGATGAATCTGTGTTTTCAAACCATACATTGATCATCTTCGTATGTTTCCTCAAGTGAGGTTCTGCAGAGATTTTAACCCTTTTACTTACAGAAAGTAAGTTTGGAAAGTTTGGTTTGTTAGTTTTTCCCAAAACAAATAGAGAAGACAAAGGTTTTAGTTGTTTATTTTCAACTCCTAAGGTAATATCATTGTACCCTATACCTCGTCTTGCTATTTGAGAGTTTACTTTTTCATACACCTTCTGTGCATCTTTATAGTTTTTAAGTAAAACTTCTCTTCTTAAAAGATCTTGCCAAAGTACCTCTCTTTCCTTTTGAAAGTATTCTTTGAGAGCTCTTATGTTTGTTGTTTCACTTCTTGAAACTGAAAGTTCTTTTGTTTTGATTTTTAAAGCATAGGTTAGATCAGAAATCTGTCTTTTTAAAGGATCTACGTTTTTGCTCCAATATTTTTCGATTTTTTCTTTTTCTTCAAAGATTTTGGCCTTTTCTTGAGTGAGAAGCCTTACTTCTCTCTCATTAAAGGTCAGCCTTTTCTGAATGCTTTTATTTACTTCTTTCAGTTCATTGTTAAGTTCAAATAAATCATCATCTACAGTATTAATATTTGAGGTAGAGTTTGAAATGGATACCTCAGTGTCCGTGCTGGAGTCAACTTCTGCCATGCCACAGAACAGGGCATTTGTGGGGAATTCATCGTCAGAGGTAGAGTCTGACTCGAAGTCCTCCTTGCTTGCCTCAGAATGCCTTTTGTTCGCCATTAGGGATTTTTGCGCATAATACTCAGCCTTCTTTTTGTAAAAAGCTGAGTCCTTCTGTGGGCGATTTTGTCTACTTCTGCATTCTTTAGCGAAGTGACCTGGCTTGCCGCAGTTGAAACAACCTTGGGAGGTGTTTCCAGTTTGATCTTCGGACTTCTGTTGGTCTCCACCTTTCTCTGTTCTGCATTCGTTTGCGTAATGACCAGGCTTACCACATTTGTAGCATTCTTGTGTGTGGCCTACCTTGGCATCTGATCTCTGTCGGTCATTTCCTCTGTAGCTTCTTTCGCCCGACCTCTGTTGGTCATCATTTCTGTAGTCTGACCTCTGTCGGTCACTTGATTCTTCTCTTCTTCCTTCATCTCTTCTACCATCATCTCTTCTACCATCATCTCTTCTACCAGAATTCCTTTGGTTATTTCTAAACTCTCTTGTCAATAGAGCCATTGATTTAGCTAATGACGCAAGAGTTATTTCTTCCTCTTTCAGCTCGTCTTCTTCGCTATCAATCATTACCATCTTCTTTTTCTCCTTCTTTTTCTCCTCTGTAGATCTCTCATTTCTTGGTCTGTCCGTAGCCTCTGTAGATTTACTAACCAATGCGTATGGTACAATGGTTAGTGTTTTAGCTTGAGCTATTTGAGGTTCTTGTGCGGCTAGTGTTCCATAGAGATCAGAGAGTGTCCAGGAGTCTAGATCTTGATTTGTTTGTAAATACATAGACAACTGAAGCCACTCATCGTTCATGCTCTTTAGAAACATGACGTTATTTTCTTCCGTGGTTCTGTGAATACCAGACTTTCTGCATTTGTTTATGAGAGAGTTGAACCGATCGTATGTTGTTTGTAGCGATTCTGTTGCAGAGGATCTGAAGGCATGATACTCGTTTATGTATTATGCCCTTCGGTTCTTCTGTGTTTTAGCACCCCCTTCCAGTTGTCTTTCTAATTCTTTCCAAAGATCGTGCGCTGTTTCGCATGCATCTAAAGATTGAAATATTTCGTTGGGGATAGCCATGATTAATATTCTTTTCGTTTTCTGTGCAACTTCATCTTCTGCCTTATCTTCATCTGACCAGTCTACTTTCGGCTTAGGTTTCTTATGTTCAGGGATTTCAAGAGATTCGTCAGTAGCTGGTACACGTGGCATAGTTATCATAGGAACCGGAGGAAGATTATAAATATATTGTTTGAGATTTTTTTCAGTACCCTCAAAAAAATGAACCATTCTTATTTTCCATTGAGGATACTCATCTCTAAGAAGAGTAGGAGGTTTAGTTAATGAGCCAGCAGTAAAAAAGTTATTGGTATTTGTCATTTTGAGAAAAGGATAATCTGATGGAGGATTTATGAGTATGAAGATCTGAAAGTTTTTCTGGGTATAACTAATATCCAGAAATCTGGTGATGAACAGAGAAAATAATCTATCAGAAAAAAGTTGTAAAATGAGGATCACTTGATATTGAAAATCAAGCTTTGCTCTGATACCAATTGTTGGTTCCCGTTTTGCTTTAAACAAGATTATCAGATCTATTAGTTCAAGTTAATGTTTGATGCGGAAGCGTATTTGAAGAACTAACAGATAAGTTTGATAGATTTAGACCAAAATATAAATAAACAATGAACAGGAAATAATATTTCAAAGTTTACTGAATATATATTAAGAACAGATTTAAGAACAGTGAGTAAGAAAAGCTTCAAAATAGATATGACTCTTAAGGTGAATAAGCTTTTTGTGTTCTTATGATGGTCGATTTTTTATGTGATTGATTGATGATTAAGGAAGAACTCAACATGAGTCTTCCTTATATACTACTCTAAAGGGGACCATAAAGCATATGCTACTATTCAGACGGTACTGATGAATAGTTGAACGGATGTCGTGAACAGTTGCAAGAACGACATGAACAGTAAGACGTGTTGTATTGCATTTAATGCAACAGACGTCTATTATGTACTAAGCCCTACTGAGTCCAATCAGAGTTTGACACGTCGACGTTGGATAGGGCATGCTACCATGCAAGTTGATGAACGGGTCCTGTAACAGTAGCAAGATATTATAAATATCTTCAAGTCTTTCAGTGAGGACCACAGAGGCTCTGTAATGAGTTACAGAGGTTCTGCGGTCTGGTCCTCTGTGGAGCAGTCTTCACCGGATTCCGAGATATTGGTCTTCTTTGTGCGTATGACAGAGCTTCTGTAGCGCGCCTCTTTAGCTTCTGTAGATTCTTGATCTTGAGCCCTCGGTAAGTCCGGCAGAGCCTCTGTAAGAGGCTTTCTTCACTTAGCCTATTTTTCACTACTTCTAAATACTTCTATGATTTTGAAGTTTAAAGCTAACAATTAAAATCTTTGAACCTCAAAAAGAGACGGTGGATAACAAATTTTAAGAGTTATACATAAATTAGCAGTACATAGTGTAACAAAAATTGCTTTTCAGATTTTGAGAAATATGCTTTATAAGGTAGTGTAGATATACAAACACATATTCGAAGAAATCATTTTATAAAGTTTTCATCAATACATGACATTTTTTTAAAAAATTCACTGCAACCTAGGTTGCGCCAAAGGTCACCTGTGACTGTAATCGTGTGACTGTAATCGCATGTGAATGACCACAATATTATATGTGATATATATGTATATACTAGTTTTGTACTCGTACCATGTACGACAAGATGTAAATCTTTTCTTTCAAACAAGTAATAGAATATGTAATACCCTCAAAATTAGAAAGAGCAAGTAATTAAAATTTCGATAAAATAACCACTTAAGGAATAAAATCCCTTCTACAAGCCATTCTTGAAATTACCTCAAGATAAAACATAACAACTCCCACAATTAATAACTCAAGTCATACTATGCGACCACATAAAGTCGGGTGTCACTTAACACGTGTACAAGTTGCTAATCCCAAAATAAGTGCGGAAGACTTCACTAAGCAATTCACTTCTCGAGCACACTACAAGCACTCGTCTCTTCACCGTCACAAGAACTACTTCCCAACCGGAACCTGTTGCACATGCCGACAAATAAAAAGGTTAGGCTAACGCCTAGCGAGTTCAAGAGTTGTATCATGATTATATAATTCGTAAAACGGGAGAGATGCAACTTAAATCATTAGTTCAAAAAGAATTTACTTTAGATGCAAATCGCCTATTTTCCGACGCACACAAATCCCGTCATGAAAGCTTTAATGTAAAACGATTCTCATAATGGACTCATCCCAAAACATACATGAAAAGTATAATAGTATTTAATTTCCAAAACGATTGAAATCATGAATAAATCGTTATTATTCAAAACATCCTAAACACGGATGAAGCATAACCCCCAACTCATATGTCGTGGAAAACAATCCATATAAATATAATACGTCATCGAAACACGGACAAAAATAAATACCCAAAGCAACACCTTTCGGTGACGGGGGAGGCCCGTTTACATTGCACGTGACGGAATACAAATTTGGGTCACATGTCTATGTAATAAACAAACACGTGGACTATACTCATAAGACATATCGAGCTCGACCACTCCAGATCTATTGCCCGTGGAAACTCAAATTCAACCACTCTAGGTCTATACTTTGAGATGTCTAAGTCCATACAAACATACACGCACATTGGGATTACACCTTACTGCTCATGAGACAATGCCCGACCATATAGGCCCACATTTTACTTACCATGAAACCCGATGCCTATCCCGTGCTACACTGTGAGAAACTAGCGTTTCATCATTGAACGTAAAACTCAAGTGCCTATGGATCCATAGCAAATAAGGTCAAAAACATTACATGACTCCAAACGAATGTGCAAATGCATTCAAAACAGTATTTACCAATAAACATAAATCATGACCAAAACTCGACTTCAAGCTATCAAAACTGGACAAATGTCCCCAAGACTTAACAAAATCCATTACCTAGCCATAATCTCGACTAACTCAAAAGACCAATCGTGAAAAGTCATAAATTGAAATTAAGCGTAAATACCCCACGTCTATGCGAAACATGCCCCATAAACGTAAATAACTCCACACAACTTTAGGTCACTGCAAATCATTTACCAAAACACCCATCAAGGCGCATTCTTACCAAAAGATTTATACTCATAAAAAAATCGTTAAAATATACCAATACCTAAGATTTACTCATCGAAATATTCAACGTATGTCTTTTCCTCAAAACCAAAGGGTTTACCGTTTCCATAATGTTCGCAAGGTCGGGAATGACCAAAATCCAATGACTCACACGTTCGTATTTTCAAAGTGTACCATAACACAAACTATGCATAATTCCAACAAACATCAAAATGCATTTTACCAAATAATTTCCATTTATGCAATAATTCGTCAAGACATTTTAATTTATGATTCATTTATCAAATTACCCAAAAATCCCCAAATACGGGTATTTTACAATGTTTATAATGTTAAATGCTTCAAATAATCAAAATCCACCAAATAACTCAACAATTGCTAATTTGATGTAAAACACATAAATACTTGAAAAAGAACATTTTTGGCATGCACAACGTTTTCACAAATCAACTTGAACTCACCTTGCTAGATTTAGGCTAAATCTAGATTTTTCCCCAATATGAGCTCCTTTGAAGAAATTTGAAACCTCAAGTCAAATCTTCCAAAAACCTTAACCATAACTTGAATGCACCAACCAAAACACCTCTAGATCACCAACAAAACACCACAAGCTCCAACTCTTCAAAATGGACAAAAAGGTTAAATGAAACCCTAGAAAGCTTTGGGTGAAGAAGATGAAGTGAAAGAGTTTCAAGATTTGTTTCCCAAAACCATGGTAGATGAAGAAATCACTTCCAAATCTCGAATCTTGTGGATACATGGCTCAAAATCAACTTTGGGGCTTAGGGTTTCGATTTGGGAGAGAGAGGGTTGAAGGGGAAGAAGTTATAAATGAAAAATGGGGTTAAAATGGTGAAAATCACATTTTTATGCTCCAGGTACCCGATGGCTAAAGTGACGTGCGAGAGTGACACAAGTGTCACTTTCGCTGGGCACTCTCGCCGTGGTCAAATGGCTCTCGGTACAAAACCGGCGAGAGTGACATGCGAGAGTGACACAAGTGTCACTTTCGCTGGTCACTTTAGCCGAGATTGTACCGAAAGTTGTTTTGGCCATAACTTCTTCCTTTTAGCTCCGTTTTCGCTCCAGAAAGGCCCGTTGGGTTCGTATTTGAATTCCCCATCCAACAAGACCATAAAATCTAGGATTTAATCCAAAATCCTATTTTTCATATTTATCTTAAAAGATCGATTTCTACACTGATTCGAAATTGTATATATCCAAAAATTACGGGTGTGACAATCCTCACAACCTTAGGATGATTTCGTCCTCGAAATCTAACTCCCAAACACCCAAAGATTATCGAACTCAACACTGCCCATGTTTCATTCAGTTTACTACTGAAATTCGAATCCTTTCTTGCCAGAACTGCCATGACAACTTCATGCCGATACTCACAATCAATGTCCGTTTAGATACACTACACTTATACCCGAGTGAACAAGTATTTACTTGGGTAGCCTCTAACCGAAAGACTCCATTCATCTCCTAACCTTAGGTGATCCATACTTCCTCAACGTCAGATCTCGACTTCAAATCAACCCAGATCTACACGCTTCAAATTTTTTCTCCAACCAACCCGAGGTTTGATCACCACCGAAACCAACAAAATCTCCAAATCCAACTGTCCCGCTGCTGAATTGACATTTGACCCTAACGAGCACTAATAGACCACAAAACAGGCGATCGTCCCCGACCCAACGATTATACAACTCCAAGAATACATCCTATTACCAATCATCCAACATGCAAATTCTTTTACCATTCAAGGAAAGTCGTCCTACTAATTCACTTATCACAATCCGAACTTCTTAAAATCACTACAAGCGATACGATTTTCCCTTAAGATTGGACTACAACACTCCCAATACACTAACGGTTCATGGCCTCAAGGTCCGAAGTTGACACCTAACCATACCACCAAGATTCAAAACACTATAGTACTCCACACACGAGTTCCATCCGTCGAGCATCCCCACAAAACCAAGGTTATCAATATGGTGACTAAAGGGTCCTACACGTCCCTTATGCGAAGATTTACCAAGATCCAAAGCAAGGTTGCCGACAAGAATGGTTACCATCACGCGTTGAATACCCAACCTCCCACTGTCGGAGTTCTATACACATTTACTCCTAACCGGGGTTACTTAACCTTTTCAAGGTTCTAATGAGTTCAAGGTTCTAATGAGTTTAAGGTTTTCAAGTGAAATACTTAACAAATATGCCAATCGAAAACTTTTATAGAAATTCTCAACACAAAGGTTTTCATATCAATTTAATGGTACGCACAAAATCTACTACCACCCACTCGGTAGTTGTGCAAAAATGGACACACTCGTCCCACATATGAAAATCATATTGAAAACTATTTCATCACAATTTAAGTTATTAACAAAACGCAAAAGCATACTAAACAACCTTTTTTTTAAATGAACCGTCACGATCCTAGCATGGATTTATTTATGTCATGCACGTAAAGTAATTTCCTACTTTAGATAGTGTGTAACAAAAGGGTTTGTACGTACCTCAAAAAGAAGTTTAAACGACATCCAACTCCAAAAATTTCCTTTTTAACCATAAAATAACATGGAATAAAATTTATCAACAAAATTCGCACGTGTTAGTTTATTTCACGAAAACGGTGAAACGATCCATAAATACACTTTGATCGGAATATAAAATGATTTGCGGTGGTTCCAAGTTTAAAGCCAAGATAATAACATGCTTTCATTCTTTGAAGATATCGGCTAAAATATTGTGACGGAATCTCAAATCTTAATATGCATGCAAACTCGTAACATTCCCCTAGTAGTTTTCTTGAAATAAAATAACATGCAATATATAGTTCATACGAAATTTCAAAAGATGAAATTCATTAAATCAAATTTCAAAATTTTCTCATCTAGTCATATAATGACATGGAAATAAAATCTTCTGACGAAACTCACACACATTAATGTGTTTTCTCAAAACTTAGGAAAATAGTAAGTGCTTGTAATTGGTTGACACTTAAAAGAATTTAAATCGACTTCAAATTTCAAATCATACAAACAATGTGCATCAATGCTCCAAAAATAGTGGCTACAATACTATGCATCCCAATAAATCAATATAATGCATTTGCATGAAATGATAACGAAAGAACCAATTAATTGAAAGCTTATAAAGCAAAACATTAAGACAAAAAGTCATGATGCTCTTAAATGCATTACTCACGTCACGTATAAATCAATTCATACGCTAAACAAATTATAACGAAATGTGCTAACAAAAATCTCAAAAAGAGAAAACCATGTGACACCAAACTTGCAAAAGCTACTCCTTTTGGTTGCTACGCCATAAAATAACATTTCTCATCAAAACCCACATGAGACAAAATACCCAATAAAGTCCATATTTTAACGCACATAATAATTAAAGTATTCATATTTCAAAGTTGCACCCACGAGACACAAAACGTCGTAAAACAAAACTCCAAATTACCCAACAAAACTTTCATAAAACTCAATAAGGCTCAACGGCATCCAATCAATCAAATGGTACCAAAATTTTCGTTTCCAAAGATCAAATTGCATAAAGCAAGGTTATGACTAAAATGTCATAATTCCAAAAATTCCCACTTGTTGAAGTACAATATAAAACAACACTTTTTAACAAAACTCGCATTAAATAAATTTCTCAATAAAGTTCAACATCAAAATAACGGGAGGTAACTCTCCGTCCAAACCTTAACATATGTGAAGGAGATCCAATGTTAAAGTCATAAGCCGTAGTTACTTGTCCAACATCTTAAACAACATTAAAATATGGATGTCACTGTATCCGAAAGTAACATTGGACAATAACAAAAATAAAGCAAGTCCCGACAGAGTTTGCAACTCCCCGCAATAAAACAATTTCATGCATGTTCAAAACCATGATTTAAAATCTTGTGTGTGCTAAATGTTATTCCGAGATTTCGTAACACAATCCACATTAGGACTTGAAACACAAGAAATAACTGATGCAATTTATTTTAAAATAAATAAATTTTGTGCATGAATTTAGTCGGCACTCAACATCTTAAACCACACTCCTCCAAGTTCCTCCGGTCACACTATCGTCATCCGGATGCTCAAACATCTTAAGGCAAAATTGGAAGTTATATCGATTAACCTTACGATTTCTCCTCGAATTAAGGTCGATTAAATAAGCCTATGGTCCTAATCCAACCATCAAGTTCGACCCGAAATGGTCCACTTAATGCAATCACCATGCTTACTGCCATTCTAAATGGCAGATGCTAAAATCATTAACCTCTTCTAGCAACTATTCGCTTACAAACTTATTCACTACCCCAACGGTCATCACATCAAAGTAGTTCAAGTATACACATGTAACTGGTAGGTTCACCATAACACTGGCCAGGTGCAATTATGAACGTACCGTACATGATCATCCTTGCTACCATCGACGTGTTTCCCATTTCTAGCGACTCGAACGACCTCAAAATATCCTATCTTAGATTGCCTAATGGTGCAATTTCACTTTCATTCACTTAAAAGAACTATAGTTTGAGTCTAGGTATCCGAAATCAACACTTAAATCTCTCAAACTTAAGCTCTGATACCAACTTGTAACACCCATAAAATTGGAAAGAGCAACTAATTAAAATTTCGATAAAATAACCACTTAAGGAATAAAATCCCTTCTACAAGCCATTCTTGGAATTACCTCAAGATAAAACATAACAACTCCCATAATTAATAACACAAGTCATACTATGCGATCACATAAAGTCGGGTGTCACTTAACATGTGTACAAGTTGCTAATCCCAAAATAAGTGCGGAAGACTTCACTAAGCAATTAACTTCTCGAGCACACTACAAGAACTCGTCTCTTCATCGTCAATAGAACAACTTCCCAACCGGAACCTGTTGCACATGCCGATAAATAAAAAGGTTAGGCTAACGCCAAGCGAGTTCAAGAGTTTTATCATGATTATATAATTCGTAAAACGAGAGAGATGCAACTTAAATCATGAGTTCAAAAAGAATTTACTTTAGATGCAAATCGCCTATTTCCAGACACACACAAATCCCGTGATGAAAGATTTAATGTAAAACGATTCTCATAATGGACTCATCCCAAAACTTACTTGAAAAGTATAATAGTATTTAATTTCCAAAACGATTGAAATCATGAACAAATCGTTATTATTCAAAACATCCTAAACACGGAAGAAGCATAACCCCCAACTCATATGTCGTGGAAAACAATCCATATAAATATAATACGTCACCGAAACACGGACAAAAATAAATACCAAAAGCAACACCTTTCGGTGACGGGGAGGCCCGTTTAAATTGCACGTGACGGAACACAAAAGTGGGTCACATGTCTATGTAATAAACAAACACATGGACTATACTCATAAGACATATTGAGCTCAACCACTCCAGATCTATTGCCCGTGGAGACTCAAATTCAACCACTCCAGGTCTATACTTTGAGATGTCCAAGTCCACACAAACATATAAGCACATTGAGATTACACCTTACTGCTCATGGGACAATGCCCGACCATATATGCCCACATTTTACTTACCATGAAACCCGATGCCTATCCCGTGCTACAATGAGAGAAACTAGTGTCTCATCATTGAACGTAAAACTCAAGTGCCTGTGGATCCATAGCAAATAAGGTCTAAAACATTACATGACTCTAAACGAATGTGAAAATGCATTCAAAACGGTATTTCCCAATAAACATAAATCATGACCAAAACTCGACTTCAAGCTATCAAAACTGGACAAATGTCCCCAAGACTTAACAAAATCCATTATCGAGCCATAATCTCGACTAACTCAAAAGACCAATCGTGAAAAGTCATAAAATGAAATTAAGCGTAAATACCCCACGTGTATGTGAAACATGCTCCATAAACGTAAATAACTCCACACAACTTTAGGTTACTGCATATCATTTTCCAAAACACCTATCAAGGCGCATTTTTACCAAAAGATTTATACTCGTAAGCAAAATCGTTAAAAATACCAATTCCTAAGATTTACTCATCGAAATACTCAACATATGTCTTTTCCTCAAAACCAAAAGGTTTACCATTTCCATAATGTTCGCAAGGTCGGGAATGACCAAAATCCAATGACTCACACGTTCGTATTTTCAAAGTGTACCATAACACAAACTATGCATATTTCCAACAAACATCAAAATGCATTTTACCAAATAATTTCCATTTATGCAATAATTCGTCAAAACATTTTAATTTATGATTCATTTATCAAATTACCTAAAAATCCCCAAATATGGGTATTTTACAATGTTTATAATGTTAAATGCTTCAAATAATCAAAATCCACCAAATAACTCAACAATTGCTAATTTGATGAAAACACATAAATACTTGAAAAAGAACATTTTTGGCATGCACAACTTTTTCACAAATCAACTTGAACTCACCTTGCTAGATTTAGGCTAAATCTAGATTTTCCCCAGTACGAGCTACTTTGAAGAAACTTGAATCCTCAAGTCAAATCATCCAAAAACCTTAACCATAACTTGAATCCACCAACAAAAACACCTCTAGATCACCAACAAAACACCACAAGCTCCAACTCTTCAAAATGGACAAAAAGGTTGAATGGAACCCTAGAAAGCTTTGGGTGAAGAAGATGAAGTGAAAGGGTTTCAAGATTTGTTTCCTAAAACCATGGTAGATGAAGAAATCACTTCTAAATCTCGAATCGTGTGGCTAAATGGCTCAAAATCAACTTTGGGGCTTAGGGTTTCGGTTTGGGAGAGATAGGGTTGAAGGGGAAGAAGTGAGAAATGAAAATGGGGTTGAAATGGTGAAAATCACGTTTTTATGCTCCAGGTACCCGACGGCTAAAGTGACGTGCGAGAGTGACACAAGTGTCACTTTCGGTGGGCACTATCGCCGTGGTCAAATGGATCTACGTACAAAACCGGCGAGAGTGACATGCGAGTGTGACACAAGTGTCACTTTCGCTGGCCACTTTAGCCTAGATTGTACCGAAAGCTGTTTTGGCCATAACTTTTTCGTTTTAGCTCCGTTTTCGCTCCGGAAAGGCCCGTTGGGTTCGTATTTGAATTCCCCATCCAACAAGACCATAAAATCTAGGATTTAATCCCAAATCCTATTTTTCATATTTATCTTAAAAGATCGATTTCTACACTGATTCGAAATTGTATATATCCAAAAATTACGGGTGTTACAGAATATTAGTTGAACTATTTGTTAAAAAAATCAAAATTTAAGTTTGAACAACTTAGATACACAATCGTTTCTCTTTCCATGACATTTATTAATTATGCAATAAGCAAAGTATGAGAAAGAAACTTATCGGTAAGACTCAACGTTTACCAATTGCTTATCAGGTAAGGGCATAGAGAAAGAAGTTCTTAAGCTATTCAACATACACAAGATTCACTCTCAAATAAGTTCATGTTGATGCAACACAAATTGTATTAAAAACATAAACAAAGTAATGCTAGAATTGAGACAAATAGTAACATTTAGAACCAACTATTCAAGAGAATTGACCTCACTATTAGATTATTACATTTTAGTCACTCAAAATCCTTGGTGAAACTAGCTTCAAACGACTTAGCATGTGACCTACAGGGGATAAAAGATTAACTTTATAAGAGGGAAGGCTCCTAACCATCTGCTTCGAAAGTTTCTTGTAAAATTGAATTGCCTTCTTAAATATGGGGTTGCATCCTTATCCACATCTTTATGTGAACATGCAGATTCGAGGGAGATCTCATTCTACTAATCCAGTGCTTTGAAACAAAAAGACATGGCAGATACAAAGGACAAATGGGTAAATGCAAAGGCGGACAAAATCAAATGATACGGACGCTTGAATAACCTGAACTCAAAGATTAGATACATACATTCAATAAAGTTGATTTCTTGAGAAATAGAATTATAAATGCGGGAATGGGGCGGGGACCTCATTCCCAATCCCCATCCCTGATTCCTCATCTTCATCCCCATTCCGCCGAGGAATATGATCACACACACACACACACACACACACGCGCGCGCGCGCGCACGAACGAACGCACACACATGTGTGTGGGGAAAGCAATTGAAATCCCAGTTACGTTACAAACCAATTTTCATGTGTTGTTATATATATAGACTTGGGATCACGTGAGATCAGATTGTTTTCGTGAGACCAAGTTTTTACACTTGAAACTTCTCAACAAAAGGTTGTGAAGGTAACCTTCACAGTGTTTTGTTGTGAAGTTTCAAGTGTAAAAATTCGGTCTCACAAGTCTCACGAAAACAAGATGGTCTCACGTGAACCCAACCATATATATATATATATATATATAGGGTGTGTTTCATTTGCAAAACCAAACAATTCGAAAAACTATACAAACCACTATATTAGGAAATAATAAATATATTTATGGATAATTATCATGATTCATTAATTATGATTGAGATATATATAGAAAGTGATAAGATTCATTAATTATAATCATGACTTTAGATTACGAAAAATAATAAAATCATATATTTATTAGACTTGATGAACGGCTAAGACTGATTTGTATAGTTTGTACGAATTATTATTACCTTAATAATTAAGGCAATCAAATATTCTTATGACTTATTCAGATATAGGCTATTAAGCCCATGTATTTATTCATCAACTTAGCCCAAGTTTATTTAATATATAGGTTTTTTTTCAATATGAGTTTGTTACTGAATTTTATATTTACTACAATTTATTTATTTGCTAATTGTTGTATATGAACACAATTGTCTTAAACACAACTAGTGTCCGTCCCTTGCGTTGCGCGGTAGCGAATAATATTTTAAGGAATTACTTGATCGCATTAAGATAAAAGGTAATTCATCGGTTAATACTAATGGGATACGATTTAAAACGAAAAATGCATTTCCATAATTGGTTCATTTTCATTTACTGATTACCATTTGTTGTTACGGATAAATTGAGATTTATTGGTAATAATTTTGTTGTTATATTGTTTAAAACTCAAACGACACACCCAACAACCATAATTTTGTTGTTATATGATCACAAACATAAATGAACGAACGAGACCATTGTTCATGTTCGTTCATTTAACTAAACGAACCAAAAAACGTGTTCATGTTCGTTCATTTATTAAATAAACGAACATAAATGAACTTCCCGTCGAACGGTTCACGAACGGTTCGCTGAACGTTCGGTTCGTTTACAGCCCTACATATGACTATTGTTGTTACGAATGGTTTGAAGATTTTTTTTCCCATAAAGGGTTTGACTAAACTTAGTGAACTCTATGAGTTTCCACAAACATGTATCCCTCTCTTGTTGTCAATATATGTTAACATGTTTCATTAAAATGTTAATCTTCTTATCAGTGTGAGATTATCAAACTCATTTCAAATTTATATACAACTTTCCTTCATCATTTTTTGTAGTTCATTTCATTCTTCAATCTAGCATTCCCTCATCAATGTGGAATGGCTAAAATAATACCACAATGCAAGATTTAAGAATAAAAAATCTTACTATATCACTTCAAATACCCTTGGTTATTTCTTTTATACATATAAATAAAGAAAGATAGAAAATGTAAGGATTTTTCAATATATATATATATATATATATATATATATATATATATATATATATATATATGTTATATAAATATTTATGTTATCTTTTGTAAAATATCTATTGACTAAAATAAATATGACTAAAATAATACCATAATGCAAGATTTAAGAAAAAAAAATCTTACAATGTCACTAAAATACCATTGGTTATTTCTTTTATACATATAAAATAAATATGACTAAAATAATACCACAATACAAGATTTAAGAATAAAAAATCTTACAATGTCACTTCAAATACCCATGGTTATTTCTTTTATACATATAAATAAATAAAGATAGAAAATGTAAAGATTTTTCAATTTATATATATATATATATAAATATGTTATATAAATATTTATGTTATCTTTTGTAAAATATCTATTGAGGTATTAGTCAAAAGACAATTCTTATGGCTTTTGGGTCGTACCTTATTCATTGTTTAATTGTGTTTGTAAACAAACTTCGTTTTAACAATCATTAATCTCTTTTTAATTTTCAATGACACATTCTCCTATTATATACACTCTCATATTCTAATATATCACAATTCACTATTTGAAAATACCAAAATCTTATGGTTTCATGACATGTTATATCTTTGTTTTATATAAATATGTTTATTGATGTTTGTATAATCAAACTTTATTCCAACAATCATCAACCTCTTTTTAATTTTGCATGACACCTTCTAATTTTATATATTTTCATCTTCTAATATATGACTCTTATCACCAATGTAGGATAATCAAAACTCAACCACAATTCAATATTTAAAAATACTCAAATCTTACCATTGTTCCTTTAATATATATATATATATATATATAGAGAGAGAGAGGAAGGTTCAAACGAGGAGCGTACCAATTTAAGAGAACGTGAGGAGCACTCTCATGCTTCTGATCACATATGATTTACAACGCTAAAAAATCGGACATAATCGAATTTTCGCGCAAAAGTAGCGCGACTTGGTTCGCGACGCGTGCAAGTCGCGGATCATTAATGATCCACAACTGCCAATCACATGTGATCCATAACTGTCGATTCTCATCCAGATCAGTTGTGAATCACATGTGATCCACAACTGCCAATCACATGTGATTCATAACTATCAATTGCTCCTCACGTTCTCTTAAATTGGTACGCTCCTCGTTTGAACCCGCCTCTATATATATATATATATAGATGATTTTTTATGATCAATTTTCCCAATTAACTTTTATACGATTTTTTTCCAAAATGAGGGTTACTCAAAATAAGACAACCTTATGAATATGAGTTGACACAAAGATATCTCATCGTCCTTCCTTATACAACCTTAATTATTCCAATATTTCAATTAGTCACCAATGTGGGACAACCTAATCTCAATCATAATCCATCAATTGGGAATACTTCATTATCAAAATGTCACCTCAAATACCCTTGGTTGTTCCAAAGTAAGACAACTCTATGAGAATTGACACAATGTCATCACATCCATCTTTCTTATACACACATCTTTATTCCAATTTTTCGTCTTCTCACCATTGTGGGATAGCTACAACTAAACCACAATCCAGTATTTGATAATACTCAACTCTCATGGTGCTAATTCGTTATCTTTTGGGTTTTCCTTTTATCGATTTAAAGATATGAAATGTTTAACTATTACATGAAATGTTTTGTCATGTAAAAAAAAACTACTTACCCAAAAATAGATCAAATTTTGTATAAACCTTCAAGCCATATCTTATTGTTTATATAACCACTCACACTTCCAACTTTTCACTTTTGTCACTAATGTGGGACAATGAAGAATCAACCACTCATCATTTGATGAATATTTCATCCTCATGATGCCACCTCATTACTCTTGGGTTTTGCTTTTACATATATAAAGATTTAAGGATATGAAATGTTTAGCTATTACATGAAATGTTTTGTTATGTAAATAAAAAATAACTATTTAACCTGAAAATGGATGAAATTTTGTATGAACCTTCAAGCCATATCTTATCTTTTATATAGCCACTCACACTTCCAAGTTTTCACTTTTGTCACAAATGTGGGACAATGAAGAATCAACCACAATTCACCATTTGATGAATACTTGATTCTCATGATGCCACCTCATTACTCTTGGGTTTTTCCTTTTATATATATAAAGATGTTTAACTATTACATGAAATATTTTGTCATGTAAATAAAAAATAAATATTTAACAAAAAAATGGATCAAATTTTGTATGAACCTTCAAGCCATATCTTATCCTTATATAGTCACTCACACTTCCAACTTTTCACTTTTGTCACCAGTGTGGGACAATGAACAATCAACCACTCATCATTTGATGAATATTTCATTCTCATGATGTTACCTCATTACTCTTAGGTTTTCCTTTTATATATATACAGATTTAAGGATATGAAATGTTTAACTATTACAGAAAATGTTTTGTCATGTAAATAAAAAATAACTATTTAACCCAAAAATGAATCAAATTTTGTATGAACTTTCAAGCCATATCTTATCCTTTATAGCCACTTACACTTTCAACTTTTCACTTTTGTCACCAATGTGGGACAATGAGGAATCAACCACAATTCACCATTTGTTGAAAACTTGATTCTCATGATGCCACCTCATTACTCTTGGGTTTTCCTTTTATATATATAAAGATAAAGATTTAATATCCTTTATATAGCCACTCACACTTCCAACTTTTCACTTTTGTCACCAATGTGGGATAATGAAGAATCAACCACAATTCACCATTTGATGAATATTTGATTCTCATGATGCCACATCGTTACTCTTGGGTTTTTCCTTTTATATATATAAAGATGTTTAACTATTAAATGAAATGTTTTGTCATGTAAATAAAAAATAACTATTTAACAAAAAAATGGATCAAATTTTGTATGAACCTTCAAGCCATATCTTATCCTTATATAGTCACTCACACTTCCAACTTTTCACTTTTGCCACCATGTGTGGGACAATGAACAATCAACCACTCATCATTTGATGAATATTTCATTCTCATGATGTCACCTCATTACTCTTGGGTTTTCCTTTTATATATATAAAGATTTAAGGATATGAAATGTTTAACTATTACATAAAAAGTTTTGTCATGTAAATAAAAAATAACTATTTAACCCAAAAATGGATCAAATTTTGTATGAACTTTCAAGCCATATCTTATCCTTTATAGACACTCACACTTCCAACTTTTCACTTTTGTCACCAATGTGGGACAATGAGAAATCAACCACAATTCACCAATTGTTGAAAACTTGATTCTCATGATGCCACCTCATTACTCTTAGGTTTTTCTTTTATATATATAAAAATAAAGATTTAATATCCTTTATATAGTCACTCACACTTCCAACTTTTCACTTTTGTCACCAATGTGGGATAATGAAGAATCAACCACAATTCACCATTTGATGAATACTTGATTCTCATGATGCCACCTTATTACTCTTGGGTTTTTCCTTCTATATATATATATAAGATATAACGATATAAAGATTTAAGGATATGATATGTTTAAGTATTACATGAAGTGTTTTGTCATGTAAATAAAATATAACTATTTAACCCAAAAATGAATCAAGTTTTGTATGAACCTTCAAGCCATATCTTATCCAAAGTTCTAAATAACGTGAGGCGTGGCGTGGCGGCGAGGTCAAACCTCAAGCTTTACGAGTTATGGCGAGGTCACGGCGTTTTTCAAGGCGTGCCCTAAGGCGGCATATATATATATATATATATATATATATATACACACACATAGATACACACTTGTGTGTTAGTGTATTGAATAATACCGTAGAAAAAAATAAATTCATGTAAAGTAATAAAAAAGACCATTGATACCAAATATATAGAGCTTGCAGAAAATAATATCAAGAGTGTAAAATCGAGAGTAAATCTCTTGATCTTTACTCACTACTTTCTTCAATTATATTCTCAAAGAATTCGCGTTCGACTCTTCGTGTACGAGAATGAGAGTAAATATTTGCCAGTTTAGGGTTTTTATTTTTTAAGTTTCTATTATCATTTATTCTTCAGGTTATATACTAAAAATAATCCTACGTCTTACAAAAATAATGTGTTGTAACGCGTTGTAACGTATCATAACGCGCCATAACGTGCCATAGCGCGTTACAATGCAAGCCAAACCTTAGAATGGAGCCATGAGGGTTAACGTGGCGGAGGACCCAAGCCTTGCCGCCATAACGCGCCATAACGAGGCCATAACGAGTTATTTAGAACCATGATCTTATCCTTTATATAGTCACTCACATTTCCAACTTTTCACTTTTGTCACCAATGTGGGACAATGAAGAATCAACCACAATTCACCATTTGATGAATACTTGATTCTCATGATGCCACCTCATTACTCTTGGGTTTTCCTTTTATATATATATAAAGATTCTCTTCAAAAAACACCTCTTTTATCAATCGATGGTATTCAAGTCTCTAGTTGTATATCATATCATTCTTTATCAATCAAATTTTAAAAACGACCTAATTGAGAAACAAATATGAAATTTGAGAACAATATATATATATATACATATATATATATATATAAATTTCATACATGTTTATTATGTATTTAGTCATGAAAATAAGAGTGTTTGTCCAAACCGTCCACACCGCACCACACGTACTGCGAAGCGTGGTTTACTGGTTTAGAACTTTCGCGGTGCAGTTTGCGGTTTAGACCTAAACTGCACCAAACTGCACTGTGAACACCCTTACTTGATAATATTTTGAATGCTAGATAAGACCGAGTAAGAGTTTTGGGTTCAAAAGGTATTACAGCACCATTCTTATAGTTTTTACTACTTCTTGTATAGCTTTGTAATTTATCAATTCTTGTATTCTCTTTTTGTAAATTTTTTTGTTATAAATACTTGTCTCCACCCTTTTGTGGAGTATAGAGAATTAATCTCATAAAAGGAAATCTTCGAAGATAATAATATATCAATTTTAACTTAAAAAGAAAAAACACCTATATCTAATTGGGAAGCATTATAATTTTATGTATGCCTTAAAAGTCAAAGCAAAGCAACAACAATCTCAACATGTATCGCTAGCTATTTGACAAAAAGAATCCAAAACCAATGTTGATATTGATGGTCACATGCCACGATTCCACATGTCTTCTTCAACGTATTCGGTTACATATCTTTAATAAACTTATTTTTATTACATCACAACATTACATTTACAAAGTAAAATTACGATCTAAGTGTTGCCTTTATCCACATTAGAAGATCCGATTTCTGATATCCATACTACTACGAGTCATCTAAATAGTTTGGCGAGTCCATGGTTTATATACATATAAATACACACTTCAATTCATACACACACATCTCATACACCATATAATAAAGTATGCATTTAGTTTTGAAAATATTTAACTTCCATAATATCTCATAAATTTATCAGTAGGGATTACCATGTCATCGTATATTCTCTAAATAGTTTGGCTCCATTGGGGACAAACCATATCTGGCCATTAACCAATTAACCTCTTGGAAGACTATGAGTGTTTACATTATGGGCGTCTCGACAGTAACCTATACACAACTAATGCACCATAGTATGCTAAAACATTTACATTGTCTCCATACATTAACAGATGTTTGAATGGCAGCAGTGGCGGATCCAAGATTTTATCTTAATGGTAATGTAGTTTAAATGCCTATGACGTTGTCCGATGTATTTTTTAGACTAAATCCAACGTTTCGAGGATTTTTTTATGTTTTTTTGGTTGTTTTTATGAGATTTTTGTCGATTTCAAGAGATTTTTTTGTCGATTTCGAGAGTTAACTTTGGCTCTTTGGTTGATTTCAAGACACTTTTTTTGGTTGATGGGGTCCCGGATGAGAAGTTACTGGAAGGACACTAAGATATATAGCTAAAAAATCAATGTGTTTAGCCTAAAATTTTCATGTTTTTTCATTTTCATGGGGGGCCATCCCCCCTAATTGCAATGTAGATCCACCCATGAATGGCAGTAAAAAAGTAGCACCACATAATTCTCTATATAAATGCCAATTAAGTTAAATAACAACATGTGCATAATATACATTCAACATGCATGTCATACATAACACAACATAATCATATTAATATCACAACATGTTCAAAAAAATATATTGATGTATGCATCTTTTAAATGTCTCACGAAGACTAACTGATAATGCAGGTTGCTAACAATCACTCCGGCTTAATAACCTACCCAATATACAACACAGGTTGCTAACAATCACTCCGGCTTAATAACCTACCCAATATACAACATACTATCCCATTAATGGTCCATTTTGCCAAAAGGTCAGAAAAAGTCAACCATAACCAAACGCAAACCAATCTAAAATCAACCCCATAGTCAAGTCTTTAAACTTATTCCTAGTAACGTATTTAAACCCAACAAGATGATACATTTGGGTTAAATAGGTCAAAAAGTCAAACGTGGTGAACGCTAATCAACATTAGTCAAACTAGGCCAACACTAGTCAAACTAAGTCAACCAGGAGGCTTAGGCTACCTTTAAGCTCGTCTCCAAGCTAGTGGCTAGCTTTTAATAGGCGGGTTTACACCCACCTAATTATAACTACAAGTGTACAATGTCAAATCAAGTAATAGTACAAAAGTACGAGTATCGAACCAAAGAAACTAAAGACTGAGTATTACAATGACTACAATTACTATTATGAAGTGAAGAGGGGTTGCTCAAATGCTCTAGTGCTTCCTTGGAACTCTATGTCGCTTGAATACTTAGCAAAGTGTTGACCTCACTTTCAACCTTACCAACACAGTTAGATATTCGGGTGTACAATAGATTACAATTACAAGAGAAATAGACTTAATTGTAAAATTGTGTTGTGCGTCGTGTGAAATAATGCTTCGTCGTGCGTTTCTGCGAATGATCGTTTGAATGCTTTGAGAATGCTTCTGGTGTGTTCCTGAGAATCGGTTGTTTATCGCAGAGAATTCGTTGTATATCTCTGAAAATCAGATGCCTCTGAATATGTCTTTGGTGTTGAAATATATAGGCTTCGGCGTCATTAATGGCCTTCTTAAATGAGGAAAACGGTCATTGGCATTGAATATGTTTGATTGTGGTCTTCCGTTATGACTGTTGTCATTTATGGCGCTTGACCTGCATTAAATAGTCATAAAAGAAATACTTGTCGACCATTAGTAAGTTAGTGTCAAGGACAATCGTACGACGATCGCCCGTTTCGGTGGATATTTCGGTCGTACGACGAAGATAACTTACTGGCGACGATTAAAGATATGATCGTGCATAATTTAAGAGACCTTATCTTAATACAAGACTTGTCATGCGAAGCAAGTCCTTTGTTTTCCTACGTCGGTCGTGAGGTGTGATTTTTTACCTAAACATGATTCTCGCAAAACTGTTGAGTCCGATCACTTATGAACTGTGATCCATTGTTGCATACGATTTCGGATGGGATTCCAAACCTGTAGATAATGTTAGTCTGGATAAAAGAGATGGCTTCTTTATCCCGGACCTGGGAGAAAGCTGCTGCTTCTATCCATTTTGAGAAATAATCTATACGGACTAGTAAAAATACTTTTTGCCCAGGAGCAGGTGGTAACTTTCCGACAATATCCATTCCCCATCTCATGAAGGGCCATGGGATTAAATTCGTGTGCAGAGGTTCTGAGGGTTGATGAGACATACCTAAATGTCGTTGACGGACGTCACAACCTTGGACATACCTGATTGCGTCTTGTCGTAAGGTCGACCAATAGTAACCTTGTCGTGAGACTCGATTTGCTAGACTATGACGTCCTGAGTTATTGCCACATTCTCCGTCGTGTATCTCCTTCAGGATGGTTTTCACTTGATTGTCGTTAGAGATACATCGTAAGTTTAGACATGTCGACGACCGTCGACAGAGCCTGTCTCCGACATTGTTCAAAAAGGCGCGTCATGGCGTGCGCCATGGCGCGATATGGCATAAGACGCGTCTTCGCCGTTACGAAATGGCCCATAACGTTTCTATATGGCGTGGCTCACGCCATGGCGTCTTAAGGCGCGCCGCGGCGCGAGTCTTTTCTAAGACGTGATATTTTCACAATTATTTTTTTACTTTTTTTTACATTTTTAACTTTATATTTTCTACCTTTATGGATTTATCTAATCACGACACACATTGTTTCAAAATTTCATAAACATTATGGAATTACGATTAAAACGAACGTTGTAAATTTACCTTTATAAGTTCTATTTTAAATATTCAATCAAAAACTATTTTTATAATAATAATATATATGTATGTTCTCCTTCTAATATGAATGTATTTTTTAATATAATTATCTTACTAGAATAATATATGGATAACAAATATGTGTATATATAATTATATATTTGACATACAAATTTGCCGCCTTATCACGCCTTAAAAAACGCCGCGTCCTCGCCATGGCGTGTAAGGCTTGAGGCTTGACCTCGCCGCCACGCCACGCCTTACGCTATTTTGAACCTTGGTCTCCGATAATAGGATACTTGGAAGCTTTGAATCTAATTTTGCGTGCTTCCGTTCGGTCGTCAGACAATTGGTCGTGCATAAGGTAATTCTTATAATCCCGCGACCAATTATTTTCTTCTTCGAGGGCGTGGACGTCCTAATTATTCTCGACAAATGGAGTTGCTAGATGGATCATGGGGATATTATCTAACGACGGCTTCCCAAGTGCCGACCCAAGGTTGGCTAAGGCATCAGTTTGTGCGTTCTGGTCCCTTGGGATTTGCTCGATTGAGAAAGGTTTGAATTCTTCTGATTTTGCTTTGGCCGTCTTAAGGTATGTCGTCATTTTGGAGTCTTTTGCCATGAATTCCCTGTTCATCTGGTTTAAGATGAGGAGGGAATCGCTTTTAACGTGTAATCCAGTTGCCCCCAAGTCTCGCGCCATGTTCATACCTACGATCAATGCTTCATACTCAGCTTCGTTGTTTGTGGCTTTAAAATCACATCGTATGGAGTACACCATCTTGCCCCCCCCGGTGGCGACTGTAAGACGACGCCTAGTCCTGTCCCCCTAATCCGTCGACGTGGAGTATCCAGGGTGTGTCGTCGAGAGTCGCCACAATATCTGCTTGTATGTCTGCGTTCAGTTCCAGACTGAAGTTGTCAACAAAATCTGCCAGGACCTGTGATTTGATCGATGTTCTAGCCTTGAAATCTATATCGTAGCTACTGAGATAGACACTCCATTTCGCCAGTCGACCTGTCAACTCTAGTTTTCATAAGACATACTTAAGATGATAGTTAGTAACGACAGTTATAGGATGAGATTTGAAGTAATGCCGAACCTTTTTTGCAGCAATGATTAGTGCTAACAATAATTTTTCCATGGACGAGTACCTGGTTTCAGCGTCTAGTAAAGACTTACTGGTGTAATAGATCGGGAGTTGGCGTTTGTCGTTTTCTCATCTCAAGACAATGCGTACCGAATTGGAACTGACTACCAAGTACAATTGTAGGACCTCATTGTTCTTAGGCTTTGACAACAGAGGTGGCGATGCCATGTATTCCTTTAGTTTTTGTAGTGCTTGTTCGTGGTCGTTCGTCTACTCAAAGCCCCTGTTTTTCCATACGACTATGTAAAACAGGTGACATTTATCAGAAGATCGAGAGATAAACCTGTTTAGCGTGGCTATACGACCAGTAAGTCGTTGGAATTCGTTGAAGTTTCTTGGCGATTTAATGTCGACGATCGCCTTTATTTGATTTGGGTTTGCTTTGATCCCACGTCGTGTCACCATGTACCCTAGAAATTTCCCAGCGCTGACGCCGAAGGAGCACTTCACCGGGTTTAACTTCATTTGATATTTTCTGAGTACGTCGTACGACTTTCTCAGATGATCAATATGATCGTCCACTTGATTTCACTTGACGAGCATGTCGTCGATGTATACCTCCATCGTGTCGCCAAGATAGTCTTTGAATATTTTGTTGACTAGTTGTTGGTACGTCGAGCCTGCATTTTTCAGACCAAATTTGCATAACTTTTTAACAATAAATTCCTTTATCCGTTATGAAGGTAGTTTTCTCTTGGTCGACAGGATGCATTATCTGGTTATATCCAGAATAGGCGTCCATGAACGTAAGAAGTTCATGACCGGCGGTTGCGTCGACTATTGCATCGCTGTGTGGCAGTGGAAAGGGATCTTTTGGACATGCCTTGTTGAGGTCTGTGAAGTCAATGCAAACCCTCCACTTTCCATTTTTTTGTACGACCACGACATTGGCCGACCAATCAGGGTACTTTACTTCTCTGATTTTTCCACTTTTTGAGCAGGTTGTCGACCTCTTCATTGATCACTTTATTTCGCTCGGGGGCGAACTTTCGTCGCTTCTGTTTTATTGGCTTGTACGACGGGTCAACGTTGAGCTTATGGGTGATGACATCTGGATCGATGCCAACCATATCTTCGTGAGTCCAAGCAAAACAGTCAGCATGTTCCTGCAAAAAAAAAGATTAGTTTATCTTTGATGGCTGGATCGAGCGACGATCCAACGAAGACAATTCTATCAGTCTTATCCTTATCGAGGACGACTTCTTCCTGACAATAGTTATCGATGGTTTCAGGGACATCCTGGACGTGTAATTGCTAGATGTCTTTCTTTGGGGGTTTCATCGTCGTCTTGTAACATTCACGAGCGATCTTGTAAGTCCAGGATTTACTCTTACAATCAATATATCAATCTATGAAGCAGTAATTGAGAAGTAATATGATCAAGCCCAATTGTATTCAATGAAGAACAGAATTACAGATCTTAGAGAGAGAGTATTTCAAAGATTACAAAAGATGAATACAAATATATTCGAGAAAATCAGTTAGCAATGTAGTGCTAACCACTATATATACTGCAACGGAAATATTAAAGCTACAGTACAAATATGAAAGACTAATAGGAACAATACAGGTGTCCTAATTAGTTAACTAAACACTAAGGAAAGTATCTAGTTATAAGTTCTGAACAGGTTGTTCAGAACTTCTGAACATTCATCTGATTAGGCATATCAAAACTCTGACTCTTCTCTTCAGACTTCAGACTCTTCTTCTCAGACTTCTGATTCTTCATCTCATACTTCTGTACTTGGCAATCTTTCAAAGCAATTCTTCTGAGCCTTCTTAGTCAGAACTCCGACCCTTCATATCAGAACATCTGAGCCTTCTCATCAGATCTTTAACACTTGGTTTATTGACAAAACTCAGATCTAACAATCTCCCCCTTTTTGTCAAATAAACTGATACTTTGCATCATCCAATTCTTTCAAGGCAGGAACAATCTTCTGTAAGAGCACATTTCTTTGATTAATCCTTTTGTCGATCTTGACAATAATTTCTTGAATAGTTTCAACCTGCTGAGTCATCACTTCCTGAGTTATGTTGGATTGCTTTGTTTTCAACATCTTTTTCTCCAAATTATGCCTGATGAATCTCAAAGTTCCAGAGCAGTATTTTGCAGTCTCCTTTGCTCTGAAGAAGATCTTTTCACTCTTGTTTTTCAAAAAGACTCCCAAATCTGGATGTTTGAGAACACTTCCAGTTTTTAACACCTTTTTCTGATCATGATCTGTGTTGGGTTTTGCCAGATAAGCACATGGCCTTTGTAAATACAGAGCTATTTGAAAATCTGTATAACCATGCCATCTCAGAATGTAAAACATAGCTTCAATCACCACACTTCTTGCCTTCCTTTCAGTCTTATCTTTGCTTGATTCTGTAAAGCACAACATACTGTGTAACCTGTAGAAACCCACTACTGATAGCTTTTCAAAATCTGCATCAGTGAAATAGTATACCTTGCCATCTTCTCTCAAAACTTCAAAACACAAGTACTCCAACTTTCTGAATTGTTTAACTTTTAATTCTCTGATCCCTGTGATTAAGAAGTCTGAATATACAGCCTGTTTTGATTTTCCAAGACATCTTGATTTCTCTGCCAACCAGATCTGAGTCTCCTTTGGTCTGTCATAGTATACATCCAGAAATTGTATCTCTTTAGGCTTGAAAAACTCAGGTAGATCAAACTCAAGAAAGTATCCATTCAAATCAATAGACATCTCATCTTCTTTTGGTTCAAATTGTTCAGCTTGCTCAACACTTGTTATTTGTATATTCTGAGGAATTATGTCCTGAATTTCTTCATCTTCATCTGAAAGAATTTCATTCACTTCATATTCAGCAGGAAACACAAAGTCATTATGCAGCATCTTTTTGGGATTAACCTCTGATAGCATCCATTCACCACAACTTCTGATCTTTCTTCTGAGACTTAATTTTCTTTCAATAGATTTCATACATCTCTTCCCCAGACTTTTTCTTTCAGATATAGAAAATCCTTCCATTTCATTTAGTAACCAACTCAAAGTTGCATCACTATACTTTACCAAATCCTTCAGTCTGAATAGTTCAAGTCTTTCATGAACTGTATATGCAAAGCCTTCTGATTTCATTCCTTCATTTATAAACCCTTTTTCATGTACACCAATCCCTGGAATCATCTCTGAACAGCTTAAGTTGCATTTCTCCTTTCTTCCTTCAATAGCCAGTTGAAAATCATACAGGTACATGTTTCTGACATAAATTCCCAGAAGTCTTCTACATTCAATTTCTATCCAGGCTTCTTCTGTACTGGCAAAGAACTTAACAAGAAATATCTGATCTTCAAGAGTTAATCTGTGGAAATCAAAACTTGATAAGGAAACCTTTACATCCTTTTCTTTCAATACTTCCAATTTAACATACTTCAGACCATAAAATTCTTCTGTTTGGAACATCAACACTCTCTCAATCCTTTTCTGAATGTGTAGCCTTGAATCAGGAATTTTGAATCTGTTTGAGACTTCTGCATAAATCATTTGAGATCTGTCATCCATGAAATCATCAATATTGTTCTCCAACACTTCATATTTTCCTTCTTTGTGATAAAGATTCTCATATGTCTCTTCTGGAAAGATGTCATCATGAAAATGTTTAGCAAGAGGTACATCACTTAATTCTAGGACAAAGTCACATATAGGTTCCTCTAACATTGGTATATTAATCTTAGGGATTTCAATTGGATTTCTGAATAGATATTCTGAGGGCATGAAGTACTCTTTGACTCTTTCATATTCTCCTATATCATCAGCAATATCATCAACATAGTTAAAATAAAAATCCTCTTGAAATTTCTGAGAATATCCAACTGAACTATCTTCTTTTCCCATCAGATCAATAGGTCTTACCATCTTCACAGCTTTTTGAATATTCTGAACATTAAGTGCTCTGACTATCTCACTGTGCATCCTTCTGATCAAATCCTCATTCAATCTTTTTTCTTCTGATTCAGAATCCATCACACTATCTTTGTCATAAAGAACAATATCTGTACAAGTGTTATCAACAATCGAACTCTCCACTGTTTCCTCTGATCTCAACACAGGTTTCTCAATAGCTTCAGTTTCATCAGAATTGACTTCCATCTCTGTGTCTAAATTCAATTCTTCTGTTTTATCTGAATCACCACCATCTATGCTTTCCACCTCCATTTCCTCTGTGTCTGAACTATCAATCTGAACTATCTGAGTGATCACTGTCTTTACAACTTCTTCTGTCTGAGTTTCTGTATTCTTTGTACTGACTAAGTGCATATCTTCTATTTCAAAATCCTCTATGCAAATGTCATCATCAGAACTCAACCTTTGCCTTTTCTCCCCCTTTTGATGATCATGAGGTTCATTATCATCAAACTTTCTTTTGGAGTTCTGACCAGAAACACCTTCAGGTTCAGCTTCTGTAAGTAGAGCAAGATCAAGAGGTTTTGAAGTAGAAGCCATAGATGCGTTCAGTGCTTTAAATACTGATTCCTGCATACTCTGCATTTGTTTCAACAGATCTTTTTGAAATTTAGACATTATATCCTTGATCTCCTTTTTATGAGATTCCAAGGATATCTTCACATTATCTATCTTAGTTTCAACAGATATCAGTTTTCCCTCCAACATTTCTTTCAGTCCTTTCATCTCATCATTCAATCCATCCACCTTTTTCTCCAATTTTTCAACTTTTTCCCCCATCTCCTTGTTTTGATTCTGAATCTTTTCAAATTCAGAAGAATCTAACCGTGAACCTGAACCAACAGATGGTCCAGTTTTCATGTGCCCAGAGGGCTCATGGCCTGTAGATAACACAAAGTCATCTTGTACAACAGATGCACGTTTGAATGAGGCTTTTGAAATGTTCACCTCACCAGGACTTCCATCCAATCCTTGACACCCAATACTAGGTATGTCTATGAATGTTGTGTCAGGAATACGAAATTCCTGATTTGTGCAAGTGTTAGAAGGAATTTCAGGCTCAATTTGAATAGGACGGTGATATTAAGACTCAATGTGTTGAAAA
Source organism: Saussurea involucrata (assembly GCA_033807775.1). Taxonomy (NCBI): domain Eukaryota; kingdom Viridiplantae; phylum Streptophyta; class Magnoliopsida; order Asterales; family Asteraceae; genus Saussurea; species Saussurea involucrata. The sequence goes on along the minus strand of CM066318.1, from coordinate 67,795,922 downwards.
ATAGGTTGGGATATATCACCTCCCTCCAAATGAGGTTGGGATGGTTCCCCTGAATTGTGTGAAACAGTAGCATGTTGAAATGCTTCTGAGTGGGTATGGATGGGTTGTTCAAGATCCACCACTAGGTCCATGGTGTTTGTTTCAATATTGGACACCAAGAAATGTGAACCAATAGCAGTTGTGGTTACCTGGTTAAGATTAGCTGGTTCAGAGGCATCTCTTTCTGTTTGAACCTCTGTTGACAATCTCTCATTCTCACCACCCTCATTCTGTATTTCCTCACTAATTCTAACCAAGCTCTCAGAATTTTGCCCCTCATTTCTCTCAGAATGTTCACCCATTTGAACATCCTCCCCCTCTCTAACTTGACTAGATCCCTCACCTCTCTTCTCAGGTTGGTCCTCAGGTTGGTCCTCATGGTCCTCATGCTTTTAAAATCTCACTCTCCCTTGGTATGTAATTCCTAAGTGATTTTGGCAACAATTTATGATTAGGATAATTTTCAAGTTTAGTAACTGAAGACATCTTACCCAAATAGAAAGTAGGACCATGCTCTTCATTTGATCTTCTTGAAATAGTTCTGTTTTCTTGCATTGCATACCATATCACAATTTGCCAATACCTTATGTAAGGTATGTATGCCAGAGGAGTATCCTTTGTCTTCTTTTGAATAGCTTTCTGATTTTTCTCAAAAGTATTCTTCATGTCTTCCCAAAGTATAGCAGTGTAATCATAATGCCTATTCTTCACTAAACCCTGAAAGATCTGAAGAATCTGTTTTGAACCTTGATCTGCTGAGCTATTTTTCCCTGACAAACACTTATTCACCACATGAAAGAAACATGCCCAAATAGGTGGCAATTTGTTCCTTCTGAACAAACTAAGGGTCCTCAATCCCTCATTATATCCTAACCTCATAAACTCTGCAATTAGTTCCTCTGTTAAAGGTGAGTCTTCAAAATCTGACCTTCTTTGTACATCATCTTTCTCTGGAAGATTCAGCATTTCTCTCAGTGCAGAGATTGATAAAGTGAATGTTGCTCCACCAATTTCAGACACAAACTTGTTGTCTTCTAACCTAAGATGTCTCCACCATTGTTGAATATACTGAATAGGAACTGTTTTGTTTCTTGTAAACCATTTCCTGTAAGGATGATACTTGAATAACTCCATGATGATTCTGTGTTCAGGCTTAAATCTGCTCTCCTAAAATAATAAAACACAATTATTTTCTGACAATTTTAACCATTCTCCTTCAGGTACAACCCTTTCCACTAAAATTGGTCTATTCGACATAATCGACCCTGCAGCACTCTGTTCATGTTCCACATTTATATGTACCTCATCTGCATTTCCTTCTGATTCAGCCATTTGTTCATCTCCTTCATTAATTTCATCATTTCCTAATGCTTCTTCCTCAACAGCTCTATTTTGCACTCATCATTATCCGAATCGGATGAATTCATCAAAGACTTAGTAGAATGCAGAGATATTTGACCACTTCTTCGAAATCCAGACATGATTTAAGAAGAAAACAAACTCAAAGAACTCTGGATTGATTCGTATCTCACTTTTCGCTCTGGAATTTAAAAAAATTTGAAATAGGGATTTTAAGACCTATTTAAAATCCGCGAAGTTGAAAGGTTTAACGGAAAAGCGAAATCAACGTTATTACGGAGTCAATACATTTGAAAAGCCACAAAGGATTTAAATGAAATACGTGGCATAATCAACCAAATATGAAGCTGACACGTGTTAGTGGATAGAAGTTTGACTCAAATCAAAGATCCGAATAACACGTTCAGTAGATTTGACTATCCTTTATCAGAGATCTGATTGTTCTACTCAGAGTTATGATTTCATGAATCAGAAGAATTTTGCCTTGTAACCAAAATTTATTTAAAATCAACTTCTGACAAATGTAAAACTTTTAGTTATTCAGAAGAGGTTTGAACAGATAGAAACACATTTTATCATCATAATGCTGTTCACAAAAATAATGGTTTAAAGAAAATCATTTAAAATCTTATATCTGAATATGAAAATGTTTGAAATTCAGATATAGTTTGAACAAGAGAAAAATTTTTATCATTAAAAGCTTGTTCATCTTAGAATGATCAGAGATAAGAAATGAAAACAAACCTTTTTAGCATCATGATATGATTTCCAAAAGATTTTGATGCCCCCCTTGACTTTAGCATGTACTTGACCATGTATGATACATAAAGATGAGATAAAAAAAGAATAAAAAAATAATCCACAAGATTGAAGTATTTGTATTTCTCAAAAATTAATTTTTGAAAGTAAGAACTTCTGAAGTATTGATTCAGAATATCTGATCTTAAGACTCAGATGTTAACTCAAGACTCAGAAGTTCTGAACTCAAGACTCAGAAGTTCTGAATCCAAGACTCAGAAGTTCTGAACTCAAGACTCAGAAGTTCTGAATTCAAGACTCAGAAGTTCTGAATTCAAGACTCAAAAGTTCTGAACTCAAGACTCAGAGTTCTGAGTACACTACTCAGACAATTTTTACTTGGAAAAATTTAACAATTTATTTTTAAGAAACACAAGTATTTTCAATTAGTCGGATTAAGCATTCCTATTTTACATATGAGAAAAGAGAACCTTTTGTGATCAAGAGGCTTTGTGAATAAATCAGCCAATTAATACTTTGTATGCACAAAGTGCATCTCTATAGTTCCTTTTTCCACATAGTCCTTTATAAAATGATACCTCACATCTATGTGTTTAGTCTTTGAATGTTGAACAGGATTCTGAGTAATAGCAATTGCACTTTCTGAGTCACAATAGATGGGAATTTTGTTGAGCTGATATCCATAATCCATGAGTTGTGTTCTCATCCACAAAGTTTGAGAGCATGCAGCAGCAGCAACATACTCTGCCTCAGCAGTTGAAGTGGACACACAATTCTGTTTCTTTGATGCCCAACTCACTATCTTATCCCCCAAAAAATGACAAGCACCAGAAGTACTTTTTCTGTCCAACCTACTTCCTGCATGATCAGCATCAGTGAAAGCAGTCAATTTGAAGTCAATTTCTTTTGGATACCATAATCCCAGATCAGGTGATCCTTTGAGATATCTTAAAATCCTCTTGACAACCAACATGTAGATTGAAATCTAGCACAGAAATAAGTAGAAAACATGATATCTGGCCTACTTGCAGTCAGATAAAGTAAAGATCCAATCATGCCTCTATAGAGTTTGATATCTGCTGAAACACCTTTGAGATCAGCATCTAACTTTATGTTTGTTGCCATTGGTGTTCTCATAGAAGCACAATCAGACATTTTGAACTTTTTCAGAATATCTCTGACATATTTTCCTTGATTTATAAAAATACCTTTTGGTAATTGTTTGACTTGAAGACCAAGGAAAAAATTCAGCTCACCCATCATGCTCATTTCAAATTCAGATGACATGATTTTAGAAAAATTATCACATAATTCTGGACTGGTAGAACCAAATATTATGTCATCAACATAAATATGAATAAGAATTAAATCATCACCATGTTTCTTTAAAAACAAAGTTGTGTCAATCTTACCCTTCTTGAACCCTGAAACTAACAAATGTTGAGTAAAAGTGTCATACCAGGCTCGTGGGGCTTGTTTTAGACCATATAAAGCTTTGTCTAAAATATAAACATGATCAGGAAATTCTGGATCAACAAAACCTTCAGGTTGATGAACATACACCTCTTCATTAAGTTTGCCATTTAGAAAGGCTGATTTGACATCCATTTGATACACCTTGAAGTTCTTGTGTGCATCATAGGCCAAAAATATTCTGATTGCCTCTATTCTTGCCACTGGTGCAAATGTTTCATCATAATCAATTCCTTCTTGTTGACAGTATCCCTTAGCAACCAATCTTGCCTTGTTTCTAATAACAACACCTGAGTCATCCTTTTTGTTTCTGAACACCCATTTAGTTCCAATAATAGATTTACCTTCAGGCTTTGGAATGAGTCTCCAAACTTTGTTTCTTTCAAATTGGAGCAATTCCTCTTGCATTGCTGAACTCCAATCTGGATCCTCTAGGGCTTCATTAGCTTTCTTAGGTTCAATCACACTTAAGAAACCAGCAAACATTGCTTCATTTGCTGTAGCTGATCTGGTTTTTACTCCTGCTGATGGATTACCTATTACTTGATGAATAGGATGATTTTTAGTCCATTTATTTGCACTAGGAAGCACATCAATCTCTGAAAAATTGTTGTTTGTATCATTCTCATCAATGATTGCTTGTAATTCTGAGCTGTCCCCTTGTTCTGATATATGTGTATCCAAGTTTGGATTCTGAGCAGTAAAGTCAGAATTCTGAGTGACTTGTTCAGAGTTCTGAATACAAGGATCAGAATTCTGAGTACAAGGTTCAGAATTTTCACCACTTGTATTTATCAAATTTGGACATTCCTCAGATGGACCTTTATCAGAAATTACAGTTGATTGAACTATTTCTGGAGTTCTATTTTTCATCTCTTTTACCATCTTTGGATTTTCATATTCTGCATAAGAATCAGAGATTAGTTCTAGAAAAACATCCTTAAACAGTAAATTGAGTTATGAACAAATAGGATTAGAATTTGTATCAGAAGTCATCTTTGTCTTGTTCAGCATGAGTTCTGAATTGTCTTGTTCAGAAGTCTTCATTCTGGCTTCATAAAATGTTACATTAATGCTTTCCATCATCCTCTTGGTTCTTTTATTGTAGATTCTGAATGCTTTGGAAGTTAATGAATAACCAACAAAGTATCCTTCATCTACCTTTTTATCAAATTTGGCAAGATTTTCTCCGTCTTTAAGAACATAGCATCTGCAACCAAAAACATGAAAGAATTTGATTAATGGTTTTCTTTTATTTATCAGTTCATAAGCAGTCTTATTCAATCTTTTACTGATTAAAGTTCTGTTCTGTGTAAAGCAAGAAGTTGCAATTGCTTCAGCCCATAGAAAAGTTGGAAGATTTGAATAGGCCAACATGGTTCTTGCAGCTTCAACTAGAGTTCTGTTTTTCCTTTCAACAACACCATTTTGTTGAGGAGTTCTTACAACAGAGAAATTGTGAGAAATCCCAGAACTTTCTAAAAAAATTCTGAAGTGTCTCATTTCTGAACTCTGTTCCATTATCACTTCTGATTTTCTGAACTGGAAGTTGTAAGAAAACTTGAATTCTTTTGATAAAGTTTATCAAAGTAGTAGCAGCTTATGACTTGGCCCTTAAGAACTCAACCCATGTGTATCTGGAATATTCATCAACAATTACAAGCATATATTTCTTTCCTCCCATAGACTGAACTGAAATAGGACCACAAAGATCAGTATGAATCATTTCTAATGGTGCTTTGCAAGATGAGTCCATTTTTAATTTGTGAGCACTCTTTTTCATCTTGCCCATTTCACAAGCTGAGCATAATGATTCTTTTTCAAATTTAATCTTTGGTAAACCTTTAACCAGATGTTTTGCAACAAGATTATTAAGATCTTTGAAGTTTAAATGAGAACATCTTCTGTGCCACAGCCATCATTCATTTGCAGTTGAGTTTGATAAAAGACAAACAGGATTTAATGTTTGTAATTTTGAAAAGGTAACCACAAATAAATCCATATGTCTTTTGGCCCAGAAGACTTTAATGTCTTTCTCAGTTAAAATCATGCAACCTGTTATTTGGAACTTGATTTGACAAAGACTGTCTAAAAACTGACTTATACTGAAAAGATTATGTTGTAATCCTTCAACATAGAAAACTTTTTGAATTGTCAGATCTCCTTTTGTTAAATCCCCATAACCTTTAACTTGACCTTTGCTGTTATTTCCAAAGTTTACTGCTCTCCAGCCTTTTCTGTGAAGTTTGATAGAAAAGACTTCTGACCTGTCATGTGTCTTGAAGCTCCTGAATCTAAAAACCACACATGACAGCCCTGCAAAAACAATCAGTTAGTTTTAGGTACCCATTTTGGAATGGGTCCTTCTTTGTTAGCTTTGTCATCTGATTTAACAAAAGTGCCTTTTACTTTCCATTCAAAATCTTTCTTTAAACACCATTTGCCTTGAACTTTTATGAAGTCAGAACATTTTCTGTTCACAAATTTGTTCACTTTCTTCTTGAAAGTTGTAAATTTGGATGTTGCAATGTTCTCAACTTTCTTTTCTTTCACATTAATCACTTTTTCATTCTTTCTTTTGATTTTAACTTAAGGATTCATTTCTTTTGTCTTTTCTTTTCTCTAAGTTTGAGGAACAGAAACATTCTTCTTTTCTGTATTCTGAATATCTTTTCTTATGAATGAAACAGATGTTATTGTGATTGGACATTTCTAAGAATATTGAAAAGAATCACTTCCACATTGAACACAAATGAGATTTTTCTTTGCAAGTAACAACAAATCAGTACCATAAGTCTTTTCACTGTTATTGCTATCTTTCAAAGTACAGGTGCATTTATTACAAAAACTATGTGCTTTCGGTACAGAAGCATATTTCAATTCAATCTTCTCAAAGACTCTTTTCATATCATCTTTCCTTTTGCTTTCCTCTTTTTCTGAAAAATTCAACTTATTTGTGTTAGAGAATGAAGTAGATGATTCACCTTTTTCATATGTACTTGATTCATTAAAAAATTTATCATTTTCTTTTAGAGCATTAATCTTGAAAAGATCATATTCAGCTTTCAGTTTCTCAAGCACTGTTATTTTCTGAATAACGACACTCTCTTCTTTTAAAGCTTTTTCAAGTCTAACATCCACTTCATAGTAGTCATTTTCAAGTTCATCAAAAGTTTTCCTTAAGTCCTCAAGTTCTTGACTTACAAGATTAAATCTCTTTTCAAGTTCTAGAAATTCTTCTGACTTTGTTTCTGAATTTTCAGTTAACTTAGAATTCTGACTCTTTGAATCAGAATTCTGATTAATAGAATCAGATTTCTGACCTTCAGAATCAGAAAACTGATAAGAACAATCAGTAGAATTCTGATTAGAAGATTCAGATTTCTGATTGACTGTTTCAGAAACCTTACTAGTATCAAATATACTTTCTATGTCAGAATAAGAAAAACTTTGTTGTTTATTTTTGTAACTGACATTTAAAGAGTCATATTTGAATTTAGTATCATTGTATTTTGGTTTCTCTTCTTTTGGTTTAGAAATTTCTTTCTTAACTTTTTCTTCTGAAACATCTGACTTTTCTATTTTTGACTCAGAAACTATTTCCTTGGTCTTTTTAGAACTTGATTTTTGTAAGCTGTCAGAACTTGTGATAGAACTTGTAGGTCTTATAAAAACTTCAACAACTTCTGGAATTTTTGGTTTAGGAACATGAAGCTTCTCAAAATCATACAAGTTTACTGGAGCTCTTTTTAAAACAACATTTTCTTCCAAACCCAATCCTTTCTTTGGATTATAAAATCTTGAATCTTTTACATTGCTTGTTAGAAGATTTAATGTTTGCTGAGTCTGACCTCTTTTCAAGTTAAGATCTTCTAATTCTTTGATTTTGGTGTATAAATTCTTTCTTTCCTCAAATAGCATATTAAACTTTATTTGTAAATCACCCTTTTCATCCTTAACTTTTGAAAGCTCAATTTTTAATTCAGAAAGGTTTTTCAACAATTCAGAATTTTCAGTTTTAATTTTCTGTTTCTCAACCTCAGATTCCTCATATTGTTCTTTTATTACCTCTCTTTCAATTCTGAATTTGTTAACTAGATTTCTTTCTCCTTTTATTTGTTTTCTTAGTTTAACAAATTCAGTTTTCATTTCACCAATTTGTGTCATTAAGTCTATTTCAAGTGCAAAATGTACCTCAGCGGATGATTCAGAATCAGCATCTTCAAAGTCAAAATCATCCTCATTCTTCATTTTTGCCATATAACTCTGCATCTGTGAAAATTGAATGCAGTCATCTTCATCTGAAGTGTAATACAACCAATTTCTTGTTCAGCTAATAATGCCACTTCATCATCTCTTTTCTTTGCTAGCTGAGCCTTTTTGGTGTAGTACTCATAATCTTTCACAATTTTCACTTTGCAATCCTTTGCAAAATGGCCAGACTTTCCACACTTGAAGCACAGATTCTTTTCTTTTCTTTCTTCCTTTTCTTCTCTATTTTCTTCCCTTCTTTCTTCCTTCTTTTCATACTTACTCTCTCCTCTCTCTTCTATTTTCTTGAAATCTGAATTTCCCTGCTCTTTCCTGTACTTGCCCTGAAATTTTCCTTTTCCATACCTCTTGTTAAAAGTGTTAGTCAACAAGGCCAACTTTTCAGCAATTATTTTAATATCTTCATCTTCTTCTGATCCCTCTTCCTTATCAGACTCCTCTAGATTTGGTATCTCAGATAGATACGCAGTCTTCTTGGGTGTTTTAACAATTTTGGACTTTGACAGAAAAGCTAACTGTTCTGCAACATTCTTCTTTTCTTCAACCACAATTTTAACAGAGTCCTCATGTTGATTTAGTACACAAAATAGATCATTAAGATCTTCTTCACACATATCCTTATTCATTTGTAGACTTATAGCAAATGATGACCATTCAGAGTTTAGACTGTTCAGAAATTTGTAGTTTATTTCTGACTTTGTCTTTTTCAGCCCATTTCTTCTCAAATCATTCAGTATAGTACATAATTTACTATATGTCTGAGTCAAGCTTTCAGATTCTTTAAACCTTTCATAAGCATTTATGCTTTGATTTAACTTTGATTGTATAGATCTGACAGTTCCTAACATCTGTCTTTCCAGTTCATCCCACATTTCCTTGGCTGATGATCCATTGTCAATTCGGAACGGCCAATGTCATCAATGTGATTGCTCTTTTGTCTATAGCATGCCTATTTTTCTGTTCTGCTGTGTATTGAGAGTAATTTTTCTTCACCCTTGTTGCTGGAATTTCTGGAGTTGTCTCTGTTTCAGGGGTTGCAGCCACATCGATATAAACTTCGATAGGACCTTCTCGGATTGACACCATTACATTTTCATCTATGTTATCCAGGAATTGGATCATTCGAATTTTCCATTGTTGGTACTCCTCAGGTATTAGAACAGGTGGCTTTGTTTCAGATCCCATAGCGAGATATTCTTTAGAATTCATGATTGTAAGAATTTTCAACAGAAAGACAAATTTGAATTTCTTGATCGAAAGATAACAATTAATTCAAGAACTGTCAGGAATTTAAGAATTATAACTAGCAGCGGAATCGATTTTTGAACGAATCAAGAAATCTTCAAGAAATTGATTGATAAACCTTCGCGATCACGATCTTGAACAAATTTGTTTGTTGAATAGCTCTGATACCAATTGTAAGTCCAGGATTTACTCTTACAATCAATATATCAATCTATGAAGCAGTAATTGAGAAGTAATATGATCAAGCCCAATTGTATTCAATGAAGAACAGAATTACAGATCTTAGAGAGAGAGTATTTCAAAGATTACAAAAGATGAATACAAATATATTCGGGAAAATCAGTTAGCAATGTAGTGCTAACCACTATATATACTGCAACGTAAATATTAAAGCTACAGTACAAATATGAAAGACTAATAGGAACAATACACGTGTCCTAATTAGTTAACTAAACACTAAGGAAAGTATCTAGTTATAAGTTCTGAACAGGTTGTTCAGAACTTCTGAACATTCATCTGATTAGGCATATCAGAACTCTGACTCTTCTCTTCAGACTTCTGACTCTTCTTCTCAGACTTCTGACTCTTCATCTCATACTTCTGTACTTGGCAATCTTTCAAAGCAATTCTTCTGAGCCTTCTTAGTCAGAACTCTGACCCTTCATATCAGAACATCTGAGCCTTCTCATCAGATCTTTAACACTTGGTTTATTGACAAAACTCAGATCTAACAGATCTTCTGCTCACTCTTGATCTCCAGGATTTCTCATGGCGTTGGGAATTTTATCGTCTGGTGATACGTCAAGGGTACGACTTTCACATCATGAATCCATGTTCGACCCAGAATGATATTGTAGGCTGACGAGCAGTCGATCACATTGAACTTTTTCTACTTGTTGACTCCTTTGGCATATACATGGAGAGTAATCTCCTCGACAGTGCACGTCGAGTCGCTATTGAATCCTACCAAGACTACAGATCGTCTTGTGATTTATGACGTGTCAATCCCTATTGCTTTGATCGTGCTGAGAATTATGACATTCGACGAACTTCCTCCATCGACCAGGACTCTTTTGGTCGATAAATTACCGATCGTCAATTGGATTATCAGTCCATCGTGGTGCTTCTGCCATGGTTCTTGAAGATCACTCTGATCGAACGTCAATTGCATAACTTCCAACTATAACTTATGCTTAGGCTTCAACGACCGAGAGATAGGATGGTTATCAGGACCTCTGCTAGTGTATCGTTTGGCTGCAGAGTAGGTCAGTCCGCACACGTCAGACCCTTCAGTTATGCAATTTACAACTTGAAAGTTCAGGATTCACTCTTACAATCAAATATGAACAATTAAGATCGTATTCACAGCAACTGGTCATATGATTTATTAACAATCTGTGAATTACAAGATATTACAATGAATTTCTCTAAATGGATTCACCAAAGATTATATCAAAGATTCTCCTAAGATTCAGTTAGCTACAGTTGCTAACTCCTATATATACTGTATAAGAAAGGCTAAAGCTACAGTACATATAAGAAACAGACTAATAGAACAATTACACGTGTCCTAATTAGTAACTGATTATAACAGAAAATCCAAGTCATAAGTTCTGAACATGTTGTTCAGAACTTCTGAACATACTTCTGAATAAGCGCTTCAGAACATTTGTCTTCATAGTCAGAAGTTCTGAGTCTCCTACTCAGAACTCTGAACCTTCTAGTCAGAATCCAACACTTAGAATCTTTTTGATATTTCTCACTCAGAACTTCTTTGTCTTCTACTCAGAACTTCTGAGTCTTCTGAGTCTTCTTTAGTCTTCTTACTCAGAACTCAACACTTGTGTTTTTGACAAAACTCTAGACCTAACAATCTCCCCTTTTTGTCAAACACACTTGTACTTTTCATCATCAAATTCTTAGAGCAGGAACAATCTTTAGAAGGAGCTCTTCTGAATGCTTTGACAACTTTTGCTCAATTCTGAATAATCTGAGTTAACAACTTCTGGTCAGTCTTTAATCAGCAGCATCAACGATTTCCAAATTGATTTCTGTTATATATTTGCTTTTTCTTTGCTCCCCCTTGAAATGACAATTCTCATCTTCATTTCAGCTTTCATAAGATTTCTTTATAAGAAACAACCGATCAGTTTCCTTTTCCTCTTCTTCTTCTTAAAATAACATTTCTCTCTTTTGTTATTTCTGTACAAAAACCATATCAATCTTCAAAATCTTTAGCTTTTCTCCCCCTAAAGTTTTGGAAAGCAAAATCATCTTCAAAATCTTTAGCTTTTCTCCCCCTTGATTTTCAAAACTTTAGCGATGCTTTTTCTTCGAATGAAGTCTATGCTTTTTCTCCTCCTTAATGAATAACCTTGCTCCCCCTCAAAATAAGAATTCTGGAGTAGTTTGTTTTCTCCCCCTGAAAGTATGCATATATTTCATTAAAATTATTCATTTCAAATATAGTGCTTTAATGAAAACATTTATACAAGGAGAATAAGATTTACTGAACTACACTTGATAACTACTAACATTTGATCATTTGAAAACTTTACAAAAGAAATCCAACTTAATGAAATTTATCAGATTTTCAATCAAATGAAATCAAATGCATGTGTTTGGATTCAAATACAAGTCATCATTGCATATCGAGTTAAAAATGTTCAGTTTCAATCCCTTTATTAAATCTATTTGGTGTGCTTAGCATGCGAAATATGATTAGCTTCAAGCATATGCAATTCTAAAAACATATACGAATACTTTGCTTTACTCACACTATTTGTCCAAAATCAGGATTTTCACAAATTTACAGGTTTATTGCGACTTTGAATTTTCCCAAAGTTTCAAGAGATGTGTGCTCATTGGCATCTTTTAATTTTGTGCTCATTGACATCTTTTAATTTTGTGCACATTGGCATCTTTTAATCAAAAAGTTTAGTAAGAATAAGATACATCGTTAAACATGACTTTCTATCTGGTTCTATTGCAGGATTTGGGTCAGCATATCCCAGACCAGTTGGTCTTAGGTGCTAGGTGACAAGCACCCCATGGAACTTAATTTCCCAAACCAGAAAGGCCACATCGATATATCTTAAACCCATTTGTACCAGTAGAACATGGCTTTCTATCTGGTTCTATTGCAGGATTTGGGTCAGCCGATCCCAGACCAGTTGATCTTAGGGACTAGGTGTCGAGTACCCCTTAGGACTTACTCTCCCAAAACAGAAAGGCCACAGGTACAAACTTTCAAACTAAATGATTTTATATATATTTATATTTCATCTCAATCACTTGGTACTAAAACGTAGTACTTCCCCCATATTTTTGTTTCCATCCAACATTCTGACATTTAGGCTTTTTGAACATTATATTCTATATAAGTATAGATTTCATAACATTGAGCATTCGGCATAATTTCATTCATGTTTTGCTTACCTTTCGATTTAATTCAGAAGTGAAAGTTGAAACAAATATAGCTCAGATAATACAAAATACTTGTAAAATCACTTTTTGACACACATTTATTCATTGAATGAAAATTAAAAAAAATCATATCATTGAATTAAATTGTTAAGATTCAAATATTCAAAGCAATAGAAATAAAACATAATACAATGTTACCTTTCACCACTTGTTCCTTGAAACAGAAAAATATGACAGTTAAGGATATCACCTAAGAAGTATGAGTTCTAAACTGATTTGTTTAGAAGTCTTAGTCTCTGAAGTACGGGTCCTGAACCGAATTATTCAGAAGCCATTGTTATTTAAGTACGAGTTTTGAACTGATATGTTCAAAAACCTAAAACGTTGAATCACGGCAACTATGATACCAATTGAAAGTTCAGGATTCACTCTTACAATCAAATATGAACAATTAAGATCGTATTCACAGCAACTGGTCATATGATTTATTAACAATCTGTGAATTACAAGATATTACAATGAATTTCTCTAAATGGATTCACCAAATATTATATCAAAGATTCTCCTAAGATTCAGTTAGCTACAATTGCTAACTCCTATATATACTGTATAAGAAAGGCTAAAGCTACAGTACATATAAGAAACAGACTAATAGAACAATTACACGTGTCCTAATTAGTAACTGATTATAACAGAAAATCCAAGTCATAAGTTCTGAACATGTTGTTCAGAACTTCTAAACATACTTATGAATAAGCGCTTCAGAACATTTGTCTTCATAGTCAGAAGTTCTGAGTCTCCTACTCAGAACTCTGAACCTTCTAGTCAGAATCCAACACTTAGAATCTTTTTGAGATTTCTCACTCAGAACTTCTGAGTCTTCTACTCAGAACTTCTGAGTCTTCTGAGTCTTGTTTAGTCTTCTTACTCAGAACTCAACACTTGTGTTTTTGACAAAACTCTAGACCTAACACAACTTTTGCATGAACTGGAGACGGTGGTCACGCGTTTTGTGCTTCCACCGTGTCATTGTCGATTAACACATTGAAGTGTCCTTTTGGGATGTGATAAGCGAGATCTTTCCATAGCGCGAGACAATACTCTGTCGTGTGTCCATGATCATTATGTAAGTCACACCACTTGGATTTGTCTTTCTTACTGTCGTCTTTGTCACTTTTCTTTGGCCAACGGATGGTCGACTATACGTTTTTTAGATCCTCGACCAACTCCTTGGCAGTTCCTTTGAATCCATAGGATGGGATCGTAGGATATTGGGGGAATTTGGGGGTAGGAACATTTTTCTTCTTCTTGAACCTTACGTTCGAGATCAGTCGTGCGGGTTCTGTCTTTGCAACGGTTTTAGCTTTGAAATCGGGTTTTTTCACGCTTAGTGATCTTTTGTCTCCCAGATGCTTTCGACGAAAATCTGCATCATCTTCGACCCTCATGTAAGCCAACTTTCTTGCTCGGACGTCCTCAAAGTTCCTTGGAGGATACTTCGTGAGATCAATGTATAGTTTAGAGGTGTCGTCCAGACCTCGTTTGTAAGCCTCAATTGCAGTTTTAATGTTGCAAGTGCGGATACTAATTATTTATGCATTGAAACGATTGAAGTAGCTTCGGATGGACTGTCCCGTTTTTTGAGTGACGTAGTATATGTCACTGGTATGCTTTTCTATCTTGCGGCTACTAGCAAATTGTCGGAAGAACTGATTGACTAGTTCAGCGAAATTAACGATGGATTTAGGTTTGAGATTGATCAGCCACTAGAGGGATGCTCCAGTGAGGGTCGCACCAAAACTTTGGCACATAGATACCTCCTGATACTTATGAGGTATGAAAACTGTCCATATTAACTGTTTGTATTGACCAATATGTTCTGTCGGGTCTGTGATCCCTGAATACATGGGTGTGAAGGTAGGGATAGTATATTTCTTTGGGACGTCGATCGTGGACATTTTGTCGATGAAGGGGGATGCTTGAAATCCCGAGCGTGGTTTGACGTCGACTGGGACAGCGGCACCAAGTAACTTGGATAACAGTGCAAACATATTTTCTTTATGATCATCGAGAAGCTTCAGGCGTCGAGCGACCGGATCGTCCTGATTGGATCCTCCATTTGTCACAGGGACAGAGCCAATGTTCGTCTGGAAGACGTTGTGATGCGTCTAGTCAGCAGCATATCCCTGCAGTAGAAAAGTGAACGACGGTTGGGGCATCGTCGGGATGCTCATCGTAGGAATTCGCATGCCTCACCCAGATGAGCGAAACCTGTCATGAAACGGCTCCACGCCTCGTCCATGTCCCCACGACGTCATGCGCCCCTATATCTCCTTGGTTTAAATCGGACCAGAACGGTTGGAATTCCACTAGATCCTTCCCCCACGCGACACAAGTTATCCCAAGAATGTAAGACCATTCTTGTATTAAGATAAGGTCCTGCAGATTACTTGCGACTGTTTCTTAGTCGTACATTTCGACGATGGTCGTAAGACTCCTACGATCGATAACCGCGACTTTAAGATGGCCGTACAACCATAATAACCGTTAATAGTCAACACCCGTTTCTTATTGTTTCATTAATGCAGGTCCAAGAGCAATCATTGCTCAACGGTCGTAACGGACGAGCCATTAATTATAATTAAAGATAAAGCAGCGGTTACGACAATCATCAAGACACATTCAATGCTACTCAAAAGCTATATAAAGGCTTGTGCAACACAACTTCTAAAAGAGACTACGCATTCACCACTTCTTCGCGAACACAACAGAAATCATCAAAACATCAGAGCAATACTGTTTACGCAAGATTACGCACGATAACAGTTTATTTCGCACGATTACAGCATTGTTTCACAAGACGCATGACACTAGTTTATGATTAAGTTTATTTCTATTCTTATTGTAATCTATTGTATTCGCAACATTTGTTACAGAAGGATATCTCCCCTGATTGGTGTTGATCCAAACCGTCAGTGATTTGATAATGACCCTCTCTTATATACTTAGTGAAAATTGTAAGTAAACAACTAACTTATAAGCGATCACCATAAGTACTGAACAGACTCAGAGCATTATGGTGAACAGTGTTCGCTGAATGTTTAATCTAAAGAGCGAGAGTTCCTATCAGCGGTACTGTAAGATCTTAGTACTTATCAGCGATAGTGAAACTTTGATACATATTGTTTACTTACAATTTTCACTAAGTATATATGAGAGGGTCATTATCAAATCACTGAGGGTTTGGATCAACAATCTCCCCCTATTTGATTATGACATAGCAACAGAGAAAATTGCTATTTAATGAAAACATAAGGATAAAAAGAACTCATAAAATATTTGTCACTTTTACTGTTTTCTGGGATCTTTTCTGTACTGATGGAGTAAAGTACGTTCGCTGAAATTTTTCTTTAAACTTCGTAAAGATTACAGATGGAAGTGGAAAAATTACAAGTACAGCTAATACAATTACAAGTACAAAAGAATAACTGATACAATAGAAGAATAAGACGATCCTATCAGTTTATAAGGTTTCTTCCTTAATGAGTTGTTCATCAAGGGTCATTGATGTGGGAATCATCCAGTCAGGGACATTTACTCCTTGATTTCTTTTGTTCAGCGCTTCTTCGAAAATCAAGGGTTTGAGATGCCGTGCCTGAATGTCGTTCTTGAAGTCACACCAGTAGATGAGATCTTTCAGCTATTCGATGGGAGTGATGGGAAGTTCAGAGATACGTTGAAAACGCTTTTGTCCATCCCAGTCATTGAAGAATATCCCATAGGGGTTGCTTAAGACTTTCCTAGGGATGAAAGTCTCATCAGGAGGAAGAGATGTGTCAAGTGCAGAAAGGTCAGGTTCTGGACCAAGGACTTCAGCTAGAGAAAAACCAATACCTGTTTCGTTTCGTATCTAAGGACCTTCTGAAGATTTAGACTTTTTCTTTGCAGAGGCCTTTCTGTTCTGACTTTCGAGAGGCGGAGGAGGAGGAATATCCACACAAGAATAGACTAAGTCGATCTGTTTGTTTATCAGCTTTTCGAAATGATCCTTGTACTTAGACTGAGTCTTCTGGATGGCTAATCTGATCTCTAACCATTCAGAGAGACCGTACTGCGTGATAGCTTCAACATAGAATTTTTTGTACATTCCGTCTTCTCTGAATATCTCGATTTCAGCGATAGAAACTTTGATGGTTGATCTTCCAGATACGAGTACCTTGATTATTCTGGAAGGTCGAAGTCTGAAGTGTACCTTTTCTTTGCACCAGGCTAGGGTAGATTGAGACACAGTTCTCTTTTCTTCAACGATCTTCTTGGCTTCTTCCCATAGCTGACGTTGAATTTCGATTGGAGCTCTTTTCAGCTTGGGGTCTTTTACTGATCGTTGAGTAAGCTGGATGGCGTATTCTCTGTCTTTTTCTTCAGCTTCCCTTCTTTCAGCGCTTAGGCGTTCAGCTCCGAGGTGATCCTTGTATTCCCTTTTTGAAAGTTTGAACTTTGTAGGAATGGAAGGAAGTTGATCACGCTTCAGAATGATTCGCTGATCCTCGAACTTCTTTATCATCTCATCTCTTCTTTTCTGATCCTCTTCACTTAGCTTTTGAGGAGCCAAGGAAGGTCTGTTTTTGTGAGAGAGCATCTGTTCTTCGAGTTCATCAGTCTCAGAGATCAAATCTAAGACCGAGATTAGTTCTTCAGCGTTGGGAGTTGGGATTATTGTTGGTGAAGTCGCTGCTGTAGGAACTTCAGTGATATCCTCAAACAGGGGAGAGGACTAGCTGAAACACAGCGATCTTACGAGTAAGAACTTGGGTAGAACAGAGATAGAGAAAGAATGGGATAAAGTGTATGGAGGTTTTAGTGAGTGTAGAACTGAAAATGTGTATAGAGAGGAGGGATGTAGTGTAAGGAAGATTAGTGTACCTGACAAACCGGCTTTTTAAGCAAGATCGTCAGATTTTCATCGTGTTCAGCAACACTTTTTCCTTTGCCCTTGTCAGCTTCAGACGCTGATGGCTTTGTCTTTGTCCGCTCCCCTGTAGGTTCATTTATCAGAATCCCTTTAAGAACTTTAGTCCTCTGAACAGGCTTGACGATAAAAGAGTCATCATCATCATCATCTTCATCATCATCATTCTTTGGAGAAGAGGATGGTTCATCATCATCAGACAAGTCGATGGCTTCTTCATCTTCAGCTTCAGACTCAGATTCTTCATCTTCTTCTTCGAGTTGCTCCCCCTCAGATACAGAGGTAAGCTTCTCGGTTCCCTCAGGGTTTTCATCTCCCTGAGGTCCAGCGGCTGTTTCAATTGTCTTCTCACCCTCTTCAGTAAAGGTGAGGTCTTCAGTATTCTCTCCCCTGATAGATTCATCATGGGAAAGGTCTTCAACGCTCTTCTCCCCCCTTTTTTTCATGATGAGTGGGGAGGAATGCGATGACTCAGCAGCTGGTGTCGGTTCCCTGTCTTCTTGGCCAGGGATCCCTACACAAATTTCAATCGCTGATAATCTATTTTCTAGACCAGAAATACCAGGATTGATATTCACGAGTTCAGCACGATCCACCGGAGTAAAAGATGAAGGTGCATGGGCAGGGGCGGTCGTGTTGGTCAGGATCTGCTGCAACATTGTCTTCATAGAAGTGACGTCATTCTTCATTGTATTGACGTCGATCTTCACATAACTCATGTCAGTCTTTACTGAACTGACACCAGTCTTTACAGCAGACATATCTCCTTCGAGTTTTCCAACTGATGTCTTCAGCGTTGTAACCTCGCTGGACATGGTGTTAACTGAAGTTTTGATGGTGAGGTAGTATGTGTAGATGTCAGCGAGAACTTTGGCAAAGTTGCTGAGAGATTTATCAACCGTCTCCAGGTCAGCTTTGGAGGCATTCTTTTCGACCACGGTTGTCAGCTTTGTAAGATTCTCTCCAGCGTTTGTTACAGCTGAAGAGTTGTCGGAAAGAGTAGGGGTGAGACCTGTCAGCTTCGTCTCTATTGTCTTCAGAGAGGCGTTGATGTCTCCCAAATTAGGACCTGTAACATATAAGAACTTGTGAATAGAGGAAAGCTCAGAAGTTTGGGGTTCAGTTACAGTGTATAGGGGTTGGTGTATACCTGCAGGAGGATTGGTGAATGCATCAAAATCTCGGTGTCCTGAGAAAAGTTCCATGTCGTCAGCTAAAGTGCGTGTACACATGGTCATCTCTGCAGGTCCTACGCCCATCATTCCTTGAGTGTCAGCTTTAGCTTCTGGAGGATTGATAGGTGCTTCAGTGACAACTGGAGTAGAGTCCAATTGAGTAGAGGGAGAAGCGAAGGTTAAGAATGGAGGTTGGGTGCGGAGTTCAGCGTTGAATTCGCTGAGAATCGTTTCGTCAGTCTTTTGAGAGACTGAAGGAGGTTGGGTAGATTCCAAGTTTGTAACCTCAGCGTTTAGAGACGCTGAAGCTGGGATAGAATGGGTGGCTTGTTCAGCTGTGGCAGAGCGTACCACTGAACGTTCCTTCAGCTCTTTGAGATGAGCTAAGGAGTCTTCAGCAAGAGATTGCTGGGGTTGCTCCTTGGTTGTCTTAGTTCTTTTGGAACTAAGTTGGGTGGAGCAGTGTTTCCTTTTAAGAGAAGGAATGGAAGTTGCAGCCTGGGTATCAGCGGTGGGTTTGTCCGCTGAAGGAGCTGCCGAAATAGAAGAAGTAGGGTTAAGAATACTTAAAAGTGTAGAAAGATGTACCTCGTTTTCCACAGGTTTGAAGTCGAGAACCTTAGGGCCAACCGGAGAGAGTTTCAGGTCACCCTCTTTTGGGTAGCTGTCCTTCAGGCTTGCTTTGAATACGGCGCTGATGAATCGAGGATAAGGAACCCATGGTGATCTGTTAGCGGCGGAGTCTACTCTGAGTACCAGATCATCGTAGATTATCGATGCCCAGTCTATAGGTAGACCTTTCAGCAAGGCATATCCCATTGCTTGCTGAGGCTGAGCGGCTTGATCAGAGGAGTCGGTCTTTGCAGTCATGCAGCTGATTAAGTGAGCGAAGATGAAGTTTATCTCGCTGGGCATTTTAGACTTCTTGATGAGGGTCAGCTTCTTCTCGGGCTTCTTGTCCCTCCCAGTTTCCCATACATAGCCCATTGCATCGAAGAATTCAGTAATGGCTTCCCTATCTGAGTGTTTCTTGTGGTCAGGGAGAGGAACAAAAGGTTTTTCTTTGGTGGCCAAGGGAAGGTTCAGGGCTTTGCGAATAATGGCAGGTGTAATCTTCATAGTGCCATAGTCAGTATCGCAGAGGATGCAGTCAATTGTTTTTTAGGAGTCTTTGGTAGATGGTAGCTGAGAGTGTCTGGCAGAGTACCAGAATTGGGATAGCAGTAGCTGATGTGCAGGAGGTGTTATGGTCAGGGTTGTGGATAGACAACAATTCTTCAAGAATTTCACAGCATCATCTAGATGTGTGAATTGCTTTCGAGGAGGAAACTCGAGAAGCACATAGAGGTTATTTGGCTTGGTCCAATCCAGTTTGTCAAGAGAGAACTTGACCTGAGGAGCCTTGATTATATCCAATTCCTC
Source organism: Saussurea involucrata (assembly GCA_033807775.1). NCBI lineage: Eukaryota > Viridiplantae > Streptophyta > Magnoliopsida > Asterales > Asteraceae > Saussurea > Saussurea involucrata. Next base: position 67,775,783 of record CM066318.1, on the reverse strand, counting down.
AGTAGCATCAGCAACAGTGTTCTCAGCGATGGTGTTCTTGGAAGTGGAAATGTCAGTAGATGCCATTTTCTGTATCAGTTCAACCAAAGATTAACAAATAAGAATAATCTTAATGTGGAAAGATTTTCCAATAAGATGGTTCGAATTTTGTCCATTTCATTCAGACAAGAATGTCTTAATGAAGATTAGGGTTTTTCCTGTTTTAAAAACGAAATGCAAACCCAAAGAAAATCTTGTTTTCCAGTTTCTTTTGAGGAAAAAGGATTCTGGAAAAACGAATGAGGAACAAGTTTAAGATTTTGCGTTTAAACGTGAAGAACAACCATGAAAGGTTGTGTTCATAAAACCATGAAAGAAATGATTTCATTTTAAAAAGTTCTTTTGTTTGATCTTTTAAAAACAAAGAGAAGATCATTAACAAGTTTAAGAAACAGGTAAATAACAAAATTATTAACCTGGTTCGTTGAAGAAGATGAAGTTCTTGAGTTCTTGAAAAACTTGAGAGCACAAATGAAACAGTAATTTTTCTTAGCTAGGAGGAGAAGTTCGCGTAAAAGAAAAATATAAACCCATAATGAGTTTATATAGTGAGATTAGAGAGAGAGAAAATCTTGAGCGGGAAAAGATTTTCATCATGACATGGACACGTGTTTGCATTTGATTGGAAGGTAAACGAAACGTGCAAACGTGTGTCAGAAAGAAAGAATGTGCCAAGGCTTATCCGTTGCAATGACGTCACAACTGTCCTTTCATATTCTTGGATATCTCTGAGGTTTTGAAAACTCAGGGACACTTTTGAAAACATGAAGCACTGAATAGAAATATCAGTGTTGGTTTTAGAAATTTCAAAGTATCGCTGAATAAGGAAGAGATATTCAGCGATGCAATTTATTTTGAAATCTTGCATTTACATGCGATTGTCAGAGAGAGAAAAACATACCTTGATATCAGCGAATCAAGTTTATTCAGAGAGAAGATGATAGAATGGGTTATACAAGTTGATTTTATCCTATTGCTGATCAAATGTGAATCGCTGAAGATTTTACTCTTCAAAGTTCAGCATTCCAAGCTCGCTGATGAGAAAGTTGAATCTTGTCTCATCAAGAGGTTTGGTGAACAGATCAGCTAACTGTTAATCAGTTGGGATAAAGTGAAGTTCTATATCACCATTCATCACATGATCTCTGATAAAATGATACCTGATTTCGATGTGTTTTGTCTTTGAGTGTAGTACTGGATTATTTGCTATAGCGATGGCACTTGTGCTGTCGCAAAAGATTGGAATATTTGAGAGCTAAAGATCATAGTCCAGTAGTTGATTTATCATCCACAAGACCTGAGAACAACAGCTTCCAGCAGCTACATACTCAGCTTCAGCTGTGGAGGTGGACACTGAGTTTTGCTTTTTACTTGTCCAACTCACCAGCTTTCCACCCAGGAGCTGACATCCTCCTGTGGTGCTTTTCCTATCCAATTTGCAACCTGCCAAATCACTATCTGAATAGGCGATTAGATCAAACCCTGAGTCTTTGGGATACCAAAGACCTAGATTCACAGTACCCTTAAGGTATCGAAAAATTCGCTTTACAGCGGTCATATGAGATATCTTGGGTTCAGCTTGATATCGTGCACACAAACATGTTGCGTACATAATACCGGGTCGGCTAGCTGTAAGATACAAGAGAGAGCCGATCATCCCACGGTACAGCGTGACATTAACAGGAATACCCTTAGTATCCTTATCAAGTGTCAGCGGTGGTGCCATAGGGGTTTTCATAGCTGATTAATGAAAGTTCCTTTTTCATTTTGTTTTATCTGTAGACCAAGGAAATATGTTAGTTCATCCATCATGCTCATTTTATACTCATCTTTCATTCTATCAGTGAAATGAGTACAAAGATCAGGGTTAGTAGAGCCAAATATAATGCCATCAACATATATCTGAACAAGAATGATATGACCTTTTACTTTCCTGAAAAATAGAGTTTTGTCGATTTTACCTCGCTCAAATTGTTCAATATGGAGATAAGTAGATAGAGTGTCATACCATGCACATGGAGCTTGCTTCAAGCCATAAAGTGCCTTATCCAGTTTATAAACATAACCTGGACGCTTAGGATCTGAGAATCCTGGAGGTTGTTCCACATAGACTTCTTCATTCAGCTTTCCATTTAGAAACGCTGACTTAACATCCATCTGATATACTTTGAAGTCCTTGTGTACAGTGTATGCTAAGAATAGACGAATAGATTCTAGTCTTGCTACTGGAGCAAATGTTTCGTCGTAATCTATGCCTTCCTCTTGTCTGTATCCCTGAGCAACAAGACGAGCCTTGTTGCGGGTTACAGTTCCATGTTCGTCCAACTTGTTTCGATAGACCCATTTAGTGCCTATCACTATTTTATCAGTTGGTCTTTGAACAAGTTTCCAAACTTTGTTTCTTTCGAATTCAGTCAGCTCTTCTTGCATGGCGCTGACCCAGTTTGGATCTTTGAGGGCATCATCTACTTTCTTTTGTTCAGTTAGAGAAATAAAGTTTACAAATAAACAAATATTACCTGCACTTCGTCGAGTCTGAATACCAGCGTTTTGATCACCAAGAATTTGATCAATTGGGTGATTTACAGTCCATCGCTGAGCCGGAGCGTGAGACGTTGACTCAACCTGAACTGGAGTAGCTGAAGATGAGGCTTCAACAACTTATGGAGTATCAGCTAAGAGAGGAATGGGTGCAAGTGTCATTATATTCACTGATTGCTGAGAAGTAGATGGAATGTCTGAGACATTGGGTTCAGAAGCAGGTATAGTGTTTAAAGGAACAATTGAGACCCATGTTGTTTCAGCTTCACTATTCCGCATATTTGGAATGATAGTAGGACTATCATCTTCAACTGTATGAGTATGAGGAGTGGGAATATCTTCTGAATCACCAAGATGAGAAAACATCCATTGATTCAGTTCTTCAGTATCAGCGGACGGTTTAGAGTTCGCTGAACGGGATTCGTCAAACGTGACGTGAATTGTTTCTTCTATAGTTTGTCTTCTTCGATTGAAGACTCAGAAGGCTTTGGAGACTGAGGAGTATCCAAGAAAGATTCCATCATCAGCCTTAGGATCGAACTTTCCAAGGGCATCTCTGTTGTTCAGTATGAAACACTGACATCCAAAGATGTGAAGAAAGCTGATTGAAGGCTTTCTCCCATGAAAAAGTTCATAGGCTGTTTTATTGAATCTTTTGACTATCAGCGACCTGTTTTGCGTAAAACAAGCAGTGTTGATAGCTTTTGCCCAAAACTAAGTAGCAGGTGAGAATCGCTGAGCATTGAACGTGCAGCTTCAATAATTGTTCTATTTCTTCTTTCAGCGACTCCATTTTGTTGCGGTGTTCTCACTGATGAAAAGTTGTGAGAAATACCCTTACTCTCAAAGAAAGAATCAAGAGAACTATTTTTGAATTCAGTCCCATGATCACTCCTTATTGAGCGAACGGTCAAATTGTTCAGGGTTTCCATCTTCTGAACAAAGGTAATGAGTTCTTCAGGGGTGTCACTCTTGGAACGGAGAAACATAACCCATGTATAACGAGAAAATTCATCAACTATGACCAGTGTATATTTCTTTCCAGCGATGGATTGTTTGTTAACAGGTCCAAACAAATCCATATGGAGAAGTTGCAGAGGAGATGACACCGAGGAGACTTGCTTTGACTTAAAGCTTGCTTTGGTCTGCTTCCCTTTCTCACACGCTGAACATAAAGACTCTTTGGCGTATGAGTGCTGAGGTAGACCAGTGACTAACTCTTTTGAAGAAAGAGTGTTCAGTGTCTTGAAATTTAGATGAGAGAGCCTCTTATGCCATAGCCAGTTGACATCAGATGAGGCTTTTGAGAAGAAACAAGAGTTCTCAGTGGTTGTTGAGTCCATGTTTATTACATAAACATTTTCCAAACGATAACCGCTGAGAGCTATCTTCTCCTTTTTGTCAGTGACAAAGCAGGATTCCTTGGTAAAGATTACCTTGTTATCCTTGTTGCAAAGTTGACTGATGCTTAAAAGATTATGCTTCAGCCCTTCAACATATGCGACTCTTCTGAAGGTTGTTGTACCATTAGAGAGTACACCAAACCCTCGGGTATGTCCTTTTCCATTTCCTCCAAAAGTCACAGAGGGACCCTTCTCTTCCTTGTATTCAGCGAGCAGGCTTTTCTTTCCAGTCATGTGTCTAGAGCATCCGCTATCGAGATACCAGATACCCTTCTTAACCTGCATCACAAAGGAAGATTAGTTGTTCTTGGGTACCCACTTAACCATGTGTACACGTTTGTCAGTGGAAGTAGTTGGAATGGAAGGTTCAACAATCTTCGCAACATTTGAAGATTCAACTTTGTCAGTCTTCACTTTGGTTAATATCTTAACCTCAGTGGTCTTCTTTGCCTTGGGGACAATCTTCACCTTAGCTATCTTTTCAGCTTTGGTGGCTGTGGGGCACTTACTAGCAATACGATCAGTGAGTCCACAGTGATAACATTTCCTATAACTAAAAGTAGTTCTAGGACCATTTGAATGCTGAGCTTTAGATTTTGAATTAGAAGTACCAGCACCAAGTAAGCTGATGGCTTTTGAAATGGGAGGAACATTCAGTTCTTTGGATTTCTTACCAGAGACATCCACTCTGATTCTAGGAGTAGATCGCTGAATAGATCCACGCTGAGTAGATCCAGAGATCTGATTCCTTGATCCAGAGGAGAGAATCACTAAAGATTTAGAAGCATTCAGCTTAGGTACTAAGGTACCCTTCTGAGGATTTTGGTTAAAAGCAATTCCTTTACCTTTATCTTTAAAGACAGAGGTAGGTTTTGGATAAACCATTTTCTCTTTACCTTTTGAAGAGGTAGAAATTTCCTCAGGGATAGGCGGTCTGGACGAGGAACACTGAGAGGATGAAGTATCAGCGACTGAGGATACGAAAGTTCCAAATAAGAGCAGGGAACGATCAGTGGTTTGTTCTAGATTATCAGCTTTGTAACCAAGACCACGTTTATCACTCAGGGGAATCTGAGACTTAATTATCTCAGTGATCTTTGTTGAAGAATTACACCATCCTTCAACAATAGCTTTTTCAGCTTTTAAAGCAGAGATAGCTTCTTCTCGCTCGATTTTGACTAGCTGATTTAAATGCACTTGATCTTTAAAATCTTCTTCAATTTTAGAAAGCTTTTCTATTTGAAGGTGACAGTTTTTGAGCTGTTCAACGAGATCAAGGTTTTGATTTTCAACTACAGTTTTGCCATTCATGGCTTCATATAAACTTCTAGTCAAGAGATCGATTTTACGAAGACTATCAGCTTCATCAATATTTGCAATATTTGTAAAGAAGGAAGGTGATACCTGAATAGCAGAGGTTGAAGTAGAGGGAATGTCTGAGCTTTCTTCCTCATCGTCAATCTTGGCCATAAGACATAGATTGGCTTCATCATCTTCAGAGTCAGATGATGATTCTTCTTCATCAGAGGCAGCCCAATGATAAGCCATCAGGCCTTTGCCTTTCTTCTTAAAGCTTTTCAGCTTTGCATACTTTTCTTTCAGCTTAGCGTATTTGTCATATTTATTCCTGGGAATAAAGGATTTCTTGGGAAACGCTGAGTTTCTAGAAACTTTCTTAGACCTGCACTCGTTAGCGAAATGTCCAATCTTTTCGCAGTTAAAACAAGTAGCAGTAGTCTTATCAACAATAGCTGATGATCTTGGCTTTTCAGTAATAGAAAGGGGTTTGTTCTTTCTGAACATTTTCTTTTTTGGTGAATCTCCTGAACTTTTTAGTTAGGAGAGCCAAAGATTCATCATCATCTAAAGAGTCAGATTCTGATGACCTTTCAGAGTTACTTTCTAACTCAGTGATAGTGACCAAAGGTCGTTGAGTAGAAGGTTCCTCTGAGATTAAAGCAACAGGGGTGCTTTTGGAATCTTTTACAAGATTCTTCTTAAGATGGCTCGATTGTGCATGATTCAGCATCGTGCCATATAAGGTAGCAAGGGTCATTGATCTTAGATCCTTTGACAGCTTGAGACACATAGAATAACTGTCCCAGCTTTCAGGTAAACATTCTAGAAACTTTGTCAGCACTTCAAAGTTAGAATATTCCTTACCAACAGTTTTCAGATCTATTATTAAGCAATTAAAACGTTGGTGAACTTCAGAGAGAGTTTCATTCTTACCACAAATGAAACTTTCGTATTGTCTTACCAGGTTGATCTTTCGAGAGTCCTGGACTTCAGACGTACCTTCATACTGAACACATATTGTGTCCCACATGGCTTTTGAGGTTTTCAGGTTCATGACAGAATGGTAGACTTCGTCAGGAGGAGCTATGGATAGTATGGATCTGGCTTTTGTGTCGATAGCCACTTTCTTCTTATCTTCGTCAGTCCACATATGAACTTCCTTGGGTATCAGCCGTTCTGGAATAACAGGTCTATTCTCAGCGGCTGGTACTGCAGCATCAATTCTTACAGAAATATATGGGTCGTTTTCAAGATAGTAAGGCATAGTAGGGTCTACACCTTCTAAGAAGAGAATCATCCTATTTTTCCATAGATTAAAATTATCTCTGGAGAATCTAGGGGGTTTAGCAAGAGAACCATTGTCAATATAATTTGTGTTTGTGTTGGCAGCCATTTTCAGAAATAGCACGGAAGAGAAATCTTAGTATAGATTAGATCTTGTCAGGATCGAATCTTAACAAGACTAATAATACCTAGAACTCAGAATTAAAGAATCTGCGGAATAGAACTTTAATTCTCACAATCAATGAACAATATATCAGAAAACACACAGCTGTTTTTATTCACTAATTCGACTCACAAGCTTACAACCAAACCTCAATCTTGATGAACAGGCTCAATCAAGACGACTTCTACTTCTCTAGAAATAGGGTTCTAAACCTTGAGGTTAATTCTCTCTAAAACAAAACGTATATCACGTATCTCGTCTATTGTGTTTCATATTTTGAATAGCTATCTATCAACATCTATTTATACTAAATAATTACAAGATAATTATTAAAAATAAATTGATCTTCTGAATCTTCTTTAAGCATATCTTCATCCATTCCATCTTTATCTCCAAAAACTTCGCATACCAAACTTATCACATCAGCAGTATTAACTTCATTCAGCATGAGCAGTACTAATATTCTCCAGCAGCACTAATTCATTCCAGCAGCATTAACTTATTCCAGCAGTACTAACCTTGCTTCAGCAGTATTAATCTATTCCAGCAGCATTAACTTGACTCAGCAGTACTAACCTTGTTCCAGCAGCATTAATGCATCAGCAGTACTAACAGAGTTCCAGCAGTATTAACTTTGTCTTGCAGTAGTAACTATGTTCTGGCAGTACTAACCTTTACTGGCAGTAGTAACTTTGTTCTGGAAGTAGTAATGTTGTTCTGGCAGTATTATCCATACTTAGCAAATCTTCAGTTCCCAACAATCTCCCCCTAACTTGACTTTTAGAAAGAGAAGTCAAGTTCTTCAGATGATGATGCTTCCAAAACTTAATCTTGAACACACAAGTCAGGATTCAATCCCAAACTTTGATTGATGATCCTTCTTACCAGGTATCTTGCCATCTTAGAATCTTTGTTACCCACCAACTTAGCTTTTAGCATTCCATTCAACCTTGTCATGCTGTGCTTGTATATTTTGTCCACCAAATAATACTCATGATATGCATTGTCAAGTGTTATGACATACACACCACAGTTTTCTATAAGCATCCAGTTGGTAACAGCTTGAAATTGCCTTTCTATCAAATACTTAACTGCTTCTGTATTGAACATTAGACACAAGTATTCAAGTACCATTTTGGTGATGGACATTCCATTCTCAGTCAGTAAATTTCCATAAAGCTTCATTCCCACCTTGAACATCTCTTCCAAGTCTGATCTAGAGCACATCCTTAAAAGTCTTCCCCATGTAGAACTGACCTCAAACTTCCCATCTGCTCTTTTTACTCTAATGTACTCCTTTCTCTGATCTTTCAAAGTATCCCAGAAGATGATCTCAGGAGCCATAGAAGCTAATGGTTTAACTTTGATTGGACTAGTATCAACCACAGTAATATACATATCACATTGATCATTTGTATGTGATTGTACATTGCTTGGTTGACCTGATGGAGTTGCCACTTCTTCTTCAGCAACTTTATGATCAGCTTTCTCTTTCACAACTTCCTCCTCAGCTTCTTCTACAATGGGTTCCACCCTAGGCTTCTTTACAACTTTCTTCTTTGAAGCTATAGACTTTGTTCTTGGTCTTTTGTTTGACACCATCTTGGTTCTTTTGAGTGATTTAACAGCTTCAGGAATGGTTTCAGCTGTTTCCTTTGTTTCTGCTGCTTCAGGGATGGTTTCTGCTGCCTTATGTTTTTCAGCAACATTAACCATTTCTGCTGCTTGAATGGTTTCTGCTGCTTTTTGACTAGCAGCATTAACCATTTCTGCTGCTCTTTCTGTTACTGCTTCTTTTATAATCTTTGATACTGTTGCTTCAACACTATTCTTCACAATCTCAAATACCTCTGCTTCAATCTCAGATTTAGTTACTGTCGATACAGATACTGTTTCCTTCTCACTTTCAGATACTGCTGCATCCACAAGACTCTTAATAATTTCAGCTACTGCTGCTTCAATCTCAGATACTGCAGCATTAACTGTTTCTACTGCTTTTTCTGTGGTTTCTGCTGCTTTCTCACTTTCTGCTTCCTTTGCAACTTCTGCAACCTGCTCAGCCTCCCCCTCAACCTTATGCTCATTCTCCCCCTCAACCTTTTCATCCTCCATGTTTAGTTCAGTTTCTAACTCCCCCTTTTTGGAAGCATCAGTGGTTGATCTTCTCCTTTTCAGAACATACTGAGCTTTCTTCCTTCTTTGCAGCAGCTTGGTGATCATCTTCTTATTCTTCTTTATCTTGGTGTGTTGATAAAGAATCACCTTCTTAAGCTCATCAATCTCCTTCTGCTGATTCATGACATCAATGTTGATGTTGGCAATAGTTTCCATCAATTCCTCATAAGTATATCTATCCTCACCTGGTTTAGAAGTGTTTACCTCCCTTTCAGGATCATTGGAAGTTTTAGTAGGTGTCTCTTGCCTAGCAAAAGCACAACCTGCTCCCATGGTTTCTTGGCGCCTGGGTCCTCTGAATGTTTTCACATTCTGAGTTGCTGTGGGGAAGGTCTTGGTGATGTTACCACTGTCCTTCTCTTTGCTAGCAGAAGTAGTGGCAGCCTTGCAGCCCACATGCTCATCCTTCTCCTTAGAGAGAACCTTCTTGGGGTTGGGAGACACCCCTGTGGTTACCCTTTTGATATTCTCTATTGGAGAATGCTCCAATAGAGGGCTTGTAGGCTTTGGGCTATTAGGAGATACATCAAGGGAAGGAACCTTGTGTACCTTTCTTCTTTCAAACTTCTTGGTGATTTTGGGAGGGGGTCTTAAAAGAATGGACTGTGGGATTTCTTTGGTGATGGAAGGTTGGGATTGGTCATCAGTGGGTGTGTCTAATGGGGGCCTTGACCCTGATGCCATACCTTCAGTGGTGTGGGACACAACCATCATTGTAGAGAACAATGGTGTGTCAACTCCTTCCGAGTCCCTAGGAATTCTTCTCATATTTGAGAAAACCTTCCCTTTAGGGGGTTTTGGCACATATACCTCAGCAGACTGAGGTAAATCCGTCAATTCTTGGTTAATTACTTCTTGGACAAACCTGGGATACATGTAAAAGCGCTTTTTGGATTCTAGGTTTGCCACAAGATCATTAAAAATCATGGCTGAAAAATTGAACTTTTTGGCAGTGGCTAAGCAGACCAAGGCATAAGCAATGGTACTGCTAAACTCACTCCATCCAGTTGTTTTCTTTGAAATACAGTGCATAAGAGTATGAACAAGAAATCGCCATTGGGTGAAAAACTTTGACTTGTAGAATTTAAAAATTCCAATGGGACCTTCATACCCCATTCTTGGTAAGGTCGAGAAAAGTTCATCATTAGAGAGATAGGTTATACCTGAGGCATCATCTAAGTGAAGAGTGATGTGAATAACCTCCTCTGTGACCTTCAAGGGTTTGTCACAAACCCTTGTTCGAATGATTTTCTGCCCATCTTCGAGTATAACAGTAGCATTCTCCCAAAACTGCTTTTGATGCTCGATATATATGGTTGGGCACACTGTTAGGGCATGAGAGATGTGTGTGGACTTGAGAAAATCCACAATATCATGAAATCCTGCGGCCTGCTTTGGCTTCTGAAGCATCGCAATCTCATTGTGCTCATCGACAAACTCCATTGTCGTCATTCTTCCTGAGGATTTGGATAGAAAACACAGAGATTCTAGGGAGAAAAGGTTAGAACAAGAGAGAGAAAAATTGAATGCAAAGAGACGTTATGAACTTTGGCGGGTTGAGAGAGTATTTATAGCAGTACTAGCCCTGATTTTCTTCAAAAGCAGTATTAACGACTGAGCAGTATTAAGTGTAAGGCAGTATTAACTACGCAGCAGTATTAACTACACAAGCAGTATTAACTACTAAGCAGTATTAACAACAACAAAGCAGTATTAACTACACATACAGTATTAACTACTAAGCAGTGTTAACTACAAAGCAGTATTAACTACACATGCAGTATTAACTATTAAGCAGTATTAACTACAAAGCAGTATTAACTACAAAGCAGTATTAACTACTAAGCAGTATTAACTACAAAGCAGTATTAACTACTGAGCAGTATTAACTACAAAGCAGTATTAACTACTAAGCAGTATTAACTACAAAGCAGTATTAACTACTGAGCAGTATTAACTACAACGCAGTATTAACTACTGAGCAGTATTAACTACAAATCAGTATTAACTACTAAGCAGTATTAACTACAAAGCAGTATTAACTACTGAGCAATATTAACTACAAAGCAGTATTAACTACTAAGCAGTATTAACTACTAATTGGCAGCAGAAAAATATGTACTAGTAGTAGTATCTCTGCACTGGCAGTAGTAACTATACTTACACTTTGCAGCACTTGTCAATCTCAAATGTCATCTTACCTTTTGACACATCACCTTTACCACTTATCTTACCTCCTGCAGGATTATTTCCAAAAGCAACATGTCCTCCATCAATTCTTTTGAAATTCTTGAGACAGGCCATGTTACCTGTCATGTGCCTGGAGCAACCACTATCAACATGCCAGATGCTCTTCCCCTTGAGCTGTTGGTTGCCCTGCACATCAGATAAATCAGTTAGTTTTTATTGGGAACCCAAGCCGAAGTGGTCTTGGGTCTCCCTTGCTCATCAAAGTACTTGCACTGGGTTTTGATGAGATTTTCAAACTTAGGTACTGCAGAACTGGAGTATTTTGTCAATATGATTGGTCTAGCAGCACAAAAACTAGAAGCAGTATTAACCTTGGAAGAAGTACTAACAGTGTTAGTAGCACTAACACTGCTAGCAGCAGTATTGTTCTTAGAAGAGGTACTAACAGAGTTAGCAGCATTAACACTGCTAGCAGCAGTATTGTCTTTAAAAGAAGTACTAACAGTGTTAGCAGCACTAACACTGCTAGCAGCAGCATTCTCTTCAAAAGAAGTACTAACAGTGTTAGCAGCACTAACACTGCTAGCAGCAGTATTGGCAGTAGTATTGCTTCTAGCAGCACTATCCTTGTCAGCAGTACTATCTGAGGTAGCAGTACTAACATTAGTGCTTTTGGGGATCCACATATTGACACATTCCTTTTCAGTCTGTTTTCTCATGTGGCTTTTGGATTCAGCTTGTTTCTTAGCCACATTATTCCTTGCAGGCTTCCTATAACCAGAAGACTTTTGAAAACTTCTTTGAAAACTTTTCCTTTGGTTAATAGGATTGAAATAACAGTGTTTGGCAAGATGATTCAATCTGCCACAAATAAAACAAGGTTTTGGTCTGTTAATCCTTTGCAGATCAACTCCTTGCTTTTGTGCCCACTGGTTATTCCAATTTCTTTGATTTCCCCTCTTTTTATCATGTTTTTGGGGCTTATTCTCTTGAGATTTCTTGCAAGAACAATGTTCACAAGTATTAGATTTCACAACAGTGGTCTGTGTATAATGAACTCCCTTTCCCTTTTCAGTCCTTTTCATCTCATTGTTCTTAACACATGGACTTACACATTCCTCACCAGATCCTTCTTTTTCAGTCTTATTCTCAACAACTACTTTATCTAATGGATCTACTTCAGTGGCTCCTTCAGGTAAGTCCTTCCTATCCTTGGTTTCTAATAGGTCTGACTTAGGAGGGATGTAGTTGTTGTTGTAGGGTGGGGGTGTGGCATTGTACCCTAGGCCTGTTTTCATCTTACTGTGGATTTGAGTATTTATTATGGTGTCCATGACTTTAGAAGCTTTTGAAAACTTTTCTACATCAAGTTTAACTTTCTCAAGCTCACCTTTTAGTTTCTCACACTCTTCCCTGGATTCTCTAAGCTGGAACTCTAGATCATCTTTTTCCCATTTCCAGTAGTTTGTATCATAGGAGTGTTGAAGTTCATTGGCTTGAAAAGCCCTAATCAGTTCTTCAAACTTCTCAACAATTACTACATAGTCTTTTCTGTCCTTTTCTAATCTCTTAAGGTCATCACACATTCCCTGATTGTGATCTCTATACCTTTTAACAGTGTCTATACAAGCTTGAGTACAGAGATTAGATTTTACCTCAGTGGGAATATCTGAAACTTCAGCCATAAGTGCTTGATTTTGGATGGCCTCTTCTGCTTCAGGTGGGTTGTTGGAAACAAAGGACGTAAATCTATGGTGAAGATCATTCCCTTGAAAATCACAAAAATAATCAAAATTCCCCTCCCATGATTGGTCAAATGTATGTATAAACGTCTCATTCCAATCTTGATAGGGAGTTGAAAATGAAGGGTAGGTGCCATCATCTTGAAGACTAGTCAAAAAGTTAGGATGTTGTTCCCATGAATAGTCGAAAGTATTAAAATACGGGGCATCCCAACTAAAACCTTCCATTACGGCGAAAGAGAAAACTCAACTTATAACTCAAGAAACTCTGGAAAGACGCCAAACCCCGGCAACGGCGCCAAAAACTTGGTAGCTAAATATCGTGTACCCCAATTATAGGAACAATATTTCCACAATGAAGGTGCAAGTATACACCAATATTGGGATCGCTACAAGTAATAAAGTGGTAAAATACCGAGATCGTATCCACAGGGATTGAACTTCAAAGTTCCAAGTCCTAAGTCGAGAATACACCGATTTCAATGAGAGAAGAAGAAAACATTGTTTGAGTGAGTTATGGGTTTTAACAACAAAAACTAAACAAGTAATTAAAAATGAGTATGGGTGTAAGTTTTCCTTGAGATATTTGTAGTAACAATATGGTCAGTCACTTCGTGACACAAGTCATCTATAAAAAGCCCGATCTCTCGAAAGTGGCTAATTATAAACCGTGTCCACTAGTGCCCAAAAAGTGCCCACTGTAACTAACTCTTGATCTTACCGATTTATCTAAGTATGATTCAGAAATCAAAATTCCATCAATATGAATTTTTACTCCCAAATCTCTTTGGAATACTCGACCGACAATTGAACCTTAGTAAATCATACAAAACTCGCCTCTCGACGTGGTTCGCAAAGACTTTCTCAAATCTGTGTGAATCACTTAAGCCGTATTTCGGATCCGCCCCTCTCGAGGTCTAAGATCTAATATGAACACATAAAAGTGATCAGCTTATCTGCGTTGAGTGAAGTCTCGACTCAAGTGACCAATCTCAGGAGCTAGTAACAACGGCCACACCCAAGTGCGGCCTACTAGTCTCAAGTTAGGCTCTCACCCACACCCATGAAGGTGCTTAGCTCATAATAAAATACATAACAAAAGAAGAATAAATTATAAAAACTACTTGCATTAAAACTAGACGGAAATTAAAGTACGAGAATGAAAGAGTACGGAAATTAAATTGCAGAAATTAAATGCAAGAAAGTTAAAGACTATAAATTAAACTACAACTAAGTTAACAAAATGCAAAGCTAAAACATCAAATTCTACATTTTTGGAGCTCTCCTTCAAAGGTTCCCAATGGTCTCTATTTATAGTGGAGATGGGCAATATCTCTAAAATCCCTTGAACAAAGCATGGCCAAGCATTTGATGGCTCTAAGGGCAAGGATGTAATTCTTTCACCAACATAGTACAACCATTAAATATCAGCCAAGCATTCACCACCAGATGACTTAACCATGGTTAACATTTTACCACTTGAGTCTGCGAGTGCCCACTGTGGGCAAAAGTTGTGCCCACTTTACGAACAGATGCGTTTTAACCCAAAAACGATGCGTTTAACCATAAAAACATTCTCAACAACTCCAAATGAAAATAAAATAATAAAAGGAAGAAACACAAACAAATAAAATGGAAAAACAACTCAAATGGAAGAAAAACATACACAAACGAAATGTAAATAACGCTCAAAATGAGAGTTATCATGTACCCTAAAGGGGTCAACAAGCAAACGAAGTTTAATATTATCGACTGTTCGTCAGCTTACAACGTTATACTTGGTCGACCTTGGATCCACGATATGAAGGCGGTCCCTGTTTGGGTAAAAAATCACACCCTCGACCGACTTGGGAAATCCCCTCGACATGACCCATGGACATTGGTTACCCCCAACCGACAATGATAATACCCATTATTATCATATCCCCGACATACTTTAAATAACCACGATAATTGACATCTTGCGTCAATAGTCATCTTACATCTAATGATCGCACATCACGTGTCGCACGTCACGTATCGCACCTAGCACATCGTTAATCTTACGTTATTAGTCCTACGTCACTAGTCGTATGTCGCCAATTACGTGTCGCCAGTTACGACTCGTTGGTCTTACGTCGATAGTCTTCTGTCGTCAGTCGTATACTAGCCGTTAATAGTCAAACATCTATTTCTGTTGTTCATTAACGCAGGTCCACAAGCATTATGGCACAACGGTCAATAACGGCTAAGCTCATCAATGACATTAAAGACTCGACAGCGGTTACAAAGCCAAGTCATCAATTCGCATTTAATGCCCGACAGTGGTTACAAGACCAGCCATAAAGCTCATTTATTACCAGTCGAAGCTATATAAAGGCCTTCGGACATCAAAAGAAGGGGGACATCTCACACAATTCCAGAACCACACGGTGAACTCAAGAACACACGAAGCAAAGAGTTTCTCTCTGTTAGGTCTATGATCTTCATACAATCCAAGATATAAGAACAAGATGAGGAAGAACATTATTAGAAAAGTAAAACTAACCTAGAGAGAACACAAAGAGATTTAATGTCTACATCTTGTATTATGAATTCACTATTTACAATATTACATGTAAAGTCCTATTTATAGTCTTCCTCACTTGTTACAACAGTTAAGCATAAGCCCTTTAACACAGCTATTGCTTTACAAAACTTTCTAATATTAAGGACAACTACAGTGTCCTAACATTCTCCCCCTAAAGTTTTGGAAAGCACATCATCTTCAAATCTTTAGATACTCTCCCCCTTGATTTCCTTGAAAAAACTTTAGTTGTGCATTCTTCAAATTTAGGCTCGGCTCCCCCTTGAAAGTTGCTCTTAGCCTTGACTAAATGCACTAAAATCATCTTCAAAGTGTATGCATTTAGTGAAAAACAAAGAATCCGTCTTGCTTGAAGGAGGAACGGTAAATAGCACACACTACTAGGTAGGGATGAGACGACCCAAGCAAATAACATTGTTCAGCAACTGTAGAGAAATGCTCATCTTCAAGATACTTCAAACCACTGAATGAAGAGAATTCAGAACTTCAATCTTCAAGAAATAGCTGGATGATTATAAGCACTCAAAAGTCTGAATCACAACCAAAGCACCAGAACAATGATTGCAAGCTCTCACAATTCTGGTTGATCAAGTCAGAAGAATGATAAAGAGCACTCAAAGGTCTAGCATCGTCAACAAAACTTCAGAATAATGATTGCAAATACTCAAGCGTCTCTTCCAATCCAATCAAAGACTGAACTCCAACAATCAACTTCTGAAAATCTTGAAAGACTAGAGCCCTTTTAAACTTTGATAGTTGCTAAATGTATGTGGCAAGCTGAATATCAGAATGATGTCACACACGCGTTATGCTAAAGTCCAAGAACAATGTCCCCCTCCTGAGACTTAGCACTGGGGTTCCGCTAATGAGAAATATTTTTCAATAAATTTCTTGGATCCGAAACCATCAGAATTCGGACCAAGAAGGATCTGAAACCACGGATGTCGGACCATGAAGGGTGCGAAACCACGGATGTCGGACCATGAAGCATTCGAAACCAGGGAATCCGGATGTAGTTGGGTGCGAAACCATGGAATTCGTACCAAGAAGGGTGCGAAACCATGGGGATTCGAATCATGAATGGTTCGAAACCATGGTGATTCTAATCATGAAGGGTTCGAAATCATAAGGATTCGTATCATGAAGGGTTCGAAATCATAAGGATTCGTATCATGAAGGGTTCGAAATCATAAGGATTCATATCATGAAGGGTTCGAAATCATAAGGATTCGAATCATGTAGAGTGCGAAATCAAGGAATCCGGATCAAGGAAAGTATTTTTAATGAAATATATGCATACTTTCAGGGGGAGAAAACAAATTGCTCCAGAATTCTTATTTTGAGGGGGAGCAAGGTTATTCATTAAGGAGGAGATTGTTAGTGATACTCAGAGACGCGACTGAAATTGAAAAAGGTTTTTGATGATCATGATGCTCACATTCATCAAAAAAGGGGGATAAATGTTTAATTCAATTTCATGTCGAAGACAATTCAAGGTCAAAGAGATGAAGATAGTTTTTGAAGAAGATTGACTTTACATTGTGAAAGACAAATGTTAGGACAAATATGTCTTCAAGATTTAATATAGAAAGTCAAAGTCAAAGTCATTGTATAAAGTCAAAGTCTTTATAATTAGAGTTGTCAATCTTAGCTTAATGCCTTGTTAGTCTTAGGTATATAAGCATGTGGCTAGAGTAATCTTGTAATACTGAAGAGATAACAATTAGAGCATAATTCATATCTTGTAATATTGAGAGCAAACCCTAATAGATCTACTTTTTCTCTATACTCCCTCTCTAGATTATCTCTCTAATCTTGTTAGATCTTGGATTAACAATTGGTATCAGAGCTGGAACAAGATTGGGAGATGGAATTCTATTGATCAAACATACAACTTTGGTGATTTCACAAGAAAATTTGATTGATTTTCTAGATTTTTCAAGAAAATCTCGTTTTCTTGATATTTTATCAAATTTTGGTGATTTTGATCGAATTTGTTCAAATCTTAGCTCGTTGGATTCGTTTTTTGATAGAGGAACATTTCTTGTTCAAGGATCGAGAGCTAATTTCAAAGATTTGGAGTTCAATTTGAAGATTTTTCAGATTTTGTTCGGTTCGTTCGTATCAGTCTGATCAGTTTTTCAGATTTTGATTCAGTGATTTTCAGCGAAATTAGTTTACATCATCGTGTTAGAAACTTGTTTTCTAACATATCTGCAAGGTTTGGTTGATTAATTCGAAGATTTGATGAAGATTTGAAGATTTTTGGAGAAATCCACCGTTTTTGAAGATTTGAAGAACACAAATGGGTTATACAATTCTTGTTTGTTTTTTGATTTGATTTTGATTGCAAAGTGTTTCTACATTATATTAATCAAGTTTTGCATCAAAAGATTTTCAAAAACACAATAAGATTTGAGGAATTTGAAGTTTTTGTGAAATTTGGTGTTCTTGAGAAAAAATTGTCTGTCAAATTTTTTGAAACTTGATTTTGCTATTTTGTGTCGATTTAATTCATTTTTGTGCAAAATTGTTTCCAAAAACAAGTTTTAGACATGTTTCAATCAAAGATTTCAAGTTTTAATGCATAAAATTCATTTTTGAAATTTTTGGGTTGAAGGTGTTCTTGAGTGTTCTTGGATAAAAATTTTAAATCTGAGTTATTGATCCATATTTTTATTTGAGATTTTATAAGAAGTTGTTTGTGACTTGATTTGATTCATAATTCAAGAAATTTAATTTGGTTGTTGAGGTTGTGATATTGCAGAAAAATAATTCGCAAGCAGCTAAGCCTCGCAAGAAATTCAACTGTGTGTGTATATGTTTGTGATGTATGTGTTTATGCTTAAGGTGTGTGTATGTGTACTTGTTGTGTATGTCTCGTAACCTGAAGAAACAGCTTTGCGCAACCAACAAACCAGTTTTGCGCAACCAACAAACCAGCTTTGCGCAATTGCCTCTTGCGAGATTCTCAGTATTATTTTTAGCTAGTCGAATTAATTTCACCTACATGCTTGCTTGCTTCGAATTAATTTCAGCTACTAGCTTGCTTGCGAATTAATTTCAGCTACTAGCTTGCTTGCTTTGAATTAGTTTAAGCTACTAGCTTGCTTGCTTTGAATTAGTTTAAGCTACTTGTTTGCTTGCTTAATTGCTTGCGCCAAGCTTTTCGCAACCAACTGTCGCGAGATTTGAAACTTTTCGCAACCAACTGTCGCGAGTTGTGAAGTATTACTAATTTTCTAAATCTACTTTGCGCTACTATTACTTGCGAAATTCTCACATTGCGCCTCTTTGACTAGCGCATTTCTGACTTATAATTTTTTTTTTTTAGTTTTTACTAGTTGTTAATTGTTTGAATTTTTCAGATTAATTCTTCAAACATGAAGCGGCTTCCAGTGTTGTTCAAAGAATCTGATTTTGAACTATGGAGAGTTTCGTTCATCGATTTTATTGCAAGTAGAGAAAATGGTGAAAATATGATAAAATCTTTCACTGAAGGCCCAATTATCAGAACTGACAAAGATTATACAGAAGAAGAGATTAAAAGAATGAAAGCTGACAAAGAAGCTTCATCCAACTTGATCTTCGCACTTTACAAACTTCCGCAACACATCTTCAAACGCGTTGAATGTTTCAAAAACAATCCAATGCTTATGTGGAACGAGTTAACAAAGCAAATGCTTGGACCTGAAGTTGATTTTAAGAGAAAGGAAGAAGAAAAGAAAACTGAAAAAGAGGATGCGGAACAGAAATCATCAGATGCTGAAAATGAGGAACTCAAGGAAAAGATTATTGAGCTTACAAAGAGATTTTCTGACACGGAAAAGTTGCTAAAAGAGGAAAGAGCGAATCGTACAAATGACAAAAAGTGCTATGCAAAGCAAATTTTATCTCTTTCACAGAAAGTTTCTGAAATTGAACAAGCTTCAAAGACGGAGAAGAAAGAAAATGAAGAAAAGAAAGCTCTTGAACTCAAATGCATAAAACTTTCCAAACAAAATTCAGATTTTGAGAAAGTTTTATTTCTTGAAAAGGAGAAATTGGAGACGGAAAGGCTTGAATTTGAAAATAAAAGGAAAGACTTTGAAGCAAAGAATGTGAAATTGTCAAAGAAGATATTTGAGCTTCAAAAAGAATTAGATGAAGAAAGACAAGAGATGGAAAAGAGAAAGAAAGCTGATTTTCAGGCCAGGAGCATTAAAGATGAATTTTCTGTTGAAAGGAAGATTTTTCAGCAAGAAATACGAAAGCTCACAAAGAATTTGGCCGTGTTATCGACTGATATTATGAAAGAGAAGAGGGTTAATTGTGACTTTCTTAAGAAGCTTGATTTGATGACCAAGAAACGGAATGACTTATCTGACAAAGTGAAGTCTCTCAACAAATCCAAAAGCTATTCAGAAAGTGCGATTCGACCTTCTAATCTTTTCTACGATCATTCAGTGGATAATTCTTCCAAATTTCAATCTGCTGATCTTCCTACATATAAGAAAGTCAACATGCAATGGAGAGTAAAAGGTACAATTCCTGAAAAAGATGTACCAAAATCATATGTTCCCAACAAGAACACTAACCTGAAAGGTAAATCTTTTGCTAAATCTGATTCATTATATTCTGCAAATCATTTAATCAGGTTAGCACAAAAGAACTTTTGTTGTTCTTATTGTGGTACTAACGATTTTGTTAAAAATGATAGTATTCAATATTGGTATGGTACTTATCATTTTCCTTCCTATAGAGCTCCGCTTAACAAGCCAGGACCCAAAACATGTTGGGTACCAAAATCTACTTAATCTGTTTTTGCAGATTTAGAAGCATAGCGTTGAACTCTCGGAAGAAGATTACTTGTGCCATTAAGGGGGAGTAAAGAGAATTGGTTTCTAAACACATCAGTTTAGAACTCGAATTTCACAGTTAATGGCTTCTGAACAATTCAGTTCAGGACCCGTACTTCAAAGACTAAGACTTCTAAACAAATCAGTTTAGAACTCATACTTATCAGGTGATATCCTTAACTGTCTCATCTTTCATTTCAAGGAACAAGTGGTGAAAGGTAATATTGCATTATGTTTCATTTCTACTGCTTTGAAAATTTGAATCTCAACAAATTTAATTCAATGAGATGAAATTTTTCAGTTTTCATTCAATGAATTAAATGTGTGCTAAAAGATGATTTTACAAGTATTGTTGTATTATCTGAGTTTTATTTGCTTCAACTTTCTGTAATATCCCACATTGGTTGGGGAGGGGAACAAAAGTTGCCTTATAAGGGACTTGATACCTCCTCTATCAGACGCGTTTTAAAACCGTGAGTCCAGGTGTGTGGACAAAGCGGACAATATCTAGTACGGTTGGCCTGGGATGTTACAGATGGAATCAGAGCCGGGAACCGGACTGGTGTGCCAGCGAGGACACTGGGCTCCCAAGGGGGGTGGATTGTAATATCCCGCATTGGTTGGGGAGGGGAACAGAAGTTTCCTTATAAGGGACTTGATACCTCCTCTATTAGACGCGTTTTAAAACCATGAGTCCAGGTGTGTGGACAAAGCGGACAATATCTGGTACGGTTGGCCTGGGATGTTACACTTTCACTTCTGAAATAAATCGAAAGGTCAGCAAAACATGAATGAAATTTTGATATATGCGCAAAATTGTGTAAATCTAGACTTATATAGAATACGATGCTCACAAAGCCTAATTGTCAGAATGAAGAATGGAAATGAAAATATGAGGGAAGCACAAAGTTTTATAACCAAGTGATTGAGATGCAATAAAAAAATAAAAAAAAAATCATTAGGTTTGAAAGTTTGTGCCTGTGGCCTATCTGGTTTGGGAGATTAAGTCCCAATGGGTACTCGTTACCTAGCCCCTAAGATCAACTGGTCTGGGATTGGCTGACCCAAATCCTGCTATAGAATCAGATAGAAAGCCATGTTCTACCGGTACAGATGGGATTAGGATATATCGATGTAGCCTTTCTGGTTTGGGAGAGTAAGTTCCAAGGGCTGCTCGTCACCTAGCCCCTAAGGCCAACTGGTCTGGGATTGGCTTATCCAAATCCTGCTATAGAACCAGATAGAAAGTTACATTTACGGTGTATCTTAGTCTTAATAAACTTTTTGATAAAAAGATGCCAATGTGCACAAAATAAAAGATGCCAATGTGCACAAAATAAAAGATGCCAATGAGCACACATCTCTTATATCTTGGGAAATTACAATGTCGAGATAAACTTATAAATTTGTGGAAATTCTGATTTCAGTCATATAGTGTGAGTAAGAGCAAGGTATTCTTATACGTTTCAGAAGTACATTTGATTGTTGCAAATCATATTTCGCATGGTAGCACACCAACTAGATTTAATAAAGGGGTTGAAACTGAACATTCTTAACTTGATATGCAATGATGTCTTGTATTTGAATCCAAACACATGCATTTGATTTCATTTGATTGAAAAATCTGTTAAGTTTCATTAGTTTGGATTTCTTTTGTATCATGAAGGGTTCGAAATCATGAAGGATTCGTATCATGAAGGGTTCGAAATCATAAGGATTCGTATCATGAAGGGTTCGAAATCATAAGGATTCGAATCATGTAGAGTGCGAAATCAAGGAATCTGGATCAAGGAAAGTATTTTTAATGAAATATATGCATACTTTCAGGGGGAGAAAACAAATTGCTCCAGAATTCTTATTTTGAGGGGGAGCAAGGTCATTCATTAAGGAGGAGATTGTTAGTGATAATCAGAGACGTGACTGAAATTGAAGAAGGTTTTCAATGCTCATGATGCACACTTTCATCGAAAAAGGGGGAGAAATGTTTAGTTCAATTTCATGTCAAAGCTTTTAAGTCAAAGATTCGATTTCATGACAAGGGAAAAATGTTTAAAGAAGACTTCGTCTCAAGAAAGGAAAGGGGGAGATTTCTTCTTCAAGAGTTTAAGAGAAATTGATTGATCATCTTTTTCAAGAAGATCTCTTTTTCTTAAACTTGTGCTATATGGTGAATATCGTTACTGAAGTTGAAGTTCTCAAGTCAAAGAAAGAAAAGGGGGAGAATTCTTCAAGAGTTTAGGAAAAATCGATTGATCATCTTGGTTTCTCAAGAAGATCTCTTTTTCTTAGATTTGCGCTACATTGTTTCAAAATGCCTTGTGTGAAGAAACAAATTCTCCATATCAAAGAAAGAAAATCTCCGTCTGATCCCCGTCTGAAGATTTTGTGACAATTTGACTTTGACAAGCCTTGATAAAGACCGAAGGTTTTGAAGATTCAAGAAGCCGAAGAATGCTGTTCTCAAATGTTTAAATCTTGAATCCAAGGGGGAGATTGTTTGGACAAATATGTCTTCAAGATTTAATATAGAAAGTCAAAGTCAAAGTCATTGTATAAAGACAAAGTCTTTATAATTAGAGTTGTCAATCTTAGCTTAATGCCTTGTTAGTCTTAGGTATATAAGCATGTGGCTAGAGTAATCTTGTAATACTGAAGAGATAACAATTAGAGCATAATTCATATCTTGTAATATTGAGAGCAAACCCTAATAGATCTACTTTCTCTCTCTACTCTCTCTCTAGATTATCTCTCTAATCTTGTTAGATCTTGGATTAACAACAAAGATGTTTTCGAATCACTCATATATGGATTCGGATTGCTCAAAGTTGAAGTTTTCGGATCATGTGAAGTCTGAAGTGTTTTTGAATATGGTTATCTTAGATCTGAGAGACTCGTATTGTGCTTACACCTAAATATTCAAAAATGTGAAGGCTTCGCATCCTTGTGTAGATTCAACTGTTTGAAGAGTGTCAAAGCTTCAACGTTCAAAGCGGTCAAAGTTAAAGTTTTGAAGATCAAGAGCTGAAGACTGCTACCATTTTTTTAAAATCTTGAATCCAAAGGGGGAGAATGTTAGAGCATTATTGTATTCAAGATTTATTGTAAAGTCTTGTATAATGTCAAACATTGTAAAGTCAAAGTATTAGTCAAAATAGTCAAAGGCATGTAAAGTCAGACTAGCTTTAGTGTTTAAAGCTTTGTAATTTGGAGATATAAATAGGTTTTGTAAAGTAAGTTTGTAAGTAAGTCTCAAGGAAGTCATTAGTGAATGATCTTAATTGTAATATTCTAGAGAGAGAAGTGAGATCATTTTAGAGAGAGAAAGTGCATCAATCTTATGTAATCTCTATTATGTTCAAGATCAATGGATGATTTGATGATTACCTAATAGAAACTGGTTTTACAATTGGTATCAGAGCTTTGGGAGATTGAATTGTTTGCAAAATTCGTCCAAATTCATGAAGATTTGAAGATTTTTTGAAGATTTTTGAAGAAAATCTCCATTTTTGAAGAACTTGAAGAACACAAATGGGTTATGCATTTCTTGTTTGTTTTTTGTTTTGATTTTGATTGCAAAGTGTTTCTCCATTGATATAAATCAGTTTTGCATCAAAAGATTTACAAAAACACATCAAGAATTGATGAATTTGAAGAATTTGAAATTCTTTTTGTGTTCTTGAAAAAGTGTGCTGTGAAGTTTTTTAGATTGTGATTTTGCAAAATATTAATGTTTTGATTCGTTTTTGTGCAAAATCCTTTCTAAAAAGTGTTTTTGAACATGTTTCAATCATAAATTTCAAGTTTTAATCCATAAAAATCACTTTTGAAATTTTTTGATTGAATGTGTTCTTTAGGTGTTTTTGAGAATCTTCAAAGTGTTCTTGATGAAAATTATAGATCTTGAATTTTGATCCAGAATTTTTAATTGAGATGTTTTAAAATGTGTTGTTGATTATTTTTTGATCTTAAAATTCCAAATCTAACATTTTTTGTAAGTTTGTTGAATTGCAGAAAGTCAACAGAATAGAATAATTGGTGAGCTGTGTGTGTGCTTAGGAATTATTAGGATTAAGCTTGTATTGGTTTCGGTTCACACATAGTAAATGTGTGCTGAGTGTGTGTGTGATTCAGTTGTGTGTATGTGTGCTTATTAGATGGTTTCGGACCATGCTAAAAATGGTTTCGTATCCTTCTTAATTTTTTTAGCTGTGTGTTTGTGTGTTTGAGCAACTTGTCTATGTGCTTAACAAATGGTTTCGGATACGTGCGTGAAATGTGAGGTGTGAGTGTGTGTGTTTCACCTACTTGTGTGTAAACATACGAAACTAGGATTTCGCACCATCTTTACATAAGGTTTCGGACCCTCTTGACATCACAGATTTCGGACCATTCTGCATACCAAACCATCACAGATTTCTGATCTTTCTGCATACGAAACCTATTTGACAGAAAAGGGTTTCAGACCCTCTTTGATTCGAAATCCTCAGGTTTCGGATCATACAGGGTCGTTCAGATTTCAGACCATCTTGACATCAGATTTCGGTCTCCACTACATACGTAACCATCAGATTTCGAACACAATTAGAAAGGGTTTCGTATCTCAAAAGAAAAATTGGTTTCGGACTTCACTGCATTCGAAATCCTTGGTTTCGGACTTCACTGCATTCGAAATCATTGGTTTCGAACTTCACTGCATTCGAAATCCTTGGGTTCGGACCTTACAGGATACGAAATCCTCAGTTTTCATCTTCGCCGGAAAAACGAGTTTCACCGGAGAACTCGTAAATCGCCGAAATTTTGTGCATGATAGATAATCTTTGATTGTATCTGATTAGGTTTCATTCAAGGATCTCAACGAAACAAGTTTCATTGAGTTTGGTTGAGAAACGAAGGACTTATCATCGCCTGAAGTCTTCTCGCCGGAAAAACGGGTTGCCGCCGGAAACAACGTGGGTCATCGTTTTCGTATGCATGTTTGTGACTTTTTAATATCATTCGATTTATCCTTGAATAAGGAGTAAAACGCAACATGTTTCGTCACTTTTGGTCTAGAATTGAGCAAGAAATCTGAAGAAGAAAGCATCAGATCGTCGTGGGGTTTTTTAGTGAAGATGATGAACAGTAACTAACGGATCTCCGTTAGTTCTGTTAGTTTTCTAACAATTTTGATCCTTTTTCCGTTAAATCCGTCAAAGTTAGTTAGTTTTGTTTCATTAGTTGGTTAGCTTTGTTACATTTTCAGTCATTTGTCGTTAAGTTCCAGTTAGAGTTAGTTAGTGTCATTTTACTAACAGTCAGTTAGTTTTTCCGTTAGATTTGTTACATTTTTGGTCCTCAGTTAGTGTTTTCTGTTAAGACAAGTTTAGTTAGTTTTAGATTTGTCAGTTTTAGTCCTTGTAGTTTAGTTTGAGTTTATTACATTTTCAGTCCCTTGACTTGTTAGTTTTAGAATTTAACATTTTTAGTCCCTAGATTCTTAAGTTTCATTTTTTTGACAATTTTAGTCCTTGTTTTTGTTGAGTATTAGTATTTTTCATTTTAGTCCCTATATTTTGTATTTTTTGACATTTTTAGCCATTTTTGTGTCGAATTTTTGTTATTTTACCTGCTTCTATTTATAACTGACATATTTTTCTCTTATTTTGCAGGTTTGACGATTAAAGTCCAATATTTTCGCGCAAATTTTTCAGAATTAATTTTTGGAAGACAAATTTATAATTTGTTTTTCAAATTTTCTTTATGAAAATTTTTCTGACTTTAATTGTGTTTTTCTGATTTTTAAGAGTGTGCACATAATTCTAACTTCTAAGCGAAGTTTCTCTTGACGATCACTCTATTAGGTATATTTTTGTTTATATTTTTTGTATTTTTTCATCTAATTTTGTTTGTGTTTCTTTTCAGGTTTTCTTCAAGATATCTACTTATAAAGAAGATGGGGTTTCAAGATTGCAACAAGTTCTTATAACTGAAATACCTCCAACTCCACAAGTTTTTGTTAAACCAAATTATGAAATTTTGCAACAAGTTCTTATAACAGAAATACCTTCAACACCACAAACTTTTGTTAAATCTAATAATGAAAGTTTGAAGCAAACTATTGTTAAATCCAATGGTGAAGGTTTGAAGCAAAATTTTGTTAAAACTAATACTTCAAATCCTTCAACTCATCAAGATGACATGAAGGAGCTTCAAAGAATTATAAAAGCATTGGAGGAAGAAAATGCTAATCTGAAGAGACAAATTTTTGACATTTCTTCTTCAAATGATAAACTTATTAAAAGAGTTACTGATCTTGACGTTTATATTGCATATCTTGAAGCAAAGAGAGACAACTCAAGTCTTCACGATCAAATCGAGAATCTTCAAGAGAAAGTAACAACTCTTCAAAGAGAAAATGCTGATATGAAGAGTAGGGAAGAAAAGAAAGAGAGGTGGAACTTGCATTTACAAGCTAAATTAAAAGAAGTTCAAGATAAAAGAAAAAGTTTGGACAGTGAAAATGCTGATCTAAAGCGAAAACTGTCTAACTTTTCTCTTGAAGAAAAGAAAGAAACTGAACTGAAATGTATAAAACTTTCAAAACAAGTTTCTGACTTTGAGAAAGTTTTATTTTTAGAAAAAGACAAACTCGAAAAAGAAAGAGCTGGGTTTGGAATTGAAAAGAAATCTTTTGAGATCAAAAGTAATGAGTTTTCTGTGAAAATCTCTGAACTAGAAAAGATTTTGGAAAAAGAAAGGAAAGATTTCACGGAAAAGAAAAATCTCTTTGAAAAGGAAAGTAAAACCCTTAAAAATAAAAATATGGAAATTTTCAAAGAGATTACTGATAAAAGAAAGTTTTTGGAAAAAGATTTTGAATCGGAACGCGAATATTTTGAAGATGCGATTCTTAATCTTACCAAAAGATTATCTGGTTTATCAGCTGATATTATGAAGGATCAACTGATCAAATCTGATCTCCAAAAGAAATTTGATCTAATTTCGAAAGAGAAAAATGTTTTGATAAACAAGGTCAAAGAACTTGAAGACGTCATTTTTAAATTTGATGTCTCAAAGCAGGTCAGTCATAATTCTATCTTTCGGACTCCATTTGTTCATTCAAATGATTCTGAATGCTCTTTTAAAACTGCTTCAAGTTCATGTGTTAAAAACATTTATTCTAAACAATTTAATAGATTAACTGATTTCTCAAAAGGTCAGATTCGTTCAACAAATCTCTTTTATAATCCTCTCCTTGATAAATCATATAACAAACCAAATGTGCCTACAGTTAATACTTCCAAACCTAAAGAAGTTCCAGTCTTCAAAAAGGTGAAGATGGAATGGAGAGTCAAAGGCACAACAGTTCCAAAGAAAGATGTACCAAAATCATCTACTTTCACATCAAATGCCAAGAAGAACAATGCGCCAAAAGGTAAAACTTCTGCTACACCTAATCCTATTCATTCCGCAAATCATCTGATTAGGTTGGCACATAAGAAAATCTGTTGTTCTTACTGTGGGTCAAATGATTTTGTTCATAAAGATTATACTTCTTATTGGTACGACACTTACAGTATTCCTTTTAAGAAATCTACACCTAACACACTAGGACCCAAGTGCCGTTGGGTACCAAAATCAGCTTAATCTGTTTTGCAGGTTCATCATGGGTTGTGCTGAATGTTACATATATACCACACACATCATTGATAACAGAAGAGAAGCGGTGAATTTTTTGAAGAATGTATGTACCATTAAGGGGGAGTAAAGAGATATTGGTTTCTGAATACATCAGTTCAGGAACCACGCTTCAACGTTTTAGGTTTTTGAACATATCAGTTCAAAACCCGTGCTTCAACGACTATGGTTTCTAAACACATCATGATTTCTAAACACTCTCTCGAAGAATCGCTCTCGACGCACGACATTCGCTCTCGGCGCACGACAACCACTCACGACACACGCCAACCACTCACGACACATTGTTTTCATACACGACATACACTTGTTTTACATTACAAACACTTGTACTTTACATTTCGAAGCATTTCCTTCACTTGTATTGTAATCATCTGTACGATCGACGCAAGGACATCGCCCCTGATTGGCGAGCATAGTACATCGACGACATCCACTGTCGTCCGCAGGTTTTTTCCCTCGTTCGGGGTTTTTCCTGCGTCATCAAAATCTCTTGTCTCGTCTACATTTACTTCGTATTTTTTGTTGCTTATTTCAATGGTTCATTCTTTAGTTGATAATGTCCGAAACCGTACCTTAAATCGTATTTTTATATGATTTTCGGCATAACACAGTTTAATGCAATTTTTGGCATCTTTGGTGCGATTTTTGGCATTAAGAGTTTGTCGCCATCCGTGGGACCCAACTAAGGATTTCTTTTGAAATGGACATCGTATTACTAACGTTTCATCTTACGTAGATCTCCGTTTTCTATTTATCGACTTCAAGTCTCGACCACGCGACGAAGATCCAAGCGGAGTTGGAAGATACTAATAAAAAAATGTTCAATGTATCGCATCATCCGAGGACTCGGGGGCTCGGAACGCCCGTCGCAAAATGGGAAATACCATATCTTTGATTTCAAAAGTCTTTGGAAAATTGCGCTTATCGACTCCAAGTTACGGTAACTGAATATGGTAAAACAACTCTATATATATACTCTATGTATATTCTCCTCGTTCAATTATTATGATCTAAATGTTGATTTAAGCATCAAAGGATCATTGGTCAATCCAACGACCACCCCCGATTTTACATTGCAGGCTCGTCTTACGATTTACATCGTGAGAAATAAAAAGTCTCTACGACTTAAGTACTGGTTTTACGATTTATATCGTGAAAAAATGAAAGTCTCTAAGACTTACATCGCAGGTCTTACGATTTATATCGTGAGAAAAAAAGTCTCTAAGACTTACATCGCAGCTCTTACGATTTATAGTCGTCAATAAGAGACGACTCATATTTTTTTTAATCTTACGATCACTAGTCATGACATATGTCGTCAATAAAGACGATTTATACATTGAATTTCACAATCACCAGTTATGGTAAGACGCATGTCAAAGCGTCAAAGTCGCCAACAAGTGCGACTCGCACATTTTAATCTCATGATTGCCAATAAAGACAAGTCGCCAGATTAACCGTATAATCACAAGCAAAAGTCTTTCAAAAAGGCGATTACGTCCTCCGACGAGTGTTTCAAAGCACTCAAAAGCTTAATGCAAGTAAACTTTTCTCTAAGTGGAAAGGTCCTTATCGTATCTTAGAAGTTGTGGGTAAAGGTGACTATCGGCTCCAAACCCTCGACGGTCGAGATATCCCAAGCAGCTGGAATGCAACGCATCTGAAAAGGTATTTCCTCTAAGTCCTTTTCCTTTTTTCATACGATTTTTTTTATCACGACGATTACTGACTTAAGCATCGGAGGGTCATTGGCTAGCCAACGACCAACCTCTGACATTGTTTTATCGCAGGATCGCACGACATAAGTTACTAAGTCTATCATACGACTTCAGTAAAATCGCACGATATAAACAATCAGTTCTATTAGACGGCTCGATTGTATAACTACAGGAACACTTGATCCAAGTTCATCGTATGATCAAATCACACGATCGCAAGGTCTAGCGACCCCCCAATCTAAGTTCTTTAACTTAGAAAAAATTCGTGTTCTGAATGAATGCTTTGATCGCATGCGCTTATGTTTCTTTATACGATTCAGAAATATGAAAATCTTATGACTTACGTTCTAATCGTTGTATTACAATGGATACCCAAGTCGCACGACTCTTTGTACTTAAAGAATTTTTTACAGTCGACATTACATCTGTCCATGACGTGTAGGAGTCGAAATAATACTCAGGGAGGTAAAACCTTTTACCGATTATCGCTAAAGCAAAACTTACACAACGTAACATAGGTCTCTAACGACCATATCGGCTGTAAGCGCCAGTCCAAAGGTCTATAACGACCATATCGGATGGGAACGCAAGAACATATGTCTTTAACGACCGTATCGGCTCGGAACGCCAGAACATATGTCTCTAACGCCCGTATCGGCTGTGAACGCCAGATGACAGGACCACGTCGACTAGGAACACCAACCTGACGACATGGACCCCTGTCTCCTCAATGGGAAAATGCTCCCTGAAAGACGGGAGCAAATATTTCCTCAGATGAGGAAACAACGTCGTCCCATCTAAGACACCAACAACGTCGTCCCGTCTAGGACACCATCGGCCGATAACCCGTCCTCCTTATCGGCAGACGCTGGGGACAACACCTTGGACACTAGCTTCGTCACTGTCGCCGGAAGCGCCGAACTTGCTGGTGTCGCGTCCGTCACACCAGAATGGCTGGATGACGCCCTCGCCTCTTTAGGCGTGACAAGTCTCGACGAAACGTCAGCCCTCGAAGACGGTTCCTTCAGAACTATCGTCCTTGTCTTCTTCAAGATTCCCGACCCAACTGTCGGGGCATTCTTTCCCGGCCTCGAAGGGCAAGCGCAACTTGCGTCGCCTTCTTTGGCTGACCAAGTCAGTTTTTCTTCTGATGATCTTAGCAAAGTAACACGTCTCCGTAGCAACGCATTAGTGCGAGATCTGAAATTCCAATGGCTTTGAAATTCAGATCTCGGGGGGCTAACTGTTTGGGTAAAAAATCACACCCTCGACCGACTTGGGAAATCCCCTCGACATGACCCATGGACATTGGTTACCCCCAACCGACAATGATAATACCCATTATTATCATATCCCCGACATACTTTAAATAACCACGATAATTGACATCTTGCGTCAATAGTCATCTTACATCTAATGATCGCACGTCACGTGTCGCACGTCAGGTATTGCACCTCGCACATCGTTAATCTTACGCTATTAGTCCTACGTCACTAGTCGTATGTCGCCAATTACGTGTCGCCAGTTACGACTCGTTGGTCTTACGTCGACAGTCTTCTGTCGTCAGTCGTATACTAACCGTTAACAGTCAAACATCTATTTCTGAAGGATCATCGACAGGTCTCAACCAGAACTTTTAAATACCGTATCATTGGTGGTAGACTTTATCGACGATCATCGACAGGTCTCAACCTACGATGCATCGATACTCCAGAACAGGTACAAGACATTCTGAAGGAAATGCACGACGACGATTGTGGCAACCATTCTGGTGGTCGTAGTCTTGCGAATCATATATCACGACAATGCTACTATTGGCCGACATTAAGGCAATATGCCATCAGTTACGTCCAAAGCTGCGACGCATGTGAACGACACTCAGGTATAATACACCAACCTTCTGAACCCCTGCACACGTCTTTGGTCCCATGGCCCTTCATGCGGTGGGGAATGGACATCGTTGGTAAATTACCCCTGCCCTGGTGTAGAAAGTCTTTATGTTGGTCTTTACAGATTATTTTTCTAAATGGATAGAAGCAGCCGCCTACTCCCAGATTCGGGACAAATAGGTCATCTCTTTTATCCAGACTAACATTATATGCAGGTTCGGAATTCCTTCCAAAATCGTATATGACAATGGGTCACAATTTATAAGTGATCGTACGCAACAGTTTTGTGAGGATCGTAACATCAAACTTACGACCTCAACCCCACGTTATCCCCAGTCGAACGGTCTTGCAGAATCGAGCAATAAAGTCATTATCAATTCAATCAAAAAGAGACTTAAGGCCGCAAAGGGAAAGTGGGTCGAACAACTTCTATCGATCCTATGGGCGAATCGTACGACACCCCGAACATCGACAGGACAGACACCATTTTCATTGGTTTACGGTTGTGAAGCCGTCTTACCTATTGAAGTGCAGCTCTCGACATCGAGACATACATTTGTCGATCATAACTTGGTGGACTTGAGCTCCGACCTCGACGCTCTCGAAGAGCTAAGAGAGTCTGTTTTGGTCAAAATGGCATCTCAGCGACAGGTTGTTGAACGACATTTCAACAAAAATGTTAAGGCCAATATCTTTCAGGAAGGTGACTACGTCTTACGTCGAGTATTCCAAAACACCAAGAAACCAAACGCAGATAAGTTATCCACTAAGTGGGAAGGACCTTATCAAATATCCGAGGTCGTTGGGAAGGATGCTTATAGGCTTCAAACCCTCGACGATCGAGACATCCCACGTAGCTGGAATGCAGTACATTTAAAGAAGTATTTCTTTTGAAATCTTACTTTCGATTTATATCTGACAACAATTACTGACTTAAGCATCGGAGGGTCGATGGTCAAAATAACGACCACCCTTGAATCTTACATTGCAGGCCTGCAGGATCGCACGAACGCCAGTCTTACGATTTACATCGTGAGAAACAAAGTCTCTATGACTAAAATCTCACGACTCTTATGCCACGACCGTCGAACTATAACTCATACATCAGAAGCAGAATCTTATGATTCATCTCATGGATATTACGATCACAACAGGTGCTTTTTGCTGAGTTTCAGAATCAAAGTCTTACGACTTGAATTCCACACTTAGAATATTTTTTCGGCCCTAGTCGTCCGACTGCTTCGAAAGTTACAAGTACCTATGTCGTACAGTTTTACATACATCTTATTGCCTGGATCGTCCCCAAGGGCCATCTCCAAGGTTTGATTGATAACGAATCTACTCCAGTTGACAACGCATGACCAACATCCCCCGTCCATGCAAAAACCGTCAATTGTGTGACGGGTGGGTCAGGCGTATGTGGTTTAACATATTCGGCAGCCAAACGGCACGCAAGTCAATCATCCGGAGAATATCCCATCCCTCGGTCGTCTCGACCAAATCAAGAGTTGGAACTGGAGGCGATGCCAATAACGTTCGATCAGGACGACCTCCAGAACAACTGGCAAAAACATCACGACGAATTGATTATCCAGCTTACCATTGGCAACTGTTCGACCAAGAGAATACTGGTCGACGGAGGCAGTTCGGCTAACATTATTTTCCTGAGCACAATCAAAGCTATGGGAATCGGTAAGTCAGAAATCACCCGTTGGTCGACGACTCTGATAGGATTTAATGGCGATTCTACCAACACTTTGCGAGAAATCATCCTCCAAGTGTACCCTAAAGGGGTCAACAAGCAAACGAAGTTTAATATTATCGACTGTTCGTCAGCTTACAACGTTATACTTGGTCAACCTTGGATCCACGATATGAAGGCGGTCCCCTCGACCTATCACCAGACGATTAAGTTCTCGACGCCATAGGGAGTGCAAGAAATCAAAAGTGAACAGAAGACCGCACGTGATTGCTACAAGGCGACGTTAAAACCTCAGAAAAGGGACATCTAGCAATTACTGGTCCAGGATGTCCCTGAGTCCTCAGATGACTATCGCCTAGAAGAAGTCTTCATGGACCAGGACAAGCCTAGTCAAATTGTCTTTGTGGGGGCATCGTTAGATCCCATCATAAAGAGTCAGCTAATCTCCTTTTTGCAGGAACATGCTGATTGTTTCGCTTGGACGCATGAAGATATGGTCGGCATAGATCCCGACATCATCTCCCAAAAGTTGAACGTCGACCCGTCGTATAAACCAATAAAGCAAAAACATCGTAAATTCGCTCCTGAACGGAATAAGGTGATCAACGATAAGCTCGACAACTTGCTTAAGACTGGGAAGATCAAAGAAGTGAAGTACCCCGACTGGTTAGCAAATGTCATGGTCGTACAAACGAAGAATGGGAAGTGGTGAGTATGCATTGACTTCACAGGCCTCAACAAGACCTGTCCTAAAGATCCATTCCCACTACCCCACATCGACGCTATGGTCGACGCGACCGCAGGACATGAACTCTTGACGTTCATGTATGCTTATTCTGGATACAATCAGATACTGATGCACAATGAAGACTAAGAGAAAACTGCTTTTATGATAGATAAGGGCATATACTGTTACAAGGTCATGCCTTTTGGTTTAAAAAATGCAGGATCGACCTACCAACGATTGGTTAACAAGATGTTCAAAGAACACCTTGGCGATACCATGGAGGTCTACATTGACGAAATTCTTGTCAAATCCAAGCAGGTGACAGACCACATCGATCATCTGAAAAAATCCTTCGACGTCCTTTGACAATATTAGATGAAGCTGAACCCTACGAAATGTTCCTTTGGAGTCAGCGCCGGAAAGTTCCTGGGGTACATGGACACAAGACGAGGCATAGAGGCAAATCCCGATCAAATCAAAGCCTTGATAAACATCAAATCGCCCAGAAACTTCAAGGAGGTCCAACGACTTACGGGTCGTGTGGCAGTGTTAAATCGCTTCATCTCACGATCATCCGATAAATGTCATTTGTTCTATAATGTCTTGAGAAAGAACAAAGGTTTCGACTGGATGGATGATCACGAGCAGGCACTACACGATTGAAAGGATACATGGTTGTTCCGCCCCTACTTTCGAAACCAAAGGTACACGAGATCCTGCAGCTATATCTCGCCGTAAGTCCTCACTCAGTAAGTGCCGTCTTGACTAGAGAGGACGACGAGCGACAACTACCAATTTATTACGTCAGTAAATCCCTACTGGATGCTGAAACACGATATACGTCTATGGAGAATTTACTTTCATCACTAGTTACAGCGGCAAAGAAGTTACGACACTACTTTGAATCCTATCCCATCCCATCACCGTCGTAACAAATTTTCCTCTCAAGTCAGTGCTGAGAAAGCCCGAGCTAACAGGACGACTAGCGAAATGAAGTATCTACCTCAGCAGTTACGATATTGACTTTAAGCCTCGCACGACAATCAAATCACAGGTCCTGGCCGACTTTATCACCGATTTCAGTCCTGAGCTGGAAAAAGAAGTGCAAGATGAGACCTATACTGTGGCGACTACAAGTGACACGACCTGGGTGCTCCATGTCGACGGATCTTCAAATTCCAGAAAAGCAGGTCTTGGTGTCGTTATAAAGTCTCTACAGGGGGGCAATATGGTGTACTCCATATGATGCGATTTCAAAGCTACGAACAATGAGAAAGAATACGAAGCTCTGATCGCGGGCATTAATATGGCTCACGACTTGGGGGAAACCAGACTTCATGTCAGAAGCAATTACCTATTGGTCGTGAATCAAATGAACGGGGAATTCGCGGAAAAAGATCCCAAGATGATGGCCTATCTCAGGATAGCCAAGGAGAAGTCAAAGATGTTTGATCCGTTCTCAATCGAACAGATCCCCAGAGATCAAAACACTCACGCCGATGCACTAGCAAACCTTGGATCAACACTTAATAAGTCGTCGTTCGACGCTATTCCTATGATCCCCCTAGCGACCTCGTCCATGGACTCTGAAACAATTTGTGTTCTTAACACGGAAAACGATTGCTCGCGCAATATCATAAATTATCTTATGCACAATCAATTACCTGAAGATAGAATTGAAGCTCGAAAGATTCGATTTAAAGCTTCGAAATACCGTATCATTGGTGGTAGACTTTATCGACGATCATCGACAGGTCTCAACCTACGATGCATCGATACTCCAGAACAGGTACAAGACATTCTGACGGAAATGCACGACGACGATTGTGGCAACCATTCTGGTGGTCATAGTCTTGCGAATCGTATATCACGAGAATGCTACTATTGGCCGACATTAAGGCAATATGCCATCAGTTACGTCCAAAGCTGCGACGCATGTCAACGACACTCATGTATAATACACCAACCTTCTGAACCCTTGCACACGTCTTTGGTCCCATGGCCCTTCATGCGGTGGGGAATGGACATCGTTGGTAAATTACCCCCTGCCCTGGTGCAGAAAGTCTTTATGTTGGTCTTTACAGATTATTTTTCTAAATGGATAGAAGCAGCCGCCTACTCCCAGATTCGGGACAAAGAGGTCATCTCTTTTATCCAGACTAACATTATATGCAGGTTCGGAATTCCTTCCAAAATCGTATGTGACAATGGGTCACAATTTATAAGTGATCGTACGCAACAGTTTTGTGAGGATCGTAACATCAAACTTACGACCTCAACCCCACGTTATCCCCAGTCTAATGGTCTTGCAGAATCGAGCAATAAAGTCATTATCAATTCAATCAAAAAGAGACTTAAGGCCGCAAAGGGAAAGTGGGTGGAACAACTTCTATCGGTCCTATGGGCGAATTGTACGTCACCCCGAACATCGACAGGACAGACACCATTTTCATTGGTTTACGGTTGTGAAGCCGTCTTACCTATTGAAGTGCAGCTCTCGACATCGAGACATACATCTGTCGATCATAACTTGGTGGACTTGAGCTACGACCTCGACGCTCTCGAAGAGCTAAGAGAGTCTGTTTTGGTCAAAATGGCATCTCAGCGACAGGTTGTTGAATGACATTTCAACAAAAATGTTAAGGCCAATATTTTTCAGGAAGGTGACTACGTCTTACGACGAGTATTCCAAAACACCAAGAAACCAAACGCATGTAAGTTATCCACTAAGTGGGAAGGACCTTATCGAATATCCGAGGTCGTTGGGAAGGGTGCTTATAGGCTTCAAACCCTCGACGATCGAGACATCCCACGTAGCTGGAATGCAGTACATTTAAAGAAGTATTTCTTTTGAAATCTTACTTTCGATTTATATCTCACAACAATTACTGACTTAAGCATCGGAGGGTCGTTGGTCAAAATAACGACCACCCTTGAATCTTACATTGCAGACCCGCAGGATCGCACGAACGCCAGTCTTACGATTTACATCGTGAGAAACAAAGTCTCTATGACTAAAATGTCACAACTGTTATGCCACGACCGTCGAACTATAACTCATACATCAGAAGCGGAATCTTATGATTCATCTCATGGATCTTACGATCACAACAGGTGCTTTTTGCTGAGTTTCGGAATCAAAGTCTTACGACTTGAATTCCACACTTAGAATATTTTTTCGGCCCCAGTCGTCCGACTGCTTCGAAAGTTACAAGTACCTATGTCGTACAGTTTTACATACATCTTATTGCCTTACACGCTCGATCTTCAAAATTTGTTATCTTTCGTCTATTTTATTTATTTACAACAAAGTAAAAATGCACGCTAGTATAGCAAAAATTTACTTGTATTCATCCGATCCAAAAGTTACAAGTAAAAGGGCACGACCGATTATAGTCGGCCCATATCAAAATAAATAAACAAAAGAACAAAAAATCAAGGCAGAGGAGGGTCCTGCTCCTTAGCGACCTCTCGTCGCCAGCTCCAGCGACCTCAGCGTCCGTCGGGTCCCCTTCTTCGAGCTTGTCTTCCTGGTCGAGTTCTTCCTCGTCTCCGACCTGCTCCAAATAAGTGGCGACCTCTTCTTTGGCTCCGGCCATAGGGTCTAACCCCCGTAAATAGCGACGCATGATCTCTGCTCGGACCCTCCGACGGGTCAGGGCCTCAAAAGAATGGAGTCGCTCCTCTAAGAACGCGATCTCCTCCTTTTTCGCCTCGACGAGTGACTTAAGGTCCTTGACCTGTTTTTCGCACTCGGCACAAGAGCCCTTAGTCGCTCCTAACTTCGCCTCAGTCGCAGAGGACTTCTCAAGGGCTTCCTTCAGACGGCTCTGCATGTCCTCCTTCCCTCTCGATGCTGCCTCAAAGAAGTCTTGAGCTTCATCGAGTTTTGCCAAAATGACCTCAACCCTTTCCATTGCCAGCTTCTCCTGATCCCGTGCCACACGAGCTTCCTCTTGCGCCTTGCGCATTTTCTCCAAGGCAACGGGTGTAACCCTGCGAATCTTCTCCATATGGGAATACAAACAGAGAGATGCCTGGAACGCCTGTAGTCGCACGATTAAAACAACGCAAACGTTAGAAATCAAATGACAGAAACGCATAAAATAGATGGGTCGTACATACCTTGAAAGCCAGCCCTGCGACTTGCAACCCCATCTCGTCGACCGTAACCTCCTGAAGTCTCTCCTTGAAGGATGGCAGGAGGAATTTCCCCAGGTTCGGGAAGATTTTGTCGCTATCCATCTCTTCACCAGACATGAAATCAGACGGCAGCGTGAAATTCACCGCCATGACGCCGGTGGACCGCTCCGTCATTTTCCATTTCCCTTTGTCGGCCGATGAGGGAGAAGGGGCAACCTCCCCAGTCAGAGGAGAGGCCACACTCACCAGAGTCACATCTATAACTCTCGGTGGTGTCCTCGTCTTCTTAGTAATGGCGATCCTAGACGGATCACCACCCTTCGACGATGGTTCCCTCCGGAAAACCGTATTGGATTTCATTACCCCCGACGACGGGGGTGGGGGAGCCATGTGTTTCAACTCCTTGGCCAGACAGGCGAGGAGGAGTTAAGCCTCCTTCTTCGACACAGCGTAAGTAGGCATATCGCCTGACCCACCAGCAAAAACAAAGAAGATACGATGAGAATTTATGAACAGAACGTACGATAAACCAGGTAAGACGTAAGATTATTTCCTGCTGCCTCTTCTTTCCCCTCTTCTCTCTCTACCTCTTCTTCAACAGGGATCTCTATCACTCCAAGTACGACGACCTCGTCGTCAGAACCCTCGTCCCTAAGACTACGCTGGACGAAGAAAGATATGTCTTTCGTATTATACATCCGAAATTTCTCAATCTTCGCCTGTGTCTCCTTGGAAACGCCGACCTCAGGGAACGTAATGGCTAAAACAAAAGCATACGATTAGCTAAAATGCACGATTCAAAGATAATACACGATAAGCGAAAAAAGTAACTTACTATTGGTATTCCACCCAACAGAAACCCACGTTGTGTCCTACTCCAGGATCTCGAGCAATTGCGTCTTGCCAAAGACATACCTGGCCTTCCACCCGCGATCGTTTATTTGGGTGTTCAGGACCAAAACTTGGGCTCCCCTGTATTTGGAGAACAAGCTGTACCGATGGTAGTTGTCCACCTTGACCATGTGAGACGCCAGAAGATCATCCACCATGAACGGAGTCGTCCACTCGCCGGTGATCCTATCGATCACATGAACGATTCGCCAAAACTGTGGCATCATCTGAGCAGGCGAAAGACGAAACCTGCCCAGAAACTCCCTGATCAATGGGGAGAATGGCCACTTGAAACCCACTTTGAATGGGAATTCGTATAAAACGAAATGCCCATTCGGGCAATCGAACGGTCGGAACTGGTCCGTCGAATACAACTGTAGTGCATCCAGGAATCCCGATAACGTCATGAAAGCCGACAAACCTTCCTGTCCTATAATGGTGCTTGCAGGTTCGCTTGACATTTTGAAGATGATGAAAAGTTGGACAAACTTTTTCTCGCTTTATAACGCACACACGAAAAAGGCAACTAAATCTCTCTAAAAATCTCTCTCTAAAAATATCACAAGCGTAAAAAGGGAAGTGATCTCCACAATCGCGATATTTATAACAACATCATGTCAGGTCATTCTGGTGGATGGTTGACAGTTGTCCACCACCTTTTCGCATGCAACGTGCAGATGAACGACACTTGTCCTATAACGGCTCCACGCCTTTGACACGTCGCCATGACGTCACGACCACTTCGTCTCCCTTGGTCCGAATCAAACCAAGACGGTTGGGATTCGACCAGACCCTCTCCCCATGCGACATGTGTCTAGTTATTTCGTCAGATTTAAAATTCGAATTTCACGCCAAAATTCAAATTTTGGGGGCAATCTGTTTGGGTAAAAATCCACACCTCACGACCGACGATAAATAACACATATGACATTTATGTAGGACCACTCTTGTATTAAGATAAGGTTTTGCAGGACATTTACAATCGAATATTTGGTCGTACATTTCTACGATGGTCGTAAGTTCCATACGACCGACGTCCGAGACTTAAGACGTCGTACGATTATACTAACCGTTAACAGTCAACAGCCGATTTTCTTTGTTCCATTAATGCAGGTCAACGAGCAATCATGGCACAACGATCGGTAACGGACCAACCATCAAGACACATTCAATGCTGCCAAGAGTATATAAAGGCCTGCTCCACATTCGAACAGGACATCTATCTGACATCTGATACTTGACATCTGAACTCAACTCTTCTACTTTTCCATGCAATACTACAGCGACAATCTGAGCATTCGAGCACACATCGCTTATGCAACTCTTTATTTCGCATGATTTACGCACGACGCACATCATTAGTTCACGATTAAGTTTACTTTTACTCTTATTGTAATCTATTGTACACATGACACTTGTTAACAAAGGATTTCGCCCATGTTTGGCGACCATAGTGCACCGTCGACTCTCACAAGTCGACCGCAATTTTTTCCCTTGTTTGGGTTTTCCGCGTCACCAATTCTCCTGTCTTATTTACTCCTTTTTCGTGATTGTGTTGTTTGTCTTGAGATCCCCTTCTTTAGTTGTTAAAAGTTCCACATCAACCTTAAGTTATCTTTTGGGTGCGTTTTGGCATTAACATCCGCCGCCCTGACCCTCAAACGGGTCAGAGCTTCAAACGACAGGAGTCGACCTCCTTCTCCTTCACCTCGACGAGCAACTTAAGGTCCCCGACCTGTTTTTCGCTCTCGGTCAAGGAAGCCTTAATCGCTTCTAATTCCGCCTCAGTCGAGAGGACTTCTCAAGGGCTTCCTTCAAATGGCGCTGAAGATCTTCCTTTGCTCTCATCGATGCCTCGTTTACGTAAGATTCGCACGACAGCAGTTCGATTCGCACGACAACTCTTTGTTTCGCACCATTTACGCACGACGCACATCATTAGTTTACGATTAAGTTTACTTTTACTCTTATTATAATCTATTGTACACATGACACTTGTTACCAAAGGATTTCGCCCCTGTTTGGCGAGCATAGTGCACCGTCGACTCTCACAAGTCGACCACAGTTTTTACCCTTGTTTGGGTTTTCCGCGTCACCAATTCCTTTGTGTTATTTACTCCTTTTTCGTGATTGTGTTGTTTGTCTTGAGATCCTCTTATTTAGTTGTTAAAAGTTCCACATCGACCTTAAGTTATCCTTTGGGTGCGTTTTGGTATTAACAATCGCCGCCCTGACCCTCAAACGGGTCAGATCTTCAAACGACAGGAGTCGACCTCCTTCTCCTTCGCCTCGACGAGCAACTTAAGGTCCCCGACCTGTTTTTCGCTCTCGGTCAAGGAAGCCTTAATCACTTCTAATTCCGCCTCAGTCGCAGAGGACTTCTCAAGGGCTTCCTTCAAATGGCGCTGAAGGTCTTCCTTCGCTATCATCGATGCCTCGTAGAAGTCCTGCGCTTCATCGAGTTGTCGAGAGGACCTCAGCCCTTTCCATCGCCAGCTTCTCCTGTTCCTGTGCCAAGCGAGTTTCATCTTGCGCCTTGCGCATTTTTTCTAAGATAACGGGCGCGACCCTCTAGATCTTCTCCGTATGGAGATATAGGCAGAGAGATGTCTGGAACACCTGTAGTCGCACGATCGAACAAACGTAAGACAAATACAAACGACAGGAAATAACAAAAGACGAATGGGTTGTGCATACCATAAAAGTCAGCCCTGCGACTTGCGACCCCATCTCGTCGACCGTAACCTCCTGGAAACGCTCCTGGAAACGTTCCTGGAAAGAAGGAAGGAGAAATTTCCCCAACTTTGGGAAGATCTTGTCGCTATCCATCTCGTCACCGGCCATGAAATCCCTCGGTAACGAGAAATTGACAGACATGGCGTCAACAGAGCTCTCCGTCGCATGACTCTTCCCCTTGTCGACCGACGAAGGGGACGGAGATTCAGTCTTTTCTCCAAGGATTCAATCTTTTTTTAAAATAGCTGCATATTGTTCTTTATAATTTTCAATTATGCATTTATGTTCAGCTTTTTCGACAGCTAGTTTACCTATAATGTCGTATTTCCGTTTGACGTTAGCTTCTAAATCAGTGATTTGGGCTTCTAAATGAGAAACGTTTTCTTTAAGCTCA
Source organism: Saussurea involucrata (assembly GCA_033807775.1). Classification (NCBI taxonomy): domain Eukaryota; kingdom Viridiplantae; phylum Streptophyta; class Magnoliopsida; order Asterales; family Asteraceae; genus Saussurea; species Saussurea involucrata. The sequence goes on along the minus strand of CM066318.1, from coordinate 67,733,663 downwards.
GAGTAAGTTGGATAAGACATTGTTACTCGAACAAAAATGATCGTGAGACAATTGGGAATATCGATCCAAAACCGACAGTGTATCACAAAAAGAACAAATGTCCCCCTTCGGCAACGCCCTTGCAGGGTCTGGGGGCAGCGCCTCGAGAAAAAAAAATTAAAACAGTAGGGTCAGAAAACTCCTGGATTTGGGATCTGGGTGTGGTTTCCCCGATAGAAAACCGGGAATTGGGATCCAGTAAAGAATCAGGGACTTGGGATCCGGGACTTGAAAATCGGGAGTCGGTAACAATCGGGATCCGGAATTGAGTCTGGGAACCGGTATTGAATCCGAAAAAAGGTATGGGATCCGGTATCGGCACCGGATAACCTGGATCCGGTTAATAACGATTTCTCAAATATAATTTTGTTTTTACCACATAAATCAAAGATTAAGGTTTTAACCTTAAGAACACAACGTCGTTTTATTAGATGTCGATGAACACAGATGAAAAATTGATACATTTGGATCGATTATCTTGTCTGTATGAACAGATACCATATGTAGATCCCAGTTTGATCAAGTAACAATGAATAAACGAATCGATTAAGCTTTATTGAATGATTGACGAGAGTTACAAGATTGAATTGAAGAATAAACTCTCTCTCTAAGCAATTAGGCGCACGATTATCTCTCAAAGGTTAACCTAAAACTATCTAAAACACACTTTAAATATCAAGGCCTAAAGGCTAAACCCCATGGCCCATTAAACCTAATAAGCCCAATAACATAAATAAAGGCTTTTACAATGCTTTAATAATTAATACAAAACCTTTATATAACTTTCTATTTAATATGACATTTATGGTCCTAACAAATGCAATTTAAATAATCTATTTTTCAGCCATGCAGAATTTCACATGAGCTTTCAAAACTCATCTTCAAGCCATAAAATTTGTCTTCTATCCATTTCCCTTGGTCTCTATGTTTTTCATTTTTCTGTCCAATGTTGCAGTATAGGATACAACCCTCCAATTATGCCCAAAAGTTCAAATAAACCTTCATAAAGTAAAAACATGTAGATCAGAAACTCTAACTCGACCATCACCGATCGAAACCAAGGTCGACCATCACAGACCACCACCAACCACCATCGATTTAAACAACCGTCGATCACCACTGATCTAAGGCACCGTTGTCCACCAACGATCTTAACCACACCGGATCACCACCGTTTTGAACCACCACTAATCTAAACCATCGTCGACCGCCGTTGTTCTGAACCACAATAGTTGGATTTCCGTTTTTATTTTTTGGAAAGGGGTATTTTGGTCATTTCCAATATTTCATTTCGATTCCAAAGCTTTATTATGTGAACCAAACAGACAGACTCTAATTATTTTAACAGATTTCATTCTAATCCCTGTCAACCAAACAGGTGGTTAAACCAGATAGCATTCCATTCAAATCCTTCAAAGTCAAATTCCTTTGACATATACCATTCCAGCCAAAAACGTTACACAAACCAAATGCCCCCTAAGGGTCTACTCCATGAAAGAAATAGATTGAATTCTCAAGAAATAATCCTGATGTCTCATTTTGTAGATGTTTTCGACATGAAGCTGTCACATATGGTGATTCTACGTTAGTTGGTGACAGAAGAGAACTATATCCTGCTATTTCTGATCAAGATGACGTTGCAACATCACCGTCGGGATTTAGTAGAGGGATGAATTACCATATTTGGCTCAGACCAAGTACCATCTATTTCCACCCCCATTCTTCCATATCTATATCTCCATTCACTACATTTCTTCTTCCTAATCAACCTCTATAAGCCTAATCAACATCTCTTGCACCTATATATCCTCTTATTCATGCCCTACCCATCCTCCAACCAGCACCAAACTCAACATGGAAGAAACGCAAATTCCCCTTCTGATAGTTCCAGATCCGTGCAACGAACAATGATGAAATCAATAGATGAATAACAAAGGTTATGATTTCAACTGGTCATCCAATTAGCTTTCAATATTGAGAGAGTTTTACAATACGAGTAGGAAAGCAAAATAGACAACTAGCCTAAACAAAGGCTAAACAAAACATTATATATGACGGGCCCGTGGTTAACAAGCCCACGGCCCGTTCACTAACTAAGCTCAAAATAAAGAATTACACATAGGCCCTTGAACTTCTATTCAACCAAATATTGCCCTAACAATCTCCCCCTTTGAATCGAAGTTCGAGTTCGCGCCAGTTATCAACGTATCTCTTTCGGAGCGCAAAGTGTACCTCGAACATTCGGATGGCGCGGCGATAGTCGATGCGTTCTTCAATCACTTCTAAAGAATTTCGTGCGGTTATCTCATTTGAGTTTGGAACATACGAAACCTTTTGATTTTTTGATTTATACGTAATGATTTTTCGAAGAGCATCTTGAACTTTGAAGAGCGTGCCATCGCAGAATCTATCGACCTGGCTAAAGTGAAGAAATCTCTTTTCATTCTGATCGTTGATGTAGACTATCCCAAATTCTGGCACCAGAAGCACTGCGTTCTCGGGATACATCTTCAGTTCGGGCGCTTTCAGATTCGGCTTTATCAGGTTTACTTTCTTTGCTCTGTTCTCGATCGGCATTTGGAAGTCCGAGAGATAGGACATCATGATGGTACGTACTAGGAATAGACGAACAGCTTCGAGCGCTTTGGTTACTTGAAGAGGTTGGATAGTTCTGGTTCTGAGGTCTTTCATTATAGCATAGAAGTCGAACGATCGGAGATTCTTGAAGTCAGCTTCGAAAAATCGCCTTTCATTTCCGTCTTCTCGTCGGACGGTGAAAATGGGAAACATGACTTTCAGAATTCTACATGTTTGGATATTCAGCACTTCGGTGATCTTATGCTTGGTTCGGACTTGGCTAACTGGTAGACACCGCTTCATTGCGTTTATGTACTGGCTTCGGTATTCAGGGTTGGAACTATAAATACCAATGCATAAAGTAGGCTCGATAGGGCGTAATCTGTGGACGAACAGCCTTTCAGAGATTCCTCCGGGTGAGGAATAAATATCGTGATCTTCTCTCATCGGATCTGTTGCTGTTGAGGAGGAGGAAGATCAGCAGCTGTCGGTTGTTGTTGAGGAGATGTCGGAATATCAGCAGTTGTAGATTCAGGTCTTGCAGAAGTTTTGGCGACTTGAGCTGAGTGAACGGGAGTACCATACAGATTTTGAAGCAAAAACTGGTCCTGGTCTACATTGTCGTCTTCATTAGTAGGAAAGATTAGGTTTACCTGGAGATTTACAGCATTGGCGGCTTTTTCGTCTGGGTCGATCTATGTGTTTGGATCAATAAAATTGATTGTAGATCCATCTGATATATCAAAGTTGACCAATTCCTGTGATGTTCCCTCAGGATTTTCAACCGTCGGGTTTTCGTCATCGGAGATGTCCATATCAATTACCATCTCGATTAAGGGCAACTCGGCTTCGGGTTGTTCTTCAGTTGTAGTTGCCGCAATTGAAGGTTCCGGTTGAACTACAGTAGCTTCAGGTATGATTGGGACGGACTCAGATAAACATAGTTTCTTGTTCTCCCCCTCACGGTGATCAGGATCATCCTGGTCATCGTGCCTTCTCTTGAGTCCGCCAGTTTGACTCTTGCAATTTTCTTCGACGGAGGCGACACTCTCGGAAAGTGTTTTGAGCGCTTGTTGAATGTCCTTGAGAGTCGTGTCAAGCTGGTCCAATCTAGTAGTGATGGATGACGAAGAAGCATTGACCTATGATTTCAGAACGAAGATCAAGTCTGCTTCGGTAGAGGCGTCGGTTTCGGATTGCTGGAGCAGCTGAGCTAGAAGCACGGTTTTCAGGGTGTCCACCGAAAGATTTGGCTGAACGGGAGCCGGTGGTGGTGTCGGTGCAATTTCAGGTTCGACCATCTTCTCTTTACCTTTGATCAGAGTCTTCAGTTTGTTGAGCTCATTGGTGAAGCGCTGCTCCATGGCCTCGCAAACGGCCTTTAGGGCGCCGTCCAGATATCCCTTTGACACTAAGTCAGGTAAGGTAACTCCGGGGTTACTTAGAGCACCCGTTGAAGCATCCACCTTAGAGGCAGAGCCACCTACGTTCACGGTTGGCACAGGGGTAGCCGTGGTAGGATTTGGAGACACTACGGAGGTTCCGATCGGGTCACCAAGAGCACCGATGTTCGTTTCCTCATCTTGTGTCCTAGCCGAAGAAGTAATATTAGCAAATGGCTCTAGACTCAAGAGTACATCCAAAGAAGTCGAGACCGGGGGCTGCTGGTCTCTTATTTCAATACCAGAAATCTCCGAGTGAGAGATCGGTAGAAGTTGTGATATATCCCCGTGCAGAAATGAAACATTCGTCATTTGAGAGATGGATGAGTGGCTTTGGAGGTTGTGCAATTGCGCCGCTGGGTCCACGGCGGCTTCTTCAATACCCCGTCCCAACGGATGAGACGGGATAGCAGATGTGGCTACCCGGGTGACACTGGTGTGGGGTCGCTCAACAGCCTCTTTATCTTTACGGCTTAATCTTTCTTGGTTTTCTTTCGACCTCAATTCCCTCTGTCTCACATGTTCTAACTCATCACCTAATACTCCCTTGGTTCTCCTTATATCTCCCGTTTCAGGCTGTTCAGTAGAGATAAGGGGGTTTGAGGGTGAGTCGGATGGGATGCCTTTGATTAAATCTGGGTTTGGTCCGATACGAGTAGGTATTAAAGATATCCGTATGGCACGAGTCGTATCGAACTCGGTGGAGTCAGATTCCACGTCTTCTACATGGCGTGTTGGTCAAGGAGGATCAGATATGTAAGGCTCGGAATCATGGTGAAGCATTGGTCATGACGATGTAGCTTCGCCCGTCGGTCGGGTGATGGGAATTGGGGGTTGTTGGCTTGTTCCGGCTTGGGATGTACTGGTATGCGTATCCACTGCACCGCCCACTCCGGTTCCCCTCCCGTGAAATCTCAACACACCCCGCCAGGAAGCCCCTGCTGCCCGGGCCCTTCCTCCTCTAGTCCTGGGAGCCTCATGTCGCTCAGTTCTAAGTCCCTGGGGAGGTCCCTCCGGCGCTGGCTGGACCATGGGATTCCCTAACTCTCGCCTATAATCTACTACACTTGGTGCAGTGGGGTCTGCGAGTGCCAGTAAGTGTTTAGGTATGGGCATGGATGGAGCGTCAGACGGGTTATGAATCACCAAGTATTGTTGAGTGTGATGATCACATACCGGCTGGTTGACTCGTCGTGGAATCTGAGGGTTCGCATCCATATGTTGGCTAACAGCTAGAGCGAAGAATCGGGGAAATGGGAGGAACTTCTTCTTGGTCCCGCCGGTCTGTCTGATGGCAAGCACCATTTCACGCCATATGACTGCTGTGTAATCTATGTGCCAATTGTAGACAACAGCGTGAAATAGACGTAGGAAGTCTACGGTGCATTGGTCCATCGCCTTCCATCGTGAGGATAGACATCGGTTTAAGATCGAAAAAAGAGTGTACCACACCGGGGCGATCCATTTTCTGTTGAAGGCGGACGGGCGGTTGAGGTCGTGGCGATATCCAAGCGCACAAACCTCAGCACACAGTGTAACATCGTCGATGGTTGGATCGTATGCTGCATGGCCTCCGGCAGTCGGTTCCTGAAGGGACAGTAGACGGAGAAAGGACTCCAGTGTGAGGGTAAACGGATGGTGATCAATTCTGGCAGTGATGGTTTGAACTGTTGATCCAAACCCTCAGTGATTTGATAATGACCCTCTCTTAACACTTAGGGAAAATTATAAGTAAATGATTTGTATTAGAGTTTCACTATCGCTGATAAGTACTAAGACTGTTTCAGTACCGCTGATAGTAAATCTCGCTCTTTAAAGATAAATAGTCAGCGAACTCTGTTCATCGAATAGCTCTGAGCCTGTTCAGTCTATGAGATGATCGCTGATAATTTCGTTTATTTACTTATGATCCCTGAAGACAATTTTCACGTCAACATAGGTTCTATGCTGAAGTCGAAGATCAAGCCCAAGAACCAGCGACAAGTCTACAAATGTACTGATGCGGATATCAGCGAAGCCAAGATTTGTCCACTCAACGTGAAGTATCAATCGCTGAACTTTATCATTCGCTGATAAAGTCTGTTTCAACGAAATCTGATCATGAAGTCTCCTTACAAAGTACTATTGTCTTACCTCCCTTGCACGTCTCCGTACAAAATGTCAGAATGGACATCCCTTTTTGTCTATAATCGTACAACAAACTCTGATTCTACACTGTGCACCATGCGGCTACTAAGGTTGTCTACAAAGGTCAATGACATGCAACCACTCAGCTGCTGCCACGTGTAAAGCAATACTGCATGCAGTATATAAGAAGAACCCTACATCAGAAATGAAGTGTGCTCGGACCATCTTCTTCTTTCTATCTGTGTGTTAGAATATTATACTTAATATTCTTATCTTCTTTCTATCTTATTCTAGTGCAAGAAACTTAGTGTTCTTAACTTGTTTAGATTAGGTTAATCCTTAATCTTGTTCCGCAACAAGTTGTAAATTGTCTTGATTTATCAATAAAAAATTTAGAAAAGTAAAAATAGTGTGTTTGTATTCAACCCCCCTCCCCCTCCCCCCCTTCTACAAACTTGTATAACCCTTTGGACCAACAAGTGGTATCAGAGCGGATTTGTTTAATCTCATAAACAAGATCTGATCTATTCTAAGATTTCTCTTCCTGGCTATTTCTTAAAATGGCCACCAACACAAACACTAACTATATTGACAATGGTTCTCTTGCAAAACCCCCTAGATTCTCCAGAAATAATTTTAATCTATGGAAAAATAGGATGATTCTCTTCTTAGAAGGTATAGACCCTACTATGCCTTACTGTCTTAAAAACGGCATATATATTCCTATAAGAATTGATCCTGCAGTTTCAGCCGCTGAGAATAGACCTGCTATTCCAGAAAGGCTGATTCCCAAGGAAATTCATATGTGGACTGATGAAGATAAGAAAAAAGTGGCTATCGACACCAAAGCCAGATCCATACTCTCCATGGCTCTTCCTGACGAAGTCTACCATTCCGTCATGAACCTGAAAACCTCAAAAGCTATGTGGCATACAGTCTGTGTTCAGTATGAAGGTACTTCTGAAGTCTAGGACTCTTCGAAGATCAACCTGGTAAGACAGTATGAAAGCTTCATTTGTGGTAAGAATGAATCTCTCTCTGAAGTACACCAACGTTTTAACTACTTAATAATAGATCTGAAAACTGTTGGTAAGGAATATTCTAACTTTGAAGTACTGACAAAGCTCTTAGAATGTTTACCTGAAAGCTGGGACAGTTATTCAATGTGTCTCAAGCTGTCAAAAGATCTTAGATCTATGACTCTTTCTACCTTATATGGCACGATGCTGAATCATGAGCAATCGAGTCATCTTAAGAAGAATCTTGTAAAAGATTCCAAAAGCACCCCTGTTGCTTTACTCTCAGAGTCACCTTCCACTCAGCGATCTACGATCACTGTCATTGAGTTGGAAACTAACTCTGAACGTTCATCAGATTCTGACACTTCAGATGATGATGAAACTCTGGCATTTCTGGCTAATAAGTTCAGGAGATTTGCTAGAAAGAGTAATTTCAAAAAGAACAAAAGAAATCCAACCTAATGAAGTATACCAAATTTTTCAATCAAATGAAATCAAATGCATGTGTTTGGATTCAAAAACAAGACATCATTGCATATCAAGTTAATATTGTTCAGTTTCAACCCCTTTATTAAATCTATTTGGTGTGCTAGAATGCGAAATATGATTAGCAACAAGCATATGCAATTCTAAAACATATAAGAATACTTTGCTCTACTCACACTATTTGTCCAAAATCAGGATTTTCACAAATTTACGGGTTTATCGCGACTTTGTATTTTCCCCAAGTTTCAAGAGATGTGTGCTCATTGGCATCTTTTGATTTTGTGCACATTGGCATCTTTTAATTTTGTGCTCATTGGCATCTTTTGATTTTGTGCACATTGGCATCTTTTAATCAAAAAGTTTAGTAAGAATAAGATACACCGTTAAACATGACTTTCTATCTGGTTCTATAGCAGGATTTGGGTTAGCAGATCCCAGACCAATTGGCCTTAGGTGCTAGGTGTCGAGCACCCCTTAGAACTTAATTTCCCAAACCAGAAAGGCCACGTCGATATATCTTAAACCCATTTGTACCAGTAGAACATGGCTTTCTATCTGGTTCTATAGCAGGATTTGGGTCAGCCGATCCCAGACCAATTGATCTTAGGGACTAGGTGTCTAGCACCCCTTAGGACTTACTCTCCCAAGCCAGAAAGGCCACAAGTACAAACTTTCAAACTAAATGATTTTTATTTGTTTATTTGATGCATCGCAATCACTTGGTTCTAAAAACATAATGCTTCCCCCATATTTTCGTTTCCATCCATCATTTTGACAAATAGACTTTTTGAGCATTATATTCTATATAAGTGCAGAATTCCATAATTTTCAGTATTCAGCATAATTTCATTCATGTTTTGCTGACCTTTCAATTTATTTCAGAAGTGAAAGATGAAACAAATATAACTCAGATAATACAAAAACACTTGTAAAATCACCCTTGACACACATTTTATTCATTGAATGAAAATTGAGAATTTCATGTCGTTGAATTAAATTTGTGAAGGTTCAAACTTTCAAAGCAGTAGAAGTAAAACATAATGCAATGTTACCTTTCACCACTTGTTCCTTGAAACAGAAAGATGTAACAGTTAAGGATATCACCTGAGTAGTATGGGTTCTAAACTGATTTGTTTAGAAGTCTTAGACTTTGAAGTACGGGTCCTGAACTGAATTGTTCAGAAGCCATAGTCGTTGAAGCACGGGTTTTGAACTGATATGTTCAAAAACCAAAAACGTTGAAGCACGGGTCCTGAATTGATGTATTCAGAAACCAAAGACGTTGAAATCCAGGTTCTAAACTGATGTGTTTAGAAACCATTATTTCTTTTCTCCCCCTTAACGGTACATATATTCTTCAAAAAAATAATTCACCGCTTCTCTTTTGTTTTCAATCATATGTGTGGTATATATGTAACATTCAGCACAACACATGAAGAACCTACAAAACAGATTAAGCAGATTTTGGTACCCAACGGCACTTGGGTCCTAGTGTGTTAGGTGTAGATTTCTTAAAAGGAATACTGTAAGTACCGTACCAATAAGAAGTATAATCTTTATGCACAAAGTCATTTGAACCACAGTAGGAACAAAAAATTTTCTTATGTGCCAACCTAATTAGATAATTTGTGGAATAAACAAGATTAGGTGGAACAGAAGATTTACCTTTCGGAGCATTGTTCCTCTTTGCTTTTGGTGTAGATACAGATGATTTTGGCACATCTTTCTGCGGAATTGTTGTGCCTTTGACTCTCCATTCCATCTTCACCCTCTTGAAGACTGAAAGTTCTTTAGGATTGGAAGTATTAACTTTAGGCACATTTGAATCCTTATCCGATTTATCAAGCAAATGATTATAGAAGAGATTTGTTGAACGAATCTGATCTTTTGAGAAATCAGTTGATATATTAAATTGTTTAGAAGGAATGTTTTTAAAACTTGAACTTGAAACAGTTTTAAAAGAGCATTCAGAATCATTTGAAATAACAAATGGAGTCTGAAAGATAGAATTATGACTGGTCTGCTTTGAGACATCAAATTTAAAAATGACGTCTTCAAGTTCTTTGACTTTGTTTATCAAAACATTTTTCTCTTTCGAAATTAGATCAAATTTCTTTTGGAGATCAGATTTGATCAATTGATCCTTCATAATATCAGCTGATAAACCGGATAATCTTTTGGTAAGATTAAGAATCGCATTTTCAAAATCTTCCGATTCAAAATCTTTTTCCAAAAACTTTCTTTTATCAGTAATCTCTTTGAAAATTTCCATATTTTTCTTTTTAAGGGTTTTGCTTTCCTTTTCAAAGAGATTTTTCTTTTCCGCAAAATCTTTTCTTTCTTTTTCCAAAAGATTTTCTAAATCAGAGATTTTTACGGAAAGTTCAGAACTTTTAATCTCAAAAGATTTGCGTTCAGTTTCAAAAACAGCTCTTTCTTTTTCGAGCTTCTTTTTTTCTAAAAATAAAACTTTCTCAAAGTCAGAAACTTGTTTTGAAAGTTTTATACATTTCAGCTCAGTTAGTTCCTTTTCTTTAAGAACTTTCTTTGAAGAAAGACACTCTCTTTCACGTTCTGAAAGCTTTTTCTTCAATTCAACGTTTTCACCTTCCAACGTTGTTCTTTTCTCTTGAACTCTTTTTATTTGATCTTGAAGATATGAGTTCCCCTTCTCTCTCTCGATTTCTCTACTCTTCATATCAGCATTTTCACTTTGAAGAGTTGTTACTTTCTCTTGAAGTTTCTTGATTTGATCGTGCAGACTTGAGTTGTCTTTATTTGTTTCAAGACCTGCAATATATACTTCAAGATCAGTAATTCTTTTAATAAGTTTAGCATTTGAAGAAGAAATGTCTAAAATTTGTCTCTTTAGATCAACATTTTCTTCCTCCAATGCTTTATTTAAAATAGGAAATGAAGGATTTGAAGTATTAGGTTTAACAAAAGTTTGCTTCAAACCTTCACTATCTGATTTAACAAAAATTTGTGGAGTTGGAAGTATTTCTGTTATAAGAACTTGTTGCAAAATTTCATTATTTGATTTAACAAAATATTGCTTCAAATCTTCACCACTAGATTTAATAATAGTTTGCTTTAAACTTATTCCTCTTTTTTTTTGGTATTGCTGGATATTGATCTTTCAGAAAATCAAGCAGAAAGTGTATCAAATACACTAAAAAAATATATAAAATTTTTCTTGAAAAGCTTTTTCTATTAAGGTGAGAAACCACGGAATTCGTATGCTGAAGGATCCGAAACCCCTGAATTCGGATGCTGAAGGGTTCGAAACCCCTGAATTCGGATGCTGAAGGGTTCGAAATCCCAAGAATTCGTATGCTGAAGGATTCGAAATCCCTGAATTCGGATGCAGAAGGATTCGAAATCCTTGAATTCGGATGTTGAAGGGTTCGAAATCCCAAGAATTCGTATGCTGAAGGGTTCGAAATCCCAAGAACTCGTATGCTGAAGGGTTCGAAATCCCAAGAATTTGAACCTAACAAGGTGCGAAACCACGGATTTCGGACTTAACTGGATCCGAAACCTTCACTTGAACACTTCGAAAAACTTGAATGGTGCGAAATCCGTATGAATGGTCCGAAACCCTCAAGAATGATCTGAAACCTTCACTTCGAACTCGAAAATCCCAGATTCAGCCATAACTTTCTCAATTCTTGATCAATTAACACGAAATTTGTACTGGTTTGCTTGAAATCAAAATCCACACATTTTCTTAGTTAATCACAAGTTCTAATTCGATCAGTTTAATCGAATTAAAGTCCAAACAGTGAATTAGGGTTTTCTAACAAAGTTTCAAAGAAATGATCAAATCTGATGATTCTTTGCAGTATTTGATGATAATCCAAGAATTAATGTTGTTCAGATTTCAATTCCGAGTTCAGTGATGCCAAGAATTGATCAAATAAGTCAAAAATCAAAGTCTAAATGAAAAGTGATCAGATGAACAGTAAAGCATGCATGGTCCGAAATCTGTATGAACAGTGTAAAAAATCTTCAATTTGGATCTTGATCTGCTAGAATCTCCTGTTTGTGCTCTGATACCAAAAGTGAAACCCAGAATCTAGCAAAGATATGTAGAGAGAAAATCTAGAGTGCACAAGTCATCCATGTATTGATCTTTAGAGAGTAAATGACAAATGCTACAAGTGTTACAAGAGTTCTAGATTGTTAATTGTTGTCTAACTAGACATGCCTATTTATACCCATAACATACAAGGTATAAGGGCATTATGAACTAATACAGTACATTGACTTTACAGTAAATCTTGAATACAATAATGCTCTAACAACATGGACTCAAAAACCACTGAGAACATCTGCTTTCCGTCTAAAGCCTCATTAGATGTCAACTGGCTATGGCATAGGAGGCTGTGAGTTCCAGTTTGATCAGGTAACAACGATTCAATGAGAAATAACACGAACAATTGATGATTTCAACTTGTCATCCCTCTCGTATTCATGATTCAAGATAGTTACAAAGGTTTGAATGAAAAACTCAACTATCTCTCTCTAAACGATTAAGCTCATGATGACTCTCTATCAATTGCTAATGAATCGCTAACCTAAAACAAGGTTAAGGAAAGCCTTATATACCAAGGCTTTAAGCACCACGGCCCATGGCCCATCAATCTAATCTAAGCCCATTTAACACAAATGAGGCTTTTACAATTAATAATAAATCTAATTAAGCTCTATTTAATTATTTATATATCTTTCTAATATGTAGGACATTTATGGTCCTAACAATCTCCCCTAAAGATATATAAATAAAAATCGGTCATGAAATCTTCAAGTCTTGATCTTCTCTTCCTTTTGAATCTTTGAAACGCATTGATGTTGCTTGTCTTCATGTCTTTTAATGCCCCCATTGAATAAAGCTCTTGATTAAAGCTCTTGAATTTGATTTCAGCTTTCAACGAACTTGAAGAACCAGTATGCTCGAAGGAGGAAACAATAGGTTGTAGAAAACACCACTTGATAAGGAATGAGAAGAATTTATTACTTGTAAGCACTTTGATCACTTGTAAGCACTTTGGAAATCTTTGGATCTCGGAACAGAATTGTTACTCCCCATTTGCTTTTGCATGGGGACTTCTTTAGTCCCCCTCGGCTTTTGCTAACTCCCCCTCAACTTGATATTCGGTGTCTTTGAATCTGTACTCTTTCTCCCCCTCATGATGAGTAGGAGCATCCGGAGCATCATGCACGTTCAAAGACAATAGTGACGAGTAGCAAAAAAATCCAGATCAAAACATTAAGTAACCAGAACGGGGTAATCAACTAACACAGAAACACGCTAGTAACTGTTATCACAACAATTTAAAAAAACTTGTGTGGCCTATGTTCAGAGTTGGCAATGGGGTATCTCTGATAGGAATTCCAGTTATCACTGAAGTAAAATTTTAAAAATTACTTCTCAAACTGTTCCGGCAATATCACGAAGATATGCAATGGGAATCACAAAGACTCGTGCATGTGTGAAAGAATTCATTTATATCAATTTGGCTCAAAAATTGATTTAACTTGGGACGCAAGTCAAAAATCAATTGACACAGTGAATAGAATATGAAGTTTGGAGACCGGAGCTGATGTCTTCCTGTTTCAATATCTAAGACCTCCGAATGAGGAATAGATAGATTATGTGCTAGACCTCCGTGAATATATGAAACAAGAATCTGTTGTGAGATACTTGAGTGGCTGGGTGGGGTGACATGAGTTATCGACACTGGGTCCATGTCTGTTTCAATATTCATCTCCAAAGAACGAAAATGAATTGATTGTGTGGTTACCCGGATAACTGACTCGGTGTTAGAGCATTATTGTATTCAAGATTTATTGTAAAGTCTTGTATAATGTCAAATATTGTAAAGTCAAAGTATTAGTCAAAATAGTCAAAGTCATGTAAAGTCAAACTATCTTTAGTGTTTAAAGCTTTGTAATTAGGAGATATAAATAGGTTTTGTAAAGCTTAGTTTGTAAGTAAGTCTCAAAGAAGTCATTAGTTAATGATCATAATTGTAATATTCTAGAGAGAGAAGTGAGAGCATTCTAGAGAGAGAAAGTGCATCAATCTTATGTAATCTCTATTATGTTCAAGATCAATGGATGATTTGATGATTACCTAATAGAAACTGGTTTTACAATTGGTATCAGAGCTTTGGGAGATCGAATTGTGTGCAAAATTCGTCCAAATTCATGAAGATTTGAAGATTTTTGAAGAAAATCTCCATTTTTGAAGAACTTGAAGAACACAAATGGGTTATGCATTTCTTGTTTATTTTTTGTTTTGATTTTGATTGCAAAGTGTTTCTCCATTGATATAAATCAGTTTTGCTTCAAAAGATTTACAAAAACACATCAAGAATTGATGAATTTGAAGATTTTGAAAATTTTTTTGTGATCTTGAAAAAGTGTGCTGTGAAGTTTTTTAGATTGTGATTTTGCAAAATATTAATGTTTTGATTCGTTTTTCTGCAAAATCCTTTCTAAAAAGTGTTTTTGAACATGTTTCAATCATAAATTTCAAGTTTTAATCCATAAAAATCACTTCTGAAATTTTTTGATTGAATGTGTTCTTGAGGTGTTCTTGAGAATCTTCAAAGTATTCTTGATGAAAATTCTAGATCTTGAATTTTGAACCAGAATTTTTAATTGAGATGTTTTAAAATGTGTTGTTGATTATTTTTTGATCTTAAAATTCCAAATCTAACATTTTTTGTAAGTTTGTTGAATTGCAGAAAGTCAACAGAATAGAATAATTGGTGAGCTGTGTGTGCTTAGGAATTATTAGGATTAAGCTTGTATTGGTTTCGGATCACACATAGTAAATGTGTGCTGAGTGTGTGTGTGATTCAGTTGTGTGTATGTGTGCTTATTAGATGGTTTCGGATCATGCTAAAAATGGTTTCGTATCCTTCTTAATATTTTTTAGCTGTGTGTTTGTGTGTTTGAGCAACTTGTCTATGTGCTTAACAAATGGTTTCGGATATGTGCATGAAATGTGAGGTGTGAGTGTGTGTGTTTCACCTACTTGTGTGTAAACATAGGAAACCAGGATTTCGCACCGTCTTTACATAAGGTTTCGGACCCTCTTGACATCACAGATTTCGGACCATTCTGCATACCAAACCATCACAGATTTCTGATCTTTCTGCATACGAAACCTTTTTGACACAAAAGGGTTTCGGACCCTCTTTGATTCGAAATCCTCAGGTTTCGGATCATATAGGGTCGTTCAGATTTCATCACGCCGGAAAAACGGGTTTACTCGGTTTTAATTTGTAATCAAGATTTTGATCTCATTACATCACAAATCAATTTGTGTTGAGGTTGTGATAACATTGAAGTAATTTTCATCAAAAAGCAGCAAGAAACCACCAGTTTTCATCTTCGCCGGAAAAACGGGATCGCCAGAGACATCACCGAAAGCTCGGTTTTTGTTGCATGATTGAGAGTGTTTGGTAGCATTCGATTTGTCATTGAATAAGGAAAACAAAGAAACAATTTTTATTCATTTTGGTTGAGAAACGAAGATGATATAGTCGTCTGAAATTACTCGCCGAAAAATCGTTTCTTTGACCGGAAAATCGTGGGTCACCAGAAAAAGTGTTGCATGATCGATTTCAATTGGTTGGATTTGATTTGTCTTCGATTAAGCAGTTCAATGCAACAAGTTTCGTCAATTTTGGTCGAGAATTGAGCAAGAAAACTGAAATCTAAACTCTCAGATCGTGATTTGTGTGTTGGTGATGATGATGAACAGTACTAATGAACTTCCGTTAGTGCCGTTAGTTTTCTAACAATTTTGGTCCTAATCCGTTAGTCAGTTTCAGTTTTTGGCAGATATGGTCCCTGTAGTTTAGTTTAAGTCTTTTACAATTTTAGTCCCTGAACTTAGAAGTTTCAGGTTTCGTCATTTTAGGTCCTTGTAGTATTACTTTTAGATTTTTACAAGTTTAATCCTTGTAGTTTAAGATTTAGTTTTTAACATTTTTAGTCCCTGTAGTTAATCTTTTTGATTTTTACATTTTTAGTCCCTTGACTTGATAGTTTTAGAATTTTACATTTTTAGTCCTTTAAGTATTAGTTTTCAGTTTTTGTCATTTTTAGTCCTTGTTTTTGTTGAGTCTTAGTATTTTTCACTTTTAGTCCCTATATTTTGTATTTTTGATATTTTTGGTCATTTTGTGTAGATTTTTTTCTCATTTTACCTGCTTTTAATCATAACTGATAAATTTGTCTTGTATTTTGCAGGTTTGACGATTAAAGTCCAACATATCCGCGTAAACTTATCAGAATTAATTTTTGGAAGACAAATTTTTAATTTGTTTTTCAGATTTTATTTTTGAAAATTTTTCTGACTTTAATTGTGTTTTTTTTTTAATTTTAAGAGTTTGCACATAATTCTAACTTCTAAGCGAAGTTTTTCTTGACGATGACTCTATTAGGTAGTATTATTTTTGATATTTTTTCATCTAATTTTGTTTGTGTTTCTTTTCAGGTTTACTTCAAGATGTCTACTTATAAAGAAGATGGGGTTTTAAGATTGCAACAAGTTCTTATAACTGAAATACCTCCAACTCCACAAGTTTTTGTTAAACCAAATAATGAAATTTTGCAACAAGTTCTTATAACAGACATACCTTCAACACCACAAACTTTTGTTAAATCTAATAATGAAAGTTTGAAGCAAACTATTGTTAAATCACATGGTGAAGGTTTGAAGCAAAATTTTGTTAAAATAATACTTCAAATCCTTCAACTCATCAACTTCGGGTACTCTTACTCTAGAGGAAGACCCCACTTCGGGTACTCTTACCTCTGGTCTATTTCCTTCTTCCACTTCTATTTCCTCACTCGAACTTTCCTCAGATGGCTCAGAGCCTAGGTATGCTGGGGTTCTCACCTCAGGTTCTTGAGGTTGAGCAGCATGTCTATAGTTTTGGATAGAAATATGATCTGGGCTTATCAGAGAGAGCATTGTACCTGGAACGCGTCGAATGAGGGGATATTCTCCTGAGGTGGTTGGATTGAATCGGGTCATGACCCAGTTCTTGAACGTATTGCCTTGTTGAGTCAGTTCCAGACTCTGAAATGCTCTTCTGATCACCAACCCGATAAACCTTGGGAACTTGATGTTTTTTAGAAATTTGTGTTGCCCAACTTCTCCTCCTTTGGCGATGGCAGAGGTTTTGAGATTGACTGTAAAGCCCGTGTCCCGGTATGTTTATATGTAATTTAATTAATTGCTTTAATATCGTTCTTTTAGCGAATCTTTACTAACGGGGTTAGCAAGTTTGACCAAATGCGTAATAAATCTTTAAACCATTTTAAATTGTTGCCTTTAATTGTTTTGGTTATTGGTTTGGTGTCGAGAAGGACCTTATTGCTAACTTGGTTGCATTTTGGGTAGTTATGAGATATCCTTAGAAGTCGAGGGACCATTCCGTCTTTTTGGTGAAACTTTAGCTTTGGACTCGGCCCATGCAGCCGAGCCCTCTTCTCCTTCTCGTTCGTTTTCTACGGCCACAACCCCCCTCCCCCATAAGCGAAACCCTATCGACTCTTCTCGTTTTCCTTGTGTTGTGCGGCCGTGAGTGAGAGAAACGAAGAGAGAGAGAGAGATCGCGAGAAAGAGAGAGAGGAGAAGGAAGAACCAGCGGCAGCCCCCTCGCCGCCGCTGCTGCTGTCGCCGGAGGTCGCCACACCTGCTGTCGTCGGAGGTCGAGAGGGAGGAGATTGGTTGTAGTGGTGTGACGCCGTCGTGAGGTAAGTGGCTCTCTCGTTCGTCTCGTTCTTTTCTTTTTCCTTTTCGTTTTCCGGCGAGACCACCACCGCTGCACGCCGCCGCTGCGGTGGCTGTGGGTGGAGGGCGGTGGCAGTGGGTGACACTCTTAGCGTAAATCCCGAATCGTTTAAGCCGCGAACCGTTTATAAAGTTATCTTTTTATGAAAATTCTAAATGTGTTGTCCAGTTTTCGCGCGATCATAACGTTTCCGTCGTAACTCCGTTTGAGCCGAAACTGGCGCCCACGGTTCAAGTTCAGGGTCGGGCACGTTTTCCGTGTTTTAGCGGAAAACTGGTTCGGTCTCTAGCTGGGCGAAAAAGTGGTCGCAAGTTCGGTGTTTCGTCATTTCATGTGGAAAACTCTGGAATCTGCCACTGTTTTGTGTAGACCATAACTTTCTGCTCGTAACTCGGTTTGGGGTGAAACCGGTGTCAAAAGTTCCCTTTTTGAGTCTAGAAACTTTTCTGTGTTTTGTGCAAAACCCAGTTCGGGACGTAGCATGGGTCAAACTGTCGTTTTATACTGAAAGGTGCTGAATTTCGCTGTTCTGGAAACTGTTTTGTAAAATCCGTAGTAAATTGTAGAAAAATCGTTAGGAGGCGTATAATATGTCTTTGGAACCCTATCTCAGAGGACTTTCTGGTCATGAAATAATATTGGGAATTTTCTGGGTTTAAAGGGGTCGAAACAGGTCCCGAACAGACCTGTTTTGTGAGAACGGAAATTGGTTTTAGTGACGGTTTAAGCGTGTGTCGTGTCATAGGGTCCGGGTCTTGTATTGACACGTTTTAACATGCGTTTAGGTGCTGGGAAGTGACCGTAATTGTGAAGCTTGAATTGTATTGTTAAGCTAGGCACGCATTCGAGGTGAGTTCTCTCACTATAACTAATGTCGGTTATTTTTACATTACGTTGTGTATGTATGTGGTAGTTCTATTTGCTTTTGATGTGGGGTTAAATAGTGGGGTGTCTAGTCGGACCTTTATTGTTGTGACTACGCGGGTGGCGTAGGAGTTCGGCGGGTCCGAGGATCACATACGCGGGTGGCGTAGTAATTCGGTGGGACCGAAGGTTGTATACGCGGGTGGCGTATGAACCCGGGGTGCCGGGTTGCGTTTACATGATGGTCGTGTGTTCGGTAGGACCGACGTGTGCCCATTAGGTGGGTTGGTGTGGATATACATGTTTATGATTTGTTCGTAGACTTGTATGCTGTTTATGTGCAATTATCTGTTTATGGTGGTGTGGAAATAATTGTGTTATTTATGGTGTTTGAATTCACTAAGCTTCGTGCTTACCCTTTCCCAATAGATTGTGGTTTCAGGTACGGGCGACTCCAAGGCGTGACGAGTACACACTGGCGCGCGAAGAGAGCTGGTTGCTTTATGGTTTTTAGTAATTAAACGTTTAATTCCGCTGGTTTTTATTATGAAGATATTAATTATGAGTTTACAAACGAAACGTTGGAATCATTTAATGAGTTGTTATAAATGAAATGTTTATTTAAAAATTTAAATTTGCTTGTAATTTTTGGGACGTTACATTGACAGCAGTGAGATGGTCGGTGTAGAGAATACTGGCATAGTCAAGGTTTCTTTGATGAGATGTCAGAGTTCTGACTGTTTCTCCAAAAGATTTAGTTTTAACCTCAAAAAGTAAAGTCAATTTTGGTTTTGGAAATATGATTATTGACTTGCTCCCCCTAAAACCATGCATTTTCCCTTAATAAGCTCCCCCTAGACAGATGATCCTCCTGAAGGTTTTTTTTTTTTTTTTTAAACAAAACAACAGACTTGTTGAAAAAGTATGCTTTGACAGAATTCTGAAGAACAATCAGAAGCTCTGTTGAATTATCCTACCCAACCTTTTGACAGAGCTCTGGTAGGACCATCAGAGGCTCTGTTGAATTTTGAACAGAGTTAGGAGGACAAGTTCAGCATACCCAGTTTGCTGATTAAAAAGTTAAACCTCCTTTCATCAAGGGCTTTAGTAAATAAGTCAGCAAGCTGGAAGTCAGATGAGACGAAATACATCTCAATAGTCCATTTATCAACATGATCTTTTATAAAGTGATACCTTATATCGATGTGCTTGGTCTTCGAGTGTTGAACTGGGTTGGCTGTTATGGCAATGGCACTCTTGGAGTCGCATAGAATTGGAATTTTACCATACTCCAGGCCATAATCTTTGAGTCGTGTCTTCATCCAAATTACTTGGGAACAACAACTAGCAGCAGCAACATATTCCGCTTCTGCTGTAGAGGTTGAAACACAGTTCTGTTTCTTGGATGTCCAACTCACCAACTTTTCTCCAAGCAGTTGGCAGCTACCAGAGGTACTCTTTCTGTCGTTCTTGCATCCTCCATAGTCTGAGTCTGTATATGCTACAAGCTCGAAACCAGAGTTAAGAGGATACCAGAGACCCAAAAATTGAGTCCCTTTCAGATATTTGAAGATACGTTTGACAGCTGTTAAATGAGTCTCGGTAGGATTTGCCTGAAATCTGGCACAGAGACAGGTTGCAAACATTATATCAGGTCTACTGGCGGTTAAGTACAAAAGTGACCCTATCATGCCTCTGTAGTGCTTGACATCTGTTGGTTCACCATTAGGATCAGAGTCAAGTTTAACTCCAGTGGCAATAGGAGTTTTCATTGGTTTTGAATAATTGAGCTTATATTTTTTCAACATGTCAGAGATGTATTTGGACTGACTTATGAAAGTCCCTCTGTCAGATTGTTTGACTTGTAAACCCAGGAAGAAAGAGAGTTCTCCCATCATGCTCATTTTGAATTCACTTTTCATTAAGGATTCAAACTTATCACAGTACTCTTGCCGTGTAGACCCAAAGATAATGTCGTCAACATATATTTGTACCAGAAGTATATCATTTTTATATCTCCTGAAGAATAGAGTTTTATCTACGGTACCTTTCTCGAAGTGATTGACCAAAAGAAATTTGGACAGAGTTTCATACCAGGCTCTGGGAGCTTGCTTAAGACCGTAGAGAGCTTTGTCTAGCTTGTAAACGTGGTCTGGAAACTCTGAGCATTCAAAACCAGGTGGCTGCTGGACATAAACTTCTTCTTGTAGTTTGCCATTTAGAAATGCAGACTTGACATCCATTTGGTAGACTTTGAAACCCTTATGAGCAACATAGGCTTGGAAGATTCTGATTCCTTCTAGCCTAGCCACAGGAGCAAAAGTTTCGTCATAGTCAATTCCTTCTTCCTGTTTGTATCCTTTTGCAACCAGACGGGCTTTGTTTCTGATGATAATCCCATCTTCATCTTTCTTGTTTCTAAACACCCACTTGGTTCCAATGGCCGCCTTGCCTTTTGGGAGTGGAACCAAGGACCAAACTTTATTTCTCTCGAATTCCAGAAGCTCTTCTTGCATGGCTTCGATCCAGTTTGGGTCGTCTAGGGCTTCAGAATTTTTTTTTCGGCTCAATCATACTTAAGAAATTTACAAAGAAGGCTTCATTGATTGTGTCCGATCTTGTCTTTATGCCATCTTCAGCAGCACCAATGATAAGATGATGAGGATGATTCTTTGTCCATCGTGTCATGGGAGCATGGACAACGGGTGGCGTTTGTGCTTCTGATGGGAAAGGACGAACTTCGGCATCAGAGTTCTGTAAGTTTGGAACAGGGCTCTGTGGCACACTTTGGAGAGTGTCCTCAATGCTCCGTGAGATATTAACAGGACTCTGTGATGGTAAACTTTCAAACAAGGAATTTCTTCCAACGTTTGTCATCAGAGGTGATGAAGGCTCTTGTTCAGGTTCTCTTTCATTCTGGTGTGGTTCCTCATTTCTCTGAATTACTCTTGTAGACAGAGAAGTAGATGGTGAAGTATTAGAGGGACCAGTGAGAGATGTACCTGTCAGATTTTGATCTGTTGAGTTCTGAGCTTGATCTCCTCTGTTGATGTTATCATAGGAATCATCATCGAAGAAATCATTGAACATGAGATTGATGTCTTCTTCCCTTGATCTAGAAGAATTTATCTTCTTTTGTTCTGTCTGTGTCCCCTCTGTTGAGTTTTGATCAGAGGAGCTTGATATGCTTTCATCAAAGGACACATTTACACTTTCTTGAATGACCCGACATCTGGTGTTGTAGACTCTATAGGCTTTAGAGGTTAAGGAGTAACCAATAAAGATTCCTTCGTCTGCCTTTTTGTCAAACTTTCCCAGATGTTCTCTGTCATTTAGTATATAGCACTTGCAACCGAAGACATGAAAGAATTTCACATTTGGTCTTCTGTTGTTAATGAGTTCATAAGGAGTCTTCTTGAATCTTTTTACAATTGCAGCTCTGTTTTGGATAAAACTGGCTGTTGAGACTGCTTCTGCCCAGAAGTTCATTGGAAGGACCGAGCCAGCCAACATGGTTCTGGCGGCTTCTACCAGAGTTCTGTTCTTTCTTTCCACAACTCCATTCTGTTGTGGGGTTCTGGCAGCTGAGAAGTTTTGGGAGATACCTTCCTCTGTTAGGTATGCATTGATTCTTTCATTCTTGAATTCTGTCCCGTTATCGCTTCTTAGCTTTTGTATCTTTAAGTCTAACAGAACCTGTATCCTTCTTAACAAACTTATCAGAATTTCTGGGACATCAGATTTTAATCTGATGAACTCGATCCAGGCATATCTAGAATATTCATCAATTAATACAAGGATATACTTTTTGCCCGACAGACTTTGCACAGAGATTGGACCGCAGAGATCCACATGAAGCATATGCAAGGGTCTGGGACAACTATGATCACTCTTTGTTTTGTGTGAAGATCTTTTCATCTTTCCAAGTTCACAAGCAGAACATAGATGGTCTTTGTCAAATTTCAGGGAAGGAAGTCCTTTTACTAACTTCAGTTTCACAAGTCTGTCAAGATTTCGAAAGTTTAAATGAGCAAATCTTTTGTGCCAGAGCCAGGCATCTTCATTTTTCAAAGACACTAAACAGAGTCTTTCTGTTGTAGAGTTTTGGTTTGGTTCGAAATTCATTTTGTAAAGACTGCCTTTTCTATCAGCTCTTAAGAGTTCTTGACCAGACTTGGAAAGTAGTAAGGAACAGTACTTCTTCCTAAAATTGACATCGAAACCGTGATCACAGAGTTGACTTATACTGAGAAGATTATGATTTAATCCTTCAACATAAGCAACTTCAGAGACTGAAACACCACCATTTACTAATGTACCATAACCTTTAATCTGTCCGCCATTATCTCCTCCGAAGGTTACCGCACTTCCCATCTTGTTTTTGAAGGAAGTTAGCAGCTCCTTATTACCCGTCATGTGCCTGGAGCATCCTGAGTCCAAGTACCAGATCTGCACATGAGGTTTCTGCACGACAGATTAGTTCCTTTTAGGTACCCATTTCATAATGGGTCCTTTCTTGTTAGGCTTTGGTGGTGCGACAGAGGTTTTCCTTTGTGTGTTCGGAGTGGTCGTGGAAATTTTCTTTTGAACAGAACGACTCAGAACACAGTGAGGACCATTCAGATGATTTTGTAATTTTAATAACAGTTGAATACAATTGCAGTTGATGGAGCATGACTGATGCACATTGTTTTTATTCAAAAACTGTTTGATTTGAGCTTGATTCTGAGAATTTTTTGAATCATACGCCTTTGAAAACAATCTGTCCTGGTTTTGCTTTTTGAAATTGTTACTCTTAGAAGTAGCCTCTTTTGTCATGAAATTCTTGGAAATGGATTCATTTGAACGAAAAGAATTTCTTCCTTGATTTACACTGAAACTTGGAACAGACTTAGCTATCCACTTTCCTTTCTGTTCTGGTGTGAATCTTACAGGTTTGAAAGCAAGAGGAACATTTGAGTTTACCAAGATACTTTTGTTTTTCTCTTTCTTCTCTACTTCTACAGCATTAGAAGCAAGAATCTTGAAATCTTTGTTGTTAAAGCTTGTTACCGGTATAACTCTTGACTGTTTCTTAAAGAAAGAAACATCCTCTTTTAGATCCGGAGATCCGACCGGTAGTTTCTTTGACTTGTGTAAGATGTTCTTTTGACCACAGAAGATCTGTTCATCTACCTCGGAGTCAGAGTCATAATTAGAGGCTAGAAAGTCTCTAGTGGCTCTGTTGGAGGAATTCGATTCAATGGGTATGACAGGGATATTTGTTTTAACAGATCTGAACTTCCTCAACTTTGGTTTTAAAGAATCAGAGATAGCATTTTCTTCAATAACTTTCAATAAATCTTCTTCAAAAGATGTTCTTATTGATTCAGAGGTAGGAGAGAAAGTTGGTGCTTCTGGATTAAGTTTGCTCTGTGGTATTTCAACAGAGGACTTTGTCTCAGAAGACGCAGACTTCTGTCCTTTGAAAGAATTAAAGTTGAAAATCTCTTTAGTATCAAAGTTCTTGACAGAATTAGGAATTATGATTTTAGCTTTTCCTTGATCAAGAATAAACTCAGAGGATGGTTTCAAAACCTTTTCATGATCAAAGGAGTCATAGCTTATATTCCTAAAGTCGAGATTTCTTGGTTTTGAGAAAACATCTGACGTTTTAGATCTTTTAAAAACAGCATTACCAGATACCACGTCCTCTTGGATTTTCCCAATACAAAAGGCGGAGGACAGGGATGTCTTCTTCCTTCCGTTGTAGGGAGTAAGGTCAGAGAAACCAAGACCTTGCGTATCCATCTGTGAATTTATCTTGATGTGCACATCTTGTGCATCTTGGTATTTTTTAATCTGAATTTCTTTTCTCTGTAGGGATTGATGAAGTATTTCCCTTTCTCTTTGAAAATAATCAGTTAGAGCAACAGAGTTAAGTCTCTCTGTTTCAGATTGTTTCAACTTTTCAGACTTCTGTTTTAAATCATTTTCATAAGATTTGATTTTTTCAGAAAATAGACTTTCCTTCTTCTTCTGTAAGATTTCTAGCTCAGATTTTTCTTTGAAGATTTCTTCCTTTTCTTTTTCCAAGAGAGTCTTCTCCTTCTTGTAAAAAGATAGGTCCTTCTGAGCTAGTTTTCTTAGCTCCTTTTCTTCAGAAAGTTTTTGTTTTAGAAGCTGAAATTCCTCATTCAACATGGAAACATGCATTTCTAATTCTGAGTCAGATTTAGATTCAGATGAGCATACCTTGGCACTGGGTCTGGTGGTCTCCAGCGCTCTGTCATCAGATTCTGTCGTGGTAAGAGCAAATGCATGAGCCAGATCTTCTTCTTCTGTTGTTCCCTTTGTTATCTCTGGTTCTCCAGTCATCCAGTCAACAGTTTCTTCTAAACTTTCATCATCCACAACGACAACACAAAAGTTGGCTTGTTCTAGTTCATCATCAGAAGATGAGTCAGAGACCCAATTTTCCATTTCAGCAACATAACTTCTTTCTCTGTAGTTGTACTTGTATTTGTTTTTGTAGTAGTCCTGGTCTTTTACCAGTTTGCCTCTACAATTAACAGATAAGTGTCCAGGTTTGCCGCATCTGAAGCAGCGTCCATCATTTTGATTGATGGGCTGGGCAGCATCGGCCTTCTGTTGTGCTGGTGGATTTTCTCTTCTTTGTGGAGGTTTTCCTATTTTTGTGGCAACTCTGTTGAAACTTTGCTCTGGTGCTGTATATCTTCTTCTGTCTTCCCTTCCTTCTCTCTCATATCTGCCTCTTCTGTCAAACTTATTGCCAAATCTCTTGTTAAATTGCTGAGTTATTAAAGCAAGAGATTGGGCAAAGGCTTGAATGTCATCATCTTCTGATGAGCTTTCACCTGTTTCACTTCCTGCAATTAAACTTTTCTTTCCTTTCTTCTTATCAGATTTCTTTTTCTCTTTACTTGAACTTTCTCTGTTGGACTTTTCAGATGTGGTTTTCTTGGAATCAGAAACTAAGGCGATTGGACCAGCACTGATGGATTTGCCTTTTTGCTTGACAACCTCCTTTTCTTGTGCGGCCAAAGTGCCATACACATCCGCTAAAGACCATACATCTAAGTCCTGGTTAGCTTGTAAAGACATGGACAGATTTAACCATTCATCATTCAAACTTTTCAAAAACAGAACATTGTTATCTTCCTTCGACCTAACAACCCCACATTTTTTGCATTTATTGATCAACACATTAAATCTGTTGTAGGTTTGCTGTAAGGTTTCCTCAGGAAGTGCCTTAAAATCATTGTATTCATTTTGTTGATCCCATTTTTGAGCAACAATAGAAGAAATATAAAGTCCATATTTAAATATAGAGATAAGATATACATGAAGAACAATCATAAAGAAACTTATCTCATATTCATTGATGATTAAATATGGAGAGGAGAAATGTTGAAGAACACCACACTAAACATGAAATCGACTCTCATAAGAAACTAGTCTATGTATGTTTTTGTGTGCTTTCCATATTTCTCACTACTTAAAAAGACATATGGACACCTCTTATATAGGGCCATATTTACATTAGATATTTAAAATATCTAAAATCTAGACAAAAATATCTAAGAAAATATCTATTACAAAATATCTAAAACATTAAAATATCTTTATAAAACATTCATTTAATTAGGAGCTAATTAAAGCTAACACATTTATACATTGGGTCCTTCTGTTCTTTTGGGTCTTGATACCACCCTCAAGTTGGTTAAGAAGTTGATCCCAGATTTCCTTAGCAGTAACACATGAATCTAGTTCTTGAAATATTTCGTTTGGAATGGCCATAATCAGTAGTCTAACTGCTTTAAGATCATTTTCCATTTTTAGATTTTCCTCATCAGTAAAACCTGTTGTTTTAGCTTCATAATGAGCTGGAATCTCAGCAGTAGTTCCTGTTGCGGGTACACGAGGAACAAAAACCATGGGTTGGAATGGTCCATCCGTGACAGATCGCATGAGGTCTTTATCCATACCATCGAAAAAATTAACCATCCTGATTTTCCATTGAGGATATTCATCTCTCAGAAGAGTAGGAGGTTTTGTTAAAGAGCCAGCAGTATAGATAGCATTTATACCGTTGTTAGCCATTTTGAAAGAAAAACAGAGTACTGTTTACAGCAAAATGATTTTCAGCTAGAACCAGAGTTTCAAACAGTAACCAATGGAACAGTAACTTTTGAGAAGATCTTAAGCTAAACTGGAAAGCATTAAACAAAGTTATATGAGCTATGAAGATTTATCTGGACTAGAAAGCAGTAAAAACAGAGTATACAGAGAAGCTTTTAAGAACACACAGAGACACTCAACAACAGTGAATCAACCTTGGTAGATTGGATCGTTTGGCTTAAGAAAACCAAAGAAGCTCTGATACCAATTGTAGGTTCCCAGATTCACGTTGTATCACGATAATGGTAAATAAATAGACAGCGGAAGCATTTTAAGCAAAGCCATTAAAGTGAGTGATTGTGTAAACAATAACTGAACTGTGAAGATCAAAATATAGAACAGTAAAATGACAATGAAATCAAAACAAAGAACACTGCTCGTATATTGATAAAATGAATCACTCCAAGAATATGTTCAAGAGAGTGTTCGAAAATCTCACAGGACAGTATCGTACGAAGTAGTGCTATGGAAATACTGCAGTGCGTGCTTTTTCAAATGTGGAAAACCATTCTTCCAAAAGCTTACAATTGTTGTTCCACTACCTCGCTATTTATAGACCTGATAAAGTGTAGACAGTGTACTGTCGTACCCCTGAATGACACGTGGAAAGTGTGTCTCCAATCTTTAGGGCATACGTGGAAATTGTGGACACGTGTCTGATACTTCATTTCCTGCGAGACTTAGACTGACAGAGGTCTTTTTCTCCACAGAGCTCTGTTGCAAGGGCTCTGTTGATCTTCTGTTGAAATACTTGTTCTCTTGCTGGAATTCTTCGACAGAGCTCTGATGAGCTCTGTTGGATCCGACAGAGCTCTGTTGAGCTCTGTTGGTCTTCTTGATGAACTTCTTCCAAGTCTTCTGTCTGATCTCTGTTGGTCTTCTGACTTGAACTATTTTCAATACTTTTACATCAGATGCTTTGGGACTAACAGTCCTAACACATATTCATGCAACGAGTATAGCAGTTTAGTAGACAGTAAAGTACGAGTTCTAAACTGAAATGTTTAGAAGTCATTCCGTTTAAAACGAGTCCTGATCTGAGATGATCAGAAGTCAATAAAAATTAAGTTCGAGTTCTGATCTGAAGTAACCAGAAGTCGTTGTTGAAATACTAGAATTTCAAGAAACAGAATCAAGCGCAAAACAGATTTGACTCAGTAAGCACAGTATTTGCAAAAATGAGACAATGATTAGAAAGTTTAACTGTGAATAGCAAGTCACAATTAATATATCAGAAAAGAATTGAATCATTAACATGAAATGATGAACTATGAACACAAAGTGGAATTAAAAAACGAGTGTATTTCCATCGAAAAATCAACAAACATTTGAGACATGGAAATAACTAAATCAAGAGAGTTTTGGACATGGAAATCATGGAAGTTAAACTTAGTTAATAACAAACGCAAGTAAGTTATTCAGAATGAATTTTCAATGTCTTTGAATTCACTTAGAAGTTCACTTACCTTTCATGAGATAGTACTCCCCCTCAAAATTGGCACAATCTTTGAATGCTCGTCATGTGATGTGAATAATAGAAATTAAAACCGCACATCACACTCCTGCAAAACAGATTAGACAGATTTTGGTATCCATCTTTTGATGGATCCTTGTTGGTTAGATGCCCTATTATAGTGAGGACTGGGGAAACTATAAGTACCATACCAATAGTTAGCACGATATTTATTTACAAACTCACTCGTTCCACAAAAAGAACAACACAACTTCTGTGTAGATAAGCCGATCAGCTTATTAACAGAGTAAGCACGATCATATTTCACAAAAGGTTTAGCGTGGAAAGCTTTGTTGTTCTTGTCACTTTTAACTGAGACAAATGACTTTGGAGTAGGAGCGGATCCTTTAACTCTCCAAACCATGTTTACTTTCTTAAAAAGTTGATTATCTTTATTATCGACACGAGAATTATAGAAAAGATTATAAGGTCGAATCTGATCTTTTGAAAAACTATTTGATTTGACAAAATTCTTTGAAGAACGATTTGTAGGAATTGAACTTGGAGCATCAGAAGGTTGAACACCTTTGAACTTGCTTTCTTCAAGTTTATTGACTTTAACGGATAAATCATTTCGTTCTTTGAGAATTAAATCAAATTTCTTTTGTAAATTAGATTTAACCATTTGTTCCTTCAATATCTCGGTTGCTAATCCAGATAATCTCTGTGTAAGTTTAGAAATCTCAGTTTGAAAGATCTTTCTTTCGATTGCAAAATCAGCTTTCAAACATTTAGCCCTAAAACCTTCAACTTTCCTTTTCTTAGACTCTTTGATTAGAACATCTAATTCCTTTTCCAAATCAGTTATTTTCAAAGAAAGTTCTCCATTCTTTTGAGTAAAAGATTTGCGTTCTATTTCAAACTTCTCTCTTTCTGAAATCAAGACTTTTTCAAAGTCGGAGATCTGTTTTGAAAGTTTTAGACACATAAGTTCATGTCTCTTCTTCTCTTCAAGAGAATTGGTTGAAAAACTAGATTGCTTTTGAATAAGCAATTGTCTTTCCTTTTGAAAACTTTCTTTCTGCTTTTCAAAAACCTTTTCAAAAGTAGATAGTTTATTTTTAAGCTCAAGGTTTTTACAGTTTAGGAGTTTACCTCTCTCTTCTTCTTTCGCCAGCTTCTCAGAACTATTCCAGATTTGAGATTTTAGTTCGTTCAGTTCCTTGATGTATTTGTTGCACAAATCATCTGATCGCTTGATATTCTTTTCATGTGGTTTTGCTGGCTCTTTCTTAGTTTCCTTGATATCACCTCGTGATGATAAATCAGACAGCTTCTTTTTCAGCTCAGAGTTTTCAAACTCTAAGAACGTTGCCTTTTCTTCTGCGTTAGCCAGCTTCTCAGAACAGTTCCAGATTTGAGATTTATGTTGCTTCAGTTCTTTGATGTACTTGTAGATCAAATCATCTTTCTTCTCGATATGCGTTTGATGTAGTCTTTGATTTGCTTGACACTCACATTAAAGCAATACGACATTTTACCTGAAAAATTGATCGTTAATCGGTGTTACTTTGAAGAATCAAACTTGCGGAAGAAAATCAAAAATTAAATTTGAAAAACAAATCTAAAAATAAATTCGTTTCCAAAAAATAAATCTGATTATTATCGAATTCGTACGAACGAAATCACTCTTCGAGAGTGAAATCTGCAAGATAAACAAACCAAGTTAGATCAAGAACGACGAAAATAAATCACAAAAATAATAATAGTCGCTAATAATTGCAAATCGTCGCAAATAATCTCAAGCGTCACAAAAAAAATGCAAATCGATCGTTAAGAAAGATCGCAACTTTCGTTAAAAACTCTCAATTTCGAGACGGGCGGTAACTCGGGTACCAATCAGAACTTACCAACCAAAACTTATTAAACACAACTTACCGGGTGAGATGTGAGACTTACCGGAAAGAGAAGAAATCCGGATGCGGTTACCGGATGGATGAGTTTCCGGATGAAAGTTGCACTTACCGGTTGAAGTTGGTTTACTGGATGCGATGAGAACTTACTGGGAACTTATCCGGATGCGAAGAAAGTTGTGGCTTACCGGATAAAAAAGTACTTACCGGACGAAGGTTGGTTTACCGGATAAATCACTTTCTGCACAAACAAACACTTACCGGATGAAAATTACCGGTTACTTGATTCGCAAAAGGAACGAGCGATATATATCGAAAGACAATGAGACTTCAATAACTTAAGCAATGGAAGAAAAAAAACTATGGATGCGATTATGTATGTGGCGATGGATGTGTTGTGATGTAATAGGATGGATAAAACCATGGAGCAAAAATCACACCATCAAACACTATATGTATGTATGATGTTTTATGTATGGCGTGCAAAGTTTAAACACAAAGTAGAAGTAATCAGCTACGTGGAGTTTGATGCAGCGATGGTGGCAATTGGAAGGTCAAAGATGTCAAGCTATGGGAGTTGTGTGCAAATTTGTCCGGACAAGAAACCCAGGGAAAGTAAAATTCTTCCGGAGAGAACTTTTGTCCGGAAAGAGGGTTTCACCCGGAAAGCATAGAAATGTTATCCGGAAACAATTGAGTTAACCGGAAAGTGGGGTTTCATCCGGTAACAAAAAAATATCCATCCGGACACTTGGTTTCTTCCGGTAAGTAACCAAAAAAATATCCGGACACTTTATTTTATCCGGTAAAAATTGTGCTATCCGGGTAAATTAGAGTTTTGTCCTGAAAGTGATGAGAAATAGGAAAATTACCCGGACACTGCGGCTGTGGTTGCAATTCGGATCTGAGATCGATAGGGTTGCTTGATTTCACTCCTGTATGGTTAGATTTTGACCAAAAACACAAAAACAAACACACCCAAATCGATTTCTAAGCAAAATATGTCATATTTTTCAATAATCACCAAAAAAAAATTGAAGAACACTAAAAACTCAAGATTTGATTTTTAACTTGAAAAATTAATACCTTTGAGTCCTTGTAAACGCAGATAAAGACTAGATTAAAGCAATTAAACAATCGAGATATAACAGAAACATATTCAATCGATGAAAGAACTTTGCAAACCCGATTGAAGAACGATTTTCCCACATAAAAACTGTTGTATTTCGAAAATAATCTGGGTGCTTTCTGGACCTTAAACATATTAATCCAACCGTTCAGAATGTAAAACAGAGTGTCGTGAAGCTACAGTCCAAAATTCGCGACGATCCGACGGTTCAATCTCCGGGAATAGGCAAAACTGCTCGCTGCGTTTTTCCAGAAAATTAGCTACGAAAATCTTGCTTTTTCTTGCTTTCGTTCGATTTCTTTCGTATCTTCAAATCACCGATTCTGCTTTGATACCAATTGTGAGTTCCAGTTTGATCAGGTAACAACGATTCAATGAGAAATAACACGAACAATTGATGATTTCAACTTGTCATCCCTCTCGTATTCATGATTCAAGATAGTTACAAAAGTTTGAATGAAAAACTCAACTATCTCTATCTAAACGATTAAGCTCACGATGACTCTCTATCAATTGCTAATGAATCGCTAACCTAAAACAAGGTTAAGGAAAACCTTATATACCAAGGCTTTAAGCACCACGGCCCATGGCCCATCAATCTAATCTAAGCCCATTTAACACAAATGAGGCTTTTACAATTAATAATAAATCTAATTAAGCTCTATTTAATTATTTATATATCTTTCTAATATGTAGGACATTTATGGTCCTAACAATCCCCCCTAAAGATATATAAATAAAAATCGGTCATGAAATCTTCAAGTCTTGATCTTCTCTTCCTTTTGAATCTTTGAAACGCATTGATGTTGCTTGTCTTCATGTCTTTTAACGCTCCCCCTTGAATAAAGCTCTTGATTAAAGCTCTTGAATTTGATTTCAGCTTTCAACGAACTTGAAGAACCAGTATGCTCGAAGGAGGAAACAATAGGTTGTAGAAAACACCACTTGATAAGGAATGAGAAGAATTTATTACTTGTAAGCACTTTGATCACTTGTAAGCACTTTGGAAATCTTTGGATCTCGGAACAGAACTGTTACTCCCCCTTGGCTTTTGCATGGGGACTTCTTTACTCCCCCTCGGCTTTACTCCCCCACGGCTTTTGCTAACTCCCCCTCAACTTGATATTCGGTGTCTTTGAATCTGTACTCTTTCTCCCCCTCATGATGAGTAGGAGCATCCGGAGCATCATGCACGTTCAAAGACAATAGTGAGGAGTAGCAAAAAAATCCAGATCAAAACATTAAGTAACCAGAACGGGGTAATCAACTAACACAGAAACACGCTAGTAACTGTTATCACAACAATTTAAAAAAAATTGTGTGGCCTATGTTCAGAGTTGGCAATGGGGTATCTCTGATAGGACTTCCAGTTATCACTGAAGTAAAATTTTAAAAATTACTTCTCAAACTGTTCCGGCAATATCACGAAGATATGCAATGGGAATCTCAAAGACTCGTGCATGTGTGAAAGAATTCATTTATATCAATTTGGATCAAAAATTGATTTAACTTGGGACGCAAGTCAAAAATCAATTGACATAGTGAATAGAATATAAAGTTCGGAGACCGGAGCTGATGTCTTCCTGTTTCAATATCTAAGACCTCCGAATGAGGAATAGATAGATTATGTGCTAGACCTTCGTGAATATATGAAACAAGAATCTGTTTTGTGATACTTGAGTGTCTAGGTGGGGTGACACGAGTTATCGACACTGGGTCTATGTCTGTTTCAATATTCATCTCCAAAGAACGAGAATGAATAGATTGTGTGGTTACCCGGATAACTGACTCGGTTTGGTAAGGACCAATTTATTCTTTTAAGTCTTGTCACATCCTCACCATATTCTTTTCTCTCAAAACTCATCTATGCATCTAGACCCCACACTGTTGTCTATAAGGGATGTGTTTCTTGGGTAGGTCCTTCCGGTTCTGGATAGACCATAGAAACGATGTAAGTCTTAACACATATTCATGCAATGAGTATAGCAGTTTATTAGACAGTGAAGTACGAGTTCTAAACTGAAATGTTTAGAAGTCATTCCGTTTAAAACGAGTCCTGATCTGAGATGATCAGAAGTCAATAAAAATTAAGTTCGAGTTCTGATCTGAAGTAACCAGAAGTCGTTGTTGAAATACCAGAATTTCAAGAAACAGAATCAAGCGCAAAACAGATTTGACTCAGTAAGCACAGTATTTGCAAAAATCAGACAATGATTAGAAAGTTTAATTGTGAAGAGCGAGTCACAATTAATATATCAGAAAAGAATTGAATCATTAACATGAAATGATGAACTATGAACACAAAGTGTAATTCAATAACGAGTGTATTTCCATCAAAAAATCAACAAACATTTGAGACTTGGAAATAACTAAATCAAGAGAGTTTTGGACATGGCAATCATGGAAGTTAAACTTAGATAATAACAAACGCAAGTAAGTTCTTCAGAATGAATAGCCAATGTCTTTGAATTCACTTAGAAGTTCACTTACCTTTCAGGAGATAGTACCCCCCCTCAAAATTGGCATAACCTTTGAATGCTCGTAATGTGATGTGAATAATAGAAATTAAAACCGCACATGACATTCCTGCAAAACAGATTAGACAGATTTTGGTATCCATCTTTTGATGGATCCTTGTTGGTTAGATGCCCTATTATAGCGAGGACCGGGGAAACTATAAGTACCATTCCAATAGTTAGCACGATCTTTATTTACAAACTCACTCATTCCACATTAAGAACAACACAGCTTCTATCATCTTTCATCATATCTTTGGTTGTCAGTGCTTCATCTTAAACAATAGAGATTCCCTTGGAAAGTTCGATCCCAAAGATGACGATCGAATATTCCTAGGAAACTCCTCAGTATCTGTTAGCTTCAATCTTCCTAATCGTAGAAGTATTTAGAAGAAGTTAAAAATAGGCTAAGTAAAGAAAGCCTCTTACAGAGGCTCTGCCTCTTCCGAAAGATCAAGGTCAAGAAGCTACAGAAGCTACATAGGTGTTTCTACAGAACCTCTGTCTTACGCACAAAGAAGACCACGACTCGGAACTCGGTGAAGACTGCTTTACAGAAGACTTGACCTCAGAACCTCTGTAACCCTTTATAGAGCCTCTGCGGTTTACGATAAAGACTTGGAAGATATTTTATATCTTGCTACTGTTACTGGATCCGTTCATCAACTTGCATGGTAGCATGCCCTGTCAAACCTCAACACGCGTCAAGCTCTGAATGGACTCAATAGGGCTTAGTACAATATAGACGTCTGCGGCATTAAATGCAATACAGCACGTACAACTGTTCATGCCATCCGTTCTACTGTTCATGCCGTCCGATCAAAAGTAGCTCATGCTTTATGGTCCCCTAGAGTAGTATAAAAGGAAGTCTCTTGTTGAGATCTTCCTCAACAGTCTTAACAATCTTAAGAACTTAACGAAGAATCTGAGTTTTATGCTTATGCTTTATATCGTCAAACCTATTTAACATTACACTCTCTCACACACACCAAACAGTTCTTAATCTGTTCTTGGTATTCTTATTATCTATCGAACGACAGTAATCTTCAAGATATCATTTTGTTCTTAAAATACTGTTTCTTTATATTGTGTGTTCTAAATCTATCAAACATATCTGTTAGTTCTTTAAATACGCTTCCGCATCAAACATAAACTCGAACTAATAGATCTGCTAATCTTGTCTAAGCAAAACGGGAACCGACAATTGGTATCAGAGCCTTCCTTGATTTTTAATATCAAGTGATCCTCTTTGTTACAAGATCTGTGATAGACATCATTCTGCTTTAACCTGTTATTCATTTCGTTGAAAAGTTTCTGTTTTCCTATCATTTTTCGATTTATTCGAAAGTGGTATTCTTAAAAGAAACTATTTTTTTTCAGGTTAAAACTCCATTAAAATGCACTCTGGGAACTGTTAAAACCCATAATACCTTCCAGATCATCAGACTCATACTCTTTCGTCATATTATCTTTTCAGAACCTTCGAAACTCTTACAATGACAAATACAAATAACTTTTTCACTGTTGGTTCACTAGCCAAGCCTCCTACTCTCCTTCGAGACGAGTATCCTCAATGGAAGATAAGAATGATCCATTTCTTTGAGGGTACTGAAAAAACTCTCGTACAATATCTTTACAACCCTCCTCAAGTTCCCATGATAATAGTACCACGAGTACCAGCTACTGCTGAATCTCTTGAAATCCCTTAACATCAAAAACCTAAGCCAAAAGGAGAATGGTCAGATGAAGATAGGGCAGAAGATGAAGTTGCACAGAAAACAAAAAGATTATTGATCATGGCTATCCCCAACGAACTTTTTCAATCCTTAGATGCATGCGAAACAGCGCACGATCTTTGGAAAGAATTAGAAAGACAGTTGGAAGGGGGTGCTAAAACGCAGAAGAACCGAAGAGCACAATACATAAACGAATATCATGCCTTCAAAGCCTCTGCAACAGAATCTCTGCAAACGACTTACGACAGGTTCAACTCTCTCATAAACAAATGTAGAAAGTCTGGCATTCACAGAACCTCGGAAGAAAATAACGTCATGTTTCTAAAGAGCCTGAATGATGAGTGGCTCCAGTTGTCTATGTCTTTACAAACAAACCAAGATCTAGACTCCTGGACGCTCTCTGATCTCTATGGAACACTAGCTGCACAGGAGCCTCAAATAGCACAGGCTAAAACACTAACCATTGCACCATACGCAGTGGTTAGTAAATCTACAGAGGCTGCAGAGAGACCGAGAAATGATAGAGCAACAGAGGAGAACAAGAAGGAGAAGAAGAAGGAGAAGAAGAAGATAGTGATAGTTGATAGCGAAGAAGACGAGCTGATAGAAGAAGAGATAACTCTTGCGTCATTAGCTAAATCCTTAGCTCTGTTGACAAGAGAGTTCAGAGAAAATCAGAGGGGTTCATAAATTGATCGATATAGCAGAGACAACCGAGGTGATAGAAGAGATGATGGAAGAAGAGAAGAATCAAGTGACCGACAGAGGTCAGATGATAGAAATTACCGATAGAGGTGAAGCGACAGAAACTACAGAGGTAATGACCGACAGAGGTCAGATGACAAGGTGAGCCACACACAACAAGAATGCTACAAGTGTGGCAAGCCTGGTCATTACACAAACGAATGCCGAACGGAGAAAGGTGGAGACCGACAGAAGTCCGACGATCGTGCTGGAAACACTTCCCAAGGTTGTTTCAACTGCGGGAAGCCAGGCCATTTCATAAATGAATGCAGAAGTAGATCAAATCGCCCACAGAAGGACTCAGCTTTTTACAAAAAGAAGGTTGAATATTATGCGCAAAAATCCCTAATGGCAAACAAAGGGCATTCTGAGGCGAACAAGGAGGACTTCGAGTCAGACTCTACCTCTGACGACGAATACACCACCAATGCCCTATTCTGTGGCATGGCAGAAGTCGACTCCGGCACTGACACTGAGGTATCCACTTCAAACTCTACCTCTTGTACTAATTCTGTAGATGAAAATTTACTTAAACTTAACATTGAACTGATTGAACTAAAAGAGATAAAAGAAAGCATTCAGAAAAGACTCACCTTTAATGAGAGAGAAGTAAGGCTTCTCACTCAAGAAAAAGCCAAAATTTTTGAAGAAAAGGAAAGAATAGAAAAGAATTGGAACAAAAATCTAGATCCTTTGAAAAGGCAAATTTCTGAATTAACCTCTGCTCTAAAAGTCAAAACAAAAGAACTTCCAGTTTCTAGAAGTGAAATAACAGACATAAGAGCTCTCAAAGAATACTTTCAAAGAGAGAGAGAAGTACTTTGGCAAGATCTACTCAGAAGAGATGTTTTACTTAAAAACTATAAAGATGCACAGAAGGTGTATCAGAAAGTAAACTCACAAATTGGAAGAAGGGGTATAGGGTACGATGATATTACCCTAGGTGTTGAAGGCAAAAGAAACAAACCTCTGTCTTCTCTGTTTGTGTTAGGAAAAACGAACAAACCAGATTTTCCAAACTTACTCTCTGTAAGTAAAAGGGCTAAAATCTCTGTGGAACCTCACTTGAGGAAACATACGAAGATGATCAATGTGTGGTTTGAAAACACAGATTCATCATCTTCAACCTCTATTAATAGAGGAATCAAACCAAAGAAATATCTGAAAACACAAGATCAGATTGGTATCTTTAAGTTTGGTAAACCAGAGACTCAAACATAGGTTGCTTTTGTCTGTATGATAAATGTCGAAAAGAAATTATCGGCAGAAGCTCCTGAGTTTAAACCCATTTTTTCAGAAGAAAAACTTAAAGAAACAACTGAAAAGGAAATTTTGGAAGTATGGAAAACAAACGTTTTAGAAAACTTCTGTACATCTTCTGTAGACAAAATTCTCGCTGAAGAGATCTTATCAGAAACCTCTGCCTTCTATGAAAGTTATTCTACAGAGGAAGAAAACTCGTACGATACATATTCGGAAAATCCAGCCTCTGTCAAAAGAGATGACTCAACCTCTGTATATGAGGACGATTCATCTTCTGACGACTCAGAGACAGATGTTACATCAGGGATAGTTCACTATTGCACAGAGGATGTTAAATTCTCCTCTGAAGTTCTTAACAGAACTATTTCTCCAAAAGAGAAAATCACAGAGATACCTATCTGCCCAGATTTTCTAAACTTGTATTTACAAGTCAAAACCTCTGCTGAGCTTGATATGTTAAATCCTAAAAATAAGACCTCCGTAGATCCTAAAAGTTCAAAATTCTCAAAACCTTTAAGGCAAATTAACGAAAATCTTACTTGGCAACAAAAAGGAAAATGGCCTAAAGTTAACAAATCTTTTTCCTTTGTGACAGTGAAGAAAGATGTTCACCACAGAAGAGACTCACAGAAGGCAGGAACTAAACAAAGCTTTTGCAAACAACATTCTAGTATTCATAGATCTTCTTGTAATAGGAAATCTAGTGTTAAGAAAGAATGTAATACCTCTGTGGCTCAGTTCAATGAATTCAATGAAAAGTTCAAGCAAATCACGTCTCATATTCAATATTGTCATTGCTTTGATCTTATGTTCAAACTAAATAATCACTTCTCCAGTCAAGATTGTTTACTCTCTACTGAAAATCAAAAGTCAAAACCTACAAAGAAACAATCTGATTCTTCTACAAAAGATAAAATGTATTTCAAGAATGCCAAGGCAAACTTGAAAAATTCTAACAATATTGGACCAATGTGGATATGGGTACCTAAGTATCTGTGATTGACTTGCAGAAGCGGTATGTGCCAATCTGGTATCTAGACTCCGGATGCTCAAGGCACATGACTGGCGACAGAAGTTTACTATCCACGTACAAAGAAACACTCGATGGTGGATCTGTAACTTTTGGAGACGACAAAAAGGGACACATCAAAGGCTATGGAGTCATAAAGAAGGAAAACGTTCATGTATAAAAAGTTGCATATGTGGATGGCCTTAAACACAATCTACTCAGTATAAGCCAACTTTGTGATACAAGATTCGATGTGTTATTCAAAAGAACTTTCTGCTCTCTGAAAAGTGAAGACACAGGAATAGAACTTCTGTGAGCCGAAAGAAGAGGTGATCTATATCTGATGAATTTCAGTTCCAAGAACAAGGACAAAGTTTGCCTTGTAGCCTGCAAAAGTGAGGAAGCCTGGTTATGGCATAACAGGTTCTGTCACTTGAACTTTCACACCAAAGATAAACTGGTCAAACTTGATCTAGTTAAAGGTTTGCCTAATGTTAAATTTAATAAGGATCATTTGTGTTCTGCCTGTGAAATGGGAAAACTCAGAAGAGCTTCCCACAGAGGCAAAATAGATGTGTCTTGCACCAGGCCTCTGTACATGCTTCATGTCGACCTCTGCGGTCCCATTGCCATACAGAGCCTAGGTGGCAAGAAATACATGCTTGTCTTAATTGATGAGTATTCGCGATTCACATGGGTTGAATTTGTCCGAAAGAAATCAGATGTTCCAATCATCTTGATTAATCTAATGAAAAGAATCCAAGTTCTTTATGAATGCAGAATACAGAAGTTAAGAAGTGACAATGGCACAGAATTTAAAAACTCTGTCATTGAAACCTATCTTTCTACAGAAGGAATATCACATAACTTCTCTGCCGCACGCACTCCACAGCAGAACGGCGTGCCATTGCCATCTCTGCCAATCCTGTGCAACATTCAAAAACCAAGCATATCGATATAAGGTACCACTTCTTGAAACATCATGTTGAATACGGTACAATCGAGATGCATTTCGTGCCCACAGAATACCAACTCGCGGACTTATTCACCAAAGCTTTAGACGAGAAAAGATTCAATTTCTTGGTGGGTAAGTTAGGAATGATCAATATGACGTGAAAATCCTATGTAAGTATAGCTTATCTTCTGTAAATGTGTATAGATATATTGCTTTATTTATTGCTTTCATTGATATCTTTCTGTATGTAAATACTCAATCTTAAATAGTTCTTGAAATCACAGAGCTTCTGTGGGTCTGCTCAGAACCTCTGACGACCCCTACAGAACCTCTGGTAAACATGACCTATGTACTATGCAAAACTTATCCTATTTTGATCCAAGCATAGGTCAAGGGGGAGCAGAAGGAAAATAACTTGATCGACAGAAATGGTTAGATCAAGGGGGAGCAAAAGAAACCTTGAAATGATCTACAGAGGTTAATCTTTCAAGGGGAAGCCAAAGAAAAGTGTCAATGAATCTATATCGTCAGAAGTCAGACATCACTGCCGAGAAAAAAGAACCAAAAGGTATGTCTCGTACAAAAGGTTTTTGAAAACAGTTTTCTAGGACAAAATTTGTCAAATACGTCCTAAAAGTACTGGAAATAACATTTCAAAAATAAAATTATTAAAACTTTTAATAATTTTTGTGTTATGAGAAATTTGAGGTCATAGAGCTTCTGCTGAGCTCAACAGAAGTTCTGCCAGAACACTGCTCTGTAATCGCAAATTTAACTCGGAAACCGAATACACACACCATGACCTTCTCGCACAAAACTTTTTCCAAAACAGTTTTCTCGGACACCAACTTTCAAATATGTCCGAAAAACATTTCTTAATACAAATCAAAACTTGGATAATCAAAATTGTTAATAGATTTTTAGTTATACGAAATTTTCACTCATAGAGCTTCTGCTAGCCCTAACAGAGCTTCTGCAAGTTCCTACAGAGCCTCAAAACCTCTGTGAACGAAATTTCTTCACTAAAATCCTATTAATCCTCTCCAATGATTTTTACAAATGTTTTGGTTAAAATAGAACCTACAGAGTCATGATAAGAATGAGATATTTGAGAAAAGGGTGAAAATCCAAGATTTTCAAAATCACAGATCTTCTATAAACCACAGAGCTTCTGTGAATTTGGTATTTGGGCATTTCTGTAAATAGCAACAGTTACTTTTACTGAGAGTGAAAATCATGTGGCTAAGAACAACCCCACGCGCCTAGAATTAATGGGCCGCACACGACGTCCTGTCATCCTTTGACATGGCCTACGTGTCTCATTTTCACTGGGCGTACATGGCACGTTGTTTTGGAAAGTTGAACCCTCCGTTATAACTCAAGTACGGATTCCAAATATTTATCCATTGCCAAATATTTTTACCCTTTCGAATTCTACCGTTTTACCCACCTATAAAACCCAAGCTTACCCTCTCATAAAATCTTTACGAACCCTCATTCTTCTCCGGCGAAACCCTGCAAAAAACCTACAAGTGTCTTATTCTCATTACTAATGGCTTCATCTTCTCAAGCAATCTCCCCTGAACACTCTCCGACGAACTCACCAGAACACTCCCCTGCTCATTCTGAACATTCAGAAAACCCCCACCTCGCCAAAAATGCCGAACAAGAAGATTCCGGCGACTCAGCAGACTTTGCTCCGACCACCCATCTCCAAAACTTTATCGCAAAGGAGCAGTTTGAAAAGATACTACCCATCAAATCCAATAACTGCTATTTGGTCCCCTCACTCACAGCTTTCGGCGAAGCACATGCCCTTCTTCTAGACATCATGGAAAACCATATTCTCTTTCCTTTACTATCAAGAACCCCAAAGAAAATACATGTTAGATATTTGAACCAATTATGGCAAAGTTGCCGATATGATAAAGATGATTCTCTTATCAAAGGGTACATCTCAAAGCCAGACAAATCTGAACATTTGGAACTCAAGTTCAATAGAACAATGTTCTCTCTTGAGTTCAATCTACCAACAAGGGGTCTTCTTGGACTGAAAACGTATGCAGAACAACCAACAGACGACGAGCTCTGTCGTTTTGTAGAAATGCTTGGCTACAACACCCACCTAAGGAAGAGAAATGACTTCCGCAGAGGCAGACTACCACCTATGTGGAACACCTTGTTTTCGATCCTCAACAGATGCCTTATAGGGAAGATAGGCAGCATTGACCAGAGCTCGCACCAGATATTAACCATCATGTACGGGGTCTACTACGATCTCCCACTCGATTACGCGACCATCATGTTGCAGGAGATCATCAATACGATCGACAGAAAGAACAACACCAAAAAGCCAAGAGAAAACGATCCTAAGTATCTACCGCCTCTGCAATTCCAAAGGATATTGGGAGTCCTGTTCGAACCTTTGCTGATGATGCAGAACTGGCCAATGGAAGGGCCAACTCCCAAACAGTTCCCAATGAACAATAACATCCCCACCGATCATGTAGATGGCTACACCCACTGCAGACCTCTGTCAAGGAAGCTTCTGAGCTATGCCAAGAACAAAACCCTTAAGTTAGAGTATATACGCGATCATAGGTCTCCAAAACCGAGCCCTGTGACACCCCCGCGTTTAGGTGTCCCCCTAGGAACAATAGTTGCAGAACCCCTCTCTACAGAAGCGAAGGAGCAGAAACTGGCAAAACATATGGCAATCCAACTGAGTTTTATAGCCAAACGAGCCGAGCTCATGGGAAAGAAGTCTTCTTCTAAAGCCTCTGCCTCTACCCTAAAAACAAAGAGGAAAACTGCAGAAGGCACCTCTACAAGCATTACAGAAGCTCAACCTTCACCTCCTCATGCCACAGAAGTTGGCTCCTCTGCTCCTCCCTCTTCTCCAAAACAAAAGAAGAAAAGGAAATCAAAACCCACAGAAGGAGGGGCACCAAAACCCAAGAGGAGGAAGACCAAAAAGAAGCCTGGGAAACCACTTGATCAAATGGTTACCATCGCAGAAGAGGCAGCAGAAGAAGTTGTTGAAGAAGAGGTCGAAGAAACTGCAGAGGAAGCGACTGCAGAAGAAGAAATTGCAGAACAGGGATATCAATCACCTTATCAATCCCCAGATCGATTCGCTCATCAAGGTAGCTTAAACGATTTCCTTCAACACCCTGAATTTGCTGACACCCTAAATACAGCTGGGTGGAATGCACCACCACTTGACCATCACACCACAGAAGAACAAGAATTCTCTATCTCTGCCGTTGACACAAATCTGCAAGATGATGACCAAACCCCCAGAGCTCAACCGGCTGAAACTCCAAACATACTACAGAACCCCTTCATCCAACAGGGATTGAACGTCCACAGAAGGAGTCCAAGCCCAGCTTCAGAAGAAGGTATCGAAGAAAGAGATATGTCAGATGATGCCACTAGGGAAAGGATTAGGCTACAAGCAGAAGCTGAGTGGAATAGAGATGAGGTTATAGAAGCTTTAGATAGAATGGGAGGAAAAGAAAAAGAAAAAGAAAAAGATGCCGAAGTTGTAGAAGGTACACATCCCTCACCCCCTCCCAGTGCAACCCACACATCTAACTCCGCAGGTCTAGCTGCAGAAGGAGTTATTTAAAAAGAGTCGCACAACTCGATCCCTACCCAAACCAAACAGCCAGAGGTCACTCTTTCGACTTCTGCGCCCACAGAAACCGG
This sequence comes from Saussurea involucrata, assembly GCA_033807775.1. Classification (NCBI taxonomy): domain Eukaryota; kingdom Viridiplantae; phylum Streptophyta; class Magnoliopsida; order Asterales; family Asteraceae; genus Saussurea; species Saussurea involucrata. The sequence continues at coordinate 67,690,675 of CM066318.1, read as the reverse complement.
GGAATCCATTCCTAGGGAGTCTCCTCAGAGAGACTCACCTATAGTTCGTGATCCATCGCCACAGATCACACCAGAACACCCTACAGAGGAATTCGTTTCCTCTGCCACGCACAATTTAGGGCCAAAACTTCTTTCAGAGAGAAGTAGTGAGCACAAAGACGAAGAGACTCTAGACAAGTCTCCAAGTCAACAGAAGAACATTCCGATACCCACCTCTGGAGTGGATTTGGACACTGTTCTTCGCAGAACTTCTGTAGAGATTGAAACTCTTGTTTCTTCTCGAAGATCAGATGGAAATCCTTCCACCTCCAACGAACAAACAAGGGTGAACGAAGGTGTCCCAGGAGCAGGGACTCACACTGGAAACGAATGTGTTCCTCCAGAGGTTACCACAGGAACACAAGTATCAAGGGACGAGTTCCAAACCCTTGTCACCTCTGTGAACCAAACCATGAAAGAGTTGCAAAGCTCTTTCAATTCTTTTGAAGAAACACCATCGACGGCCTTACTAAATCTGAACACCAAAATGGACAATCTGTCCACAGAGGTGAAAACCGCCATTACACAGATGAAGTCTTCTACTGAAACAACTACCACTTCTGCCGCCAAAGAATTCGGGAAAGCCACAACTTCTGCGTTCAAGGAATCAGTCAAACATTTCCTTGAACAACTGAACAACCAATCCAACAAAGCAAAGGGCATTACACCTGCAGATCTACAGAAGGCCCTGAAACACGTACAAGAAGAAGAAATGCGCAACACTGTACTGATGCAGCCTAAAGACTACATGACCAGAGCACAGCTAACAGAGATTGGGCAGAATGTGATAAACCAGGTCACAGAAGTTATCCTCTCCTTCACTACTGCAAATGCCAACTACGTTAAAGAGTTCAGAGAAAGTGTCGGCAAAATGCGCTTCAACACAGAAGCAAAGCTTGCAACTCTATTCGGCCTCTGTGATGATGTATGCGCAAAGTTGATGGCCGTAGGAGCAGAACTACCAAAGAAACCCAAAGCTTCTTGCAGAGCAGAGGGTACTTCAGATAAGGGTCAGGATGACTCTGATGATGACCACCCTGGTCCATCAGATCATCATGAGGGGGAGAATATAAGGGAGAAAGCTACGAGCAGAGGACATCCAGCTCCACCAATAGCCGCAGAACCCATCAACCAAGCCCCTCCAAAACAAACCCAACAACAACAAACTCAACAGACCACAGAGACAACACCCATCTCTATGGAATCAACTGCTAAAGAAACCCATGTACCAGAAACTGCTCAAAAGACTACAGAGGCAACAACCACCCTTGTGGTAATCATCTTGAAAGAAAGTCCAACAAATCAACAACCCGGAGGAACAAAAGCTCAAAAGACCACAGAGGAAACCCCCACCTCTGTGAAATTGCCTACAATGTCTGGAGTAGATGCTCAACATCTGTCATCCTCTTCAGAAGAAGATCTTCCCTCCCCAACTACAAAACCAACAGAAAAACCCCAATCCATCACAAGAAGAAAGTCTATTGCCCACAAACCAAAAAGAGCAAAGACCTCTGCTTCTTCTGTTCTAATAAATATGCACAACACAATGACTGAACGAATGGCGCAGAGAGCAGAAGAAAGACAGAGGTTTACAACATTATTCCGAATGGCAAGAAGATTCGACATTCCTCAATCCACAGAAACCGAGCTCACAGAAGAAGTCTCAAAAGAACCTCCAACAGAGGTTACAGAGCAAATCAATCCAACAGAACCAATGCCACAAAAGTCCTCTGAAACACAAGTGTCAAAACCTACAGAGGCAACACCCATCATTCCAACAGAAGCGCCAACACCCAAACCTAAAGAGGTAACAAGTTCTGAACCTCCAAAGGCCAAAGACAAGGGAAAGGCAAAACTGACAGAAGAGCCCAAGAAAAAGAAATCATTGCCCAAGCCTACAGAGAAATTGATGAAGAGCGCCTTTGATGCCTTCCAAACTCCAAAGCCTGAAGAAGAGGACTGGCATATGGATTGAAGCCTCTGTCAGACATTCCACTAACAGGTAGAGCTGCAGAAGTTGTTTGACAGATGGAGAGTCTCAGAAGACAAGTACCACCAACTAGTCCAACATACGGAGAAATGGAAGAAATGGTATACAAATACCTCTACAAACAACCCTTTCAGACCAATCATCCAACAGATCACGTCACAGAACCAGAGATCAGAGAAGAATTTGAGAACACCTTCACCAGAACAAAGGCAAGAACAAGAGCAGAAGTCTTCTCAATCCACAAAATAAAAAAGGTAATCTTCTGTAGGTACTCCTTTACAAGAACCTATCCAAGGGTCAGGTACAATCTTTACAGAGTCAGAAGGGTAAACAATTCAGAAACCACCTTCGCTGATGCTGACCTAAGGAATCTGAATCCCTATGATCTACCTGATCTTCTGCAATGGACGAAGGACAACTACAACACAGAGCCAAACACCAGAGCCTATCAAGTGTTGAGAAAAGCAATGAGGGAAAGGCTTCTGATCTACAGTTTGACAGACTTTCAGCTAGGAAAGGATCTTGGTCTCAAACATCTGAACCTTCGACCCCCAGAGGATCGCTGCCCACCTGACGCTGTGCCCAACTCAATCATTACAGAACCAAGGTTCGGGTTAGTATTTCAAAACCCACAAGGCGAAGTCAAACTTTTTGTGACCATGGACTGTCAGAAGTACACAACCAGTACTCTGAACATGTTCAGAGCAAACCTTGTAAAATACAGAGATACCAAGAAAATGGATAGAGACGCTGCAGATGCTTTCATCAGAGAGATTGATGCTACAATCCAATTAAGAGAACTCTGCGTCAGTTTCTACAACGAGATCAGAGAAGTCGGAAGAGACAACAGAAGCTACAACGATTTCAAAGACGCCAACATCTGATTCTCAAACAAAATCTCTGCAAACCATTTTCAGTTTATCTTTCATAATACTCAAATGTAAAATGCTTCTGGCATATTTCTGAATGAAAGAACTTTCGAGGTCTTGTTTAACCTCTGTCTTATCTAACTTAGCCTAAAGTACTTCAATGTCAATTTTTTATTTTTCACTACTTAGGGGGAGATTGTTAGCTTCAATCTTCCTAATCGTAGAAGTATTTAGAAGTAGTGAAAAATAGGCTAAGTAAAGAAAGCCTCTTACAGAGGCTCTGCCTCTTCCAAAAGATCAAGGTCAAAGAAGCTACAGAAGCTACAGAGGTGTTTCTACAGAACCTCTGTCTTACGCATAAAGAAGACCAAGACTCGGAACTCGGTGAAGACTTCTCTATAGAAGACCTGACCTCAGAACCTCTGTAACCCTTTACAGAGCCTCTGCGGTTTACGATAAAGACTTGGAAGATATTTTATATCTTGCTACTGTTACTGGATCCGTTCATCAACTTGCATGGTAGCATGCCCTGTCAAACCTCAACACGCGTCAAGCTCTGAATGGACTCAATAAGGCTTAGTACAATATAGACGTCTGCGGCATTAAATGCAATACAACACGTACAACTGTTCAAGCCATCCGTTCTACTGTTCATGCCGTCCGATCAAAAGTAGCTCATGCTTTATGGTCCCCTAGAGTAGTATAAAAGGAAGTCTATTGTTGAGATCTTCCTCAACAGTCTTAACAATCTTAAGAAGTTAACGAAGAATCTGAGTTTTATGCTTATGCTTTATATCGTCAAACCTATTTAGCATTACACTCTCTCACACACACCAAACAGTTCTTAATTTGTTCTTGGTATTCTTATTATCTATCGAACGACAGTAATCTTCAAGATATCATTTTGTTCTTAAAATACTGTTTCTTTATATTGTGTGTTCTAAATCTATCAAACATATCTGTTAGTTCTTTAAATACGCTTCCGCATCAAACATAAACTCGAACTAATAGATCTGCTAATCTTGTCTAAGCAAAACGGGAACCGACAGTATCCAAAGCCTTCAGGGTCTTCAACAAGAGAAGACACATGGTAGAAGAAACCATTCATGTCACCATTGATGAATCCCGCTCAACAAATTCAATACCTACTGCTGAAAATGAAGAATTGAATCAGTGGATGTTTTCTAATTATGGGGAATCAGAAGCTAACTTCATCATTCCTAGTATGTAAACAAGTGAAGTTAAATCCTCCTCTTCGGTCTCAGTCGTTCCCATAAACACTTTGCCTCCTTCTGAACCCTCAACATTTGAAAACCCATCCACTTCTAATCAACAACCAGTGAATGAAACATCATCTGAACCTCAACAATTCTTGCCTAATATACCTGACATTATCGATGTTGAAGCCTCTTCTTCAGCACCCCCTGAAATCCGTTCTGCGTTAGAGATTCAATGTCTTGCTCAGCGATGGACATTGAATCATCCAATCGATGAAATTATTGGTGATCCAAACGCAAGTATTAAGACTCGATGAAGTTCAGGTAATATCTGTTTATTTCTTAATTTGATTTCGCTTATTCAACCAAAGAAAACTGATGATGCCCTCAGAGATCCAAATTGGGTCAGTGCTATGCAAGAAGAACTGCCTGAATTTGAAAGAAACAAAAATTGGAATCTTGTCCCTAGACCATCTGATATAACGGTTATAGGCACCAAGTGGGTGTATCGAAACAAGTTAGATGAGTTTGGAGCTGTAACCCAAAACAAAGCTAGACTAGTTGCTCATGGATACAAAAAAGAGGAAGGCATTGACTATGATGAAACCTTTGCCCCAGTGGCAAGACTCGAAGCAATTCGACTTTTCCTAGCCTATGCAGTTCACAAAGACTTCAAAGTTCACAAAATGGATGTCAAGTCAACATTCCTTAATGGAAAGCTGAATGAAGAAGTTTATGTCGAACAACCCATATGATTCGCTGATCCTAAGCATCCAGAATATGTTTATAAACTGGATAAGGCCCTCTATGGCTTAAAACAAGCACCTCGTGCATGTTATGACACTTTATCTTCCTTTCTAATTGCTGAAAAATTTGAACGTGGTAAAATCGATAACACTCTATTTTTCAGAAAAGTAAAAGGTCATATTATTCTTGTTCAAATATATGTCGATGATATTATATTTGGTTCTACTAACCCATCTTTGTGTACTCGATTCGCTGAAAGAATGAAGAATGAATATAAGATGAGTATGATGGGTGAACTAACATACTTCCTTGGGCTTTAGATCAAGCAAAGTGATAAAAGAACTTTTATCCACCAAGGTAAGTACATTAAAGATATGCTGAAGAAACTCGATCTTACTCAAAGCTCAGCTATGAAAACATCTATGGCACCTCCGCTGACACTTAACAAGGACCCCTCTCAAAAACATGTTAATGTTACTGCCTATAGAGGAATGATCGGCTCTCTTCTCTATCTTACAGCGAGTCGTCCGGATATCATGTATTCTACTTGTCTTTGTGCACGATATCAATCTAAATCCAAAGAATCACATCTGATCGTTGTAAAGCAAAATTTCATATATCTGAAAGGTACACCCAACCTAGGTCTTTGGCATCCCAGAGACTCAAGGTTCCATCTAACTGCCTATTCAGATAGTGATTTTGCAGGTTACAAACTAGATAGAAAAAGCACCACAGGAGGTTGTCATCTCCTGGGTGGAAAGCTGGTGAGTTGGACAAGTAAAAAGAAAAATTCAGTGTCCACCTCTACCGTTGAAGCTGAGTATGTAGCAGTTGGCCGTTGTTGTGCTCAGGTCTTATGGATGAGAAATCAGCTATTATACTATGACCTTTAGCTAACAAAGATTCCAATCTATTGCGACCGTACTAGTGCCATCGCTATAGCAAACAACCCAGTGCTACACTGAAAGACCAAACACATCGAGATCCGATATCATTTTATCAGAGATTGTAACACTCCAAAATTCCAAGAATTTCAATTTTGAGCATTGCGGACGTCCGCATAGGGACAAGGTCGGACGTCCGTGTCTAGCCGGAGGTCCGTGAGTCATCCGCGGAATCAACAGAGTTCGAAGTGCAAAAATCAGATCAAGGGTCGGACGTCCGCATTGGTTGCCATTCGGACGTCCGCGTAAGGCCTGGTACGATATTTTGGGTTGCTTTGAAGTCTTTTCCCTCTCTCTTGCCTCATTTCATTTTCATCATCCCAACTCAGTTTCTCTATCTCTCTTGAACGATTTCTCCCAAGAAGAACCCTAAACTCTTCTTTTTCCTCTTCATCTTCTCCACTCAAACTAAACCCCTTTCCACTATTATTGAAGATATGGAAGCTTGAAGCTATTGTGGGTGATTATTAGCTTTTTCTTGGAGATTCAGATGATAAAGGTAATATCTCTCTACCCAAAAGCTAGGGTTTTGTGGTTTTCATCTTCTCTCCCATTGTGAGCTTTATTGGTGTGATTTTGGTGGTGATTGGTTAAGGAAACCTTATATTTCTTCATCTATAGGAACTAGGGTTTTGGTATAAGTTGGGTTTTGATGTATTATGTTTGAGGAATGATTCTACATGGTTAGACCTGGATATTTATGGTTGGAAACTTATGGATCTAGGTTTTGGAAGATTTGGACTTGGAGATTCGCATTTCTTCAAAGGAGCTTATGTTTGGGAAAATCTAGATTTAGCCTAATCTAGCAAGGTGAGTTCAAGTTTATTTGTGAAAACGTTGTACATGCCAAAATGTTTATTTTAAAGTATTTGTGTGCTTTATATAAAGTTATCTCTTGTTTAACTATTTAGTGGGTTTTGATTTAATCAAAGTGTTAAGCTTTAAAAATCTTGTAAAATACCCTCATTTGAGGATTTTGAGTGATTGATAAATAAATCACGAGTGAAAGTGGTTTTGTTGATTTATTGCATAAGTAATGGTTATTTGGTCAAAATACACTTTAGTGTTTGTTGCGATTATGCGATAACTGTTTGGGTAAAATTTCACCAGTCTCGACCACGACCAAAATAGAGAAAACATTTATTACACTTTTCCATAATAAGGTTAAATCATAAGCACTTTGTCCCCTGATCAAAGTTGAAATCGAAAGTTATCCATCTCATGACATTCGACCATGACGTCGTCTAGCTCACACGACCGTCGTATGGAACCTTGCGACCTCGACCGACTAACATGCGATATTTCTGTTATAATTTCACTGTTTAAATGCAGGAATCAATGTCATTAATGATCAACGGACATAACCAAAAGGGACAATGATGAGCATTAAAACCAGTAGCCGTTACGACCGTTATCAACAATTTTTATGGAGTTATTCAAAACACTCGAGGACTATAAATACAAAGGCTCAATCACCATTTGCAGGAGGATCTCTGACATCTTGGCATAACTGAAATCTCAAGAACCCTCGAAGCAAAGAATTCTCTCTCAAAGGATCGCTCACGACGCATGACTTAAACGCACGACACATAATCTATACACACGACGCACTTGTTTTCTACATTCGATACACTTGTTACTGTACATTTAAAGTCTTTCTTTCATTTGTATTGTAATCTCTGTACTCTCGACACCTGAAACATAAGGACATCGCCCCTGTTTGGCGACCATAGTGCAGCGACAACCCTCAAAGTCGTCCGCGGGTTTTGTCCTCATTGAGGTTTTTCCCGCGTCACCAAAATCTTTGTCTTATTTACGTTTTTTGTCTTTGTCGTACGATTTGTCGAAAGATTCCCATTCTTTAGTTGTTAAACTTCACAATCAACCTTAAGTTTGGCGCCCACCGTGGGGCCCCATCTATAGAAAATCTTCGACAAACGTGCGTCTTACTAACGGTTTCTTGGAGTTCCTTCTTTTTCTGTTTGAGGAAAATGACAGGTAATGGAAACCCAGAGCAGGTCATCGCCCAGATGCATTGGGAGCTTGAAAATGCACGCCGTCAATTCGATGCCCTTGCTGATCAAAGTCGAAGGGCAGCCGAAGAAATCGTGCAACTGAGAAATCCAATCGGACCACAGAACGGTCCTAGACCATTCGTGCAGAATCCAGGTCCAGGATCGTTTGGTCAGAATCCAGGATCCGCTCCCTTCGCCCAAAATCCAGGTTCGGGTCCATTCGTTCAGAATCCAGGACCAGGGCCATTCGGTCAGAGTTAGCAGCAAGTTCTGTTCGGTTAGAACTAGCAGCCGGGATCGTTCATCCCAAATCCCCAGTTCGGGCCAGTACCTCTTTAGCATCTGAGACCTCCACCCATGAACAATGGGTCCTTGCCGTACTTCGTCCCTTTCAACGGGGATGCCAATGGTCCGTGGTACGACAATGGTACCAGTCCGGGAGTTAACCCTCAAGCAGGAGTAAACCCTGATCCTAATGACCCCGTCGCTCAACGGTTGAAAATGCTAGAAGATCAGAACGAGCGTGTCCTATCTTTGCTCGCTAAGCTGTCGGGGGCAGTCGTACCTGTCAATGTCGATCATCGTTCAGGATTTCAGGCGTCGCCTTTCGTCGACAAGATCGCGACAGTCGACGTCCCTAAGAAATATAACATCCCCTCTTTCACGCCCAAGTATTCGGGGATAACCGATCCGACAGAGCACATCGCGCAGTTCAAGCAGTTAATGTGGACGGTCTCGATCCCCCACATGTACCAGGAAGTTTGCTTGTGCAAGAGTTTTGAGGTGACCCTCACAGGTCCTGCCCTCCAATGGTTGATTAACCTCAAACCCAAATCCATCTGGTCGTTCGCTGAGTTAGTCAACCAGTTCTCCCAGCAATTCACCAGTAGTCGCAAGATGGAGAAGCATACCATCGACTTGTATTATGTCGTTCAGAAGGCCGGTAAATCTATCCGGAGCTATTTAAATAGATTCATTGCGGAAATGATCAGTGTTCGTAACTGTGACGTTAAGAACGCGATCGAAGCCTACAAACGTGGTATGGACGATAGTTTGGGTTTATACACTGATCTAACCAAGTATCCCCCGAAGAATTTTAAGATGTCCGTGCCCGAACCCTAGCATATATGAGGGTAGAGGACACCGCTGCCTTTCGTCGTAAGCATATCGACGACAAAAGGTTGTTAAGTGTAAGGAAGCCAGAGTTCAAGACGAAGACAGTACCCAAGCCAGAATCTGCACGACAAATCTCGAACGTCCGATTCAAGACAAAGGCAGAGTTCAAGACTGCGACCAAATTCCCTCAGTACCCTAAGATATCCTCACACGGATTCAAAGGGACTCCTAATGACTTGGTTGAGGCTCTAAAGACCGTCCAAGCGACCATCCGGTGGCCAAAGAAGTCCGACCAAGATGACAATAAGAAAGATAAATCGAAGTGGTGCGACTTCCATATCGACCATGGTCATGCGACAAATGATTGCATAGCCCTCAAAAAGGAGCTAGCATATCACATCCCGAAGGGCAATCTCAAAGATATCATCGACGACGTCGTTACTCCAGCTAACGACGCTCAACCGCCGACCCCCGAGCATGCAAAGGTCGTCAACTGCATCACTGGTGGTTCTGACGTGTGTGGTCTGACGTATTCCGCAAACAAACGTCATGCCAGCCAGGCACCTGACGATCGGCCTACCCTGCGCTCATCAAGACCCAAAGGAGATCTGGAGTTAGAAGCCATGAAAATCACGTTCGACCAAGATGACCTCGGTGACTCGTATCAGAAGCATCATGATGGGTTGATCATTCAACTCAAGATTGGTAATTGTTTAACCCAATGAGTCTTGGTCTATGGAGGCAGTTCAGCGAACGTCATCTTCCTTGATACCATCAAGTCCATGGGAATCGATCGGAAATCACCCAACGTTCGACAACCTTGGTCGGTTTCAATGGGGACGCGACAAGTACCTTTGGAGAGATCACCTTGCCTGTCTATGCCGGAGGAATCAACAAGCAGACCAAGTTCAACGTCATTGATTGCTCGTCGGCCTATAACATCATCTTAGGCCGACCATGGATCCATGAAAAGAAAGCCGTTCCCTCGACGTACCATCAGACCATGAAGTTCCCTACGCCATGGGGAGTCCAGGAGATCAAAAGTGAGCCGAAATTCGCCCGTGACTGCTATAAGACCACCCTGAAGCCGCGGAAGTAGGTCGTCTAACGGTTACAGGTCCATGATGCTCCTAGGGTAGCTGACAACCATCGCCTGAAGGAAGTCGTCCTGGACCAGAGCAAGACTGACCAAAAAATATTTGTACGTTCATCCCTCGATCCCTACCTTATAGACAAGCTAATATATTTTTTGCAGAAGCACGCCGGTTGTTTTTCCTGGTCGCACGAAGACATGGTCGGTCTAGACCCTGGCGTCATTTCCCATAAGCTCAATGTCGACCCGTCATTTGAGCCAATCAAACAAAAGCGACGAAAATTTACTCCTGAAAGGAATAAAGTGATAAATGACGAGGTCAACAACCTCCTTGAGACAAGGAAAATTCAAGAAGCAAAATACCCCGACTGGCTTGCTAATGTCGCGGTCGAAGAATGACAAAAGGGAAGGTCCTAGTCATATCTAAGTAGTCATGGGTAAGGGTTCTTATTGGCTCCAAACCCTCGACAATCGAGATATCCCACGTAGCTGGAATGCAATGCATCTGAAAAGGTATTTTTTCTAAATCTTTTTTCCTCTTTCATACGATTTTTTATTCACCACGACGATTACTGACTTAAGCATCGAAGGGTCGTTGGCTAGGAAACGACCAACCTCTGACATTGTTTTATTGCAGATCGCACGACATAATTTGCTGAATCTACTATACGACTTTAGTCTCACAGGATCGCACGTCATAAGTGATCAGGTCTATGACCTGATTATCTTTTCACAGGGACACATGATCCAAGATCATCGTATGATCTAGTCGTATGATCGTAAGGTCTAACGATCCCTCGATCTAAGTTTTTTAACTTAGAAAAACTTCGTGTTCGGAATGAATGCTTCGGTTGCATGTGCTTATATTTGCCAACACGATTCAAAACTATAAAAGTCTTATGACTTATGTCCTAATCGATGTATTGCAATGGATGCCCAAGTCGCGCGACTTCTTGTTCATTTTATACTTAGTAAATTACACAATTTATGTTACATTTACTTATAAGACATATGAAACAAAGTGATACACAAGGTAAATTTCATTTATCAAACCGTTAGTTACAGCAGATAACTCGACCACCAACGGACGAGCGAGAAAAGCAAAATTAGAGATAAAATTTCCTAAGGCAGAGGAGGATCGACAGCCGCATCCTTGCCAGAGGCCTCGCCCTTTGAGCCCTCTTCGACATCCTCCTCATCGACTTCTTCCTCGTCGACCTCCTTCTCATCGTCCGAATGTAGGTCCCACTCCGACCCGACCTTCGAC